>OU612043.1:178883696-180162348 GCA_914767935.1 Coremacera marginata | reverse complement strand
ATGCTGATGTAGAAAACAAAGGCTATGTTAATTACAATGTGAAGTCAGAATCTGACTTCGATAAAACAGAGTCTGAATCTGACTTTGAAAATGAAACAAAACAAAGGGTTAAAAAACAAATTATTACAAAACGAAAAAACAAAGGATTACAACAAAATTTTAAACAGCGATTAAGAAATCTTCACAATAATAAGAAACGTTCGTTGAAACAAGAGAAATATGGTAATAAAATCTCCAAGTTGAGTACTAAAGTCAACATTCATGATATTGATAATGACTTAGTACCTGTTAGGTATGAAAAAACAAAAAATATTGTTAGCTCTAACAAAAGAGAAGCAAGAGATAAGAAATTAAAAATAAAAAAAGATGTAAAATTTAAAAAACAATTAAAAAATAAAATTAAAAAAATTTATCGTCCTGTTATATCAAACGAAATTCTCAACTCAAAAAATAGTAATAACAATAATAGTAATAATGAGAAAATTAACAATTTGATTGAAAATGAAGTACAAAAAGAAAACAAAGTAAGAAGAGACATTGAAAATGATGGAGAACTATGGTCAAAATATAAACATTTTAAACGTAAAGCTAAGGATCAATTAAACACAGATTACAAACACCTTAAGCAATTACAAAATAATAGTGATACGGATATCGAAATAGAACGAGAAAATATAATTAAAGAAAATATTGATAATGATCGAGAACTATGGACAAAGCATAAACATTTTAAGCGTAAGGCTAATGATCAAATAAATATAGATTACAAACACCTTAAGCAATTACAAAATACCCGAAAAAAAAATTCTCTGCAACATAACATTCAAATACTTAAAGATAGTAAAAAATTGGATAAAGTCTATGGATTTAATATAGATTCATTGGGGAGATGGAGATATGGAAAAGAACTTTTAAAAATCCCTAATGAAAATAAAATTTCTGTTGGAAAATATAAATGGCAGATGACACCTGGTCTATTTGAATTAGTTTTTCATACAAATCCCCTTCATTTCACTAAACGGGATTTACAAAATTATAAAGACATTCTATTATCTACAAATGCTCATAAACGTAATTATAACTCAAATGATCAAATAAAAGGCACCAAATCGTATAAATATCAACGTATAATAAGAAAGATGTTCAATTTACCAAACGCATTGATACATGGAAAAGGTCTTAAAGTTTTAAAATCCATTAGCAATAAATCGAATTATGTATATTGGGATGATCCTAATGAATTAGTTGAACGATTACGATTACTTATATCATCATCAACTGCTGGACATAATAACCATAATAACGAAATAATATCCATCATTGAAGAGCTGAAAGAAGCTAATATAATTATATAGCTTAAAATGTATTCAAGTATTGATAAATTTGGTCATTCTTCATCGAAAGATAACAATAGCAAAGCAAATATCAAAGCAATTTTACGAAATACAATCGGTTGGAGTTTAGATGAAAATAAAAACCTAAATTTACATATGAAAAGAGTTACCAATTTAGGTTTACCAAATGATGATAATGATGCCATTTCACGTATATTTTTCTTTGAGAATCTAAATAAGATAACAAACATTTATGAAAAGAAAATAATAGATATAAATACTGTCATGGAGAATCTTAACAGTATAACAAATAGATTAGAAAATAAAATTAGAGATTTGAAACGTTGCTCTGAATGATAACATTCGAAGTGATGTAGATTTAATTGAGGCAGCAATTGATAATCGAATAAAATCTGTATATAAGGAAAGCTTTGAAGAAGTTAATGATTATTTAAAGACAATTGAAGACTTCTTGTTTAAATATGTAGTCGGAAAAAATCAGCCTAATGTAGACGATGTTAAAAAATTAAAAATAAAATATCCACAAATAAAAGGTTTACAATAACGAGATATATGACAATGAATAATAACGAGACATAGTTGAAGAGCTGCATAAACAAGCACGAAAAAATTTTAAAAGAAGACATGTAATTATAAAAGGAATTGATGACTTATGGCAAGCAGATTTAGTGGAAATGATTCCATATAGTAATGTCAATATGAATTATCGTTACCTTCTTACTGTTATTGACACATTTTCAAAGAAGGCATGGGTGGAGGCTATTAAAAATAAAACTGGAGAAAGCGTTACAACCGCAATGAAAAATATTTTCAAAACAAGTAACCGTGTACCAAAACATCTCCAAACGGATGATGGAAAAGAGTTTTACAATGTACATTTTAAAAGATTAATGACATTGAAAGGTATCAATCATTATTCAACATTTTCAACTTTAAAAGCATCGATAGTGGAACGCTTCAATAGAACTTTAAAGGGAATGATGTGGAAGGAGTTTAGCTTTAATGGGACATACAAATGGATTGATAACTATAAAAATCTAGTTAACCAATATAATAATACATTTCATAGAACTATTAAGATGACGCCCAATGAAGTAAATTCTTCAAATGAAAATTTATACTGAAAACTGTTTATAATAATCCTAAAATTTTTCATAAACCAAAATTTAAGTTAAATGATAATGTTAGAATAAGTAAATATAAACATACATTTGAAAAAGGTTATACACCAAATTGGACAACTGAAATATTTAAAATCAAAACTATTCAAAATACAAACCCTACTACATACATACTTGAAGATTATCAAGGAAATGAAATCAAAGGAGGTTTCTATGAATATGAATTAATAAAAACCAAATTTCCACAAACATATTTAGTTGAAAAAATTTTAAGAAAACGTAATAATAGAGCTTTTGTTAAATGGTTAGGTTTCTCTTCAGATCATAATTCTTGGATTGATGCAAATGATTTAATATAAATGTAATAATGTATAAGAAAAATATTTTAGTTAACTACTTAATGATTGTTCAACAACATGTCGTTTACTTTAACAATAAATGGAAATTCATCACAACTTGTTGCAAATTATTTTCCACCTATAGAACTTAAGCAAGATTATGTTTGTGGTTTGATTAGCTTCGACTCTTATCATTCTATTCCAAATGTGGATGAAGAAAACAATTTGTTTCATATTGGTGACAAGACTATTGTGATACCAATAGGAACGTATGAATTCACAGATTTATCTGAGAAAATTGTTGATGAATATGAATCATATAACTCTGGATTATTAGATATAAAAGCAAACTATAACACATTGCAAACAGAAATTTATAGTTCCAAGGATCCAATTTTCTTCAATAGAAGTTGTTCAATTGGATCATTACTAGGATTCAGTAACAGAATATTGAAACCTGATGTTAAAAATTATTCTGATAATCCGGTAGATATTTCTAAAATAAATACAATATCAATTGAGTGTAATATTATCAATGGATCATATATAAATGGAATAAATGTGCATACAATTCATCAGTTCTCCCTTCGAGTTAGTCCAGGATACAAAATTACAGAAATACCAGTTAATGTTATATATTTACCAGTTAACACAAAACAAATCAGCACTCTTGTTCTTAAAGTTGTAGATCAAGGTGGTAACCTAATTAATTTTCGCGGTGAAAAAATATCAATAAGATTACATTTAAAGCCTATATAAAGAATGATAGTTTTTAATAAAAAGCAATTACATAACAACCACTTCACTAGTCCACTAACAACAACAACAACAACAACAAAAACAACAAAAGAAGAATCAAATCTAAATAAAAAACCAATTATTAAAAGGTCAAGACATAGAATTTATTTAACTAAATCGAATAAAGAATTTTTAGAAAGCATTGGATTACAATTAAAAAACCAATATGAGTGACGTAATAAATGTTCTATACAAACCATTTTTCGACGAGAGTATAGTGAAAAAAGAATATCACAGCTATACATCATATTTACAATCATTTAAAAATGATGATGAAATACGTATACCAATACAAAACCAGGACTTGTATGTATTACCAAGTGAGAGTCTTTTGTATATTGAGGGATTTGTATCCAACAGCGATAATTCTATATCAAAAACTGTTAAACTCTTGAACAACTGTATAGCATATTTATTTGATGAAATTCGATATGAGATGAATGGGGTAGAAATTGATCGTACAAGACAATTGGGAATTGCATCAGATATGAAAAATTATGTATCACTTAATGCATTTGAAAGTATAAATCTTCAAAACGCTGGATGGTGTCCATTTGAAAAAGATAATATTCTACTTAAAACGGGACATTTTAATTTTTGTGTTCCTTTAAAGACCTTACTTGGATTTGCTGAAGATTTTGATAAATTAATTTTAAATTGTAAACATGAACTGATTTTGATGCGAACTAAAGATGACAAAAACGTTATGAGTTCAACTACTACCACTGATAATCTTGTATTAAAGCTCTTGAATATCACATGGAAAGTACCACATATTCAACTTTCAGATGATTACCGATTGAAAATGTTAAAAACAATAAATAGTAAACTACCACTTAATATATCGTTTAGAAGTTGGGATGTTTATCATAATCCTTCTCTTGTAGAAAGTACAAATATTTTATGGAATGTCAAACTAGCAGGTGAAAATGAAAGACCACGATATATAATTTTAGGATTTAGAAACAACAATAAGTTCATACATTGTAACTTATCGGATGTAAAAGTTCATCTTAACTCTGATATATATCCCTATGACGATCTCAACATTAGATTTGATCATAATCGTTTCGCTTTACTCTATGATATGTATCAAAAATTTCAACAAGGATACTATGGACGTTCTCCACAACCACTTTTATCACCAGAAAATTTTGTCAACATTGCACCAATAATTGTTTTAGATGTCTCTCATCAAAATGAGAGTGTAAAAGGAGGTCCAATAGATATTAGAATTGAATTAAAATTTCGGGCGAATGTTCCTCCAAGTACATCAGCTTATTGTATGCTTATTCACGATAAAATGTATGAATATATACCACTCACAAATGCTATTAAAAAAATAATTTAATAAAAAATACATACATGTGGTCTATATATAAGTGATCTGAAGACTATTTCCATTTATTTAACACAATGTCTGCAACTGTTGATGTTCAAGGTTTTAAAATCTACGATAATCGTTTTGTTTTTAAGGAGATAGCAGTTGTATTAAGTGAAGATGAATTCCACTGTTTCCACATAAAAGCTCCATTCGAATTCAAGGATTTATGTGAAGATGATCAACGTCAATCCAATTGGTTAAAATTAAATCATCATAATCTATTATGGGACTATGGAAGCGACTCATTTAAAAACACCCAAAGATATTTAAAACCTCTATTGAAAAATAAAAAAGTATACGTAAAGGGGACAGAGAAACAAAAGTGGATTGAAGAATTTTTAAAACAGCATGTTTTCAATATCGAAGATATTCCACAATGTGATGAAATTAACTTATCAATGTTGTATAATATGTATCCAAGAACATGTCAATGTCAATACCACTTCAACAACAACAACAACAAAACAAGGAAACAACGTCAAATACGATGTGCTTTAAAATCAGCATTACTTTTAAATGAATACATGTTATATAATAATCTGTATGATAAATAAATAAAAACTTGATATATAAAACCAACCAGATTAGATATTATCATCATTTTATACTGAAATTTAGGAACGTGTATATCTCTAAGAACAAAACATAAAATGAAATTTATTATATTTTTAACATTAATATTCTTTTTAAGAAATGTGTACAGTGTACCATTTTGGAAATTGGAAAACACTTCCATCCCTATTATAAATGAAAACTCTAAAAGTATTGAATTTAATTTAACTCTACCTGATAATAATGTCTTGAAAATTAATATATCATTATTGTTGTTGAAAGAAACGGAACCAATATATTTTAATGAACTATCAAGTACTGAGATAGAAAGAGAATTGTCTACAACAACAACACCAACAACAACAACAACAACAACAACAACTGTTAAATTTGAGAGTACAACTCAAGGAATATCCTCTAGACTTTTTAGTGTGGATGAAGCCATAGAAGCCTTTCGTAAGGATTTAATTACTAAAGAAAATGAAATTGGTGGAATTATTGATTCTAAGGCAGTATTTTATCGACATTTTAACCTTGAATATGAAAATGTAGATATTCCAATTCGTTGTACTTATGATAGTAGATTTGAAGAGAGAAGATTGAGCATTAAATGCCTTGAATATCGGGAAACAGAAACTGAAATGATTCTAAGCAATGGTGAAATTGAAAGAATTCGAATTCAAGATCCAAATTATGAACCATTAAATGTAGGAATCATTGATGTAAAAGACTATATACAGACTTTAAACATGATTATTACTTAAATAGTTGTGGTTAGGGAAAGATTCAACATAGAAACATGAGCTCAAGAAAATTTTTATTCATTATATTTATTGCTTACGTAATATTACAAATACGTCACATTACATGCTATCAAATTGGAAATTATTTACATGAACGACGTGAAAATACTACAACTTTTTACAATATTGAATATGGAAAACAAGTTAGTTTTGTCATACAGATCCCGAATACTTCTCTTCAGATAAAAGTAAACATAACCCTTCAATTGGAAAATGTTAAATATGATAATATTAATACGATCACTCCATCACCGACCACAACATTGAGAGATCCATACAGAGTACCTACTTATGATGATGATTCAGACTATCAAAAGAATGTAGATCGTTATCATAGAAATACTCCAACTCCTACTAGGAAATTTTCTGTTGAAGATGCAATTGAGGCTTTCAGGAGAAATCTTATAGAGAAAGAAATGCAAATTGGTGGCATTTATGAGAGTTCAGGAGTTTTTCATCGTCACTTTAATTTGAAATATGAAACATTTGAAATACGTATTAAATGTTCCTACTATAGCAAATATGAATTACTCACACTTAATATATATTGCTTTGAATATAATGATGAAATAAATCAAAATGATAATGAAACTAGACAAGAATTATATCAACGTTCAAATTATGCTATAAAACCAACAATCATTGATGTTAACGCTTATTATCAAACTCTTCATATGAATATACAGTAGTTTTAAAATAAAAATGTCTATTATCAAGGATATCTATAGTTTTTTAAAAAAATTTTCACATATCATACCGGAGGATGAAAAGGATAGGCTTATTAACATTCAAACGAAAATAGAATATAAAAACAATTTGAAAAAAATAAATTCGCGATTTGGCGAACATTTTGAAGACTGCCCGTGGTCAGATAATAATTGTAGATCTGGACCAGACACTTGTGGATGTTCATCATTTGCTCGCATGGAAGATGAAGCGAACAAAATTATTCAACTTTATACAAATATATATAATTTAAGTCGTTGTAAAAATTGTTCGTTTCATATATAAAAATAAAATTAACCGCAAAATAATAACAACATGAACTGAAAAGTATTTTCGTTATAAATAGTTACATCATAATGAAAGAACCTATTAGTTTAAAATCAAAAGTCACCTTACTTACAACTAAAAACTAACTAAAAATGAATAAGGATGCATTTTGGGGTGCTGACAAGGATGTGGATTTTTTGAGTGATCTTCAAACATATTATGAAAATTTGGATAAAGTGTTGGAGGAAACTAATAATGATGATGTTAATAAGAATGAAGAAGACCAACAAAACCACGATTTTGAGAGTGATTTTTTAAAATGTTATGAAGAAATACCAATTGATGATATTAAAGAACCTGCATTAAAAAAACTAAAAAAATCAATAAAACGTAAAAAAAGCCTTAAAAAACAACAACAACAAGAACAGCATAAAGACGCCCAGAAAAGCGTTGAAGAATATAATCAGCAAGAAGTTGAACCCGCTAGTTGCAGTAAACGGATTAAAAATGAAGACTTAAATATTATGAATTTCTTTAGAAGTGATGTATATACAATAACTGGACAAAGTTATCAGAAACAGTCAATTTTTGAAATAAATTTCAAAATTAATGAAGAAGTGACTAGACTAAAAGACATAATTCAACAATGGTGTAATGACGAAGTGTTAAATGATGAAACTGTTGACTTGATGCATGAAGCTACCTCTAAAATGGATATTGGAAGCGATATCGAATGGTTTTTTGAAGATAAATTCCTAAAGCAACTGATGGGAATTATTTATAAATATGAAAAAGTGGACACGCTAAAGAATATTATATGTAATAAAAAATCATTATATGGATTTGTTCAATTTATTGATAATAAATTTCATATTTTTAAGCGTAGTAATATTTTACATTTAAAATAAAAACATTAAAATATTTAATTTGTTTTTTTATTTACAACATTTTAAATTTATTGTTTTTCATCAGCGTTATAAAACTCAAAATCAATTTTGTTGTTGTTTCCAACCATCAATTTTTTAAATGTAAACGATCCTTTGTTCATCACCTCTAGAGTTTTATCCTTTAATTCATTGTAGCATTGTGGTAGAAAGATTACATTTTTTTCCAGTTCCAACATGATTTTCGTTCCAAAGATGGTGTTTTTCCGTTCCGCTTTCAGAATTCGTATTTGTTCATTTAGAGGGACATCAGACAGCCTTAAACAATGCTTTGCGAATCCTGTTTTTTGCTTCAATTTAATGTTGTTCAGGTCCTTTAATATTTCACTCATTTTAAGTGTTTATAATTTTTCTTTTCACGACTTTATTAACGTTTGCTTCAACATCAAAAAACTTCAAAAACTGAGTGTGATATGTTTATAAGTTTTCTGACTTTTTATAGTGTTTTTTCCATTAGAGCGCGACTTTTAAAAATCATTTCTAAATCATTAACATTATCGCGGTTTGTGGTTTTAATAAAGAAGAGTTTAAAAAATAAAATTAGTTTATAGTATACCTCTCACTTGAAACAAACAACTATGGTTTCTTCATTGGAATTAGAAAATTTCTTAATTAAATATGAAAAATTCATAGATCCCGATCATGTCAAAGCTTTTCAGGACATGATTACAGAAATGAGATCATCTCTTCATTTTAAATATTCGATTCATGGTTTACATAGGGTAGACTGTTGTTATGCTGAAAATTCAGATAAGGAAATGTATGACATTTGTAATTGTGTAACTTTGTGGTCACGATATCAAACTACAAGAAAAGTCTATAATTTATATGCAGCTATCTTCAAAGAACCACGATGGACTTCCTATTAGTGATAAGACATTAAGATTGTATTGTAACATGTATTCTAAATGTTTAATAAAAATTATTCAAAAAATATTTTATAACTGTTTTTTATATTTTATACAAATGCTTATCTAAAAAACCGCAGAAGTCATATCATTATTTTCCCACGCGTTGACAAACAAGAATTTGTATATTACATCCAACTGTTTATCCAAAAAACCGCAAACGGACAAGAATTTGTATATTACATCCAACTGCTTATCAAAAAACCGCAGAAGGCAAGCATTGAAAAACAAACATTTTAAATTTAATACAACTGCTTATCAAAAACCGCAAACGGACAAGAATTTGTATATTACATCCAACTGCTTATCAAAAAACCGCAGAAGGCAAGCATTGAAAAACAAACATTTTAAATTTAATACAACTGCTATCCAACTGCTTATCAAAAAACCGCAGAAGGCAAGCATTGAAAAACAAACATTTTAAATTTAATACAACTGCTATCCAACTGCTTATCAAAAAACCGCAGAAGGCAAGCATTGAAAAACAAACATTTTAAATTTAATACAACTGCTTATCAAAAACCGCAAACGAACGGTCGGGAGGACAGGGGCAGAGGGATAGGGCCAGAGGGAGGGGGGGACTGAGGGATGGGGTACTGAGGGACGGGTGACTGAGGGATGGCGACTGGGGTACTGAGGGGTGGGGGACTGAGGGATGGGGCAGAGGCGTAGATAAACTAAACCATAGACGGACAAAACCGCAACCGCAAGAACACACCTAAACCACAACCGCAAGCACACACCAAAACCGCAACCGCAAGCACACACCAAAACCGCAAAAACGAGATAAGCAAGCGCTCCTTTGGCTCCTTGTGCCAGAATGCCCATATCATACCTACTGTTGTGAATACAGCTTCACCAGCTGAACTTATTAAAAAATGTTTGCATTTTTCATAGCTGATTTTAATTTTGATATTAATAAACTGCAAGGAATCTAACCTTTTTTTACCGTTCACATTAATATTGTTGAATTAGTAAAATTTTGTCACAGACATTTTTACTGTTTGTGCTAATTTTCGGAATAATACTTTTTAAAAGAAATTAAAAATTATCAATTTGGACCATTTTTCAACAAACTATAAGCAGAAATCAAATCACTTAGTACTCAAAATTGATTTGTAAAAAAAAAAAAAAAAATAAATAAACTCTGCTCATCTAACTTATGGTCATTTAAAAACAGGCATATTCACAAATAGTCTTAAAAAAAACGGATTTGCTTCAAAATTTTCATATCCTTTCTCTCAGTTATTACTGGTATCTACTTATAGATATTTTATCAAAATCCCCCTCCTAAGGTAAATCCTGGCTACGGGCCTGGTTACAATAAACAATTTTTTCGATGACAATAGTCTTGCGATATTTATGTTGGCTATGCCAATTCTTTAGCAATTTTTTGCTACTTAATATTAGATTTTTTTTCACTATTCTTCACAAGAAAGAAAGAATCTTAATAAAAAATAAAAACTTTTTATAAGAAATTTAGACTTCTCTTTTCAAAAGGTTGCAAAGTCTAAATTCATCTAAAATTCATTATCATAAAATTCTTCATCTAAAAACCAGACTAGACAGCTGTTTCGTTGGTCGCTACACCAACTCATCAGTAATCTTCTGTGGCCCATTTTGGTAGAAGTTCTGTTAATGGACTGCATGAGCCACAGAAGATTACCGATAAGTTGGTATAGCGACCAACGAAACAGCTGTCTAGTCTGCTGGTGCTTGTTCTGCAAAGACCATCGTTGTTGTGGCAACCTGTTGCTTCATGAAATTACTTGGCATAAAGCTCACGAATGTAATTCTTAAAAATTAATTTTTTTAACAATTGCTAAAAACTAAATGAAAATTAAAAAATGCCACAATTTATTTTTCATGTATAATTTATTAAATTGCTTAACTCAAATTTAAAAACGACTGTATGCCAGGCGTACACATTCAAAACAACTCAATTCCAAAATTGTTTATTAAATATTATAAAATCTACTTGTGTAAAAGCCCGTCCTACAACGGGTTGGAAGCATTAACACTCAAACTGTAATTATTTTTTGCCATTATTACAGTGCTTTTATAATATACTGTTCTGAAAAATGCTCAGCCTGAAAATATGCACTAACATAAAAGGCAAGTATGTCACTGATAAGTATCAAATAAACTTTCTGTGCATACTTTCAGTCTGAAAATTTTTCAGGACAGTACATGTTGGGAGAAACTGTAATAGTCGCAAAAAATAATTGCAGTTTGAGCGATATTGCTTGCAGAGCATTGTGCTTGGCTTTTATATATTAAGATTTTACTTGAATTTCAAAACAGGGAAAGTATAAAATCCAGAACTCGCAATAATATTGCATTCAAAACTTTCTTTTGAATGTCATATCGACTCCGAACGCCTTATGTTCTCAAGAAGATTTTCATCGCAGTTTTTTACTCTCTGAGGTTTGCCATTGTCTACAGAGAGGTGACATCCGAACAGAAAAATAATTCAATTGAAAAACTTTCTGTGTCAGGTGGGAATTGAACCAGGGTTCTCTGGAGTTTGGGCCACATACTCTGCCCACTACGCCACGGCCGCCACGAGAGAGTTATTATTTGCATGTCATTTTTTCCGATGAGAAAAAAATTGAATCTTGACGGCCCTGATGGATTTCGGCATTATTGGCATGACATACGCCGCAAATCACTTCGTTTTTTAAAAATAAGTTTTGGCAGAAGGAATGTGATGATGTGAGGTCCATTTTCTGAAATTGAATGCTTACATTTGCAGTTCGTAAGTTGAAGGTTGAAGAGCGCTGACTACACTCGTGTGCTGGAGAGCAGTTTGACTCCATTTTTCGAAAAAAACAGGCAGACCAACTAGTTTTCCATCAAGATAATGCGGCAATCCACGTAAATTGGGAGACTTAAGCATGGTTTCAGGCCAGTCACATTGATTTATTGGAGTGGCCGGAATGCTCTTCCGATTCTAATCCCATCGAAAATATGTGGGGTATTCTTGTACGCCAGGTGTATAAAATAATAGACAATTTGGAAACGTGGAAGAACTGAAATTAATTATTCTCGAAGAATGAAGCAAAATTGATTTAAATACATTGAAAAATGAATTGCAAGTATGCCAAGTCGCATTTAAAATATTATTGGAGCAGTAATTTAAAACACTTTTTTGGTTTTTTATTAAATAAAAATTTTTTTATTTAATAAAAAAAAAAAATGCAGTTAAAAATGTGGAAAAGTGATATTTAGCTCTCTTGCTCAGTATTATTGTTGTGCATTGATGATCAAATTCGCAAAACATGGTATTTTGTTTAAGCTGCCCGTTACAAAAATATTTCAAATTTCGAAGTGGCGTTATATATATGAAGCACACCTTATATTAATTGTGTAGTAACCTGATATAAGGTTGTAAATAGATGATCTTGTGCAGATTCTTACAAAATTTTGAACTTTATACTGCCGTTTTTTTTTCAATTCAAAATATGTATTTTACATGATGCTAATTTACGTACCGAAGTATCTACCATAACCTGGCAAATGTTTTCCATATCAAAAGGGCCAGGCGCCCAATCAGGATTTTTTTTTGGGGGAGATTTCAAAATAGGTCGGACTTACGTATTAAAATAACACGCTACTATACCGGCTATTGTGTACTGGTTAGTGAGTCGGATTTTTTCACTGATACTTCCTGGTAAAAACCTCAGCCAGGGCAAGCAACATCTTACCATTAAACTTCTTCACCTCCAGTGACGGACTGGCCATATTGGGGAATTCTTGAAGACATTTAAACTCTTTTGAAGCTTATTTATATTTCACACGAACATTGAAAACTTGATGTATTGAAAACTTAAAATTTCAATTGAATTGAAAATTTCAATTGAATGTTGCTTTAGTCAAATATCTGAAGTAAAGTCTTTAGCTCAAGTAAATACAAATAGGAGTGATATTCTTAAAAAAATTATTAACATTATATAAATACTAGTAAGGATGGAGCTTCGGCAGGGTACCGAAGCTAAAATACCCCCCGCGGCCATCTTAAAGTATATTCGAAATGTTTAGCCACGACATACACGATGACATTCAGTTTTATAAATTAACGAAAGCTTCCCTATTTTGATGAAGTCACTTTGTATGGGAGGTAGGCGTGTTTTTGATCCGATTTTGCCATATATCATAGAGATGGTTCATATTATATATCAAAGCTAATGTGCAAAATTTCCAGACATTTCATTAATTTTTGTGGATTTTTAAGATATTTTACGTTTAAAATAAAGCCAATTTGTATGGGAGGTAGGCGTGGTTTTCATTCGATTTTGCCAAATATCATAGTGGTCAAGACATTTTAAGACATTTCTTTGACTTGAGCAGATTTTTAAGAGATTTTACTTTTAAAATAATGTCACTTGGTATGGGAGGTAGGCGTGGTTTTCATCCGATTTTTCCAAATTTCATAGCCAGGATTAAGACTGAAGAGCAAAGCACACCTGCTAAATTTCAAGGTATTTCTTTAATTTTTGGTGGATTTTAAAGACATTTTACGGTTAATATAGTCACTTTGTATGGGAGGTAGGCGTGGTTTTCATCTAATTTGGCCCATTTTCGAACTTGATCTTCCTTATCAAATAAACTAAAAATAAACTTATATTTTGAATTCCATGGCGATAGCCTTAAAATTGCGGCTGTAATCGTGTCGACAGACGGACAGACAGACGGACACACGGAAATCGGCTCAGGAGATGATGCTGATCAAAATTATATACATTTTTCTATACCTGCCACGCCTCCTTCTTGGCATTACAAACGGAATGACAAAGTTAATATACACCTTACGCAGTACGCGTTGGGGTATAAATATGCAAAATATAAATTAGCTTCAGAGTAAATGAACAGGAGGCAGTTTATACGTTACAAGATGAGTTCATTGATCATGAACATTTTTTAGAATTGGTTCGTTTAATAAGTAAATCTGATGTTTGTCTCAAAGAATGTGCTAAAAAGTCAATAGTCAAGTATGCTATTAACACATTATAAAGGAAGAGGATCCTTAATTTATATATTTTTAAAGGCATCAAAATATAAATAATATTTTATTCCCACATTTTTTGCCCATTTAGGCTGGTAAGACGCCAGTTGTTGTTTTTTTAGATATGCGTGGAATTTTTTATTTTGGAATTTTGACTAATATTGACAAAGCTTATTGAGCTATCGCTTGATTCATTTGCGTTTTTATTTGAAAGTTATCTTCTTTAGAACATGCTGCACCTTTATTTATGACTGGAAAATTTCTTTTTTCTGAACTTTAAAAGTATCTTAAAACATTGTAACACGTTTTGAATATAAACATAATGAAGAATAATGCCTTAAGGTGAGAGGGCCGGTCAAATCATTATTTTCTAGAACAAATTTTAGGACCCAGTCCGTCATTGTACACCTCACAGTAGTAAATTGCAACTTTTGGGAGTAATATTTGTATATGAAAGTATGGTAAAGTTAACATACATAATAGCTGCATTCCCGTGGCACTGGATCAGATCAAATCTCAGTGGAACAATTTTAGTTAAACTTTATTACAATTCGGCAGCACTCGCGATGAAGTGTTAAAATACGAGTGCGAGCAGTAAGACGAAAACTCATCGAAGAGTTCTTCAGATTTGCCAACTATGTTGGATTTGAAAAAAATGCTTTAAAGTTGGCAGCATTTAAAGATCAGAAATAGAGCCAGGAAAAGCGCTGGTTCTAATTTTTGTTTTTGCATTGTGAATAAAATAGAGCCACGCTCTAGATCAACGACCACGGGAATGCAGCTAAATTCAGTTTACGCTTACTTCAGCGAGTTTATCTAAAATAAAATCCATTGATGGCGTGATATCTCTGTACAGATTAAGCAATGTGTGACCGTTTAATCTATCTTGCAACATCGTGCTTCTTAAATAAGCATTGTTAAATAAAATATATTGGAGAATATTTCTTTAATGCACAGTTCTAAGGCTTCAAACACTGTCTCTTTTCCATCGTTAGTTTTATTACTAACTTTATACCAAACTTTCAGTTTCATTTTAAAATTATCAAAATCTCCTACCAAATCATCTTAATAAAATCCAATTAGTTTTTCAAAAACTCCTAAGGCGCCATATCCAGTGGTTTTGTATCGTCAGGAAATAGTGTTGAAATGAATAGTGGAAATAGATGTTTTTAAAATCTATCTCTTAGGTTTGAGATAAATCAAACGCTTGTCAAAAAATTTTGTCTTTAGTGTCAAATCAATTTTTATTTTGTTGGCTTTATGCTTAGAGTATAATAAATAAATTCTATACAATATTATATTGTAAAGTAACAAATTGCATGTGCATTAATTGAATAATAAAGTATTAGTACTTTAACACAGCTCTATCTAGGGAACTAAACGCGCTTCACCATAGATGGTCATTCAATAGGTGGCGCCATTGCAGTGTTGTTTTCCCATAGTTTATGCATTTTTATATTAAATACTCGTATATTGTTAAAAATTAACAAAAAACATTCGTTTTGCTAATGGGGCTTGCTTAAAATTAACCATCACCTGTTTTTGACAGATCTAGGGGCATTTTTGGTGAGAGAGATACGCTACCAAATAGAATGAGAAATACGCTACCACTTTGTTTCTCACACCATGCTCAAATCAAAGAATTGTCAACAATACTCCAAGTGGTCAGAATTATAACTAAAAATATTTAAACACATGTATTCTGAACGAATAAAACATGGATAGTTTAAAAGATTACGGTTCAACGACAATAGAATTGAAATTTGTATTTTAGGCTTTCATTCTTTTGTTAAAAACTTGCGATTATTTTTCGTGTGAGTCACTTTCATTGTGTCCTATTTCCCTTTTTTGCTACGATAATTGGGGGAAGGGTGTTTAAACCCCAAAATTCCCCTTTGGTTGTGCTTCTGAAAAGGACAGTCCTGCTGCAGTGGATGCCTTTAGTCAAAGCAAAGAAAAAACTGTATGGCAGGGGGAGTTCATCTAATCCCTGTTCAGAGTTATAAGGGAAAGTTTTTTAAAATTCACTTAAAATGGTGTAATCAGCTATACGTTTACAACTTCAAAATTAATGGAAATATTTCCAGATGAACAAAAATGTGGACACAGGGGCAGTATAGTGAATGTTAACGATCATATGTTTTGAATCCACGACAAAGACACTTTATTATTTAACAACATATCCGGAGTTTAGCTCCCAAAAGTCTTGAACTTAAACTTTGGCTGACCAGTTTTCATAGGTTTATGGAGTGCGGTTGTATATTAAATTGACTTATTATTTAAAATATCATATTTTTATGTTACTCGTATTAATCTGTGCTTAAGCACTGTATTTCGATGAGCTAAACTCTCATAAAGTAAACTTAAGTTAAACTAGTTTTGAAAAATTGACTTTAATATTGCTTTCAATATTACAATTTAAAGTCGATCTTACTTTAGCTAGTAACTCCGAACAGATTATAGTCGATAACTGGGAGGTGTCACAGAAGGAGTCGTTTTCCGACCACTTTACGATACTCTTTACTATTGACTACGATCCCCAATTAAAGAAACATTTTAGGAACCCATTAAAAACTAACTGGGAAAGGTATTCAGTCTGGATAAGCAGAAATATTGCAGACCCTGACACAGAATACCTCCCAACCGATGTATCTATTGACAATGCAGTCGAGTTTATAACGGGAAAAATGAACCAGGCTTTCAAGAAGTTCTGCCCAAAGTCTCGAAGTCGCAAACCTGCAAATACGAGTTGGTGGACCAGCGACCTCAAAAAGAGGCGATCAGAGGTTAGAAAACTTCACCGGAAGGCCATCTTAAGCAAACTAGAGCAGGACTGGGAAATCTACAGATCCATGCTAAATGCTTACACTAGGGATGTAAGAATAGCTAAGCGAACATTTTGGACAAAATTTTGCGAGTCCATTGAGGATACCAGTGAAGCCGCCAGACTTCGAAAGACGCTATCCAAAGACCCAACGGTCCCGGGATACCTTAAGAGGTCCGACGGATCCTGGACAGAATCCAGCCAAGAAACGCTTTTGCTTCTCATGGAAACTCACTTTCCAGGTTGTACAGAACCGTATCAAAACGATGCTAACAACAACTTGGAAATAACAATGCCAGAACCTTTACAAGAACTGCTCAACATTACTACAAGGTCAACTGTAGAGTGGTCGATCGGATCCTTCAAGCCCTACAAATCTGCGGGGCCAGATGGTATCCTACCGGCCATGATGCAACATGCCCTTCCTAGCATCATGCCCTGGCTTATAGCAATCTTCACCGGCTGCCTCAAGACAGGATATGTTCCGAAAATTTGGAGAGATGTGCGAGTTGTTTTCATTCCTAAAGCTGGGAAACCGATACACTCAGCACCAAAGGATTATAGGCCTATTAGTCTCTCATCGTTCTTTATGAAAACGCTAGAGTGAATAATAGATCTTCACATAAGATAATCTGTGAACGATAATAATCTCTGCAGTGTACAACATGCCTACCTTAAGGGTAAATCGGTAGAAACGGCACTGCATGAGGTGGTTTCGGTCATTGAAGGAACCCTTCATCACAAAGAATATACTTTAGCAACGTTTTTAGATATCGAAGGCGCATTTAACAATGTAAATACAGATTCTATAAGAAATGCTTTAGTAGACAAAGGAGTTAACAGTAAAATAACCCAGTGGATTTATAAAATGCTCAATAGCAGACGTATAAGCTCACAAATGGGAATGAGCGTTGTGAGGAAAGAAGCCACAAGAGGCACACCGCAAGGAGGAGTCATATCCCCCCTTCTCTGGCTAATTGTGGTTGACAAAATTCTCACTACACTCACAACTGAAGGAACAAAAGTGGTAGCCTATGCCGATGACGTTGCCATCCTAATATGCGGGAAATACCTGCAAACAATTAGCGAACTAATGTCTGCGGCATTGAATAAGCTATCGCGGTGGGCAGAATCGAATGGACTTGGTGTTAACCCAGTAAAGACCGAACTCGTTCTGTTCACAAGAAGAAGAAAAATAGAAAGTTTCACATTACCGAAACTTAACGGAGTAACTCTGAAGCTTTCCACGGAAGCCAAATACCTTGGAATTATCCTTGATAACAAGCTGAGCTGGAAACGCAACACAGAGGAAAGAAGGAAAAAAGCACTGTGCGCTTTGTACGCTTGTCAGAGGACATTTGGCAGGAAATGGGGACTGCGACCGCACATAATCCACTGGATGTATACAGCGATCGTGAGACCCATTCTGGCCTACGGTGCTCTCGTATGGTGGACGATAACGCATAAAAAAAGCTACCTTAGCTTCCTAACAGGAGTTCAAAGGTTAGCGTGCATAGGAATAACAGGAGCCATGAGATCTACGCCACAGGCGGGTCTAGATATGATGCTAAATCTTCTTTCCGTAGAAGAATTCCTTAAATGTTCGGCGACCAAGAGCGCGATTCGCCTCAACGAATCACAAGCCTGGAAAAGCAGCACATTCGGACACGCATCTATTCTAAATCTCTTTGGAACCGAGGAATCGAAAAGAGCAACCGACTATATCATACCCAGTGTAAGATTCGGTACAGAATACACCACATCCATTCCCAGCAGACAAGAATGGGAAGAAACGGCTGTAGAATCTTCATTTATATACTGATGGTTCCAAAATGGAAAACGGAACTGGATCGGGTGTATACTGTGAAACGCTACAAATCAAAGAGTGTTACAAACTCCCGGATTACTGTAGCGTTTTTCAGGCAGAAATATATGCTATTGAAAAAGCTGCACGGGCCATTTACAGGAAAAATCTTACCCCCACAAGGGTAGTAATTTTTGTGGATAGCCAAGCGGCCATCAAAGCACTGAACAGTAAAACGACGAAGGCTCGAACGGTGCAAAACTGTAAACTTGCACTGAACAGTATCTGCAATACCCACAACGTCACTCTCTGCTGGGTTCCCGGACATAGCAATATTGAAGGGAACGACGCAGCAGATGAACTAGCAAGGCGTGGAGTAACCGCAAGTACAAACAGAGCTGACACAGATGTGCACATTCCAATAGGCGTCGTCAAAAGGAGTATAGAACTAAAAGCCAGAGATATTGCCAACACAAACTGGGCTTCCAGAGGTGACTGCAACATATCTCGAAGGCTTTGGCCTGAGCTAAATGAGAAAAGAACTAGAAGCCTTCTGCTTTTGGTCAAACGGGAAATCCGGATCCTTGTTGGAGTTCTAACGGGTCATTGCCCCATTGGGGTAATGGCCAATAGAATAGGTATAACAGCGCCAGACTTTTGTCGGAGCTGCAAAGACCCGGAGGAAATAGAAACAATAACTCACCTACTATGCGAATGTCCAAGTCTACAGAATCGTCGACTCCGACACATGGGGAACAGATTTTTCAAAGACTTGGAAGAGTTGGTGAACACACCACTGCTAGACATCTGGAGGTTCATAAAAAGCACAGGATGGTTTGAGGAACAAATCGGAACAATGGTTTAACTTGGTACCACAACTATAAAAAGGGATTCGTAATGGACCTATAGGCCCCCGCGGAAGCGCCGGTAACGGTGCACGACCCTTCATACCTAACCTAACCTAACATTAAAATTAAAGATAATGTTCAATTACTATCCAGATATCCTACATCTCTTAATGCAAAACAATGTATGAATTAAGCAACAACAAAAGCATCCGAAAGTTTTTGTAGCTCATATTTTTTTGTTCCTAAAAGTTATCATGGATAAAACATTGAATTATTCAAATTGTTTTTGTTTCAAGTACAATGATTGGGGCTAAGTAATTATAGGTTAGCTTTAAATTTCTCCGACGGCATTTTAACATTGACCAAGGCCATCCCACTAGTAAGGGAATAAGTTGCACTTACAACTCCATGATTGCGACATCTCGCACACTTGGGCGTTCGCTGATAACGTTCAGATGCGGCACGTAAGAAGAACGCTGGTGGAAGAGCACCCAAGACCGGATGCTGTGACATGAGATTCTGCATATCCACGCCGCTGGGTAAACTCATAATTTTATAGTTTTTTAACAATTTTTAGGAACAACTCACACGCACTTATATTAGTTATTTTTTTTTTTTGCGGTTACAGAAGAATATTTTAGTTATTTTAAAGTACTTGAAATTTCTTCATGATACAAAACACTAGTTTTTGGTAAACACAGTTAATGTTTTCATTCACAAAAATTACTTTTAACCAACTTCTTGTTGTTGTAGTTTTGAGCCTACACGTAATCCGGCAACTTGGCTTCCAACGCGGTGACGTTGTTTAACGTTGAAGTCTGAATTGCAACTGATTCAACTTGGTAATCGACTATGTAAACCTGGTTAACAAACAACCACAACAACAACAACAGCAACAACAACAATTAAAGATGACATTGACGCAAACGTCGAGGGTTGAAAAGCAAAAATGTTGCTTGCCAAAGAAGGACTTCCTTCGACGGTGTATTTCTGGCAACGACTGTAACATAGTTTGCACAATACAACAACAATAACCATACAGCAGCAGCACCATCAACACCAACACCACCACCACCACCATCACCATCAATAGTAGCAACAACACCATCTACCAACAACAACAAAAACAAATAAAAAAGTTTCAAAATCCAATTTTGTACAGTATATAAAATTTGTACACTCACAAGAGTGGTTGATCGTAGTGGTGGCTTCATGTTGCGTCTTCGTTGATGTCGTCCTCGTCTTCATAGTTTTGTCTTGATTCATTTTTTGTTTTTTTTTATTTTTTATTTTTATTTCCTCTATGTTTCACCTCTTGCTCACACTTTGCATGGTTCAGTGTGTTTCTTCCATATTCCGGCAACAGTACCAGTTGTTGTATTTATTGTTGTTGCTGCTGCGGAGTTTCGAGATGCAACAACCAACCAAAAACGTTTGTTTTACCATCTGCCTTCAGGCTCTGAAATTGTTGCCTGAATTGGTGGTGTTACAGTTAGTGTAGTTGTTGTTGCTGCTGCTGTTGTTGTTTTTGTTGTTGGCGGTGGTTGACATAGCAGTTAACGTGTATTCATTGTTGAACCAATACCATTGCATAGCATCGACCACGCGGCTTTAAAAAGAACACACTGACAAATATTTAACAGCCTCTTTCAATAGGTGGAACAGCAGCACTGAGCATGGAATATTTTATGGTATGTTGGCTCGCGTTGGCTGCCATGTTGCTATCAGTGGGACTGAAGGGCTCTAAAGAAGGGGATCTCACTTCAGTCTGGTATGGTGGATATTTGTTGTTGGGATTTTTGAGTTTGTTGCAAAGCGATTTGAAATTGAAACTGGTTTTTTTTTTAAACACTTAAATTGTTGCATACTCCTGCTGTGTACAGTGGGACGAATTGAAAAACAAAAAATTACAAATTTAAATTTGAAATCTATATTTTTTTTTCGCAAGAGCATTTTTGGTGATGACTGACAAATCTATACTTTAGAAGCGATTTTCAAAAATAGGGTAGCAATTGGAAGGTCTGGCTCTGTAGATGTGCAATAAGGTCTTATTTTTTCTTAAATATTCTGTATTTTTTAAAAAAAGCTCAAACAATTTCCTATGAAACAAGCCTAATGTCTTTGTGATGCCTAAAAGTATGTGATAGATTTTGATTGCAATGCTATGAGAAGTAATAACTGAGCTACTAAGCAATTCAACAGAAACAAAGAAAGTTTCCATGTAATTCTTGGTTCAAAGGTAAAAATAGTTCATAATAAAAAAAACAAAATTACCTATCACTAGATAATTTTTATTTTTTGGCGTTTTAACGCCAGACGGGATTACTAGTATTTTTATAATTTTGTTTTTGAAGAGAAGTGAAAAATAGTCGTATTGAGCTGAGTCAAGAGTTTTTAAAGGGCGCTTTCTTAGAAATTTCGTAAATCGGATTATCGGTTACTGGATTCGTCAAATTTTCGAAAATTTTGACTATTATTGTTATTTTTTACTTAATTATAAAACCATCATAAATGGTACCATAAGCATAATTTCAGCTCAAAGACAACACAGTGCAATTAATCCAAATATTTTGACTAGATTTTTAAACGGAATCTGAAATTTATTCTGCCTCATAGTTCTTGTTCTTCCATAATTTGGTCAGGAAGTTTGCGATCTTTAAAACTAATGAAAAAATCTTTATATTTGATGGCTACGAAATCAAAACGAAGTTTTATTTCGTTCATTTTGTAAAAATCGTCTCTGAAAAAAACACTTAAGAGGCTGTTCATAAATTACGTAACAGCTTTTTGTCCAATTTTGATCAGTTTAAGCGTAGTTTCAGGTGTATAAAAAAATGAAAGTAAAAGAAAGAAAGTAAAAGAAAGAAATAAAATTTAAAACTTTGAAAACAGAATTCAAAAATTTTTTGTGATGTAACGCACGACCTTACCCCCGATCTTATTTTACACTTCGTCACAAGCCCCTAAAAGTGGAAGAATTTTCAACTGAAATAATTAAAAAATAGAATTTTTACACTATAATTGTAAATTAATGCTAGCGAGAGAAAAAAAAAAATACTTGAGATGTTTATTGATAAATACACCAAAAAAATTGAACGCCTTAAAATCAAAGCAAAAAGTTCTTGTAAAACTGTAACCAAAATATCTTTACCACAATGAAAAATTCGTTGCAATAATGGTTTATCCTTTAACTATGCAATTGCTGCATCATTAAAAAAAAGACTGAAGTTCTTTGAAGCTAAATCAATGAAACAATCTTTGCCGTGAAGATAAAATATTTACTATAAAGACTTAATTCTTTGTAAACAAGGAATTGAAAAAAGTATGTAAATACAACAACTTTTCTTTGTTTTTTAGAGAATAAGCTTCATTGTTTCAAAGATAAAGTCTGTTACTTTAAGGAATGGTTTCTTCGAAATCATATCTGTATTCGAAGAATAAGAAAATTGTGTGCGAGTGAATAATTTTACTTTGCTGCCCACGTCGTTTTCTTTTTGAAGCGAAGCTTTTTTTTTACTCCTCGCTCTGTGATTTACTTGGAGTGAAATCTGAAAAATTTTCGACAGATTTTTTTTGGAAATTTGATGGTTTCTTTGTTGCTAGCGCTTATTACAACAAGAAAATTTAATACTTTAATATTTAATATATTTTTTGGCCTATCCGTGGGGATCGAACCGTCTTAAATGAGAGTCCAATACACTATCCACCAGGCCACAAAGACTTGTTAGAAATAGTTGTTAATTCAATGCTAATTATAACAGAAGCTATGCTGCAGTAGATCCTCACCATCTATCAATAGAAAGAGGATTGTGTATTTGCTATGCTACAACTATCAAAAATTTGCTTTTATTTGCCGCAAGGTGTCTCCAGCATCGGTTTGTTTGTATTGTGAATGCGTTTGTCGTGCTGTTGGTACGAAGAAAATTAGCAATGCCCACAAGTGCGTTGACAAGCGCGTTTTTAAGTGTCAAAAAAATAGATGATATCAATAAGTATGGAATTAACAAACGCATGCATGACGTCGGCAAGGTATCTAAAATGTTTGTTAAATTTTGTTTCGTGTGCGCACTTTAATATATATTTTTGAAGCGAAGCTTTTTACTCTTCGTTCTGTGATTTGCGTGGAGTGAAATCTGAAAAATTTTCGACAGATATTTTCGCTACGTAGTACGCTGTTGAAGGAAAAAATTTGTTCAGTTTAGCCAAGTTGACAACCATGTGTGGAGAGTTAAAATGGAGAGTCGCTGGCATTATATGCCCGTATTCAACATTCAAAATTCAACACTAAAAAAATAAAAAAATAAGCAGTAAATATGTTTTCTGTATATACATACATATGTAATTTATTTTGTTATTTTAATATTTTTGAATTTAAAAGTTAATATATTAAAAAGAAAAAATTATTATGCTTTCAAATCAATGTAACAGCGAAAAAGCTTCGCTTCACTCGTGTGTCCAACGACGCACCTGTGTTTTTTTTTCTTAACGTGTATTTGGAGCCCTTATGTTCGGTCTCAAATGGCTTAGGAGAAATAAAATCTGAAAATTTGAGAAAAGTTATCTTTTTTCGTATACGAAATATCCATATATTTTATACAGAAGAGAAGTTCTAAGAATAGAGTTTACAAACTATTCAATATTAACTGAAAAATTCCATCGCATCCTTTAAAAACTTCGAAGTATTGAAATTGGATCAGTGAACGATTCCTATGATCATACAAGTATTTCAAAATTTGTAATGTTTGATTTAAATTGGTGCCAATGACGATTTCACTTTGATTCGTTAATAAAATGAAAGTGGTTTGTAATAAAAAAGTTCAAAATGCACCAAGAGCAACATTTTTAAAATTCAAGTGTTTGTGATTTGAAAAAGGTAAATATATAAAGATTAACTATACACATTTATTTTTATGATAAGGAATAGTTATAAATCGTTTTAGATAACTATGTAAATTTTTCAAAAGTTATGTATGAAAATAGTAAAAAGAAAATTTATATATAAAATAGCTGCGACTTTTAATAAAATTGTTTTAATGAACTGTTGATATCACAAAGAACAAGCGCCGCAGGTAAAAAATTTTTATTAAAAATCACCGTGTTTATGAATGTACAAATTTTGTCATAATTGAACTTCAACCTATGAGAGTTAAAGCTGATTGTATTTTTAATGATAATTTTAAACTGTTTTTCCTTGTAAATTTGATCGTATCGATATTTTGTGAAATTAGCTTTCACGTACTTACAAATTTGCACTGAATTTTCAAACTTTCACGATTTTTATAACCTAAACCATTCGAGACCAACAAAATGTTTTTGCATCAATTGGTTTATAAATACAAATAAATAAAAACAAACTTAAAAATAAAATTATACCTTCGTTTGAAGGTTTTTCATTTCCATTAGTTTTTAAGGTTTTTTTAAAAAACTTCGGATGTCACAAGCTGTGTTCCTCTTGATAATTTTTTATTTATTTACATGCGTCAAGTTACCTTAGTAGTTTGAAACGAAGTTTCTTGATAGTTTGTTCAAGACACAAACCATAATTCTGTAAAGTTCCCTGCATATAGAAGGCATGAATGCATCAAAGCATGCTTAATGCGTACATAATTCACACTTGTTGTATGTGAGTTTTCCCCGCAGCTAACGTGTGTTTAACAGAAACGTCAGATGCTTTGATGCATGCAAGCCTTCTGTGTGTTATGGGCTTAAAAGGCAAAATCTTTACGTGTTTTTCGTACTCTTTTAGTTGCTATTAAATTTATCAGTTTTCTAGCCCAAGAAGGGTGGGGGTGGAACGGCTTTTAAGGCTTATTTTCATTATTTTCCCATACAAAAAATACTCCAAGGGGAGTCTAAAGCCCTTTAATCCCGTATGTAGATCCGCCACTCCTCATATCTGCATTTATAAATTTAACAGGAAGAGCTCGTAATCCAGAGGAACAACCTACAAAAAGTAGGTTTTATTAACCCACTCTTTTCGTGAAACATCATAATACAATCGCACCAAAAAATTCTTTATTATCTCGAAACGTGTATTTATAATAAGCAAAAAAAAAATCCCATAAACCTTTCACCGTTCTTCTTAAAAAAAAAAAAAAAATTTTGTGAAAAATTTTTATTTATTTAATTTAATTTATTTTAAAAAAAGGAACTTAAGGACTCTGAGATTCCTCAGACTTATAGTTAATGTTTTAATTGTTTTTTATATTGAAATTTTGATTAATTTTTAATTGCTTGGTATAAGAACTCTATATATCAGAGAATATTTTTTAAAAAAATTTAAATTAATTATATTTGGTAAAATTTTTAATGAAGTATGCAAGTAGCTAAATCATATACGTACAATTTTTTCCCTCCGTGTAATTTTCCATCTCCAAGTGAAGTTGACATCAGTTTAGAAAAAATGAACCTAACATTTTTAGTTTTAAGCTTGTTTCCTTAAATGAACTCAGGTCTCAATTACGACGTCTTTTTTGTTTTGCTCATTAAAAAACGTATTCTATCCACTGTGAGTTGTTATAAGAAACTCCATTATGTGCATGAATATGTGCTTATAATATCCCTGTAGGAAAATCAACTAATTAAAAAGTAGTTGATACAGTAGTTTTTTGTCAACCACAACTAGTTGAAATTCTGACTTTTTTCCATAGAACGAACTAACATATTTTGTATGGTGATGTCCGCTAAATAAGTCAATTGACTTTTGTCTGCATATATTTTCAACTTCTTGTTAAATTAGTTATATTTAAATTATTTTTTTAATTACTTTAAAATAACCAGTTGAAAACTATTACTGATGGTCTAAAGTTAATAATATTTGATGAAATAACATGGTAAAATATATATAAACTTGTAATCTAATAAAAATTTGCAATTAAAAGATGTCAAAATCAGAGTAGTTGCCGCCTTAATATAATGCAAAGTAGTTTATCAATCATTTGTTTTTAAGTAGTATTTCAATTACTTCATATATAATGAAATAAAATCTATTTAGAATTGAAGCGGATGCCGCCGTAATATAATTAATAGTAGTTCATATACTGGTTTATTTTAAATTAGTTTTTTAATTAGTTGTTTTTAAAAACAAGCTAGTTTGTTCCTATAGGGATGTGTATGATATTGTTTGCACATAAATTAACTGTGTGTATTTAAATCTTTGCTAGCAGCCAAAATACCAATAATAAACACAGAAAATTTTTAAAATTTAATACTTTTACTACTGCGTTACGCTCATTTACACTCTCCAACTTTTTCTTTTTCTCTCTCTCTCTCTCCCTCTCTCACTCTATGTCTTTGTTACGCAGTCAGCAAAAATTTTACAATTCTCTGCATTTGCAGTCGTTTCCAAAATGGCGCAACTCCCCAGCTAAATTGGGGCTGCTTCTGCAAACAAACAAGCGCAGGCTTTTTGAGTGTCTCTCTCTTGTGCAGATCCGTCCCCATCTCATACATATTCAGTAGGCTACTGCTTTGGTATTTCAATCACCTAGCTTTAGCTGTATTAGTTTGGCGCATAATTTATTTTCTACAAGTACGAGTATCTTTAGCAGAATATTTGCAACTATCTTGCTCTTGCTGAATGCCTCTAGTTGGCTGTCTAGTTGTATTGCAGGATGGCGGAAAGGATATGCAAAACACAAACAGTTGAAACTGTTCTCGTTGTTCTAGTGGTTCGTAATTATAATGTTGCGAATGTATGCATATGTCTGAATATTCTGATATTACTTGGGTAGCTTAGGACAAGGCAACTCACCGTTATTTTATGCCTCTCTACAGCTGCGGTTCTGTTCATTTTTTTTTTGTATAAAAAAGTTTTTTTTATTGGATTGTTCTAGATTTGTTTTGTTGGCTATTATAGTTAATTTGCTTATATGGGCATTTCTACAGAAAAGTCCACCGTAACCCAAAAATTAAAAGTTATTAAAAACTTATTATTTAATGATATGCATTATCTTGATTTATTGATTTAAGCAATTTGTACATAAATTCAGTCACCATAATGATCAAATACCTGCGCTGTTTCACAAATGTAATTTTTATTTTAAGTTAATGTTTAGAACATGTTTCGTAAGCGTTTTTGTTTTACTTGAAATGGAAGGCATTGTCTAAAAATAATGAAAAATGATTGAGGCAAGGAGGGGCAAAACATATTAAATTTGGTTTTGAATTACTAAAGTACATAATTACTCAAACAACTAATAACTTAATTACCCAATTGAATAACAATGCAAATTTAAGTAACGTAACTCCAGTAACGACACGTCAGACGACTAGCCCAGTGGCGTAGATAGCTTTTGGTTCTGGGGGGATCCGTAAAAAATTAATATATTCAAAAAATTTTCTTTTGAATACCTGAATACCGGGGTGTTTTGTGACGCCGAATGTCTGTTTCGAAATCTCATCGAAAGCTGATCAGTACAAGGCTAAAATAATTGTTTTGTACTAAAATGCTGAAAAATGCGATGCTTAACCATCGATATATTTATATTTATTTCTGGTGTAGTTGAAAAAATTTTCTTCAGTATGTCATATGATAAGTTTAGTATGTTGAGTAAAGTATGTAAACAACACCTGCTATCAGCTTTGTTCATATTTTGTTCGCTTTGAAACAAGAGAGTCAATGGTGCGATGGTAGCTTTTTGAACTTGGAGCCGTATGGTACGCGATTCACAAAATATATAAATCACAAAAAAATATGTGTGTGGCCGCCACGCATGGTAGAAGTGAAACTTTTACCCAAAAATGTAATTTCTTGGAAGATTGCTAATATATTTTTTTAACAATCAATCCTTCAGTGCAACCAAATGGTTAAAAAGCAGTCTGCCTTCATACCAGTAATAGTTAAGAACTGTATTTTTTCATAAAGCCAACTAGTATTTTCAACATGGCGATATCATGGGAAATATCAATTGTCGCTTTTGTTTATGGACAGTTACTGAAAACTTCAATATTCACGTACAGAATTCGATCGCAGTTTTTTTTTTTACTTTTGTGACACAGTTGGTTATCAAGAGGATTAATTATATTAATTTGATGACTTAAGTAGTGCCCAGGCTCGATCCTCATGACACATACGACAGATATTGCGGTTTTATTTTTTTGTTAATTATATTTATATTTATAAATATTTAAAAGAAAAAATTTGTAGAAAAACCTGTGGCGGGAATCATGCATTTTTCCCTTTCCGTACTTGCATCGAAACGCATACAATTTGACTGCAAGTTGAACGTGCTGCCATCTCACCATTGCTTTTGCATCAAAGCGAACAAAATACGAACAAACCTTGAAGCATGCAAGCCCTTCTTTCGTGGTCAGAAGCTCTGACCTCATGCTACCACGCATACTTGTTTGGGTTTATTTTACCGGTCGTACACAGTTAAAAATGTTGATGCGTTTTTCGTTACAAGATTTTGCATCGTCGTTTATGCTGCATTTGCAGCAATATTTAATGCTAAATGATGCACACAAGTATATATAAAGAAGAAACTCCACATTATCACAAAAATTGTGCTATTTCCCGCACGGCACAAAATCCGACTTTGATATCGAAAATTTAAAAATTTACGAATAGTTCGCGATGATCGCGAACAATCGAATTCGATATCGATTACGATTCGAAAAAGATACGTTTGGCGGACGTAACGGTTACTTCGTAAACGATGGTTCGCTTATGTTTCAATTAATTATTTGTTTACAATTCCAAAGCGATTAGTTCTTCAACACAAATGCGAAGATATATATTTATAATATATTTATTATATATAATATAATAAAATATATAATATATATAATAAATATATTATAAATATATATTATAATATATTTATTACTGTAAGGTGGATGCTTTCGGATAACTTTCTTAGCACTTTCAGACTTACTTTTATTATTAACGACTGGTATGAAATAACTTCACTTGCCAATTTTTATTTGGGTGATAAATTAACCAACTCTACAAAAAAGGGAGCTCGGCGTTTAGACTCCCAAGTTTCATCCGGCAGCTATAACTTTGAAGTAGTCAAGGAGTTCGTTTACCTTGGCACCGCCATTAATACCAAAAACGAAATCAGCCTGGAGATAAAGCGAAGAACAATAATTGCTAATAGGTGCTACTACGGGCTCAGTAAGCAACTAAGTTCCAGAGCCCTCTCTCGATCGACAAAACTAACACTCTACAAGACGCTCGTCCTACCTGTGCTGCTTTATGGCGCTGAGGCATGGGTAGTTTCGCAAACTGACGCAGCCGCTCTGGGGGTGTTCGAGAGAAAAGTTCTTTGCAAAATCTTCGGTCCTGTTCGAGTCGGCGATGACTATCGCATCCGAATGAACCACGAGCTGTATGAGCTCTACGATGACATTGACTTAGTTCGGCGTATAACTGTGCAGCGACTACGCTGGCTGGGTCATGTCCATCGTATGAACGACGAAGCTCCAGCGAAAAAGGTGCTCGAGGCGAGGGTCGCTGGTCAACGACGACGAGGGAGACCATGCCTCCGATGGATGGACCAGGCTGAGGAAGCCGTAACCGCACTTGGTGTATCCGATTGGAGAAGGCGCGCGCAAAACAGAGGCGCCTGGCGAGAGCTGATGAGGTCGGTTGAAACCCGGACACGGGTTGTTACGACAACCTAAGTAAGTAAGTAAGTAAGGTAAATTAACCAAGTATTTGGTAATTTTTTATACATAATTTTTTAAAAAAAAATAATCGAATTTCAAGAATGTCACTCTTTTCTGGTTTTGGTTTTTTATTTTCCTATTTTTTGAAGCTGCCGCCTCTCGTTCTGTGATTTGCTTGACTGAAATCGGCAACAATACAAATTTTTATTTTATCAACACCGTTTTTTCTTAGAAATTAATGACTTCTCGGCTTGCTTGCGGCTTGACGTCTATTATAACAAGAACATTAAATTAAATTAAATTAAATATCAAATACAAAAATTTTACCTTCGCATGCCGTTGAGATTCGAACCCACAACCAATCGATACCACTGTGCATGAGTTCACTACACTGCGCATTGAGCCAAACTCCTTCGTTACGCAGAGTGATTTATTCAATATTAATTACAACTGAAGCTATGCTGCAGCATACACAATAATCTATTAAAAGATTATTGTTGTCAGGCTATCAACAGAATACTGCGACATACTGCATCTGTTAATACAGCATCTGTTAACATAGCTGCAGTTGTGCCAGGAAGTAGTAGGAAAGCTGCTTGGATCATTTGGTAGAGCCATGGGCTGGCACCAAAAGTTCCAGGCTCGATTCCGCACGGCGAACAAAGACTTTTCTTTATTTTTTCTTTTCTTTTTGTTGATGAAATGTAATAAAATTTACTGATGTGAATATTAACGTGATGTTTTTAATTTACTTTATGTTATTTTTGAATTTAAAAGTGGTTTTGTTACAAAAAAAACCATTAAATTATCAAATCTATTCTTCTCACGTGTGTCTAATGACGCAGCTGTGTTTTTTTTTTTTGCAGAAAATAGCTCAAAACTATGCTTAAGCCATCCATGCTAGTTGTTTTATAATTTTGTATTTTTGGATTATGGGCTTAGGCGAATCAAATATTTTTTTTTTTTGGCAAGGTATTGAAGTATGGGCTTTCAAAGCAATGTATTAAACAATAAATTGCTTAGGTGAATAAGCATAAATTTATAATTCCCATACAATTCTCTTTACCCAAGCCGACTTAGGTGATTTACCTATTGCTTTTTTTCTCGGTGTATATTCGTAGTATAATGAGAAGTTTTAAGCCTACAAAAGTGGGTGGGATTGGACAAGGGGCATGTCAATTTAGTTCTAATCGCACTTGCTCTATACCATTTGTCCAATTTTAGCCAAATTTTGCAAGTATATTCTTTACCATAAGGAGCAGTCCGTACTTTATAGAAGAGAGCGTGATACTCTTATTTTAATGGAACTCCTTCTACATCGTTTTTCTGACTTGAACCAAATTTTGCAAATACATTCTTTGGAATAATGAGTCGTGATTAGTCTAAAAAATTGGACGGAATTAGACAGGGGCGTGCCGCTTTAATTTTAATCGAACTTCTTTAATAGCCTTTGTCCGGCTTCTTCCAAATTTTCCACACATTTTAAGCCTCGGTAGCGGTTTTCGGTTTTTTTCTAATGCACTCAACTCAAAAGAGCGTCAGAGAAATAATTGTAAGAAAAAAAGTTTTCACGCATTTCTAACGTGATTTCTAACGACGCAAGGCATCAGTGATGTTTTCTTTGAATTGGTGCTTAGAAGATTTAACAAAACCGCCTAACTAAAACGTGCTTAAAAATAACAATACAGTTACGCAGTTTTGGTGAATCAACTAAGCACCAATTCAAAGGAAAAAATCACTGATGCTTTGTATAAATGCGTTTAGGAAGTAAGACATTTTTGTTTTTGTGCTCTGAGTTTTTACTACAATTTTTGTAGGAAATCTGTTGTCAGCAATTATTGTAGATATTTCTCGTCAATTTTTGTTAAAGTGAAGACTTTCCAATATTAACCTAGTCGACACAATAATACACTCTATTATTTATCCTACTACATCATTTAAGTTTAAATTAAATAAAACTAACTTTTCTGAGTATTTATTAAATTTATTAAGTTACTGCCATTATATTCTATAATATTTTCTGTCCAGTGACTGTGATAATAAATAATTGAGTGCATACATTTTTTTTATTCTTATTGTTCTCCTACATTATTTCAACATACTGCTTTCTTAGCAATGCTTACAATACAAACATAGAGCTATTCAGACAAATTCTCATAACAAAACTATGAACAGCACGTAACGAATTAAAATTGCTTACAATTCCAACATGCGAACAAAAGGGCAAGTATTTCGAATTATATACCACAGGGAGTTTAATGGAGCTGGGGTTGGGTGAAGAGTCTGGTCGTTTGCTTTTCAAAGCTGGCCTGTTATAATGTTACAAAATAATTGAAACACTCGCCATATCAAGGAGCAGCACAGCACGTTTATGTGTGCATTTCACGATATATAAAAATAAGTACGTTTGTGTTGGTGACTTAAACTCCGCCTTCTTCATTCGCAGGAGGGGCTTAAAACATGCGCTTCTTCTCTGCGCTCACAAAAAAACATGTTAAAAAAAAAAATTAATTTCAAACTGAAACACATATTAATCTATTCACAGCTACCAGTTTGACAGGAAACTTTGCATTGGCAACTCTGTTGCGGCAGTCAGTTTTTTGGTTGGATCAAAACGTAGTGCTGCATTGAGCAGTAAAGAGTAAATTGCTGTATATGCAGAAATTTTCCATACAGTACTAAACTTTTTGTATAATAACTGTTGTCGAAATATTATATTTATATGGTGAATGGTTTTCACTTTTAACTATATGTCACCAATTAATAAAATATTTATTGAGTATCGAACAGAATTGTGACAAAATGATAAACTGCCAAGTATCATACTTACATACCCTGCAGGAAAATCAACTAATTTAAAAGTAGTTGATAAAGTAGTTTTTTGTCAACCACAACTAGTTGAAATTCTGACTTTTTTCCATAGAACAAACTAACTTATTTTGTATGGCGATGTCCGCTAAATAAGTCAATTGACTTTCGTCTGCATATATTTTCAACTACTTGTTAAATTAGTTATATTAAAATTATTTTTTTAATTACTTTAAAATAACCAATTGAAAACTATGACTGATGGCTAAAGTTAATAATAGTTGATGAAATAACATGGTTAAATATGTATAAACTTGTAATCTAATAAAAATTTGCAATTTAAACATGTCATGTAATTCAAAGTAGTTTATCAACCACTTGTTTTTAAGTAGTATTTCAATTACTTCATATATAATGCAATCTAAACTATTTAGAATTGAAGTGGATGCCGCCTTAATATAATTCAAAGTAGTTCATATACTAATTTATTTTAAATTAGTTTTTTAATTAGTTGATTTTAAAAACAAGTTAGTTTGTTCCTTTAGGGTAGTTATAAAATTATCAATAAAAACCGATCTTTTGATCTCATGTTTTTACTTTAGTACAGATCATTAATTAAAAAAATAAATAAATACAATACTTTTTTTTTTTGCAAAACTCAAAAAAGTGCCTGTATCCATTTCCGCACATGTATGGAAAATTATTTGTTAACTATATTTTAAGTAAAGGGTGGTTTTAAACTATATTTTAATTTTAAGGGCCGATGTTGATTTTGAATAAAACACAAATTATTTAGGAAATAATTGTTATTTCTTTCTATTATGATAATATTGGTGTGGTTCAATTATGTACGGAACAAAATATTGGCCAAATGGCTGCCGCAACCTCGGCGGCACACCTCCATCCGATGGTCCAAATTCGATGACCCTGAGGCATAAGTGAGGTTCTCTGTCGTTAATGTGCCGAATTATCTCATCCTCTAGCTCTTGAATTGTTGCTGGCTTATCGACGTACACCTTTTCTTTCAAATAACCCCAAAGGAAGAAGTCCAACGGTGTCAAGTCACATGATTTTGGCGGCCAATTGACATCGCCACCATGTGAGATAACAAGGCCACTGAATTTGTCGTGCAAAAGAGCCATTATTTCGTTAGCTGTGTGGCAAGTGGCACCGTCCTGTTGAAACCACATATCGTCCACATTCATATCTTCCAATTCGGGCCATAAAAAGTTAGTTATCATCTCACGATAGCGAACTCCATTCACAGTAACTGCCTGACCGGCCTCATTTTGGAAAAAATACGGCCCGATGATGCCGCCAGCCTATAAACCGCACCAAACAATCAGTCTTTGTGGGTGCATTGGTTTTTCGACAATCACTCTTGGATTATCATTCGCCCAAATGCGGCAATTCTGCTAATTGACGAATCCACTGAGGTGAAAATGTGCCTCATCACTGAAGATGATTTTCTTCGAAAATTGATCATCCACTGTTGCCATTTCTTGCCACCATTCTGACCATTGACGACGCTTGAAATGGTCAATAGGCTTTAGTTCTTGAGTCAATTGCACCTTGTAAGCGTGTAAATGCAAGTCTTTATGCATAATGTTCATCAACGACGAGCGTGAGTGGTGCAATTGTTGGGCACGATGACGAGTTGAGGTGGACGGCTCTTCAGCCACACTATCGCGAACAGCAGCAACATTTTCTGCAGTACGAGCTGTACGAGCTTGCACTGGTGTTTTCACATCTCCTACAGACCCGGTTTGCTCAAATTTTTGCACAATTTTTCCGATTGTACGCACATTTGGACGATTAAATTGACCGAAAAAATCACGAATCATTTTCATAATAAGCCTGAATAACTTTAACGCTTTGCTCGATTGTGTATTTTTCCACAATCGTTCAAATTGAGTTAGTCTGAAATTGAGAAAGGTCAAATGAAATGCAGAAAAAACTTGACGTTTAGGTGTGGTTCACATTCAACATCGGCCCTTAAAATTTAACCACCCTTTATATGGTTCATAGACTCTTAATTTTAATGACACTTTTCAACCAATTTTTGTATGGTTATTGCAGGAATACTTCTATGCTGTTCATTTATTCTTACCCCCCTTCTTTAGACGATACCCCATAAGTTTTCAATCGGGTTAGCTGGGTCAGAGTTTTGCGCCAGCCACTGCAAGACCTGAAAATGCCGTTTTCGTAGACATTCTTTAATAATTTTGGAGATGTGTTTTGGTTCACCATTATGTTGAAAGTGTATTTCCTCTTCTCTCCTCTATTCCTCTTAATCTGGTAAACTATCTTCCAAAATTTGAAGATAGTCACTGCTTTCATAAATCCTTTCATCGTTACTTAAAGTCCAATATGCCACCAAGTAAAGCAGCTCCAAGCCATAAGGTTGCCACCAACATTTTTGACGTATTGCCTGGCTTGGTCCTTTTGAATAGTGTCTTTGGATCGGTGCCAGTACCATCTGACTTGAATCTATTAAATTTCGTTTCGTTGGACCTAATTAATCGTTTCCAGTATTCCACACACCAATGTTTATGCTCTTTGCAGGAGTTTAGTCGAAGCTTAGTAGCGCTTTCTCATTTTTATCTAATAATGAAGGTTTTTTGTTTAATAGCTGATACAAAACCAATCCTACGAAATGCTTTGCATTCGGCACTTTCGCTAATGCTTTTGTTGATCATAGCTGCAGATAAATTATGTGTTGTTAAATGATTGCAGCTGACGCAAATGATAGAGCGTATCTCGCGGACATCTCCTTCCTTTAGCTTTCTGTGTTGGCCTCCCATGATTATTGTATGCTTAGTATTGCCCCATTTTTGGACACAAATAACTTCTCTGACTTATTTTCAAAGCTTTTGCTATAGTTCTTCATGACTAACTCCACCACGTTAGTATCAGGATGCTGCTGCCTGCCTGTCCAAAGCTATGATGAAAAAATTAGAATGGTTTCAGATAAGATGATTTGAGACGAATCATGGTTGCCAACATGAACTAGTATTGTCTTATATGAATAAAAGAAGGGCCTACCTAGGAGCCTGGCGTCGGAGGCCTTCCCTTGAAGAAGGTATGGAAAGTGGGTATATCACTTTAACAAGAGCCTGCGAATGGAGTAGAAATTGTTCATGTGAAATTATAGGCACAGGGATTGTCTTCTCCACTAAAATGATGAAAGACCTGATATATCGCTGACATAAAGATCTTTAGAAAAGGAGTTTTATGTAATGCAAATGAGACATACCCAGATAACAATTTCACCTAAATATTTGATGTTATTCCAACTCAACTCAAAAAGGCCTTGTATAAAAGGTAATTATTCAATCTTTAATTGGAAGAGCTCTTAAAAGCCATTCTTTTTTATAATTTTTTACATGAACCTTATTTCCATAATACATTTTAGGAAGTATTCAAAAAGATTTTTACTCTAGTATAATTTCTTATAGCAAGCTTTATTAAAGGAGGCATTTTTAGGAAGTATTCAATAAGATTTTTATTCAAGTAAATTCAAGATTTTTTTACTTCAATAATAGAAAAAAAAAATAAGCTTGTCAGTGTCCGAGGTCGAACCGCAGAACTCTTGTCTTAGATCGCAGGGCCACCCAAGCAATTTATGGACGGCAAATTAAGTGCTTATATGAAAAGATAATGTAATGGTGAAGTGCTTCAGTGTAGACTTTTATACAAGTTTTACTCGAGAAAATTTAAAAGCAAATAGTTATTAAATTTTAACGGTATTCAAGCAAATCCTTCAAAAGACGAGTGTATAGCGTTTGCGGCTGCCGATAAAAAGGTTCCGAGTTCAATCCATGCCGGGTGATGACCATGGTAAATATATAAAAATTGTTAAAATGTACAAAATTTTTGTTCTAAAATGAAACTCCGCCAGGTTAGCAATTTAGTTGCGCCTGCCTGTCCAAAGCCAGGATAAAGAAGGATGGTTGTTTGTAGAATACGTCCTGCAAACGTTAAAACTGATAGGGCCAACCAAGAGCTCGGGGTGGCGCCCATCTTGATAGCAGGTCATATTTGGTATATCAATATAAAACAAGCCTACGAAGGTATAGCAATTGACCTTAAAACTTGTTACTACGGAGACAGTCTTACCCGTCAAATGCGGTAGACCCTATCTCTCCACCGCACTGAGAATTTAAATGGCCGATAACAATTTGGATGTTGAGTGTTTTGGCATGCGTGCTTTACATGTCGACGCTCGGGCTTTCCTTAGGGGTTTGCTCGTCGACGTTTGACTTAGTCCCTCAAACTGGCACGGCGGTCACTGAGGTGAGTGATGAAATGGTGTACAAACATGGGTTCTCATACTGAGCACGGCAGTCCCTGAGAACAAGGCCAATACTCTGTCTGGATGTTGAGATCTTTAGATCATCCGGACTGCCAGAGTAAGAGTGGCAACAAAAGGTCCTCCTCTATAGGTACCAGTATGTGTAATAGTTTGCAACTGTGCTGTGAGCTGTTAAAATGGCCCTTTCAGTGCTCATTGAGTACGGTCACGCATAAGAATGCACTTCTTCGTAATTGCATTAGTGCATTTTTGGTCTCTTTGAGGGGATGTTGTGGATCCTCATTGACGGGATCGAGTTGCCCAGATGACTGTCGTGGGCTGGCCCTTCGGGGAGTCTCGTACTGGTGGTGGTTGTGTGAATGCTACATAGGTGTAGATTGACCGGTGGGGTCGCGCAGTGGTACGACCAGCTGGCATATCTGTCTTAATATGCAAGAGTTTGGATATTTTTTTATGCAAGTTGTCAGTAAATGAAATAAATAGATATGAAATAAAAAAAAAACTAAAACATAATTGACAAAGAAGTGTTAGCTTTCTCTAAAACAAAAAACCTTTTAAAGATTTTAATAAAAAACTAACCTATGCTCAAACTTATTAACTAAAGTAAAATGTATTGAACTAAAGTTAAATTTTCTTATATTATATGGAAAAAAAAGAACAATGTCAAATACGGAGTAACAATTAATTTCCCTGCAATTTTGAGAGAAATTCAATTAAAAATTGGTGACGCCCAGTTATTTCAAGAATACTACGTTCCGGCAACTTAGCTTTGATACGCTGAAATAGATCATCGCGATTTCGTGAGCCCAGCTTCATTTCGATCAGAATAATTTTGTCTTCATTGCGCGTCCAGGCAGGCTCTGGCTTCGATGTGCGATTTATTAGCTCTTGCGGTGAATTTGTCAAGTCAAATGTCTCAGACGTGGAGGAACAACTGGCAGCTTCTTCTGCAGAGGCTGTGCACAATGTAGCAACGATATCGAGTTTGCAGTCTTCATCGCTATCGATATTTGAGGATGAGACAACATTATGATCTTCTGCTGATGCTTTGCATGCAGTTGTAGCTGTGGGTACCATTAAGACTTCCTCCTGTGTAGAATCATCATCCATTTTAACTGTCGGAAATGAGCATTGCGCCAAAGACGTTGTGACATTGACATGTTCAGGAAGAAATTCAAGATCATCGGAGTTTTCTTCAATTTTGACAATAGGTGTTGTTGCCGGTGTGTTGTCTAGTGCAGGCGAATTTTCAGCGACCACCGGTGTTTTAGTGTGTTTTGCTCTTGCTACTATTGCTATGCTCGCCTTTGTATCAACGTCACTCTCAGAGCCATACTCTATGAGCGATTTTAACTTTTTGGCGCAGGCAATGGCTGAATTTTGCTCGTGTATTACAACCATGGGTTGCACGTTGAAAGCACGCTGCTTGTTGGTGGGTACTGATTTCGTGCTGTTGTTCGTATTGGCGCTGTTAGAACTGTGCATTGAGCCCGTCTTTTTAATGGGTGATTTGCGTTTTTCGCGCTGTGCTTGTGGGATGCTGCTTGTGGCCACTGCAACATTGGGTGAATTAGTAAGATGCGCGTTGAAGCCACCACTTGATGAAAATGCTCCTACAGATGACTGCTTGCGTGGTGACAGTTTGATATCATCAGCAAAACTCAAAGAAACACGCTTTGCGCTTGCATGGTGGGTGTGCTGTTGTGTATTTTGGCCAGTATGTGATGTACTCGTGGTAGCAGAAAAGCATGCATTGCTATAGTAATTCGGATTCAGACGTACAGCATGGGCATGCAATGTCGCTTCATCGCAAGCTTCAAACCTAGACGAGCACCCACTCTCATCGTCGCCAGTTGAATCAATTACCAATGCTTTGGACGCATCTTCCTCTACAGATTTTTCATTATCTTCACTACTGCTGCAGTCAATTGTTGTTACTGCTGCGGCTGCCACAGCTGCAGCCATTGTTGCTGCAATTATACGTTGTTCACCATGTTCGCGTATTGCATGTATGCAGCCATCATTGATTTCTATCGTCGTAGTATCGACTTTTTGTTTCTTTTTTACTGGCTGGCTCTGTTCGGCATACTTCTGTGCCATGAAGGACAATTTGGCAGGTAACGTTATTTTAGAACCGTAGAATATGCGTCCGTTGATATATCGCAATTGACACTGTGGTGTTTGTTGTTGTTGCTGCTGGGTTTGATCTTGCGTTGGTGAATCCAATAGATTCATAACTGTCTCAAAGAATTCACCGGTTTGATTGTTTTGAGCTTCTTTCAGGTTGACATGTTCTGGCGTAGAGAGCAGTCGCTCTGGTGGTGGCACCTCTGGAAACAGTTGCATAAACCAATCCTCTAGAAATTTATTACCCCTGAGCAGTGGTAAAATTCTAGATTCAACCGTTTTAATGGTAACATTTTCCTCATCGGCCAATTCGCTAAGACAGTTAAAAACTTTGCGCATCTGTGCTGGTTGTTTATGAAAGTATATGTTGAGTTTATTGATGAAAGTCTTAATATTTTCAGCCATGAAATGTTCAAAGAATTTTCCAATTTCTGCTGCTTCAGAGGGTAGCAGAAAGGTGAGAAAAACCTGAGCCAATTCGGGAAAGTCAGGCAAAAAGAGCCGCTCCAATTTATAATACAACTCTGAGACTTTATCACGTTTGGGATCAAAACTCTTGAGTATATAGTTGAACCTCTTGCAGTCCTCAGGGCGATTGGATGATTTTAAGACTTCTTCAACCTTTTCATAAAAATTGAACGCGTAAATTGCATCCTTGCGATTTGCATCTTCTGCACTATCCGGCAGTAGCATATTTCTAAAATTCTCTTCCTGCCGATTTGTTTTTTTGATGCGCCCACCGCTGGCCTCATCATCCAGTTGCTGCATGGGTATACTACGTGAACGCTTGCCCAATCCAAGCGGACTACCTGATGATGCAATGACACCAACACCATTTGAAGTTGCAGCTAAATTTTTGCAACTCATTTTAAGTGAAGTAAGTAGATCACTGTACAAATCCAAAGCCTTGAACTGTCGATAGAAATATTGAATAAGAGGTTTGCGTTTAAAGCGTTGCACTTGCTTTTGCAAATGTAAGCGATAACTTGTTAGCAATACTGCGTAGCGTCTGCGCAGGTTTTGTGCATGTCGATGTTTCAATGAAACGCTGCGGAGCCGCTTGGAAATATTGAAAGAAGTACGCGGCTTGTGCAGTTTCTTCAATTTGATTATACGTTTTTTCTTGGCTGCACTCGAGTTGTGCACACTTTCCAAATCTTCCCAGAAGCTGCTCTGACCAACTTGTTGAATAGTGTAGTAATCTGTAAGCTTAGTTTGTGTTCTATCCGCTGGTGATGGCGTTGTGGGAAGAGCTGTGGGAAGAGCTGCTACAAGAGGCTGCCAAGTGTTTCGGGCAATGTCATAGTTATAGGCTACAACTGGCGGCTGTTCTGTATCTGCTACGGATACAGATCTATCTTGTGCTGTGCTAGATGCTGGTAAAATGGTGCTGGTGCTTTCATTAGTTAATGCAGTTTCAGTTGCTGCAAGGTAGCTTGAGTCAAGTATGACTGGTGCAGCTGTATTGCTACTATTGCTGTTGTTTAGGAGACTTGTTGACGCTTCAGCTCCAAAGACGTAGTTAACGTTGATTGTCACCGTCTGTTGTTTAATGCGTTTTTCTCTTTTATTACTTTTATTATGCTTTTTGGATTGTTGTATTTGCGATACTTCATCAGTGGCTGTTATGCTAGCTGATGTGGGAGGAACACTTGCACCGTATAGCTCCGGCTCATCTGCAACCATAAAGCTATCAGGCAGATATATGTCCTCGCCAACTGCTTCGCGCACAAATTTCAAGTAAGATGCCCTAGCTTCATTGGATGCACATATATTTGCCGTTGTAATTGATTCTGGTGATGTATTTGATTCTGGAGCATCAACTTGTGATTTCTCAATTAGGTATTTTTGCCAAGCTAGCGGCAATTCGGCTATTCGTTCTTTTGGTGGTAGTACAGTATTGTTTGGGAATGTATAAATTTTGCACTCGATAGGCGGTGGCAGACCATGTTCAAAGAAATACTTGACCGGATTATAATAATCGGCATTGCGCAAAACTTTGATGCGATCCCAAATGCGACGTGGTGTTTTTCCAAAAATAGTATCCTTGCTAATGCGTTCACAGGCACGACGTAGCGAGATTGGTTTATTTTTGACGTTACGTCCGTGCTTCATATGCTTCTCTAAGCCCATAGCAAGCAGGTGTGATTCAGCAGGAGCGAACACTTCATATCTTTTATCTTTGTTTCTAAGTGTGAAAGGAACACGCGGTAGGAATTCGGGATACATAAATACCGTGCTGTTCAGCATCTGCTCCATAACGATTGGAGGAAAACGTGCTATTTGACGAGTATTTTTATTGGTTCTTTCCACCTCATGGTTAAGAAATTCCATCATATCGCGATTTTCTTGGCTATCTTCGGCACATTTCTCTTTCCATGCCGTTACCAAATCGACTGCTGCATTAAGATTCCAAGCATTAAATGAGGCATCATGCTCAGCACGCTCCTTTAAAGCGAATAACATTTGACAAGGCTTGTCGGCCCATTCCCAGAGAACCGGATGACTGTAAGTTTGCAGAAAATTTTGCGTCAATAGCTGCGTATGTATGCGTAATTGTTGCTGCAGTATATCATGTTGGTGTTGCGTGAAACCAACAGCTGCATTTGGCAAATTATCTACCGGTCGCAACGTTTGGGTATTTCTTAAATTCTCAAACTTTTGCATATACTCGGAATAAACGTGCTTTTTAATGCAAATGTACTTCCAGGTGTAGTTGGTGTCATAAGGAGTGGTGTATCGAGTGTCTGTAGTATTCTCTACTTGGCTTTGCTCCAAATTATCTGTTGCTGACACAACCTTTGCTAGTTGAAAGCAATTCGGTTGACCTTGCACACGCACCGCAATAAGTTCAGGGTCTGTCCTCACAGCCGCCTCAGGTAATGTGATCATTTGTGAAACTATGTGATGGTTTGGCACATTGGCAATAGGTATCATTGTTGTGGGTTCGGGGTTTAGACTGGTTGATGGTGTGGACATGACATTCGGCTGAAAGGAATATTCATTTTGTACTAGATTAGTCGAGGAGATGGTTGCATCGGAAACACAGCTGTTAAGTGCAGGAGTATTTGTCATCAACTCCGACTGTTGTTGGGCTTCGAAGTCAATCTGTCGCGTTACCACATCACGTTCCGGCAATGTGGCGGTGGCGGTGGCGGAGGTGAACGGAGGTGTTGAAGGTGTAGTTGGTATTTGCTGCTTGTCGCCACTAGTGTTATTTTGTAGAAACTTTTGTGGCGTTTCTAGCTCGAAACTTTCTAGTGAAATGCCCTCATTTAGCAAACCTTCAAAAAGTTCTGCTACCAACTCGGTGAGCTCTTTTTTAGATATGTTTACATCGCGAAGTTCCTCAGCATCAACCGTTATTTTTTCGGCCGCAATATATTCCGGATCATTTACCGGATCATCATCATCACCCATAAATGTGTTGTTTAATGGCTTGGAGAAATCATTTAAGAACTGCATCCAATCTTCATCATTTGCTGCTAACTCTGCCGCTTCCTGGACGTCCAAGTGTTCTACATCGGGCGGTACAAACTCAGATTGCAAATCTTCGATTGTAGTCTGCTGCAGACAAAATTTGGAACGCGTGCGTGTTGCTATGCGTAAATTGGCCTGCCTGTCGAAGGGTACCTTAAAGCAACCATCTGCGCTCAGCTTTACTGGCGAGTCATCGTACTCAGTCTGTGTGAGTGGTGTGCCGGGTGTGCGCGGATTCGATTCCATATCGGATATGGTAGTGTTAGGATCATCATCAGAAATGAAATCGTCCTCCTGAAATTTATACTCTTCGTCATCCTCATCGGAGTGCAGTTCATCAACTATAAGTGATGCAATTTCCGTTGAGTCGTTAAGCGAGGGCAATGCTATGGCAGGTGTGCGATTGAGTTCTTTGGCTTTGGCACGTGTCAATTTCGGAACAGAAGGTGTGTCTGTTATGATGACAGCGCGCTGCTCAGCTTCACGTTGCTCCCGCGCCAGCTCATCCTCTGCTTTAAGCGTGACAAATGCCAGAATGTGCTCATTTTTTACAAATTTCTGCAGCAATTTGCGCATTTCATCATCGCTCAATGCATTGGTACGCGCTATCTTACGCAGTTTCTTCTCTATAGCAATGGCATCCTGCATGTTGCAGTCTTCCAATTCGGACTCCAACTCATCGTCATCACTTTCTTTCGAAATCTCACATAGCTTTCTTTTACGCGTTCTGCTTCTGCCACCACTGCGGCTGGAGGACCGACTTCTGTTGTTATTCTTCTGCATCGAGTCATTGTTATTGCGTTTTGTTGGGCTTCTGGATGGGGTGGGCATTTTAGTTCTTTTATTCTACTTTACCACTGCATTTAAATATTTGGAGAAGGCTTTTTATTGTTTGGACTAATTTTGGACTAATTTTGTTTAATTTTTGGATAGGTCTCGTCTTCACCAGTAGATGCATTGTAAGGACGTCACTACTGAAATCTAAACTGGTACTGCTATTACGTGCAGTATGTAATTTATTGCATAATGCTCCTAATCGGCAGAGCACTGGGTGATGCTTTGTGTTTGTGAAACGGCTTCCATGTTCGTGTTGCTACACCGGATGCCCCGTATGTTTTACTGGTTAAAGCATAAACGGGTCCGTGTTATGGAGTTTTGAGGCTAGAGGGTTTTTAACTAACTCATTTCATCCTACCTGTATGAGACTGTGGAGTTTTGGAGTTTTAAATTTTAACTTTATAGAATTAGTGCAGGTAATAAGTAAATAGATACAGGTACTGATACTTGATATAGGACTTAGGAAAGCACTACGGTATGGAAAGGCTTATAAGGAAGTGCTATTCGGATACAATCTCAGTTGCTATAATATCTCATTAATTGGAAATAATAAATTGATTCGAAAATCATGAAGAGAATTAGTTAAAAAGAATTGACTGAGGAGTATTTAAGAAACAAAAAACAGGAAAATGTTCTAAGGTACGTTAAAAGAAAAATAATCTTCGGTATACCATTAGACATAGAAGAGAAATTATCTTTTTTAGTCAAAAAATTAAAAAAGCGCTACAGCCAGTATAACTACACGAAAGAAAGATTTTATAAATATAACGAAAAATGGCTGGAATTTGAGATTACTGTGCAGAGAGCTTCAAAAACTATCGACAAAATCATTACTTGATCACACACCACAACGCTTGCTACATTCATTTAAAGAAATTGAGTTGAAGCAATATGGAAACTGCAAGTTAATTATTTTTGCAAATATTGAAGTGATGGTTCTTCCAGACAAAAACAATACAAGCAATTGTTATGCAAAAATTCCTTGGACACGGATATGTTCATGGTGTCATTTGTACCATTGCGATTAAAAAAGATTTTGGAGACTCAGAGCCATCGACCAGCACTACGCACATCAGGGATATTTGAAAAAATCGCGCACCATTTTCCACGAAATACTGCAGGCCCATCAAATTTGAATTCAAAAAGGAAACCCAGGATACCATTAAGAAAGAAGTAAGCGATATCAGAGCCCAAATTGCACAGTTTCATCCATTACAAATAAAAATTAACTGGCACGAAATCGAAGTAAGCTACCAATTAGTGTTTAGAATTATTGATGGAAAAGTAGGCCAGGCTTTGACTAAAACAAAGGGTTCATCCAGCTGCATCATATGTCAAACAACATCAAGCCAACTAAACAAAGTCCCAGACAATTAAAATAGATAATACTGATGCATATAAATTCGGATTATCACCACTACATGCAAGAATACAATTTATGGAATACATACTGAAAATCTGTTACGATTTGGTATTCGGATCTACAGGATCAGTAAGAAACAACGACACCAACAAGGAGTTACGAAGCTTACAAAATAATTTGACATGGACAGTAAAACATCAGCATTGGTACTCCATTGTCGTCAACGACGTCTTCAAAGACAACGTCTTCAAAGATGACTTTATGTAATTTATGTGTTTGTATATCAAAAATTTAATGAATTCTCTTATGTGTACATTAGAGTGTCCCAAAAAAAAGAAATATTCTTTTCGAATTCCATAGACCCTTACCCTTTGTTTGAAAGCTTATGGGGTAAAGTATTAGTGAGATTTTTTTTCAGATTTTTTGGAAAAGGTTAGAGGTTGCGCTAATTGGTTTTTCGGCGATTATCCGAATTTCAAGCATAAGTTGGACAATAACAGTCATTATCTAGTTCTGTGAGTCATCATTTCGAAAGACAAATGTCAAAATTTTACTTAAATGTACAAATATCAGAAGTTTTGCCAATTTTTTTTGATCATGTGGGTGTCATATTTTTAATTTTTTCTTAAAATTGGCGTACATTTTTTAAAAAACGCTTTGTAATTTTTGAAAATTCTACAAAACTAAAAAAAGTAATGATGCAGTTTGAAATATAGTTAAAATCTAAGCAACTAAAAGGAAATATTTTTGATTTTACTCTTGCCGTTCCAAAGATATAGCCTTAAAAGCTTTGCTTAAAGCTCAACATTACTCTGGATATTCTCAGTTATGAAGTGTTAAAAAATCTAAAACATTTGTAAAAACAATTCTATTACTAGAGCGTAAATATGAAGAAGGATATTAATAGCATCAGAAGTGTGAAATTTTAAGTATAATATTCGTGCCAGAGAACTGCACAAACTGCACTACTTGAAATCGATTTCAAGTCCTTGCTTAAAATACAAGTTCCAGCTTCCTTGAGCTTGATAATTTTCAATCATGTATGACTTGAATATAAATAAGCCTACGATAGCTTGCAAGTTGCAAGTATGTTAGCTTACAAGCAAACGGCGCGAGGCTGCAAGTAAAGGAAAAAATTTATGCCTTCGACAAAAAGCTTGAAAAGCTTGAAATTGAAGGCAAGTATCCAATAAAAAAGCAATTGTCCAAAAATATTCAATGAGCTTGTGTAGGTAAAGCTTAAGCATATTTTGACTTTTAAGGGTTCTGTGGACTCCGTGGTTGGCACGGATGTTTAAGAGTTTTAAACATCATTTAACAGTGTTAGAATGTCGCTTACTTCGAATCTGATGTCAGAATTAAAAAACTCAAGAGTTAGGGTTGACACCTCCATTTGTTTTATTTTTACGAATTCGGTGCTGGAGTGAACACTAGGTAAAAATGGGTCACTGAATCCGAATCCGTTGCCAGAATTTCAAATTTATGTAATTTTTTGATAACAGTGTTGCCACCTTCTAAAATGTACTGCTTTCCCTTCGAGTAAAAATAAGAAAAAGTTAGGTGGCAACACTAGTAATCATCTTGAATTTTAAAATTCCGACATCAGATTCGAAGTCAGTGACATCCTAAATGATGCTTAAAAATACATTTTACAAGGTGGCAATACTGTAGTAAAAATTTAGGTGGCAACTCTTTCATCAATCTTAAATTTTAAAACTGTGACATTAGGTTCGAAATCAAATCCGTTGTCAGCATTTAAAAATTACAAGAATTCGCAAAAATATAAAAAAATATAGGTGGCAACTCTACCCACCATCTTGAATTTAAAATTTTGATATCAATTCCGAAATCAGCTACCCCCCAAAACTGCCAACCACGGAGTCCACAGAACCCTAAAAAGTCCGAATACACTTAAGCTTTTCCTACACAAGCTCATTGAGTTTTTTGGATGCTTGCTTTAAATTCAATTAATTGGATACTTGCGAGCTTACAAGCTTTTGCCGATCGTTTCAAGCTTTTCAACTTTCTTACCCGACATAGTAAGCCTCAACAAGCCAAGCCAACGAGAAAATATGACTTGTAATTGTTTGGTAGTTTTTGTAAGCAGACTAAAGCTTGCTTTTTCAAGTTTGGATACATACTTGAATTCAAGTCCTTGAAAAAGCTTTTCAAGTAGGTTTGTGCAGTTCTCTGATTCGTATCATGTTTACAACACCAAAAATCTCCAAAAAAAGATTTTCATAGGTCACATTTTTATACCCCAAAGCGTACTGCGTAAGGGGTATATTAACTTTGTCATTCCGTTTGTAACGCCAAGAAGGAGGCGTGGCAGGTATTAAACAATGTATATATTTTTGATCAGCATCATCTTCTGAGTCGATTTCAGTGTGTCCGTCTGTCTGTCCGTCTGTCGACACGATTACAGCCGCAATTTTAAAGCTATCGCGCTGAAATTCAAAATATAAGCTTATTTTTAAAAAAGGAAGATCAAGTCGAGAATGGGCCTCGAATTAAAAATTATAGAAATGCCTCGAAATTTGGCGTGTAAGCTTTGCTCTTCAGTCTTAATCCCGGCTATAAAATTTGGAAAAATCGGATGGAAACCACGCCTACCTCCCATACAAAGTGGCTTTATTTTAAAAGCAAAATCTTTTAAAAATCTGCTCAAATTAAAGAAATGTCTTGAAATTTTGCATATAGGCTTTGATATATAATATAGACCATCACTATGATATTTGACAAAGTCGAATGAAAACCACGCCCACCTCCCATACAAATTGGCTTAATTATAAACGTAAAATCTCTTCAAAATCTGCAAAAATTAAAGAAATGTTTTAAAATTTTGCACATAAGCTTTGATATTTAAAATAAACCATCCGTATGATATATGGCAAATCGGATGAAAACCACGCCCACTTCCCATACAAAGTGGCTTTATTTTAAACGTAAAATCTCTTAAAAATCCACAAAAATTAATGAAATGTCTTGAAATTTTGCACATTAGCTTTGATATATAATATGAAATATCCTTATGATGTATGGCAAAATCAGATCAAAACCACGCCTACCTCTAATACAAAGTGACGTCATCAAAATAGGAAAATTTTCGTTAATATATAAAACTGAACATCATCATGTCTGTCGTGGTTAAAAATTTCGAATATACTTCAATATAGCCGCGGGGGGGTATCTTAGCTTCGGTACCCTGCCGAAGCTCCATCCTTACTAGTTTTGTATGCGAATGCCAGAATCAATTTCAAATTTGTAAATCTTCAAACGCTCGTGGTTTATTGAACTGTGGAATGAGATACTTTTTCAAAATACCTTCATTTTCGATTTATAACATGTGTTTATACGTATTTAAGTGTTTTCTATTATTAATTTTTTACCATGTTTTTAGGTCTTTTTACATGCTTCGAAAAATATAAGTCAAAAGAAATGCTTACAACATTCTTATTTGCGGCTTCTGTTACCAACTATTAATATGAGATAAAAGTTATTTTATCAAATGATTTTAAATACTAGCTACCATCGTCTCCAAAAACTTTTTATGCCGGTTTGCTTCTTAACATAGCTATTTCTTATACTTTTCATCTTCTGTTTTGACAACGTATTCGCGTTTTTCATGAAGCTAGTCTTAAAGAACAAGTTCTGCATTTGACAGTGTAAAATTGTGAAGTACTGTTCATGTGTCCAGAAGACAGCAGGATAGACTTTCTTCAAATACCAGGCTAACATTCAAGACCATCCATAGAAGGCGACCAAAGCAACTGAAGCAAACCCAAGATAACAACAAATACAGCTAAAACTGCAACAAACACGGAGTGACGACAACATTGGAAGGAAGGAGGAAAAACTTTGAAAAGAATTTCAAATGTTGAAACAGAAGAAGAAAAGTAATTTTATGCTACACTCTCACACAGACGAACATACATAGATGGCGACAGCTTCCGCTTCCGCTTGTGTTGGAAGAACAAGCGCTGAATAAGAACTGCAAAGAAATAAGTTTTGCAAAGTAAAATACAATTTCACGCCATGTTTAACAAATACAATTTATTTATTTGTTTTCTTTTCCTTTTTTGTCCTTTTGAAGTAGCAGCAGCAACCAACAGCAACAACAAACGAAACAGAGACGAAAAAGTAAAACTTTGCTGCTGGGCTAACACAGGGTGAGGTTGATGCTATTGTTACGATGTGTAGAGGGTCGAGTGGACAAAAATGGAATTGTGTACTATGTGAAGGGTTTGGTTGAATTCTGCATAAACAAATTTTTATTTGTTTATTTGTTCCTATTTTGCAGGAATAATTAAGATAAAAATTTAAAAAAGTTTATTTGAATTAAGAAAAAAACCCGTTTTTAATTAAATTCGATTATCTACATTTGAGACAGGATACAAAAGAAAAATTGCAATGTTCGCGCACTTAAGTGAAAATGATATTTTCACTGACGTAGCTGCACTTGAGAGTAAATTAATTTCTTTTTTCTTTTCTGTGTGAATTTGAATGTCATTGAGTGTATCTGACAGTTGCAGAGCTATAATGTTCGTTGTTATACAAATTAAGAGCAATTCAATTTGGGTATTCGGTGAAAAGCAAGAATGAGAGCAACTGGAAAAATACTACGATACCCGATATACGAGTATCAAGCCAAAGATTGAAAACAGTTGAAACATTTGGAAAATAATAACCGAAAATAAGAAAGCGTTTGAAATGCTGATCAAATATTCAAAAAATACATCATTAAATAAAGAAGAAGCTTCAGGCTTTAGCCAATTTGCTGTTAATTGGTGACATCAAAATTATTTGTTAAGCAATCTGATTTTACTGAGTACAAAAATACAAAGTAAAATAAACAAAAATTGTTACCCAAATTCGAAAATGTTGACATTTTAAAATAGCTTCAGATTTAAATATTAACGTTTATCTGACTTGCTGTAGCATTTGAGCAGCGTGTTCAGATTTTTAGACTCTTAATTAAACAATTTTGCAGCCAGTGAAGAAAGTAAATATTTGTCCTCATTTTAAAGAATGTTGTTTTTACGTTTTAAAACTTGAATTTGTGCGTTGTTGCAACTTTTGCTGTAGTCGGCTTAGCAGCCTTATAAGAGGAATACGGTATACTAGGGCAATTTGAGAAGTCAGTGATTTTTTAAATAAAATAAAGATATTTTTTTGGAAAAGAGGTTATTATCTCCTCTTTATTCCAGTGTTTTTCCATTTTTTTTATTCTTTCCAAATAATATGTTTTATCAAGATTCTCTTTTTTCGACTAAAAGTCTTACCGCAGAGCCATATCTCCACGTTTGGAAATAGAAAGTAGTCGTAGAGGACTAGAACCAGTGATGTGATTCAGACATTATGAAAAATCCCGAATGTGTAAGCAAAAGTCCCACTTTATCCCGCCAGAGGTATCTTAAAATCCCACCAAAAATGTATAATTAAAAGTACATAAAACTTTTTTCCAACTTATTTATATTACAAAAATATATATATTATATCACTCGTATATAACAAAAAAATAATATAACATTTAAAATCTAAATTTTGATTAAAAAAAAAAATAATATTTCCTCAGAGCTTGCTTGGTTTCAAACAAATATCATAAAAAACAAAAATTTTATTTAATAGTCTTAAATGTTCTTTGCGCTTCATTTAAATGAATTCGCATCTATATTGGTTTCTTAATGAAGATTTAATAATACAAATAGCGCTTAAAGTATTTTCGCCAAGTCCATTTTGGTTTTTTCGTTTTTATACCCGTAACTATTGAGAATAACATTTCGGCGCTGGAGTGCGGTAAAGACAGAACATAAGTTGACAGTATTATTAAATTTGAAAACATCGGAGCTTAGGGTCTTTCTGCGGGCCCACCTCTTTCCAAAAACTCGAAACACTATAGGCTAGAGATCATTAAATTAAAATGGTAAATCATTCTATTCATCTTCTAGTGAACATTTGTTTACTTCCACGTAATCTGAGATTGAACGAAGATCCTTAGAATAAACTCTATTATCAATATCCAAAGCAATTTTTGGGTCCCATTTTGGGGCAAAGCTGCCAACTAAGATTGTTGTTTTATTTTGACAGGTATGAAAATCCCACTTGGAAGCGGTCAAAAATCCCGAAAAGTGGGCGAAATCCCGCCAAATCACATCACTGACTAGAACTAGAGAATATGCTGAATGGGGTAGTAGTTCGTAGCCCAATTTATAGATTTTAGCAATGGCGAGTGTAGACATGTGCGTCGTTGCGCTGTCATAGTTAAAGAGCACTTTTTTCGCCAAATGGGTTTTTTTTTGCTTCAAACCAAGGTCAAATCTGTCCAACAGCTGTGAGTGCAGGTGTATGCACAAGATTTTTCCCGGTTTTATTGGTAAAAAATACGTAATTTTCTAGAGAAACAAATTTTTTTTTATTCAAAATATTGGCTATCGGCTTTTATACATTTCGCCCATCTTTGAGGTAATTTATGAGTAGCATGCCAGAAAAACTGCATGTCTTTTTTACGCCAAACCATTCGTCGATCCATTTTCCAACTTCATCGAAATCGCTAAAGTGCTCCTCTGCGAGTGCGTGCCGCATAGATGTGAAGAGGTGATAGTTAGATGGACCCATGTCTGAGGAGTACGGCGGGTTCAGAAGAATGTCCCATTCAAGCCTTTAACTAGTTTTGCTGTATTAAACGACGCGTTGTTGTGCAACAAAATCACTTTACGAGGTTTTGTGGCCCATTTCGATCGTCTTTCGATTAATACTTGGCTTAAATTAACCACTTGTGCGATATTGTTCTGTAATAACGGTTTCGCCGGGCTTCAAGAGTTCATAATACAAAATACCCCTCTGTTCCCACCAGACACACAGCATGGTCCTCTTGCCGAAGCGATTTGGCCTTGGTGTTGAAGGATCAGCCAAAATATATCCGTTTTTTATCACCCGTTACAATTCGATATTTCCTTTCGTGGCGTTGAAGAAGCATTTCACAAGCGACTTTGCGATTTTCCATTTGACGTTCATTTAAATCGTGTGGGACCCATTTACAGAGTTTATTGATCTTTCCCATTGCTTGTAAGCGTCAACTAATTGTTGCATGCGTCACATGAAAAGCTTCTGCCAGTTGTCGTTGAGTTGGGTCATTATCCAATAACTCCTTCTTGATTTTTGAAATCACCACTTTTAAATTGTCGAATCCATGTCTCACATGTTCTATTTGATCTAGCGTGTTCACCATATGTTTCTACCAGCAGACGATGACTTTCAACAACCTTTTTTTTGTGATTAAATAAGAAAAGCAATGCGTGCCTTAAATGTTCTTTTTCAGACACAAAACTCGACCTGATCACTGAACGGTGTGTTAATAAACTTGTGTGTTTATAGTTAAATGTCAGATGAACAAAATTACGCATGTGTCAAACAAAACAAAATGCAAACAATATTTTTAATGCATAAAATAAAAATCAGAATTTGCCCCAATATTTTTTCAGCACATATAACCGTTAATTTTTTATTTTAAAACTTTAAGCAAATTTAATTGTAAGCCTTTTTGAATTGCTTACACATTCCGTAATGTTTATCGCTATTTATTTCAGGTTGCGTTACCACATCACTACTTAGAAATATGATTTTGGAAATACTGGTCATTATCAAATGAAGAAGGTTCTACAATCGATACCAGTAATCGAAACACCTTTTTAGAACTGGACAGTTACAAAAGAGTTATTGTTAGTGTGGAGACTAGACATGAGTAACGCATTTAAAATCGCTGCGTTGATACACCATCTCAAACGCAGTTTACTGTATCAGCGGAATGCGTTAATGCAATTGCGCCATAGCGTAGTTTGAAATTCTATGATTCCTATATCAACAAGAATGTAATCCACGCAGTGAGAATTAGAGAGAGTTTGAGTTGACAAACGCGTTGAATTATGTGGTCAATTTTTCGAACGCTGAGAATTTTGTGGTGGAATAATAAGCGCAAATTGGCTTCACTTAGAAAGAATAAGTGAAATCTAAAATCTAAGAAATCGTAATGCTAATAGATTCATATAGTCAATAATCAATAGATAATTAAACGAATCGCATATTAGAGCATCCACCAAAAATTTTGATATATTGAACTTCATGCATGCAGCCAAACAGTATTTCGATTTGATGCGAGTTATCAAACAGATACTTACGCGTTCCTGGTGTACAAATCAAGTTCGAAGTTTGATTCAATTTACTTCTACTTTGAACAAGTTCAACATTATAACATTCAACACACTTCAAGCATTCATGCTTATTTGCATCTTCCCCAATGGACAAGGGTATACATACAGCCCTTATTTACTTACTTACTTACTTAGTTGGTCGTAACAACCCGTGTCCGGGTTTCAACCGACCTCATCAGCTCTCGCCAGGCGCCTCTGCTTTGCGCGCGCCTTCTCCAATCGGATACACCAAGTGCGGTTAGGGCTTCCTCAGCCTGGTCCATCCATCGGAGGCATGGTCTCCCTCGTCGTCGTTGACCAGCGACCCTCGCCTCGAGCACCTTTTTCGCTGGAGCTTCGTCGTTCATACGATGGACATGACCCCTTACAGCCCTTATTTATACAGAGAAATAGTGTTCGCTTTCAACTTTCTGTCCCTATGTACAATTTGTGCAATTTTTGCTCGCTGCATAAATATTTTTTACTTTTGCGTTGAGCGCGTCATTTACATTACGGCGCTAGTGCGTTACTTTTATTACAACAAGTGTATCAACGCAGTAACGCATTTGAGTGCTTCAACTCAATAACGCAACGCAGCACTGCGTTACCCATGTCTAGTGGAGACTGATTGGCTAACATAGAGTACTGGAACCGAAAAAAGTATGAAAATCCTTGACTTATACGATTAGTTTTAATTATGCACAAACAAAAAAAAAAAAAAAAGACACAGTGTCGATAGTATCCTAGGTGTGGACGTAGAATTTTTTCAAAATTTTAACAAACAAAATATATTTTCATAAATAATTCGAATTTATTATGATATTTTAATAATAAATGAGGTTTATAATAGCATAACTACCATGCCAGTCTCCAGTCTCGATATATGTTAATCTGCATAGCAGAGGTTTTATTCAAACAATTTTTTGAAAATCGAACTCTTTTTTAATTGATTTTTGTTGTACAACTTCTGGAAAATATATAAAAAAATTTGCGCCAGAGTACCAACTGATCAAACCGAAGCAGCTCTTAAAACGCTTGATGTACGCTGTATATGTGTATGTACGAGTGTATGTGTGTTGGGAATGTTTCCTGCAGGCCATGGCATCATTGACGAATTTGTGTTTATGATTTCATTCAAGAAACTTACTGTATAAGCCAGATTTGCAGAATATTTTTTAACTCATCTGCATTGGTTTCGTCAACATTAAAAAAAAAAACAAACAGAACAAAGAAACAACAAAAACAGTAAAACACGCGCTAACTGATAACTCTTCTCTCTTGTATTTCTTGTCGACAATTCTATAACGCGTCTGGCTTGTTTTCGTTCATTAAAAAATTTGTCGAAAATTTCCCTACAAAGTCTAATATTTCTCTTATATTTCGGGGTAAGATTCCCTTATATATCAAAGATTATAAAAATCAAAGAATATATAAAAAGAGAAAAAAGAAGAACATTTTTTTTCATATTTCTGTCTTGCTTGTTGACGAAAGTTCCCCGACGATTCAGTAATATATTCATGCACGAAAAATCTCAATATTTCTGTATTGCGTTCGTGCACGAATTTGGGATTTTTGTATGGGATTTTCGTCAATGAAATGTATGGCCGAATCAGCATTTTTCGTCAAAGATGAACAAAAAACGTTTATGATTCGCTTTTCAGTTCTTTAAGACTTGGACTACTTGGATTCTATGTTTATATACTATATAAACTAAATTATACTACACTCTGAAATAATTACAAATTTACTATAACTATAATACTAGTTTTTTGTTTGAAATTCAACTGAAGTGTAATTTCACTGCAAGTTTAATTGTAAGTTTTCAATGTTTATAATTATATACGAACTATAGTAAAATTAAGCAAGATATGTTGAATTTTGCTGCAATATTAATATTAACCTATTTTTTCATCATATATTTCATTGCATATAGACATATGTAAGTGTTGAATTTTCAACATTAATTGTATAATTGCATCATATAATCATTCAAGTTTGGTTATGAGCAAGAAAGCAGCATATTATTCAGTCTGGTATCCGCTTCTCTATTTACAAAAATTGTGTTAAATAACGTGTTTTAATTTTAAGCTAAGATTGTAAATATTTTTTGCCTTGTAATGTACTTAATATATATATTGAAAAGTGTGCGAGAAGTGCTTAATAAATATTCAAAAACTGATTTTAAAAATGCTTTGTTTTATTTCTTTAACTCTAACGCCAAATTGATATAGCTTCTTGGTGCAACGGACTTGAAGGTTTTTCTTTTTTTTTATTCAGATTTGTGTGTTTTATAAATGTTGAATCAATCATAAAATTAGTTGAAGCTTACTTCAGTTTTAATTGCATTTTTATATTACTACATTATTGTAGTAAAAGTAAACAAAAGTTGTTGAATATTATTCATATAAAGGTTGTAATTTTGCAATAGTAATCCAAAAATAATAGCAACATTAAACAACTAATGTTTTAGTTAACTACAATGCATGTATTAAAGCTTAAATATTACCATATATTTTAAGCAAAATTAAATACCAACTACTGAATTTTATTACATAATAATAGCAAACAACAAATGTTGAATTTTATAAAGGTGTGTAAATTTACTACAGTTATAGTAGCTAAACTGTTGCCTACAACTTTTGTAGTAAATTTCAACAAAAACTTTTAAGAGTGTATATAAAAAAATATTTAATTGTTACAGTTTTATTTGAGTTTGACCGCTTTAAGGATTGAAGCTTTAAATGCGTTTTTCTCGATACATACTTTTGAAAACGGCCCACACTACTGCAAGCAAACTAATCGACCGATTTTTGTTCTTTTTTTTAATCTGCTTGTAATATTATTCTATATATCTTTTACCAAAATGACCGTCTTTGAAAATTTTGTCTACATTTTAACAAGCAATAATATGGACAAAAATGACGTAAATTTTACGAATTTTTTTCTACAGTTCATAATTTTCATTCCGTTTTGGTAAAAGATACTAGTAAGGAATTGAGCTTTGGCAGGGTACCGAAGCTAAAATAGCCCCCACAGCCCTATTAAAGTATATTCAAAGTCCTTAGCCGTCTTTAAAATGTTTATGCATAAAAATATTTGTGTCATACGCCTAATTTTATTTTACCCTTTACTGCCACATAGAGTAATTTGTAGACTGGTCATTATGTTAAAGAATATAAGTGCAAAATTTGATTGGTAGTAGGAGCAAATTCATACCAACGGTGCAAAATAATTTCGCTTAATCTTAAAGTGGCACGCGCCCCGTTCAATTCCGCCCAAATTTTTTGACTACTGACTGCTCATTATTCCAAAGACTATGGAAAATTTGGAAGAAGTCGGACAAAGGCAATAGGAGTTCGATTTAAATTAAAGTGGCAAGCCCTTTGCAATTCCGTCCAATTTTTTAGACTAATGACTGCTCATTATTCCAAAGAATATATTTGCGAAATTTGGTTGAAGTCACAAAAATGGTGTGGAAGGAGTTTGATTAGAATTAAATTGACACGCCGCTTGTCCAATTCCACCCACTTTTGTATGCTTAAAACTTCTCATTATACTAAAGAATATATGTGCGGAAATTGGTTAAAATCAGAGAAACGGTGTAGATATAAATTTTGAAAAAAAAGTGCCACTCCCCTGTATAGTACGCCCACTTTTATGAACTACAGGCTGATTCTAATGCCAAATAATATTTGAGCAAAATTTGGCTTAAGTCAGACAAATGGTGTAGAGGAAATTCGATTATAATTAAATTGACACGCCCCTTGTTCAATCCCAACCACTTTTTTAGACTTAAAATTCTCATTGCACTAAGGAATAACATATTTGTAAGAAATTTGATTGAAATCGGAACTGTTAAAATAAAGTCACTTTGAATGGGAGGTAGGCGTGGTTTTCATTCGACTTGGCTCATTCTCGGACTTGTTCTCCATTTTCAAAAAAGATTTTTATATTTTGAATTTCATCGCGATAACTTTAAAATTACGGCTGTAATGGTGATCACAGATGGACATACGGACAGACAGACGTACACTGGGAAATCGACTCAGGAAGCGATGATGATCAAAAATATATATACATTTCTGTACCTGCCACGCCTCCTTATTGGCGTCACTAACGGAATGACAAAGTTAATATACCCCTTACGCAGTACGCGTTGGGGTATAAAAATATATGTTAAACAAAAAAATTTTTCGTTATACTAATAATGTAAAATAACATGCAAATTGAATTTTTTGTAAATATAATAAACATTTTTAAAAAACGTCTTCTTAAGCTTGTCTTAATTTTAACTGCTTTTGCCGAAGACCTCCCTTAATCTTGCTGAAAATTAATAAAAACAATAACAAACTACAAAAACGAAATAAATATTGAAAAATATTCGTAAAACGGTTCTTGATTTATATAATTATAATGGTTTTTATTTAGTACCGCTGCGTTTTAAAAATATCAAATATAAACTAATATAATTACCTCTAAGTAGGCATTGGCAGGTGTTCGAAGCACTACTAGCAGGCCTTGAAATGGATATCGGAGGCCTACCCTACTCGTAGCCAAGCATATTTACTTTTTTATATGAAATGGGAAAATTTTTCTTGTGTTCCGCTCTCCCTTTAGAATGGCTAAAATAAGGGATTAACAAAACAGTGTTAAGAGGTCGCTGACTTCGAATCTAATGTCAGAAATTTAAAATTCAAGATGGTGGATAGGACTGCCACCTAGGTTTTTTTTATTTTTACGGTTTTGGAGCTGGAGCTAACACTAGGTAAAAATGAGTCGCTGAATCCGAACAATTTGTCAGAATTTCAAAATGCAGTAAATGTTTTTGTAATAGAGCTGCCACCTAGTAAAATGTATTTTTAAGAGTTTTAAACATCATTTAACGGTGTAAAGGGGTCGCCGACTTCGAATCTGATGTCAGAATTTTAAAATTCTAGATGGTGGATAGGATTGCCATCTAAATTTTTTTATTTTTACGAATTCGGTGCTGTCGCGAACATTAGGTAAAAATGGGTCGCTGAATCCGAATCTGTTGTCAGAATTTCAAAATGATGTATTTTTTTAATAATATGGCTGCCACCTTTATAAAATGTATTGTTACGAGTTTTAATGAAATTTGATGATGATGACACTGTTAAATGATGTTTAAAACTGTTGACAATGCATTTAAGTTGGTGGCAACACTATTACAAAAAATTACACAATTTTTAAATTCTGACAACGGATGCGGACTTAGTTAAAGTTCCGACAACGGTTTCGGATTCAGTGATTAATTTTTACCATCTTGAAGTTTGAAATTCTAACATCACATTCGAAGTCAGCGACCCTCTAACACTGTTGAATGATGTTTAAAACTCTTAAAAATACATTTTACTAGGTGGCATTACTGTGGTAAAAAATAAGGTGGCAGCCTTATCCTCCATCTTAAATTTGAAAACTGTGACATTAGATTTAAAATCAAATCTTTTGTCGGAATCTTAAAATTACAAGAATTCGCAACAATACAGAAAAATCTGTGTGGCAATCCTACTCGACATCTCGAATTTTAAATTTTGACATCAATTCCGAAAACAGCTGCCGCCTAAAACTGCTAAACACGGAGTCCACAGAACTTTGCTTCCAAATAAAAACTTAAAAAATTCGAAACTACTTCGAAATAGCTCGAATAGCTCAAAACAACCCGGGTAGTTCGGGTATTGACCCTGGTAATTCGAACTACTCGGGTAGCCTGGATACTCGAAATACTCGTAAATCGAGAGCCCTAACAATAATATAGAATATAAATCGATGGTTTCCTTTGATTATTTTATCTTGCAATTGTGTTCCATTAAATGTATGAATTTAAGGGGGGAAAGTGGGTATGGGGTAAGGTTAATTCTGCCTAAAAATTACACATTTTTACGAATTTTTTCACATGTATCACTTAAATTGATGTAGGTATAATAAAGCAACATTTTAAGAATATTTAGTACGAAATGCCGGCCATTTTTCGGAAGCACCTCCAAAAAAAAGTGGTTTTGCGCTGAACAGCATTGCCCATCAGCGAATCAACTGAAATCAAAAACTGATTTAGATTTTTGGCAAAATTCGATTTTTGACAAAAAAAAAAACGACATATTTCTTACTGTAAAATGAAAAATATGCAAAGAAATAATAAAAACTTGACAGCGTTACCTTATAAAGTTAGTTGTGAATGAGTGTACCAAATTTCAAAACAAACAGTTCAGTTGTTTTGGCTGGAGAGTGTTCACCAACTTTGAAAATACGAGTCGTGGGAAAATCGCTTTAAAGTTTTGTACGTTCGAAATCGACGTTCGAGGTCCACTTAAAAATTCATATCTCCGTTAGTTTTACTCGGAACGACTTCAAATTTGGACACAATATTTTAGAGATTATGCAAAAAGTATAAAAACCTTACCCCCCTTAAATATAAAAAGAGGATAACTATATCGTACTTTACTTACCATTAACTCATTTTTTTCCAAAAGTGAACTTATACAACTTTCAAAAATAACGGCACATATATTTCTTTTCCACAGTATGTTCAAAACCACCATAAATCGTTCAGCATCAAAGTATCTGCCATGTCTTGAACTTGAAGTTGATTTCCACTGTGTTTTCGTTGATTTTGTAAAGATGTTTACATTTTTATTTTAAGTCAATATTTACACATTTGTATTTTTTCATATAGTCGTTCGTTGTACTGTTGTTTTGATGAATATTTCGTTATTGTAGCCGCCGACTTCCAACGCTATGTTGTTGTCTGTTAAGGATAAAAATAAAACACATGAAGCCATCAACGTTGCCACTTGGCTATATTGTCGCCTAAACTAATTTACATATGAAAAGTTGACTACCATATTACTTGCGATCATTGTGACTGACAAGTGGATGCCACCTAGTGAGTAATTTTTAATGGACATTCTTGCAAACAAAGTGTAAACAATGATTGTTTCTTACACTTACGTATGGAAATTTATCATTAATGTGTTTAAGCATAAAGTTTTCTTGTGGAAAATTTAATATTTTCTTTATATAGGAAAAAAATAGATTTAGGTTTGATGATTGGAAAATAAATATGGCTTCGATTGGTCAAGTGCGTTAAAATAGATTCTGCTTTAAGATAGAAACCTTTAAATGACGAATCGACGTTGTTGAGTCATCATCAACGCTGACCGCTACTATAGCTATGTTTTCGATCAAACGGGTGGTACGGTGACGACCTCTCCTTTTCACGTCAAATTGATTGATTAAATTGAGAAGTGTGCAGATTTCGCGAATCGTATCCGCAAATTTTCACTATTTTGATAGTGAATTTTCACAATTTGCACGCGTTGCTCCTGAATTTCTCCATGACCAAACCTCCATCCTTGTTGGCAGCTGTTATAGATTTAGAACTCTGGACTTGCTACAAAAAAAGTAGTGCCTAAATCAAAATATTAGTGACTTTTAGGACAGCCTTTAGAAGATACATAGATACATTCTTCTGATTATTTTATCAAGAATTTATGCTCCATTAAATGCAAAACTTCAAATATAAAATCACGATATCTATATCATACTTAATTTAACATTAACTTTCTTAACATTAAATTGGACTTATAGCACATTAAAAAGTAACGTCACATATCAAAACAGTTTGTTCAAAACCACCAGTCATAACTCAAAAAAGATATAGTACATACCAGGGTTTGAAAAGCAAAATATTCAGTTCGTTAGAATCCAAACCATAAAAATTTCAATAATTTTTATATACATATATAGATTTTGGAAAAATGCAACTTGTGGGTGATAAAAGTGGTAGAAACTAAAAAAGTGCTAGATTTACCACAATTGTGGAAAAGTGACAATACTGATGATTCTTGTAGCAAGTGGCTTAGCAGCTACCCAAACCATAAAAATCTATTAATCAACTCTTGTAGCAAGTGGCTAAGCAGCTACCCAAACCACACAAATACCTTAATATATTATTGGATGAGCTGCAACATAACTTCAATTGCACTTAATACTAAATCAATGACATAACGAAGGGAAGGTGTTTGGCTCAGTGGATAGAGTATAGAACTTCCAACCTAAAAGATTACGGGTTCGAATCCCCACTGCAGGTGAAGAAATGCTTTTTTATATTTGTTATATTAAATTGTCTTGTAAAAAACAAAGAAACAAAGAAACCATATAAAATTCTAAGAAAAAATATGTCGAAAATTTTTCAGATTTCACTCCAAGCAAATCACAGAACGGGTAAAAAGCTTCGCTTCAAAAAAAAATCGTAACCTTTACGGTCCTTAATTAAAGATATATGCAAAATTTAAATATATTTAAATAATATCTTTAAAATAATAAAAATATTTAAATAATTTAATAAGAAACGTTATGATTTTTGAGTATTTCAGAAAAATTTAACATTTATTTCAGAATGATAACAAAAGATATTAAGAGACATTATATTATATATCACTTTATTATAAACTTAAAAAACAATAAGTTAAACAAAACAACAACATAAATATTTTAACATAAATTGCAGTTAGTAAAAGGATGATGTGAATAAAATTTTCTTTTTATAGTAAGAAAAAACTATTTCTACTAACAAAAAAAAAACACTTAGTAAACAAAACAAACTGAAATATCGATTTTCAAAGAGTATAGAAAAATTTTATTAATAAAATGAAGGAGCTTACATGAATGGCAATCCTCAAAAATTTTTGAAGAAAAATCTTAAAAAGATTAAGGCATCCATCGTCTCATCCGATAAACTAGATCGCACTTGATTACAGATATATCCTGAGGTGGAGAAACACCTTTCAGACTCCATACTAGTTGGAGAAATTGTCAGCAAATATTCGTACAAGTTTTTACCATTTTGGCAGCCAAAAGTGAACAAGTCTATCCTCTACATCAGCAATTCGTCGTAGCTGTGAGTGGCTGAGGTCTGTTGTGGATTTTTTGGTAAATCACGTTCCATAATTGCATTGTCCATCATTTTTTGCAGGGATTCATGTGCTTCTGAACAATTGAAGTCGCTTGCACAACTCAAAGTTGAAATATATTGTTGTTCTGAAAATCCATTTAATATCTCTACCAGTTCTTTTTTTATTAACGAAACTTTATACGACATTACGAAATCAGGCTTTTCTTTATTTAGATTGGTTATTATCGTTATTTTATTCGAGCTTTAAGTGCTTTTAATAGCGGCTTACTTAAAAACACAATTTCATAACTCTAAGACAAAAAACTTCTAGAGTAATTTTTAAGGGTTTGAAAGTTTCAACAATATGATGTATTACAGTTAAAATATCATTGCGTTTGGATAACGTTTGTGCATAAAAATAAAAGGGTAATTTGATAATAAAAATGCCATTGAAAACATTGCAGTGGCATTTATAGTTGTTGAAATTTTTTTTCAGAAACAGAAAGAGATTATAAATAAATATATTTAAATAAATAACAGAAGATAAGAATAAGTACTGAATTGTATTTTGCATCCCTGACCACTTACTTACTTACTTACGTGGCGCTTACAATTGTAAGCTGGTTTTGGCCTGTTGTAAAAATTCCCTCCAGCCATTTCTATTTTGCGCTTGCTGGCGCCAGTTGGAAGCTCCAAGTTTCGTCAGGTTGTCCTCTACTTGGTTCTTCTAACGTAGATGCAGTCGTCCTCTTCTGCGTTGACCGCCGCTGGGTACTTACTAACTTACTTAGGTGGCCGTAACAACCCGTGTCCGGGTTTCGGCCGACATCATCTAATCTCTCCAGGCGCCTCTGCTTTGCGCGCGCCTTCTCCAATCAGATATACCAAGTGCGGTTAGGGCTTCCTCAGCCTGGTCCATCCATCGGAGGCATGGTCTCCCTCGTCGTCGTTGACCAGCGACCCTCGCCTCGAGCACCTTTTTCGCTGGAGCTTCGTCGTCCATACGATGGACATGACCCAGCCAGCGTAGTCGCTGCACAGTTATACGCCGAACTACGTCAATGTCTTCGTAGAGCTCATACAGCTCGTTGTTCATTCGGATGCGATAGTCATCGCCGATTCGAACAGGACCGAAGATTTTGCGAAGAACTTTTCTCTCGAACACCCCCAGAGCGGCTGCGTCAGTTTGCGAAACTACCCATGCCTCAGCGCCATAAAGCAGCACAGGTAGAACGAGCGTCTTGTAGAGTGTTAGTTTTGTCGATCGAGAGAGGGCTCTGGAACTTAGTTGCTTACTGAGCCCGTAGTAGCATCTATTAGTAATTATTGTTCTTCGCTTTATCTCCAGACTGACTTCGTTGTTGTTATTAATGACGGTGCCAAGGTATACAAACTCCTTGACTACTTCAAAGTTATAGCTGCCGGATGAAACGTGGGAGTCTAAGCGCCGCGCTCCCTTGTTTGTAGATAGCACATACTTTGTTTTACCCTCATTTATCGTCAAACTCACTTTGGCTGATTCCTTTTCGATAGCGGCGAAAGCAGCGGTAACATCTCTCTTGGTTCTGCCAACAATATCAATATCATCAGCGTACGCAAGGAGCTGGACACCATTATAGAAAATGGTGCCATTACAATGCACACCGGCCTTTCGTACGATCCCCTCCATGATAATGTTGAAGAGATCGCAAGACAGTGGATCGCCTTGCCTGAAACCTCTTTCGGTATTGAAGGTTTCGGAGAGGTCATTTCCTACCTTGACGGAGCTGCGTGTGTTGCTCAACGTAATTCTGCAAAGTCTAATCAGCTTTGCAGGTATACCGAACTCAAACATTGTTGCGTATAGGCAATCCCTTCTCGGGCTATCGAACGCAGCTTTAAAATCGACAAAGGGATGGTGTGTGTCAATTTGATTTTCGTGGGTTTTCTCCAGGATTTGTCGTAGCGTGAAAATTTGGTCTATCTTTTCGCGAAGGATCTTTTTCTCGAAAAAGTCCAAAGTCTTTTCATCAGAGCTGCTCAATGTCCAGGTTTGTGCTGCATATAACAGGACGGGCATGATTTGTGACTCATAGAGCATGACTTTTGTTTGTCGAGGGAGGGTTCTGCTTCTCATTTGCCAACTGAGCTCAAAGTAACACCTGTTGGCAAGAGGTAAATGAAGTTCTTTTGTACTCCCAAATAAACTTTTTCATGAAACAGCCTTGGGCAGTTTAGTAATGTCCAAGGAAAAAGTTCCACCAGGAGATGTTAGCTATACTTCAATAAACATGTTGGCAGTCTGTTGCTGGTCACTTAACATTAAGCCGATGATAAGATATATAAACAAAAAAGGTCAAATAAACATTTTTAGAGAAAGAAAAAAAAAAAAAAATAAAATGCAAAAATTAGCGTTTTAATACGATTACTAAAAATTCGATAGTGCATTACTATTTCAGCCGATTGAATTAAATGATAACTTGTTGAACGCAAAATTAAGCAGGCTTTTAGAATCCTTCCAAAATTAATGGTGCTACAAAACAAAATTTGTTAACAAAACATTGTTAAAATTGAAAAAATTAAAAAAGAAAACGAGAAATTTTGAAATGATTCTACCTGTACCTGTGTTATTTCACTCGATAGAAAAACGATCTCTTAACTGTTTTAAACGTCTATTTTCTTTTCTTTTCTCAACATTTAATTTTTTTTAAATTGAGCTAGCTATAACGCAGTTAGATAACAAACTATACATGCTCCTACTTAAAATCAGTTTTTGGACCACAAATCTCGGTTTTGAGGGTATATTAAAAAAACTGAGTACGCAGTTATCTTATGTTCAACCATAGCTACTACCTTTATTATGCCTCGAGTCAAGTTTTTTGACTTTTTCTCATTTTGTAACACCGTGTAATTATTATTTTTTGCTCAAAACTCTAATAGTCAATATATAATTATTACTTTTTGCTTTTTATTATACAAAATGCATAATTGGAACGGTTTTTTTTCAAAAAGAGACCAAGCTGCGCTAATTTTACCAACTAATTTAATAAGCTTACCGCACATTATAACGCAACACGAAATCCAATTCAAAATCAAACTGTGTTGCCAAAAGTTCTCTTACTACAGAAATCAAAGCATTTCAAACTACGTCATAACACACTTGCGTTAACGCATTTCGCTGATACAGCTGATACAGTGTGCCTGAGTTAGAGTATCAGCACAGATTTTTTTGCTGCCTTACCCATACCTAACACAGATGGTATTAATAACAGTGTCAAATGGTAAAATTTAATTTTCGGAGACCTCCTTAAACACTTTGTTAAGTGAAGGAGAGAGAGAAAGCACAATAGTGACTCGAGTTTCAAAAGATTTTCCTTGCGAATTTCACAAATACAGCAGCTATTTTTTTATCTTAAACAAAATATACAAACATTTTAAATCTTGAATTTGACACTGTTACTCATGCTTTTGACAAAATAAATTCCTTTGTTGGTATATTAGTAAAAGGAACAGAGTGAAGTTTTTCCAGTAACTGCCTTTTTTTCTAATACAATAAATGATTTAATAATATGTAAAATTGAGCTCATTTAAATCCTCTTTTTTTTTGTAGTGTGCCTGGCTTGAAATATGAAGCCATAACCTGGATCCTGTCCCATTTATGTGCGAATCTGCAACATAATCGAGTTGAAAGTTGTGCCGAGTAATAATGTCGAAGACTGCGACAACTTTGGAACAGAGAGGTAATGTTTTTTGTTGTTTGTTTTTGTTTTTTTAATCAAGAGCACACTTTCGATGCTAATCGGGTGTTTGTTTGCATAAATACTGTTTCCGATATGATACTCGTCTCATATGGCAGACAAAAATGTTATTGTTGTGAAGTGTATGTATATATATATATGTATGTGTGTGTGAATAATTTTTTTAATTTTAATAAAGTACGCCTCTTTTAACAGCTCACTTTTCTTACTTATTTGTTGTTTTTTTTTTTTTTTTTTTTTTTTTTGCTGAGTTTCAGGGGTGACAAGACTTAATCGAAGGGAATTACCTTTGTCATTGGTAACAAATGGTATCAAGTAGGCAAGGATAAAGGAAACAAGAATGTTGGGAAGTTATTTCACAACTACCCGATACTGTTATTAGTTTCAATACAATGCTTGTTACGAGTATATAATAAATATTTAATTATATGCCGATACGCAAGGAGTGACTCACATTTGGCATGAGAGCCTTAGGAAAAAAAGGTGAATTCATTGCCTGAGGCTCTTTTATTGTTGTTGGCTTAATTTGACATGCTGGTTATTTAATTTGCTATTTGTCAGAAATGTTTATTATAGCAATATGTGCATTTAGAACGTTCAAATGTCAAAAATGTTTGGGTGTCGAAAAAATAGAAACCATGAAACGAGTTGTTGATATCCTTGCTTATTAGACTCAAACCCAGAAGGAGTTACAATACATAACTGTGGTAGATTTGCTTTATAAACGCTACAGAAAATGACTCAACATCCAGCTGTGATTTTTATTTGATTAAATTAAAAAAGTTTTTGGCAGGTCAGCCCATTCTCTGTGCTGTGCCTGGGGGTTTTTTTTACTTCTTATTTGTTTTTTCATTAAATGAAGCCATTTAACAGGCTTATGGAAAATTTTTTATCTATTTTTTTTTTTTATTTCAAGTATATAACATTGTAAAAGTTTTAAACGTTGCCCCCTCTTTTATACCTGTGAAATTTGATATTTTTAAATATATTTATTCTCTGTTCATCATAATGAAATAAAAACAAATTTAGTGATATTTTCTCTTTTTAATTTCTGCCTGCCTTTTTCACTCACCTGTGTTCACTTATTCGTAGAACATGTATCTATTGTGTACGATTTTCACTTAGTTTTGTTTAACTGTGAGAATGTCGAGCTCATCCATTGTTTCTGTATCGCTTACATAAACATTTTATTGCGCAATTGAAATTGTTACTTCTATCTGTTTTGTTTTTTTTTTTTTTCGCCCCCGTCAATACTTGTTTTTCATACTCATGTGGCTTTATTGTATTTGCCAATGTAAATGATCCTTTGATAACATCTTGTATAACCCACTCAATGTTTTTACCTACTGATTTATATAAACAGAATCACAGTTTACTCTGTTATATTTGCACTTTTATTTATCAGTATTTGTTTGCGGTTCCTAGATAAATATCGGTGGAGTTGTTTGCTTTGATTGCACCTGTACGTACTTCAGAGATTGAATTATGTTAGAGACGAAAACTGCAGCGGGTTACTTTAGTATCGTGGGAACATTAACTTTATTTGACTTTTCTCCAATTTCGCCAAGTAGGTATATGTCGATGATTTAAAATAGAATCTTAATGAAAGAAAACGATAACGTATAAGAAGTTTTTGTCATCATAATGTTGTAGAGCATAAAAAAACTTTTTTTTTATATATCTTTTTTTTTTTTTTTGTCAAGCTACCAGTGGTCTTGTGACAAAGAACATGTTGCCATCTCAATTTAGGCATCAATTCCCAGAATATTGTGTAAACTTTCGTCTAAATCAGACAAAGTAGTAGTTAGAGGTAGGGTTGCCAAGTGGTCGGGATTTGTCAGAATTGTCCAGTTATTGTAGTGCTTGTCCCGTGTCCCGTTATCGGACAATTTGTCCCGGAATCTTAAAAAAACTGACATTGAAAAAAATATTGGCTGTACGAAAGCAACTGTACGCTACCATTTTATATGCCAATTCAACAAAATGTGTCTATGAGCTCTAAAAATTGCTTTCAAGTCTTGACCAGTGTAAAAGGTTTTTGGAGTTGAGCTTTTAGGTTCATTAAATCTGAGTTTTTAATCTGTATATAAATAATAAATATGCTAAGGAAAAACAGTTCAGTACCATTTTCTCCTGAGTTTCTTAACCGGTTTTGATGATTATTTTTTATATGAATCAAAGTAGAGAGGAGCATCGACGAGTTTTTAAATAAAAATGCTTGCTGAAATACCCGGCGTTGCTCGGGGTGGTATGGCATTCAGGGTGTTTCTCAACCGATTTTGATGATTTTTTTTTAGATGAATCTGAGTAGGGAAAAGAAGTGCACCGAATAGTTTTTAAAGAAAAATGCTAGCTGGAATACTCGGCGTCGCTCAGTTCGAATTTCGACAAGAGGCGTACTCTAGTAAAGCTAAATATAAACGAATCTTGTCTAAATTTCCAGAACTTATATCAAATTTCACCAGACGGCGAAAAAATGTTTAAAGCATCTCGAGCAAACTGAAAATACGTTAAATAAATATATTTTTTATTTTGAGGAGCAGCAGAAAAAAAAAACGGAGATATCCACAATGAACTTAAGTGGCTTTTTTCGATTCGGCATTTTCAACCATCTCCGGATCGACTGACCAAAATCACGAATTAAACATTACTTAAACCCCTTTAAATGTAGTCTTAAAATGGTGTGTAGGAACAAAAGCTACTTTTATTTAACATTAATGTTTTATTGTTGTAAACTGTTTTATTTTTTATTATTTAGTTTTTATTTATGACCATACTGCTTATGATTTACATTAAATTTATGTTCATTTTTCTTATGCTTTAGTTTTATGTTTTACAAATACAAACACTAGCACGCAAATGTGATTTTTTTTTTGTTGTCCTGACGACTTAAAAAAATCCCGGCATTTTTTTGACTTGTCCCGACAACAAGCTTTCAGGATATGGCATCCTAGTTAGAGGAAAAATTTTAATTCATTAAAAAATTAACTGAGGAACTATCTTCGACTTGGCCGCAGTCTAAATATCCAACAGGCGTGCTTAAGTTTTTTCGAAGTTAAAAAGATATTCGTAGTATAGCCTTGGGTTTTATCCAAAATTCAAACTTGGAATACGTTTTATGTATCAAAGCTTACGTGCAAAATATCTTATTAATATATACATAATCTATATATTTATTCCGGTAAGGGTCCCCTTATTTCAGCAAATCTACAAACGCTACAGCAACACTTGACATGCCATTAGAAAGGTCGTGAGGTAAGCAGAAAATTATTAGATTTTTGATAACTAGTAGCGTTGAGCAGATATGAGCGTTTAGAGTTGAAAAAATGGCAAAAAGATTTAAGACACGAACTCGCTCTAATGTGAATGATAAAGTTGATTTCCAAAGCGAAGTAGGGAAGTACTCCCGGTTCTCGGGGCGTTATCACTAGTTTCCATAAATTTGTATAGATTCTACTATAAGTCACTTTTCGTAGGATGTTGGTGGAGTTTCCATTCGATTTTGGAAAATTTCAAACTTGGAATACATATGGGCATTTCCGCCGAAAGGTCCACTCTGAACAAAAAATTTAATTTCAGTAAAAACGTAATATTTTATGTTATTATCTTAGAAAAACATTTAAATTTTATTGATGTAAGCAATTTATACATAAATTCATTTACACATGATGATTTTTTTAAATAAGTGTTAAGTAAATGTTTCGTAAACGTTTTTGTTTTAGTCAAAATGGAAAGTATAGGCTAAAAATAATAATGAAATGATTGTGGCAAGGAGAGAACAAAATATTTATTTAATTTGTTTTATAATTTCTTAATTCCATAATTACTTAATTACCTAATTACTTAATTACTCAATTGAATCATAATGAAAAAAATGTCACGTTCGAAATGTTACTATTGTAAAATGTATGTTACAAAATTTACAGGATTTCTTCGATCACCATTCAATAAAATTATTAATTCCGTTACACTTGTCACTGGGTGAGCTGCTTTTTTTCCGACAACATTGCTGTTGGTTGACACTGCGACTAGTGCTGAACGGGCAACAGATCGTCTTTCGATAAGACCACAAAGTAGGTGTTCACACATCAATCAAATGATTGAAGTATATCGCGATTTCTCTCTCTCTTTAACTCTCTCTGAAAATTCTGATTGACGCTTGCTGACACACGATTTTTGGATTGAAGCTTCGACGCAGGCATTTGGTACTTTTCTGCTACCTACTATTTTGTGAATTTATAACGTGATGTGTGCATCACTTTATTTGGGTGTTTATTTAATTATGTTGTTTTGTGCTCATAAAAATTTTCCAAATTGGAAAGTAAAAGCGGAAATATAGTTGATCTTTTAGGTTTAAAATTGATCACATTGAAAATCAATACGCCGGAAATTATACCTATTTGAATGACCATCGGATGCAAGTCATAAAAAAACAAAAGAATTAATGGAATTATGGCAGGAACTGAAGAAACTACACCTTTTTTTCTCTTCAAAAAACTACTTTTGTTTCCAGTTAACTACTTTTCTTGATATAATTGCCTACTAAAAAACAGACAAGTAAAATAATGCAAACCCTTTGACTGATTGATGCAGGTCTGGAGCTCAATCAAAATTTGACTGACGAGAGAAGATGCTGGATTTCATTTTCGCTCTGAGATAAAGTTTATTTTTTTACATAGGAAAGCAACAACAAATTTTGATTGATTCAATCATTTGACTTGATCAAAAGAAAATTATACATTGCTATGTCTGCTATCTATTCATTACTATATTTTTTCGATTTTTTTCAGCGTTGAGTCTTCGGTACAAAACGAATGCATTGGTTGTAGCCATGTCAAGGAGATGGTAGAAAATCACGGTTGCCATAGCTTGTGTTTAAATTTTAGGTCCATTGCGACCCATACAAGAGTCCATTAGATCGACACCACCCCTGTGTGCGCTGTAATCACGTATAATTTGTGGACAATCAATGTCATCAATAAAATTTTCAATAGCTTACTGACAAAATTGGTTCTCAGGAAAGGCTTTGTAACAACATACGTTAAGCACTGTTTGATATTCTTCATGTCCTTCCAGAAGCTTGTTGGAATCGGCTTAGTCTAAAAGAGATTTAATTAATACAATGATTAAATATTTATTTTACATGGAAATGCATTTTGAAATACTTACCACCTCCAGTGAATTGATGATATTAGTCTTGGTCCTGAGGCTTCTATACTTGGTAATGGTAATCGGACTCTTTTTCCTTTGCTTTAACAAGGTTGTCGCTTTTGTTTGTGGTTCTTGTTGTGCGGATTCTGGTAATCCTATTGCAATTTCATTCGGTGGCATTACATTATTCTCTTCATTTTCAGAAATATTTGATATTAATTGTGGTGCATCAATTATGTTGAATGTATTCACAAACGTTGTTAATTAGAATCCATTACTTGCAAACTCTTGGTTTTCACATTACCTTCAGGTTCGAGCTTACCACAAAGATAATTGGGATCTTCGATACTGTTATCAGAGTATTCAAAATTATCATCAGAGAGATCCTCCATCTGACACAGAAAATTTTTTCAATTGAATTCATTTTTCTGTTCGGCCGTCACCTCTCTGCAGACAATGGCAAACCTCAGAGAGTAAAAACTGCCATGAAAAGCTTCTTGAGAACATAAGCCGTTCGGAGTCAGCGTAAGACATGTAGGTCCAGTTCTCGATCATTTGTGTGCAAACATTTCCAATCACACACAACGTAATTGATCATAAGAAGCTCGGTCAAAGTCCTTTCAAGGGCTGAAATGGCCATTTCGTTTTTTTTTTTTTTTTGTTTTTAAATTTTGCCTGCTTATTGCACCCATTTTTTCATGAGCTTTGTCGTGAAATTTTCTGAGACCAACAACAATTGAACACTACAAGTATTGAAATATGCTTTTTTAACTATTTTAACATTAAAACGTTTGATTCGGTAAAAACAATGAACAAAAGTCTAACAAAACAACACTAAAGTATAATTATATTGGTGTAAAATATTATCCATGTCGAAATCGTCTCAAGTCGACTCAAACCTCCACGTGGTGTTCCCTGGGCAACGGCAAACTGGCATCCGTGAGTTCGACGGCTAATTTGAGCGGCGGGTCGCTCCAGAGACCTTAAACATGGAATGTGCGCAGGGTTTGGGTCCCGCCACATTACTACTGCCCAATGAAAACTAAACCAGCCTCGGATAAGAACCCCAATTACGTTGACGACCACCGCAAACGAAAAACGGACAATGATTTACGGATATGCACCTGGAATGTCCGGACCCTTTATAGGGAAGGTGCCATTATCCAACTGGCGGAAGCCCTCAAAACAATAAAAGCTGACATCACCGCCATCCAGGAAATGCGATGGAAAGGGCAAGGCTGCTCTAAACAAGCACACTGTGATATCTACTACAGCTGCCATGCAGAGAGGCGCGATTTGGATGTAGATTCGTCGTTAGCCGGAAACTACGCCACCTTGTTTCCCGGTTCACACCTGTGAACGAAAGATTGGCCACGATCCGCATCAAGGCAAAATTTTTCTCCATCAGCCTTATTTGCGCGCACGCCCCGACGGAGGAAAAGGACGAAGCCGTCAAAGACGCTTTCTACGCTAGTCTTGAGGACGTATACGACCACCTTCCGGTCCATGACGTAAAAATAGTCCTCGGCGATTTGAATGCGAAAGTCGGAAGGGAAGGCAGGGTAGCACCAGATTTAAGCAGCTCGACATACACAAGGCCACCTGGCTGTCCCCGGATCAAAGAACGCGAAACCAAATTGATCATGTTGTAATCGAAGGAAGGTATCCCTCTAGTGTTATAGATGTGCGTACATTTCGGGGGGTCAACATTGACTCCGATCATTATCTTGTTGCAGCCAAGATCCGCATGCGATTATGCAATGCGAAGAACATACGCACAGGAATGCAACGAAAGCTAGATGTCGCAAAGCTGCAATTACAAAGGACTGCCGAAGCCTACTCCGCTCAACTCTCGGTTAAGCTCAACCAACCAACCTCTGGACCCGACGACGCCGGCGGACTTTGGGCGCATATATCCCACTCCATGCGCGCTGCCGCTGAAGAAGTCATTGGTTTCCGGCGCCCGCAACCTCGGAAATAATGGTACAATCAGGAGTGTCGCATCGCGATAGCAGTAAAAAACGCTGCAGTCAGCTGCAACGTGAGCCGTGTGAGAAAACTACCGTGAAAAGAGGAAGGAAGAGAGGCGCCTTTTCAGACCCAAGAAAAGAGAGCAGGAAAAGCGTGAGCGTGAGGAACTAGAGGTATACCAGGGCAAGAAGGATGCACGAAAATTCTATCAACAGGTTAAGCGTCTAACCCAAGGTTTCAAGCCAGGAGCATCCACTTGTAGAGACGAAAATGGAGATCTGAATACGGATACGCAGTGTGTGCTGAGATTGTGGAGACGGCACTTCTCCAATTTACTTACTGGTGACGATTCCACCAATGCCGCCCATGGAGAGTGCAGTTCAGTGCCACCAATCAACGATGACGGAGTGGAAGTACCACCACCTAGCCATGATGAGGTTCGAGTTGCTATCCAACGACTCAAAAACAATAAAGCAGCGGGTGCTGACAGCCTGTCAGCTGAATTGTTTAAAACCGGCGGCGATGAATTGATAAGGCGCATGCATCAGCTCATCAGCAAAATATGGCTAGAAGAAAGCATGCCCGACGATTGGAACCTCAGCGTACTGTGCCATATATATAAGAAAGGAGACCCAACAATCTGCGCCAACTATCGAGGTATCAGTCTTATTTCCATCGCATATAAGGTTCTCTCAAGCGTACTGTGTGAAAGATTAAAGCCGATTACAAAAACACTGATTGGAGCTTATCAGTGTGGCTTTCGACCTGGAAAGTCCACCATATACCAGATTTTCACGCTACGACAAATCCTGGAGAAAACCCACGAAAATCAAATTGACACACACCATCTGTTTGTCGATTTTATTGCTGCGTTCGATAGCCCGAGAAGGGAAGGCCTATACGCAACAATGTGTGACTTCGGTATACCTGCAAAGTTGATTAGACTTTGCAGAATGACGTTGAGCAATACACGCAGCTCCGTCAAGGTAGGAAATGACCTCTTCGAAACCTTCAATACCGAAAAAGGTTTCAGGCAAGTCGATCCACTGTCTTGCGATCTCTTTAACATCATCATGGAGGGGATCGTACGAAAGGCCGGTGTGCATCGTAATGGCACCATTTTCTACAAAGGCGTCCAGCTCCTTGCGTACGCTGATGATATTGATATTGTCGGCAGAACCAAGAGAGATGTTACCGCTGCTTTCGCCGCTATCGAAAAGGAATCAGCCAAAGTGGGTTTGACGATAAATGAGGGCAAAACAAAATATATGCTGTCAACAAACAAGGGAGCTCGGCGTTTAGACTCCCACGTTTCATCCGGCAGCTATAACTTTGAAGTAGTCAAGGAGTTCGTTTACCTTGGCACCGCCATTAATACCAAAAACGAAATCAGCCGGAAGATAAAGCGAAGAACAATAATTGCTAATAGGTGCTACTACGGGCTCAGTAAGGAACTAAGTTCTAGAGCCCTCTCTCGATCGACAAAACTAACACTCTACAAGACGCTCGTTCTACCTGTAATGCGCTGAGGCATGGGTAGTTTTGCAAACTGACGCAGCCGCTCTGGGGGTGTTCGAGAGAAAAGTTCTTCGCAAAATCTTCGGTCCTGTTCGAGTCCGAGCATCCGAATGAATCACGAGCTGTATGAGCTCTACGATGACATTGACGTAGTTCGGCGTATAACAGTGCAGCGACTACGCTGGCTGGGTCATGTCCATGGTATGGGCGACGAAGCTCCAGCGAAAAAGGTGCTCGAGGCGAGGGTCGCTGGTCAACGACGACGAGGGAGAGACCATGCCTTCGATGGATGGACCAGGCTTAGGAAGCCCTAACCGCACTTGGTGTATCCGATTGGAGAAGGCGCGCGAAAAGCAGAGGCACCTGGCGAGAGCTGATGAGGTCGGCCGAAACCCGGACACGGGTTGTTACGACCACCTAAGTAAGTAAGTAAGTAAGTATGCACATAAAAAATGCACTTCAAATTTAAAGTTATGCACTAGAAATTCAAAAATTTCAATAGAACCGGGCTTAGGCATGGCACCAATCGATTTTCCACATGAAGGCAGATGTTTGAGCAACAAGTCAGGATTATAACTTTTTTTTGCTATCTCTTATCTAGAGAAAGCGAGCACAGTGCGAAATGCATCTTCCTTTTTTTATTCTACCATGCGCCGTACAAACAGGCATCGTCTGACTTCAGCCTATGCTGACATCTAATACAATATACAAGAGAATGAGAACGATAAAGTTAAAACTTCTCCTCTCTGTCAGAAACTTAAATTTTTAGTCTAAGAAATTTCTTCTGGCAAAAATGTTAAGTGCCAAATTGCTTTAAATCTGCTTTTTTGAAATAAATATATAATTATAATAATAATAAGATTTTTCAAAATGGAAACTGGAAACATCGTAAAATGGTCTAAAAATCAGATTGAAATGTTAATTTAAGTATGTGTGGATTTGAAAACTATGCTTCTCCATTGGAGCCACTTCATTAACTTTGAATCAAATGATTTATTTAACAGTTTGAACATTTTTAGTCTGGAAACAGTTTCCGTACTTTTTTGTGTTTTCTTCTGCTTCTGAGAGATTTTTCCCTACTCTCTCGATTTTGACACTTTTACCACTTTTTTTCTGAAAAGCACGGAATCAGACCAAATTTTTGATACTCATTCAAAGAAAACTTCATATTAAATTTGTTCGGACTAAATTATATTTATTCAAGATCCTCATTTTATTAACAGATTTTACGCCTCAACTGTTTTTTAACGTATTCCTTTGTCTTCTGACCAACTGTGCTATTCAGAAGACACTGTTGGGTACGGTATATCCAAACATCAACTGGACTGCCTTGCTCGTTGTTATCAATGCAACCATCTACTATTGCTTTCACTTCAGCTTCAGGAAAGTTTCTTTTGAATTGCTTGACCAAACGATCAGTGTGATATCCTCCGTCGGTGCAGAAGAGTTCCAGCCTTTCAGCACGGCAAAGAATGAATTTGCGCACGGATTCTTCATCGGGAAATTCCAATTGTCTTATTTTAGCAATATTCTCTTCCGAAATTGAATTTTCTGCGAAACATTCGGAGTTAATGGAATTTACTTCATCAGAGGACTTAGGAGTCCAATCATCAGCTTGTATCTGCATTAAAAAATGAATTAAGATTAATTAAAACTAGTGATAACGCCCCGAAAATCGGGTGTACTTCCCTACTTTGCTTTGGAAATCACACTTTCTCATTCACATTGGAGCGAGTTCGTGTCTTAATTCTTTTTACCATTTTCTCATCTTACAACGCTCATATCAGCTAAACGCTATCACTTTACAAAAATCTTATAATTTTCTGCATAATTAGAGCTCAAGACCTTTGTAATGATATATCAAATGTTGCTGTAGCATTTGTAGATTTGCTGGAATAAGGGGGCCCTTACAGGAATAAATATATATGGAAGGTTGTTCTTAAAGATTTATGCAAGGCAACTCATATTCTCTTATTTTAACTCTATTCTAAGTAAGCCGATGAAAGCAACGGTTCCAATAGAAGAAAGGGAAAATCTTGAAAAACAGAGCAGTTATGAAAAGTTTGTGCTGATTGGTAGAACAAAGAAACATTGAATGCTTTCTCTTGCGAGCTTCTACCTATAATTCGCTCCGAATTATTCAGCGAAAGCGCATACTCTTGCACTCTGCCATGATTATGCCTTAACGTGTGTTTTTAAGAGTGGCTCTCTCCGCTATCAATGAAATAGAATTAAAACCAAAAAAATATTCACTTTGAAATTTCCATAATTTTGGTTTCACTTATTTCATTTAAATAATTTAAATATTTATTCAAAGTCTATTGTAAAACTTCATTAATATTTTTTTAAGAACTGTTACCAAAGTAGAATATAAAAAATAAATGAAAAAACTTGATCAAGAAATGGCTAAAATATTCGCTTTGTATACCATACTTCTCAATCACATTAGGCGAGTTCGTGTCTTAAGTCTTTTTGCCATTTTTGCAACTTTAAACGCTCATGTCTGGTCAACGCTACCACTTATCAAAAATCTAATAATTTCCTGCATACCAACAGGTCATGACCTTTCTAATGATATATAAAGTGTTGCTGTAGCGTTTGTAGATTTGCTGGAATAAGGGGACCCTTACCGGAATAAATGTATAAGATTTCGTTAATTTGTACGCTCAAGTTGCAAGGAAGATGGAAAATCTGCCTAAGGAATCAAATTTATGACTTTTAATTATGTAATTTAATATTAACCACAGCTATAATTATCAAAAATACTACAAAGAATTATATCATGGTCTCTTGATCGATATGCTTTCTCCTGGCTTAACAAAACTTCTAAGCTAGTTTCAAAGAACTCCTCAATTTAAAGCTTTGTGTAACTAAGTTCTAAAAACCACTCTTGTAAAAATAGTTTGTCCGTTGATTAGTTCGCCAACTTAATATTTGGTCCACATCTATCAATCTCACACAACAAAACATAAGAAGTATTCTCTATGTCTAGTATATGCTGTTGTACGGTGCAAGAATAGGAATTATGCAATCTGTACTAATGCCGCAACATCGGCCCGATTGCATATTTTCTATTATTGTACCTTGCAATGACAATATACTAGACATAGAGAATACCTCGTGTACAGTGTGTCAAAGATGTATCAAAATTGTGCCATTTTTATCAAAAAAGAATCCATCCGCGATTTGGCAAAAAAAAAAAAATTTAACAAATTTAGCAATGATTTAACGAGTCAAGAAAAGAAACAACTAAAAGACATGTTAGAAACAAAAATGCTCGAAAAAGTCTGAAAAACAAATTGTCGTGTGCAAAACACGACTACGTAAGCTGTACTAGCGTCTAGCGAATGAAAAATTTGACTGCATTATAATGGACGACGAGATATATATAAAAATGGGCTCTACAGCCTTGCCGGGTCCACAATTCTACACAAAACTTAAAGGATGAAATGTAGATGACTTAGTCAGCAAATTCAGCTAGAAAGATTTGGCCAGAAAGTTCTGGTCTGGCAAGGTATTTACAGTTGCGGTCTTAAAACATCAAGTTTTTTACAAAAGGCACAATAATCGGAGTTGTTGCTTTATTTCGTAGGGTGCTATTCCATAATGAAATGAGCCCTATTTTTGGGGTCTTATTTTGTTTTTGCCTTGGGATCTTATTTTCTGGGTCATTATTTCAGAGAAGAATCTTTACAGATTCGAAGATTTTTGTATAAAATTTTTTTTATACACTGTTTTGAATATTGTATTTTTCAGATCAACCCAAATAAAAAAAGTTTTTCAGGTTACCTTGCCTACTTTAAGGTTATATAAAGCCAATTTGGCCAGATTATCGTCCCATTGCATGGGAAGCATACGCGCAACTATTGGGAAATTAACAAATTGATCACCACCAGCTATTTCGCTTCGGATTTTATTGTGCATATGAAGAATGCAAGGTAAATATCCGTCTAAGAGAAGGTATACTCTTAGTTCCAGCTTAATGTTTTCTGAACATTGTTCACCGAGTTCGTACTCGAGACGTTTAAAATAATGTTTAAAATCAGAATAAAATAAGAACAAAAACACCATGCCCACACTGAGCTAATATAGTCTCTGACATAGTATCTGACAAGGACCAAGAGGTCCAACAAAAAAACTAGCCACCACTTTGAGTGTGCGCTACTAGAAAATACCAAAGAAATACAGACAGCAGCAATTACTTTGATATTTAGCAATTACACCACCGAAGTCAATTAAATTACAACTGACACGGAAATATCGAAGTTGTTGTAGGGGAGCAATTGAGCTAGGCTATTTATAACTCCGTTGAAAATATTCAAATCAATTGTTTTGTTATTACTTACGGTTTTATCGCAAGCACTATTTTCCAACCCTGATGTAACACGACAATGAAGAACTGCCAGTATTGTAAAACAGGCCAATGCAAAAAGTGAATTCATAGCGTTTGGTTCTTTTATCTTCACAACTATAGTAGAATTAGAAATGATAAGATTGAAGCTTTTCAATGGCTTTTATACCTGTCTAAGGTTGTGAACAGAGTAAACGTCAGTTAAGACAGGCAGGCAGATCAGATCAGATTTTCAAATTGGAGAAATAGAGAAACCAAGTCATGCATCTCTTGTTCTAATGTGTTTTCTGATCTGATCTGTCTGTCTGCCTGAACCAGCGTTCACTATGTTCGCAACCTATGAAACAATTGTTGAATGACGCAATTAGCAGACGCATATTCTTATAAAACGAGTTGCAAATATTTAATCAAGAAAACACATTTTGTTTTGACGTCGACATTTCTTTTTATTTTAATTTCTTTGAATACCCATTATTTTTAACAGACTTCAAAAAGGAAGAGGTTCTCAAGTTCGTCGGTTTCTCTGTTTTTTTTTTTTTTATTTTTTTTTTTAAATGTATGTACATCGATTACTCCAAAACCATATGCCTGATTGCCATAATTTTTGGGGAGCAGATAGATATCATAAGCATGGAGGTGCCCGTAAAAAGTGGGCGGAATTTGAGAACTGGGCGTGGCAATACAAGATCTCGCAATGCTAGATACTACTGTATCTCTAATAATATTGACACTAGGGTACTGTAATTTAGTATAGGGGTAGGCACAATTATTACAAATTACCGACAAGAAAATGAGCGTTATTTGTCAAATGGGCGTGGCAATATTAGAAAAACAGTGTATCTTAAATAATTTTGAGACTAGAATACTGCAATTTAGTATAGGGGTAGGCATTGTTATTAGAAATTATGGTCAATAAAGTAGGCGTTATTCGACAAATGGGCGTGGCAATATTATAAAGACTCTGTATCTCGAATAATATTGACACTAGTGTACTGCAATTTAGTGTAGCGGTAGACACAGTTAATACAAATTATGGTCAAGAAAATGGGCGTTATTTGACAAATGAGCGAGGCAATATTAGAAAGAGAGTATATTTCGCATAATATTTATACTATGGTACTGCAATTTGGTATAGGAGTAGGCATTATTAGTAAAAATTACGGTCAATAAAGTGGGCGGTATTCGACTACTAGCCGTGGTAATATAAGAAAAACAGTGTATCTCGAATAATATTGACACTAGGGCACTAAAATTTATTGTAGTACAGGGCTAGGCAGAATTATTATAAATTAGGGCCAATAAAGTTACCGTTATATGAGAAATGGGCGTGGCAATACTAGATCTCGCAATACTAGATACTACTGTATCTCGAATAATATGGACACTAGGGCACTGAAATTAAGTATCTTGATGAATACAAATGCTTTGAAGATTGCGCTTCTGATTAAAAGTCTGATTATATTAGCGCCGACCTTAAAAGCTTCTGTAATCATGAAGAAATTAATATATTTATGATAATAAAACAAATAAGAAAAAAATTCAAATAATAAGATTTCATATTTAATAAAATGTTTAAATAAATTATCAAATATGACCAAGAAATTAAAAGGAAAAGTATTTTTAAAATAATTTTTTACTTTGTAGTTTTTTTAAAAAATTTTTTTGCTTATATTTAACGCTTCAAAAAATCAGTGGAAAAGTGGTATGGAAAGTAAGGAAGAATGAAATAAAACTAGATTATTTTCATTACAGCTGGAACCTTAACATAGACACACTAGCAGCAAATGTATGAACGCGCTAAGAACAGGTTCAAAAATGAAGTGTGCAGTGAGTTGTCTTCAATCAAATCTTCTGCCCAACTTGTTCAATTCCCGCAAAATATATCTGAATAATCAATTGGCCGGAAATGCAAAATAAGGTGTTTAACAGAATTACTTCTGTGAATTACGCGCAAATACAAAATAAGGTGTTTAATAAAATTGCAACATTAAAAATTTAATTATATGCTCGTTGACGTGTTTTTAGCAAAGTGTTTCTACACCTTGTTCTCAATGTGAGCCGCAAGTTTCCTTGTAACTGAACTTTAAAAACAAGATAGAAATAATAACAAAGGGTCAAATCAGTTTGCCACAGGGGCTAGAGACGTGTCTTTTAGCTAAATGGCCACTAAGTATCAGTCAATGTCCATTGTTTGATTCTAAATTACTCAGATTGAAAAAAATTAACTCATTTTCGTCCTAAACAACTGCCTTCTAAGCCTTAACTCTTTTACAATTTTAAGAAACATTTTTCTTAAAATGCCAAATATTATTTTAAAAACGTTCTTCTTAAAATAACTGTAAGGTGTTTTAATAAAAAAAACATTTCTCTTAAGGGGGTCCTCTGGTAATCCGAAAAATTTTTTTCTACTATTTTCGAAATAGTTTAGGAGATACAGGCATTTTTGTGTAGGTATGTTTTCGTCAAAATAACGCATCAGCAAAGTTGTTTATTTGCCTGCAGTCATTAGTCGAAAATTCTGTGGAATTCTTCCAAAATATGTATTGATATTACAAAATATACACACACAGTATGTATACATGCAGTATGTATACATGCATATTTTGATTTAGGGGTTGAAATGATTTTGAGCCCAGGTGTTCACATGAAAGAAGCAAACGAACGAGATTCAGTTTATTTTCGAACGCTGAAAGCTACGCGTGCGCGATAACTGCTGTTGTAAAATAAAAGAAAAATCGTTTTGTGTTTTTTTTTTTGCTATGGATAAAAAAAGCCACCCAAACGCGCCGCGTAAGTACGCGTATCGAACAAAAAAGAGGCATTTCCGTGGAAACCAGCACTCCCAAGTAGAGGACACCGACTTTGCCAGCACATCGGCCAAAAAATTGAAGAAAACGCAAGACAATGAAGTCATCATCGAAAACAACCTCCAGTTCTGTTTCTTGGAATTTTTTTCATTTTTCCAAACGCTTGCTGCTCTGGTTATCTGCGCCCAATGTAAACAAAAAATTCGATTTGGAAAAACATGTATGCGTGGAGTCGGCTTCAAAGTGAGTCTGCAGTGCCAATGTAAAGCTACACAGTATATTAATTCTTCGCCGGTGGTCGGTAAATCTTTTGTTGTAAATCGCCGGTTGATATTTGCCATGAGATTGCTTGGAATAGGGAGAGAAGGTATTAATATGTTCTGCGGATTAATGGACATATGCCAAGGATTGTGCCTTGATGCGTACTATGGCACCTTGAAAAACATGCATGTGTCTGCTAAAGCAGTTTACAAGCAGTGCCTGTTGAATGCGGTTAAAGAAGAGCAGGAACAGCAGAAAGAAAAAAATCCTGACTGTGACTCCTCATTGCTGACCGTTTCAGGGGATGGCACCTGGAAAAAACGGGGATTCTCGTCTCTTTTTGGTGTCACTACGCTCGTCGGTAAACATACCAAAAAAGTGGTTGACTCCGTTGTCAAATCATGCTTTTGCCAGGCATGCAAAATGTGGGGAAAAAAATGACTCTGCAGACTTCGAAGAATGGTACAAATCGCACCAGAAAACATGCACAAACAACCACAGTGAGAGTGCGGGCAAGATGGAGGTAGATGCCGTGAAGGAAATGTTTGCCTCATCGATCGAAAAATATGGCATAAAATATGAAAAATATATTGGCGATGGCGACAGCAAAACCTTCAAGGCCATTATAGACCTTGATCCGTATAACGGCGACCCCGTTGTCACAAAAAAGGAGTGCATCGCTCACGTGCAAAAACGCATGGGCACACGGCTGCGCAAGGCCAAAAAAGAAAACAAAGGCATCGGTGGAAAAGGCACTGGCAAACTGACAGACAAAGTCATAAGCGAGCTGACTACTTACTATGGACTTGCTATTCGACGTAATAAGGACTCTGTGGAAAACATGAGAAAAGAAATATGGTCAACATATTATCACAAAAGTTCAAGTGATAGTAATCCACAACATATGTATTGCCCACCTGGTGAGTCCAGCTGGTGCGCCTATCAAAAGTCAGCAGCAGAAGGCTCATTAGCCTCATTTCACCACACGTACGCCCCACTTGATGGAAAGGTTCTGCAAGTAATGAAGCCCATATACGAAGCGTTATCATCCGACGATCTACTCAACCGATGCACTGGAGGTGAAACGCAAAATTGTAACGAATCGTTCAACTCGCTTTTGTGGACCTTTGCGCCGAAACATATCCACTGTGGTGCTACCACAGTCGAAATCGCAAATTTTCTGGCAACCTGCATTTTCAACGAAGGCTTCACAAGTATTTTAAAAATAATGTCAACAATGGGTATTGTCATCGGCCCACAAGCCGAGATGTATGCTGAATCTCGCGACGGAAAACGACTTCAACGCTCAGAGCTAAAAACGTACGCATCATCGAAAGAGGGTCGCACAGCCCGCAGAGCCCAAAAAGCCATGGAAAACTCGTTTTATGAGATGGAGGAAGGCACACTTTATGGGGCTGGAATTGCCAATTAATATTCGTAAGTATTGTATTAAAAAAATATGTGTTAATGTCATTTGTGTGCCTCAAAATTGAAGTCAAAACTTTAAACGCGTTTTTCTCGAAACCATGTTTTTCAAAACTTTGCGCACGATAACTCAAACAGTTTTTGACCGATTTTGATATATGAGGCATGAAACGACGCAGAATTTACGCCGCTATAGCCCCTATCTCAAACTTGCCGAAAAAATAATGTTTACTATTTTTTTTCTACACTAGACTACAAAAAAAAAAGGTCGAAATTCGATTTTTCATTTTCAAAGTGGCGGCTCCCCCCCTAAAAAAATTTCGATTTTTGTTTCCGAGGTAGGGGGGGACATTCATTCTAAGTAACTGAATATTTTTTTTTTATTTCAGACGATGTTTACACTTGGAATCGTGCGCAATTTGGACCCACCTTTTTTCCGGAGAACCTCGTTACCAGGCCGAGAACTTTCTGAACGGTCCATAAATTCACTTTTTCAAAATTTTGTATTTTTTTCAATAAATTAAGCTACCCAAATCAAAAAACGGAACTAAAATATCTTTACTCGTTCTCTTTCCACAATATTTTGAAAAAAGGCTAAAATTTGGCATAGATTACCAGAGGACCCCCTTAAAGTTCCTATCCTATATCCATAAATTCAAAAAACGGTCTCTTCTGTTTCAATTAAAAAAAAACGTATTAAGAATGTAAATACTTCGTATTATCAATCAAAATGTTCGTATGATTCTTATCGGAAACCATCACATATTGGAAATATTACCCAAAATAATACAATTTAATACAATAAAATAATATAACAGAATAAACCTACATAGAATTTTTATGCTATAACATATATACCACTGTTATTATGAAAAAAGGGATGCAACAATTATAACAATTTTATTCGTCAGAAAAAAGAAGCCCAGTACAATATAAATTATAAGGTTATTTTAAAGAGTTAACCAATAATGCAAAAACTGTGGCTTAAAACACTGTAGTTGCCGCTTTTTACTTGTTTGTTCTCCGATTTCATTCAATTAAAAATATTGCCGTATCTTCGTCATTGTTCGCATCTATAAAGAAAAAATTGAGTTGAATTGAAAAACTGAGTTCGGTATACCTGCAAAAATGATAAGACTTTGCAGGATGTCGTTGAGCAATACATGCAGCTCCGTCAAGATAGGAAATTACCTCTCCGAAATCTTTAATACCGAAAGGAGTTTCAGACAAGGCGATCCACTGTCTTGCGATCTTTTCAACATCATGGAGGAGATCGCCGGTATGTATCGTAATGGCACCATTTTCTACAAAGGTGTCCAGCTCCTTGCGTACGCTGATGGTATTAATATTGTCGGCAGAACCAAGAGAGACGTTATCGCTGCTTTCACCGCTATCGAAAAGGAATCAGCCAAAGTGGGTTTGACAATAAATGAGGGTAAAACAAAGTATCCCACGTTTGATCCGTCAGCTATAACTTTGAAGTAGTCAAGGAGTTCGTATAGCTTGGCACCGCCATTAGTAACAACAAAAAAGTCAGCCTGGAGATAAAGCGAAGAACAATAATTGCTAATAGGTGTTACTATGGGCTCAGTAAGCAACTAAGTTCCAGAGCCCTCTCTCGATCGACAAAACTAACACTCTACAAGACGCTCGTTCTACCTGTGCTGCTTTATGGCGCTGAGGCATGGGTAGTTTCGCAAACTGACGCAGCCGCTCTGGGGGTGTTCGAGAGAAAAGTTCTTCGCAAAATCTTCGGTCCTGTTCGAGTCGGCGATGACTATCGCATCCGAATGAATCACGAGCTCTATGAGCTCTACGAAGACATTGACGTAGTTCGGCGTATAACTGTGCAGCGACTACGCTGCCTGGGTCATGTCCATCGTATGGACAACGAAGCTCCAGCGAAAAAGGTGCTCGGGACAAGGGTCTTTGGTCAACCACGACGAGGGCGACCATGCCTCCGATGGATGGACCAGGCCTAGGAAGCCCTAGCCGCACTTGGTGTACCAGATTGGAGAAGGTGTACGCAAAGCAGAGGCACCTGGCGAGAGCTGATGAGGTCGGCTGAAACCCGAACACGGGTTGTTATGGCCACCTAAGTAAGTAAAAACAAAATTTGCTTATTTTATTTTGAAATATAATCACAACCATCTTTCCGATATATGGGATCTATATTATTAGGGTTAAAGCGAAGATATAATATACATATATGTATATATCTGTAACACTTAATGAAAAAAATTCGTATGACTCAAATTCTATTTTTAAAAAAAAAAAAATAGAGACAAAGTGCGACATCTACATGTAGATACGGCATTTTTGTACCCTTTTTATGAAGATACTGTGTTTTGTCCTGAAATTATGCCTACATTTTGTGTAGATATCAAAATTTAGGTGGAAATATTTAAGTTTGAGGCCAAAAATTCTGGAGTTTTATTTTACAATCTAAAATAGGATGGATGACTAACAAGAAAAATACAATAAAATTAATTTTGATTTTCATGCTAGATTTCGTACTTTTCCATATGACAGCAGTATAGTACAGTGCACTACAACATAACATAAACGAAATAAATAAAAGAAATACATGCAAAATAAAACATAAGCTACAAATGTAAATTATCATGCAATGTTATACATTAAATCATGCAATGTATAACAAAAAAATATAAATATTCTACATAGTATCATATTATCTAATATATAAAAATAAAACGAATTGTGTATAAAATTGATATTCTCTGTAATGCGTGAACCGATTTTGTTTCTGGATTTTGTTTCTGAATTTTCCATGAAAGGTGAAGTCAATACAAAGGTTTTTATGTACAAATGGTCCTTGTATGTTTATTGGTTCATGAGTTATAGGCATTTGAACATGTATTTGTGCGTATATGGTGTATATAGGGAAATATTTGCAAATAGGACCATTGTAGAAAAAGTGGGCGGAATAAATGAAAGGGGCGTGGCACTATAAATAAATAACTATATCTCGGTAAACTTGGGTACTAGGGCATTGGAATAAAATAGCAAGAAATACTTAAGAAATTTGAGCTCAAAAACAGCAATCGATGTTATTTCAATAAAAAAGGTTTAAAAGCCACGTCCCCATATTGAGAAAACAAAATAACACGAGAACGGATCAGCTGATTTAAACGGAAAAGTTATCACACTATTTAGAAACTCTCACAATATTGAAAAAAAAAAACAAGAAGCGAACGGCTTAATCGATTTACAGTTTGCAGATTTGCAGTTTACCAAGTCTGTCTGCCCTGCTCACCTTATCTCAATAAAATATAATAAGACGTTAACAGCTGAGCCGATTTCAGCAAAAATGAAATCAATTAAGTCTGTGCCATTGCGATTAACATACCGGCAAAAAAGTACTTCCAAATAAGGTAAAGTGTAAGGGAAAGAACTGAATTCCATCCCTTCCACCTTTATACCCAGAAGGTATTCTTCCAACATATGCATGTAATTGGGTCATTCTCCAGAAGTGCTTTCAGAATGTTTTTTAAGGAAGATTTCTTTAAGTTATTCTATGAAAAGAGTGATTGTTGCTATCAACCGACCGAAGACTTTTGTTTAGTATAATCTATCTATATACATCAAAATAAATGTATTTATGTGTGTGGGCGTGTATGTCAGATATAAACTCCGAAACCGCTAAACAAATTTTTATGAAATTTTCAGGGAAACTGTAGCAAAGTCTCGAGAGTGTCTTGAGTTTGGTGCCGATCGAAACAATTAGACAAGGGGTAGGCATTAGACAAGAGCATACCACCTCTATTTGGAGTTATAGGTCGCACAGCCTCGGAATTGGGTATTTGAGTAAGGGAAAATCCGCCCTTTATTAATAAATTAAATTGAATTTAAATGAAAATTTAAATTTTGGCAATATACGCGGTATTGCAAGTGGCTGATACGCGGTATTACATGCCTAACAACGATATCTTGTTCTTTCCTTGCCTCAATCATTTCATTATTATCTTTATCCGATACCTTCTATTTTTAATAAAACAATAACATTTACAAAAACTACATTTGTAAAACAGTGCGGGTAGTTTTATCATCATGGTAAATGAATTAATGTATAAATTGCTTAAATATATAAAATTTGAATGTTTCTCCGAGATAATATTATATAATCATAAGTTTTAAATAACTTTTAAATTTTCACCTGTGGTTCCATTTTCTGGAATTGCCTGAATTACAGACCACAAACCATTGACATATATTATAAATCTGATCGATCGCCAAGGTAAACACGACATTTAGAATTTATTGCACAATTTACGAATGATATCCAATATATTTCTGGAAAGAACAATACCGTCGCGGACACATTGTCACGAATTCCAGAAATTGATGCAATTTCTACAAAAGACATAAATTTTCAAATTTTATACAAAGAACAACTTGACGAAACCCTCAAATCTCTATTATCAACTTTTAGCACAAAGTTTTTTGGTCTTTTATACCAAATTTTAAGCACAATTTAAAGGAAATAACTATTCCGATTTTAAATATAAACATTTGGTGTGATATTTCTTGTCATTCTTCCAGGCCTTATGTTCCACCTTCATTAAGAAGTGTTATATTTGATAAATTACATTTTTTATCTCATACCGGAGTTCGCCCAACTAGACGCAACAAAATACTTTTGGCCGAATATGCGCAAAGAAATAAATGACTGGGCAAGTAGTTGTATAAATTGCCAAAAATCCAATATTACTATGTACATAAAATCTCCTGTACAAAAAATCGAAATTCCTTCAGGCAGATTTGAACATATTCATATGGATCTAGTTGGACCACTACCGATATCAAATGGACATCGTCACTTACTTACAATAATTGACCGATACACCCGTTGGCCTGAAATATATGCTTTGCGAGATATTTCAGCACAAACTGTAGCACATAAATATGTCAAAAACTATATTCCAAGATTTGGTGTTCCACTTCAAATCACAACAGATCAAGGATATCAATTTACTTCTAAATTATTTAGTGAACTGACCAAACTACTCGATGCTCACACGGTTAGAAATCTTGTATTAAAATTTAAACTTTACTGTACTACATATAAGTCCACACCAGCCTTGGTGTTAAATCTAGTACTTGCAAAATACTAAAACACAAATTGAATACAGCTTTGGTTTAAATTTTAGTACAGGCTTAGTTTAAATTGAAATATTTTTTTATACTCAATTCTAGTACAGTCAGAGTTTAAATTGTAGTTTAATTTGACAAAAATTTAGTGATTTTGCCTACTAATAAATAGTTTTGTTTTGGTTTAGATTTCAGTCTTTTTTAATTCCTAATTATTTGCTTATTTTAATCAAAATTTAAATGACACATTAAATTAAATATTAAAATAAGCCATCGAATTTATCTGCAATAGATTAATATTATAATTTCGAAATTAAACGAGTTTTATTGGCTTTTTGTTAAAATTTAATTTCAGTTCTTTAATATGAGATTTAAAAGTAAATAAGATTCAAGGAAAGTAAGATAAAAACTTATATAACTCAAATATTCATTCATTTAAAGCTTCCCTTATAATATACTTTTTGTTGTTTACCAAAAGCAATTCTTTTGGTTTCTTAAACTCTAAATTATCATATTTAATAATATTAAATTCGTCGGACTCAATAACTTCCGTACTGTTTAATTTAATAGTTAATTGCAAGGTACTAAAATATTGAATAAAAAAATATATTTCGTTTTGATACAAAAGTACTTGTTTAATGAATCCATATTCTTTAGCTGAAATTTTTAACATTAATTCATTTCTGTAATGGTACCCGAAATGTACTGTTAACCATTTAACAGAATAAATTAATTCACTTCCTCGTTCTGCAAAGAAGCTATTGAACAATTGATGACTGTTTTCGAAATTAATCTTTTCTAATTTACCAAATATAAATTTTTTTGTAAGCTCCATTTTCTCGACTATTAAGGCAGATTGGGTTTGATGGCGTTTTGCAATGGTGAAACAAATATTAATAAAATTATTAGAAATTGAAGCGAAGTTTATAAGAGTCTTGTGTTTTGCTTCATAACGCATCGCCCAGGCGTGAATTGGGGGTCCCATTCTTTTAATAACAGATGATAGTGGGTGAGAATATGATGTTTAGGAAGTAATCTGGTTTTATAAGTTTCTTGAATGTGGTTTAAGTGTGTTGTTATTAATAACTGCAACTTACAAATATCTTGCAAAGAGATTTCTCTTGAAAGAAGGATACTAGTAATTTCAAGCAATGATGTTATAAGTTCCCACAAATGGGGAACGTTATCTGGAAACTCAAGAAATATAAGTAGGAAGTGCAAAAATAAACATAAGTTTTCAGCAGCAGTCAATCCTATAGAAGTCTTGCCTTTATCAAGAGTAACAAAAGTTGGGGTATCTTTTCTTTTCAAGTAGCCGAAATGAAATGATCTAATTTTTCTATTAATGCATTCTATGTTTGTCATTTTGTAGCTTACAATAGTTTTTAAAAACAATTTCAATGCAAACGGAATATCTCCTTCCAAAACATCGTGCATAACATCTACGCTGTTGTTTTCTATTACGTGATAAAAACTGAGATCATTTAGAATGCAGTAATGTTTTACTCCTTTAGAGTAATTTAAATCCGTAAATACAGTTGATTTATCGATTTCGAACAGTGCGTCATAATTTGATGGCGTTCGCAAATAAGACTGATGTTCTACAATCTCGGTTTCAGTTTCGATTTGAGGCATTGTACAAAACCTACAAAAAAAATTTGCACGAAAAGATTGTACGAAATCCAAACAAGCGTTACCACCTAAATTATCATGGCAAATGTTTATTAATAGTCCTTTTATACAATTACCATCCACTACAATGCCATATTTTTCTAAAATATTTAAATCTTTGACAATAGGCTCCAAAACAAAATTAAAATTTCTGCCTTCATCCTTTAAGTCCGAAACAAAAAATAGTGAAACTAAATGTATATTGTCTACGTGAGCGTTATATTCTGGTGGTGATTGATGTCTTGTTGCCTATAGGATTAACTACTTCAAATTCATCGAAAAACAGCTGAATTTGCAAAATATTGTCGGAAGATTTACCTAATTTCTTAAAATTTTCACTACAACAAAATTCTTTAAATGTACCTTCAGAGCAAATATGACCTTTTTGAAAAAAAACTTCTTTAAATGAGTCATTTTTAAAAAGTGAGGCGATTGTTTTCAAAACTGGAATGTATTGAAAATTGCATTGCTTGATAACACTTGCGTACTCGTTTTTTTCAATATTATACTTTTTTTCCCACCTTTCCGTTATTCTTTTTGGTATTGGTTCAATATAAAAATCATTGGAGCTTAAAATTTTTTTTCTTTTATATGGAGAGTTAAAATTATTTAATTTATTTAAAATCATTGCTAAATAGTTCTCTTCAGCTTTAATTATGGAATCTATTGGGCTTTGAACAGTATCGGATATGAATGCTTTAAAATCTGAAAATAAATCGCTTAGAAGATTAGATACAGACTTGAATATAACATCTGTATGGCTTTGTGGTATTTGAAGGAGCATTATAGCATTACAGAACTTCGTAACAATTTCTGCAAGGTGTATTGGATTATGATTCCTTAGATTTGATTCATTTTCATGTTGAAGATGTGAGTTATGAGTCTGATTAGTACCTTGCAATGAACAATTTGAATTTGAAAAAGTAAGTTGTGGTATATCACTACATTCATTTTGATTGGAACACAGCATTGAATGCCGTCTTAAACCACTAAAAGTAGAAAAAATCTTATCACATGGAGTAGATGCTATACATTTCAGTTCTACTGCTGTCGTTTCACTCAAAAAGTGATCATTTTTTAGGTGATGCACTACGTGCGAGCACTTTTCAAAAATACTTTTACACATAAAACAAACAAAACCCATTCAACGCTTTGTCACACACACTTTAACAAATTATAAATTTCGATCCTTATTATGTATACCTAAATAGTTGACTGCAGGGATTGAAGTGGGTAAACAAATCTATAGGAGTCTTTCCTCCTAATTGTGATTTACATTGCATTATTAACTTCACAGTTTTTGATTTTAGCTGATAATTTCAAAAAAATTTCATGGGGTCTTGCAGGTACTTTAATATTATCTAACTTATAGATATATTTGGAAAAAAATGCAAATAAACCAGTAAAGGCAGTGTTAAATTTTAAATTAAAAACGTAAAACGATTTAAAAAATACATCGAACGTCAAATTCATACCATAATCTGGTGGTAATGGCATTATTTTTCCGTCGATGGCGAGCATAAACTGGCTTACTGCAAGTTTGTTTGGTCCTACGGCAATAATAAAAGGAGAATCTCCCGTCAAATCAAACTCTTCTCTTGATGGATGGCTCTAGAACGATGTTATTTAAATTCGTGAATTATTATTTGGAAATAAATTTGAATTCATTGCATACTTACAGTTTCAAATCTTATTAAGCGTCTTATATTGTTTTTGAAATTAGGTTTGCTTGAGTTTTCACCATAACGCCCGGTTGATGTGGCTGGTATCAGTTTTGTCAGGAACAAAGAGGGCTGAACTTCGCTGTTCCAATCTCCTATTACAGCTGCTAGCTCTGAAGAGTATCCGCAGTCCTCGAAAGTAGCTTTTACAGCATTTGCAAACTTAGGCCATTGTGTTAAAAAATTGTTGCACCGGGGGAAACGCAAATCAAAATCATAAGTAATCTGAAAAATGAAAAAATTATAATTTTTTTAATATTCTATTTTACACTAATAATAAACGTTAAATACACGTTGAAAAAAGGCCATTACTTACCAAACCAGGTTCGACGAAAAAGAAAGGGTAAAGTTCTTTAATGTTCACCGGGTTAGTATTTATCGCTTGCCTTGCATACAGAGTTTTTCGTAATAATTCTTCGAGTTCCTTGCGTTGTAGAGGTAAAACACAATGTTTAAAGAAATCCTTGTCTACGTCCCGCAGTGTTTCAGTTTGGCAAACTTCTCTAGCCTTATCAGAAACCGATTTGTATTGACATGTGATCTTTTTTCTTTTGTAGTTAAGATTTTTTATTCGAGCAGCTAAAAATCCTGTGTTTGTTACAGGGTCGAAAAAAATATTCGTTCCGCCGCCTTCTGTCTTAAACGATGGAAAAAGGTTGATGATGGCTCTGGACGCAGATAATTTTTCTTCTTTAGAAGGATAGTTAGAGGTAAGTGACCTCAAGAGCGAAGCAGTCTCATTGACAACTCTTCGGCGAGAAACATCTGACAGTGTGTTTTTTTGGGCGTATTCTCGTAAGATATGGCTACATTCATTGCACCGCAAATGCTCTTCCAGTGTCTAAAATTAATTAAAAATTATTTATTTCTCACTCTGTTAACAGATTGAGTGCATCCAAAACGCTGCGAACTGAAAAGCTGTACTGAAAACCTTTCCAAACTTTTCACTGCAGTCTCTGCGCTCATGTCTTACTACAAAATTTAATTGCTGCGTGTTGGTTGCACTCAATTTGTCCATGGGGTCCAACTTAGTAACTAATGTTCACTTAATAAAACACACCTCTTTGTTTAAAACAATATCTTTTTCTTCTGCTCTGATGCGTTTTTTTTCAATAGATGTTGCAGCACACTCAATTTGTGAATCTAAAAAGTTTAAGACATGAAAATATTCATCTTTGAATAAAATAAAACAAACCGCTTATTTCCAAGTAGAAGGCTGCGCACTTTTGAAACTGCGTAACGATGTCAACCAAATTTTCTTTCAAAACATGCGCTCCCGTATTTGTACGAAACGCCAGCTCCTCTGCATTTACTTTAAACGCCGTGCAAACTAAAATATATTGAACAAAAAAGTTAAGTACATGCATTGTACAAAAATATATAAATTACTTACTGTTTTCTACAATTTCTTCCTGACAAACTTCTTTCAGTTCAATTAATTTAAAAACCGCTCCGTATTTAACCGAGATAAACATTTTTGCATTTGAACACGAACAAACATAGAAAAAAGACGATGCGGTATTGCCAGATGTAAGTTTCAACGCATGTTTTGGGAAATAAATTAAAATCTGAGCATTGCCAGGCTTACTTTTTTAAGGTTGCAAATGAAATATTATTCAACAAATAGTGGAGAATGCAACCAATAAAAAACAGCATTTAGTATCCAAATTTACTAAAATTTTGTCTAAACAGTCTTAAAAATTAGTTTAAGTGCTGAATTGTACTTAAATTGAAACTATTAAGCTGAATAGAGAGCGTTTATATTTATTTTGTATTAAATTTTAATACAGTAAAATCTTAATTATGCGTTAGTATTTGCCAAAGTTTTAATTCTAAGCCGCAATGTATTTAAAACTTCTGGAATATTTTTACTGTATTAAAATTTAGTACACGATTTTCAACCGTGCATAAAATTAACACTTCAGCATATCATCCTCAAGAAAACGACATGATAGAACGCTTTCATTGACAACTTAAGACATCAATAATGACTTCCCATGATTTGACACAGTGGTCAGAAATTTTACCAATATTACTTCTTGGTTCACGATCATCGATTAAAGAGGATCTGAAATGTTCACCAGCAGAACTTGTTTATGGACAAACACTTAGGTTACCGGGAGAATTAATTGTAACTAATAACAATCATACCAATATAGATGGAACACTTCAAACATTAAGGAAACATTTGTCACTGGTACGGTCCAAAATTATCCATCACAATAACGATAAGAACAATATTCCAAAAACGCTCAAAACTTGCGAATACGTTTTTGTTAAAGTTAACCAAAGTTCAAGTTTGCAACCACTCTTCGAGGAACCAAAAAGGAAAGTGTAAGCCGGACTTAACTGTCCGATTCGAAAATTTTTAATTTTTTAGTAGGATGCCACATGTCTCTATGACAACGCTACCAAATATCAGCGTCTCTCGTTGACATTTGGTAAAGTGACAGTGTTTTGTTTACAACAACTTTTTTCGTGTCTTCGATTTTTACGATGGAAGAAAAAATTGAGCAACGAGTTTGTATCAAATTTTGTGTGAAAAATGCTTTCAACTGCGCCGATACGCATAAGATGTTGGTGAAATGTTATGATGACTCTGCTCTATCGTATCAGAAGGCAAATAAGTGGTTTAACCGATTTGTGAGTGGCCAAGACGAAGTAGAAGACGACACTCGTACCGGGCGGCCATCATGTTCGACTACCGAAGAAAACGTTGAAAAAACCAAAGAAATGTTGGCCAAAAATCGCAAATTGACAATTAGAGAGATAGCAGAGGACGTCGGCATTTCAATTGGATCTGTTCAGTTGGTACCGAAAGAACTCATCTTATTCGTGACTTTTTGGCCAAAAACATCACGATAACTATCCAGCAGGCGGCAAATTCAGCTGACCTGGCTCCGTATGATTTTTTCCTGTTCGATCGAATCAAAAAACCGCTTCGAGGAACGCGTTTCACCAGCAAAGAAGAGGCCATGGGAAAATCGGTGAACGCTCTGAAGGCCATACCAAAAACCGTGTTCCAGAAAGGTTTCCGTGACTGGATTTAGAGCTGGCATAGGTTGCAGCCGACGGGGACTGCTTTGAAGGCGACAATATTGATTTGGATGAATATACTTGTACTTTATTTTTATTCAATAAATGAACCTTTCTTCTTGAACAAGGTGGTATTTCAAAACATAAAAACACTTTTAAAATACAATACGGAAATATAATTAAATAAATTTCTATCGATCTTTTAAAACCTGCGTACACATCTAAATCATACTCACGCCAAATAATACCTTATACATGCCATTCTAACAAGAAAAGAGTACATTTTAATATTAATTAATTTTTTTAAATATATTTGTTTCATGTTTGTTTTACTGGAGGGTACTGGAGGGTTGTTTTATATGTAGGGTTATATAATTATTAATTTTTACCCTAGCTATAAATACTTGTTATAATATTTTCAAACTGTTTTCAAAGTATAACATCAAAAATATTTGCTTCAGAATTTTTAATTTTCAATATTCAGAATATATGAATTTTTGTCGAGTTCGATTGAATTGTTGAAATAAAATTTTTATCTAAAAAAAAAAAAAGTAATAAAAGGAATTCTTATTAAATAGATAACGGAAACTAGAACGGCCTGAATCATTGACTGGCAACATCAACTATTACAAGAAGATGCGTTGCAGATTGTTGCACTGAATGCAAACAATTTAATGCTAGCTTGTGCATTACTTGCTTCGAAGAATACCACACATTAAAATAAATACTAATTAATATAAATTCAGAACACTTATTTGTAATTTATTTTTCTTTGTATAGAAAATATCTATAAAATATTTCTACTTGATTTTATTAAAAAATACCCAAAACGCATTCTGTTTTCCTGTTTGAAAAGCGAAAACTTCAGTTGTGCCCAGCGGTTCCATATGTGACCATGCTTTTCAAAAAAAACCACGAATAGTAAATTGAAAACGATTTATGTTTTCTATAAGCAAATTTATCTTAATTTATGCGAAAAAAACCAAAAAATTTAAAAAAAATTGCTGTGGGACAAATAGGGTTAAGCCTTTATAATAGCACCCAAGCGTCTCAACTAAACAAACTCAACTAAGTTTCTGCATACCTCTGGTAAAATGTTGTACCACTCGGCTCTCAGACCTTCCTTTAATTCGTTAATATTCCGAAACACTTTCAACTTTCAATTTTCTGTACAATTAATACCAAAAACATGTTCAATTACATTCAGATCAGGGGATTGAGCGGGTATTTGGAGCAGTTGAGGGCAATAGTGGATGAGCCACATCTTCGCAACCATGGAGGTATGCTTACGATCATTATCCTGATAAAAAGCGAAATTGTTTAAGATACCTTAGCGCTCGGCACTTTGCTTGACATTAGCTTTGAAGATGTTGACATTGAAATTTATCCATATTGCCTTCTACAAAATGAATATTTCTAACGCCTACGCTTGAAACACACCCCCACACCATCGCAGAGCCACCGCCATGTTGCACAGTAGCCTTTGTATTTTTGAAATGAAATTCAGTTTCCTCCAAACATAACACATTCCATCCAACCCTTTGATATATATGTGTGTACTTATATTACCATCTCTAATTTTAATTATGTTAAGTTAAACTCTGGTAATGATCCGTTATTATTACTATCAGACCGTTGGCAACTCTTCTTAGTTATAATTTCTATATTAATAAATTAGTGTTTACCCAACTACCACAGTGTTTGATTGCCTCTTCCATACATAATATTTGGCGACGAGGATGGGATTAAATATTTCGCGTAACGGTTGGTGGTCAGAATATATTGTGAGCTCTTTTCCATAAATATATTTATGGAACTTTTTTACTCCGAAAATAATGGCCAATGCCTCTCTATGAAGTTGAGAATAGTTTTGCTCAGCGGGGCTTAATGTGCTCGATTCAAATAAAACTGGGCGCTCTATTCCATCATAAGTTTGTGACAAAATACTCGCAACACCATATGGGCTCGCATCACAGTGCAAAATAATTTCCTTTTCTGGATCATAATGAGTTAAGATTTTACTTTCCACTAACAATTTCTTGCTTCTCTGAAACGCTTCTTCGCACGTATTAGACCATTGAAAAAATTCACTTTTCTTTGTCAAATCATATAAACTTCTTATTTCAGCTGACAAATTAGGAATAAGACGAGAATAATAATTTAGTAGTCCAAGATATGACTTCAGTTGCATTATATTCTTTGGAGATGGTGCTTCCACAAATGCAGATATTTTCTTTTAACTTGGTTTAATACCGTCATTAGAAATGATATGACCCAAATACTGTGTACTGGTCTTAAAAAACTCGCATTTTTCTGTATTAACACGGACCTTCTAATCTTTCAAGAACTCGCAACAAGTTTGACAGACAATCTTCAAATCTTTTTCCACCAACAAGAATATCGTCTAAATAACATTGAACTCGATCAATTCCTTGCAAAATATTATTCATAATAGACTGAAATATTGCTGGAGCGCACTTGACGCCAAAAATTAACCTTTGAAATCTGAACAAACCTCTATGAGTGTTGATTGTCAAAAAATCTTGGCAGTCCTCTTCTACCTCCACCTGCTGATACGCACCTTATAAGTCTAACACACAAAAATGAGTACAATAATGGATTGGATCAATAATGATCAATGGATAGTGATCAGTACGAACAAAGTTATTGATTGTAATCTTACAGTCAGCACAAATTCGTATGCTTCCATTGCTTTTATGCACAACTACAATCGGCGACGCCCAATCACTATATCGTACTGGATACAATATTTTGTTCTTAGCTAGACTATCCAGCTCTTCCTCAACTTTATCACGTAATTCAAATGGCATGCTATACGGTTTACAAAAGATTGGTGTCGCATTCTCCTTCATACCAATTTTTGCCTTGAATCCCTTAATGCATTCAGTTTTCTTGAGATCAAAAACACTCGGAAACTTTTTATATAACTCCATAACTTCTTCGATCTCTTCTATTTTACCACACAGTCGCGAAGGTACAAATGATTCCCTCCAGTCAACACATTATTTATCTAACCATGATCTACCTAACAGTGGAACAAAATTTTTCTTCCCGTTTACCACCAAGAGTTCTAAATCAGCTAATTTTTCACTTCCAAATTTACTCACTGAAACCTTAATAAATCCAACTACTTGAATATTATCGCCGGAAATAACATTCAATAATTTATTTGTTTTAATTAACTGACAATCTAAAAACATTGAAATATATAAATCCATGTGTATAATTGAACTGCATGCCCCTGTATCAATTTCCATTTAAAGTAAGTGGTGAGTTATATAAATTCAAAGAATTAATACATAAATTATTTATCGTTGGACTCTCTTCATTGCTTAAATAGCTAACTGTTTTATGAGCATAGTTTTGACGGTAATGATAATTCTTACTCTCAGACTCTGCCTTAAGATAACAGTATTTTTGAATGTGACCATACTTATTACAGTAATAACATTTAACATCAGAATTTTTATATGCACGTCGTACAGTATTGCCAAAATCTCTATTTCTTGAATTATCCGGAATGTGTTGACGATGAATGGCGTTTACTTCAGTTTCAGCTTGTGGAGACAGCTTTTTAAGTTCTTCTTCCAACAAATGAAAAAGATGCAAATGGATTCAAAAGACAAAACCTTGCCGATTATCTTGTTGCTTCAGAGATTTTTATTGAAATCTGTTGCGTCTAATAAATTATTATTTAAATACAGGCCCAGAACACTTTTAGATAATATCAATCCTAGAGTGAGAGACAAGCTTAATTTTGAAAGCAAAAGAGATAATAGTATTTTATATAAAATGATAACCCAGTTTTCATATAAGAGGGTAAATGGAATTGTTGACAGCAAATTGGGAAATATCATGTATCGAATAATAATTGATGATTATTTTAGAAATGCCCATATATCCCAACTTAGGAAATCCAACATTAACATCTACTTAAGTTTCAATTTATCAACATATCTTTGTATATATAGCAAACCTAATTTAAAAAATGGCCCAACTAAGCGTAGACGCTATGAATCGGATTTAGATGATCATATTCCTAGGCGTTCGGAACGTTTAAGACGGAAGTTATATAACGAAGAACAACCTACCTAAATAATATAAGATTGTAAAATGTTAAGTATACCTTTATATCGAATATTTGGTAATTTCATTTATATATATATATATAACTATGCAATTCTATTCTAAGTTGAGAGAAGTGATATGTATGTGTGTAATTATAAGGTCCGTGTCATATTTATAAGGTCACATGATATTTTTAAAAATATGAAGTGTTTGAATATTTTTTTGCACTACTGTTTTACTAAAATGTTCTCTGAGAGTGTTCAAATAAAACAAAGTACACTTATGTATTTATAAGCTAACGGTATTCCCGTTATCTTAATAAACAATAAACGCACTTGTTTCATATATATAAGATCAGTTGCAATAAATACGCGATATTGATAACAATGTGATAGTTTAGATTTAATTTTGAATTTTTCTTTTTTAAATTGAATAAAATTCGGCACAATGCCACGTGGAAAAACACTGAGCGAGCAAGAAAAAGGTTACATCAATGCACTTCATGCAGAAAACTATGGGTTAAGAGAGATATCGCGTAAAATTAAGAGAAGTTTGTGTGTTGTCCAAAATTATTTGAAATCTCCAGATTCTTACGGCACACAAAAACGATCTGGAAGAAAAAGGAAGCTAGACCAAGCCGCACAAAGAAGAATTTCCCGAGCATCTTCCAATGCATCTATCTCTCTTAATCAGCTTAGGGCTATGGTAGACAATAAAATATCGCGTTCTACAGTTTGGAGAACCTTAAAACGCACGGGTTACATTCAATACACCACTAAAAAGATAACGACGAAATTGACTGCCAAACATAAAGAGGCTAGGGTAAAATTTGCTAGGAATAATTTCAATACAAATTGGAATCGGGTAAGTAAAAGCATCAATTTTAAAAACTGAAATGAATTTGAAATCTTTTATCTTAAGGTCGTGTTCTCAGACGAGAAAAAGTGGAACTTAGATGGCCCTGATGGCTCTCGAGGATATTATCATGATATCCGACAACAGCCTTTAATGTTCACAAAAAGGAACTTTGGTGGTGGTAATGTGATGACATGGGCCGCGTTCTCTGCTGAAGGATGTTTGGAAATGCAGATCGTTTCTTCACGAATGAAGAGTTCAAATTATATTGAAGTTTTAGAGAAGTCTTTAGTGCCATTCTTAAACGAACAGGATTCAGAAGACTGGATATTTCAGCAGGATAACGCAAGAATTCATGTTAGCCGTGAGACAAAAAGTTGGTTTACCGCAAAAGGAGTTCAAGTTATGGAATGGCCTGCCTGCTCACCAGACTTGAATCCTATTGAAAATTTATGGGGCATCTTATCGCAAAGGGTTTACGCAAATTACCGCCAATTTATGACGATTCCAGAGCTAATTCGTGCAATACAAGCGGAATGGCGTAAAATCGAGCCTGGAATTATTACTAATCTTATTGGCAGCATGGAAAAAAGGATGAATGATGTTTTGTTGAAGGACGGCAACTTCATTGGTTGATTTTATGATATTTTTGTTTTCGTTTATGTTTAAAAAAATTATGTAGAAATAAAAAGTTAATTTTGACCTTATAAGTATGAAACAAGTACCTTTATTGTTTATTAAGATAACAGGAATACCGTTAGCTAAAAAATATACATTTGTACTCTGTTTTATTTGAACACTCTCAGAGAACATTTTAGTAAAACAGTAGTGCAAAAAAATATTCAAGCACTTCATATTTTTAAAAATATCTTGTGACCTTATAAATATGACACGGACCTTATTACCATCTCTAATTGTAATTATGTGAAGTTAAACTCTTTGGTTATGATCCGTTATTATTACTATCAGACCGTTAGCTTCTCTTCTTAGTTATAAGTTCTATTTTAATAAATTAGTCTTTACCCAACTACCACAGTGTTTGATTGCCTTTAAAATACATAATACCTTTTTAAAACAAATTTGCTCTCATCAGTGTATAAAATATTTAAACAACAGAGTTATTATTAATAAAATATTTTAAAACTATGTTTACCGTTTTCCAGAAGTTCATATCTTTGACTATATACTCTGCAGCAAATTACATACGCGCTTTTGTTTTTTGAACTAATGTAGGGCATCTTGCGCGCTATTCGCCCACAATAATCATTGTTTTTCAAATTATTTCGAATGGTTTCATCACAAACCTTATTAGTCTCTTCTTTGAATACTTTATTGATTTCTACAGCTGTAAAAAAGGGTTTTTTTTTACTTCTTTTAAAACAATACGTTCTTCACGATCATTAGTCTGTTTTCCTTATCAAAAGCGGCTTTTATTTATGATGAAAAAATTATCTTTATTTCTATTGATTCTTTGGATTATTATATCTATTGATTATGGGCGAAAGATCAGTTAGATAGCTGCTTCGACAAAACTCCGAGTATCCGAAGTGTCGAAAACACTTTAAGACTAATAGCTATAAATTCAACAACTGCGCATGATAAATTAACAGAAAAAAGATGTGCGTGGCCGCCACGCACGGTAGAAGTGAAACTTTTACCCAAAAGTGAAATTTCTGAGAAGATTGCTAATTTATTTTATTAACATTTCCTCCTTCAGTGCAACCAGATGGTTAAAAGTAGTCTGCCTTCATACCAGTAGTAGTTCAAGCACTGTCTTTTTTCATAAATCCAATTAGTATATTCAACATAAATGTAACCAGTTGTACCACTTGTAACCAGTATTTTGTGTGTTAAAATACCGCAGCATGCCCATATTTTTTCCAATTTGATATAAATGTGAATTAAAAACTACATTTGAATTATATGAAAGACACGATATTTATATGGAAATTCACAGATCTAAGAATAAAACAAATTTTCGATTCAAAGTTGAATTCGTTAATATGGCATTATGTGCTGTTTCCAAATCAATCAATGTAATCTATCTGAATTTATCAAAACTCAATTTGAGAAATGCCAAAAAGTATGCTAAGGTTCTGAAAAAAGCTACGTTCAGATTCAAATTTTTAGACCGTAATGTACGTGTAGACTCAATTCAATTTAATTTGAAAGACTCAATTCAATCATAAAATAAAGAAAAGAACTACTGATTGTAAAATTTAACATAAGTATGAGCTACTCAAATAAATATGTCTCCGTGGCCAAGTTGGTCGAATAGCCGACTATGGATTCAAACGTAGTGTGTTCAATCCTCGGTGAACACAAAATATGAACAAATATTAAATAGTAATTTTTTCGTTTTTATACAACCAGTGCGGCGAATTGCTGTGTTGTTGTTTTCATAAGAACCATTTTGTTACATTGGATTTTCCCCCCATCTAGCTCGCAGTATTGTTGTATACGCGGCTATAAAAGTTTCACTTCAAAAGTGTGTGTGTCAGCTCCGACGCGCGACTGGAGCTTACTCCTCTAGATTGTTTACCTTGGAATTTGAGATGCATATAAAAAGTAAAGGCCGTGAATAAAGCCATCTCTTACTAAAATATAACTAAAAGGATTGTATACCTTTTAAATTTTAAAATATATTACTTACATACATATATTACATAGATTCATTATTAGGTAAATTGATGAAATTCATAAAGTAACGTCATTATTAAATACTGTAATATTGGGTATGTGGTAACCTAAATATGATACGTGAACATCGGAAGTTACATGACTTACGAATCGTGGAAACATCGCATCAATCGTATTTAAAATGCGAAAACATCCTATTAAGGGCAATCCATCATCTGTATGAGGAAGCAATTAAAAACTTCCTTAAATTTTTCATATTTTTTTTTTTCTTTGAGATTAATTTGTGGACATATTTTGTATTACATGTCCCGTTATGTCGTAACAATAAAAAATCTAGAGAGTTATAAATCCAGCAAGTTTTATGTAATTGAAATCGGTTGAAAATTCGTTGAGTTATTCAATTTAAAGTATTTCTACTTTACTACAAAATCACCGAAATAACTATGTTTTGCTTGTTCTTACTTGCGAAAAACTCAGTTCAGGCAAAACAGCATGAAAAACAACGATTTTGTTTCTAACAGATTAATGCTTTTTAACTAATTTCAATGAAATAAAACTTGTTGGATTTATAATTAACCAAGCTTTTATATTATTATCAATTATAATAAAAGCGCACTTAATACAAGCTACTCGTGTGAGCAACGACTACGATGCGAATGCGCACATATTCAAACTGCTGTGCTGTGCTAGCTGAGCATAAAGAGAGAAGAGTAGAGAGTTAAAATGAAGTTAAGATTTTGTAGTAATCATCAACAAATTTTAACGCAATTTAAGTTATTTGACGCAAAAGAAACCAAAACTTAAAAATGAGTTATATCTTTGGCTACACTTTTACCTCAAGTAATAACCAATGAATGATTGCTCCTTAAGAGCAATCGAATTTTAAAATGGTAATACAAATGATTTTTGGTCTTACATTGCGAGCTTAACAAATTAGGCTAAGAAACACATTTTCACTTTGCTGCATTCTACGACTTCTGTGGAAAAAAGTTTTCTCTAATAAGTTTCATCAAATCTGCATCAAAAAAACAGAAGACGTAAGAGCTATACTTCATACAAAAATATTTCTTAAAGATATAATTTTTGTAGTAACCAATAAACATTTAAAGAAGTTTAATTAGCTTGTATGAACACAAAAAGTGAATCCAGAAATACAGGGTTGCCCATATTCGATGCGCCCATTTTATTTTTAAATAAATCAAAGAAACCACAATTTTTTGTCTGTTCGTCATGAATATCATTTAATTGGGTTCAAGTAGATTTGCTTACATCATTTCTTGAATATGATATCTCGTAAATGGTCGCCATTGGCCTCTACGACATATTGTGCCCGTTTTGCAGCATTTTCCATGGTTTTCTTCAACATTTCGATGGAAATGGCGGTTATTTCTTGACGGATGTTGGTTTTCAGCTCTTCTAGGGTCTTTGGCTTGTTGACGTAAACCTTTGATTTCAAATAACCCCACAAAAAGAAGTCTGGAGGCGTTAAATCTGGTGATCTTGGCGGCCAATCGAAATCACCATTTTTTGACATCAAACGGCCAGGGAACAATTGCTTCAAAAAATCGATTGTAGTGCGGCTTGTGTGTGGTGGCGCGCCGTCTTGTTGAAACCAGTAGTGCCTGATACGCTTTCGACGAACGATTGGCATGAAAAAATTGTTTATCATATCGCGATAACGCTCCTGATTGACAGTAACTCTGTGGCCATTATCATCTTCGAAAAAGAACGGCCCAATGAGCATTTTAGCACAAACGCCGCACCAAACAGTGACTTTTGCATCGTGAAGAGGTACCTCTTGAATCTCTTGTGGTTTTTCAGTGGCATAAATACGGCAATTTTGTTTGTTTACCGTTCCGTTCAACTGAAAATGAGCTTCATCGCTCATGATAATTTTATGCCAAAATTGCTCGTCTTCTTCAGCCATTTCGATGACTCTTTGGGCCCATTCCACTCGACGTGGCTTATCGGTAGGCAACAATTTGTTTACCAATTGAATTTTGTACCGAAACAAATTCAAATCAACACGTAAAATGCGTTGTAAAGTGGATCGGGGAATGCCGAGCTGCTGAGAACGGCGATTTTGGGATGTTGTTGGTGACTGCTCAATACTGGCTCGTACGGCTGCAATATTCTCATCCGATCGCCTTGGTCGCTTTTTATTTGGCCTCTTTGGGTTACCAAGAGTATTACCAGTTGTAAATCTTTCATACAAACGATAAATTGTTTTCTTGGAAGGCGCACTTTTCACTTTATTTATTTTTTTGAAAGCACGTTGAGTTTTCATTATTGCCTTGTTTTGTTGAATGTAAATTTCAACAATTTTAGAGCGTTCGCCTGGCGTGTACTGTTCCATTGTAAACATTTGCTTGGAATGACGCTTCAAACGCGGTATGTCATTAGTCGATTTGGCATCACTGCGGAAAGTTACAGCATTGCCAGATGAGCGCTTCGAATAAGGGCTACCCTGTAAATGTTTTTTATTTTAATTTCTTTAAAAAACATATACCAAGATCTCAAAAAAAAACGATTTTAAAGCATTTGAATTTTTCAAAAACCTTAAGTTTGTGGCTTAAAGCATTTATGAAAATATATATTATTCTAAATAAAATTTTTCATTTATTAAAACTTTATTGAAAAATTTTAAAAAAATTTAAAACTACTCTGAAAGAACTAAAATCTTGAATTTACTCTAGTCGCTTTCATAATCTTTTTCATGTTATGTTTTTGTGTTATTTTTGTATATCATTTACTTAATAAAGACTATTTTGAATTACAAGCATATTTTTTTTTTAGGCATCTATCCCCTATTGAATTGGGGGTTGAAACGAGTTGGCAGCCCTGGTAGAGAGCAACGCGGAGTTTATTGAAACTATCTCAGCACAAACTCGTAAAAAGAAAACGACCAAGCAAAGCGTCGCGTCACATTTTTAATAAACATACTTACTGTAAAAATTTCTGTAAAAATATTCTAAAACTTATTTCATAAAAATCGGCCAAGTACTTCTGGAGTTTTACAAAAATTTGCAATTCATTATTTTATAATAGCATATTGATGCTGTGTGTATTTTGTTGGTATTTCTTCGTTGTTGGTATTTTGCTGCGCATAGTCGCGCGGCTGAGAGACGAGCACCACAACAATCACTATACGAATGACAGAAAACGTAACGCTTGAGTTTTTGTTAAACACTTGATTTCACTCGCTATATAAAATCGATTTTAAAGGAGTAAACTCCAAAAAACAACACGATGTTGGGTTTGATATTTCGGCACGAACTAAAGCAACAAGCATAAGAACGTCAGCAGCAACTGAATCATCAATACATTTTCTCATACAAAAATGTGAATTTTTCTTCTAGTTTTTTGCTATTTTGTGGCTTTATTAAAGAAGTGACAAAGTCCAAAGTAAGATATTCCTTTTATTATATAACTGATATTTTGGCATAAATTTTAACTTTGTGCGATACTTAATAATAAATGTGCGATGAATAATAAAGAATGTATTTATACACTTAAGTGTCCTCCAAAAACGTAAGCATGACCTTGAAAAATTTTTGTAAACATACCCCCATGCAACCCGCACTGTAAAACGTAATTCTACGTCAAATAAGGATTTTGACACTTTTGCCACTTTTATTCTGAAAAGCACGGAATCAGACCAGATTTTTGATTCTCATTCAAAGAAAACTTCATATTAAATTTGTTAAGATTTAATTATATTTATTCCAGATCCTCATTTTATTAACAGATTTTACGCTTCAACTGTTTTTTAACGAATTCCTTTGTCCTCTGACCAATTGCGCTATTCATAATACACTGTTGGGTACGGTATATCCAAACATCAACTGGACTGCTTTGCTCGTTGTTATCGGTACAACCATCTATTATTGCTTGCACTTCAGCTTCGGGCAAATCTAATTTGAATTGCTTGACCAAACGATCATTGCGATATCCTACGTTGGTGCAGAAGAGTTCCATCTTTTCAGCACGGCAAAGACTGAATTTGCGCACGGATTCTTCATCGGGGAATTCCAATTGAATTATTTTAGCAATATTCTCTTGCGAAATTGAATTTTCTGCGATACATTCGGAGTTAATGGAATTTACTTCTTCAGGGGACTTAGGAGTCCAATCATCAGCTTGTATCTGCATTAAAAATTGAATTAAGATTAATTAAAATTCCTTTAATTTGTACGCTCAAGTTACAAGGATGATAGAACATCTTTCTTAGGAATAAAATTTATGACTTTCAATGATGTAATTTAATACTAACTGCAACAACAATTGTCAAAAATACTACAAAGAATTTCATCATGATATCTCTTGATCTATATGCTTCCTCCAGGCTTAACCAAACCAGCATCAAAGAACTCCTCAATTTAAAGCTTTGCTCATAGACATATATTTTGGTGCTATGTTCTGAGTATCCCAACTTGAGGTTTGTGTGACTAAGTTCTAAAAACCACCTAAATATTCACCTGTAAAAAATAGTTTGCCCGTTCATTAGCTCGTCAACTTAATGAGGACCAAATCCTCATCTATCAATCTCACGCAACAAAACATAAGGGTATTCTCTAAGTACGGTGCAAGAATAGGAAATATGCAATCCGTACAAATGCCGCAACATTGGCCCGATTGCATATTTTCCATTCTAGCACCGTGCAATGGCAATATACTAGACATAGAGAATACCCCGTGTACAGTGTATTGTCAATAATTTATCAAAATTGGGCATTTTTTATCAAAATAGAATCCCTCCGCGATTTGGCAAAAAAAAAAAAGCGAAAACAAATTTATCACTAGGGGTATTCACACCCGACTCGTTACTTTGTAAGTTGTTACTCGTTATTTTTTAACATGCACTTCGTTTTTGTTCGAGAATTTTACAAAGACAAAGTGCATGTTAAAAAAATAAAAAGTAACAAACTAACCATTCCGGTGTGAATACCCCTAATGATTGAACGAGTCAAGAAAAGAAACAACTTAAAGACATGTGAGAAACAAATATTCTCAAAAGCCCGGCTGTAAAACCCGCGTCTAGCACATAAGAATGGACTTCAAGATATATGTAAAAATTGACTCCACAATTCTACACAAAATTTAAAGGGTAAAATGTGTATGACTCAGCGAAATTAAACTGTGAAAATTTGGCCAGAAAGTTTTGGTATTGCAAGTTATTTACAGTTGCGGCCTTAAAACATAAAATTTTTAACAAAAAGCACAATAAGTGCTTAAATTTACCAGAAGGAGTGCCTGTTCCATTTTACAAGCGCCATAAAAGTTCAACAATATTTTGACTTGACTTGGTAACATCCTATTACGCGAAGTCCACTATACAGCTTTTGTAGAAGCTTTTTTCTACAGCTTGTAGAAAAAGCAGAGAGGAAAAAAATAAATAATTTCAACTTAGATGGCAACAAATAAAAAATAAAAAAAACTAAAGCAACAACACTACACTGAGGTAATAAAGTCTTTAAACATATTGCAAAAAAAGCTTTTAAGTATCTGACGAGGACCAAGAGGTCCAACAAAAAACTATCCACCACTTTGAGTGTGTGCCACAAGAAAATACTAAAGAAATAGAGACAGTACCAATTACTTTGATATTTAGCAATTACACCAATGAAGTCAATTAAATTACAACTGACACGGAAATATCGAAGTTGTTGCAAGGGAGCAAATTGAGTTAGGCGATTTATAACTCCATTTTAAATATTCAAATCAGTTATTTTTTTATGACTTACGGTTATATCGCAAGCACTATTTTCCAACCCTGATGTAACACGACAATGAAGAACTGCCAGTATTGCCAAACAGGCCAATGCAAAAAGTGAATTCATAGCGTTTGGTTCTTTTATCTTCACAACTATAGTAGAATTAGAAATGATAAAATTGAAGCTTTTGCAATGGCTTTTATACCTGTCTAATGTAAAGCCCACCTACGTTACGATCGTACAATTTGACAACTAATACACATTAAGAAACTGTTTTGACAACTGTTAGGTGTAGACGCAGTGTAAGACACGATTGTTGAATGACGCAATTAACACAAGCATATTCTTAAAAAACGAGTTGCAAATATTTAATAGAGAAAACACATGTTGTTTTGTTAAGGTGAGCTAGAACGTCACGTAGATAAAAATTTTGGAGGAGCTAAAGTAGGCATATTTTATTTAAAATTCTCTTGTTTATACCTACCTATTAAAAAAAATTGTATGCTATTCCTTTGACGCGTTTCAAAAAATCAGATGAAAAGTGTTAGTGGAAGTAAGGAAGAATGAAACTTAGAACAGGTTCAAAGATGAAGTCTGCAGTGTCCATAAAAGCAACGGGCAAAAGGAACCGGTGTGAAGTTAGCATCCTTAAAATATATGAATGAATATAAATTACATTTGTAAGTTTCATGATTAACAAATATATTTTAATGTAGTGGAAAGCGTAGTGTTTAATGTAGTGAAAGAAAATCTTTTGAGAAATGTCAGAGTTGGGTTTAATTGAACGAAAGCACCAAAATTGTGTGATTGTCTATCTAGAGCAGTGGTGATCAACACACGGTTCAAACAACAACAAAGAGAGCATTCCGAGTGCACATCGATACACTGAAGCAAGAAGTTGTTAAAAGCTCTCTCAAAATTTGGTGCAAGGAAATATTGTCGAGTGTTGTATTTTCAATATAAAGCTTTTGTTATTTTTGTGTTTGCTTTTCGCTTTTTTGACATAGAAAAAAACAAAAAAAGGTAGAAGTGGTGATTAGAATGTATTAAGGTTTGTTTTAGCCAACTTTAAAAAGGAGGAGGTTCTCAAGTTCGTGATTGACAATAAAAATTTTATGAACATAAAAATTGTACACACCAAAGATGGCAGCTGACTGTCACTCAACCACAAATAATTTTGTGGTTGACTCAAGGTTGATTAATATAGGTTAAGTCACTTGAGAGAAGTTCGGTCGAACTGTCAGAATGGCTGAAAGTAAATAAAAAAAAAAAACTGAATCTGTACAATTTTTAGCTAACAGCTACTTTGACAGTTCGAGCAAAGGCGAAAAAAGAGTGCTTTTATCTCAAGTGACTTAACCTATATTAATGAACCTTGGGTTGACTGACGAAAAAGAATGGACACACACGCAAACCTGCGTAAAAAGAGAGAATTTGAGCATGAGTGTCACTCATTATCGATAATGTGTATCCCGCTTGAGTTGAAATTTAAAGCACAGCAGTAAAAACAAACTTTTACGCAGTGTACGAACACATCCAGCCGATTGCTTCTTCGTGCACAAAAGCACAAAACCACACGACACCAGCGTGTTATGGGAAACATGTTGTGATCACCACTGGTCTGATGTAAAGTTCACATATTTTGTTTGTGAAACTCTTCACCCGAATGCACACTGCAATTTTTTTCTTTTCTTTTTGTGTAACCAAAACGATAGTGTGAATAAGACAAATACTAATGCTACTGACTTCATTGCTCAAAAGGCTTAAAAAAGCTTATTAATCATATTTATTATTTACAAAACCCTTTAAACTTTTAACACCAAAACCAAACGAGAAATAGCATCGCATACTTTCAGGTATTAATATATGCGAAACAAGCAAATACTAAATTTAGAGAATCCTTTCTTAAAATAAATCACAATTTTGTAAATATTATCCACAAGGTCAAACAAATTTATTAAAGCAAAATTGGCACTTATATATGGGACCCAAAATACAAAAAAAAAACACAATTTTTCTCACTTCAGCCCAAATATGGGTACCAAGCACTATAGACCGGGGCTTGAACATTTCAACAATCGATTCTTTATATGGAGGTTGACTTTTGATCAAAAATCCAGGATGCAAATTTTTGTTTTGGGGTGTGGAATTCTGATTTTCATACAAAAATCACTTTTTTCGCACTTCGGTCAAAATATCGGTACCAAGGACGATAGACCCGGGCTTGAACATACCGCCAATCGACTTTCCGCATAAATGCTGTTTTGTTGGCAGAAATACAGGACGCACTTTTCATTTTCCATTTTTTTTTTTTTTGCTTTTTACTGAAATAAAAAATACATTCTGTTGAACCGAGTAATTCAATTTAAGGTCATTACACGGTATGAAGGACGGTTGATAGAAATTTGGGGACTAGGAAAGAAAATAATAATTAAGCAATCAGCTATTACATATCAAAATTTCAGGATGAAAACTTTTCATCTTCTATCCTCTTCGTCGATTTTATGCTAAAAATCTCCAAAAATGTTATAACTTGTGGCCATCTTACGGTATGAAGGATAATTGATTGAAGAACTCGGTGAAGAATGACAAAAATTATTTGTTTACTTACTTATTTAGTTGGTCGTAACAACCCGTGTCCGGGTTTCAACCGACCTCATCAGCTCTCGCCAGGCGCCTCTGCTTTGCGCGCGCCTTCTCCAATCGGATACACCAAGTGCGGTTAGGGCTTCCTCAGCCTGGTCCATCCATCGGAGGCATGGTCTCCCTCGTCGTCGTTGACCAGCGACCCTCGCCTCGAGCACCTTTTTCGCTGGAGCTTCGTCGTTCATACGATGGACATGACCCAGCCAGCGTAGTCGCTGCACAGTTATACGCCGAACTACGTCAATGTCATCGTAGAGCTCATACAGCTCGTGGTTCATTTGGATGCGATAGTCATCGCCGACTCGAACAGGACCGAAGATTTTGCGAAGAACTTTTCTCTCGAACACCCCCAGAGCGGCTGCGTCAGTTTGCGAAACTACCCATGCCTCAGCGCCATAAAGCAGCACAGGTAGAACGAGCGTCTTGTAGAGTGTTAGTTTTGTCGATCGAGAGAGGGCTCTGGAACTTAGTTGCTTACTGAGCCCGTAGTAGCACCTATTAGCAATTATTGTTCTTCGCTTTATCTCCAGACTGATTTCGTTTTTGGTATTAATGGCGGTGCCAAGGTAAACGAACTCCTTGACTACTTCAAAGTTATAGCTGCCGGATGAAACGTGGGAGTCTAAACGCCGAGCTCCCTTGTTTGTAGACAGCATATATTTTGTTTTGCCCTCATTTATCGTCAAACCCACTTTGGCTGATTCCTTTTCGATAGCGGCGAAAGCAGCGGTAACATCTCTCTTGGTTCTGCCTACAATATCAATATCATCAGCGTACGCAAGGAGCTGGACGCCTTTGTAGAAAATGGTGCCATTACGATGCACACCGGCCTTTCGTACGATCCCCTCCATGATGATGTTAAAGAGATCGCAAGACAGTGGATCGCCTTGCCTGAAACCTCTTTCGGTATTGAAGGTTTCGGAGAGGTCATTTCCTACCTTGACGGAGCTGCGTGTGTTGTTCAACGTCATTCTGCAAAGTCTAATCAACTTTGCAGGTATACCGAACTCAGACATTGTTGCGTATAGGCAATCCCTTCTCGGGCTATCGAACGCAGCTTTAAAATCGACAAAGAGATGGTGTGTGTCAATTTGATTTTCGTGGGTTTTCTCCAGGATTTGTCGTAGCGTGAAAATCTGGTCTATAGTGGACTTACCAGGTCGAAAGCCACACTGATAAGGTCCAATCAGTGTTTTTGTAATCGGCTTTAATCTTTCACATAGTACGCTTGAGAGAACCTTATATGCGATGGAAATAAGACTGATACCTCTATAACTTGCGCAGATTGTTGGGTCTCCTTTCTTAAGTATAGGGCACAGTACGCTGAGGTTCCAATCGTCGGGCATGCTTTCTTCTAGCCATATTTTGCTGATGAGCTGATGCATGCGCCTTATTAATTCATTGCCGCCGGTTTTAAACAATTCAGCTGACACGCCGTCAGCACCCGCTGCTTTGTTGTTTTTGAGTCGTTGGATAGCAACTCGAACCTCATCATGGCTAGGTGGTGGTACTTCCACTGCGTCATTGTTGATTGGTAGCTCTGGACTGCGCTCTCCATGAGCGGCATTGGTGAAATCGTACCCAGTAAGTAAATTGGAGAAGTGCCGTCTCCACAATCTCAGCACACACTGCGTATCCGTATTCAGATCTCCATTTTCGTCTCTACAAGTGGATGCTTCGGGCTTGAAACCTTGGGTTAGACGCTTAACCTGTTGATAGAGTTTTCGTGCATCCTTCTTGCCCTGGTATACCTCTAGTTCCTCACGCTCACGCTTTTCCTGCTCTCTTTTCTTGCGTCTGAAAAGGCGCCTCTCTTCCTTCCTCTTTTCGCGGTAGTTTTCTCGCACGGCTCGCGTTGCAGCTGACTGCAGCGTTTTTCTATATGCGGCGTTTTTTACTGCAGTCGCAATGCGACACTCCTGATCATACCATTGGTTCCGAGGTTGCGGGCGCCGGAAACCAATGACTTCTTCAGCGGCAGCGCGCATGGAGTGGGATATATGCGCCCAAAGTCCGCCGGCGTCGTCGGGTCCAGAGGTTGGTTGGTTGAGCTTAACCGAGAGTTGAGCGGAGTAGGCTTCGGCAGTCCGTTGTAATTGCAGCTTAGCGACATCTAGCTTTCGTTGCATTCCTGTGCGTATGTTCTTCGCATTGCATAATCGTATGCGGATCTTGGCTGCAACAAGATAATGTTCGGAGTCAATGTTGACCCCCCGAAATGTACGCACATCTAGAACACTAGAGGCATGCCTTCCGTCGATTACAACATGATCAATTTGGTTTCGCGTTTTTTGATCCGGGGACAGCCAGGTGGCCTTGTGGATGTCGAGGTGCTTAAATCTGGTGCTACTAACTACCATGTTTCGCGCCGCGGCGAAGTCAATCAGTCTTAGACCGTTGTTCGTGGTGGTCTCATGAAGACTGAACTGACCGACAGTGGGGCCAAAGATGCCTTCCCTTCCGACTTTCGCATTAAAATCGCCGAGGACTATTTTCACGTCATGGACCGGAAGGTGGTCGTATACGTCCTCAAGGCTAGCGTAGAAAGCGTCTTTGACGGCTTCGTCCTTTTCCTCCGTCGGGGCGTGCGCGCAAATAAGGCTGATGGAGAAAAATTTTGCCTTGATGCGGATCGTGGCCAATCTTTCGTTGACAGGTGTGAACCGGGAAACAAGGTGACGTAGTTTCCGGCTAACAACGAATCCACATCCAAATTCGCGCCTCTCCGCATGGCAGCTGTAGTAGATATCACAGTGTGCTTGTTTAGAGCAGCCTTGCCCTTTCCATCGCATTTCCTGGATGGCGGTGATGTCAGCCTTTATCGTTTTGAGGGCTTCCGCCAGTTGGATAATGGCACCTTCCCTATAAAGGGTTCGGACATTCCAGGTGCATATCCGTAAATCATTGTCCGTTTTTCGTTTGCGGTGGTCGTCAACGTAATTGGGGTTCTTATCCGAGGCTGGTTTAGTTTTCATTGAAAACAAAATTATTTGTTTACTTTTGGAAATATCCTCATACAAAACAACAATGCACCTTCATAGCACAGTGAGTAGTTTTAGCTTATGTATTAGTTTATGTTATGCTGCGTGTTGTTAATTTCTTAATCATGAAACTTACGAATGTTATTTATATTCACTCATATATTTTAAGGATGCTAACTTCACACCGGTTCCTGCACCGGACACTGCACACTTCATCTTTGAACCTGTTCTTAGCGAGTTCATACTAGTGTGTCTAAGTTCATGCTAGTGTGTCTATGTTAAGATTCTAGCTGTTATAAAAATAATCTAGTTTTATTTCATTCTTCCTTACTTCCCGTAACACTTTTCAGTTGATTTCTTGAAACGCATCAAAAGTATAGGATACAATTTTTTTTAATAGATAAGTATAAACAAAAGAAGAATTTTAAATATCTGCCTTATTTAGCTCCTCCAAAATTTTTGTCTCAGTGACGTTATAGCTCACCTTAACAAAACAACATGTGTTTTCTTTATTAAATATTTGCAACTCGTTTTTTAAGAATATGCTTGTGTTAATTGCGTCAGTCAACAATCGTGTCTTACACTGCGTCTACATTTCCAATTGTCATTACAGTTTCTTAATGCGTATTAGTTGCCAAATTGTACGATCGTAACGTAGGTGGGCTTAACATTAGACAGGTATAAAAGCCATTGCAAAAGCTTCAATTTTATCATTTCTAATTCTACTATAGTTGTGAAGATAAAAGAACCAAACGCTATGAATTCACTTTTTGCATTGGCCTGTTTGGCAATACTGGCAGCTCTTCATTGTCGTGTTACATCAGGGTTGGAAAATAGTGCTTGCGATATAACCGTAAGTAATAAAAAAATAACTGATTTGAATATTTAAAATGGAGTTATAAATCGCCTAACTCAATTTGCTCCCTTGCAACAACTTCGATATTTCCGTGTCAGTTGTAATTTAATTGACTTCATTGGTGTAATTGCTAAATATCAAAGTAATTGGTACTGTCTCTATTTCTTTAGTATTTTCTTGTGGCACACACTCAAAGTGGTGGATAGTTTTTTGTTGGACCTCCTGGTCCTCGTCAGATACTTAAAAGCTTTTTTTGCAATATGTTTAAAGACTTTATTACCTCAGTGTAGTGTTGTTGCTTTAGTTTTTTTTATTTTTTATTTGTTGCCATCTAAGTTGAAATTATTTATTTTTTTCCTCTCTGCTTTTTCTACAAGCTGTAGAAAAAAGCTTCTACAAAAGCTGTATAGTGGACTTCGCGTAATAGGATGTTACCAAGTCAAGTCAAAATATTGTTGAACTTTTATGGCACTTGTAAAATGGAACAGGCACTCCTTCTGGTAAATTTAAGCACTTATTGTGCTTTTTGTTAAAAATTTTATGTTTTAAGGCCGCAACTGTAAATAACTTGCAATACCAAAACTTTCTGGCCAAATTTTCACAGTTTAATTTCGCTGAGTCATACACATTTTACCCTTTAAATTTTGTGTAGAATTGTGGACCTGGCATGGCTGTAAAGTCAATTTTTACATATATCTTGAAGTCCATTCTTATGTGCTAGACGCGGGTTTTACAGCCGGGCTTTTGAGAATATTTGTTTCTCACATGTCTTTAAGTTGTTTCTTTTCTTGACTCGTTCAATCATTAGGGGTATTTACACCGGAATGGTTAGTTTGTTACTTTTTATTTTTTTAACATGCACTTTGTCTTTGTAAAATTCTCGAACAAAAACGAAGTGCATGTTAAAAAATAACGAGTAACAACTTACAAAGTAACGAGTCGGGTGTGAATACCCCTAGTGATAAATTTGTTTTCGCTTTTTTTTTTTTGCCAAATCGCGGAGGGATTCTATTTTGATAAAAAATGCCCAATTTTGATAAATTATTGACAATACACTGTACACGGGGTATTCTCTATGTCTAGTATATTGCCATTGCACGGTGCTAGAATGGAAAATATGCAATCGGGCCAATGTTGCGGCATTTGTACGGATTGCATATTTCCTATTCTTGCACCGTACTTAGAGAATACCCTTATGTTTTGTTGTGTGAGATTGATAGATGAGGATTTGGTCCTCATTAAGTTGACGAGCTAATGAACGGACAAACTATTTTTTACAGGTGAATATTTAGGTGGTTTTTAGAACTTAGTCACACAAACCTCAAGTTGGGATACTCAGAACATAGCACCAAAATATATGTCTATGAGCAAAGCTTTAAATTGAGGAGTTCTTTGATGCTGGTTTGGTTAAGCCTGGAGGAAGCATATAGATCAAGAGATATCATGATGAAATTCTTTGTAGTATTTTTGACAATTGTTGTTGCAGTTAGTATTAAATTACATCATTGAAAGTCATAAATTTTATTCCTAAGAAAGATTTTCTATCATCCTTGCAACTTGAGCGTACAAATTAAAGGAATTTTAATTAATCTTAATTCAATTTTTAATGCAGATACAAGCTGATGATTGGACTCCTAAGTCCCCTGAAGAAGTAAATTCCATTAACTCCGAATGTATCGCAGAAAATTCAATTTCGCAAGAGAATATTGCTAAAATAATTCAATTGGAATTCCCCGATGAAGAATCCGTGCGCAAATTCAGTCTTTGCCGTGCTGAAAAGATGGAACTCTTCTGCACCAACGTAGGATATCGCAATGATCGTTTGGTCAAGCAATTCAAATTAGATTTGCCCGAAGCTGAAGTGCAAGCAATAATAGATGGTTGTACCGATAACAACGAGCAAGGCAGTCCAGTTGATGTTTGGATATACCGTACCCAACAGTGTATTATGAATAGCGCAATTGGTCAGAGGACAAAGGAATTCGTTAACAAACAGTTGAGGCGGCGTAAACCCTGTTAATAAAATGAGGATCTGGAAGAAATGTAATTAAATCCTAACAAATTTAAAATAAAGCTTTCTTTGAATGAGTATCAAAAAATCTGGTCTGATTCCGTGCTTTTCAGAATAAAAGTTGTAAATGTGTCAAAATCGTTGTTTTTTAAATTTCTTTTCTAATTTTTTACGAGTATTTGTAAGGGAATGCTGATTTTTGATTATTAGCTTAGTTTTTTTACTTTCATCTTTTATATCGAATCCTTATTTTTTATATTGAATTATTGAATTGATCGGATTTCCACATGTACCATGTAAGTTTGTTTTTATTGGACCAACAAGGCTTTAAAAATACAATAATCTTTAAATAAAAATAAAAAAAGAGGTGTGCGTGTCAGCTCCGACGCGCGCCTGGAGTTTACTCCTCTAGATCGATTACCTTGGAATTTGAGATGTATATAAAAGGTAAAGAGATGAATAAATGCATCTCTTATATTACTAAAAGGATTGTATACTTTTTTAATTTAAAACTAGTAAGGAATGGAGCTTCGGCAGGGTGCCGAAGCTAAAATACCCCCCCGCGGCCGTAATGAAGTGTTTTCGAAGACTTTAGCCGTCTATAAAATGCTTATGTATAATCTGCAAAAATATTTGTGTCAAACGCTTAATTTTATTTTACCCTTGGCTGACACACAGAGTAATTTGTAGACTGTCCATTATGCTAAAGTATATATGTGCAAAATTTGATTGGTATGTGCAAATACATGCCAAGGATGTAAAATAATTTCGTGCAAAATTAAAGTGCCACTACTACCATTCATTCCGCCCTATTTTCTAGACTTTTGATTGTTTGGAAAGAATTTGAAAAATTTGGAAGTAGTCGGACAAACGGTATAGAAAGAGTTCGATTTAAATTATAGTGGTACGCCTCTGTCTAATTTCGCACAATTTTTTACACTAATAACTGCTCATTATTCCAAAGAATGTGTTTGCAAAATTTGGTTGAAGCCAGGAAAGCGGTATAAAAGGAGTTTGATTAGATCTAAATTGACACGCCCCTTGTCAAATCCCACCCATTGTTGTAGGCTTAACTATTCTCATTATACTAAAGAATATATGTGCGAAATTTGGTTGAAATATAAAGTGCCACGCTCTCTGTCTAGTACCACCCTTTTTTATAAACTACAGACTGATCCTTATGCCAAATAATATGTGTGAGTTAATAAAATTTGGGTTCAGTTAAATCCGAGATTTTGAAGCAAATAACTATTCAATGAAAAAAATTTTAGAATCGGTCAACCCACTGCTAATATCTGATCATATTAATATTCCGCAAATACAACAAAAAAGCAAAAAAGAACCAACCAAGAGCAGAGCTCGCGACATTTAAAAGTTAATATTTTTGACGACACTAAATTCGGCGAATTACAACACACATAAAATGTTTGAAGTTGTTGTAAATATTGTTTTACGTTTATGCATATGAAAAAATTTTTAAAATTGGTCAACGCATTGCTGAGATAAAATTCCGATAACGCTTTTCGAACAAGTTATCACATTGAGCGCTGAAGGAAGTATACGAATCACTTGCTCTTCGAATGTACAAATTTTGTCATAATTCAACTTCAACACGGTTAAAGCTGTTGTATTTTTCACAATCATTTTAAAGTAAATTTAATCATATCGAAATTTTGTAAATAAGCTTCCACTCACTTTGTGGGTGGAAAAATTCGCACTGAATTTTTAAACTTTCACGATTTTTATCTCCTAAACCAACCGAGAACGATATAAGAACCGAGAAAAAAATAAGAAACGTTTTAGCTGACGCAAAATTAAAATTATACCGATATGTATTATAATTAAAAATTTACTGAATCAAGGACACTACAACAATTTTTTAATTTAATTTAAAAATTCGGTCACAAATAATGATTTCATTTTTATACTCCAACGCGTACTGCGTAAGGGGTATATTAACTTTGTCATTCCGTTTGTAACGCCGGTAAGGAGACGTGGCAGGTATAGAAAAGTATATATATTTTTGATCATCATCACCACCTGAGTTGATTTCCATGTGTCAGTCTGTCTGTCTGTCGACACGATTACAGTCGTAATTTTAAAGCTATCGTCATGAAATTCAAAATATAAGCTTATTTTCAAACGAGAAAGATCAAGTTCCAAAATGAGCAAAATCGGATGAACACCAAACAGAGTGACTTTAATTAAACATTAAAATCACTTAAAAATCCACAAAAATTGAAGAAATGCCTTCATATCAAGCTTTGATCTTCAATATAAATCCTGTACATGGAATTTGGGAAATTCTTATAAAAGCCACGCCTACCTCACATACAAAGTAGCTTTATATTAACAGTAAAATCTCTTAAAAATCTGATCAAATTATAGTAAGGTCTTGAAATTTTCCACATATTCTTTGATATTTAATGTAGACTATCATTATGATATTTGAAAAATCGGATGAAAACCACGCCTACCCCCCACACAAATTGGGTCTTTTTTAAACGTAAAATCTCTTAAAAATCCACAAAAATTAAAGAAAAATCTAGAATTTAGCACATTAGCTTTGATATATAATACGAACCATCTCTATGATATTTGTTAAAATCGGATAAAACTCCCATACAAAGTGACGTCATCAAAATAGAAAAACTTTCGTGTCTGTCGTGGCTAAATACTTCGAATATACTTCAATACGACAGCGGGGGGGAGGGGCGTCGGTACCCTGGCCAAGCTCTATTTCTTACTAGTTGTATACCAATTATTTTAATTCAAAGGACTGTTCTATTTCTAATGTCAGTTTTTGTGCATTTTGCAAGTTTTAGTCTGAAAATCGTTCCCATACTGGAAAAAATGGTAAGCAATTTTAAGAGAATGAGAGCGAGAAAGTTAAAATCTCTCATCTCAGAAGCTACAATCAATACAATTAAAGAAGCATAAGCGAAAAAAAAATATCAGAACAAAGGATAATTATTAAATACAAGTTCTATGAAATAGATAAAAATTTTTAAAATGGAAACTGGAAATCGTGATTATCAAATTTTTTTGTCAAATTGTGAATTGAGTAAAAATCCGATTAAAATGTGGATTTGAGTATGTGTGAATTTGAAAACTATGCCACTTCATTCATTTTGAAACAAACGTTTTATTTAATGCTGTAGATATTTTTAATCTGAAAAGAGTTTCCGTACTTTTTTGTATTTCCTTCTGCTTGTGTGAGATTTTTCCTACTCTCCCGATTTTATTTTAATTTTTTTTATTTTTAAAGCCTTGTTGGGCCAATAAAAATAAAATTACATTAAGATCAATTCAAAAATTTAATATAAAATAAGAAAGTAAAAAAAAACTAAGCTTATAATCAAGAATCAGCATTCCCTAATAAATAAAAAATTAAAACAGAAATTTAAAAGAAAAAAATATTGATACTATTACCACTTTTATTTTGAAAAGCACGGAATCTGACCAAATTTTTGATACTCATTCAAAGAAAACCTAATTTTAAATTTGTTTGGATTTAATTATTATTTAATTATTTTATTAACAGGTTTTACGCCTCAACTGTTTTTTAACGAATTCCCTTGTCCTCTGACCAATTGTGCTATTCATAATACACTGTTGGGTACGGAATACCCAAACATCAACTGGACTGCCTTGCTCGTTGTTATCGGTACAACCATCTATTATTGTTTCCACTTCAGCTTCGGGCAAATCTAATTTGAATTGCTTGACCAAACGATCATTGCGATATCCTACGTTGGTGCAGAAGAGTTCCATCTTTTCAGCACGGCAAAGAGTGAATTTGCGCACGGATTCTTCATCGGGGAATTCCAATTGACTTATTTTAGCAATATTCTCTTCCGAAATTGGATTTTCTGCGAAACATTGGATGCTGATGGCATTTACTTCATCATAGGACTTAGGAGTCCAATCATCAGTTTGTATCTGCATTAGAAATTGAATTACGATTAACATAAATTGCGTTAATTTGCGTTAATGATGGAAAACCTTCCTTAGGAATCAAATTTATGAGTTTCAATGATGTAATTTAATACTAACCGCAACAATAATTTTCAAAAATACTACAAAGAATTTCATCATGATATCTCTTGATCGATACGCTTTCACCAGGCTTAACCAAACTACTAAACCAAAGAACACCTTCAAAGAACACCTCAATTTTAAGTTTTGCTCATTGACATATATTTTAGTGCTATGTTCTGAGAATGCCAATTTAAGTTTTGTGTAACTAAGTTCTAAAAACCACCTAAATATTCGGTTGTAAAGAATAGTTTGTCCTTTGATAAGTTCGCCAGCTTAATATTTGGTCCTCATCTATCAATCTCACATAACAAAACATAGGTGTTATTCTCAATGTACGGTGCAAGAATAGGAAACATTGGCCCGATTTCATATTTTCTATTTTTGCAGCGTAAGAATGGCAATATACTAGACATGGAGAATACCCCGTGTACAGTGTACTGCCAATGATTTATCAAAATTGGACATTTTTTATCAAAAAATGACACAATAAGTGCTGAAATTTACTAGAAGGAGTGCTTGTTCCATTTTACATGCATTATGGCGCAACAATATTTTGACTTGACTTCAATCAAAATGGAGTGAAATTTGTGTACAAAGAGGATAATCCACCAAACTCTCTAGAGCTTCGCACCAACAATCGTTATTGGGCTGAATCCAAGAAGAAGTTTAGAAAAACGGGCAGGCCCCGTTCCTTTTATTGGGCTTTATTTCATCGAGTTGATGTTTTTTGAACATTGTTCACCGGGTTCGTTCACTTGCAAAAAAAACTTTTTAGTATCTGACGAGGACCAAGAGGTCCAACAAAAAAACTAGCCACCACTTTGAGTGTGCGCCACGAGGAAATACCAACAAAACACAGACAGCAGCAATTACTTTGATATTAAGCAATTACTCCAACGAAGTCAATTAAATTACAACTGAGGCGGAGCAAATCGAACTAGGCGATTTATAACTCCGTTTTAAATATTCAAATCAGTTATTTTGTTATTACTTACGGTTTTATCGCAAGCACTATTTTCCAACCCTGATGTAACACGACAGTGAAGAGCTGCCAGAATTGCCAAACAGGCCAATGCAAAAAGTGAATTCATAGTATGATTTTTTTATGTTCACAACTATAGTAGGATTAGAAATGATAAAATTTAAGCTTTTGCAATGGCTTTTATACCTGTCTAATGCTAAGCCCACCTACGTCACAATCATACAATTTGCCAACTAATAAGCATTAAGAATCTGTTATGACCATTGTTAGGTGTAGACGCAGCGTAAGACACAATTGTTGAATGACACAATTAACACAAGCATATTCTTAAAAAACGAGTTTCAAATATTTAAAAAAGAAAACACATTTTGTTTTGTTTAGGTCAGCTAGAACGTATCTGAGGCAAAAATTTTAGGGGAAGCTAAAGTAGGCATATTTTATTTAAAATTCTTTCTTTTGTTTATAGAGATACAAGTGTGTCGTTGGAGACACGAGAGAAGCGAAGTTTTTTAATAATTAATAATTTAATGGATTTGTTTTAATAAAAAAGCTTTTAAATTAAAAAATTTAAAATAGCATAAAGTAAATTAAAAAACACACGTTAATATTCACACCAGTAAATTTTATTATATTGCCTTATTATTATTATTTTGTTTATTTTATTACGTGCTACATTCATTGTTATTTCAACAACCTTGTGGGAAATTGTGAATTTTTAAAGATGCTGAGACAAGTAGAACTATTACTTTAGCAAGTACAATCACTTTTTTGTGGAATCAATATATATGAAAATAAGTTGCATTGGGTATGAAATTGATGTTCTCTGTAATGCGTGAACCGATTATGTTTCTGGAAATTTCCCATGAAAGGTGATGTCAATACAAAGGTTTTATGTGCAAACGGTCTTTGTATGTGTATTGGTTCATGAGTTATAGCCATTTGAACTTGTATTTGTGCGTATATGGTGTATATGGGAAAATATTTTCAAATCCCTGTCTCGGTAAATATGGGTACTACGGTATTGGAATAAGGTAAAAATGTGGGTAGGATCATTTTCAAACACATTAGAAAAAGTGGACGAAATAAGTCAAAGGGGCGTGGCACTATAAATAAATAACTTTATCTCTCTAAACATGGGTACTAGGGTATTGGAATAAAATAGCAAGAAATACTCAAGAGACTTGAACGCAAAAACAGCAATCGTGTTATTTTATTAAAAAAAAAGGCTTAAAAGCCACGCCCCCTATATTGAGAAAACTAAATAACACGAGAACGGATCAGCCGATTTTGAACGAAAAATGTATTAAATTGTTTTGTATTAGATTAAGATGAGAAAAACAAAATTTTCCATGCCTTCCTGCTAAGCTTACTAACATTGAAAAACAAAATTAGAAGTGATCGACTGAATCGATTTGAACAAAATATGAATCAAACAACTCTGACTGCACTTAGATGGCACTATTTAGAAACGCTCACAATATTGAAAAATATTACAAGAAGAGAACGGCCAAGTCTGCCTACCCCGCTCACCTTATTTACAACAAAACATAATAAGACGTGAACAGCTGAGCAGGTTTCAGCAAAAATGAAATCAATTAAATCTGTGTGTCATTGCGATTAACATCTTAGCAAAAAACTACTTCCAAAAGAAGGTAAAGTGGAAGGGAAAGTATTGAATTCCATCACTTCCACTTTTATACCCAGAAGGCATTCTTTCAACATATGCATATATTTGGGTCGTTCTCCAGAAATACTTCCAGAATGTTCTCCAAGGAAGATTTCTTTGAGGTATTCTATGAAAAGAGTGATTGTTGCTATCAACCGACAGAAGACTTTTGTTGAAAATAATCAATCTATATACATACAAATGAATGTATTAATGTATGTGGGCCTGTATGTCAGATATAAGCTCCGAAACCGCTAAACCAATTTTTATGAAATTTTCAGGGAAACTGTAGCAAAATCTCGAGAGTGTCTTGAGCTTGGTGCCGATCGAACCAATGGGCAGGCGTAAGACAACAGCACAGCCTCGGAATTCGGTATTTTAATAAGGGAAAATTCATCCTTTGTTGCTAAATTAAACGGAATTAAAATGCAAATTTTTAATTTTGGCCTTTTTGGCCAATATACGCTTTATTGCAAGTAGCTAATACGCGGTATTACACGCCCAACGATTTTTTATTCGTTGTAAGATATATTGTTATTTTCTTGCCTCAGTCATTTCATTATTATCTTAAGCCGATATCTTCCAATTTTATTAAAACAAAAACATTTTGTGGGTAATTTGATCATCATGGTAAATGAAGTAATTTAGAAATTGCTTAAATAAATAAAATTTAAATGTTTCTTCGAGATAATATTCTAAAATTATAAGTTTGCAATAACTTTTTATTTTACACCTGTGGTTCCATTTTATGTATTTGCCAATATGTAGGCCTAAAAAAAAGAGCATGGCGAAGCGGGCGGGGGTTCAGCTAGTGTATTTATAATATGTGGAATGTGTTTATAGCAAATACACAATCTTCTATCTATTAAGAAATTATTGTGATCTACTGCAACATAGCTTTAGTAATACATTCTAGACGTTGAATCAACAACTCTGCTTAACAGAGGCTTTTGGATCAGTGAATAGTGTAGTGAACTCCTACTCACAACGGTGCAAGTTAAATTCCCTGCGGAGGATCGAAGAAATATTTTTAATATATTGAAATTACATTTTCTTGTTATAATAGACGCAAGCAACAAGGAAACATCAATTTCTAAGAAAAACGCTGTCGAAAAATAAGAGTATCGTTTTTGAGTTTTTACTCAAGCAAATCACAGAACGAGGTGTAAAAAGCTGCGCTTCAAAAATTGTATGCTATAATTTTGATGCGTTCCAAGAAATCAGCTGAAAAGTGGTACGGTAAGTAAGGAAGAATGAAATAAAACTAGATTATTTTAATAACAGCTGGAACCTTAACATAGACACATTAGCAAATGTATGAACCCGCTGAGAACAGGTTCAAAGATGAAGTAACAATGGGCAAAAGGAACCGATGTGAAGTTAGCCCAAATTCTTCATCCCAAATTTTTAGCTCAGCACAACTTTTGAATTCATTCCAAAAAGTTCAATTCGCCGGATATACTTTCGGATATACTTTCAATAGATATTAAAAAAATAACGTACAATTCAGGTTAGCAAAAGTTAGGTCGATTCTGAGAGTGTGGGGTGAAAGTAGAGGGTAAATTAGAAGACCCGTTTCGCGGCGTTTGTTTATGTTAGTTCGAATTTTTTTTTTAATCGACCTTCGAACTTTCCAGTCAAATGCCGATTTTCAGCATATTGTTTAAATGGATTTTTGGCTATAACTCGTCGACTAATTGATATTTTTTCAATCTGTAAAAGCCAAATTTTTTCCGTTTTTTTTTTGCATATTTTTATAGGATATTTTGGAATATCGTCCTAAAAAGGTTTTTAAAATTCGAAATACTTTACGAGATATGGCCTTGTTTTTCCAGCAATGTTTTCGCCAAAATACGATTGGTTTAATTTGGCTACTTTTTGAATGCAACGGTTTGAAGGAACCACCGAATTTCGTTCAACGCGTTCTTTAGTAGGTAATATCTTCTTTATATACGCATTTTAAAAATAAATGAATACGCATTTTAGAGCATAGGTATTCGTATGTTGACAGCGTTTAGTTCACTTTGAATTGAGTTATAAACCGGACGCGCGCGCGCATGCAGTTTTGAAAAGTACAGTTTTGATAAAACTTTTCGTTTGTGCTAAAGACAATGGATAGAAAAAGTAATAGAAATAAAAATAAAAGAAACACTGGTCGCAATCGAAAAACTCGTCCATTGAAACGCCAGTTTCGTGGTAACCAACACGAAAGAGATGAGGACACAGAATTCACAAGTACATCGCCAAAAATATTTTAAAATAATGAAAACGAAGACATAAGTATTGACAAGAAAACGGAGGATTGCATTTTGGAGTTTTATACAGTTTTCTCAAAGAACGTTTGAAAATGTCCGAAGCCAGAGCTCTGGCCGCATCAAAAGAAGGTAGAACTGCCCAAAGAGCACAAAGAGCCGCTGAGTCCTCATTTTTTTGAAGAAGAGGAAGGATTTCTTTATGGGGCTGGCATTGCAGATTAATATATGTAAGTATTTCACAAAAAAAAAATGTTTTATTGCATAAAGTTTTCTTTGAGTTTTTTCAAAATCACGTTTTTGAACTTCGAAGTCACTTTTCTGCGGCTCTACTGAACCGACTTTAATGAAACGAAGTGCAATCGACGCAGAATTGTCACCATTCTAGTTCCTTTTTACTATTTTTTTTACACTAACCTACAAAAAAAGTCCCAAAATCGGTTTTTCATTTTTCAATGACCGCCATTTTGTAAAAAATAATTGCAAAATTTAACCAAATTTTTAAAGAGCTTTTAACAACTTCTTGTTTCAGTGTAAAGCTGTGCACTACGAAAGCTCTCTTTGTTGTTGTTTGAACCGTGCGTTGATCACCACTGCTCTAAATAGACAATCACACAATTTGGGTGCTTTCGTTTAATTATACACAACTTTTCCATTTCTCAATAGATTTTCTTCAGCAGTAGCTTATTTTTTTTTTTTTAAATTCAAATTTTTAGCGAAGAATATCAAATTTAAATAAGTATTTTGGTTTCTTAACAAAATTGGCGTTTCTTTTTTTTTTTTTTTTTTGTTTTGTACAATTTTCTGAGAAACAAAACAAATCCTCGAAGATTGAATTTATTACGCAAAAACTAACATCTCAACCAAAAAAAGATTTGGGGATTGTTTGTAGGGAATTTTATCAGCGTTATTTTAATATATCATTTGTTTGATAACTGTTGTTGGTTCTGGATATATATGCTTAACTCGGATAAGGGGCTGTTCATAAATTACGTCACATGTTTTTAGCCAATTTTTGACCCCTTCTCCCCCTATGTCATGCTTCGTCACAAAGTCTTTACGCCCCAGATGTCACGTCACACTGTTACTTTTTTACATTTCTTGAGTTTTTATTTATTATTTGGTAGGTAGTTATGAAAAAAGGCATAGATCACGTTATATTTATTATAAGTTTTATTATTATGAAAATAACATAGAAATTTCACGTTGTCCTATTGTGTTCGACCAACAATTTTATGATAAATTTAACTGTGTGAACAGAGCTAAACACAAATTAAAGCCTTTTTGACGTTATACATTACAACGTTATACATTACAACTTGGATATGCGACAATTGTGTAAATTGTTATGTTTGTTTAAGTTTTTTAATTACTCTTTGATGTTCACTTTGAATGTGAAGTTATGACAGCTTTTTTTTCGATGACAGTAATACAGTTGTTAAAGGTGTTTCAAATGCCTTTCATGCCTTTGCTTGATTGATAGTTTCAGCTGTCTTTTTCGGTTTGTGATCCGTTAGATCTATTATGTGCGAAGTAAGTATGAAATCAATACTTACAACAAAATTAAACTTCAATAAAATTCAAAATTTTGAAAACTAAATACAAACATTTTTTTGTGACGTAACGCACGACTTACCCCCTCCCCACCCCATCTCACACTTCGTCACAAATACTCAATTTCACTCCTAAACATGAACAGCCCCTAAATAGAATTTTTTCTTTTTTAATTTTTTTAATAGTTTGGCGCAAAACGTGTTTTATTTATTATAAATTATTTTTAAAATGGTACGCTTACCTATTTTTAGCAAGGCCAGTCATTCTGGAAAGACGTTGAACGCTTTCCACTACATTAAAACATAGTTCATGTGAAATTTCATCGAAATTCGATGAAAACACTTTTAGCAAACATTTTTTTAAATTAACGATAAGATCTAAAAATTCAGGCATAAAAAATTAATGATCTTTTTCATTGTCCAAAATAAAACTAACCGAGTATAAACAAATAAAGCTAGTACCGCCAAAACAAAATTAATTTCCAACGGCACTTAAAAATAATATCGCACTTTGGTCAAAATTTCGGTACCAAGGACCTTAGACCTGCGCTTGAGCATACCACCAGTCAATTTTCCATATAATAGTTGATTTCTGAGCAAAAATCCAGGATGAGAACTTTTTTTGGGGTAAGTTTTGGGTGTGGAATTCAGATTATCATATATAAATCACTTTTTTCCCAGTTTTTTTACCAAGGACGATCTACGGGAGCGTGGGCATGTCTCGATCGATTTTCCGTATAATAGTTGATTTTCAGGCAAAAATTCAGGATGATAACTTTTCATCTACCATTCTTTTTTTTTTGTATATTACTGAAAAAAAAAAATTTGCTGAACCGAGTAATTCAATCCTAGGTCATTTTACGTAATGTTTAAGTTTAATGTTTAATGTTTTAAGTAATCCTTTTGCAATCAGCTATTACATATCAAAATTTCAGGATGAAAACTTTTCATCTTCTATCCTCATAGTCGATTTTATGGTAAAAATCCCTAAAAATGTTATGACTTGTGGCCATCTTACGGTATGAAGGATAATTGATTGAAGAACTCGGTGAAGAATGACAAAAATGATTTGTTTATTTTTGGAAATATCCTCATAAAAATCAACAATGCACCTTCATAGCACAGTGAGTAGTTTTATATTAGCTCATGTTATGCTGCGTGTTGTTAATTTGTTAATCATGAAACTTACAAATGCAATTTATATTCATTCATATATATATATATTTTAAGCTTTTCTTCGTACTTTTTTTAATATCTATTGAAAGTATATCCGGCGAATTGAACATTCTGGAATGAAGCTTACGGTGAATTCAAATGTTGTGCTGAGCTAAAAATTTGGGATGAAGAATTTGGGCTAACTTCAAATCGGTTCCTTTTGCCCATTGTTACTTCACCTTTGAACCTGTTCTCAGCGGGTTCATACTAATGAAATTTGCTAATGTGTCTATGTTAAGGTTCCAGCTGTTATTAAAATAATCTAGTTTTATTTCATTCTTCCTTACTTACCGTACCACTTTTCAGCTGATTTCTTGGAACGCATCAAAATTATAGCATACAATTTTTGAAGCGCAGCTTTTTACAACTCGTTTTGTGATTTGCTTGAGTGAAAACTCAAAAACGATACTTTTATTTTTCGTCAGCGTTTTTCTTAGAAATTGATGTTTTCTTGTTGCTTGCGTCTATTATAACAAGAAAATGTAATTTCAATATATTAAAAATATTTCTTCGATCCTCCGCAGGGAATTTAACTTGCACCGTTGTGAGTAGGAGTTCACTACACTATCCACTGATCCAAAGGCCTCTGTTAGGTTAGGTTAGGTTAGGTATGAAGGGTCGTGCACCGTTACCGGCGCTTCCGCGGGGGCCTATAGGTCCATTACGAATCCCTTTTTATAGTTGTGGTACCAAGTTAAACCATTGTTCCGATTTGTTCCTCAAACCATCCTGTGCTTTTTATGAACCTCCAGATGTCTAGCAGTGGTGTGTTCACCAACTCTTCCAAGTCTTTGAAAAATCTGTTCCCCATGTGTCGGAGTCGACGATTCTGTAGACTTGGACATTCGCATAGTAGGTGAGTTATTGTTTCTATTTCCTCCGGGTCTTTGCAGCTCCGACAAAAGTCTGGCGCTGTTATACCTATTCTATTGGCCATTACCCCAATGGGGCAATGACCCGTTAGAACTCCAACAAGGATCCGGATTTCCCGTTTGACCAAAAGCAGAAGGCTTCTAGTTCTTTTCTCATTTAGCTCAGGCCAAAGCCTTCGAGATATGTTGCAGTCACCTCTGGAAGCCCAGTTTGTGTTGGCAATATCTCTGGCTTTTAGTTCTATACTCCTTTTGACGACGCCTATTGGAATGTGCACATCTGTGTCAGCTCTGTTTGTACTTGCGGTTACTCCACGCCTTGCCAGTTCATCTGCTGCGTCGTTCCCTTCAATATTGCTATGTCCGGGAACCCAGCAGAGAGTGACGTTGTGGGTATTGCAGATACTGTTCAGTGCAAGTTTACAGTTTTGCACAGTTCGAGCCTTCGTCGTTTTACTGCTCAGTGCTTTGATGGCCGCTTGGCTATCCACAAAAATTACTACCCTTGTAGGGGTAAGATTTTTCCTGTAAATGGCCCGTGCAGCTTTTTCAATAGCATATATTTCTGCCTGAAAAACGCTACAGTAATCCGGGAGTTTGTAACACTCTTTGATTTGTAGCGTTTCACAGTATACACCCGATCCAGTTCCGTTTTCCATTTTGGAACCATCAGTATATAAATGGAGATTGCCGTAGGATTCTACAGCCGTTTCTTCCCATTCTTGTCTGCTGGGAATGGATGTGGTGTATTCTGTACCGAATCTTACACTGGGTATGATATAGTCGGCTGCTCTTTTCGATTCCTCGGTTCCAAAGAGATTTAGAATAGATGCGTGTCCAGCCTCTGTTAAGCATAGTTGTTGATTCAACGTCTAGAATGTATTACTAAAGCTATGTTGCAGTAGATCACAATAATTTCTAAATAGATAGAAGATTGTGTATTTGCTATAAACACATTCTACATATTATAAATACACTAGCTGAACCCCCGCCCACTTTGCCATGCTCTTTTTTTTTTGGCTTACATATTGGCAAATCCAGAAAATGGAATCACCGGTGTAAAATAAAAAGTTATTGCGAACTTATAATTTTAGAATATTATCTCGAAGAAACATTTAAATTGTATTTATTTAATCAATTTATGCATTAATTCATTTACCATGATGATCAAATTACCCACAAAATGTTTTTGTTTTAATAAAATTGGAAGATATCGGCTTAAGATAATAATGAAATGACTGAGGCAAGAAAATAACAATATATCTTACAACGAATAAAAAATCGTTGGGCGTGTAATACTGCGTATTAGCTACTTGCAATAAAGCGTATATTGGCCAAAAAGGCCAAAATTAAAAATTTGCATTTTAATTCCGTTTAATTTAGCAACAAAGGATGAATTTTCCCTTATTAAAATACCGAATTCCGAGGCTGTGCTGTTGTCTTACGCCTGCCCATTGGTTCGATCGGCACCAAGCTCAAGACACTCTCGAGATTTTGCTACAGTTTCCCTGAAAATTTCATAAAAATTGGTTTAGCGGTTTCGGAGCTAATATCTGACATACAGGCCCACATACATTAATACATTCATTTGTATGTATAAAGATTGATTATTCTCAACAAAAGTCTTCGGTCGGTTGATAGCAACAATCACTCTTTTCATAGAATACCTCAAAGAAATCTTCCTTGGAGAACATTCTGGAAGTATTTCTGGAGAACGACCCAAATATATGCATATGTTGAAAGAATGCCTTCTGGGTATAAAAGTGGAAGTGATGGAATTCAATACTTTCCCTTCCACTTTACCTTCTTTTGGAAGTAGTTTTTTGCTAAGATGTTAATCGAAATGACACACAGATTTAATTGATTTCATTTTTGCTGAAACCTGCTCAGCTGTTCACGTCTTATTATGTTTTGTTGTAAATAAGGTGAGCGGGGTAGGCAGACTTGGCCGTTTTCTTCTTGTAATATTTTTCAATATTGTGAGCGTTTCTAAATAGTGCCATCTAAGTGCAGTCAGAGTTGTTTGATTCATATTTTGTTCAAATCGATTCAGTCGATCACTTCTAATTTTGTTTTTCAATGTTAGTAAGCTTAGCAGGAAGGCATGGAAAATTTTGTTTTTCTCATCTTAATCTAATACAAAACAATTTAATACATTTTTCGTTCAAAATCGGCTGATCCGTTCTCGTGTTATTTAGTTTTCTCAATATAGGGGGCGTGGCTTTTAAACCTTTTTTTTAATAAAATAACACGATTGCTGTTTTTGCGCTCAAGTCTCTTGAGTATTTCTTGCTATTTTATTCCAATACCCTAGTACCCATGTTTAGAGAGATAAAGTTATTTATTTATAGTGCCACGCCCCTTTGACTTATTTCGTCCACTTTTTCTAATGTGTTTGAAAATGATCCTACCCACATTTTTACCTTATTCCAATACCGTAGTACCCATATTTACCGAGACAGGGATTTGAAAATATTTTCCCATATACACCATATACGCACAAATACAAGTTCAAATGGCTATAACTCATGAACCAATACACATACAAAGACCGTTTGCACATAAAACCTTTGTATTGACATCACCTTTCATGGGAAATTTCCAGAAACATAATCGGTTCACGCATTACAGAGAACATCAATTTCATACCCAATGCAACTTATTTTCATATATATTGATTCCACAAAAAGTGATTGTACTTGCTAAAGTAATAGTTCTACTTGTCTCAGCATCTTTAAAAATTCACAATTTCCCACAAGGTTGTTGAAATAACAATGAATGTAGCACGTAATAAAATAAATAAAATAATAATAATAATGCAATACTCGTATAATAAAATTTACTGGTGTGAATATTAACGTGTGTTTTTTAATTTACTTTATGCTATTTTAAATTTTTTAATTTAAAAGCTTTTTTATTAAAACAAATCCATTAAATTATTAATTATTAAAAAACTTCGCTTCTCTCGTGTCTCCAACGACACACTTGTATCTCTATAAACAAAAGAAAGAATTTTAAATAAAATATGCCTACTTTAGCTTCCCCTAAAATTTTTGCCTCAGATACGTTCTAGCTGACCTAAACAAAACAAAATGTGTTTCTTTTTTAAATATTTGAAACTCGTTTTTTAAGAATATGCTTGTGTTAATTGTGTCATTCAACAATTGTGTCTTACGCTGCGTCTACACCTAACAATGGTCATAACAGATTCTTAATGCTTATTAGTTGGCAAATTGTATGATTGTGACGTAGGTGGGCTTAGCATTAGACAGGTATAAAAGCCATTGCAAAAGCTTAAATTTTATCATTTCTAATCCTACTATAGTTGTGAACATAAAAAAATCATACTATGAATTCACTTTTTGCATTGGCCTGTTTGGCAATTCTGGCAGCTCTTCACTGTCGTGTTACATCAGGGTTGGAAAATAGTGCTTGCGATAAAACCGTAAGTAATAACAAAATAACTGATTTGAATATTTAAAACGGAGTTATAAATCGCCTAGTTCGATTTGCTCCGCCTCAGTTGTAATTTAATTGACTTCGTTGGAGTAATTGCTTAATATCAAAGTAATTGCTGCTGTCTGTGTTTTGTTGGTATTTCCTCGTGGCGCACACTCAAAGTGGTGGCTAGTTTTTTTGTTGGACCTCTTGGTCCTCGTCAGATACTAAAAAGTTTTTTTTGCAAGTGAACGAACCCGGTGAACAATGTTCAAAAAACATCAACTCGATGAAATAAAGCCCAATAAAAGGAACGGGGCCTGCCCGTTTTTCTAAACTTCTTCTTGGATTCAGCCCAATAACGATTGTTGGTGCGAAGCTCTAGAGAGTTTGGTGGATTATCCTCTTTGTACACAAATTTCACTCCATTTTGATTGAAGTCAAGTCAAAATATTGTTGCGCCATAATGCATGTAAAATGGAACAAGCACTCCTTCTAGTAAATTTCAGCACTTATTGTGTCATTTTTTGATAAAAAATGTCCAATTTTGATAAATCATTGACAGTACACTGTACACGGGGTATTCTCCATGTCTAGTATATTGCCATTCTTACGCTGCAAAAATAGAGAATATGAAATCGGGCCAATGTTTCCTATTCTTGCACCGTACATTGAGAATAACACCTATGTTTTGTTATGTGAGATTGATAGATGAGGACCAAATATTAAGCTGGCGAACTTATCAAAGGACAAACTATTCTTTACAACCGAATATTTAGGTGGTTTTTAGAACTTAGTTACACAAAACTTAAATTGGCATTCTCAGAACATAGCACTAAAATATATGTCAATGAGCAAAACTTAAAATTGAGGTGTTCTTTGAAGGTGTTCTTTGGTTTAGTAGTTTGGTTAAGCCTGGTGAAAGCGTATCGATCAAGAGATATCATGATGAAATTCTTTGTAGTATTTTTGAAAATTATTGTTGCGGTTAGTATTAAATTACATCATTGAAACTCATAAATTTGATTCCTAAGGAAGGTTTTCCATCATTAACGCAAATTAACGCAATTTATGTTAATCGTAATTCAATTTCTAATGCAGATACAAACTGATGATTGGACTCCTAAGTCCTATGATGAAGTAAATGCCATCAGCATCCAATGTTTCGCAGAAAATCCAATTTCGGAAGAGAATATTGCTAAAATAAGTCAATTGGAATTCCCCGATGAAGAATCCGTGCGCAAATTCACTCTTTGCCGTGCTGAAAAGATGGAACTCTTCTGCACCAACGTAGGATATCGCAATGATCGTTTGGTCAAGCAATTCAAATTAGATTTGCCCGAAGCTGAAGTGGAAACAATAATAGATGGTTGTACCGATAACAACGAGCAAGGCAGTCCAGTTGATGTTTGGGTATTCCGTACCCAACAGTGTATTATGAATAGCACAATTGGTCAGAGGACAAGGGAATTCGTTAAAAAACAGTTGAGGCGTAAAACCTGTTAATAAAATAATTAAATAATAATTAAATCCAAACAAATTTAAAATTAGGTTTTCTTTGAATGAGTATCAAAAATTTGGTCAGATTCCGTGCTTTTCAAAATAAAAGTGGTAATAGTATCAATATTTTTTTCTTTTAAATTTCTGTTTTAATTTTTTATTTATTAGGGAATGCTGATTCTTGATTATAAGCTAAGTTTTTTTTTACTTTCTTATTTTATATTAAATTTTTGAATTGATCTTAATGTAATTTTATTTTTATTGGCCCAACAAGGCTTTAAAAATAAAAAAAATTAAAATAAAATCGGGAGAGTAGGAAAAATCTCACACAAGCAGAAGGAAATACAAAAAAGTACGGAAACTCTTTTCAGATTAAAAATATCTACAGCATTAAATAAAACGTTTGTTTCAAAATGAATGAAGTGGCATAGTTTTCAAATTCACACATACTCAAATCCACATTTTAATCGGATTTTTACTCAATTCACAATTTGACAAAAAAATTTGATAATCACGATTTCCAGTTTCCATTTTAAAAATTTTTATCTATTTCATAGAACTTGTATTTAATAATTATCCTTTGTTCTGATATTTTTTTTTCGCTTATGCTTCTTTAATTGTATTGATTGTAGCTTCTGAGATGAGAGATTTTAACTTTCTCGCTCTCATTCTCTTAAAATTGCTTACCATTTTTTCCAGTATGGGAACGATTTTCAGACTAAAACTTGCAAAATGCACAAAAACTGACATTAGAAATAGAACAGTCCTTTGAATTAAAATAATTGGTATACAACTAGTAAGAAATAGAGCTTGGCCAGGGTACCGACGCCCCTCCCCCCCGCTGTCGTATTGAAGTATATTCGAAGTATTTAGCCACGACAGACACGAAAGTTTTTCTATTTTGATGACGTCACTTTGTATGGGAGTTTTATCCGATTTTAACAAATATCATAGAGATGGTTCGTATTATATATCAAAGCTAATGTGCTAAATTCTAGATTTTTCTTTAATTTTTGTGGATTTTTAAGAGATTTTACGTTTAAAAAAGACCCAATTTGTGTGGGGGGTAGGCGTGGTTTTCATCCGATTTTTCAAATATCATAATGATAGTCTACATTAAATATCAAAGACTATGTGGAAAATTTCAAGACCTTACTATAATTTGATCAGATTTTTAAGAGATTTTACTGTTAATATAAAGCTACTTTGTATGTGAGGTAGGCGTGGCTTTTATAAGAATTTCCCAAATTCCATGTACAGGATTTATATTGAAGATCAAAGCTTGATATGAAGGCATTTCTTCAATTTTTGTGGATTTTTAAGTGATTTTAATGTTTAATTAAAGTCACTCTGTTTGGTGTTCATCCGATTTTGCTCATTTTGGAACTTGATCTTTCTCGTTTGAAAATAAGCTTATATTTTGAATTTCATGACGATAGCTTTAAAATTACGACTGTAATCGTGTCGACAGACAGACAGACTGACACATGGAAATCAACTCAGGTGGTGATGATGATCAAAAATATATATACTTTTCTATACCTGCCACGTCTCCTTACCGGCGTTACAAACGGAATGACAAAGTTAATATACCCCTTACGCAGTACGCGTTGGAGTATAAAAATGAAATCATTATTTGTGACCGAATTTTTAAATTAAATTAAAAAATTGTTGTAGTGTCCTTGATTCAGTAAATTTTTAATTATAATACATATCGGTATAATTTTAATTTTGCGTCAGCTAAAATGTTTCTTATTTTTTTCTCGGTTCTTATATCGTTCTCGGTTGGTTTAGGAGATAAAAATCGTGAAAGTTTAAAAATTCAGTGCGAATTTTTCCACCCACAAAGTGAGTGGAAGCTTATTTACAAAATTTCGATATGATTAAATTTACTTTAAAATGATTGTGAAAAATACAACAGCTTTAACCGTGTTGAAGTTGAATTATGACAAAATTTGTACATTCGAAGAGCAAGTGATTCGTATACTTCCTTCAGCGCTCAATGTGATAACTTGTTCGAAAAGCGTTATCGGAATTTTATCTCAGCAATGCGTTGACCAATTTTAAAAATTTTTTCATATGCATAAACGTAAAACAATATTTACAACAACTTCAAACATTTTATGTGTGTTGTAATTCGCCGAATTTAGTGTCGTCAAAAATATTAACTTTTAAATGTCGCGAGCTCTGCTCTTGGTTGGTTCTTTTTTGCTTTTTTGTTGTATTTGCGGAATATTAATATGATCAGATATTAGCAGTGGGTTGACCGATTCTAAAATTTTTTTTCATTGAGTAGTTATTTGCTTTAAAATCTAGGATTTAACTGAACCCAAATTTTATTAACTCACAAAATTTTAATAAAATCAGATTCATAAATTTGAATGCAAATAATATTTACAACAACTTTAATAATTTCATGTATGTTGTAATTCGCCGCATTAAGTGTCCTCAGTGGCCAGCAAACGCAATATTGGTTTTTCATATGTTGGTTGGTTTCTCAAAATTATTCTTTATTATGTTATGATAATCCCCAAATATTTCGACTCTAGCGATAACCATCCGTGAGCTGGAATGGTTTGAAATATCCTCTAAAAATGGAGATTTTTGTAAAAATATTCGTTGGTGTGGTTGTAAAAAAAAAAACAGTCAGAAATAAAAGTATACAAAGTTTTTCCAATCTACATCATTACATTTTAAATTTTTGCAGTCGGACCAAAGATAATGCGGATTTTAATTAATTTTTTAACTTTTTTGTATTGTATTTTCACTAAAATTCAAATTGAATTTTTTTTTATTTTTTTGCCGTTACTTTTACTCCAATAAATTGTCTATTGATGATAAAATAATATTGAAAAGTATAGACCAACATCTAAACTAACGTCTGTTTCAAAGCTCTTTGTGTCAATAGTGAAAAAAATTTATATTTTGCTGTAAAGTGTTTAATTTCTCCTTTTCAGCACGGGTTTGTATCTAGTCGCGAATAGTTGTAGTTGTATCTAGGTAACGAATCTAACACTATTTTCCGAATATTATCTTTCTGCATTTCAACAGGGTTATCAGGTTGATTCAATCTACACAAACTTTTCTAAAGCCTTCGACAAAGTTTCACATGAGATTTTATTGAACATATTAGGAAATCTTAGTTTTCACTCTAATTAATTACAATGATAGGGTGTGTCATGTTTATATTGAAACTACAGTTTCAAGACCATTTGTAGCTTCCTCGGGTGTTCCTCAGGGAAGTATTTTAGATCTATTACCTTATATACTTTTTATTAATGATATTACATCAAAAGTTAAAAACTCTAAGTGTCATTATATAAAAATCGTTCTTAAAATTAATACTTTGTCAGAAGCCTCATTACTACAATCAGATTAAAACTCTTTAAACGAATGGAGAACTAATAATTTCCTATTTCTTAATTACAAAAAATGTACGTTTTCCTTAAAACAACATACTATATAGATAGTTTCCTTAAAATTGCGTTCAGGATATTAAAGACCTAGAAGTCATCTTCGACTCCAAATTCACTTTTATTAGTCACCTTAATTATACCATTCCAAAAGCTTATTCACTCTTTGTTTTAGTCAGGCGTAATTGCTCAAATTTTAAGGATCCTTTTACGCTGCAATTACTTTACACGTCTATTGTAGCTTGAAGCAAGCTAGAATATGCTTCAATTATTTGTAACCCTTACTAATATGCCATGTAATCCAGTTCCATCTTATAATGAGCGTTGCAGCACTTTCAATTCGAAAACTCCTCAGAATAGAAGAATAATCTTGTCGCTTATGTTTATGTTTGATATATTAGTTGGGACGGTAGTGTGTGCTAAACTACTTGAACTTATAGATTTTAATGTTCCTTGCCGATTATTGCGTCATTTTGATGTGTTTTATTTAGGAATGTGAAGAACCAACTATGCCATTAACTCACCAATGTTTATAACTATGCTGGAGTTCAATAACTGTATGCTTTATTGTAATATTGTTTTTTGGATTCCAAAGAACTATTTAAAAATGTGCTAAATAACTATTATTAAAATTTCTTTTTTGTAATTATGTTTAATGTTTATGGTTTAATTAGTTATACTTACAATATTAATAACCTTAATCTGTAAGAACATTTGTTCATTGACTGAAATAAAATAAATAAAAAAAAAATATAGTTTATAGAAAATAATTAAATTGAATTAAATTACAAAACATTTACACTATTTGTAACAATTTATTTCAATGTGAATTTTAGTGAAAATAATATGAAAAAAGTTAAAACAATCAATAAAAATCCGCATTGTCTTTGGTCCGACGGCAAAAATTTAAGATTTTTTGATGCAGATTTGAAGAACTTTTTCATTACTCCGTTGACCGAGACCAAGTGAACACAAATGCATATATATCGCTATACGTAGCAAAGAAAATATGGCCGCCATTTTGAAAGAAGAAGAAGAAAAAGGTTTTTGAAAGCAATTCTGAGATTCAAATACATTGGACAACTGTTATTTAAAATCTCAACTTTTTTAAAATTGGCCGAGCAAACAAGTTTTGTTTTTTTTGGATCAGTTCATTTGGACTGACTCTTTCGTAAGAAATTTCAAATTGAAAAAAAGCTCGCAGCTCGACAGAAAAATTTTGTTTTGGGCTTAAAAGAGTTCTACTTCTTCTACTTTTAAATTCATTCAAAAAACCATAGGTCCATCAAGTTTTTATTTAAATTGGTTATGGAATGCTGTGTAGCTTATGCTATGCGGCTGCAGCAACCTGGTGCTCGTAATATATAAAAAAAGTAGTAAAAAAACGCAGGTGCGTCGTTGGACACCCGAGAGAAGCGAAGCATTTTCGCAGTTACATCGATTTGATAGCTTAATAGTTTTTTCTTTTTAATAAATTAACTTTTAAATTCAAAAACTGAAAGTAACATAAACTAAGTTACAAAAAACACACGTCAATATTCACACCAGTAATTTTTTATTACATTTCGTTATTCCGACACTGGTTTCTTTATTAAATTTATGTTTCTTTTTGGTGTTTTCTTTTTTCACCACAAGAAAATTTAATATCAAATTTACCAAAAAACATTTCTGCACCTGTCGTTAGGCTTGTGCTTAATCATTCCGGAGCCGGAATGAACATGGAATGATTCTTTCGTACAGCCGAGCCATTTAGTTCCTTTGATCTGTAGAAGGGAAAAATGTGCTTGTGTACTAAATTTATAATATAATCAATCTGCTAAGGATATGATGATAAAATGAACTTCATATGCACTCATATGCATAATATAATGAACAATATTCTACATTCTTTATATTAAATTTTATCCTATATATTTTAATTGTTTATACATGTTCAAACATAGCAGCTCTCTCGGAGCCAAAACATGTCAGGAGCTATCTTGTTCCGCCAGTTTGCATTTGCAACCAAATGAACGAAACAATGCAATTGACAAGAACGGCGATGTATCTTGTAATGGTTTTATTTGTCATTTCTTTCATCATTTTTACCAAAGAACGAGAGATATATTTTATTTCTATCAGTTTTACAACCAACTCGGCCAAGCAGTAACAAGTACGCAAGAGATGTCGGTTAAGTAAAAAAAAAAAAATCGTTGCAACCGGAACTGTTTGGACATGTTAAGAATGGATCGAAGGAATAATTGGAACCATGTCCGACTGTGAACATGGCTCCATGAACTATACATGTTCGGAGCGACTCATCTCTACCTGCCGTGGGGATCGAACCCGTGCCCACTGATTAAGAGTTCGTTACACTTTCTTCTTATAAAAAAGTCCTTGTGGCGCAGGGCTGTTGATTCAATATGAAGTAATAAAATGGAAGCTATTACACTGCATAGCAGCATAGTCTAGTAATAGATGGAGGATTTTGTATTGGCTATCCTACAAAAAACAACACAAATTTCCCTCTACTTGATACATTTTAGTTGTAGTATAGCCAACACACAACCCTCTATTTATTGATAGACTGTGACGATCTACTGCTGCACAGCTGCTGTTATACCTAAGATCGAATCAAAAACACTTTACAACAAAGCATTGTGGCCTGATGGATAGTGTATAGAACTCGTAATCAGTGGGTATGAGTTAAATCCCCACGGTAATAAGCGCAAGCAACTAAGAAACCATAAATTTCTAAGAAAAAATCTGTCGAAAGTTTTTCAGATTTTACTCAAGCAAATCACAGGACGAGGCGTAAAAAGCTTCGCTTCGAAAATTAGATTGTGATTTCATCATTTTTCTATTTGCTTCTATTTGTTTTATTTTGAACTTAAAGCTTTCAAAAAGCTTTCAAAATGCTTTAACGTTCTATTTCTTTGAGAAACTTTAAACGATATATATACATACAAGCAGTTTAAGTTGTGTGCGTGTGGCCATCACTGATATTGAATCATTTCTAATTTGACAGCTTGTCGTTGCAGCCGCAGTCAATGTGTTCAAGCTATAAGTCTGAAAAGCGTTCCCATACTCGAAAAAATGGTAAAAAATTGTAAGAGAATTAGAGCGAGAGAGTTAAAATTTCTCCTCTCGGTCAGAAGCTACAGTTTTTCGTCTAAGAAATTTCTGCTGGCAAAAATGGTTCAAGTGTCAAATTTCTTTAAATCTGCTTTAATCTGCTAAATTTGAAATTAATAAAGAGTATAAACGAAAAAAAAAAATATCAGAACAAAGAAAATTTATTAAATATTAGTTCTATTATATATATTAGTATATATTAGTATATATTAGTTCTAAAATAGACAACAATTTTTAAAATGGAAACTGGAAATATCGTGCATTGTGTGTAAAAATCAGATTAAAATATGGAGCCACTTATTAACTTTGACACAAACGATTTATTAAATAGTTTAGACATTTTTAGTCTGAAAACAGTTTCCGTACTTTTTTGTGTTTTCTTGTACTTTTGAGAGATTTTTTCCTACTCTCTCGATTTATTTTTTGGTTTACTTATTTAGAATCGATTTTATATAGCAAGTGAAATCAAGTGTTGAACAAAAATTCAAGCGTTACGTTTTCTGTGATTCGTCTATAGTGACACTTGTAGTGCTCGGCTCTCAGCCGTGCGACTATGCGCAGAAAAATACCAACAACGAAGAAATACCAACAAAATACCAACAGCAGCAATCTGCTATTATAGAAAATTGAATTGCAAATTTATGTAAAACTTAAAAGTACTGGGCCGTTTTTTATGAAATAAGATTAACAATATTATAACTATGATACAGCACATTTTCCTTTCGAAATTTTAACAGTAAATATATTTAAATAAAATGTAAAGATTTGTATGAAATCACCCCCGATGCCAAGCATTGCTTTATCGTTTTCTTTTCACCAGCTTGTTCTTGCGAGATTTTCAATAAACTCCATGTTACTCTCTACTCTTCTCTTTTTATGTTCAGCTAGCACAGCACAACAAAAAAATTGTGTGTGTTTGAATATGTGCTCATACGAGTAGTTTGTGTTATAGTGCGTTTTTATTATAATTCATAATAATATGAAAGCTTGGATAATTATAAATCCAACAAGTTTTATTTCATTGAAATAAGTTAAAAATTCATCGAATTATTTAAATTTTACGCAGTAATCTTAACAAAGTAAGAACAAGAAAAACAGTTATTTAGGTGATTTTGTAGTGAAGCAGAAATACTTCAAATTGAATAACTCGACGAATTTTCAACCGATTTCAAATAAAACTTGCTGGATTTAGAATTCGCAAGAATTTTTGTTGCTATGACATAACGGGACATTTAATACAAAATATGTCCACAAATTGATCTCATATAGAAAGAAGATGAAAAATTTAAGAAAATTTTTAATTGTGTCATCATACAGATGAAGGATTGCGCTTCATAAAATTTTTGAAAGACGAAGTTAATTTAGATTTAGTTACTGGTAGAACACTGGGAACGCCTAGCCATTGATGCGATGTTTTCACGATTACCACAAACCTAGTACTACAGTATTTAATAATGACGTTACTATTAATGAAATTCGTCAATTTACCTCATAATGAATTTATGCAATATATGTAATAAATATATTTATACCCAACGCGTACTGGGTAAGGGATATATTAACTTTGTCATTCCGTTTGTAAGGCCAATAAGGAGGCGTGGCAGGTATAGAAAAGTTTATTTTTGATCAGCATCACCACCTGAGTCGATTTCCGTGTGTCCGTCTGTCTGTCCGTCAGTCCATCTGTGATCAGTTCAAAATACAAGCTTCTCTCTACAAAATGGAGATCAAGTTTGAGAATGAGCCAAATCGGATGAAAACCACGCCTACCTCCCATAGAAAGTAACTTTATTTTAACATTAAAATGTCTTAAAAATCCACAAAAACTAATGAAATGCCTTGAAATTTTGCACGTGAACTTTGATCTTCAATATAAATTCTGACTAAATAATGAATTCAGTAGAATCGGATGCAAACCACGCCTACCTCCCTTGCAAAGTGGCTGTATATTAACAGTAAAATCTTTTAAAAATCTGCTTAAATCACTCAAATGTCTTGGAATGTTGCACATAGGCTTTGATATATAATATAGACCATCACTGTGACATTTGGAAAAATCGGATGAAAACCACGCCTACTTCCCATACAAATTGAATTTATTTAAATGGTAAAATCCGTTACAAATTTCCAAAAATTAAAGAAATGTCTTGAGTTTTGTACATAAGCTTTGATATTTAACATAAACCATCTCTATGATATTTGGAAAAATCGGATGAAAACCACGCCTGCTTCCCATACAAAGTAGCGTCATCAATATAGAAAAACTTTCGTAAATATATAAAACTGAATGACATCGTGTCTGTATATACACAAACTCCTCCCACATCTTTTATCCAACCCATACATACTTTCTTCAGTTTAATATGGAGTCTTTACATTAGAAAAGTGGGTGTGGCATTTTACTTTTAATCGAACTTCTGTTACACCGTGTCTCAGACTTCAATCAAATTTTGCGCACCTAATCCTTGCTAATTTGAGCAATTTTAAGATTATAAAACCGGGCGATACAAGACGGGAGGCGTGACACTTTGTTTGTAAGCTTGCTCCATCTACACCGTTTTTCCGACTTAAACCAAATTTCTTACATATGTTCTTAAGTATAAAGAGAAGTTTTAAGCCTAAAAAAGTGTAAATATGTAAAAAACTTAACCCAAGTTTTGCACACATATTATTTGGCATAAGGATCAGTCTGTAGTTTATAAAAAAGGGTGGTACTAGACAGAGAGCGTGGCACTTTATATTTCAACCAAATTTCGCACATATATTCTTTAGTATAATGAGAATAGTTACGCCTACAACAATGGGTGGGATTTGACAAGGGGCGTGTCAATTTAGATCTAATCAAACTCCTTTTATACCGCTTTCCTGGCTTCAACCAAATTTTGCAAACACATTCTTTGGAATAATGAGCAGTTATTAGTGTAAAAAATTGTGCGAAATTAGACAGAGGCGTACCACTATAATTTAAATCGAACTCTTTCTATACCGTTTGTCCGACTACTTCCAAATTTTTCAAATTCTTTCCAAACAATCAAAAGTCTAGAAAATAGGGCGGAATGAATGGTAGTAGTGGCACTTTAATTTTGCACGAAATTATTTTACATCCTTGGCATGTATTTGCACATACCAATCAAATTTTGCACATATATACTTTAGCATAATGGACAGTCTACAAATTACTCTGTGTGTCAGCCAAGGGTAAAATAAAATTAAGCGTTTGACACAAATATTTTTGCAGATTATACATAAGCATTTTATAGACGGCTAAAGTCTTCGAAAACACTTCATTACGGCCGCGGGGGGGGGATTTTAGCTTCGGCACCCTGCCGAAGCTCCATTCCTTACTAGTTTTAAATTAAAAAAGTATACAATCCTTTTAGTAATATAAGAGATGCATTTATTCATCTCTTTACCTTTTATATACATCTCAAATTCCAAGGTAATCGATCTAGAGGAGTAAACTCCAGGCGCGCGTCGGAGCTGACACGCACACCTCTTTTTTTATTTTTATTTAAAGATTATTGTATTTTTAAAGCCTTGTTGGTCCAATAAAAACAAACTTACATGGTACATGTGGAAATCCGATCAATTCAATAATTCAATATAAAAAATAAGGATTCGATATAAAAGATGAAAGTAAAAAAACTAAGCTAATAATCAAAAATCAGCATTCCCTTACAAATACTCGTAAAAAATTAGAAAAGAAATTTAAAAAACAACGATTTTGACACATTTACAACTTTTATTCTGAAAAGCACGGAATCAGACCAGATTTTTTGATACTCATTCAAAGAAAGCTTTATTTTAAATTTGTTAGGATTTAATTACATTTCTTCCAGATCCTCATTTTATTAACAGGGTTTACGCCGCCTCAACTGTTTGTTAACGAATTCCTTTGTCCTCTGACCAATTGCGCTATTCATAATACACTGTTGGGTACGGTATATCCAAACATCAACTGGACTGCCTTGCTCGTTGTTATCGGTACAACCATCTATTATTGCTTGCACTTCAGCTTCGGGCAAATCTAATTTGAATTGCTTGACCAAACGATCATTGCGATATCCTACGTTGGTGCAGAAGAGTTCCATCTTTTCAGCACGGCAAAGACTGAATTTGCGCACGGATTCTTCATCGGGGAATTCCAATTGAATTATTTTAGCAATATTCTCTTGCGAAATTGAATTTTCTGCGATACATTCGGAGTTAATGGAATTTACTTCTTCAGGGGACTTAGGAGTCCAATCATCAGCTTGTATCTGCATTAAAAATTGAATTAAGATTAATTAAAATTCCTTTAATTTGTACGCTCAAGTTGCAAGGATGATAGAAAATCTTTCTTAGGAATAAAATTTATGACTTTCAATGATGTAATTTAATACTAACTGCAACAACAATTGTCAAAAATACTACAAAGAATTTCATCATGATATCTCTTGATCTATATGCTTCCTCCAGGCTTAACCAAACCAGCATCAAAGAACTCCTCAATTTAAAGCTTTGCTCATAGACATATATTTTGGTGCTATGTTCTGAGTATCCCAACTTGAGGTTTGTGTGACTAAGTTCTAAAAACCACCTAAATATTCACCTGTAAAAAATAGTTTGTCCGTTCATTAGCTCGTCAACTTAATGAGGACCAAATCCTCATCTATCAATCTCACACAACAAAACATAAGGGTATTCTCTAAGTACGGTGCAAGAATAGGAAATATGCAATCCGTACAAATGCCGCAACATTGGCCCGATTGCATATTTTCCATTCTAGCACCGTGCAATGGCAATATACTAGACATAGAGAATACCCCGTGTACAGTGTATTGTCAATAATTTATCAAAATTGGGCATTTTTTATCAAAACAGAATCCCTCCGCGATTTGGCAAAAAAAAAAAGCGAAAACAAATTTATCACTAGGGGTATTCACACCCGACTCGTTACTTTGTAAGTTGTTACTCGTTATTTTTTAACATGCACTTCGTTTTTGTTCGAGAATTTTACAAAGACAAAGTGCATGTTAAAAAAATAAAAAGTAACAAACTAACCATTCCGGTGTAAATACCCCTAATGATTGAACGAGTCAAGAAAAGAAACAACTTAAAGACATGTGAGAAACAAATATTCTCAAAAGCCCGGCTGTAAAACCCGCGTCTAGCACATAAGAATGGACTTCAAGATATATGTAAAAATTGACTTTACAGCCATGCCAGGTCCACAATTCTACACAAAATTTAAAGGGTAAAATGTGTATGACTCAGCGAAATTAAACTGTGAAAATTTGGCCAGAAAGTTTTGGTATTGCAAGTTATTTACAGTTGCGGCCTTAAAACATAAAATTTTTAACAAAAAGCACAATAAGTGCTTAAATTTACCAGAAGGAGTGCCTGTTCCATTTTACAAGTGCCATAAAAGTTCAACAATATTTTGACTTGACTTGGTAACATCCTATTACGCGAAGTCCACTATACAGCTTTTGTAGAAGCTTTTTTCTACAGCTTGTAGAAAAAGCAGAGAGGAAAAAAATAAATAATTTCAACTTAGATGGCAACAAATAAAAAATAAAAAAAACTAAAGCAACAACACTACACTGAGGTAATAAAGTCTTTAAACATATTGCAAAAAAAGCTTTTAAGTATCTGACGAGGACCAGGAGGTCCAACAAAAAACTATCCACCACTTTGAGTGTGTGCCACAAGAAAATACTAAAGAAATAGAGACAGTACCAATTACTTTGATATTTAGCAATTACACCAATGAAGTCAATTAAATTACAACTGACACGGAAATATCGAAGTTGTTGCAAGGGAGCAAATTGAGTTAGGCGATTTATAACTCCATTTTAAATATTCAAATCAGTTATTTTTTTATTACTTACGGTTATATCGCAAGCACTATTTTCCAACCCTGATGTAACACGACAATGAAGAGCTGCCAGTATTGCCAAACAGGCCAATGCAAAAAGTGAATTCATAGCGTTTGGTTCTTTTATCTTCACAACTATAGTAGAATTAGAAATGATAAAATTGAAGCTTTTGCAATGGCTTTTATACCTGTCTAATGTTAAGCCCACCTACGTTACGATCGTACAATTTGGCAACTAATACGCATTAAGAAACTGTAATGACAATTGGAAATGTAGACGCAGTGTAAGACACGATTGTTGACTGACGCAATTAACACAAGCATATTCTTAAAAAACGAGTTGCAAATATTTAATAAAGAAAACACATGTTGTTTTGTTAAGGTGAGCTATAACGTCACTGAGACAAAAATTTTGGAGGAGCTAAATAAGGCAGATATTTAAAATTCTTCTTTTGTTTATACTTATCTATTAAAAAAAATTGTATCCTATACTTTTGATGCGTTTCAAGAAATCAACTGAAAAGTGTTACGGGAAGTAAGGAAGAATGAAATAAAACTAGATTATTTTTATAACAGCTAGAATCTTAACATAGACACACTAGCATGAACTTAGACACACTAGTATGAACTCGCTAAGAACAGGTTCAAAGATGAAGTGTGCAGTGTCCGGTGCAGGAACCGGTGTGAAGTTAGCATCCTTAAAATATATGAGTGAATATAAATAACATTCGTAAGTTTCATGATTAAGAAATTAACAACACGCAGCATAACATAAACTAATACATAAGCTAAAACTACTCACTGTGCTATGAAGGTGCATTGTTGTTTTGTATGAGGATATTTCCAAAAGTAAACAAATAATTTTGTTTTCAATGAAAACTAAACCAGCCTCGGATAAGAACCCCAATTACGTTGACGACCACCGCAAACGAAAAACGGACAATGATTTACGGATATGCACCTGGAATGTCCGAACCCTTTATAGGGAAGGTGCCATTATCCAACTGGCGGAAGCCCTCAAAACGATAAAGGCTGACATCACCGCCATCCAGGAAATGCGATGGAAAGGGCAAGGCTGCTCTAAACAAGCACACTGTGATATCTACTACAGCTGCCATGCGGAGAGGCGCGAATTTGGATGTGGATTCGTTGTTAGCCGGAAACTACGTCACCTTGTTTCCCGGTTCACACCTGTCAACGAAAGATTGGCCACGATCCGCATCAAGGCAAAATTTTTCTCCATCAGCCTTATTTGCGCGCACGCCCCGACGGAGGAAAAGGACGAAGCCGTCAAAGACGCTTTCTACGCTAGCCTTGAGGACGTATACGACCACCTTCCGGTCCATGACGTGAAAATAGTCCTCGGCGATTTTAATGCGAAAGTCGGAAGGGAAGGCATCTTTGGCCCCACTGTCGGTCAGTTCAGTCTTCATGAGACCACCACGAACAACGGTCTAAGACTGATTGACTTCGCCGCGGCGCGAAACATGGTAGTTAGTAGCACCAGATTTAAGCACCTCGACATCCACAAGGCCACCTGGCTGTCCCCGGATCAAAAAACGCGAAACCAAATTGATCATGTTGTAATCGACGGAAGGCATGCCTCTAGTGTTCTAGATGTGCGTACATTTCGGGGGGTCAACATTGACTCCGAACATTATCTTGTTGCAGCCAAGATCCGCATACGATTATGCAATGCGAAGAACATACGCACAGGAATGCAACGAAAGCTAGATGTCGCTAAGCTGCAATTACAACGGACTGCCGAAGCCTACTCCGCTCAACTCTCGGTTAAGCTCAACCAACCAACCTCTGGACCCGACGACGCCGGCGGACTTTGGGCGCATATATCCCACTCCATGCGCGCTGCCGCTGAAGAAGTCATTGGTTTCCGGCGCCCGCAACCTCGGAACCAATGGTATGATCAGGAGTGTCGCATTGCGACTGCAGTAAAAAACGCCGCATATAGAAAAACGCTGCAGTCAGCTGCAACGCGAGCCGTGCGAGAAAACTACCGCGAAAAGAGGAAGGAAGAGAGGCGCCTTTTCAGACGCAAGAAAAGAGAGCAGGAAAAGCGTGAGCGTGAGGAACTAGAGGTATACCAGGGCAAGAAGGATGCACGAAAACTCTATCAACAGGTTAAGCGTCTAACCCAAGGTTTCAAGCCCGAAGCATCCACTTGTAGAGACGAAAATGGAGATCTGAATACGGATACGCAGTGTGTGCTGAGATTGTGGAGACGGCACTTCTCCAATTTACTTACTGGCTACGATTTCACCAATGCCGCCCATGGAGAGCGCAGTCCAGAGCTACCAATCAACAATGACGGAGTGGAAGTACCACCACCTAGCCATGATGAGGTTCGAGTTGCTATCCAACGACTCAAAAACAACAAAGCAGCGGGTGCTAACGGCGTGTCAGCTGAATTGTTTAAAACCGGCGGCAATGAATTGATAAGGCGCATGCATCAGCTCATCAGCAAAATATGGCTAGAAGAAAGCATGCCCGACGATTGGAACCTCAGCGTACTGTGCCCTATACTTAAGAAAGGAGACCCAACAATCTGCGCAAGTTATAGAGGTATCAGTCTTATTTCCATCGCATATAAGGTTCTCTCAAGCGTACTATGTGAAAGATTAAAGCCGATTACAAAAACACTGATTGGACCTTATCAGTGTGGCTTTCGACCTGGTAAGTCCACTATAGACCAGATTTTCACGCTACGACAAATCCTGGAGAAAACCCACGAAAATCAAATTGACACACACCATCTCTTTGTCGATTTTAAAGCTGCGTTCGATAGCCCGAGAAGGGATTGCCTATACGCAACAATGTCTGAGTTCGGTATACCTGCAAAGTTGATTAGACTTTGCAGAATGACGTTGAGCAACACACGCAGCTCCGTCAAGGTAGGAAATGACCTCTCCGAAACCTTCAATACCGAAAGAGGTTTCAGGCAAGGCGATCCACTGTCTTGCGATCTCTTTAACATCATCATGGAGGGGATCGTACGAAAGGCCGGTGTGCATCGTAATGGCACCATTTTCTACAAAGGCGTCCAGCTCCTTGCGTACGCTGATGATATTGATATTGTAGGCAGAACCAAGAGAGATGTTACCGCTGCTTTCGCCGCTATCGAAAAGGAATCAGCCAAAGTGGGTTTGACGATAAATGAGGGCAAAACAAAATATATGCTGTCTACAAACAAGGGAGCTCGGCGTTTAGACTCCCACGTTTCATCCGGCAGCTATAACTTTGAAGTAGTCAAGGAGTTCGTTTACCTTGGCACCGCCATTAATACCAAAAACGAAATCAGTCTGGAGATAAAGCGAAGAACAATAATTGCTAATAGGTGCTACTACGGGCTCAGTAAGCAACTAAGTTCCAGAGCCCTCTCTCGATCGACAAAACTAACACTCTACAAGACGCTCGTTCTACCTGTGCTGCTTTATGGCGCTGAGGCATGGGTAGTTTCGCAAACTGACGCAGCCGCTCTGGGGGTGTTCGAGAGAAAAGTTCTTCGCAAAATCTTCGGTCCTGTTCGAGTCGGCGATGACTATCGCATCCAAATGAACCACGAGCTGTATGAGCTCTACGATGACATTGACGTAGTTCGGCGTATAACTGTGCAGCGACTACGCTGGCTGGGTCATGTCCATCGTATGAACGACGAAGCTCCAGCGAAAAAGGTGCTCGAGGCGAGGGTCACTGGTCAACGACGACGAGGGAGACCATGCCTCCGATGGATGGACCAGGCTGAGGAAGCCCTAACCGCACTTGGTGTATCCGATTGGAGAAGGCGCGCGCAAAGCAGAGGCGCCTGGCGAGAGCTGATGAGGTCGGTTGAAACCCGGACACGGGTTGTTACGACCAACTAAATAAGTAAGTAAACAAATAATTTTTGTCATTCTTCACCGAGTTCTTCAATCAATTATCCTTCATACCGTAAGATGGCCACAAGTTATAACATTTTTGGAGATTTTTAGCATAAAATCGACGAAGAGGATAGAAGATGAAAAGTTTTCATCCTGAAATTTTGATATGTAATAGCTGATTGCAAAATTATTATTTTCTTCCCTAATCCCCAAATTTCTATCAACCGTCCTTCATACCGTGTAATGACCTTAAATTGAATTACTCGGTTCAACAGAATGTATTTTTTATTTCAGTAAAAAGCAAAAAAAAAAAAAAATGGAAAATGAAAAGTGCGTCCTGTATTTCTGCCAACAAAACAGCATTTATGCGGAAAGTCGATTGGCGGTATGTTCAAGCCCGGGTCTATCGTCCTTGGTACCGATATTTTGACCGAAGTGCGAAAAAAGTGATTTTTGTATGAAAATCAGAATTCCACACCCCAAAACAAAAATTTGCATCCTGGATTTTTGATCAAAAGTCAACCTCTATATAAAGAATCGATTGTTGAAATGTTCAAGCCCCGGTCTATCGTGCTTGGTACCCATATTTGGGCTGAAGTGAGAAAAATTGTGTTTTTTTTTTGTATTTTGGGTCCCATATATAAGTGCCAATTTTGCTTTAATAAATTTGTTTGACCTTGTGGATAATATTTACAAAATTGTGATTTATTTTAAGAAAGGATTCTCTAAATTTAGTATTTGCTTGTTTCGCATATATTAATACCTGAAAGTATGCGATGCTATTTCTCGTTTGGTTTTGGTGTTAAAAGTTTAAAGGGTTTTGTAAATAATAAATATGATTAATAAGCTTTTTTAAGCCTTTTGAGCAATGAAGTCAGTAGCATTAGTATTTGTCTTATTCACACTATCGTTTTGGTTACACAAAAAGAAAAGAAAAAAATTGCAGTGTGCATTCGGGTGAAGAGTTTCACAAACAAAATATGTGAACTTTACATTAGACCAGTGGTGATCACAACATGTTTCCCATAACACGCTGGTGTCGTGTAGTTTTGTGCTTTTGTGCACGAAGAAGCAATCGGCTCGATGTGTTCGTACACTGCGTAAAAGTTTGTTTTTACTGCTGTGCTTTAAATTTCAACTCAAGCGGGATACACATTATCGATAATGAGTGACACTCATGCTCAAATTCTCTCTTTTTACGCAGGTTTGCGTGTGTGTCCATTCTTTTTCGTCAGTCAACCCAAGGTTCATTAATATAGGTTAAGTCACTTGAGATAAAAGCACTCTTTTTTCGCCTTTGCTCGAACTGTCAAAGTAGCTGTTAGCTAAAAATTGTACAGATTCAGTTTTTTTTTTTTATTTACTTTCAGCCATTCTGACAGTTCGACCGAACTTCTCTCAAGTGACTTAACCTATATTAATCAACCTTGAGTCAACCACAAAATTATTTGTGGTTGAGTGACAGTCAGCTGCCATCTTTGGTGTGTACAATTTTTATGTTCATAAAATTTTTATTGTCAATCACGAACTTGAGAACCTCCTCCTTTTTAAAGTTGGCTAAAACAAACCTTAATACATTCTAATCACCACTTCTACCTTTTTTTGTTTTTTTCTATGTCAAAAAAGCGAAAAGCAAACACAAAAATAACAAAAGCTTTATATTGAAAATACAACACTCGACAATATTTCCTTGCACCAAATTTTGAGAGAGCTTTTAACAACTTCTTGCTTCAGTGTAACGATGTGCACTCGGAATGCTCTCTTTGTTGTTGTTTGAACCGTGTGTTGATCACCACTGCTCTAGATAGACAATCACACAATTTTGGTGCTTTCGTTCAATTAAACCCAACTCTGACATTTCTCAAAAGATTTTCTTTCACTACATTAAACACTACGCTTTCCACTACATTAAAATATATTTGTTAATCATGAAACTTACAAATGTAATTTATATTCATTCATATATTTTAAGGATGCTAACTTCACACCGGTTCCTTTTGCCCGTTGCTTTTATGGACACTGCAGACTTCATCTTTGAACCTGTTCTAAGTTTCATTCTTCCTTACTTCCACTAACACTTTTCATCTGATTTTTTGAAACGCGTCAAAGGAATAGCATACAATTTTTTTTAATAGGTAGGTATAAACAAAAGAATTTTAAATAAAATATGCCTACTTTAGCTCCTCCAAAATTTTTATCTACGTGACGTTCTAGCTCACCTTAACAAAACAACATGTGTTTTCTCTATTAAATATTTGCAACTCGTTTTTTAAGTATATGCTTGTGTTAATTGCGTCATTCAACAATCGTGTCTTACACTGCGTCTACACCTAACAGTTGTCAAAACAGTTTCTTAATGTGTATTAGTTGTCAAATTGTACGATCGTAACGTAGGTGGGCTTTACATTAGACAGGTATAAAAGCCATTGCAAAAGCTTCAATTTTATCATTTCTAATTCTACTATAGTTGTGAAGATAAAAGAACCAAACGCTATGAATTCACTTTTTGCATTGGCCTGTTTGGCAATACTGGCAGTTCTTCATTGTCGTGTTACATCAGGGTTGGAAAATAGTGCTTGCGATATAACCGTAAGTCATAAAAAAATAACTGATTTGAATATTTAAAATGGAGTTATAAATCGCCTAACTCAATTTGCTCCCTTGCAACAACTTCGATATTTCCGTGTCAGTTGTAATTTAATTGACTTCATTGGTGTAATTGCTAAATATCAAAGTAATTGGTACTGTCTCTATTTCTTTAGTATTTTCTTGTGGCACACACTCAAAGTGGTGGATAGTTTTTTGTTGGACCTCTTGGTCCTCGTCAGATACTTAAAAGCTTTTTTTGCAATATGTTTAAAGACTTTATTACCTCAGTGTAGTGTTGTTGCTTTAGTTTTTTTTATTTTTTATTTGTTGCCATCTAAGTTGAAATTATTTATTTTTTTCCTCTCTGCTTTTTCTACAAGCTGTAGAAAAAAGCTTCTACAAAAGCTGTATAGTGGACTTCGCGTAATAGGATGTTACCAAGTCAAGTCAAAATATTGTTGAACTTTTATGGCGCTTGTAAAATGGAACAGGCACTCCTTCTGGTAAATTTAAGCACTTATTGTGCTTTTTGTTAAAAATTTTATGTTTTAAGGCCGCAACTGTAAATAACTTGCAATACCAAAACTTTCTGGCCAAATTTTCACAGTTTAATTTCGCTGAGTCATACACATTTTACCCTTTAAATTTTGTGTAGAATTGTGGACCTGGCATGGCTGTAAAGTCAATTTTTACATATATCTTGAAGTCCATTCTTATGTGCTAGACGCGGGTTTTACAGCCGGGCTTTTGAGAATATTTGTTTCTCACATGTCTTTAAGTTGTTTCTTTTCTTGACTCGTTCAATCATTAGGGGTATTCACACCGGAATGGTTAGTTTGTTACTTTTTATTTTTTTAACATGCACTTTGTCTTTGTAAAATTCTCGAACAAAAACGAAGTGCATGTTAAAAAATAACGAGTAACAACTTACAAAGTAACGAGTCGGGTGTGAATACCCCTAGTGATAAATTTGTTTTCGCTTTTTTTTTTTGCCAAATCGCGGAGGGATTCTATTTTGATAAAAAATGCCCAATTTTGATAAATTATTGACAATACACTGTACACGGGGTATTCTCTATGTCTAGTATATTGCCATTGCACGGTGCTAGAATGGAAAATATGCAATCGGGCCAATGTTGCGGCATTTGTACGGATTGCATATTTCCTATTCTTGCACCGTACTTAGAGAATACCCTTATGTTTTGTTGTGTGAGATTGATAGATGAGGATTTGGTCCTCATTAAGTTGACGAGCTAATGAACGGACAAACTATTTTTTACAGGTGAATATTTAGGTGGTTTTTAGAACTTAGTCACACAAACCTCAAGTTGGGATACTCAGAACATAGCACCAAAATATATGTCTATGAGCAAAGCTTTAAATTGAGGAGTTCTTTGATGCTGGTTTGGTTAAGCCTGGAGGAAGCATATAGATCAAGAGATATCATGATGAAATTCTTTGTAGTATTTTTGACAATTGTTGTTGCAGTTAGTATTAAATTACATCATTGAAAGTCATAAATTTTATTCCTAAGAAAGATTTTCTATCATCCTTGCAACTTGAGCGTACAAATTAAAGGAATTTTAATTAATCTTAATTCAATTTTTAATGCAGATACAAGCTGATGATTGGACTCCTAAGTCCCCTGAAGAAGTAAATTCCATTAACTCCGAATGTATCGCAGAAAATTCAATTTCGCAAGAGAATATTGCTAAAATAATTCAATTGGAATTCCCCGATGAAGAATCCGTGCGCAAATTCAGTCTTTGCCGTGCTGAAAAGATGGAACTCTTCTGCACCAACGTAGGATATCGCAATGATCGTTTGGTCAAGCAATTCAAATTAGATTTGCCCGAAGCTGAAGTGCAAGCAATAATAGATGGTTGTACCGATAACAACGAGCAAGGCAGTCCAGTTGATGTTTGGATATACCGTACCCAACAGTGTATTATGAATAGCGCAATTGGTCAGAGGACAAAGGAATTCGTTAACAAACAGTTGAGGCGGCGTAAACCCTGTTAATAAAATGAGGATCTGGAAGAAATGTAATTAAATCCTAACAAATTTAAAATAAAGCTTTCTTTGAATGAGTATCAAAAAATCTGGTCTGATTCCGTGCTTTTCAGAATAAAAGTTGTAAATGTGTCAAAATCGTTGTTTTTTAAATTTCTTTTCTAATTTTTTACGAGTATTTGTAAGGGAATGCTGATTTTTGATTATTAGCTTAGTTTTTTTACTTTCATCTTTTATATCGAATCCTTATTTTTTATATTGAATTATTGAATTGATCGGATTTCCACATGTACCATGTAAGTTTGTTTTTATTGGACCAACAAGGCTTTAAAAATACAATAATCTTTAAATAAAAATAAAAAAAGAAGTGTGCGTGTCAGCTCCGTATTTGATTGGTATGTGCAAATACATGCCAAGGATGTAAAATAATTTCGTGCAAAATTAAAGTGCCACTACTACCATTCATTCCGCCCTATTTTCTAGACTTTTGATTGTTTGGAAAGAATTTGAAAAATTTGGAAGTAGTCGGACAAACGGTATAGAAAGAGTTCGATTTAAATTATAGTGGTACGCCTCTGTCTAATTTCGCACAATTTTTTACACTAATAACTGCTCATTATTCCAAAGAATGTGTTTGCAAAATTTGGTTGAAGCCAGGAAAGCGGTATAAAAGGAGTTTGATTAGATCTAAATTGACACGCCCCTTGTCAAATCCCACCCATTGTTGTAGGCTTAACTATTCTCATTATACTAAAAAATATACGTGCGAAATTTGGTTGAAATATAAAGTGCCACGCTCTCTGTCTAGTACCACCCTTTTTTATAAACTACAGACTGATCCTTATGCCAAATAATATGTGTGCAAAACTTGGGTTAAGTTTTTTACATATTTACACTTTTTTAGGCTTAAAACTTCTCTTTATACTTAAGAACATATGTAAGAAATTTGGTTTAAGTCAGAAAAACGGTGTAGATGGAGCAAGCTTACAAACAAAGTGCCACGCCTCCCGTCTTGTATCGCCCGGTTTTATAATCTTAAAATTGCTCAAATTAGCAAGGATTAGGTGCGCAAAATTTGATTGAAGTCTGAGACACGGTGTAACAGAAGTTCGATTAAAAGTAAAATGCCACACCCACTTTTCTAATGTAAAGACTCCATATTAAACTGAAGAATGTATGTATGGGTTGGATAAAAGATGTGGGAGGAGTTTGTGTATATACAGACACGATGTCATTCAGTTTTATATATTTACGAAAGTTTTTCTATATTGATGACGCTACTTTGTATGGGAAGCAGGCGTGGTTTTCATCCGATTTTTCCAAATATCATAGAGATGGTTTATGTTAAATATCAAAGCTTATGTACAAAACTCAAGACATTTCTTTAATTTTTGGAAATTTGTAACGGATTTTACCATTTAAATAAATTCAATTTGTATGGGAAGTAGGCGTGGTTTTCATCCGATTTTTCCAAATGTCACAGTGATGGTCTATATTATATATCAAAGCCTATGTGCAACATTCCAAGACATTTGAGTGATTTAAGCAGATTTTTAAAAGATTTTACTGTTAATATACAGCCACTTTGCAAGGGAGGTAGGCGTGGTTTGCATCCGATTCTACTGAATTCATTATTTAGTCAGAATTTATATTGAAGATCAAAGTTCACGTGCAAAATTTCAAGGCATTTCATTAGTTTTTGTGGATTTTTAAGACATTTTAATGTTAAAATAAAGTTACTTTCTATGGGAGGTAGGCGTGGTTTTCATCCGATTTGGCTCATTCTCAAACTTGATCTCCATTTTGTAGAGAGAAGCTTGTATTTTGAACTTGATTGCGATTGCTTTAAAATTACGGCTGTAATCGTGATCACAGATGGACTGACGGACAGACAGACGGACACACGGAAATCGACTCAGGTGGTGATGCTGATCAAAAATAAACTTTTCTATACCTGCCACGCCTCCTTATTGGCCTTACAAACGGAATGACAAAGTTAATATATCCCTTACCCAGTACGCGTTGGGTATAAATATATTTATTACATATATTGCATAAATTCATTATGAGGTAAATTGACGAATTTCATTAATAGTAACGTCATTATTAAATACTGTAGTACTAGGTTTGTGGTAATCGTGAAAACATCGCATCAATGGCTAGGCGTTCCCAGTGTTCTACCAGTAACTAAATCTAAATTAACTTCGTCTTTCAAAAATTTTATGAAGCGCAATCCTTCATCTGTATGATGACACAATTAAAAATTTTCTTAAATTTTTCATCTTCTTTCTATATGAGATCAATTTGTGGACATATTTTGTATTAAATGTCCCGTTATGTCATAGCAACAAAAATTCTTGCGAATTCTAAATCCAGCAAGTTTTATTTGAAATCGGTTGAAAATTCGTCGAGTTATTCAATTTGAAGTATTTCTGCTTCACTACAAAATCACCTAAATAACTGTTTTTCTTGTTCTTACTTTGTTAAGATTACTGCGTAAAATTTAAATAATTCGATGAATTTTTAACTTATTTCAATGAAATAAAACTTGTTGGATTTATAATTATCCAAGCTTTCATATTATTATGAATTATAATAAAAACGCACTATAACACAAACTACTCGTATGAGCACATATTCAAACACACACAATTTTTTTGTTGTGCTGTGCTAGCTGAACATAAAAAGAGAAGAGTAGAGAGTAACATGGAGTTTATTGAAAATCTCGCAAGAACAAGCTGGTGAAAAGAAAACGATAAAGCAATGCTTGGCATCGGGGGTGATTTCATACAAATCTTTACATTTTATTTAAATATATTTACTGTTAAAATTTCGAAAGGAAAATGTGCTGTATCATAGTTATAATATTGTTAATCTTATTTCATAAAAAACGGCCCAGTACTTTTAAGTTTTACATAAATTTGCAATTCAATTTTCTATAATAGCAGATTGCTGCTGTTGGTATTTTGTTGGTATTTCTTCGTTGTTGGTATTTTTCTGCGCATAGTCGCACGGCTGAGAGCCGAGCACTACAAGTGTCACTATAGACGAATCACAGAAAACGTAACGCTTGAATTTTTGTTCAACACTTGATTTCACTTGCTATATAAAATCGATTCTAAATAAGTAAACCAAAAAATAAATCGAGAGAGTAGGAAAAAATCTCTCAAAAGTACAAGAAAACACAAAAAAGTACGGAAACTGTTTTCAGACTAAAAATGTCTAAACTATTTAATAAATCGTTTGTGTCAAAGTTAATAAGTGGCTCCATATTTTAATCTGATTTTTACACACAATGCACGATATTTCCAGTTTCCATTTTAAAAATTGTTGTCTATTTTAGAACTAATATATACTAATATATACTAATATATATAATAGAACTAATATTTAATAAATTTTCTTTGTTCTGATATTTTTTTTTTTCGTTTATACTCTTTATTAATTTCAAATTTAGCAGATTAAAGCAGATTTAAAGAAATTTGACACTTGAACCATTTTTGCCAGCAGAAATTTCTTAGACGAAAAACTGTAGCTTCTGACCGAGAGGAGAAATTTTAACTCTCTCGCTCTAATTCTCTTACAATTTTGTACCATTTTTTCGAGTATGGGAACGCTTTTCAGACTTATAGCTTGAACACATTGACTGCGGCTGCAACGACAAGCTGTCAAATTAGAAATGATTCAATATCAGTGATGACTTAAACTGCTTGTATGTACATATATATATCGTTTAAAGTTTCTCAAAGAAATAGAACGTTAAAGCATTTTGAAAGCTTTTTGAAAGCTTTAAGTTCAAAATAAAACAAATAGAAGCAAATAGAAAAATGATGAAATCACAATCTAATTTTCGAAGCGAAGCTTTTTACGCCTCGTCCTGTGATTTGCTTGAGTAAAATCTGAAAAACTTTCGACAGATTTTTTCTTAGAAATTTATGGTTTCTTAGTTGCTTGCGCTTATTACCGTGGGGATTTAACTCATACCCACTGATTACGAGTTCTATACACTATCCATCAGGCCACAATGCTTTGTTATAAAGAGTTTTTGATTCGATCTTAGGTATAACAGCAGCTGTGCAGCAGTAGATCGTCACAGTCTATCAATAAATAGAGGGTTGTGTGTTGGCTATACTACAACTAAAATGTAGCAAGTAGAGGGAAATTTGTGTTGTTTTTTGCAGGATAGCCAATACAAAATCCTCCATCTATTACTAGACTATGCTGCTATGCAGTGTAATAGGTTCCATTTTATTACTTCATATTGAATCAACAGCCCTGCGCCACAAGGACTTTTTTATAAGAATATAGTGTAATGAACTCTTAATCAGTGGGCACGGGTTCGATCCCCACGGCAGGTAGAGATGAGTCGCTCCGAACATGTATAGTTCATGGAGCCATGTTCACAGTCGGACATGGTTCCAATCATTCCTTCGATCCATTCTTAACATGTCCAAACAGTTCCGGTTGCAACGATTTTTTTTTTTTACTTAACCGACATCTCTTGCGTACTTGTTACTGCTTGGCCGAGTTGGTTGTAAAACTGATAGAAATAAAATATATCTCTCGTTCTTTGGTAAAAATGATGAAAGAAATGACAAATAAAATCATTACAAGATACATCGCCGTTCTTGTCAATTGCATTGTTTCGTTCATTTGGTTGCAAATGCAAACTGGCGGAACAAGATAGCTCCTGACATGTTTTGGCTCCGAGAGAGCTGCTATGTTTGAACATGTATAAACAATTAAAATATATAGGATAAAATTTAATATAAAGAATGTAGAATATTGTTCATTATATTATGCATATGAGTGCATATGAAGTTCATTTTATCATCATATCCTTAGCAGATTGATTATATTATAAATTTAGTACACAAGCACATTTTTCCCTTCTACAGATCAAAGGAACTAAATGGCTCGGCTGTACGAAAGAATCATTCCATGTTCATTCCGGCTCCGGAATGATTAAGCACAAGCCTAACGACAGGTGCAGAAATGTTTTTTGGTAAATTTGATATTAAATTTTCTTGTGGTGAAAAAAGAAAACACCAAAAAGAAACATAAATTTAATAAAGAAACCAGTGTCGGAATAACGAAATGTAATAAAAAATTACTGGTGTGAATATTGACGTGTGTTTTTTGTAACTTAGTTTATGTTACTTTAAGTTTTTGAATTTAAAAGTTAATTTATTAAAAAGAAAAAACTATTAAGCTATCAAATCGATGTAACTGCGAAAATGCTTCGCTTCTCTCGGGTGTCCAACGACGCACCTGCGTTTTTTTACTACTTTTTTTATATATTACGAGCACCAGGTTGCTGCAGCCGCATAGCATAAGCTACACAGCATTCCATAACCAATTTAAATAAAAACTTGATGGACCTATGGTTTTTTGAATGAATTTAAAAGTAGAAGAAGTAGAACTCTTTTAAGCCCAAAACAAAATTTTTCTGTCGAGCTGCGAGCTTTTTTTCAATTTGAAATTTCTTACGAAAGAGTCAGTCCAAATGAACTGATCCAAAAAAAACAAAACTTGTTTGCTCGGCCAATTTTAAAAAAGTTGATATTTTAAATAACAGTTGTGCAATGTATTTGAATCTCAGAATTGCTTTCAAAAACCTTTTTCTTCTTCTTCTTTCAAAATGGCGGCCATATTTTCTTTGCTACGTATAGCGATATATATGCATTTGTGTTCACTTGGTCTCGGTCAACGGAGTAATGAAAAAGTTCTTCAAATCTGCATCAAAAAATCTTAAATTTTTGCCGTCGGGCCAAAGACAATGCGGATTTTTATTGATTGTTTTAACTTTTTTCATATTATTTTCACTAAAATTCACATTGAAATAAATTGTTACAAATAGTGTAAATGTTTTGTAATTTAATTCAATTTAATTATTTTCTATAAACTATATTTTTTTTTTATTTATTTTATTTCAGTCAATGAACAAATGTTCTTACAGATTAAGGTTATTAATATAGTAAGTATAACTAATTAAACCATAAACATTAAACATAATTACAAAAAAGAAATTTTAATAATAGTTATTTAGCACATTTTTAAATAGTTCTTTGGAATCCAAAAAACAATATTACAATAAAGCATACAGTTATTGAACTCCAGCATAGTTATAAACATTGGTGAGTTAATGGCATAGTTGGTTCTTCACATTCCTAAATAAAACACATCAAAATGACGCAATAATCGGCAAGGAACATTAAAATCTATAAGTTCAAGTAGTTTAGCACACACTACCGTCCCAACTAATATATCAAACATAAACATAAGCGACAAGATTATTCTTCTATTCTGAGGAGTTTTCGAATTGAAAGTGCTGCAACGCTCATTATAAGATGGAACTGGATTACATGGCATATTAGTAAGGGTTCCAAATAATTGAAGCATATTCTAGCTTGCTTCAAGCTACAATAGACGTGTAAAGTAATTGCAGCGTAAAAGGATCCTTAAAATTTGAGCAATTACGCCTGACTAAAGCAAAGAGTGAATAAGCTTTTGGAATGGTATAATTAAGGTGACTAATAAAAGTGAATTTGGAGTCGAAGATGACTTCTAGGTCTTTAATATCCTGAACGCAATTTTAAGGAAAATATCTATATAGTATGTTGTTTTAAGGAAAACGTACATTTTTTGTAATTAAGAAATAGGAAATTATTAGTTCTCCATTCGTTTAAAGAGTTTTAATCTGATTGTAGTAATGAGGCTTCTGACACTGTATTAATTTTAAGAAAGATTTTTATATAATGACACTTAGAGTTTTTAACTTTTGATGTAATATCATTAATAAAAAGTATATAAGGTAATAGATCTAAAATACTTCCCTGAGCAACACCCGAGGAAGCTACAAATGGTCTTGAAACTGTAGTTTCAATATAAACATGACACACCCTATCATTGTAATTAATTAGAGTGAAAACTAAGATTTCCTAATATGTTCAATAAAATCTCATGTGAAACTTTGTCGAAGGCTTTAGAAAAGTTTGTGTAGATTGAATCAACCTGATAACCCTGTTGAAATGCAGAAAGATAATATTCGGAAAATAGTGTTAGATTCGTTACCTAGATACAACTACAACTATTCGCGACTAGATACAAACCCGTGCTGAAAAGGAGAAATTAAACACTTTACAGCAAAATATAAATTTTTTTCACTATTGACACAAAGAGCTTTGAAACAGACGTTAGTTTAGATGTTGGTCTATACTTTTTAATATTATTTTATCATCAATAGACAATTTATTGGAGTAAAAGTAACGGCAAAAAAATAAAAAAAAATTCAATTTGAATTTTAGTGAAAATACAATACAAAAAAGTTAAAAAATTAATTAAAATCCGCATTATCTTTGGTCCGACTGCAAAAATTTAAAATGTAATGATGTAGATTGGAAAAACTTTGTATACTTTTATTTCTGACTGTTTTTTTTTTTACAACCACACCAACGAATATTTTTACAAAAATCTCCATTTTTAGAGGATATTTCAAACCATTCCAGCTCACGGATGGTTATCGCTAGAGTCGAAATATTTGGGGATTATCATAACATAATAAAGGATAATTTTGAGAAACCAACCAACATATGAAAAACCAATATTGCGTTTGCTGGCCACTGAGGACACTTAATGCGGCGAATTACAACATACATGAAATTATTAAAGTTGTTGTAAATATTATTTGCATTCAAATTTATGAATCTGATTTTATTAAAATTTTGTGAGTTAATAAAATTTGGGTTCAGTTAAAACCTAGATTTTGAAGCAAATAACTATTCAATGAAAAAAAATTTTAGAATCGGTCAACCCACTGCTAATATCTGATCATATTAATATTCCGCAAATACAACAAAAAAGCAAAAAAGAACCAACCAAGAGCAGAGCTCGCGACATTCAAAAGTTAATATTTTTGACGACACTAAATTCGGCGAATTACAACACACATAAAATGTTTGAAGTTGTTGTAAATATTGTTTTACGTTTATGCATATGAAAAAATTTTTAAAATTGGTCAACGCATTGTTGAGATAAAATTCCGATAACGCTTTTCGAACAAGTTATCACATTGAGCGCTGAAGGAAGTATACGAATCACTTGCTCTTCGAATGTACAAATTTTGTCATAATTCAACTTCAACACGGTTAAAGCTGTTGTATTTTTCACAATCATTTTAAAGTAAATTTAATCATATCGAAATTTTGTAAATAAGCTTCCACTCACTTTGTGGGTGGAAAAATTCGCACTGAATTTTTAAACTTTCACGATTTTTATCTCCTAAACCAACCGAGAACGATATAAGAACCGAGAAAAAAATAAGAAACATTTTAGCTGACGCAAAATTAAAATTATACCGATATGTATTATAATTAAAAATTTACTGAATCAAGGACACTACAACAATTTTTTAATTTAATTTAAAAATTCGGTCACAAATAATGATTTCATTTTTATACTCCAACGCGTACTGCGTAAGGGGTATATTAACTTTGTCATTCCGTTTGTAACGCCGGTAAGGAGACGTGGCAGGTATAGAAAAGTATATATATTTTTGATCATCATCACCACCTGAGTTGATTTCCATGTGTCAGTCTGTCTGTCTGTCGACACGATTACAGTCGTAATTTTAAAGCTATCGTCATGAAATTCAAAATTTAAGCTTATTTTCAACCGAGAAAGATCAAGTTCCAAAATGAGCAAAATCGGATGAACACCAAACAGAGTGACTTTAATTAAACATTAAAATCACTTAAAAATCCACAAAAATTGAAGAAATGCCTTCATATCAAGCTTTGATCTTCAATATAAATCCTGTACATGGAATTTGGGAAATTCTTATAAAAGCCACGCCTACCTCACATACAAAGTAGCTTTATATTAACAGTAAAATCTCTTAAAAATCTGATCAAATTATAGTAAGGTCTTGAAATTTTCCACATATTCTTTGATATTTAATGTAGACTATCATTATGATAATTGAAAAATCGGATGAAAACCACGCCTACCCCCCACACAAATTGGGTCTTTTTTAAACGTAAAATCTCTTAAAAATCCACAAAAATTAAAGAAAAATCTAGAATTTAGCACATTAGCTTTGATATATAATACGAACCATCTCTATGATATTTGTTAAAATCGGATAAAACTCCCATACAAAGTGACGTCATCAAAATAGAAAAACTTTCGTGTCTGTCGTGGCTAAATACTTCGAATATACTTCAATACGACAGCGGGGGGGGAGGGGCGTCGGTACCCTGGCCAAGCTCTATTTCTTACTAGTTGTATACCAATTATTTTAATTCAAAGGACTGTTCTATTTCTAATGTCAGTTTTTGTGCATTTTGCAAGTTTTAGTCTGAAAATCGTTCCCATACTGGAAAAAATGGTAAGCAATTTTAAGAGAATGAGAGCGAGAAAGTTAAAATCTCTCATCTCAGAAGCTACAATCAATACAATTAAAGAAGCATAAGCGAAAAAAAAATATCAGAACAAAGGATAATTATTAAATACAAGTTCTATGAAATAGATAAAAATTTTTAAAATGGAAACTGGAAATCGTGATTATCAAATTTTTTTGTCAAATTGTGAATTGAGTAAAAATCCGATTAAAATGTGGATTTGAGTATGTGTGAATTTGAAAACTATGCCACTTCATTCATTTTGAAACAAACGTTTTATTTAATGCTGTAGATATTTTTAATCTGAAAAGAGTTTCCGTACTTTTTTGTATTTCCTTCTGCTTGTGTGAGATTTTTCCTACTCTCCCGATTTTATTTTAATTTTTTTTATTTTTAAAGCCTTGTTGGGCCAATAAAAATAAAATTACATTAAGATCAATTCAAAAATTTAATATAAAATAAGAAAGTAAAAAAAAACTAAGCTTATAATCAAGAATCAGCATTCCCTAATAAATAAAAAATTAAAACAGAAATTTAAAAGAAAAAAATATTGATACTATTACCACTTTTATTTTGAAAAGCACGGAATCTGACCAAATTTTTGATACTCATTCAAAGAAAACCTAATTTTAAATTTGTTTGGATTTAATTATTATTTAATTATTTTATTAACAGGTTTTACGCCTCAACTGTTTTTTAACGAATTCCCTTGTCCTCTGACCAATTGTGCTATTCATAATACACTGTTGGGTACGGAATACCCAAACATCAACTGGACTGCCTTGCTCGTTGTTATCGGTACAACCATCTATTATTGTTTCCACTTCAGCTTCGGGCAAATCTAATTTGAATTGCTTGACCAAACGATCATTGCGATATCCTACGTTGGTGCAGAAGAGTTCCATCTTTTCAGCACGGCAAAGAGTGAATTTGCGCACGGATTCTTCATCGGGGAATTCCAAATGACTTATTTTAGCAATATTCTCTTCCGAAATTGGATTTTCTGCGAAACATTGGATGCTGATGGCATTTACTTCATCATAGGACTTAGGAGTCCAATCATCAGTTTGTATCTGCATTAGAAATTGAATTACGATTAACATAAATTGCGTTAATTTGCGTTAATGATGGAAAACCTTCCTTAGGAATCAAATTTATGAGTTTCAATGATGTAATTTAATACTAACCGCAACAATAATTTTCAAAAATACTACAAAGAATTTCATCATGATATCTCTTGATCGATACGCTTTCACCAGGCTTAACCAAACTACTAAACCAGCTTCAAAGAACACCTCCATTTTAAGTTTTGCTCATTGACATATATTTTAGTGCTATGTTCTGAGTATGCCAATTTAAGTTTTGTGTAACTAAGTTCTAAAAACCACCTAAATATTCGGTTGTAAAGAATAGTTTGTCCTTTGATAAGATCGCCAGCTTAATATTTGGTCCTCATCTATCAATCTCACATAACAAAACATAGGTGTTATTCTCAATGTACGGTGCAAGAATAGGAAACATTGGCCCGATTTCATATTCTCTATTTTTGCAGCGTAAGAATGGCAATATACTAGACATGGAGAATACCCCGTGTACAGTGTACTGTCAATGATTTATCAAAATTGGACATTTTTTATCAAAAAATGACACAATAAGTGCTGAAATTGGAGTGAATTGAAAAATGGAGTGAAATTTGTGTACAAAGAGGATAATCCACCAAACTCTCTAGAGCTTCGCACCAACAATCGTTATTGGGCTGAATCCAAGAAGAAGTTTAGAAAAACGGGCAGGGCCCGTTCCTTTTATTGGGCTTTATTTCATCGAGTTGATGTTTTTTGAACATTGTTCACCGGGTTCGTTCACTTGCAAAAAAAACTTTTTAGTATCTGACGAGGACCAAGAGGTCCAACAAAAAAACTAGCCACCACTTTGAGTGTGCGCCACGAGGAAATACCAACAAAACACAGACAGCAGCAATTACTTTGATATTAAGCAATTACTCCAACGAAGTCAATTAAATTACAACTGAGGCGAAGCAAATCGAACTAGGCGATTTATAACTCCGTTTTAAATATTCAAATCAGTTATTTTGTTATTACTTACGGTTTTATCGCAAGCACTATTTTCCAACCCTGATGTAACACGACAGTGAAGAGCTGCCAGAATTGCCAAACAGGCCAATGCAAAAAGTGAATTCATAGTATGATTTTTTTATGTTCACAACTATAGTAGGATTAGAAATGATAAAATTTAAGCTTTTGCAATGGCTTTTATACCTGTCTAATGCTAAGCCCACCTACGTCACAATCATACAATTTGCCAACTAATAAGCATTAAGAATCTGTTATGACCATTGTTAGGTGTAGACGCAGCGTAAGACACAATTGTTGAATGACACAATTAACACAAGCATATTCTTAAAAAACGAGTTTCAAATATTTAAAAAAGAAAACACATTTTGTTTTGTTTAGGTCAGCTAGAACGTATCTGAGGCAAAAATTTTAGGGGCAAAAACTTAGCTAAAGTAGGCATATTTTATTTAAAATTCTTTCTTTTGTTTATAGAGATACAAGTGTGTCGTTGGAGACACGAGAGAAGCGAAGTTTTTTAATAATTAATAATTTAATGGATTTGTTTTAATAAAAAAGCTTTTAAATTAAAAAATTTAAAATAGCATAAAGTAAATTAAAAAACACACGTTAATATTCACACCAGTAAATTTTATTATATTGCCTTATTATTATTATTTTGTTTATTTTATTACGTGCTACATTCATTGTTATTTCAACAACCTTGTGGGAAATTGTGAATTTTTAAAGATGCTGAGACAAGTAGAACTATTACTTTAGCAAGTACAATCACTTTTTTGTGGAATCAATATATATGAAAATAAGTTGCATTGGGTATGAAATTGATGTTCTCTGTAATGCGTGAACCGATTATGTTTCTGGAAATTTCCCATGAAAGGTGATGTCAATACAAAGGTTTTATGTGCAAACGGTCTTTGTATGTGTATTGGTTCATGAGTTATAGCCATTTGAACTTGTATTTGTGCGTATATGGTGTATATGGGAAAATATTTTCAAATCCCTGTCTCGGTAAATATGGGTACTACGGTATTGGAATAAGGTAAAAATGTGGGTAGGATCATTTTCAAACACATTAGAAAAAGTGGACGAAATAAGTCAAAGGGGCGTGGCACTATAAATAAATAACTTTATCTCTCTAAACATGGGTACTAGGGTATTGGAATAAAATAGCAAGAAATACTCAAGAGACTTGAACGCAAAAACAGCAATCGTGTTATTTTATTAAAAAAAAAGGTTTAAAAGCCACGCCCCCTATATTGAGAAAACTAAATAACACGAGAACGGATCAGCCGATTTTGAACGAAAAATGTATTAAATTGTTTTGTATTAGATTAAGATGAGAAAAACAAAATTTTCCATGCCTTCCTGCTAAGCTTACTAACATTGAAAAACAAAATTAGAAGTGATCGACTGAATCGATTTGAACAAAATATGAATCAAACAACTCTGACTGCACTTAGATGGCACTATTTAGAAACGCTCACAATATTGAAAAATATTACAAGAAGAGAACGGCCAAGCCTTTCTGCCTACCCCGCTCACCTTATTTACAACAAAACATAATAAGACGTGAACAGCTGAGCAGGTTTCAGCAAAAATGAAATCAATTAAATCTGTGTGTCATTGCGATTAACATCTTAGCAAAAAACTACTTCCAAAAGAAGGTAAAGTGGAAGGGAAAGTATTGAATTCCATCACTTCCACTTTTATACCCAGAAGGCATTCTTTCAACATATGCATATATTTGGGTCGTTCTCCAGAAATACTTCCAGAATGTTCTCCAAGGAAGATTTCTTTGAGGTATTCTATGAAAAGAGTGATTGTTGCTATCAACCGACCGAAGACTTTTGTTGAGAATAATCAATCTTTATACATACAAATGAATGTATTAATGTATGTGGGCCTGTATGTCAGATATTAGCTCCGAAACCGCTAAACCAATTTTTATGAAATTTTCAGGGAAACTGTAGCAAAATCTCGAGAGTGTCTTGAGCTTGGTGCCGATCGAACCAATGGGCAGGCGTAAGACAACAGCACAGCCTCGGAATTCGGTATTTTAATAAGGGAAAATTCATCCTTTGTTGCTAAATTAAACGGAATTAAAATGCAAATTTTTAATTTTGGCCTTTTTGGCCAATATACGCTTTATTGCAAGTAGCTAATACGCGGTATTACACGCCCAACGATTTTTTATTCGTTGTAAGATATATTGTTATTTTCTTGCCTCAGTCATTTCATTATTATCTTAAGCCGATATCTTCCAATTTTATTAAAACAAAAACATTTTGTGGGTAATTTGATCATCATGGTAAATGAAGTAATTTAGAAATTGCTTAAATAAATAAAATTTAAATGTTTCTTCGAGATAATATTCTAAAATTATAAGTTTGCAATAACTTTTTATTTTACACCTGTGGTTCCATTTTATGTATTTGCCAATATGTAGGCCTAAAAAAAAGAGCATGGCGAAGCGGGCGGGGGTTCAGCTAGTGTATTTATAATATGTGGAATGTGTTTATAGCAAATACACAATCTTCTATCTATTAAGAAATTATTGTGATCTACTGCAACATAGCTTTAGTAATACATTCTAGACGTTGAATCAACAACTATGCTTAACAGAGGCCGGACACGCATCTATTCTAAATCTCTTTGGAACCGAGGAATCGAAAAGAGCAGCCGACTATATCATACCCAGTGTAAGATTCGGTACAGAATACACCACATCCATTCCCAGCAGACAAGAATGGGAAGAAACGGCTGTAGAATCCTACGGCAATCTCCATTTATATACTGATGGTTCCAAAATGGAAAACGGAACTGGATCGGGTGTATACTGTGAAACGCTACAAATCAAAGAGTGTTACAAACTCCCGGATTACTGTAGCGTTTTTCAGGAAGAAATATATGCTATTGAAAAAGCTGCACGGGCCATTTACAGGAAAAATCTTACCCCTACAAGGGTAGTAATTTTTGTGGATAGCCAAGCGGCCATCAAAGCACTGAGCAGTAAAACGACGAAGGCTCGAACTGTGCAAAACTGTAAACTTGCACTGAACAGTATCTGCAATACCCACAACGTCACTCTCTGCTGGGTTCCCGGACATAGCAATATTGAAGGGAACGACGCAGCAGATGAACTGGCAAGGCGTGGAGTAACCGCAAGTACAAACAGAGCTGACACAGATGTGCACATTCCAATAGGCGTCGTCAAAAGGAGTATAGAACTAAAAGCCAGAGATATTGCCAACACAAACTGGGCTTCCAGAGGTGACTGCAACATATCTCGAAGGCTTTGGCCTGAGCTAAATGAGAAAAGAACTAGAAGCCTTCTGCTTTTGGTCAAACGGGAAATCCGGATCCTTGTTGGAGTTCTAACGGGTCATTGCCCCATTGGGGTAATGGCCAATAGAATAGGTATAACAGCGCCAGACTTTTGTCGGAGCTGCAAAGACCCGGAGGAAATAGAAACAATAACTCACCTACTATGCGAATGTCCAAGTCTACAGAATCGTCGACTCCGACACATGGGGAACAGATTTTTCAAAGACTTGGAAGAGTTGGTGAACACACCACTGCTAGACATCTGGAGGTTCATAAAAAGCACAGGATGGTTTGAGGAACAAATCGGAACAATGGTTTAACTTGGTACCACAACTATAAAAAGGGATTCGTAATGGACCTATAGGCCCCCGCGGAAGCGCCGGTAACGGTGCACGACCCTTCATACCTAACCTAACCTAACCTAACAGAGGCCTTTGGATCAGTGGATAGTGTAGTGAACTCCTACTCACAACGGTGCAAGTTAAATTCCCTGCGGAGGATCGAAGAAATATTTTTAATATATTGAAATTACATTTTCTTGTTATAATAGACGCAAGCAACAAGAAAACATCAATTTCTAAGAAAAACGCTGACGAAAAATAAAAGTATCGTTTTTGAGTTTTCACTCAAGCAAATCACAAAACGAGTTGTAAAAAGCTGCGCTTCAAAAATTGTATGCTATAATTTTGATGCGTTCCAAGAAATCAGCTGAAAAGTGGTACGGTAAGTAAGGAAGAATGAAATAAAACTAGATTATTTTAATAACAGCTGGAACCTTAACATAGACACATTAGCAAATTTCATTAGTATGAACCCGCTGAGAACAGGTTCAAAGGTGAAGTAACAATGGGCAAAAGGAACCGATTTGAAGTTAGCCCAAATTCTTCATCCCAAATTTTTAGCTCAGCACAACATTTGAATTCACCGTAAGCTTCATTCCAGAATGTTCAATTCGCCGGATATACTTTCAATAGATATTAAAAAAAGTACGAAGAAAAGCTTAAAATATATATATATATGAATGAATATAAATTGCATTTGTAAGTTTCATGATTAACAAATTAACAACACGCAGCATAACATGAGCTAATATAAAACTACTCACTGTGCTATGAAGGTGCACTGTTGATTTTTATGAGGATATTTCCAAAAATAAACAAATCATTTTTGTCATTCTTCACCGAGTTCTTCAATCAATTATCCTTCATACCGTAAGATGGCCACAAGTCATAACATTTTTAGGGATTTTTACCATAAAATCGACTATGAGGATAGAAGATGAAAAGTTTTCATCCTGAAATTTTGATATGTAATAGCTGATTGCAAAAGGATTACTTAAAACATTAAACATTAAACTTAAACATTACGTAAAATGACCTAGGATTGAATTACTCGGTTCAGCAAATTTTTTTTTTTCAGTAATATACAAAAAAAAAAGAATGGTAGATGAAAAGTTATCATCCTGAATTTTTGCCTGAAAATCAACTATTATACGGAAAATCGATCGAGACATGCCCACGCTCCCGTAGATCGTCCTTGGTAAAAAAACTGGGAAAAAAGTGATTTATATATGATAATCTGAATTCCACACCCAAAACTTACCCCAAAAAAAGTTCTCATCCTGGATTTTTGCTCAGAAATCAACTATTATATGGAAAATTGACTGGTGGTATGCTCAAGCGCAGGTCTAAGGTCCTTGGTACCGAAATTTTGACCAAAGTGCGATATTATTTTTAAGTGCCGTTGGAAATTAATTTTGTTTTGGCGGTACTAGCTTTATTTGTTTATACTCGGTTAGTTTTATTTTGGACAATGAAAAAGATCATTAATTTTTTATGCCTGAATTTTTAGATCTTATCGTTAATTTAAAAAAATGTTTGCTAAAAGTGTTTTCATCGAATTTCGATGAAATTTCACATGAACTATGTTTTAATGTAGTGGAAAGCGTTCAACGTCTTTCCAGAATGACTGGCCTTGCTAAAAATAGGTAAGCGTACCATTTTAAAAATAATTTATAATAAATAAAACACGTTTTGCGCCAAACTATTAAAAAAATTAAAAAAGAAAAAATTCTATTTAGGGGCTGTTCATGTTTAGGAGTGAAATTGAGTATTTGTGACGAAGTGTGAGATGGGGTGGGGAGGGGGTAAGTCGTGCGTTACGTCACAAAAAAATTTTTGTATTTAGTTTTCAAAATTTTGAATTTTATTAAAGTTTAATTTTGTTGTAAGTATTGATTTCATACTTACTTCGCACATAATAGATCTAACGGATCACAAACCGAAAAAGACAGCTGAAACTATCAATCAAGCAAAGGCATGAAAGGCATTTGAAACACCTTTAACAACTGTATTACTGTCATCGAAAAAAAAGCTGTCATAACTTCACATTCAAAGTGAACATCAAAGAGTAATTAAAAAACTTAAACAAACATAACAATTTACACAATTGTCGCATATCCAAGTTGTAATGTATAACGTTGTAATGTATAACGTCAAAAAGGCTTTAATTTGTGTTTAGCTCTGTTCACACAGTTAAATTTATCATAAAATTGTTGGTCGAACACAATAGGACAACGTGAAATTTCTATGTTATTTTCATAATAATAAAACTTATAATAAATATAACGTGATCTATGCCTTTTTTCATAACTACCTACCAAATAATAAATAAAAACTCAAGAAATGTAAAAAAGTAACAGTGTGACGTGACATCTGGGGCGTAAAGACTTTGTGACGAAGCATGACATAGGGGGAGAAGGGGTCAAAAATTGGCTAAAAACATGTGACGTAATTTATGAACAGCCCCTTATCCGAGTTAAGCATATATATCCAGAACCAACAACAGTTATCAAACAAATGATATATTAAAATAACGCTGATAAAATTCCCTACAAACAATCCCCAAATCTTTTTTTGGTTGAGATGTTAGTTTTTGCGTAATAAATTCAATCTTCGAGGATTTGTTTTGTTTCTCAGAAAATTGTACAAAACAAAAAAAAAAAAAAAAAAGAAACGCCAATTTTGTTAAGAAACCAAAATACTTATTTAAATTTGATATTCTTCGCTAAAAATTTGAATTTTAAAAAAAAAAAATAAGCTACTGCTGAAGAAAATCTATTGAGAAATGGAAAAGTTGTGTATAATTAAACGAAAGCACCCAAATTGTGTGATTGTCTATTTAGAGCAGTGGTGATCAACGCACGGTTCAAACAACAACAAAGAGAGCTTTCGTAGTGCACAGCTTTACACTGAAACAAGAAGTTGTTAAAAGCTCTTTAAAAATTTGGTGCAAAGAAATATTGTCAAGTGTTGTATTTTCAATATAAAGCTTTTTTATTTTTGTGTTTGATTTCGCTTTTTTGACATAGAAAAAATCAAAAAAAGGTAGAAGTGATGATTAGAATGTATTAAGATTTTTTTTAGCCAAATTTAAAGAGGGGGAGGTTCTCAAGTTCGTGATTCACAATGAAAATTTTATGAAAATAAAAATTGTACACACCAACTTACTTAAACATTGCAAACTATTTAATTCATAAATAAAACAGCGATCAACACCCTTATAGCATGAACGCTCAAAGCATACTGAAATTGGGTACACATGAGCGATCATGAGTGACACTCAAAAATTGAACAGACATGGCCGCTGACTGTCACTCAACCACAAATAATTTTATGGTGGACTGACGAAAAAGAATGGGCACACACGCAAATCTGCGTAAAAAGAGAGAATTTGAGCATGAGTGTCACTCATTATCGATAATGTGTATCCCGCTTGAGTTGAAATTTAAAGCACAGCAGTAACAAGGTTGATTTATTAGGTTGTCGCAGGGCTGATCGCACTCTCTTCTCAGTACCCATAATTGTCACAACCAGCCAATTTTGCGAATGACTACTAAAGAAAAACGGATGATAATAGAGAGCACTTGCAGATTTTCTATGAGTTATCAACTTCGATTTGACAATTATGGGTACTCGCTCTCTCCCTTGCGACAACCTTATAAATCAACCTTGAGCAGTAAAAACAAACTTTTACGCAGTGTACGAACACATCGAGCCGATTGCTACTTCGTGCACAAAAGCACAAAAACAAACGACACCAGCGTGTTATGGGAAAACATGTTGTGATCACCACTGGTCTAATGCAAGGTTAACACCGGCGTTACAAACGGAATGACAAAGTTAATATACCCCTTACGCAGTACGCGTTGGAGTATAAAAATGAAATCATTATTTGTGACCGAATTTTTAAATTAAATTAAAAAATTGTTGTAGTGTCCTTGATTCAGTAAATTTTTAATTATAATACATATCGGTATAATTTTAATTTTGCGTCAGCTAAAATGTTTCTTATTTTTTTCTCGGTTCTTATATCGTTCTCGGTTGGTTTAGGAGATAAAAATCGTGAAAGTTTAAAAATTCAGTGCGAATTTTTCCACCCACAAAGTGAGTGGAAGCTTATTTACAAAATTTCGATATGATTAAATTTACTTTAAAATGATTGTGAAAAATACAACAGCTTTAACCGTGTTGAAGTTGAATTATGACAACATTTGTACATTCGAAGAGCAAGTGATTCGTATACTTCCTTCAGCGCTCAATGTGATAACTTGTTCGAAAAGCGTTATCGGAATTTTATCTCAGCAATGCGTTGACCAATTTTAAAAATTTTTTCATATGCATAAACGTAAAACAATATTTACAACAACTTCAAACATTTTATGTGTGTTGTAATTCGCCGAATTTAGTGTCGTCAAAAATATTAACTTTTAAATGTCGCGAGCTCTGCTCTTGGTTGGTTCTTTTTTGCTTTTTTGTTGTATTTGCGGAATATTAATATGATCAGATATTAGCAGTGGGTTGACCGATTCTAAAATTTTTTTTCATTGAAGAGTTATTTGCTTCAAAATCTCGGATTTAACTGAACCCAAATTTTATTAACTCACATAATTTTACTAAAATCAGATTCATAAATTTGAATGCAAATAATATTTACAACAACTTTAATAATTTCATGTATGTTGTAATTCGCCGCATTAAGTGTCCTCAGTGGCCAGCAAACGCAATATTGGTTTTTCATATGTTGGTTGGTTTCTCAAAATTATCCTTTATTATGTTATGATAATCCCCAAATATTTCGACTCTAGCGATAACCATCCGTGAGCTGGAATGGTTTGAAATATCCTCTAAAAATGGAGATTTTTGTAAAAATATTCGTTGGTGTGGTTGTAAAAAAAAAAACAGTCAGAAATAAAAGTATACAAAGTTTTTCCAATCTACATCATTACATTTTAAATTTTTGCAGTCGGACCAAAGATAATGCGGATTTTAATTAATTTTTTAACTTTTTTGTATTGTATTTTCACTAAAATTCAAATTGAATTTTTTTTTATTTTTTTGCCGTTACTTTTACTCCAATAAATTGTCTATTGATGATAAAATAATATTAAAAAGTATAGACCAACATCTAAACTAACGTCTGTTTCAAAGCTCTTTGTGTCAATAGTGAAAAAAATTTATATTTTGCTGTAAAGTGTTTAATTTCTCCTTTTCAGCACGGGTTTGTATCTAGTCGCGAATAGTTGTAGTTGTATCTAGGTAACGAATCTAACACTATTTTCCGAATATTATCTTTCTGCATTTCAACAGGGTTATCAGGTTGATTCAATCTACACAAACTTTTCTAAAGCCTTCGACAAAGTTTCACATGAGATTTTATTGAACATATTAGGAAATCTTAGTTTTCACTCTAATTAATTACAATGATAGGGTGTGTCATGTTTATATTGAAACTACAGTTTCAAGACCATTTGTAGCTTCCTCGGGTGTTGCTCAGGGAAGTATTTTAGATCTATTACCTTATATACTTTTTATTAATGATATTACATCAAAAGTTAAAAACTCTAAGTGTCATTATATAAAAATCTTTCTTAAAATTAATACAGTGTCAGAAGCCTCATTACTACAATCAGATTAAAACTCTTTAAACGAATGGAGAACTAATAATTTCCTATTTCTTAATTACAAAAAATGTACGTTTTCCTTAAAACAACATACTATATAGATATTTTCCTTAAAATTGCGTTCAGGATATTAAAGACCTAGAAGTCATCTTCGACTCCAAATTCACTTTTATTAGTCACCTTAATTATACCATTCCAAAAGCTTATTCACTCTTTGCTTTAGTCAGGCGTAATTGCTCAAATTTTAAGGATCCTTTTACGCTGCAATTACTTTACACGTCTATTGTAGCTTGAAGCAAGCTAGAATATGCTTCAATTATTTGGAACCCTTACTAATATGCCATGTAATCCAGTTCCATCTTATAATGAGCGTTGCAGCACTTTCAATTCGAAAACTCCTCAGAATAGAAGAATAATCTTGTCGCTTATGTTTATGTTTGATATATTAGTTGGGACGGTAGTGTGTGCTAAACTACTTGAACTTATAGATTTTAATGTTCCTTGCCGATTATTGCGTCATTTTGATGTGTTTTATTTAGGAATGTGAAGAACCAACTATGCCATTAACTCACCAATGTTTATAACTATGCTGGAGTTCAATAACTGTATGCTTTATTGTAATATTGTTTTTTGGATTCCAAAGAACTATTTAAAAATGTGCTAAATAACTATTATTAAAATTTCTTTTTTGTAATTATGTTTAATGTTTATGGTTTAATTAGTTATACTTACTATATTAATAACCTTAATCTGTAAGAACATTTGTTCATTGACTGAAATAAAATAAATAAAAAAAAAATATAGTTTATAGAAAATAATTAAATTGAATTAAATTACAAAACATTTACACTATTTGTAACAATTTATTTCAATGTGAATTTTAGTGAAAATAATATGAAAAAAGTTAAAACAATCAATAAAAATCCGCATTGTCTTTGGTCCGACGGCAAAAATTTAAGATTTTTTGATGCAGATTTGAAGAACTTTTTCATTACTCCGTTGACCGAGACCAAGTGAACACAAATGCATATATATCGCTATACGTAGCAAAGAAAATATGGCCGCCATTTTGAAAGAAGAAGAAGAAAAAGGTTTTTGAAAGCAATTCTGAGATTCAAATACATTGGACAACTGTTATTTAAAATATCAACTTTTTTAAAATTGGCCGAGCAAACAAGTTTTGTTTTTTTTGGATCAGTTCATTTGGACTGACTCTTTCGTAAGAAATTTCAAATTGAAAAAAAGCTCGCAGCTCGACAGAAAAATTTTGTTTTGGGCTTAAAAGAGTTCTACTTCTTCTACTTTTAAATTCATTCAAAAAACCATAGGTCCATCAAGTTTTTATTTAAATTGGTTATGGAATGCTGTGTAGCTTATGCTATGCGGCTGCAGCAACCTGGTGCTCGTAATATATAAAAAAAGTAGTAAAAAAACGCAGGTGCGTCGTTGGACACCCGAGAGAAGCGAAGCATTTTCGCAGTTACATCGATTTGATAGCTTAATAGTTTTTCCTTTTTAATAAATTAACTTTTAAATTCAAAAACTTAAAGTAACATAAACTAAGTTACAAAAAACACACGTCAATATTCACACCAGTAATTTTTTATTACATTTCGTTATTCCGACACTGGTTTCTTTATTAAATTTATGTTTCTTTTTGGTGTTTTCTTTTTTCACCACAAGAAAATTTAATATCAAATTTACCAAAAAACATTTCTGCACCTGTCGTTAGGCTTGTGCTTAATCATTCCGGAGCCGGAATGAACATGGAATGATTCTTTCGTACAGCCGAGCCATTTAGTTCCTTTGATCTGTAGAAGGGAAAAATGTGCTTGTGTACTAAATTTATAATATAATCAATCTGCTAAGGATATGATGATAAAATGAACTTCATATGCACTCATATGCATAATATAATGAACAATATTCTACATTCTTTATATTAAATTTTATCCTATATATTTTAATTGTTTATACATGTTCAAACATAGCAGCTCTCTCGGAGCCAAAACATGTCAGGAGCTATCTTGTTCCGCCAGTTTGCATTTGCAACCAAATGAACGAAACAATGCAATTGACAAGAACGGCGATGTATCTTGTAATGATTTTATTTGTCATTTCTTTCATCATTTTTACCAAAGAACGAGAGATATATTTTATTTCTATCAGTTTTACAACCAACTCGGCCAAGCAGTAACAAGTACGCAAGAGATGTCGGTTAAGTAAAAAAAAAAAATCGTTGCAACCGGAACTGTTTGGACATGTTAAGAATGGATCGAAGGAATGATTGGAACCATGTCCGACTGTGAACATGGCTCCATGAACTATACATGTTCGGAGCGACTCATCTCTACCTGCCGTGGGGATCGAACCCGTGCCCACTGATTAAGAGTTCATTACACTATATTCTTATAAAAAAGTCCTTGTGGCGCAGGGCTGTTGATTCAATATGAAGTAATAAAATGGAAGCTATTACACTGCATAGCAGCATAGTCTAGTAATAGATGGAGGATTTTGTATTGGCTATCCTGCAAAAAACAACACAAATTTCCCTCTACTTGCTACATTTTAGTTGTAGTATAGCCAACACACAACCCTCTATTTATTGATAGACTGTGACGATCTACTGCTGCACAGCTGCTGTTATACCTAAGATCGAATCAAAAACTCTTTATAACAAAGCATTGTGGCCTGATGGATAGTGTATAGAACTCGTAATCAGTGGGTATGAGTTAAATCCCCACGGTAATAAGCGCAAGCAACTAAGAAACCATAAATTTCTAAGAAAAAATCTGTCGAAAGTTTTTCAGATTTTACTCAAGCAAATCACAGGACGAGGCGTAAAAAGCTTCGCTTCGAAAATTAGATTGTGATTTCATCATTTTTCTATTTGCTTCTATTTGTTTTATTTTGAACTTAAAGCTTTCAAAAAGCTTTCAAAATGCTTTAACGTTCTATTTCTTTGAGAAACTTTAAACGATATATATATGTACATACAAGCAGTTTAAGTCATCACTGATATTGAATCATTTCTAATTTGACAGCTTGTCGTTGCAGCCGCAGTCAATGTGTTCAAGCTATAAGTCTGAAAAGCGTTCCCATACTCGAAAAAATGGTAAAAAATTGTAAGAGAATTAGAGCGAGAGAGTTAAAATTTCTCCTCTCTGTCAGAAGCTACAATTTTTCGTCTAAGAAATTTCTGCTGGCAAAAATGGTTCAAGTGTCAAATTTCTTTAAATCTGCTTTAATCTGCTAAATTTGAAATTAATAAAGAGTATAAACGAAAAAAAAAAAATATCAGAACAAAGAAAATTTATTAAATATTAGTTCTATTATATATATTAGTATATATTAGTATATATTAGTTCTAAAATAGACAACAATTTTTAAAATGGAAACTGGAAATATCGTGCATTGTGTGTAAAAATCAGATTAAAATATGGAGCCACTTATTAACTTTGACACAAACGATTTATTAAATAGTTTAGACATTTTTAGTCTGAAAACAGTTTCCGTACTTTTTTGTGTTTTCTTGTACTTTTGAGAGATTTTTTCCTACTCTCTCGATTTATTTTTTGGTTTACTTATTTAGAATCGATTTTATATAGCAAGTGAAATCAAGTGTTGAACAAAAATTCAAGCGTTACGTTTTCTGTGATTCGTCTATAGTGACACTTGTAGTGCTCGGCTCTCAGCCGTGCGACTATGCGCAGAAAAATACCAACAACGAAGAAATACCAACAAAATACCAACAGCAGCAATCTGCTATTATAGAAAATTGAATTGCAAATTTATGTAAAACTTAAAAGTACTGGGCCGTTTTTTATGAAATAAGATTAACAATATTATAACTATGATACAGCACACTTTCCTTTCGAAATTTTAACAGTAAATATATTTAAATAAAATGTAAAGATTTGTATGAAATCACCCCCGATGCCAAGCATTGCTTTATCGTTTTCTTTTCACCAGCTTGTTCTTGCGAGATTTTCAATAAACTCCATGTTACTCTCTACTCTTCTCTTTTTATGTTCAGCTAGCACAGCACAACAAAAAAATTGTGTGTGTTTGAATATGTGCTCATACGAGTAGTTTGTGTTATAGTGCGTTTTTATTATAATTCATAATAATATGAAAGCTTGGATAATTATAAATCCAACAAGTTTTATTTCATTGAAATAAGTTAAAAATTCATCGAATTATTTAAATTTTACGCAGTAATCTTAACAAAGTAAGAACAAGAAAAACAGTTATTTTGGTGATTTTGTAGTGAAGTAGAAATACTTCAAATTGAATAACTCGACGAATTTTCAACCGATTTCAAATAAAACTTGCTGGATTTAGAATTCGCAAGAATTTTTGTTGCTATGACATAACGGGACATTTAATACAAAATATGTCCACAAATTGATCTCATATAGAAAGAAGATGAAAAATTTAAGAAAATTTTTAATTGTGTCATCATACAGATGAAGGATTGCGCTTCATAAAATTTTTGAAAGACGAAGTTAATTTAGATTTAGTTACTGGTAGAACACTGGGAACGCCTAGCCATTGATGCGATGTTTTCACGATTACCACAAACCTAGTACTACAGTATTTAATAATGACGTTACTATTAATGAAATTCGTCAATTTACCTCATAATGAATTTATGCAATATATGTAATAAATATATTTATACCCAACGCGTACTGGGTAAGGGATATATTAACTTTGTCATTCCGTTTGTAAGGCCAATAAGGAGGCGTGGCAGGTATAGAAAAGTTTATTTTTGATCAGCATCACCACCTGAGTCGATTTCCGTGTGTCCGTCTGTCTGTCCGTCAGTCCATCTGTGATCACGATTACAGCCGTAATTTTTAAGCAATCGCAATCAAGTTCAAAATACAAGCTTCTCTCTACAAAATGGAGATCAAGTTTGAGAATGAGCCAAATCGGATGAAAACCACGCCTACCTCCCATAGAAAGTAACTTTATTTTAACATTAAAATGTCTTAAAAATCCACAAAAACTAATGAAATGCCTTGAAATTTTGCACGTGAACTTTGATCTTCAATATAAATTCTGACTAAATAATGAATTCAGTAGAATCGGATGCAAACCACGCCTACCTCCCTTGCAAAGTGGCTGTATATTAACAGTAAAATCTTTTAAAAATCTGCTTAAATCACTCAAATGTCTTGGAATGTTGCACATAGGCTTTGATATATAATATAGACCATCACTGTGACATTTGGAAAAATCGGATGAAAACCACGCCTACTTCCCATACAAAGTAGCGTCATCAATATAGAAAAACTTTCGTAAATATATAAAACTGAATGACATCGTGTCTGTATATACACAAACTCCTCCCACATCTTTTATCCAACCCATACATACATTCTTCAGTTTAATATGGAGTCTTTACATTAGAAAAGTGGGTGTGGCATTTTACTTTTAATCGAACTTCTGTTACACCGTGTCTCAGACTTCAATCAAATTTTGCGCACCTAATCCTTGCTAATTTGAGCAATTTTAAGATTATAAAACCGGGCGATACAAGACGGGAGGCGTGGCACTTTGTTTGTAAGCTTGCTCCATCTACACCGTTTTTCCGACTTAAACCAAATTTCTTACATATGTTCTTAAGTATAAAGAGAAGTTTTAAGCCTAAAAAAGTGTAAATATGTAATAAACTTAACCCAAGTTTTGCACACATATTATTTGGCATAAGGATCAGTCTGTAGTTTATAAAAAAGGGTGGTACTAGACAGAGAGCGTGGCACTTTATATTTCAACCAAATTTCGCACGTATATTTTTTAGTATAATGAGAATAGTTACGCCTACAACAATGGGTGGGATTTGACAAGGGGCGTGTCAATTTAGTTCTAATCAAACTCCTTTTATACCGCTTTCCTGGCTTCAACCAAATTTTGCAAACACATTCTTTGGAATAATGAGCAGTTATTAGTGCAAAAAATTGTGCGAAATTAGACAGAGGCGTACCACTATAATTTAAATCGAACTCTTTCTATACCGTTTGTCCGACTACTTCCAAATTTTTCATATTCTTTCCAAACAATCAAAAGTCTAGAAAATAGGGCGGAATGAATGGTAGTAGTGGCACTTTAATTTTGCACGAAATTATTTTACATCCTTGGCATGTATTTGCACATACCAATCAAATTTTGCACATATATACTTTAGCATAATGGACAGTCTACAAATTACTCTGTGTGTCAGCCAAGGGTAAAATAAAATTAAGCGTTTGACACAAATATTTTTGCAGATTATACATAAGCATTTTATAGACGGCTAAAGTCTTCGAAAACACTTCATTACGGCCGCGGGGGGGTATTTTAGCTTCGGCACCCTGCCGAAGCTCCATTCCTTACTAGTTTTAAATTAAAAAAGTATACAATCCTTTTAGTAATATAAGAGATGCATTTATTCATCTCTTTACCTTTTATATACATCTCAAATTCCAAGGTAATCGATCTAGAGGAGTAAACTCCAGGCGCGCGTCGGAGCTGACACGCACACTTCTTTTTTTATTTTTATTTAAAGATTATTGTATTTTTAAAGCCTTGTTGGTCCAATAAAAACAAACTTACATGGTACATGTGGAAATCCGATCAATTCAATAATTCAATATAAAAAATAAGGATTCGATATAAAAGATGAAAGTAAAAAAACTAAGCTAATAATCAAAAATCAGCATTCCCTTACAAATACTCGTAAAAAATTAGAAAAGAAACTTAAAAAACAACGATTTTGACACATTTACAACTTTTATTCTGAAAAGCACAGTATCAGACCAGATTTTTTGATACTCATTCAAAGAAAGCTTTATTTTAAATTTGTTAGGATTTAATTACATTTCTTCCAGATCCTCATTTTATTAACAGGGTTTACGCCGCCTCAACTGTTTGTTAACGAATTCCTTTGTCCTCTGACCAATTGCGCTATTCATAATACACTGTTGGGTACGGTATACCAAAACATCAACTGGACTGCCTTGCTCGTTGTTTTCGGTACACCCATCTATTATTGCTTTCACTTCAGCTTCGGGCAAATCTAATTTGAATTGCTTGACCAAACGATCATTGCGATATCCTACGTTGGTGCAGAACAGTTCCATCTTTTCAGCACGGCAAAGAGTGAATTTGTGCACGGATTCTTCATCGGGAAATTCCAATTGACTTATTTTAACAATATTCTCATCCGAAAGTGAACTTTCTGTGAAACATTGGATGCTAATGGCATTTACTTCATTAATGGACTTAGGAGTCCAATCATCAGCTTTTATCTGCGTTAGAAATTGAATTAAGATTAATTAAAATTACGTTAATTTGTACGCTCAAGTTGCAAGGATGATGGAAAACCTTCCTTAGGAATCAAATTTATGACTTTCAATGATGTAATTTAATATTAACTGCAACAACAAATATTTGCTCCTCATCTATCAATCTCATACAACAAAGTATAAGCGGTATTCTCTATGTACGGTGCAAGAATAGGAAATATGCAATCCGTACAAATACCGCAACATGGGCCCGATTGCATTATTTCTATTCTTGCACCATGCAATGGCAATATACTAGACATGGAGAATACCCCATGACAGTTTACTGTCAATGATTTATCAAAATTGGGCATTTTTATCAAAAAATGGCACAATAAGTGCTGAAATTTACCAGAAGGAGTGCTTGTTCCATTTTATAAGTATTCTGGAGCACCAATATTTTGACTTGACTTGGCAAATGCCTATTACGCGAAGTTAACTTTAGAGCTTTTGAATCAAAATAGAGTGAAATTTGTTTGCAAAGAGGATAATCCACAAAACTCTCTAGAGCTTCGACCCAACGATCGTTATTGGGCTGAATCTAAGAAGAAGTTTAGAAAAACGGGCAGGGCATTCCTTTTATTGGGCTTTATTTCATCGAGTTGATGTTTTTTTAGCAATATTCACCGAGTCCGTACTCGAGACGTTTGAAATAATGTTTTAAATTAGAGAAGAAAAAAATAGTTAATTTGAACTTAGATGGCGACAAATAAAATAAAAAGCAACAACATGTCTACACTGAGCTAATAAAGTTCTTGAATGCCAACAAAAAGCTATCTACCACTTTGAGTGTGCGCCACGAGAAAATACCGAAAAAATATAGACAGCAGCACTTACTTTGATATTTAGCAATAACACCAACGAAGTAAATTAACTTACAACTGAAACGGAAATATTGAAGTTGTTGTAAGGGAGCAAATCGAGCTAGGCAATTATAACTCCATTTTAATATTCAAATCAGTTATTTTTTTATTACTTACGGTTGTATCGCAAGCACTATTTTCCAACCCTGATGTAACACGACAATGAAGAGCTGCCAGTATTGCCAAACAGGCCAATGCAAAAAGTGAATTCATAGCGTTTGGTTCTTTTATCTTCACAACTACAGTAGAATTAGAAATGATAAAATTTAAGCTTTTGCAATGGCTTTTATACCTGTCTAATGTTAAGCCCACCTACGTTACGATCGTACAATTTGACAACTAATACACATTAAGAAACTGTTTTGACAACTGTTAGGTGTAGACGCAGTGTAAGACACGATTGTTGAATGCCGCAATTAACTCAAGCCTATTCTTAAAAAACGAGTTGCAAATATTTAATAAAGAAAACACATGTTGTTTTGTTAAGGTGAGCTATAACGTCACTGAAACAAAAATTTTGGAGGAGCTAAATTAGGCAGATTTTATTTAAAATTCTTCTTTTGTTTATACTTACCTATTAAAAAAAAATTGTATGCTACATTATTGATGCGTTTCAAGAAATCAACTGAAAAGTGTTATGGAAAGAAAGGAAGAATGAAATAAAACTAGATTATTTTTATAACTGGAATATTAACATAGACACACTAGCATGAACTTAGACACACTAGTATGAACCCGCTAAGAACAGGTTCAAAGATGAAGTGTGCAGTGTCCGGTGCAGGAACTGGTGTGAAGTTAGCATCCTTAAAATATATGAATGAATATAAATTACATTCGTAAGTTTCATGATTAACAAATTAACAACACGCAGCATAACATAAACTAATACATAAGCTAAAACTACTCACTGTGCTATGAAGGTGCATTGTTGTTTTGTATGAGGATGTTTCCAAAAGTAAACAAATCATTTTTGTCATTCTTCACCGAGTTCTTCAATCAATTATCCTTCATACCGTAAGATGGCCACAAGTTATAACATTTTTGGAGATTTTTAGCATAAAATCGACGAAGAGGATAGAAGATGAAAAGTTATCATCCTGAAATTTTGATATGTAATAGCTGATTGCAAAATTATTATTTTCTTCCCTAATCCCCAAATTTCTATCAACCGTCCTTCATACCGTGTAACTACCTTAAATTGAATTACTCGGTTCAACAGAATTTATTTTTTATTTCAGTAAAAAGCAAAAAAAAAAATGGAAAATAAAAAGTGCGTCCTGTATTTCTGCCAACAAAACAGCATTTATGCGGAAAGTCGATTGGCGGTATGTTCAAGCCCCGGTCTATCGTCCTTGGTACCGCAATTTGGGCCGAAGTGCGAAAAAATAGATTTTTGCATGAAAATCAGAATTCCGCACTCCAAAACCTACCCCAAAACAAAAGTTCTCGTCCTGGATTTTTTGCTCAAAAATAAACCATTATATGGAAAATTGACTGGTGGTATGCTCAAGCCAGGGCCTATGGTCTTTGGAACCGCAATTTGGGCCGAAGTGCGAAAAAAATAATTTTTGTATGAAAATCAAAATTCCACACCCCAAAACAAAAGTTCGTATCCTGGGTTTTTGATCAAAAACCAACCATTATATAAAGAATCGATTGGTGGAATGTTCAAGCCACGGTCTATCGTCCTTGGTAGCCATATTTGGGCTGAAGTGAGAAAAATCGTGTTTTTCTTGTATTTTGGGCTCCATATATAAGTGTCAATTTGGCTTTAATAAATTTGTTTGACCTTCTGGATAATATTTACAAAATTGTGATTTATTTTAAGAAAGGATTGTCTAAATTTAGTAATTGTTTGTTTCGCATATATTAAGACCTGAAAGTATGCTATGATATTTCTCGTTTGGTTTTGGTGTTAAAAGTTTAAAGGGTTTTGTATAAATTAAACTTTCGTTTATTAAATTTACTTAAAAATATATATTTTTCGCTTAAAAGCGATCTTTATTATTTCACTGTCAAACTTAAACTGACTTAACATTTTTCATTACTTAATTATTACACCTTAAGCTGCTCTGCCGCCGGTATTGTTTTTGTTGCTTTATTTTAGGGAATCGATGTTGCTGACGTTGAGTCCCACGGTATGAAGAACTGCAGCGGATGCGCGTGTGTTGCAAACCACGGTGTCAGCATATTATTGCTTGTGAAATACTTGTGAAGAATTAAGTTACGTTGACTGAAGAATTAAATGTTTATTACGTTAACTCCTCCCTTCTTAAAACAATTGTCCTCAATTGTCAAAAATAGGGTATGTCACGGAAATTAGGGGTGGAAGATGTGAACTGTAGGAATTGTTATTGAAGGATTTATCTCTGATTTCTCGAAGATGACTTCTACTTGTTTCCTTTTAAATTCCATCAAAACAATTAAAATAATGGTTATGAAGATGTTGGCAGAAGATGCAACAGCTACAGTGGATCTGCTTATTAATTCTTCTCCTTTTAAGGATTTAATAGCAATTGTGTTGTTAATATGAAGTTCTTGTAAAGCCTCTAATGATAGTAAATTGATTTGGCTTTCTTCTTCAGGAGTCGGCTGGAATAAGGCTGGTACTATTTCAAGGTTAGGAGCTTCAATGCTGCGATAAATTTTATTGTTGATTTTTATTGATTAGTTGTGGAATTTAATAAGTTTATGATTTGATTCATCTATGTTAACGTCACCATGGAAGTCGTTTAGTAAAATAATGCCAGATGCAATTTCTTCTATAGTCGGAATATGTTGATTGTTGCTCAGAGTGCATGACGAATTCATTCCTTTTACTAGTTTAGGTGTACATGTGTCATTACTAATTTTTAAGAAGTTATCCCGCTTACAAATACTTATAAAATTGTATTGCTTACATTTAGTTGTTATTCCATACATTTCATTTTTATTTATTAATATTTCATTATATTCCAATTTAACAATTACATCGAATTTTTTTACGGGTTTATTATAACTTTGTCATACATTATGGTTGAAGTTAATGGAATTTTTATTACATACAAAATGGTTGAAATATTATTTAAAACATTAACATTTGCAAATTCGAGTGCTTCTTCAGCAGAATTAAAAGGCATATTTTCTTTTCTTAATTTTTCTAAAGCTAATTTTACTTCATTCTTATTTAATAATATTGAATTTATAATTCCATTTTTTGCCCATTGTATGGCATATTTTATATTTATTAGTTCTTCTCTTATTAATCTGATTCTGTTTTGTAAATTAATAGCTACTTCATTTATTAGAACATCATCTTTTCTTATAAAATTTACTAACTCATTGGTTATCTTTGTTAAATTATTTATTTGCTGATTAAATGCATAATTAATAACAACTTGTTGATTATTATTATTATTTAGTTCATTTAAGTTATTATTTATTATTTCTAAATCCTCGTGATCAGGACTGCCAGCCAAATATTTCCAGGCAGTGCCTAGTATGTTAATTGCTCGTTTGGATCGGGAATTGATAGAGGGTTTCAAGGTGTTAAGGATTTATAAAGATTGTAATAACTCATGTTTTAGTAAAGGATGAAATATATTAGTTTCTGGTATGTTGTCATTCATGTATTTTTTTGTGTCCCAGGCTTATTGCATGGATAAATTTAAAGGTTCCGTCCTGTATTTTCGCATACCCATTGTTGATTGTTATGAGGTGAGTCGAAGTGTAATTGAGAAGTTGAACGTCTGATAGTGCTAGAGTAGCAAGTGATCTGAAAATATGTAGGATACGTGTATAAGTTCAGTTGCGTATTTTGTCCTAGTAAACAACTCGTCCTGATTCAGTAAGTATTGTCGTATTTCGGTTTTCTTTAACTATTTCTTTTTTGTATTTACCTGTTAGTTTGGTTCCTAGTCTCTTATTTACCTTTACGAATACTGTTTCGCCTACAGAATAATCTTTTATAGGGGTTCTTTTCTTATTATGATGCTGTAAGTCTGCTCTTTGTTTTTCCTTCAGTTTTTCTATATTTTCTCTTCTAGCTTCTTCAAACTGATCTGGGTTAGTGGATACGTTTCTACCAAAGAAAACTTCAATTGGCTTTTTGCCTGTGGTTGAGTGGATTGTATAATTATATTCGTAAACTGATCTATCAAGAAGTTCTAAAAATGACCGGTGTATTCTTTCTGTCTTCAAAGAGCGCATTATTTCAGATAGCGTGGAATGGAATCGTTCCACTTGTCCGTTAACAGAACTTGTATAAGGTGGGGTTCTAAAGACTTCTATTCCTAATTGGTCTTTGAGCATAAAATTTATTGATGCGGCATGAAATGTTTTTTCATTGTCAACTACAATTACTTTTGGTACGCCGAAAGCAAAAATTAATTGTCGAAGAGGTTCTCTAACTTCTTCTATGGCTCGGGATTGAAGAATTCGGACCTGAGCGTATTTGGAAAATTTGTCGACTGCAGTCAAAACTAGTTGGTCTTCGGTCTTGTAAATGTCTATGTGTAAAATGTGTTCTGGATATTGTGGTATCGGAGTTTCCTATAATTCGAGTTTGTTCGGATGTCTTTCGTACTTTTGTTCTTTGCAAGTGACACATTGTTTTACTAATGTATCAATTTTTTCTTTCATTTTTGGAAAATAAAATTTATCAAGTATCTGCAATTTATTCTCACGTGAATTTCGGTGGGCTCTGTTATGTTCTTTTAGAATTTCCTCCTCTTGTCTTTCTGAATTTTTTAAATCTTCTATCTGTGTTTGGGTGTAACGGATTTTATAACTCGAGAAGTGTAAGGGGTAAATCTCTTAAATTCTTCCAATTATGCTTTCTTCAGTTTTAATACCATTAACCACGCTCGGATTAAGGTAGCGTTTTAAAATATCAGTGATAATTTCTTGTGAATAATTTGGTTGTACAACGATGTGTCTATGGTAAGTGGGGAATACGTTTTCAAACTTGTAAGAAGGTGTTTCTCCTTCATTAAGGATAATTTGGTTTTTGAAAACGTTTATTGGGGCTCCTGTCATTGGTATGAGATTATGTGAGGAACTTTCATGACTGTGCTGAGTGGAAGTGAGTGTGTTTATTTGGACTTCTCTTGGTGGCCTAGATAGTCTGTCTGCTACGACACTTGTCTTACCTGGTTTGTACTTCATTTCATAGTTATATTCTTCTAATATAGCCTTCCAATGTTTCATCTTACTATTATTATTTTTATTACTTAGTGCATACGTGAGGGGTTGATGGTCTGTATAGATTTTTACTTTTGCGGAACCGTATAAATAGTTACGCAAGGATTTTAATGCCCAAATTATAGCGAGCATTTCTTTCTCATTTGCTGCATAATTTTCTTCAGCTTTTAACAAGGTTCTAGAGATAAATGTTATAGGTCTATCTTCCTGTGAGAGGACTGCACCTATAGCGTAGTCAGAGGCATCTGTGGTTAATTCAAAGTCTTTAGTAAAATCTGGATAGGTGAGAAGCAGATCTTTTGAAGTAAGGGCGTTTTTAATTTTCTCAAATGCATTGATTGCATCTTTATCAAGAGTTATAATTTTTTTAGCGGACTGAGCTTTGCTTAAATGTCCCTCCTTCCCTCTTAAAAGGGTTGTCAGAGGTTTAGCGAGTTTGGCATAGTCAAGAACGAAGCGGCGGTAATACCCTGACAGGCCTAAAAATTATCTAAGGTCTTTAACTGTTTTTGGGTAAGGAAAGTCCTGAACGGCTTTAACTTTTTCTGGATTCGTTTTAATACCATCAGCGGATACAATAAAACCTAAAACTTCTACTTCTCGTTTAAAAAAGTTGCATTTATCAAGCTGAACTTTCATATTCGCTTGCTCAAGAGTTTTGAATATTTTATTTAGATGTTCAATATGATCTTTTTCATTTTTGCTAAAAATTATTATATCATCGATATACACGAAGCATATTATACCAATATGATCACGCAATATATCGTCTAGTGCGCGCTGAAAAATAGAAGGTGCGTTTTTCAATCCGAAGGGGAGGCGAGTGAACTCGTATTTGCCATTATTAATAGAAAAGGCGGTTTTTTCTATATCTGAATTTTTTAAGGGAATTTGGTGGAAACCACTTTTTAAATCGAGTACAGAAAAGTAACTATTCTTGCCTAATTGTGCGAGTACTTCCTGAATTTCTGGAATAGGATAGCGGTCTGCTATTGTGTTTTTATTTAGTTTGCGGTAATCTATGACCATTTTATATTGTTTGTTGCCTAAAGAGTCGGGTTTCTTTGAAACAATCTACACAGGGGAATTGTAGGGTGATCTTGATCGTCTGATGATACCATCATCAAGAAGTTTTTGAACCTGATTTTCTATTTCTGTTTTAAGTGAAGTGGGATAGGGGTAGAACCTAGTATAAATGGGTAATTCCGATTTTGTACGAATTTCTCCTACAACCTTGGTAGTATAAGTTAATTTCTCGTCGGGGTCGGAAAACAGATTTGGGAATTTTTCTACGATTAATGTTATTAAATTTTTCTGTCCTTCAGTCATATGGTCCGTCTTAGTGCTTATTGCATTGAGTGCTTGTGATAAGAGTTGCTAGATTTTAACCTTAATTTCTCCGCTTATGAGCATATAGTTTTCTTTTGTAAAAATTATTGCCGAAAGTTTTTTTAAGCTGTCGTTACCGAGTATACCATGGAATGATTTTAAAGTGGGTAAAATGAAAAATTTTAAACTGACATCTCTGAGTCCAAAAAGGTTTAATAGTGTATGTTGAGTTATTTCTATATTTCCTGCTATGGTTTTAGCATAAAATTTTTGTTCGTTTTGCTTTGGGTTTTCAACTAAATTTGCCTGAATGTAATTATTATTAGATCCTGTGTCTATTAAAAATTTTAATATTTCTCCACTTCCTGTTTTACATTCGAAGTATAGAAGTGAAGAGTTGCCTATTCTAAAAAATGAATATCGCTAAACTCCATATCGTCTTGTGTCTCGTTAAACTGATATTGTGTTGTCATATACTCGTCAAGTGTTTATCCGTAATTTGCGTCTTCCTGTTGTGCTGTCTCTTTGTAATTGTCAGATAGTTCTTCTGTGTCAATATGGTATTGTCTTTGGAATTTCCGTGGTATTTGCATACTGAGTTGGTGTTCAGGAGGTCTTTTTCCTGCAAAACCTTGCTGCTGAGGTCTATTAATGTTGTTAAATCGCTGCTGTTGGAGATTTCGTTCCATATCCACAGTAGGTGGTTTGGGAACAGGCGGGAAAATGCCAAATTGTTGTTGAGGTTGCCTATAAAAACCTTGTTGTTGTGGTTGCCTATAAGGTCCTTGGGAATTATTGAATCTATTCTGCTCTGTAAAATTTCTAAAATTTTGTTGTGCTGAATACTGTTGAACGGGATTTTGGTTGCGTGCAGCATATGGCGTCGAATTTTGCGGAAGATACGCCAATTGTGGGTGGAAAACTTGTCTGAGACTATGTTGTCTTGGAACTGGCGGTAGAATATGGTTTTGAATTTTACGAGTCATATTATTATTATGAGCATATTGTGCTCTGAAACCTTGATTTTCCATTTTGAGACAAAGGTGTAGAGCTTGGGGTAAGTCCACAGGCTCTCTCATTCCTAAGAGTCTGGGTAGGTCTCCTTTAAGGCCTCTTATAAAAGTATCAAGGGCTTTATCCTGTATGTTTTGGTTAAAATGTTCATTGATTCGCGGCTCATTTCTAGTCCTGATATTTTATTTAAAATTAGAAAAAGATGAGTATAAACCTGCTGGTGAAACTCTGGAATGCCAAGATTACCTTGGACAAGTGAAGTCAGTTGATATTCGAGAGTTGTAATATCTCTTTTGTCTGCATAATGCAAAGTGAGACATTTAGATATAGCCTTCCAATCGAGAGGCGTATTATAAGATTCTAGGGCTGCATCTGCATTACCCACTATTTTATTTCGGATTACGCTTAAAATTCCAAAATATTTGGGGGTGCCTTTAGTCGGTTCATATATTTGAAGAATTCTTTCCACGATTTTCTTCCAAGAACTAAATTCTCCTGGGTTTCCGGAAAATTCGCGAAGGCTACGTACTACGTCAGGTATTTTGTCTAAATCTGAAAGTTGTCCCCTGAATTGAGATTGTATGGTCTGGTCGGTTGCATAGTCAAATTCTAAATTTTGATTTAAAGTTGCTTCTATAAATTGTCTTCCGTCATTTTGTAATACTCTCATTACAATTGTCGATACTAGCTTTTCTAGGTCAGAATTATTACTAGGTAAGGGATTAATAGGTGGGGGTGGAGGTTGAGAAATGTTCGCGTTAGCTGGACTGGTACCTGTGAGCACGGCTGGTCGAACTAAATTATTGGGATTCGACATTTCTAAGGATTCTGTTTTATTTCTTTTCATTAAATTAAAAATAGCTTTCTTCAAAAAATTTTAATAGTTAAAATCTTGTAATGGTTTTAAGTTTCAATGTAAATTTCTTAGATAATAGTAATAATTTTTATTTATTAATTGTTTATATTATCACTTAGATTCTAAGTTTCTTTTCCTTTTTGTTAATCGTATTTGTAATTCTATTTTATCTTTTCGATAATTTTTTTATAACTGGAAGGTCCGGCTTCTTGAGCTACAACTTCTCAGTTCAAGTTTATTATTTTATAATTTGTTTTCTTTAATTTTGTTTTTATTAAAATTTTCTATTTTTTTCTTTTTATTGTAATTTTTTATTATACACTGGAGGGTCCGTGGTGTTCGGAGTCTCAGCGTCGATTTTTTTTTTAATTAATTATTTTATTTTATTTTTTCGGTAACTATTTTCTTAGTTTTTTTTTCTTTAAAAATAAATTAACTTACAATACTAGAATCAGCAACATCGCACTTGCCACTACCGAATTGCTCCTGTTTGTCCTGTTTTTTTTTTTATGTCCAGGTGACTAAGGATCCAGTTGGTGGTCTCTCGTTGTACGCCTCGCTATTCAAATGAATCCTGCGCAGGTTAAGCTGTTGATTTGGTTCTTCGGGGCCCAACACTACGCTACTTGAGCGTTTTTGATACAGCAATGTTTTTGTTTAAAATCGCTATTATTTGCAGCAGAGTTCCACTACGCTACTTGAGCGTTTCGAGATACAGCAGATTTTTTAAAGTCACAATTATTTGCAAAAGTTCCACACGCTGCTTGAGCGTTTCAAGATATGGACGATTTTTTAGATCACTATAATTTGCTTTTCGAGATTATGACGATTTTTAATCAATATTTGTTGCAAAAGTTCCACTACGCTACTTGATCGTTTCGAGAATTATTCGATTTTTTAAACTACTACTGATCGCGTATTGGGCCCCACGTTGGGCGCCAATTCAACTTTCGTTTATTAAATTTACTTAAACAAAAATATTTTTCGCTTAAAAGCGATCTTTTTTATTTCACTGTCAAACTTAAACTAACTTAACATTTTTCATTACTTAATTATTACACCTTAAGCTGCTCTGCCGCCGGTATTGTTTTTGTTGCTTTATTTTAGGGAATCGATTTTGCTGACGTTGAGTCCCACTGTATGAAGAACTGCAGCGGATGCGCGTGTGTTGCAAACCACGGTGTCAGCCTATTATTGCTTGTGAAATACTTGTGAAGAATTAAGTTACGTTGACTGAAGAACTAAATGTTTATTACGTTAACTTATATAATAAATCTGATTAATAAGCTTTTTTAAGCCTTTTGAGCAATGAAGTCAGTAGCATCTCCCTGCGAGCGTGTTTCCCGACGGTTTCAATCTGTGTAAATTTAAATCAAATCTTCATCGACACTACTCCATCTTTCCACCCTCCAACTAACTATTACCCGTCTTCCGAATCAACACAATGCTTTCGCATTTCTAGGGGGCATCCCCTGAGTGCTGGTTAAGTCTAAAAAAAAAAAAAAAAAAAAAGCAGTAGTATTTGTCTTATTCACACTATCGTTTTGGTTACACAAAAAGACAAGAAAAAAATTGCAGTGTGCATTCGGGTGAAGAGTTTCAGAAACAAAATATGTTAACTTTACATCAGACCAGTGGTGATCACAACACTTTTCCCATAACACGCTGGTGTCGTGTGGTTTTGTGATTTTGTGCACGAAGAAGCAATCGGCTCGATGTGTTCGTACACTGCGTAAAAGTTTGTTTTTACTGCTGTGCTTTAAATTTCAACTCAAGCGGGATACACATTATCGATAATGAGTGACACTCATGCTAAAATTCTCTCTTTTTACGCAGGTTTGCGTGTATGTCCATTCTTTTTCGTCAGTCAACCCAAGGTTCATTAATATAGTTTAAGTCACTTGAGATAAAAGCACTCTTTTTTCGCCTTTGCTCGAACTGTCAAAGTAGCTGTTAGCTAAAAATTGTACAGATTCAGTTTTTTTTTTTTGATTTCCTTTCAGCCATTCTGACAAATCGACCGAACTTCTCTCAAGTGGCTTAACCTATATTAATCAAACTTGAGTCAACCACAAAATTATTTGTGGTTGAGTGACAGTCAGCGGCCATCTTTGTTCAATTTTTGAGTGTCACTCATGATCGCTAATGTGTACCCACTTTCAGTATGCTTTGAGCGTTCATGCTATAAGGGTGCTGATCGTTGTTTTATTCATGAATTAAACATTTTGCAATGTTTAAGTAAGTTGGTGTGTACAATTTTTATTTTCATAAAATTTTTATTGTGAATCACGAACTTGAGAATCTCCTACTTTTTAAGTTGGCTAAAACAAACCTTAATACATTCTAATCATCACTTCTACCTTTTTTTGTTTTTTTCTATGTCAAAAAAGCGAAAAGCAAACACAAAAATAAATAAAGCTTTATATTGAAAATACAACACTCGACAATATTTCCTTGCACCAAATTTTGAGAGAGCTTTTAACAACTTCTTGTTTCAGTGTAACGATGTGCACTCGGAATGCTCTCTTTGTTGTTGTTTGAACCGTGTGTTGATCACCACTGCTCTAGATAGACAATCACACAATTTTGGTGCTTTCGTTCAATTAAACCCAACTTTGACATTTCTCAAAAGATTTTCTTTCACTACATTAAACACCACGCTTTCCACTACATTAAAATATATTTCATGTGAAATTTCATCGAAATGCGATGAAAACACTTTTAACAAACATTTTTGTAAGCTTACGAAGGATCTACTTTTTATTCAGGCATAAAAAATTAAGGTTCTTTTTCATTGTCCAAAATAAAACTAACCGAGTATAAACAAAAAAAGCTAGTACCGCCAAAACAAAACTCATTCCCAACGGCACTTAAAAATTATATCGCACTTTGGTCAAAATTTCGGTACCAAAGTCTTTAGACCTGCGCTTGAGCATACCACCAGTCAATTTTCCATATAATGGTTGATTTCTGAGCAAAAATTCAGGATGAGAACTTTTGTTTTGGGGTAAGTTTTGGGTGTGGAATTCGGATTTTCATATAAAAATGACTTTTTTCCCAGTTTTTTAACAAACGACTATAGACCGAGATTGGGCATATCTCGATCGATTTTCCGCCTAATTGTTGATTTTCAGGCAAAAATTCAGGAAGATAACTTTTCATCTTCCATCGATTTTGTTTTTTTTGTATATTACTGAAAAAAAATATTTGCTGATCCGAGTAATTCAATCCTAGGTCATTTTACGTTACGGAGCAGGATTGATAGAAATTTGTTGAACAGGGAAGAAAGTAATCCTTTTGCAATCAGCTATTACATATCCAAATTTCAGGATGAAAACTTTTCATTTTCTATCCTCTTAGTCGATTTTATGGTAAAAATCCCCAAAAATTATATGTTATTTTCCCGACCTGTTGTTACAAATTAGAAATTAGCTTTGCGGGCTCTAGGTCCAAAATTTATATTAAACTCCAAGCATTAATTATAAAATTTATTATTAATATTTCGACTGCCGTCGGCAATCATCTTCAGGATAACTGAAAACATTTTTAAAATTATATTAACAATACATTAACTTATGTTACATATTACTCACATATTACAAATTAAAACAGTTTGAACTTAACATACATATTTTTAGTCAAACACAAACTTTACAAATTTTACACAAACTTTACGACAGTTGAACAAAACTTATTCACATCTTACTTTCTTGACACTTAACTTAATAATAATTATTTATTTGTCACGAATTTTCTATATATGTGTGCGCAGTTGTCAGTGTCTGTTTTGTAGTTAATTCATTTCTCTTTTGGTAGACTAACAATGTGTAACATTTCTAATGTGTAGCGTTTAAAGTAGTTGTCCTCTTGTTGTAAAATTTCAACACTGTCAAAGTCAGGTGTATGTCCATGTTCCGCACAGTGGGCTGCAAGTTCCAGATCGAATGTAATTTACAAAATTGCAAGTAACGGTGACGGGTCCAACGTATGTGACCAGGCATATGTTGGGACTACAAAAAATAAATTACGGACAAGAATTTCTTCACATAGATCAGATCATAAAATACGTAGACCGTTGGAACAAAAAACAGCACTTGCAGCCCACTGTGCGGAACATGGACATACACCTGACTTTGACAGTGTATGTCAAGCTCAGCACAACTTTTGAATTCACCGTAAGCTTCATTCCAGAATGTTCAATTCGCCGGATATACTTTCAATAGATATTAAAAAAAGTACGAAGAAAAGCTTAAAATATATGAATGAATATAAATTGCATTTGTAAGTTTCATGATTAACAAATTAACAACACGCAGCATAACATGAGCTAATATAAAACTACTCACTGTGCTATGAAGGTGCATTGTTGATTTTTATGAGGATATTTCCAAAAATAAACAAATCATTTTTGTCATTCTTCACCGAGTTCTTCAATCAATTATCCTTCATTCCGTATGATGGCCACAAGTCATAACATTTTTAGGGATTGTGTAATTATTATAACTCTAATAATTTTTCAATTATTAATTAAGAGTTATATTTTCGAGCTCAAGGTCTATGTTGCTTTCTGAAGAAAACAACCAACAACAACAACAATACCCTTTATATAGAGTGGCAATCATACAGCAGACTAGACAGCTGTTTCGTTGGCCGCTACACCAACTCATCAGTAGCCTTTATATGATAGCGATGATAAACTTAGCCGTTCATGTGTTTACACACAATAAAATAAAAATCTTAGTTTTCAAACAAAATATTTCATGACGTCATAGTTTAATAGCAGCAGGTTGCTGCAACTAAGACGGACAGTGAATAATAGAAGAACAACAACTAAAACTACAACATGCCTGTGAGTGGGTAAAAAGCTTTGATATATCTTCGAAGAAAGAGCTTACACCGAATAAGTGTGAATCTGAAAATTCGAAGAACTTTAGCTGCTTTTCGTATCATTTGTGTGTACAATGTAATTCAGAGTAATTTTCTCTAACATTGACGAAAACAAATAGACATGAACTGTAAAGCAGTCATCGAAAAAAAGCTGTTATAACTTCATATTCAAAGTGAACATCAAAGAGTAATTAAAAAACTTAAACAAACATAACAATTTACACAATTGTCGCATATCCAAGTTGTAATGTATAACGTTGTAATGTATAACGTCAAAAAGGCTTTAATTTGTGTTTAGCTCTGTTCACACAGTTAAATTTATCATAAAATTGTTGGTCGAACACAATAGGACAACGTGAAATTTCTATGTTATTTTCATAATATAATATAATATAACGTTAGAATATAACGTGATCTATGCCATTTTCATAACTACCTACCAAATAATAAATAAAAACTCAAGAAATGTAAAAAAGTAAAAGTGGGACGTGACATCTGGTGCGTAAAGGCTTTGTGACGAAAGTATGACATAGGGGGAGAAGGGGTCAAAAATTGGCCAAAAACATGTGACGTAATTTATGAACAGCCCGTAATTTATAACGCTGATAAAATTAACTACAAACAATCCCCAAACCTTTTTTTGGTTGAGATGTTTTCAATTTTCGAGGATTTGTCTTGCTTTTCAGAAAAATTTGAACTGTCAATTTTGTTAAGAAACCAAAATACTTATTTAAATTTGATATTTTTCGCAAAAAATTTGCATTTTTCCAAAAAAAAAAAAAATAAGCTATTGCTGAAGAAAATATATTGAGAAATGTCAAAGTTGTGTTTAATTGAACGAAAGCACCAAAATTGTGTGATTGTCTATTTAGAGCAGTGGTGATCAACTCACGGTTCAAACAACAACAGAGAGAGCATTCCGAGTGCACATCGTTACACTGAAACAAGAAGTTGTTAAAAGCTCTCTCAATATTTGGTGCAAGGAAATATTGTCCAGTGTTGTATTTTCAATATAAAGTTCTTTTTTTATTTTTGTGTTTGATTTCGCTTTTTTGACATAGAAAAAATCAAAAAAAGCTAGAAGTGGTGATTAGAATGTATTAGGGGTTTTTTAGCCAACTTTAAAAAGGAGAAGGTCCTCAAGTTCGTGATTCACAATAAAAATTTTATGTAAATAAAAATTGTACACACCAACTTACTTAAACATTGCAAAATATTTAATTCATAAATAATCCAGAGTGACACTCAAAAATTGAACAAAGATGGCCGCTGACTGTCACTCCACCACAAATAATTTTATGGTGGACTGACGAAAAAGAATGGACACACACGCAAACCTGCGTAAAAAGAGAGAATTTGAGCATGAGTGTCACTCATTATCGATAATGTGTATCCCGCTTGAGTTGAAATTTAAAGCACAGCAGTAAAAACAAACTTTTACGCAGTATACGAACACATCGAGCCGATTGCTACTTCGTGCACAAAAGCACAAAAACACACGATGCCAGCGTTTTATGGGAAAACATGTTGTGATCACCACTGGTGTAATGTAAAGTTCACATATTTTGTTTGTGTAATAGCCCGAACACAACACGCGCAACGAGCGGCAAGCGCCAATTGTCACTTTTCATTTACATGTATTTCTTATGGGACGAATTTTGGAGAATTGTCGCGCAACATTGTCGCTTGCCGTTGCAGTCGGCTTCAATTTAATTTTAATTTGACAGGCAGCAAAGCAAGTTTCGGCCTTTGTTTACATTTGTTATTGCTGGTCGTATTCAGCAAACTGTACTGTTGTAAAATTTGTGGTGAGTAAGGGATGTTTTGCTTGAACTTCACAATTTTAAGTACAACTCAGCATAATGGCATAAGAATCCATAATGAATGCAAAAGATGTTTGTAAATAAATTTTTAATTTCAGTGACTTTTTGTTTGAACTGGTGCATAGTTGATTCACCAAAACTGCTCAACTAGATTATTATTTTTAAGCACTCTTTAAATGCGCTGTTTTCGTAAATCAACTATGCACCAATTCAAAGAAAAAGTCACTGATCCTTTGCATAAATGCATTTAGGAACTCAGCCATACTTTCCACAGGCGATAATTTCGATAAAATATCACTTTGTTTCATTTATTCACACAATTTTGTTGTTTTTTATAACATGCTGCCACATCGATAATTCGATTCGATGTTCGCTTCAAAAGTGAAGTTATAACATGTCGCCACAGAATAATGAATGGATTTTTTTCATATGAATGCTATTCACAAATAATGCAATTCCGAAAGAATTTCAAAATTTTCAATTATTCTTTTTTTATTCATTATCAATTTTTATTCAATATTTATTTGTTATTCATTTGCACCAAAGCCATAAAAGCCATTTGCACAAGTTAATAATGAGTAAGAAATCAAAAATGAATAAATTTTTTATTCATATGAATGCTATTCACAAAGAATGCAATTCACAAAGAATTTCAGAATTTTCAAATATTCTTTTTTTTATCCATCTATCCATGTATATTATTATAACGCAAGCGCATTTTCTGTGATGACTTTCAAATCTATACTATAGACGCGATTTTCATAATTAGGGTAGCAATTGAAAGGTCTTGCTTTGTAAATGTCAGCATGTCTTATTTTTTCTTAAATATTGTGTTTTTTATTTAAAAAAATCTGAAACAATTTTCAACGAAAATCAACCAAATTTCTTTGTGATGCCTAAAAGTGTGTGATAGATTTTTATTATAATGTTTTAATAAGGAATAACTGGGCAACTAAACAATTCAACAGAAACAGAAAGTTTCTATGAAATCCTTGGTTCAAAGGTAAAAATAGTCCTCAATATAAAAACAGAGTTACCTGTCACTATATATTTTTTATTTTAGCGTTTTAACGCCACACGGGACTACTAGTTATTCATATTTTATTCACTATTAATTTCATATGAAATATTCATTTGAGATTCATTATTCATTGTTTATTCATTGTTCATTTGTTATTCTTTAGTAATTTCTTATTCATTATTGATTTTTTATTTATTAATTGATATAAATGAAACAAATAATTATTGAATTCTTAAAATTTAATGTGAATTAACATTTCTATTTAAGAAAGAGTCTTGCATTCATTGAATCGATTCTTATTTCATCATTCACTCATTCACCTCTTTGAAAATAAAATTAAATTGTGCAGTGCGCTGTTTGCCTTCCTTTTTGATTATATTTCAGATTTTTTTTTTGTTACGTTTTAATTATTTTAATTTATTTAGGCATTATTTAGTAATCAAAAATTATTGTTTTTTGAAAAAAGATTTAAAAACCAATAAATTTAACAATTTTAATTTTTTCATTTTAAAAATTTGCCGACGTTTCTCAGATTGTATGTCTGCTTCATCAGGGCGTCTCTTATTAACTATAAAACTATAAAAGACGCCCTAATGAAGCAAAAAATTTGCGAAACGTCGACAAATTTTTAAAATTAAATTTTAAAAAAAATTAAACTTAAATTACTAAATTCATTTGTTTTTAAATCTTTTTTTTAAAAACAATAAATTTTGGTTACTTAATAGCGCCTTAATAAATTGAAATGAATTTGAATGTATTTCTTTTTTAGCTCAGTGTTGTTATTCAAAACGGCTACTGTTGAGTCGGCTGAATGCAGCCATTGTTTTTTGTTTTCTATTGTTTGGCTGTCGAAGTGGTCGTATTTTTTTACTTTGTAAAATAAGTTTTTTGAGTTAAAGTTTTGAAGGTAAGTTCATAAATTATAACATATAGAATTTAATATGTACTATGTTTCTATGAATATTGCAGTATGGACTTAGATAAACATATAGTTGAAGAGCAGCTGAAGTTTGCTGCTGTCGCGTTTATTATAATCAAGTCGCTCAACATTTCTCTACAACGACAGAGTATAGACATGTTGCTTGCCGCTCGTGTATTGTGTTTGGGCTATAACTCTTCACCCGAATGCGCACTGCAATTTTTTTCTTTTCTTTTTGCGTAACCAAAACGAAAGCGTGAATAAGATAAATACAAATGCTACTGCCATCATTGCTCAAAAGGCTCAACACGTTTAAAAAAGCTTATTAATCAGATTTATCATATACAAAACCCTTAATTTTTTAACACCAAAACCAAACGAGAAATATCATAGCATACTTTCACGTTTTAATATATGCGAAACAAACAATTACTAGATTTAGATAATCATTTTTTAAAATAAATAATTAGGGACATTTTAATCACAATTTTGTATATATTATCCAGAAGGTCAAACAAATTGATTAAAGCCAAATTGGCACTAATATATGGAACTCAAAATACAAGAATAACACGATTTTCTCACATCAGCCCAAATATGGGCAGCCCAAATATGGGACAAAATCCAGGATGCTAACTTTTGTTTTGGGGTATGTTTTGGGGTGTGGAATTTTGATTTTCATACAAAAATCACTTTTTTCGCACTTCGGCCCAAATATGGGTACCAAGGACCATAGACCTGGGCTTGAGCATACCGCCAATAGATTTTCCGCAGAAATGTTGTTTTGTTAGCAAAAATACAGGATGAGAACATTTCATCTTCCAACCTTATTTTTTTTTGTACCTGTTTTTGTACCCTTTTTGAAAAACTTCTCATTTGAAAATGCAAAGAGTTATTTAAGTTCTGTTCTTTTTTTATTGTATTTAGAACATATTAAATTAAATAAAAAAATTTTTTTACCTTTGTACGAGAGCTTTCAAAAAGTTGGGCGACGAAAAAAAAAGTATGCTGCTTGCGGCCCGGATAACTCGACTTCGGATAATCTGAAATGGAAAAAGTAAAAGGCGTTAGATTCAGTACAGGTATAATTCTGGTCCCTACCTCAATCATAATTTTGCAATAATTTTTTACAAAATGGCGGTCATTGAAAAATGAAAAACCGATTTTGGGACTTTTTTTGTAGGTTAGTGTAAAAAAAATAGTAAAAAGGAACTAGAATGGTGACAATTCTGCGTCGATTGCACTTAGTTTCATTAAAGTCGGTTCAGTAAAGCCGCAGAAAAGTGACTTCGAAGTTCAAAAACGTGATTTTGAAAAAACTCAAAGAAAACTTTATGCAATAAAACATTTTTTTTTTGTGAAATACTTACATATATTAATCTGCAATGCCAGCCCCATAAAGAAATCCTTCCTCTTCTTCAAAAAAATGAGGACTCAGCGGCTCTTTGTGCTCTTCGGGCAGTTCTACCTTCTTTTGATGCGGCCAGAGCTCTGGCTTCGGACCTTTTCAAACGTTCTTTGAGAAAACTGTATAAAACTCCAAAATGCAATCCTCCGTTTTCTTGTCAATACTTATGTCTTCGTTTTCATTATTTTAAAATTTTTTTGGCGATGTACTTGTGAATTCTGTGTCCTCATCTCTTTCGTGTTGGTTACCACGAAACTGGCGTTTCAATGGACGAGTTTTTCGATTGCGACCAGTGTTTCTTTTATTTTTATTTCTATTACTTTTTCTATCCATTGTCTTTAGCACAAACGAAAAGTTTTATCAAAACTGTACTTTTCAAAGTCCGGTTTATAACTCAATTCAAAGTGAACTAAACGCTGTCAACATACGAATACCTATGCTCTAAAATGCGTATTCATTTATTTTTAAAATGCGTATATAAAGAAGATATTACCTACTAAAGAACGCGTTGAACGAAATTCGGTGGTTCCTTCAAACCGTTGCATTCAAAAAGTAGCCAAATTAAACCAATCGTATTTTGGCGAAAACATTGCTGGAAAAACAAGGCCATATCTCGTAAAGTATTTCGAATTTTAAAAACCTTTTTAGGACGATATTCCAAAATATCCTATAAAAATATGCAAAAAAAAAACGGAAAAAATTTGGCTTTTACAGATTGAAAAAATATCAATTAGTCGACGAGTTATAGCCAAAAATCCATATAAACAATATGCTGAAAATCGGCATTTGACTGGAAAGTTCGAAGGTCGATTAAAAAAAAAATTCGAACTAACATAAACAAACGCCGCGAAACGGGTCTTCTAATTTACCCTCTACTTTCACCCCACACTCTCAGAATCGACCTAACTTTTGCTAACCTGAATTGTACGTTATTTTTTTAATATCTATTGAAAGTATATCCGAAAGTATATCCGGCGAATTGAACTTTTTGGAATGAAGCTCACGGCGAATTCAAAAGTTGTGCTGAGCTAAAAATTTGGGATGAAGAATTTGGGCTAACTTCAAATCGGTTCCTTTTGCCCATTGTAACTTCATCTTTAAACCTGTTCTCAGCGTGTTCATACATTTGCTAATGTGTCTATGTTAAGGTTCCAGCTGTTATTAAAATAATCTAGTTTTATTTCATTCTTCCTTACTTACCGTACCACTTTTCAGCTGATTTCTTGGAACGCATCAAAATTATAGCATACAATTTTTGAAGCTCCGCTTTTTACACCTCGTTCTGTGATTTGCTTGAGTGAAAACTCAAAAACGATACTTTTATTTTTCGAGAGCGTTTTTCTTAGAAATTGATGTTTCCTTGTTGCTTGCGTCTATTATAACAAGAAAATGTAATTTCAATATATTAAAAATATTTCTTCGATCCTCCGCAGGGAATTTAACTTGCACCGTTGTGAGTAGGAGTTCACTACACTATTCACTGATCCAAAAGCCTCTGTTAAGCAGAGTTGTTGATTCAACGTCTAGAATGTATTACTAAAGCTATGTTGCAGTAGATCACAATAATTTCTTAATAGATAGAAGATTGTGTATTTGCTATAAACACATTCCACATATTATAAATACACTAGCTGAACCCCCGCCCGCTTCGCCATGCTCTTTTTTTTAGGCCTACATATTGGCAAATACATAAAATGGAACCACAGGTGTAAAATAAAAAGTTATTGCAAACTTAAAATTTTAGAATATTATCTCGAAGAAACATTTAAATTTTATTTATTTAAGCAATTTCTAAATTACTTCATTTACCATGATGATCAAATTACCCGCAAAATGTTTTTGTTTTAATAAAATTGGAAGATATCGGCTTAAGATAATAATGAAATGACTGAGGCAAGAAAATAACAATATATCTTACAACGAATAAAAAATCGTTGGGCGTGTAATACCGCGTATTAGCTACTTGCAATAAAGCGTATATTGGCCAAAAAGGCCAAAATTAAAAATTTGCATTTTAATTCCGTTTAATTTAGCAACAAAGGATGAATTTTCCCTTATTAAAATACCGAATTCCGAGGCTGTGCTCTTGTCTTACGCCTGCCCATTGGTTCGATCGGCACCAAACTCAAGACACTCTCGAGATTTTGCTACAGTTTCCCTGAAAATTTCATAAAAATTGGTTTAGCGGTTTCGGAGTTTATATCTGACATACACTCCCACATACATTAATACATTCATTTGTATGTATATAGATTGATTATTTTCAACAAAAGTCTTCGGTCGGTTGATAGCAACAATCACTCTTTTCATAGAATACCTCAAAGAAATCTTTCTTGGAGAACATTCTGGAAGTATTTCTGGAGAACGACCCAATTATATGCATATGTTGAAAGAATGCCTTCTGGGTATAAAAGTGGAAGTGATGGAATTCAATACTTTCCCTTCCACTTTACCTTCTTCTGGAAGTACTTTTTTGCTAAGATGTTAATCGCAATGACACACAGATTTAATTGATTTCATTTTTGCTGAAACCTGCTCAGCTGTTCACGTCTTATTATGTTTTGTTGTAAATAAGGTGAGCGGGGTAGGCAGACTTGGTAAATTGCAAATCTGCAAACTGCAAATCGATTAAGCCGTTCTCTTCTTGTTATATTTTTCAATATTGTAAGCGTTTCTAAATAGTGCCATCTAAGTGCAGTCAGAGTTGTTTGATTCATATTTTGTTCAAATCGATTCAGTCGATCACTTCTAATTTTGTTTTTCAATGTTAGTAAGCTTAGCAGGAAGGCATGGAAAATTTTGTTTTTCTCATCTTAATCTAATACAAAACAATTTAATACATTTTTCGTTCAAAATCGGCTGATCCGTTCTCGTGTTATTTAGTTTTGTCAATATAGGGGGCGTGGCTTTTAAACCTTTTTTTTTAATAAAATAACACGATTGCTGTTTTTGCGTTCAAGTCTCTTGAGTATTTCTTGCTATTTTATTCCAATACCCTAGTACCCATGTTTAGAGAGATAAAGTTATTTATTTATAGTGCCACGCCCCTTTGACTTATTTCGTCCACTTTTTCTAATGTGTTTGAAAATGATCCTACCCACATTTGTACCTTATTCCAATACCGTAGTACCCATATTTACCGAGACAGGGATTTGAAAATATTTTCCCATATACACCATATACGCACAAATACAAGTTCAAATGGCTATAACTCATGAACCAATACACATACAAAGACCGTTTGCACATAAAACCTTTGTATTGACATCACCTTTCATGGGAAATTTCCAGAAACATAATCGGTTCACGCATTACAGAGAACATCAATTTCATACCCAATGCAACTTATTTTCATATATATTGATTCCACAAAAAAGTGATTGTACTTGCTAAAGTAATAGTTCTACTTGTCTCAGCATCTTTAAAAATTCACAATTTCCCACAAGGTTGTTGAAATAACAATGAATGTAGCACGTAATAAAATAAATAAAATAATAATAATATTTTACTGGTGTGAATATTAACGTGTGTTTTTTAATTTACTTTATACTATTTTAAATTTTTTTATTTAAAAGCTTTTTTATTAAAACAAATCCATTAAATTATTAATTATTAAAAAACTTCGCTTCTCTCGTGTCTCCAACGACACACTTGTATCTCTATAAACAAAAGAAAGAATTTTAAATAAAATATGCCTACTTTAGCTTCCCCTAAAATTTTTGCCTCAGATACGTTCTAGCTGACCTAAACAAAACAAAATGTGTTTTCTTTTTTAAATATTTGAAACTCGTTTTTTAAGAATATGCTTGTGTTAATTGTGTCATTCAACAATTGTGTCTTACGCTGCGTCTACACCTAACAATGGTCATAACAGATTCTTAATGCTTATTAGTTGGCAAATTGTATGATTGTGACGTAGGTGGGCTTAGCATTAGACAGGTATAAAAGCCATTGCAAAAGCTTAAATTTTATCATTTCTAATCCTACTATAGTTGTGAACATAAAAAAATCATACTATGAATTCACTTTTTGCATTGGCCTGTTTGGCAATTCTGGCAGCTCTTCACTGTCGTGTTACATCAGGGTTGGAAAATAGTGCTTGCGATAAAACCGTAAGTAATAACAAAATAACTGATTTGAATATTTAAAACGGAGTTATAAATCGCCTAGTTCGATTTGCTCCGCCTCAGTTGTAATTTAATTGACTTCGTTGGAGTAATTGCTTAATATCAAAGTAATTGCTGCTGTCTGTGTTTTGTTGGTATTTCCTCGTGGCGCACACTCAAAGTGGTGGCTAGTTTTTTTGTTGGACCTCTTGGTCCTCGTCAGATACTAAAAAGTTTTTTTTGCAAGTGAACGAACCCGGTGAACAATGTTCAAAAAACATCAACTCGATGAAATAAAGCCCAATAAAAGGAACGGGGCCTGCCCGTTTTTCTAAACTTCTTCTTGGATTCAGCCCAATAACGATTGTTGGTGCGAAGCTCTAGAGAGTTTGGTGGATTATCCTCTTTGTACACAAATTTCACTCCATTTTGATTGAAGTCAAGTCAAAATATTGTTGCGCCATAATGCATGTAAAATGGAACAAGCACTCCTTCTAGTAAATTTCAGCACTTATTGTGTCATTTTTTGATAAAAAATGTCCAATTTTGATAAATCATTGACAGTACACTGTACACGGGGTATTCTCCATGTCTAGTATATTGCCATTCTTACGCTGCAAAAATAGAAAATATGAAATCGGGCCAATGTTTCCTATTCTTGCACCGTACATTGAGAATAACACCTTTGTTTTGTTATGTGAGATTGATAGATGAGGACCAAATATTAAGCTGGCGAACTTATCAAAGGACAAACTATTCTTTACAACCGAATATTTAGGTGGTTTTTAGAACTTAGTTACACAAAACTTAAATTGGCATACTCAGAACATAGCACTAAAATATATGTCAATGAGCAAAACTTAAAATTGAGGTGTTCTTTGAAGCTGGTTTAGTAGTTTGGTTAAGCCTGGTGAAAGCGTATCGATCAAGAGATATCATGATGAAATTCTTTGTAGTATTTTTGAAAATTATTGTTGCGGTTAGTATTAAATTACATCATTGAAACTCATAAATTTGATTCCTAAGAAAGGTTTTCCATCATCCTTGCAACTTGAGCGTACAAATTAACGCAATTTATGTTAATCGTAATTCAATTTCTAATGCAGATACAAACTGATGATTGGACTCCTAAGTCCTATGATGAAGTAAATGCCATCAGCATCCAATGTTTCGCAGAAAATCCAATTTCGGAAGAGAATATTGCTAAAATAAGTCATTTGGAATTCCCCGATGAAGAATCCGTGCGCAAATTCACTCTTTGCCGTGCTGAAAAGATGGAACTCTTCTGCACCAACGTAGGATATCGCAATGATCGTTTGGTCAAGCAATTCAAATTAGATTTGCCCGAAGCTGAAGTGGAAACAATAATAGATGGTTGTACCGATAACAACGAGCAAGGCAGTCCAGTTGATGTTTGGGTATTCCGTACCCAACAGTGTATTATGAATAGCACAATTGGTCAGAGGACAAGGGAATTCGTTAAAAAACAGTTGAGGCGTAAAACCTGTTAATAAAATAATTAAATAATAATTAAATCCAAACAAATTTAAAATTAGGTTTTCTTTGAATGAGTATCAAAAATTTGGTCAGATTCCGTGCTTTTCAAAATAAAAGTGGTAATAGTATCAATATTTTTTTCTTTTAAATTTCTGTTTTAATTTTTTATTTATTAGGGAATGCTGATTCTTGATTATAAGCTTAGTTTTTTTTTACTTTCTTATTTTATATTAAATTTTTGAATTGATCTTAATGTAATTTTATTTTTATTGGCCCAACAAGGCTTTAAAATAAAAAAAATTAAAATAAAATCGGGAGAGTAGGAAAAATCTCACACAAGCAGAAGGAAATACAAAAAAGTACGGAAACTCTTTTCAGATTAAAAATATCTACAGCATTAAATAAAACGTTTGTTTCAAAATGAATGAAGTGGCATAGTTTTCAAATTCACACATACTCAAATCCACATTTTAATCGGATTTTTACTCAATTCACAATTTGACAAAAAAATTTGATAATCACGATTTCCAGTTTCCATTTTAAAAATTTTTATCTATTTCATAGAACTTGTATTTAATAATTATCCTTTGTTCTGATATTTTTTTTTCGCTTATGCTTCTTTAATTGTATTGATTGTAGCTTCTGAGATGAGAGATTTTAACTTTCTCGCTCTCATTCTCTTAAAATTGCTTACCATTTTTTCCAGTATGGGAACGATTTTCAGACTAAAACTTGCAAAATGCACAAAAACTGACATTAGAAATAGAACAGTCCTTTGAATTAAAATAATTGGTATACAACTAGTAAGAAATAGAGCTTGGCCAGGGTACCGACGCCCCTCCCCCCCGCTGTCGTATTGAAGTATATTCGAAGTATTTAGCCACGACAGACACGAAAGTTTTTCTATTTTGATGACGTCACTTTGTATGGGAGTTTTATCCGATTTTAACAAATATCATAGAGATGGTTCGTATTATATATCAAAGCTAATGTGCTAAATTCTAGATTTTTCTTTAATTTTTGTGGATTTTTAAGAGATTTTACGTTTAAAAAAGACCCAATTTGTGTGGGGGGTAGGCGTGGTTTTCATCCGATTTTTCAAATATCATAATGATAGTCTACATTAAATATCAAAGAATATGTGGAAAATTTCAAGACCTTATTATAATTTGATCAGATTTTTAAAAGATTTTACTGTTAATATAAAGCTACTTTGTACGTGAGGTAGGCGTGGCTTTTATAAGAATTTCCCAAATTCCATGTACAGGATTTATATTGAAGATCAAAGCTTGATATGAAGGCATTTCTTCAATTTTTGTGGATTTTTAAGTGATTTTAATGTTTAATTAAAGCCACTCTGTTTGGTGTTCATCCGATTTTGCTCATTTTGGAACTTGATCTTTCTCGTTTGAAAATAAGCATATATTTTGAATTTCATGACGATAGCTTTAAAATTACGACTGTAATCGTGTCGACAGACAGACAGACTGACACATGGAAATCAACTCAGGTGGTGATGATGATCAAAAATATATATACTTTTCTATACCTGCCACGTCTCCTTACCGGCATTACAAACGGAATGACAAAGTTAATATACCCCTTTCGCAGTACGCGTTGGAGTATAAAAATGAAATCATTATTTGTGACCGAATTTTTAAATTAAATTAAAAAATTGTTGTAGTGTCCTTGATTCAGTATATTTTTAATTATAATACATATCGGTATAATTTTAATTTTGCGTCAGCTAAAATGTTTCTTATTTTTTTCTCGGTTCTTATATCGTTCTCGGTTGGTTTAGGAGATAAAAATCGTGAAAGTTTAAAAATTCAGTGCGAATTTTTCCACCCACAAAGTGAGTGGAAGCTTATTTACAAAATTTCGATATGATTAAATTTACTTTAAAATGATTGTGAAAAATACAACAGCTTTAACCGTGTTGAAGTTGAATTATGACAAAATTTGTACATTCGAAGAGCAAGTGATTCGTATACTTCCTTCAGCGCTCAATGTGATAACTTGTTCGAAAAGCGTTATCGGAATTTTATCTCAGCAATGCGTTGACCAATTTTAAAAATTTTTTCATATGCATAAACGTAAAACAATATTTACAACAACTTCAAACATTTTATGTGTGTTGTAATTCGCCGAATTTAGTGTCGTCAAAAATATTAACTTTTAAATGTCGCGAGCTCTGCTCTTGGTTGGTTCTTTTTTGCTTTTTTGTTGTATTTGCGGAATATTAATATGATCAGATATTAGCAGTGGGTTGACCGATTCTAAAATTTTTTTTCATTGAAGAGTTATTTGCTTCAAAATCTCGGATTTAACTGAACCCAAATTTTATTAACTCACGTAATTTTACTAAAATCAGATTCATAAATTTGAATGCAAATAATATTTACAACAACTTTAATAATTTCATGTATGTTGTAATTCGCCGCATTAAGTGTCCTCAGTGGCCAGCAAACGCAATATTGGTTTTTCATATGTTGGTTGGTTTCTCAAAATTATCCTTTATTATGTTATGATAATCCCCAAATATTTCGACTCTAGCGATAACCATCCGTGAGCTGGAATGGTTTGAAATATCCTCTAAAAATGGAGATTTTTGTAAAAATATTCGTTGGTGTGGTTGTAAAAAAAAAAACAGTCAGAAATAAAAGTATACAAAGTTTTTCCAATCTACATCATTACATTTTAAATTTTTGCAGTCGGACCAAAGATAATGCGGATTTTAATTAATTTTTTAACTTTTTTGTATTGTATTTTCACTAAAATTCAAATTGAATTTTTTTTTATTTTTTTGCGTTACTTTTACTCCAATAAATTGTCTATTGATGATAAAATAATATTGAAAAGTATAGACCAACATCTAAACTAACGTCTGTTTCAAAAAAATTTGAAAAAAATTTATATTTTGCTGTAAAGTGTTTAATTTCTCCTTTTCAGCACGGGTTTGTATCTAGTCGCGAATAGTTGTAGTTGTATCTAGGTAACGAATCTAACACTATTTTCCGAATATTATCTTTCTGCATTTCAACAGGGTTATCAGGTTGATTCAATCTACACAAACTTTTCTAAAGCCTTCGACAAAGTTTCACATGAGATTTTATTGAACATATTAGGAAATCTTAGTTTTCACTCTAATTAATTACAATGATAGGGTGTGTCATGTTTATATTGAAACTACAGTTTCAAGACCATTTGTAGCTTCCTCGGGTGTTGCTCAGGGAAGTATTTTAGATCTATTACCTTATATACTTTTTATTAATGATATTACATCAAAAGTTAAAAACTCTAAGTGTCATTATATAAAAATCTTTCTTAAAATTAATACAGTGTCAGAAGCCTCATTACTACAATCAGATTAAAACTCTTTAAACGAATGGAGAACTAATAATTTCCTATTTCTTAATTACAAAAAATGTACGTTTTCTTTAAAACAACATACTATATAGATATTTTCCTTAAAATTGCGTTCAGGATATTAAAGACCTAGAAGTCATCTTCGACTCCAAATTCACTTTTATTAGTCACCTTAATTATACCATTCCAAAAGCTTATTCACTCTTTGCTTTAGTCAGGCGTAATTGCTCAAATTTTAAGGATCCTTTTACGCTGCAATTACTTTACACGTCTATTGTAGCTTGAAGCAAGCTAGAATATGCTTCAATTATTTGTAACCCTTACTAATATGCCATGTAATCCAGTTCCATCTTATAATGAGCGTTGCAGCACTTTCAATTCGAAAACTCCTCAGAATAGAAGAATAATCTTGTCGCTTATGTTTATGTTTGATATATTAGTTGGGACGGTAGTGTGTGCTAAACTACTTGAACTTATAGATTTTAATGTTCCTTGCCGATTATTGCGTCATTTTGATGTGTTTTATTTAGGAATGTGAAGAACCAACTATGCCATTAACTCACCAATGTTTATAACTATGCTGGAGTTCAATAACTGTATGCTTTATTGTAATATTGTTTTTTGGATTCCAAAGAACTATTTAAAAATGTGCTAAATAACTATTATTAAAATTTCTTTTTTGTAATTATGTTTAATGTTTATGGTTTAATTAGTTATACTTACTATATTAATAACCTTAATCTGTAAGAACATTTGTTCATTGACTGAAATAAAATAAATAAAAAAAAAATATAGTTTATAGAAAATGATTAAATTGAATTAAATTACAAAACATTTACACTATGTAACATACAACGGTTTAAAATTTCAAAGTCACTTCAGAGTAAAGTTTGAATCCGATGAATGGAAGCGGATGCACGCATTATATCCGGCTAGGGATCGTCGGCTTGTGGGGTGGAGTCTTGCACCCAATCACCGAATGCTTCACGTTGCTGCTATATTATTTTAAAAAAAAGTTGCGTGCATAGATAACCAGCTCTGTGTTAATCAACAGATAGAGAGCGAGAAAACTTAACAGAAGGAAGTAAATTACATATAGACATAGTGAACCGGAAGTAGCTAGCACTGGCTGACACACAAAACACAAGCGTAGGAAGTTTTATGTTGCACGATGGTGGTAATGCAACCGTTGCCCTCCCAAACCATGATCCTAATGATCAGCTTCCAAGCCAGATTGAAATTCAATCAAATGTTCCTATTAGGATCCCTACCTTTCTCAACAACCAATCACCTTTTTGCTAGAAATCAAAGAAAATTATTTAAATATTCATGGTATTAAATTTTTATTACATATAAAATAATCATATTTTATCATAATTTAATTTAAGAATTAATCAATGCATAAAAAAAATAAAGTAATTGGTTCGAATACTAATGAACAATATTGTAAACATTAGAAATTTCATAGTTAGGTAAATGCTTTTTTTTTTTTTTAAAAGAGATTAAAATATTATAAATATTATAGAAAAACGAATTTCATCTTTTAGTACATTCTCCAATAAACATAATCTCAGACGTAGAACAAGCAGAATATAAGAAAAACATTTTTATTAATTATAATATTTTTACCAAAACGAATTCTAGACAAAAAAAATGTTTAACACGAAAGTCAATGAACTCTGCGACACTCAACAGCTGTTTGCAATTTTGTTTTATGTATTGTATTAGGCAAGATTATGAAAAAGAAAAGAGAAAAGAGAAAAAGGAAAAAAAATACTAGGCAAGATTATGTTAACCAAGAGAAAAAGAGAAAAAAAAAAATGTTTGCTATGCTAGTAAGATTTCAAACAAAGTTAGGTAAAAGTTTTTTATATGAACATTTTATAAGAAGATGTAATTGTAATTCAGGTATGATGCAAAAGTATGTTTGTTTGTTTTTTTTCTCAATTCCTTGTTATTCAATAAAAATTACAGGTTTTTTTTTTAAATTTAGTCATTTAGAGGTGCATGTTAGACTCGATGTGAGAGCGCGAAAAAAAAATTGGCACAAAAAAAAAAATAAACTTGATGATATTAAGAGCGAACTGCTTTTACATTTACAAGAGAACTATTAAGAACTCGTCTAATTATAATTATCTTGTTTCAACTCACTTTTCTAATTGCGCTGCTCCCACGATGAAAGTACTTTCAGCGTTGAACTGCAAGAGAGCCAGTTTATCTAAAAGAGAAATATGCCTAACTCTTAATCACCACCATTATAGGTTGTTCTTGATATTTTAACATTCTCCGGTATATTGAATTTAACATTTATCTTGGCCATTATTATGTTAGCGTGTTTGTAGGTTCTTTTTTAATATGGCTGCCTTTAACATTAAATTTAGTGTTAATTTTATTCTTAAGCTTTAAGATTTAAATTTTTAACTTTTAATATATAAATTCTAGTTTTAATTTAACTTTTTTTTCTAGTCTTTACAGTTTTTTTTTTATATTTCGCACATATCTTTATTTTTTTTCTATTAGAATGCATTTTACTGTATTAAATATTGATAATAAAGTAAAATGGTTTTATAGAACAATTACTACGTTGACATTGTTTTTGGTAATACCACTTTTCTCACCACACTTAACGTTTGTCGCGTTGCTGAGCTGTCGCAGCATGTTAACATTTTTGTTTCTTTTTCTTTAATTGTTTTCTTTTACATTCTTTTTATAATATATTATTTATATAGGCAATTTTATACTTTTTTTTGTATTTAAACTAGAATTTTCACCCGATATTAATTTTTAACTCGTTTTAACCCGTTTTTAACTAGCTTTAGCAAATTACACCAATTTTTCTTTTAATTTTTACACGAAAGATAGCATGTGGTTTTATCGCGTCGGTTGTTTAGTTTTGACTGTCGATTGATCATTTTACCACTTGCAGCAACGTAATTCAGCGCTATGATGAAGAGGAGTACGGTAAAATTTTAACTGGATTCTTTATGCCTCTTCATTAAAAATCCCTCATGTTTTGCTGTTTGATTATATGCTCCAAATTAAGCGTCAATCTATTAGAAGAATTTTTTTTTTTTTTTTGTTTTATTAGCATTAGAAAAAGTTAGCGACGAGAATTAAAATTTACCCTTTAGGAATTGACGCCGTAAAAAAAAATAGATTTTTCGATCTTAGGTAAAACATCCAGATTTTGATATTAAAGTATTATATCCAACAAAATTGGTAGGTAAATAATTTCTACAAGTAAACTAGCAAGAAAAAAAATTCAAATAATTTTAAGCTATTTAATTTGAATATTTATTCTGTTCGAAGTGAACAATATAACTATTTAAAAAGTAAGACTTACTCAGTTTATGCGTACTTCTTGCCGCTTGATAATAACTTAAATTTCTACTGAAATTTAAACACTTCAAAATTAATATAATATTTAATAATTATTTTTTTCTTTAATGAAACACAACTTGAATCGCCGGCTGCTGGATCGAAAAGATCGAAGCATTGGCTCGTTGATTAGAGCAAGGCTGTGTAATCCACCAAAAGAAATAGAATTTCCGGTGATTAGAGGAAGAAAATTGGTAACAAAAAAAAAGTAGAACAAAGTAACTTCCGATACAGTGGTTTATTTTATAACAATATCGTCAATAGAATTTGACAAATAGATGGCACTGGTTGAGTATTGCATTAAGATAAAGTTATACAAAAGTTAATTCAATTCCAATATTATTCCATCTTCTAAAGCTCCAAGTATTCTACAACTATTTGTAACAATTTATTTCAATGTGAATTTTAGTGAAAATAATATGAAAAAAGTTAAAACAATCAATAAAAATCCGCATTGTCTTTGGTCCGACGGCAAAAATTTAAGATTTTTTGATGCAGATTTGAAGAACTTTTTCATTACTCCGTTGACCGAGACCAAGTGAACACAAATGCATATATATCGCTATACGTAGCAAAGAAAATATGGCCGCCATTTTGAAAGAAGAAGAAGAAAAAGGTTTTTGAAAGCAATTCTGAGATTCAAATACATTGGACAACTGTTATTTAAAATATCAACTTTTTTAAAATTGGCCGAGCAAACAAGTTTTGTTTTTTTTTGGATCAGTTCATTTGGACTGACTCTTTCGTAAGAAATTTCAAATTGAAAAAAAGCTCGCAGCTCGACAGAAAAATTTTGTTTTGGGCTTAAAAGAGTTCTACTTCTTCTACTTTTAAATTCATTCAAAAAACCATAGGTCCATCAAGTTTTTATTTAAATTGGTTATGGAATGCTGTGTAGCTTATGCTATGCGGCTGCAGCAACCTGGTGCTCGTAATATATAAAAAAAGTAGTAAAAAAACGCAGGTGCGTCGTTGGACACCCGAGAGAAGCGAAGCATTTTCGCAGTTACATCGATTTGATAGCTTAATAGTTTTTTCTTTTTAATAAATTAACTTTTAAATTCAAAAACTTAAAGTAACATAAACTAAGTTACAAAAAACACACGTCAATATTCACACCAGTAATTTTTTATTACATTTCGTTATTCCGACACTGGTTTCTTTATTAAATTTATGTTTCTTTTTGGTGTTTTCTTTTTTCACCACAAGAAAATTTAATATCAAATTTACCAAAAAACATTTCTGCACCTGTCGTTAGGCTTGTGCTTAATCATTCCGGAGCCGGAATGAACATGGAATGATTCTTTCGTACAGCCGAGCCATTTAGTTCCTTTGATCTGTAGAAGGGAAAAATGTGCTTGTGTACTAAATTTATAATATAATCAATCTGCTAAGGATATGATGATAAAATGAACTTCATATGCACTCATATGCATAATACAATGAACAATATTCTACATTCTTTATATTAAATTTTATCCTATATATTTTAATTGTTTATACATGTTCAAACATAGCAGCTCTCTCGGAGCCAAAACATGTCAGGAGCTATCTTGTTCCGCCAGTTTGCATTTGCAACCAAATGAACGAAACAATGCAATTGACAAGAACGGCGATGTATCTTGTAATGGTTTTATTTGTCATTTCTTTCATCATTTTTACCAAAGAACGAGAGATATATTTTATTTCTATCAGTTTTACAACCAACTCGGCCAAGCAGTAACAAGTACGCAAGAGATGTCGGTTAAGTAAAAAAAAAAAATCGTTGCAACCGGAACTGTTTGGACATGTTAAGAATGGATCGAAGGAATGATTGGAACCATGTCCGACTGTGAACATGGCTCCATGAACTATACATGTTCGGAGCGACTCATCTCTACCTGCCGTGGGGATCGAACCCGTGCCCACTGATTAAGAGTTCATTACACTATATTCTTATAAAAAAGTCCTTGTGGCGCAGGGCTGTTGATTCAATATGAAGTAATAAAATGGAACCTATTACACTGCATAGCAGCATAGTCTAGTAATAGATGGAGGATTTTGTATTGGCTATCCTGCAAAAAACAACACAAATTTCCCTCTACTTGCTACATTTTAGTTGTAGTATAGCCAACACACAACCCTCTATTTATTGATAGACTGTGACGATCTACTGCTGCATAGCTGCTGTTATACCTAACATCGAATCAAAAACACTTTATAACAGAGCATTGTGGCCTGGTGGATAGTGTATAGAACTCGTAATCAGTGGGTATGAGTTAAATCCCCACGGTAATAAGCGCAGCAAATAAGAAACCATCAATTTCTAAGAAAAAATCTGTCAAAAGTTTTTCAGATTTTACTCAAGCAAATCACAGAACGAGGCGTAAAAAGCTTCGCTTCGAAAATTAGATTGTGATTTCATAATTTTTCTATTTGCTTCTATTTGTTTTATTTTGAACTTAAAGCTTTCAGAAAGCTTTCAAAATGCTTTAACTTTCTATTTCTTTCAGTGAGAAACTTTAAACCAGTGATGCGCAATTGATGGTTTCCTATAGCCCGCGGGCGTCGTGAAATTTTGTGTTTTTGCACACGAAGTAGCAATCGGCTCGCTGCGATCGTACACTGCGTAAATTTTTGTTTCTCTGCTGTGTTTTGATTTTATACTTAGTTTGCTTTTGGCGTTCAAGCGAGGAGGGTGTATTGCTCGCTGCTTTTTTATATGTATGCTTTCTTTGATTCAATATGTTTAATGAGGATTCGTGCTTAAAATTTCTTGTTTCAGAAAATTTTTATTGCGAAGCCCAATGTATGGTATGCTATGGTAAGATACATATGAAGGAATATAATCTTAGAAGGCATTATCTTTCTTGCCATTCTGAATTTCATTCAATGGGGGAAGAAGTCAGGAAACATTTTGTTCAATTATTAAAAGATTCATTTCTTGAAAAAATGTTTTCTGACTTCTTTGGCAATGATGTGAATGAGTGGGATGTAGCTGACGGTAGCGCAAATAATAAGGATGATAGCGCTGATGATGATTTGGCCATTGATTTTACAATGAATGTGACACAAAAACAATTGGTTAAAGCTTCATATGTAGTAAGTCTAGGTCTGGCACAGCAATGCAGACCATATGAAGACGGCATTTTTTTTAAAGATCTAAATAAACTTATATTTGAATGCTTTGGTAGGGAAGAGAAGTCGTAAATGTTTTGGAAAAAGTTCCATTGCAAAGATCGACAATTACACGTCGCACTGAAGCAATAAGTTATCATATTGTTGATTTAATGAAAACGCGAATGTCTGAATGCAAATATTATTCTATATGATTTGATGACACCACTGATATAAAAGGTGTTAGTAGGTTAATGGTTTGTATTAGAACTGTAAATGAAATGTTTGAATTCAAAGAAGACGTCTTTAGGCTTATTGGACTACATGGAAATGTAACTGGAAATGTAATATATGAAGCTATAAAAACAAGTGTATTGCCCCAAGAATGTATTCCAAAACTGGCTTCAGTGTGCACCGACGGAGCTAATGTGATGTTGGGTAAAAAACAGGTTTTGTTGGTTTTTTACATAGCAATGGCATAAATATACCAACATTTCATTGTATAACTCACCAATTTACATTAACGCTTAAATCGCTTAGCTCCTTTTATAGCAATGACATAAATATACCAACATTTCATTATATAATTCACCAATTTACATTAACGCTTAAATCGCTTAGCTCCTTTCCTGCAATGAAAACCTCCATAGCAATTATAAATAAAATCAAAGGAGGCCACAATGCTCTTAACCATAGGAAGTTTTGTGAATTTTTGAAAGAAATTGACGCACATCATTGCTCCACACTGAGGTAAGATGGCTGAGTCGGGGCAATTGTTTAAAAAGGCTTTTTGAACTTAAACATGAGGTTTTGGAATTTCTTAAACGAGATTTATCTGTAGAAAGTAAGAACTTAGTGAGTTCCTTCGAAAATCCTCAGTTTCAATTAGATTTGGCTTTCTTAACAGATATAACTGAAATTGTTAATCATTTGAATACGACGTTGCAAGGAAAAAATAGGTGCATATTTGATTTGACTTTTTATAAAATATTGCTCATCCTTCAAGAAAATATAATGAATAATAATTTTGCAAATTTTATAAGAACCAACAATTTGTTAATTTCAAACCAAATAAATTGTAATACTGAACCATATATAAAAATAATATCAACTTTAATTTCCGAATATGATAAAAGATTTCAGGATTTTTCCAAAATTGAGAGCCTTGTAGAGTTGCACGATAACCCAATAAACTGTAATATACAAAAGCAACCCACATTTTTAAGAAATGAATAAGAAAAAATGCAAAACGATGTTATGCTTCCACTTGAAAACGGTTCTCAGTTTTGGAAATCAATACCGTACGACAAATATCCTGCTCTTACAAATGAAATTTTAAAACTGTATTCTATGTTTGGCAGTTCATATTTATGTGAAGTTGGCTTTTCCTTGATGGAAGTAATTCAAACAAAACAAGGAAATCTATTGACTGACGACCATTGAGAAGATTTGCATCGCATCAAGTGTTTTAACGTTAAAATAAATTTAGATGAACTCACTTAAAAAAATATAAAAAATTAAAAAAAAATAAATAAAAAAATAAATAAAAAATAAAAAAAATAGTTATACACATTTTGCAATGAATGCATAATTTTATATTTTAATTTTTTTGCATGTATCTCCGTCTTCTTATTCTTTTTTTTTATTGCATATTTTTGATTGAAACTGATCTGTTTGTCAATAATTTTGCTCAACTTTTATGTTACTTTTTTTTTATTTTATTTGTTTTAAATAATATTATGGTTTTTTAAATGAATTGTTTTTCCTTTTTTGTTAAATAACGCATTTTATTTTTATATTGTAGCCAAATAAAATCAAAAAAAAAAAAATATAATAAAAAAAAATTAAAAAATATATAAAATATAAAAATTAAAAAATAATTAAAAATAATAAAATAAGCGAGAAACAAACGCAAAAATAAAGAAATAAACGGTTTGTGAATGTCCAACATTCGGCAATGTTTCTTTGCTTTACCAATTTTTCGTTTCAGTGTAAAGCTTTGCATTCGGAAAGCTCTTATTGTTGTTGTTTGAACCGTGCGTTGTGCAACTCTGAATTAAACACAACTTTTCCATTTCTCAATAGATTTTCTTCAGCAGTAGCTTATTTTTTTTTTTTTGGAAAAATGCAAATTTTTAGCGAAGAATATCAAATTTAAATAAGTATTTTGGTTCCTTAACAAAATTGGCATTTCTTTTTTTTTTTGTTTTGTACAATTTTCTGAAAAACAAGAAGAATCCTCGAAAATTAAATTTATTCCACCAAAACTAACAGCTCAATCAAAAAAAAAATTCGGGATTGTTTGTAGGGAATTTTATCAGTTTTATTTTAATATATCATTTGTTTGATTACTGTTGTCGGTTGTGGAGATATATGCAATTAACTCGGATAAGGGGCTGTTCATGAATTACGTCACATGTTTTTGGCCAATTTTTGACCTCCTCCCCACACCATGTCACACTTCGTCACAAATGTTCAATTCTACCCACCCCCCTAAAAGTGTGACGTAATTTATGAACCGCCCCTAAGCCCGAATTTATTTTTTTTTTTTTATAGTTTGGCGCAAAACGTGTCTTATTTATTATAAGTAACCTGCCAAACAATTTTTTGGAATGTCACGTCAACCTATTTTTAGCAAGCCCAATCATTCTGGAAGGGTTGAATGCTTTCCACTACATTGGAACATATGAAACACATTTCAGCGATGAAAACACTTTTAATAAACATTTTTTTAAAGTATTCTCATAGCTGAGTTTGGTTTATTCATGCTTTTTTTTAATAAATAAAACTCACCTGTTTACGATAAGATCCACAAATTCAGGCATAAAAATTTAATATTATTTTTCACTGTCCAAAATAAAACTAACCGAGTATAAACAAAAAAAGCTAGTACCGCCAAATAAAATTTATTCCCAACAGCACTTAAAAATTGTTTCGCACTTCGATCAAAATTTCGGTACCAAGGACCATAGACCGTGGGTTGAGCATATCACCAGTAAATTTTTTTCTAAAAAAAAAAAACAAATTTTGTGAACCGAGTATAGAAACGATTGATAGAAGTTTGGGGAATAGGGAAGAAAATCATTCTTTTGCAATCAGCTATTACATATCAAAATTTCAGGATGAAAACTTTTCATCTTCTATCCTCTTCGTCGATTTTATGCTAAACATCTCCAAAAATGTTATAACTTGTGGCCATCTTACGGTATGAAGGATAATTGATTGAAAAACTCGGTGAAGAATGACAAAAACAATTTGTTTACTTTTAGAAATATCCTCATACAAAACAACAATGCACCTTCATAGCACAGTGAGTAGTTTTAGCTATGTAGTAGCTTATGTTATGCTGCGTGTTGTTAATTTGTTAATCATGAAACTTACAAATGTAATTTATATTTATTCATATATTTTAAGGATGCTAACTTCACACCGGTTCCTTTTGGCCATTGCTTTTATGGACACTGCAGACTTCATCTTTGAACCTGTCCTAAGTTTCATTCTTCCTTACTTCCCGTAACACTTTTCAGCTGATTTCTTGGAACGCATCAAAAGTATAGCATGCAATTTTTTTTAATAGGTAAGTATAAACAAAAAAAGAATTTTAAATAACATATGCCTACTTTAGCTCCTCCAAAATTTTTGTCTCAGTGACTTTATAGCTCACCGTAACAAAACAACATGTGTTTTGTTCTCTATTAAATATTTGCAACTCGTTTTTTAAGAATATGCGTGTGTTAATTGCGGCATTCAACAATCGTGTCTTACACTGCGTCTACACCTAACAGTTGTCAAAACAGTTTCTTAATGTGTATTAGTTGTCAAATTGTACGATCGTAACGTAGGTGGGCTTAACATTAGACAGGTATAAAAGCCATTGCAAAAGCTTCAATTTTATCATTTCTAATTCTACTACGAGTATAGTTGTGAAGATATAAACACCAAACACTATGAATTCACTTTTTGCATTGGCCTGTTTGGCAATTCTGGCAGCTCTTCATTGTAGTGTTACATCAGGGTTGGAAAAAAATAGTGCTTGCGATAAAACCGTAAGTAATAAGAAAATAACTGTTTTGAATATTTAAAACGGAGTTATAAATCGCCTAGCTCGATTTGCTCCCTTACAACAACTTCGATATTTCCGTGTCAGTTGTGATTTAATTGACTTCGTTGGTTTAATTGCTAAATATCAAAGTAATTGCTGATGTCTGTGTTTTGTTGGTATTTTCTCGTGGCGCACACTCAAAGTGGTGTCTAGTTTTTTGTAAAAAAAAAAATTTTTCGCAAAAAAGCTTTTTTTTCAAGTAAACGAATCCGGTGAACAATCTTCAAAAAACATCAACTCGATAAAATAAAGTCAACATAAGGAATGCCCTGCCCGATTTTCTAAACTTCCTCTCAAATTCAATCCAATAACGATCGTTAAGGCGAAGCTCTAGAGAATTTGGTGGATTATCCTCTTTGTGAACAAATTTCACTTCATTTTGATTCAAAAGCTCTATAGTTGACTTCATGTAATAGGCTTTTGCCAAGTCAAGTCAAAATATTGTTGCACCATAAAGCTTGTAAAATGGAACAAGCACTCCCTCTGGTAAACTTCTGCACTTATTGTGCCTTTTGTAAAAAATTTGATGATTTAAGGACGCAACTGTAAGTATCTTGCAAGACCACAACTTTCTGGCCAAATTTTCCCAGTTGAATTTTGCTAACTGAGTCATCGACATTTCGTCCTTTAAGTCTTGTGTAGAATTGTGGACTTGGCAAGGCTGTAGAGTCAGTCCATTTTTCATATATGTCGTCGTCCATTATAATGCAGTCAAATTTTTCTTTCATTTTTGCATTTTTGTTCGTCACATGTCGTCAGAGTGTCTTTAAGTTGTTTTTTTTCTTGACTCGTTAAATCACTGATAAATTTGTGTCCGCAATTTTTTTCCCCAAATCGCGGATGGATTTTTTTTTTTTGATAAAAAATGCCCAATTTTGATAAATCATTGACAGAACACTGTACACGGGGTATTCTCTATGTCTAGTATATTGCCATTGAACGGTACAAGAATAGAAAATATGCAATCGGGCCAATGTAGCGGCATTTGCGTGGATTGGATATTTCCTTTTCTTGCACCGTACATAGAGAATACCGCTTATGTTTTGTTGTGTGAGATTGATAGATGAGGAGCAAATATTAAGCTGGCGAGCTAATCAATGGACAAACTATTTTTTACAAGCGAATATTTTGGTGGTTTTTAGAACTAAGTTACACAAACCTTAAATTGGGGTACTCAGAACAATGCACCAAAATATATGTCAATGAGCAAAGCTTAAAATTGAGGAATTATTTGAAGCTGGTTTAGTAGTTTGGTTAAGCCTGGAGAAAGCATATCTTTAGCATAAAAATTACATCATTGAAAGTCATAAATTTGATTCCTAAGGAAGGTTTTCCCATCATCGTTGTAACTTGAGCGTACAAATTAACGCAATTTTAATTAATCTTAATTCAATTTCTAATGCAGATAAAAGCTGATGATTGGACTCCTAAGTCCATTAATGAAGTAAATGCCATTAGCATCCAATGTTTCGTAGAAAGTTCACTTTCGGATGAGAATATTGTTAAAATAAGTCAATTGGAATTTCCCGATGAAGAATCCGTGCACAAATTCACTCTTTGCCGTGCTGAAAAGATGGAACTCTTCTGCACCAACGTAGGATATCGCAATGATCGTTTGGTCAAGCAATTCAAATTAGATTTGCCCGAAGCTGAAGTGAAAGCAATAATAGATGGATGTACCGATAACAACGAACAAGGCAGTCCAGTTGATGTTTTGGTATACCGTACCCAACAGTGTATTATGAATAGCGCAATTGGTCAGAGGACAAAGGAATTCGTTAAAAAACAGTTGAGGCGTAAACCCTGTTAATAAAATGAGGATCTGGAATAAATATAATTAAATCCTAACAAATTTAAAATTAAGTTTTCTTTGAATGAGTATCAAAAATTTGGTCTGATTCCTTGCTTTTCAGAATAAAAGTTGTAAAAGTGTCAAAATCTTTTTTATTTATTTGTAAGGGAATGCGAATTCTTGATTATTAAGTAGTTTGTTTACTTGCTTCTTTTATATTGAATCCTTATTTTTTTATATTGAATTTTTGAATTGATCTAATTTGGACATTTACCATTTTATTTTATTTTTATTGGCCCAACAAGGCTTTAAAAATACAACAACCTTTAAATAAATAAAAAAAAAAGAAGTGTGCGTGTCAGCTCCGAGACGCAGCTGGAGTTTACTCCTCTAGATCGATTACCTTGGAATTTGAGATGTATTGAAAAGGTAAAGGGGGTGAATAAATGCATCTCTGATATTACTTAAAATATTGAATACTTTTTTAATTTAAAGATATATTTATTACATATATTGCATAAATTCAGTACGAGGAAAATTGAAGAATTTCATTAATAGTAACGTCATTATTAAATACTGTAATATTAGGTTTGTGGTAATCCTGAAAACATCGCATCAATGACTAGTTATTCCCAGTGTTCTACGAGAAACTAAATCTAAATAAACTTCGTCTTTCAAAAATTGTATGAAGCGCAATCCTTCATCTGTATGATGAAACAATTAAAAATTTTCTTAAATTTTTCATTCTTTTTCTATTTGAGATCAATTTGTGGACATATTTTGCATTAAATGTCCCGTTATGTCATAGCACTAAAAATTTTAGCTAATTCTTAATGCAACAAGTGCTATTTAGTTCAAATTGGTCGAAAATTCGTCGAGTTATTCAATTTGAAGTATTTTTACTTCACAACAAAATCACCAAAATAGCTGTTTTGCATGTTCTTACTTGCGAAAAACTCAGTTCAGGAAAAACAGCACGTAAGATAACGATTTTGTGCTGTTTTAAAAGAATAATGTTTAAAATTTAAGTAACTCAACGTTTTTTTCAACGCTATTCAACTGAAAAAAAATTTTTATTTAAAAAAAAAAAAATTAGGGACACTTTTTTTTGGTCACAAACACGTACTTTTTATGTTGCATTCATTTGTACATTAAAAAAAAGTAAAAAATATGGCAAAATTAATTCATTTGGAGCAAAAATAACAACATTTTTACAAACTAAAAATTGTAAAAAAATCACGTCCTGTGGCTACTGTAATGATTTCGTAGTCGGTCCAACTTTGGACTCACAGTACGGACAAACGGCTAAACCAAAACTGATGCGGCTTGACAGGAGTTCATACAAATGCTTAATATTTTTTTAGGAGGAGATGCCAAACGTTGCCCATGGCACATGTCTGAGATACAGCTATCTCGTAAAAAGTAGGGTGACGATATCGTTACACAAGCCACACGGAGGGTTAAAAAAGGCCAGCAATACAATTTTAAGTTTTCATTTTTTTTTTAACATAAAATTTATTTTAAATATATATGTACAAAATGGCGACGAAAGTGAAATATTCTTATGAAAATAAAAGGTTGGAAAAGTTATTGTTCTTCACTAGCAACTTATATTATTCCACCATAGATTGATTATAATTCAGATATAATTATTTCCTCTTGATCAGGTGTATCGGAAGAACTGCGGTTACATTATCACTACGTGGATCTAACAAACGTATGGGATCAGCAGCGACTTTGAAGTTATGACAACATTTTTGTAATGTTTTTAGTGAATATCGAATTTTTTTTCATTGCAATTTCATAATTATTAACTTACGTATGTAAGTGTCAATATTATTAAAATACCCGGTTCATTTGCTGACGCTTGCCACTTCACTGCCTATATCTTTACAAGCCGAGCTTTCGTTGCAGTTTGCATTCACTCCACTGTCATGTTTCGTACACGTTTTTTTCTAGTTTTTTGAAATACCCACAAGAGTTGGCTGTGCGAATGATCGCCCAAAACCCTAACGCCCAAAAACGGAAAATGAACTATCGCCCAGAAAAATGTTTGGGCGATAGTTCATTTGACTCATTTTGGGTAATGGTTCACAATGAACAATCGCGCCAAATTTTTCAGATGAACTACCGCCCAAAAATTATATCGAACGATTGCCCAAAATAGTATTTTGTAAAAAAAAAAATGTTTAAAACATTAACGAAAATATTTCGTACAGGGGAAATTATTATTTTCCTCGCACGAAAGAAATAAAGTTTAAAGATTTAAGAAAACATTCAAACATTTCGTAAAAGAGAAATAATCATTCTTTAAAATATCTTCAGATTTTGAACTTGTGCGAAAATAAAACAGATTAAATATTTTCGAATAATTATTCCCATTTACAAAAACATAATTCCACATAATTCCTTTCGTTAAAAAATAAATATTCTTTTAAAAAAAACACAGTTTCGATAGTATCGTAAGTGTGGACGTAGAATTTTTTGTTTGATATGTTTGTTGATGAATTTGTTGTTCTTATTAATTTTTATGTTGGTTAAAAATAAATGTAATGCAATCTTTTGTTTAATAGATTGAAATAAATATTTCGGAATAATATGAATTTATTATTTTTCCTGCAGTAAGGAATTTATATGTATCTATATAATATTTTTGTTTGTTTGTATGTATGTATGTATGTTCCGAATAGACTCCTAAACTACTCGACAGATTTTTATAAAACCTATATCAAACGATTCCTTAAATTACTGTGCTAAACAAAGGCTATTTAAGTATTGCCACGACCACTTTAACCGCCCATAAATCAATAAAAATGCTATATTTCAGACGGTTTTGGCCGTATTAGACTAGAATTTAGTAGTTAAGTTTGTTTGCTGACTGTCGGCAACTGTTCGAAAAGTGAATTGCCACACCCCTTTTTCAGAGGGTTTTGGTTGTATTGGACTAAAATTTGACAATTTTGCTGACTCAGGAAATATCATTAAATCACTAGCAGAGTACCCGAGCAGAGAACTGCAACGAGTCTATGATTCGAACGAATTACCATAAATTATCCATCAAAAACCGAATGCGAGTGCGTGCGGTTGCGTACAAGAACCACCACTTCCACGCGAAGCATCCTCATAACAGCGATGAGCGACGAGTGCCGCCGCTTTCACTCATCGCTCATAAGAATGCCGCTCAATGATTCTAATGATTCTAGAGTCATTCCTTATGATTCTATAGTCATTAAGGGGGGCATGACATTGGCAGTTTTTTGAAATCGAGTTTTTAAACTTAAAAATTTTGTATTTTAGTAAATATTCTTAAGAAAATTTCATGGGAAAATTCCTACGGGTTCAAAAGTTACAGCCGAATTAGTGAGAGCGCATTTTTAATTTTTGCGCTACCTACGTACGGCAGCTGGTATATACTTGTTTTACTTGCTACCTGACTTTTGGTGGTTGTTATTTCGTACCTACTTGAAGAGTGGGTTTTTTTCGTGTTTTTGAATTTCTTTATATATCTTGATATTTATAACTCATATAGTGGAATTTTTATTTTATATGCTCAGTTATTTGGCATCTCTTGCATCGTGAAGTCGTGGTTTTTTTTGTGAAAAATATTGAAAATATTGAAAAATTTAAAAATTAAATTGTTAATATAGCAAGCTGCATTGCAGTGTCTACTGACAATGACGGCGCTTATAGTTATCTGCAAATGCATCAACTACTTGGTATCACCATAGGAGCTACAGCATTGAATTTTTCAAAAGGAAATGATGCAAATCGTTTGAAATGCGCCAGAGTGAAGGCATATGAAGCTTCAAAAGAAGCCCGAATTGCTAAACGATTGCAAAAAACTATTGGAAACAGCACAACACACGAAGGCATAAAGTACGAAGCAGGCATGGCAGATTGAAGGTAACCTTTTTTTTTCTTTGTTCACAAACTTTGAACGCGTTTATCTCGAAACCATGTTTTTCGTACTGGTTGGGGCACTAGCGGGTTAATTTTTTGACGAATTTTTTTTTTGTATTTTTTTAAACTTGATTCGATATCGTATGACACTAGCTCTTTTTTTTAAATTTTTTTTTCGATTTTTGCTGAATTTTTAAAGTTACATTTTTAAAATCCGTCGAGTAGTTAAGGAGTCTATTCGGAACATATCCAAAGCGAAGTAGGCTGAGTCGCAATTCTGCTAAGGCTACTAGCACTAGACGACGCAGGCAGCAGGAATCTGAAGCGCCATCAACGGCTAAGGGAGTAAGTGCCACCAGATATTCATTAGCCAAATCACAAAAAATGCAGGAACCACGCGAGCAGCGGCTTAGAGCCAATGCCGCAAGAAATATACTTACCAGATCACAAAAAGGAAGGAACGACGCGAACAGCGGCTTCGGGCAAATGCAATGAGAAATGCTGTTAACAGGTCGCAAGAAGCGCAAGAATCACGTGAACTGCGCCTTAGAGCAAACTCTATGAGAAACAGGATAAACAGAGCACAAGAACGTACGAGCCAAAGGCAAATGCGGCTTGATGATCAAAGGGCAAGAATTTTGAACCAGAAAAATTCTGTACTGAACTCAGTGAATTTGTGTAACGCGGCATTTAAGTACTCACCCGACGTAGAATATTCAACATTAAATTTTGCTATCGTTGGATCAATGTCTAAAAAATGCACACATTGCCGAGCTAAAAAATGGTATCTTGAAAGTCCTTCATTGTATTGTTCGAGTGGAAAAGTTGAAATTTCTTTGTTGACAGAACCACCACACCCATTAAAAACGCTACTTGGAGGCATTACATCTGAATCAAAACATTTCTTAAAATTGATAAGGTCATACAACTCAGCATTCCAAATGACTTCTTGCTAACTGACTCGGTGCTAACATCATCACAGAAGGTGGATATATACCCGCATTTATAGTTCAGGGACAAGTTTACTACAATATTGGATCACTTCGACCTGAAAACAACCAGCAACCGCAGTTCCTCCAGCTGTACTTCGTGAGCTCATCCCAAGATCAGTTAGATCTCCGATGTAGGTATATTCAACCGTCCGGCGCGATATTGTTGTACGGTTGCAAGATATGGTTCATCCAGTTAATAGCTACGTAAGGAGCTCCAAGTGTGCACTTCACCATTCTCCTCCACCAAATGTCCGGTTGGTTATTGACGCAGACAAGCGACAGCAAAGAGAAAACTGAGGAGAACGATAGAAGAAAATCGCATAGAATAGAATATATCATAGAATGCTCTTCGATACCCCCTTATTTATGTGTATGGAGAAAATGGATACCATTTTGGTATACCACAATCACGGGGAACTAGGACCGTTTCTTGCATGCAATTTTATGCGTACATCATGATGGTCCGAAATAATTATTTTAATCATTTACACCGCTGTCAGGATCTTTTCCAACATTATGCCGTTGATATGTACGCTAAGGTAGTTGTGTTAAAAAACCTTAATTTTTCAATGTATTAACCTGAATATTTTGCTAATTTAAAAAGATTGAAGCTGAAAGGCTACTGTACATCAAAACGCATCAGAAAGAACTACGTGTAGATTCATACATTCATCTAAGGGATGGTACAAATAATGATGAAATAAGAGGCAGAGAAATAGGACAATTGTGCATTCTTCCTTCTAGCTTCACTGGAATTTCAAGGAATTTGACTAAAACTTAATGCTAACAAAATCGGGTTTACATTAAATGATAAGCTATCCGGTTTTATTACGTTCCAAGTTGGAAGAAATGAGATAAACGCGCGCACATAATTTTTTTCATTGTATTGGTTTGATCATTACCCTTGAAGATCTTTGAACGTTACATTCAAAAGAAAAATGTTTTTTTTTTCTTGACATTACCAAAATAAAAGTTTTTTCTAAATAAAAGCAATTTCTTCCAATATGTTGGTAAAAAGTTTTTTGATTTTCATTAATACTTGAACTTATTATGTTCATTTTAGTTGATGAGTTGAGTGAAATTTCACTGAAGTACTGGAGAACCATAAACAATAGTGGTAAGATTGTTTAATTACATAATTTTGGTTTTTGTCTCATATCATATATCTAAAACCATTAAACCATTCCAAAAACGAATTAAACAAGGCACGTTTTTTCTCTATGTATGTGTTCAACCTCATTTTTCCTCAACGAGCGCTCTGGCGATTGATATTTTATTCATTTTATTGTATTAAGGTTCATGCATGAACGCACGCAAGATGCCATGACTTATGTAAGAGCATATGGAAAACCAGATCTCTTCATAACTTTCACTTGCAATCCAACTTGGAGGGTTATAGAAAACGAGCTTTTCGAAGGTTTATTGGCAAGGGATTTTAGACAAAAGCTTTCGAAAATGATTCCTTTCGAATGATAATGATGTAAGAAATCTTTGGTCCGGTTAGATGCGATATGTACACAATAGAGTGGCAATAAAGAGGTTTGTCGCACGCCCATATTTTAATATGGCTTCAAGTCAAATTGCATTCGGCACAAATCGACTCTATCATATCAGCAGAGCTACCAAATCCTGACACTGATCCACTTCTGTTTGAGATTGTCAAACGCAACATGATTCATGGACCTTATGGAAACCTCAATCCTAATTCTTCTTGTATGGATAGTGGAAAATGTTTAAAAAGATATCCAAGGCATTTATTGAGAGACACAGAGACTGGTTATGATGGCTACCCACTATATAGAAGAAGAAAACCTGAGGATGGAGGAATTTCTACAAAACTAAGAATAAAAACTGGGGTAGAAGTCGATATAGGTAATCGATGAATTGTACCATATTGCCCGTTATTAACAAAAATGTTCAGCGCACATATTAATGTTGAATTCTACAATTCAGTGTAATCAATTAAATACGTGTGCAAATACGTGAATAGGGGTTCTGATGCTGCTATGTACGCGCTCTTAAATCAAAACACAAACGATGAAGTGACTGCTTTTCAATCAGGAAGATACATAAGCAGTAATGATGCATTTTGGAGAATTTTCGGTTTCCCTATTCATGAACGCCACCCTGCTATTCAACAACTAAGTGTGCATCTTGAAAATGGACATCGTGTGTAATTCACGGAAGAAAATGCCTTACAGCAGGCATTAGCTGCAAAAAACACAACATTGACTGCGTTTTTCTTCCTTTGCCAAACTGATTCGTTTGCACGCACATTACTTTACTCTGAAATTCCATCCTTTTATACTTAGAGTAACAACCAGTGCATTAGACGAAAACGAGGAAGTCCTGAAGAAAGCAATCCTAATATTTTTAGACATGAAACATTGGCAAGAATTTACTCTGTTCATCCAACTCAACAGGAATGCTTTTATCTACGAAATTTACTTCTTGAAATCTAAGGACCTACATCATTCCAGGACGAGTGGAGAAAGAAGTTTGCTCAACTTACAGAGAAGCATGCTTGAAGTGGGGCCTTCTTGAAGATGATGCACAATGGGATGCTACTATGATAGAAGCATCACTTTCAAAATCACCATCAAGCCTCAGAAGTTTGTTTGCAATATCGTTGAAAGTTTGTTCTGTGTCCAATCCCTTACAGTTGTGACATAGTCATAAAAACATCTTATCAGAAGACTATAAGCACCATGCCGAAATACAAAACAACAACATTTCGTTTGACTACAAAGACAACATCTTTAATTTGGCTTTTGTTGACGTAGAAGACGAAGTTATTGCTTTGGGAGGAAAAGATCTTTCATCATTTGGATCTGGCGAAACTTAACGAAGAGGAAATGAAAACTTTGATCGCGGCGTTTTACGAGAACTTTCCTACAACATTGAAGCGCTCAAGGAGGAACTTCAATCTAATGAACCCAAGCTTTTGCCAGATCAAAAAATTGCATACTCAACAATCGTCGACAGCGCTATGCATAAAAAAGGTGGAATGTTTTTGTTTTGGATGCACCAGGCGGCACTGGAAAAACTTTCCCTTTAAAAATGTTGCTCTCTAAAGATCGTTAGCAAGGGAAGATTGCTGTAGCAGTTGCCTCTTCTGGAATTGCAGCAACCATGTTACCAGGAAGAAAAACAGCGCACGCAACATTCAAATTACCTTTGAATTTAGCCGCAAAAGATACTCCAACATATAACATCAGTAAAAGAAGCGGTCTTGCTAACGTACTTAAACAGTGTGATCTAATCGTATGGGACGAATGTACAATGGCTCAAAAGACGGCACTAGAAGCTTTAGACAGAACATTGCAAGACATTCGAGAGACCAAGCACGTGATAGGCAAAGTGACATTGGTTTTAGCAGGAGATTTTAGGCAAACATTGCCTATTGTTCCGAGAGGCACGCGTGCGGATGAAATAAAATCATCCTATTTTTGGAAAAATATAATTAAGTTCGACTTAAAAACAAACATGAGAGCTCACATCTATGGAGATCAATTGTCTGGTCTTTTCGCAAACAATCTTTTAAAACTAGGGAGTGGACAACTTGAAAAAGATGCTCAAGGTAAAATAAATTTAAGTCCAATTCCTACCATAGTGAAATCTGCAGAAGAGCTCCAACAAAAAGTTTTTCCGGATCTCGTAAGCATTATAAAAATCAAAGTTGGTTGTCGAGAGAGCAATTTTGGCTCCGAAAAACACCATTGTCAATGCAATCAACTTCAAACTTTTACAGCAGTTGCAGGGTGATATTTCCACTTATAAATCGGTGGATACAGTTCCTAATCAGAACGAATATGTTAACTACCCTGTCGAGTTTTTAAATTCATTAAATTCACCAGGAGTACCACCTCATAGCCTCAGCCTAAAAGCTGGATCACCTATAATGATATTGAGAAATTTAGATTCACCACGACTTTGCAATGGCACCAGGCTCTCGGTTAAGAAATTATTGCCAAATGTGATTGAGGCTACTAGATATTTTAACAGGGTGCGTAAATGGAGATTCCTTGCATTCTCATTATACCAACAGACATTCCATTGCAGTTCATGAGACTGCAATTTCCAATCCGTCTCAATTTCGCCATGTCTATAAACAAATCCCAAGGCGGAACACTTAAAGTTGCAGGACTTGACTTGACCGAAAACTGTTTCGCTCGTGGGCAATTATATGTCGGCTGCTCACGCGTTGGGATTCCAATTGTGTATTCAGAAGCTTTAAAATAATTACAAAAAGACATGAATATAAATGTGCAAAATATTTACTGTATTACACAGTTACTGAAAAATATTCGTAAAACAATTATTGATTTATTTAATTGTTTATATGTAGTAGCGCGGCATTTTTTAAATACCAAATATAAACTAATATAATGAACATGCATCACTTCTTCGTATTGCAACGTCTTATTTTCTGTGTACATCAGGTGGACAAAGCGATCCCACCCTAACTGATTGGAGTCTGCCAGAAGACTGAAAGTTTTTTAGCGGCGCAAACATTTATATACGTATACATTGCCTTTAAAGCTCAGAAATTCATAAAACCAATCAATTCAACAAGCAACACGATGTTGCGTTCAAGATTTCGGCACGAACTAAAGCAACAAGCATGAGAACGTCAGCAGCAACTGAATCATCAATGCATTTTTCTTATACAAAAATGTGAATTTTTCTTCTTTTCTTTTGCTATCGTGTGACTTTATTAATGAAATGGCAAAATCCAAAGTTTAATATTCCTTTTATGCACAAAATAACTGATATGTTGGCATAAATTTTATCTTTGTACGATGAATATTAAGGACTGTATAATACCCTAAAATGACCCCCAAAAAACGTTGGCATGACTTTGAAGAAATTCGTGGAAATACCACCATACAAACCGCGCTGTAAGACGTAATTCTACGTCAAAACTAAAATTCGAACAGCCGATTTTGACATACATCTTCCTTTTTATTCCAACTTTAGCCTACCTTATAATTCTACCATGGATAAAATCAACAAAATGATATTTGACGATCGGAGAATGAAATTGCGCGAGGTGGCAAAGGCTGTAGGCATTTCAACTTAGTGGTTACATCGCATTTTGCATGAATGTGACATAAAAAAGCTATCCTCGCTATAGGTGTCGCGATTGCTCGGTCATAAGCACAGCAGTATGACCACTTCAAAAGGATGTTTGGCGATGTTCAACCGCAATTCGAACGAGTTTTTGCGCAGTTTCGTAGCCGTTGAAAAAATATGGTTACAACACAATACACCATAGATCAAGGAACAGTCAAAGCAGTATAATTCTCTGGGTAAACATGCACCAAAGAAAACCAAGGTGGTTCTGTCAGCGAACAAGGTCATTGTGGCAGTTTTTTTGGGGTGAATGTGGAGTCATTCACATCGACTGTAATTATGAGAAGAATCAGAAGTACATGATCATGGAAGAAAGTTAGTCGTTCTATTAGGGGGGAAGCTCTGTCCTGCAGGCCTAGGTTAGCTCAAGTTGACATTAATTCTAACAAAAGAATTACTTTGACACTCAAAAATTCAACAAATATGGCCGTTGACTGTCACACAACCACAAGACAGTTTTGTGGTTGACTATTGACTAACGAAAAAGAGTGGCTATACACGCGAACCGTGTGTGTTGAGTGTGAGTGTGACTCATGATCGATAATGTGTACCCCGCTGTAGATATTACCAACCAAATATTAAGCTGACGAACTAATCAACGGACAAACAATTTTTTACAGGCGTATATTTTGGTGGCATTTGTTAGAGATTATTCCAAAAACTTAAGCTTAAAATTTAGTTACACAAACCTTATGTTGGGATATTCAGAACAAAGCACTAAATATATGTCTATGAGCAAAGCTTTAAATAGTTTGTTTAAGCCTGGAGGAAGCATATCGATCAAGAGATATCATGATGAAGTTCTTTGTAGTATTTTTTTGGCAATTGTCGCTGTGTTTAGTATTAAATAACATCATTGAAAGTCATAAATTTAATTCATAAGGAAGATTTTCTATTATCCTTGCAACTTGAGAGTACAAATTAACGGAATTTTAATTCAATTTCTAAGGAAGGCACAAGACGGTAACGGACTTCTAAGTCCGGTGACGAAATCAAGGCAATTGACTCCAAATGTATTGCAGAAAATTCAGTTTCGGAAGAGAATATTGCAAAAATAAAACAATTGGAACTCCCCGATGAAGAATCTGTGCGCAAATTTATTCTTTGCCGTGCTGAAAAGATGGAACTCTTATGCACTCACGAAGGATAGTATACCGGTCATTTGGTAGAGGAATTTAAAGGAAATTTCCCCGTAGCTGAAGTATAGCGATAATCGATGGTTGTTTCGATAATAACGAGCTAGGCAATTCTGATGATGTTCGGATATACCGTGGCCACAAGTGTTTAATGGACAGCAAACTTGTTCAGAAGGCAAAAGAATACGTTAAGAATCTGTTAAATACTGAGTGGCTAAAATAAAAATAATTAAATCCTAACAAATTTAATATGAAATTTTTTTTAATGAGATCATAAACTAGGTCTCATGCCGTGCTTTTCGGACTTATAGTGGTTAAAGTGTCAAAAGCGAGAGAGTAGGAAAAAATCTCTAAGAAGCAGAAGAAAACACAAATAAGTACGGAAACTCTTTTTGGACTAAACTAAATAAATCGTTTGTGTCAAAATTTATGAAATGGCTTCAATGAAGTGGGAAAGTTTTCAAATCCACACATACTCAAACCCACATTTTTATCTGATTTTTACACAATTCACGATTTTTCCAGTTTCCATTTAAATATTTTTTTCTCTATTTCATAGAACTAATATGTAATAATTTTTCTTTGTTTTGAAATTTTTTTTTTAGATTATACGGAAAGGTTCGCTCGTGTAAGAACGCGAGTTAGTACACCGCTTATTTTGGTGAGCCAAACTTTCAAAGCATTTAAACTAGCTCATGTACTTGAACAACAAAAAATAGAGACGATTTATTCTCTTGGGACGATTCATGAGCCGTGCATCGCAATGACTGAAAAGAAGAGCATAGTGGAGCTCCCAGATAGGTAAAAGGAATTTTAATTGGTTCTATGTACTGCTTAGATAAAAGTCGATGTATTTTGGGCAATTGGGTTCCATTGGAACTTCTTTGGGTTATGTATACTCCTTGGACAAACATTTTTGGACAAATAGCTTTTATTTTAAATATTTTTGGAGCTGTTGTGTCTTGGATTTTTTGACAAAAAGGTTCCACTTGCCCCAAGTTTATTCTTATACCCCAACGCGTACTGGGTAAGGGGTTTATTAACTTTGTAATTCCGTTTGTAACGCCAAGAAGGAGGCGTGCCAGGTATAGAAAAATATATATTTATTTGATCAGCATCACCTTCTGAGTCGATTTCCGTGTGTCCGTCTGTCTGTCCGTCTGTCGACACGATTACAGCCGCAATTTTAAAGCTATCGCGATGAAATTCAAAATATAAGTTTATTTTTAAAAAAGGAAGACCAAGTTCGAAAATGGGCCAAATCGGATGAAAACCACGCCTACCTCCCATACAAAGTGGCTTTATTTTAAAAGTAAAATCTCTAAAAAATCTGCTCAAATTAAGGAAATGTCTTGAAATTTTGCATATAGGCTTTTATATATAAAACATAGACCACCACTATGATATTTGGCAAAATCGAATGAAAACCACGCCTACCTTTCATACAAATTGTCTTTATTTTAATCGTTAAATCTCTTAAAAATCCACAAAAATTAATGGAATGTCTTGAAATTTTGCACTTTAGCTATGATATATAATATGACCATCTCTATGATTTATGGCAAAATCGGATCAAAGCCACGCTTACTTCCCATACAAAGGGACGTCTATCAAAATAGGAAAACTTTCGTTAATTTATAAAACTGAATGTCATCGTGTATGTCGTGGCTAAAGACTTCGAATATACTTCAATATGGCCGCGAGGGGGTATTTTAACTTCGGTACCCTGCCGAAGCTCCACCCTTACTAGTTGTATTGTATTTGTGGCAATTGGGCTCCATTGGAACTTCTTTGATTTATGTATTCTCCTTAGACAAACATTTTTGCACAAATAGATTCCATTTCAAATTTTTTTGGAACTGTTGTGTCTTGGATTTTTTGACAAAAAGGTTCCACTTGCACATATAGGTTCCACTTGAATTAGTTCTTGAACTCCTTTTGTATTGTATTTTCCTCAATTGGGTTCCAGTGGAACTTTTTTGGGCTATTTATACTCCTTGGACAAACATTTTTGGACAAATAGTTTCCATTTTAAATATTTTTAGGAATGTTGTGTCTTGGATTTCTTGATAAAAAGGTTCCACGTGCACATATAGGTTCCACTTAGATTAGTTTTTGAACTATTTGGGTCATTGAAACTTTTTTGAGTTTTGTAGACTCCTTTTACAAATATTTTTTGACAAAAACTTTCCGCTTGGACAAATAGCTTCCACTTTCAATATTTTTGGAACTAGTTGGGTCGTTTGAACTTTTTTGGATTTGGCGGACTCCTTGGACAGAAGTATATGGTTCTATGGCCAATAGGTTCCTCTTGGATTAATTATGGTACTAGTGGGATAATTGTAACTTTTTAGGTTTTGTGAACTTATTGGACAAAAATCTTAGATTTTTGACACATAGGTTCCACTTAGGCAAAAAGGATCCACTTGCAATTTTAAAACAAGTTGAGTAATAGGCCAACAAAATTCATGGTTTTTGCCCAAAAAGCTCACTTATCTCGTTAAAGTTAGAAAGTCCCAATTATTTCCAAAAATATTTTCAATGGAATCCATTTGTCAAAAATTCAATGTTTGTTCAAGGAGTCGGATCCTATTATATGAAAAATTATTGTCCAAGGAATCCACTAAGCACATAAAGTCCAAATGACTAAACAGTGCAAATTAAAAGTGGTCAAGTGGATCTTATTTGTCAAGAAACAGTTTATTTAAAGAGTCCACTAAGCCCAAAAAGATCCAATGATCCAACTAGTTTAAAAAATATTGCAATTGGCTCCTATCTGTCCAAGTGGTACGTTTGGCATTTGACAAAAAAATCCCAGATTTTGGTCCAAGGAGTCCATTTAAGCCAATAAAGTTCCAACGACCCGATTAAGCCTATTTGTTGAGAAATTTTGTATAGGAAGTCCATTAAACCCAAAAAGTCCCAGTGACCCAAAAAGTTCCAAAAATGCTTCAATTCGAACAGATTTGTTTAAATGGAAAGTATGCAGGATATAAAAAAGTTCCAATGACCCAACTAGTACCATATATAATCCATGTGGAACATATATCTTTGTCCACAGTCAACAGAAATCATAAAAGTTTTAATGGATTCTACTGGGAGCTAAATTTTTCTCTAAACTGCTCAGATTTCATTCCTACCTCTTATTTCCATGATCGTCTCATGAGCTGTCTCATGAACATTAAAATTCTCATTTACGTTCTCGTTCACGAGCGCGCACGTTTTGGTAGGCACACGTACACTCTAAAAAGTAAATCTTATTTTAAGCCCTACCTGAAAGTCAACTTTAACCATAATGTAAGCCACAGCTTGTTTTCAATATTCTGCTGACTTAAATGAAGTCAGCAGGAAATCTTAATTTTTTATTGAAGAGCTAGCTTCTCAAATTTTAGGCAACATCAATCTTAATTTCAGTTGATCTTGCTTACTTTATACAAAGTGGAACTCGAACCTTAGCTGATTCGCACACAAATCAAGCACGTTAACCAGTATCTCAAGGCCATCACAAAAATTTGGTGTACACAATTAAATGCGACGCAGCAGCATTAGCAGCACTACACAAATATTAGCCGAATGAGTATACAACTGACGGTGGTGCAATTGGTTAAGCAGAGAGCGCAGTAAACCAATCAATTTAAGAGGTCCGGGTGCGAGTCACAACGATTGGGAGTGAGAAAGTGTACATTTTTTTTAAATCATATTAATTTTATATGTTTAAAATTAATGTTAAAATAAAAATGAAATTATAAAAATAACAAAAAATAATACCAACTTGTAGGGATCGAACCCGCCATCTCACGGTTGGGAGTTCAGAGCGCTATCATCGCGCCAAAGAAAATAAATTTTGATGCGCTCTTAAAGTCTAGTAAAGTAGCGCAGTGCTATTTTTATTATTATTATATATTTATATCACACTGCAACGTGCTTGAAATTCAGTGGTGGAAGCTCTGCTTTAATCATTTAGCTGCCTTAAATTAAGACAACTAAGTTGTTGACTTTTAGGATAAAAACGCATATGTAATTTCACCTATAGCTGTCTTAATGCTGTTGCAGCTTACATTAAGACAGTTTCTCAGCTGATTGTAAGATTTACTTTTTACAGTGTAATGAGACCTCATATCAAAGTCTCACCAAAACGTACGATTTTTTGTGTACCTTTTTGAATTGTACGTTCATAAAGGCACGCGAGCTGCTTTTTGTGTAAAGCATAGGTTCTCAAACTTTTTAAGTCTACAGCCCTTTTTAGAGTTAACAATTTTTTCAGCGTCTCCCCTAGAAAAATACCTAATTTCTTCGTAAGAACTATGGAAAAAGAAAATAAAACTTGTTAATTTTATTATTTACTAGCTGGAATACCCGGTTCCACCCGGGGTGTATAGCATTCAGGGTGTGTAAAATGTGTGGAACGTGATGCAACTAACAATGCACAACGATCAATGGATCCAATATCGACTTTAAATTTATTGTCAGTAATAAAATTTTTATTTTTAAGGCTAAACTTGCAGATTTTATAAAATAGTGGATTTTAATCAGATTCAAACTATCAAATAAACCCCTTTTATCAGTTAGATATCAGCTTCACCTGCCACATTGAATGATGAGTTATAGACCTGATATAGTTTGGGCACACGCCCACTTTTAGCATTGTGTTTGGCAAAGGACCTGCTTATCCCTTTGCTACTTGTCTAATCACGCTCACTTTTCTAAACTACGGACCTAATAGGTATATGTGCTTATAATACCAAAGCATATATGTGCAAAATATGATTTAAGTCGGACAAACCGTGTAAAAGAAGTTGGATTTAAAAGAATGTGACACGAAGTCTGCCTAATGCCGCTCAATTTTCTAGACTACTGAAATCATAGAATATGTTATATGTGCAAAATTTGGTTGAAGTCTGATAAACAGTGTAAAGATGTTCGATTAAAGTCAAAGCGATACGCCCCTTGTTTTATTTGTCGACTTTTCTAGATTACGAACTGCTCTTTGTTCCAAGGAATAAATGTACAAAAGTCGGGCAAACGGAGTAGGATTTTGATAAATCTACCGCCTACTTGCAGCGTTTCAGTGCCCCCAAAGTTTCGTTAACTCAATACAGCCCTCCAGAGCGCCATCAGCGCCCACAAAAGGGCAATAATGCCCACTTTGAGAACCTATGATGTAAACGGATACAAATGCGAAAAAAGTCCCTTTTAAATTATGCATTTTTACTTTAGATTTATTTTATTGTGGACAAACTTTTTTTAAATCCATCTATCTATCTATCTAGCTATTTGTTCAAAATGTATCCCTAAAACAATTGAAATCAGCTACAAACCATAGATCACTAGAGAAATCAGCTTAAATCCAAACATTTTAAACAGCAGATAATTTACATATTTAAATAAATTAGTCTATAAAAAGTGTATGCAAATCCGTAAATAAATTAAAATTTTTCATATATATTATTTTTAAACAAAAAAAAAAAAGCTAATACGGTCTAATATTACTCCAATTAATTAATTTTCCCGCAAATCTTGAAAACCAATTTTTCAGCCAAACTATTCCTTAAATCTTACACTATTCAAGTTATTTCCTGCCCTATAAAGTGTACGCAAAAGTGGTTAAAAGTTTTGTTAAGTTTACTTTTTAAAGTTTATAGAAAACCTCTAACTTAATGGTCTTAAACACTTGATTAAGTACATATTTCAGCGTTCTCGAGTGGGAGGACAATTCATATGAATTTGTAGAATTTTTCTAAAAACTTGTCCTCAATTATAAATATTGGAGCACCCTATCTTCTTTCAGTAAAAATTTCTATTAAATAATAAACTTCTGTTGAAGATTTTTAAAAATAAGTTAAGTATAGTCTTTTATATAATTATCATACCCCAAAAATAGATCAACATGCCTTCAAATTTCATCAATGGGCAATTAACCTATGCTAAACTTCAATTGACTAAATTTTCCCTTAAAATTTTCAAAAATTCATTAATTGCAGGTATATCAGTGAAAAAAAGGGTTCACTATATAAAAAACTAGGGGTTCTAACTGTAGATAATCAACCAAAGCAACCGAAATATTTCAAGAATATTTAAATTAAATTAAATATAAATTTTCAAAAATAACCCCTCTTTTGTCATTTTTTTCGCCCTAAGCTCTGCTAATGAAGGATACACCAACCATTACCAATTTTTCCAAATCTCCCATTAATTCTTATTTGTGAAAGTAATACATTTTTTGATATTCTTTATTTAAGACATATTGTCCTAAAATAAATTTTTGAATAATCCATCTATTGAAAACAGATGGTTACATACTTATACAACTTAACAATCTGAATCTATCTATCTATCTATTTATCTATCTAACTATCTATCAATATTATTATTACACAAGCGCATTTTTTGTGATGACTACAAATCTATACTGTAGACGCGATTTTCATAAATAGGGTAGGACCTAAAAGGTCTTGCTCTTTAGATGTGCAATAAGGTATTATTTTTCTAAATAATTATGTATTTTTAAAAAAAAATGTAAACAATTTTCTATGAAACAACCAAATATCATTGTGATGTATGTATTGTAATAAAAGTATGTGACATATTTTAATTATAATGCTATGATAAGTAATAACTGGGCTACATTACAATTCAACAGAAACACAGAAAGTTTCTATGCAATTCTTGGTTCAAAGCTAAAAATTATTAATAAAAAAAGAAAAAAAAACTACCTATCACTAGATATTTTTTATTTTGGCGTTTTAACGACACACGGGATTACACGTGATATTAATTTCATTTCAATAAACCAAGTTTCAATAAGAAAATGTCGACATATCTTCATTTTTATACCCCCTATAAATAAATTGTGACTATGTTTTATTCAGACATTTTGACAAGCTCGAATTACGTCACAACAAAATTGGCGGACATGCGCAATACAAAATCTGGCAATAAATCATTCTTATCATATCAATTATAATATATCATTCAAATTTATTCAACTTTTTTTGTTTGTAGGATACGTCCTGCAAACGTAAAAACAGATAGGGCCAAACAAGAGCTCGGGGTGGCGCCCATCTTGGTAGCAGGTCATATTCGGTATATCCATATGAAACAAGCCTGCGAAGGTATAGCAATTGACCTTAAAACTTGTTAGTACGGGAACAGTCTTACACGTCAAATGGAGTAGACCCTATCTATCCACCGCACTGAGACTAGAAATGGCCGAATAAATTTGGATGTGAGTGTTTTGACATGCATGCGTAATATGTTGACTCTCGGGCTTTTCTTTGGGGTTTGCTCGTCGACTTTTGAATTGGTCCCTCAAATTGGCACGGCGGTCACTGAGGTTAGTGGTGAAATGGTGAAAACATGGGTTCTCATGCTGAGCACGGCAGTCCCTGAGAACAAGGACAATACTCTATCTGGATGTTGAGATCTTTAGATCATCCGGACTGGCAGAATAAGAGTGGTAAAATTAGGTCCTCCTCTGTAGGTAACGTTATGTGTAATTGCTCGCAACTGAGCCAACAGCTGTGAGCTGTTGGAATGGCCCTTTCAGTGCTCATTGAGCACGGTCAAGTATAAAAATGCACTCCTTCATAATTGCATGAGTTCATTTTTGGTCTCTTTGCGGGGATGTTGTGGATCCTCATTTACGGGATCGAGTTGCCCAGATGATTGTCGTGGGCTGGCCCTTCGGGGAGACTCGTACTGGTTGTGGTTGCGTAAATGCTACACAGGTCTAGATTAACCGGCGGGGTCGCGCAGTGGTACGACCGGGCTGGCATATCTGTCTTAATATGCAAGAGATTGGATAGGTCTCGTCTTCACCAGTAGATGAATTGTAGGTACGTCACTACTGAAATCTAAACTGGTACTGCTATTACGGATAGTACGTAACTATTGCATAACGCTCCTAATCAGCAGGGCACTGGGTGATGCTTTGTGTTTCTGAAACGGCTTCCATGCTCGTGTTGCTACACCGGATGCCACGTATGTTTTACTGGTTAAGGCATAAACGGGTCCGTGTTGTGGTAAAACACATAAGTTCTGGTTGTCTGTTTCAGGAACTATTACCCTATGTCTGGAGACCCAAGTACTTAAGCTTTGCGGCAGGCGTACTTGTTAAACCAGATTCTGTCTGTAAGCTATGCTGACATCTAGTACAATATACAAGGGGATGAGAACAATAGAGTTAAAACTTCTCCTCTCTATAATTTTATTTATAACTATAATTTTAAGTCTACAAAATTTCTGCTGGAAAAAAATTATTAAACTCGTAAAGAAGCAAAAAAAAAAAAAAAAAACCATACCAAAACAAAGAAAATATATTAATATAAGTTCTATGAAATAGACAAAAATTTTTAAAATTAAAACTGGAAGCATCGTGAATTGTGTAAAAATCAGATTATAACGTGGATTTGAGTATGTGTGGATTTAAAAGCTATGCTACTTCATTGGAGCCCTTCACTAATTTTGAAACAAGGGGTTTATGTAACAGTTTAGACATTTTTAGTCTGAAAAGAATTTCCGTACTTTTTTGTGTTTTCTTCTGCTTCTAAGAGATTTTTCCCTACTCTCTCGATTTTGACACTTTTACCACTTTTATTCTGAAAAGCACAGAATCCAACCAAATTTTAAATACTCATTCAAAAAAAACTTCATAATTTGTTAGGATTAAGTTTAATTTAATTTTATTACAGATTGTCATTTTTTAACAGATTTTACGCTTCAACTGTTTTAAAACGTACTCCTTTGTCTTCTGGCCAATTGTGCTGTTCAGAAGACACTGTTGAATACGGTATATCCAAACATCAACTGGACTGCCTTGCTCGTTGTTATCGACACAACCATCTACTATTGCTTTCACTTCATCTTCGGGGAAATTTGCTTTGTATTGCTTGACCAAACGGTCAGTGCGATATCCTCCATCGGTGCAGAAGAGTTCCAGCTTTTCAGCACGGCAAAGAACGTATTTTCGCACAGATTCTTCATCGGAGAATTCCAATTTTTTTATTTTAGCAATATTCTCTTTCGAAACTGAATATTTTTCGATACATTCGGAGTTAATGGAATGGATTTCATCAGGGGTCTTAAGATTCCAATCATCAGCTTTTATCTGCATTAGAAATTGAATTAAGATTAATAAAAATAACGTTAATTTGTACGCTCAAGTTGCAAGGAACAATCCATCCCCGATTTGACGAAAAAAAGGCGAACAAAAATTCAGCAATTATTTAACGAGCCAAGAAAAGAAACAACATAATGATATGTTAGAAACAAAAATGCTCAAAAATGTCTGAAAAACAGAAACAAATTGCCACGTGCGAGTCCCGGCTGCGTAAGCTGTACGAGCGTCTAGCGAAAGAAAAATTTGACTGCATTATAATGGACGACAAGATATATGAAAAATGGACTCTACAACCGTGGCAGGTCCACAATTCTATACAAAAATTAAAGGGCAAAATTCAACTGGGAAAATTTGTCCAGAAAGTTCTGGTCCGGTAAGGTATTTACGAGTACAGTTGCGGCCTTAAAACATCCACTTTTTTACAAAAGGCACAACAAGTGCTGAAATTTGTGATTCTTCAGCAAATGAAAGATGGAAAGATGGAACAAGCAGAAAAACAAAATTGGTTTCTGCCTAGTTAATAGGTGAACTAAGAATTTGCTTGTCCTTTGCTCTCAAAATTTGCCGTTGTGTACAAAACTTGCAGAAAGCCTTCATTCTATTATAGAAAGTAACTATATGTGCATCAGTAACAAAGGTTTGCAAATAATGGGATTACTATAGTACTGGTCAGCTAAGGGTCGTTTCAGAAGTAATTTTTTTTGTAGAATCCAAAGCCGTGCTCAGAATTGGCTAATCATGTCAGAATTTTGAGATATTTGAGGTTATGCACACGAAAAATACCTACTTTTGAGGTTAGATAAACTATGCACAACATTTCTTAAATTATTTTTTTTTTATTTTATCATAAAGTTCTATTCTTTCCCTCTAAAATGAGTTCTGAAATGGTACAGTACGATTAGTCGCGTAGCGTGGGTGGAGACAGGGGAAAGGGGGCGGTCCGCCCCGGGTGGCACTTTCAAGGGACGGCAAAATCACAAAAATAGAGTTTTTTTATATACTCGTATATATCATATATACGCAACAATGTCTGAGTTTGGTATACCCAAAGTTGATTAGACTTTGCAGAATGACGTTGAGCAACACACGCAGCTCCGTCAAGGTAGGAAATGACCTCTCCGAAACCTTGAATACCGAAAGAGGTTTCAGGCAAGGCGATGCACTGTCTTGCGATCTCTTCAACATCATTATGGAGGGGATCGTACGAAAGGCCGGTGTGCATCGTAATGGCACCATTTTCTACAAAGCCATTTTCTACAAAGTGTCCAGCTCCTTGCGTACGCTGATGATATTGATATTGTCGGCAGATTCAAGAGAGATATTTCTGCTGCTTTCACCGCTATCGAAAAGGAATGAGCCACAATGGGTTTGACGATAAATGAGGGTAAAACAAAGTATATGCTGTCTACAAACAAGGGAGCGCGGCGTTTAGACTCCCACGTTTCATCCGGCAGCTATAACTTTGAAGTAGTCAAGGAGTTCGTATACCTTGGCACCGCCATTAATACCAAAAACGAAATCAGCCTGGAGATAAAGCGAAGAACAATAATTGCTAATTGGTGCTACTACTAACTTGTTCTACTACTAACCTAATTCTTAGAAAATATGGAAAGCAATTCGTGTTTAATTTAATTTTTAATTGAAATGAGTTGCCAAACATGAAAACTGAACAAAAACTATCAGATTGTTGTTTTTTGCTTTTCTAAAAAAAATCTTATTTTCTACTTTTCGAAAAAGTCTTATTTTTATATATCGAAAAATCTTATTTTTTCTGTTTTTTTTCAAAAAAATTGCAAAATATTCAAATATGATAGTATTTCAATTAAATGCAGCATAAAATTTTTCTTAGACTATGATTAATATTGGCATTCAAAATTGTGCGGTTATGTTAAATAACCTGTTCGAAATGCAGGTTTTTTCCGAAAAAATCATTAAAAATCGAAAAACATAAATACTTCTCATTTCGAATGACTTCAATAATTCAGTGGTTCCAGTTCAAAACCCTTCTTATTCACTCTAAGACACGAACTGAGTTGATAGTGCGAAATCGTTGTTAATGGTACAGCGTGGGCCCTTCAAATCTGATATATAAAAACTTGCCTTATGTCAAAGTTATAAGACGGTAAAAAGTAGCTTCCGTTTCAAAATCAGCGTTATCGTCTCATACTGTCAGTTAAAATTTTTTAAATTTAGAATTTAAATTTAGAATTCAGATATTTTAATATGTACTTTCGTAATATTATAATACTTTAAATACTTTCGTATTTCGAAACTTGTCTTAGCCGTAGTGACGTAACATAACTTGTCTTATCCAAATTATTTCCTATTACATCTCACTTATGTTTTAATTTGGTTAATAGGTGCTGGCATTAAAAACAATAGGCAACTTAGAGGGGAAGAATAGAACTTCATGTCAAAATACTCGTAATAAGAAAATAATTCAAGAAACGTTGTGCATGCTGTATCCAACCTCAAAAGTAGCCATTTTTCGTGTATGTAACCTCAAATATCTCAAAATTATGACAAGATGAGCCAGTTCTGAGCACGGGCTCGGACTCTACAAAAAAAATTACTTCGGAAATTACCCTCACCTGGCCAATACAATCGCAATCCCAATATTTGCAGTCTTTTGTTATTGACGCACTTATAATTATTTTCTATAGTAGAATTAAGGCTTACTGCATGTTTTGTAGATAACGGTAAATTTTGTGAGTAAAGAACAATCAAATATTCAGTTCACCTATTAATTAGACAACAACCAATTTTTCTGCATACTTACATTTTGCCGTTACCGAAGTTGTACGCTTTAAAAGTTGTACATCTTTTTGTCACATAATTATTTCGCAGACTATACTTTGATTTTTTCGACGCCAGCAAACAACAACAATACCACGCACATTTCTTGTCTTGCTGTCGCAGCGCAATGCGCCAACGAGGTCAATTAACTTACAACTGATACGGAAATATCGAAGTTGTTGTAATGGATAAAATCGAGCTAGGCGATTTATAACTCCGTTTTAAATATTCAAATCAGTTATTTTGTTATTACTTACGGTTATATCGCAAGCACTATTTTCCAACCCTGATGTAACACGACAATGAAGAACTGCCAGAATTGCCAAACAGGCCAATGCAAAAAGTGAATTCATAGTGATTGGTTTTTTTATCTTCACAACTATACTCGCAGTAGAATTAGAAATGATAAAATTGAAGCTTTTGCAATGGCTTTTTATACCTGTCTAAGACACGATTGTTTAATTATGCAATAAACACACGCATATTCTCAAAAAACGAGTTGCAAATATTTGATCAAGAAAACACATTTTGTTTTGTCATCGAAATTTTTTTATTTCAATTTATTTTCTTTATACTACGAGTATTATTAAGGTAAGCTAGAACGTAGCTGACGAGGAAAGATCCGCAGGTGTTACTCGCCGATTTGAATGATTTTCGAATATGTGACAGAGGACAAAAGTCTAAGGCTGACGTATTTTTTTAAACGTGCTCAATCGATGGTTTAAAATCAGCGAAAATTTAGTTTTTTCGCAATAATTTAACTTTTTTCCATAGAAACATGCACATATTTGGTATCAAACGAAAGGTATTGAAAAGGCGCACATAATGGCGTCAAATTTTTAGAAAGATGTTTTATTGTTATTTTGTTCTTGAAATTTTTAACAGTATTTAGTCGATATCATGAAGAGCCCTTACTCGAAATTGTTTCATGTTCACTTATGTCTAATTCCAGCAAAATTCTAAAAGTTACCTTTTTGTTTTTTTGAAGCGAAGCTTTTTACTCCTCGTTCTGTGATTTGCTTAGAGTGAAATATGAAAAATTTTCGACAGATTTTTTCTTACAATTTTATAAGGTTTCTCTGTTTCTGCGTTTTTTACAACAAGACAATTTAATATATCAAATATAAAAAAACATTTCTCCGGCTGCCGTGGGAATTCGAACCTGTCAATCTTCGATTGAAGTTCTATACTCTATCCATCGAGCCAGACACCTTTTTTACGGATGTACATTGATTCAGTATTAAGTGCAATTAAAGCTATGTTGCAGCATATCCAATAATATATTAAAGTATTTGTGTGGTTTGGGTACCCTGTAGGAAAATCAACTAATTTAAAAGTAGTTGATAAAGTAGTTTTTTGTCAACCACAACTAGTTGAAATTCTGACTTTTTTCCATAGAACGAATATTTTGTATGGTGATGTCAGCTAAATAAATCAATTGACTTTCGTCTGCATATATTTTCAACTACTTGTTAAATTAGTTACATTTAAATTATTTTTTAATTGCTTTTAAATAACCAATTGAAAACTATTACTGATGGCCTAAAGTTAATAATATTTGATGAAATAACATGGTTAAATATATATAAACTTGTAATCTAATAAAAATTTGCAATTAAAACATGTCAACATCAGAGTAGTTGCCGCCTTAATATAATTAAAAGTAGTTCATATGCTGGTTTATTTTAAATTAGTTTTTTAATTAGTTGTTTTTAAAAACAAGTTAGTTTGTTCCTATAGGGTAGCTACTTGCCACTTGCTACAAGAGTTGATTAAATGATCCGTATTGCGACTTTTCCACAATTGTGGTAAATCTAGCACTTTTTGGTTTCTACCACTATTTGAATTTTTTTAAAATCTATCACTTTTTTATATATTTATATAAAAATTACTGCATTATAATTAAAATTTTAGAAATTTTATTTCATATAATATATTATTTATTATTGCATTTAATATTTTATTTTAGGGCTGTTTTAGGAATATTTTATGAGAATTATTTGCAATAAAACTAGTTCAGCGTGAAAAAACTTGCTTTATGGTATACTTCTTATGATTTGTTTTGCTGTAGGATTTCAGTCGAATTTTTCCTTAAGAAGAAAAATATATTCCGTTTTTTAAAATTCACCACTCATTTTAGACTCAACCTACCACTATCTAAAATTTGCAAGTGACAACACTGGTCATCATTCTCAATTTGGTAGCGCCATCTGTTAACAACTGTTAACATTGCTGCAGTTATATATTTAATATTAAATCAACATAAACTTCTCACAGAATTATTTGGCTCGGTGGAATCAGTGTAGGTTTTCCTATCCTAGCGGTGGGCGAAATAATATTTTTTTTTTATGTAAATGCGCTTGTGCTGTTGTTGGTACATGTTTTTGTTTTAACAATGACTTTAACATGTAATAAAATAAATAAAATAAAAAAAAAAATAATGAAATGCAATACAATTTACTGGTAATATATTAATAAGTTTTTTAATGTTGCTTTAAATTTTTGATTTTAAGTTATTTAAAAAAAAAAAACATTAAATTATCAAATCTACACACAGAGAAATACCTACGGCGTTTTGCCTAAAACGACTTGGGTAACTATTTTTATATGAAGCCTAAAAAATTTGTGCAAATTTCATAAGTTTTTTGTCAACTTGGTCATGCCAACATTGTATAAAATGCCAAGATACTTGGGCAAAAGCAAATTAGGGTTCTTACAATCTTTTCTCCCATTGCTACTCTTTCTGTCATACGTGGTCATTATTTGCTTTCCTTTTCATATCATTTTTACTAACGTGCATGTATTTCGCAGCAATTTATTCGTTACACTAACGAAACAAGTAGAACATAAGGCTGAATAGTGTACCACAGCGGCAACCACGCAAGACTACTGATCAGTTGATATTAAATAAAAATTAAGTTGATTAAAACTGAAAAATAAAAAACTGAAAAAGGTGTTAAACAAAGCTGAAGAGATGAAAAAAACAACAAATCCTAAGAGAACAACGCAAGCGCTTGTTTGCAAATGCCTTAGGAAATCTTTACTAGCAAAGGTATAACTTACCTAAGGTTATAATACCCAAGTTCCTTTTTTAATATTGCCTTAAGTCTACAGCAACCCATTTTAGCAGAAGGCCTTTAACAGAATACACTAGTTCTAGCATAAATTGCCTAATGGCAAAATAATGCGATTGCCTAAATTCCCTTTATTGTATTAAAAAATACTTAGATAACCCATTCTGGCCAAAGGTTTTAGGCAAATTATACCCGAAAATTTTATAATTTTAAATGTTTCCTCGGTGTGCCCAACGCTTCGCTTCTCTCGTGTTTCCAACGACGCACCTGTGTTTTTTTAACTTCTACCTTTTTATATTCAAATTTTCTTTATTAGAAAATGCACTATTTTTTTTTTTAAAATAAAATATTTTGTTTTAGATAACGACCACATTATGGGTATTTTGTGCATAAAAGGAATAGCTAACTTTGGATTTTGTCACTTATTTAATAAAGCCACAAAAGATAGCAAAAGAAAAGAAGAAAAATTCACTTTTCTATATATGAGAAAAAATGCATTGATGATTCAGTTGCTGCTGACGTTCCTATGCTTGTTGCTTTAATTCGTGCCGAAATTTCTAAAGCAACATCGTGTTGTTTCTTGAATAGAATCGTTTTATGAATTTCTAAGAGCTTTACAAGCAATGCATATGCATGATATAATAACCCAGGTAGCATTGATAAGTGTTGATTTTCTCTTCAAAAGGCACACCATAAGTTGTCAAAAATAGCTGTTCATGCAACACAGTTAAAAGTGAAGCAAATTAACATACAACATTGGCTGCATTCAGCAGAAAATTTGCTACGTAGCTGTTGAACAACTTTTAGGCTCAATGGTATGTAGCATAAAGTTCTCACACAATATGTTTCCTGAGCGGTCACTATTAATATTACACGAAATTCGCCAATGAAAATATATTTAATTTCAGTTATATGCATGTGCAGCTGCTAAGGTTGTTCTATTCCCGAAAAATCCCGAAAAAATCCACAAAAGCACAACAAAAACATCACTTTTTCCCCCCTTTTTTGACATTTACTTGCAGCAAGTAAAAAATTCACTGCCTAAGAAATTTCCTTGCAAGTAGGCTGCAAGTCCGAAAATATGAGTGTGTTGGGAAAAATGTTTGGATGTATTGAGTTTTTCGAACATACACGTGTACGTGTGGACGCTAGGTTAGGTACTCGATTGTAGTAACTTACAAGCTGCTAGAACTTGTTTCCGTATTTTTCTAACTCAAAAGAGATAAGAAGAACAAGCATAAAATCTCTCTCTCGAGCAGGCTTGATATGAAAAAAAAAGTAATGTTCACACCATGAAAATCGTCAAAATCGTCACTCAATACAAATCAGTACTACATACAAAAAATTTTTCTTTATTCATAAGCATATTTATACACATAGGTTTAAATGAAAAATTAATTAACACTTTTCAAAATTTATTCGTGTTATTAATATCAAATTAAATAAATATAAAAAAAAAAATAAAGTTAAAAAATTATAAGATTCAATTAAATTTGTAATGTATTGTATTATTGCATTTTCTTGTTAAATCCTTCTTTATGTCCAAATTATAACAAGACGAGTTCTTCCCTCTTAAATCAACGTTTTTGTGCTCAAAATACCTCTGATTTTTGTTTTATTTAAGTTTATTTAAGAAAAAAAGCGACCAATGTCTGCTGACGAATTAGGTCAGGTCAAAATTTTAAAACTGAACTTTCCCATTAAAGAAATTGCCAAAGATAAGTCTCCTCTTCCGACTGAATAAACTGTTTTCCAGTAATATTCAATTTCTACTTCTTCTTCTGAATCACTGAAAAGATAAGCAAACTCTAAATTTAAGACTTCTCGGAACTCAGAATCAAGACTTGGTTTTCTAAAGCCAGATTAGGAAATAGTTTGAGCAAATCGGCAAGTATTTCTAAATTTTAGTATCTCTATTGGACTTATCGAATTTGATAATTGCTCTAACTTAAATTTTACCTCAACACCCAAATATAAATGCTCCAAGCACCCAAATCAAATTTGAATCTGAACTTAAATCTAAACTTTAAAATAATAAGGGAAAAGCGAGTTAACCAAAAAACGTAATATTTGGCAAAAATTAAAAGAAAACCGTCAGGTAGTTATAATTGAAGCCAAAAAAGTCGTAATGACTATAAATAATAGAAACCCTGCTCTCAAGCTCGAAAGTTGATTAAAGTATGATGGTAGAAATGTTTCAAGCTTTATAAGAACAAGCATCAAGAAGAAAAATCATCAAGATTAACAAGCAAATGTCAATTTGTTATTTGTTGTTTGCTTATGTTGAGAGATAAAAAATAAATTTATTAATTGTAAAATATCAATACATATAAACAAATAAATCAATTTGTTTGTAACAGTTAAATATTTGTAACAGTTAAAATTTGCGCTGTTTACGTTTGAAAGGCAATCAGCTGTTTTTTTGCATGAAACTAGCTAGAATGTTTTTCGCACTTTTGACACTGTCCTTAAATTGAATTTTACAGTCTCAGATTCAACTATACTCGACAACTGCTTCATTCTATCTGAAAGAGCACTCCAGTAGCGAAGTAGCATAAAATATTTTCGCTCGCTAAAATGGTAACCGCTCAGGGTATATATTGTGTGAGCGCTTTATGCTACATACTATTCAGCCCAAAAGTCGTGCAACATCTACTTAACAAATTTTCCGCTGAATGCAGCCAATGAGTATTAAACACAGCTAATAATGGACTCTCTCTTTCCTGGCATTTCTTTTTGACAACTTATGGAGTCTGCTGGCCAGCAGACTCCAATCAGTCAGGGTGGCGTCGCTTTGTCCGCCTTATGCCTGAGAAAATAAGACGTTGCAATATGAAGAAGCGATGCATAGGTTATTATATTAGTTTATATTTGATATTAAAACTAGTAAGGAAAAGAGCTTCGGCAGGGTACCGAAGCTAAAGTACCCCCCCGCGGCCGAAGTGAAGTATATCCGAAATCTTTCGACGTCTATAAAATTTTTATATATAATCTGCAAAAATATTTGTGTCATACGCTTAATTTAATTTTACCCTCAGCTGCCACATAGAGTAATTTGTAATCAAAGTAAAATGCCACATCCACTTTTCTAGTATACATTTTACCGAAGAATATATGTATGGGTTGGATAAACGACGTGGGCGGAACATGGGTACATACAGACGCGATGTCATTCAGTTTTATATATTAACGAAAGTTTTTCAATTTTGATGACGTCACTTTGTTTTGAAGGTAGACGTGGTTTCCATCCGATTTTGCCAAATATCAAAGAGTGGCTTATGTTAAATATCAAAATTGTATGCAAACTTTCAAGACATTTATGTAATTTTTGCAGGTTTTTAAACGATTTAACGTTTTAAATAGAACCTCTTTGTATGGGAGGCAGACGAGGTTTTCATCTGATTTTGCCAAATATCATAGTGATAATCTATATTATACATAAAAGCCTATGTGCAAAATTCCAAGACATTACTGCAATTTAAGCAGATTTTTAAGGGATTTTACGGTTAATATAAAGCTACTTTGTATAGGACGTAGGCGTGGTTTTCATCCGATATTTCCAAATTTCATAATGAGGATTTATATTAAATATCAAAGCATACGTGTCAAATTTCAAGGCATTTCATTAATGTTTGTGGATTTTGAAGAGATTTTACGGTTAAAATAAAGTCACTTTGTATGGGAGGTAGGCGTGGTTTTCATCCGATTTGACTCATTCTCAAACTTGATCTTCCTTTTTTAAAAAGAAGGATATCTTAAAACTTATTTCTTAAAAATCGTCCCAGTACTTTTTGAGTTTTACAAAAATTTGCAATTCAATTTTATCCAATAGCAGATTGCTGCTGTGTGGTAGTTCTTTGTTGTTGGTATTTTGCTTTGCGACGCTGACTGCGTAACGCTTGATTTTTTAGATAACGCTCGATTTCACTCGCCATAAAATTTCCATACCGCGGGCAACATATGAAATCGGTTTTAAAGGAGTAAACTCCGAAAATGTCGATGACAAAACAAAATCAGCCTTACTAGAAAACTGATTTTAAATTTTAGCGTCAGCTTTTTAATTTAATAGCATCTGTAGCCTCTGCTAAGCTTATGCTAAAAATCTTTTTAGAGCTGTCACTAATTAGAGCCAGCACTAAATTGCTTTTTTTGGTAAGGCTGAATGTGTTTGCTTAATCAAATATTTGCAACTCGTTTTTTAAGAATATGCGTGTGTTAATTGCTATTGTTGAATGAATCGTGTGTTGCGTTGCATCTACACGTAACAGTTGTCATAACAGTTTATTAATGTATATTGTAGTTGCCAAATTGTACAATCGTGACGTAGGTTAGCATTAGACAGGTATAAAAGCCATTGCAAATGCTTCAATTTTATCATTTCTAATTCTACTACGAGTATAGTTGTGAAAATAAAAAAACCAAACAGTATGAATTCACTTTTTGCATTGGCCTGTTTGGCAATCCTGGCAGCTCTTCATTGTCGTGTTACATCAGGGTTGGAAAATAGTGCTTGCGATATAACCGTAAGTAATAACAAAATAACTGATTTGAATATTTAAAACGGAGTTATAAATCGCCTAGCTCGATTTGCTCCCATACAACAACTTCGATATTTCCGTCTCAGTTGTAATTTAATTGACTGCATTGGTGTAATTGCTAAATATCAAAGTAATTGCTGCTGTCTGTATTTCTTTGGTATTTTCTCGTGGCGCACACTCAAAGTGGTGGCAAGTTTTTTTATTGGACCTCTTGGTCCTTGTCAGATACTATGTCAGAGACTATATTAGCTAAGTGTGCGCATGTTGTTTTTGTTTTTACTTTATTCTGATTTAAAATATTAGTGGTATTCAATGAACGACGTATTTGTGATGTAAACTGCGTATGTGTGGTAAGTTGTATGAATTTACGGCACATACGCTATTTACACCACAAATACGGCGTTAATTGAATACCACTATTATTTTAAACGTCTCGAGTACGAATTCAGTGAACAATGTTCAGAAAACATTAAGGCACCTTCTCTTAGACGTATATTTACCGTGCACAGCTTCTTGATATGCACAAAAAAATCCGAAGCGAAATAGCTGGTGGTGATCAATTTGTTAATTTCCCAATAGTTGCGCATATACTTCCCATGCAATGAGACGATAATTTTGCCAATGGGCTTTATCATAACCTTAAAGAATGCAAGGGAATCTGAAAAACATTTTTTATTTGGGTTAATCTGAAAAATACAATGTTCAAAATTTGAATATGTTATACAAATATCTTCGAGAGGCTCTGCGAAATAATGCCCCAGAAAATAAGATCTCAAAACAAAATCCCCAAAAATATGGCTTTATTTCATTATGTTATAGCACCCTACGAAATAAAGCAACAACTCTATGAAATAAAGCTCATAAAGAATGCCCTGCCCGTTTTTCTAAACTTCTTCTTGGATTCAGCCCAATAACGATCGATGGGGCGACACTCAAGAGAGTTTGGTGGATTATCCTCTTTGTAAACAAATTTACTTCATTTTGATTCAAAAGCTCTATAGTTGACTTCGCGTAATAGGCTTTTGCCAAGTCAAGTCAAAATATTGTTGCTTGTAAAACTGAACAAGCACTCCTTCTGGTAAATTTCAGCACTTATTGTGCCTTTTGTAAAAAAGTTGATGTTTTAAGGCCGCAACTGTACTCGTAAATACCTTGTCAGACCAGAAATTTTTGGACAAATTTTTCCAGTTGAATTTTGCTGACTGAGACAGTCCTCTTTTACATATATCTCGTCATTCAATATAATGCAGTCAAATTCTTCATTCGCTATACGCTCTTATAGCTTACGTAGCCGGATTTTGAACGTGGCAATTTTGTTTTTCAGACTTTTTCGAGCATTTTTGTTCTAACATGTCTTTAAGTAGCTTCATTTCTTGACTCGTTAAATCATTGCTTAATTTGTGCTTGCTTTTTTTCCAAATCGCGGATGGATTCTTTTTTGATTATACATAGTATTCTCTATGTTTAGTGTTTTGCCATTGCATGATGCAAAATTGCATATTTCCTATTCTTGCACCGTACAACGGCATATACTAGACATAGAGGATACCCCTTATGTTTTGTTATGTGAGATTGATAGATGAGGACCAAAAATTAAGTTGACGAATTAATGAATGGACAAACTATTTTTTACAAGCGAATATTTAGGTTGTTTTTAGAACTTAGATACACAAACCTAAAATTGGGATACTCAGAACATAGCACAAAAAAAATATATGTCAAAGAGCAAAGCTTAAAATTGAGGAGTTCTTTGAAGCTGGCTTAGTAGTTTGGTTAACCCCGGAGAAAGCATATTGATCAAAAGATATCATGATATAATTCTTTGTAGTATTTTTAACAATTGTAGTTGTGGTTAGTATTAAATTACATCATTGAAAGTCATAAATTTGATTCCTTAGGAAGATTTTTCATCTTCCTTGGAACTTTAGCGTACAAATTAACGGAATTTTAATTAATATTAATTCAATTTCTAATGTAGATAAAAGCTGAGGATTGGACTCTTAAGTCCTCTGATGAAATCCATTCCATTGACTCCGAATGTATCATAAAAAATTCAGTTTCGAAAGAGAATATTGCTAAAATAAAAAAATTGGAATTCCCCGATGAAGAATCCGTGCGAAAATACATTCTTTGTCGTGCTGAAAGGCTGGAACTCTTCTGCTCCGAATTAGGATATCGCGCTGACCGTTTGGTCAAGCAATACAAAGCAAATTTCCCCGAAGATGAAGTGAAAGCAATTGTAGATGGTTGTGTCGATAATAACGAGCAATGCAGTCCAGTTGATGTTTGGATATACCGTATCCAACAGTGTCTTCTGAATAGCACAATTGGTCAGAAGACAAAGGAGTACGTTTTAAGACAGTTGAAGCGTAAACCCTGTTAACAAAATGAGAATATATAATATATGTATATAATATATATAATATATATAATAAATATATTTTATTATAGTAAATTGAATTATAATAAATATAATTCAATCTTAACAAATTAAATATGAAGTTTCCTTTGAATGAGTATTAAAATTTTATTCTGATCCCATGCTGTTTACTCAATAAAAGTGGTAAAAGTGTCAAAATCGAGAGAGTAGAAAAAAATCTCTCAGAAGCAGAAGAAAACACAACAAAGTACGGAAACTGTTTTCAGACTTAAAATATCGAAGCTTTTAAATAAATCGTTTGTTTCAAAGTTTGTGATGGGTTCCAATGAAGTAGCATAGTTTTCAAATCCACACATACTCAAATATAGATTTTAATGCTATTTTTACACAATTCACGAAGTTTCCATTTAAAAAATTTTTATCTATTTAATAGAACTAAGATGTAAGGGAAAGGGGGCTTGTGTGGACAAACTCAAATTATCTGTTATTTGCACACTCCATCACAAAAAAAAAAAAATATGTGTGTGGCCGCCACGCTCGGTAGAAGTGAAACTTTTACCCAAAAATGGAATTTCTGGGAAGATTGCTAATTTATTTTATCAACATTCCCTCCTTCAGTGCAACCAAATTGATAACAAGCAGTCTACCTTCATACTCGTACCAGTATTAGTTCAAGAACTGTATTTTTTTCATAAAGCCATCTAGTATTTACAACATGGCGATATCATGGAAAATATCAATTGTCCCTTTTGTTTATGGACAGTTAATGAAAAGTTCAATATTCGCGTACAGAATTAGATCTTAATTTTTTTTACTTTCGTGGCACAGTTGGTTATCAAGAGGATTTATTATTTTAATTTGATGCCTTAAGTAGCACGCTGGCTCGATATTTTTATTTATAAATAAATAAAATTTTAGTTTTATTTATAAATTTTGCCTGCTTTGTATCAAAGAGAACAAAATATGAAAAAAATCCGAAAGCAAGCATAGCATACATCATCCAATTTATTTCATAGGATTGATGAAAAAAAAAATGTATTGCTTACCCAAAATAATCATTAATCGATTTTAGCTCGGGCTTTATTTATATAATCTATTTTCAATTTTTCTTAAAAAAAAAAACAAAAACTGCCAGTATAATTGTAAATATTTGTAATACAAAAAAAAGCACAAAATTTCAAATGCAGTTAGGACCACTAAGCCTTTGCATTGTGGCCTGAAGCACTGGCCTTAAGCAACCGTGCATACTTCTTAAGGGTTAACCTTTTTTTAACCTTCTAAGGGTTAAAAATGCTTAATGCGTTTTTCGGTACAAGACTGACATTGTATTTTATGTTGCATTTGCGACGATATTTCCCAGTAGTCCAAGTCATAAAGAATTGATAAGTGAATCATTAACGATTTTTCTTCATCTCTGACGAAACATGCTGATTAGGCCATACAATTCATTGACGAAAATCCCGTATAAAATTCACAAATTCGTGCTCGAACGTAATACAGAAACAATGTTGAGATTATTCGCGCATGAATATATTACTGAATCGTTGCGGAAGTTTCGTCAACAAACAGGACATATGAAAAAAATTGTTTAAACTTTTTATATATTTTTTTTTACTTTATTTTGCATGTGTTTTTGGATCAGATTATTTCTGATTTGTAATCTTTAGAAATGAAAAAAATACCTCGAAATATAAGCCTTTGAAGGGAAAACATGAACAAACACAAAGCAGAGAGGTTGAAGAATTTTCAACAAATTTTTTAATGAACGAACACAAGCCGGACGCATTAAAGAATTTTCGACAAGAAAAACAAGAGAGAAGAGTTATCGATTATCACGTGTTCTAATGTTTTCGTTGTTTCCTTGTTCTGTTTGTTTTTTTAATGTTGACGAAACCAATGCAGATGAGTTAAAGAATATTCTGCAAGTCGGGCTTATGCAGCCAGCAAGTTTGTTTAATTTATTTAAAAGCAGAGTGGGTAGTCCGGTAACTCAGTTGATAATGGAAGAACTTTTAACCATTTGGTTGTATGTTCAAATACCACAGGATGCGATTTTTTTAATTTCGATATATGTGTGTCAAAAACCGAATTTAAATTATATGAAAGATATGGTATTTATATGAAAATTCACAGATCTAAGAATTGAACAAATTTTAGATTCAAAGATGCATTCTTTATATTGCAGTAGGTACCGTTTCCAAATCAATCAATCCAAGGCCTACTTCGAAAATTGCTTTTTGAATTTATCAAAACTCAATTTGAGAAATGCCTAAAAGTATGCTAATGTTTTGAAGAAGAGCTATGTTCAGATTCAAATTTTTAGACTACGAAAGACTCAATTCAATCATAAAAGAATGAAAAGAACTACTGAATGTAAAATTTAATATAAGTATGAGCTACTATAGCAAATATGTCCCCGTGACCCAGTGCGTTGAACAGCCGACTATGGATTTAAGTGTTCAATCCTCGGAGAAAGCGAAAATATGAAAAATTCTTAAATAGCAATTTTTTCGTTTTTATACAATCAGTGTGGCGAATTGCTGTGTTGTTGCTTGTACGCGCGGCTATAAAAGTTTCAATTCAAAAAGAATAAGTAAAAAGCATAAAACTTATATAAAAACTTAACGAAAAAAACAACAATTTGTCAACAAACAATGTATATTATTATTGTTTTGTGCTTGGTTCTCGAATTTTCGTTGAGCGAAGTAGACGTGTTTTTTATTGAATTAAAAAATATAAAATAACGAATTTGATTTGAATTCTGGGCTGTTCTGCTGCTGGATACTACTCCACAATCTTGGCGGTGGTGCTCTGCGGTTTTTTTTTTTGCTGCATTTTGTGATCGTGACGCGATTTCAATTGTGTCTTGGATTGTTGCTGTTCGCTGTTTTAATTTTTGATCCTGTTAAATTAATTAAAAGAAATCTACATTAAGATTTGAAGTTCGTTTGGAATGGTGCTCCACTGGTTGGGGTTAAATCATTTTCAAGTAATTGCCACGTGCTCCATCTTTATTCTTCCGGCGCTCCAAGTGCAAATAATACAACGACATGTCTAATACCTCTGAAGGCGCTAGTTGCTTCAATCTTTCACAAGATTTGTATTCTGATGACATCATGGTTGATTCCGAGTCTTCTTTATCTTCGCCTGCAACTATTATGGCTGCAGAGAGTCTGCTTCCGTCATCTAGTGGAGCAAAACGTAAGCGTTTAAATGAAGTGTTGCAGTTGGACCTGTCTAAATTGGATAATAAGGTATCTTCAGATAGTCAAAATAGGTTCTCTCTATTAGGTGATCTTGAAATTGAAAATAATAAAGTCAAAATTAATACCAATTCAGTTAATAATAGTAATTTAAACAATAAAAAAACGAATACTAATGTTATGTCTGGGCGGAAAAGTCTTTGTCCGCCTATATTTTTATATAATGTTGATATTGAAAATTTAGTTGACCAGCTAAATGCAAAGACCCCTACATTTTTTTTTAAAATTGTTAATAAATCAAAATTACAAAGTAAGCTTTATGTTGATAATGTTGATATTCACACCGAATTGCTGTCAATTCTTCGTGAGAAAAGGGCTGATTCATATTCTTATACGCCCAAGTCCTTGAAACAAATAAGTGTTATTTTAAGAGGAATGTGCCTTGGTTCGGTATCTGATGAGATTCAAGATGCCTTGGATATTTCAATTCCTTCAGTGGTTTCAAAAGTTTCAAAATTTAACACGCCATTTTCCATTAAAAGTGGTATCGATACTGGTTTGTTTTTAGTTACTCTTCTTCCTGGAAAGAAAGCAAGTGACATAAATCATATAAGATTCCTCTTGAGCCAATCAATTCATTGGGAAACTCCTAAAATCAAGGACAAAGAAATTCAATGCAGACGATGTCAACGTTGGGGTCACATTTCTCGTAACTGCTGCAGAAAGTTCAGTTGTGTTAAATGTAATATTGAACATGAACCTGGTAAATGTTTTATTCCTAAGGATTCAGATACTCCTCCTTTTTGTGTTAATTGTCAGCAAACTGGACATCCTGCTAATTGGAGGGGCTGTTCTGCTTATAAAGACCATTTAGCTGTTAAAAAAAAGCCAATATTTGATTTAAAAGAGAAAAAAATTGCTGCCAGAGCTAATGTTGCAGTTGCTTTAAATAAAGCGTCTTTAACTTCACCTAGTAGAACATTTGCTAGTCTTTTCTCTACTCCTAATACTGCTCCATCTATGATATCTCATAAGCCTCCCATAATTAATGAACTTTTAAAACTTTCCAACTTTTTTAATATTCCTAATCCAATTTCTTTAGAAGATAAAATTAATTTTTTCTTGCAAAATTATAAAAATATTTCTTTTGAAGAAGCTAAATCTCAGTTTCTTTCAATCGTATCTGAAATGAAAAACGTGTATGGTCCGTAATTCTCTAAATGTATTATCTTTTAACGTTAGATCGCTTATTGATACTAGCAGGAAAATTGACTTATTAAAAACTATTTGTTTTCATCATATTGATATAGCTTTTATTCAAGAAACACATTTAAAAAATAAAATTTCAAATCTTGAAAATTACAGTTTTATTCAAGATAACTCGACTTTGGGAATTGCCATTTTGATTAAAAATTGCTTTTCTTTCTCTCCAGTTTTCATTCCTGGAATTAATTTTCCCCATGTTTTCATTGAAGTAGCTCTTTTATCTGCTTCAACTTCTCATAAATTTTTATTTGGTTCTATTTATTTTCCGTGTAATTTTTCTTCCTCTGATATTTATGAAGGTCTTTCTAAAATCTATTTATTTTCTAGAAATTTTGATGGGACGGTTATAGGGGGTGATTTGAATGCTGGAAATCCTTCCTGGGGTGACTCCTTTGAAAATCTCAATGGTAGATATCTTTCAAAATGGCTTCATGACTATTCACTTCATTTTTCGAGAGTTTGTCATGATTCTCCTTCTTATCCTAATGGTCCCTCTTTCCTAGATCATTTTTTATTATCTTCTAATCTTATTGATTCTTTTAATATTAATTTTAAAATTTCTAGTCTTCCTACCTTTTCGGATCACTTTCCAATTAAACTTGTTTTAGATCTTCCAAATTTTGATTTTCAATTAAGAAGACCACGATATTTTACTTGTTTCAAAGAAACAAATTGGAATAATTTTAAAACTGATTTAGATATATCTCTTTCCTATAACTCTCCTCCCGTTAATCGTAATCTAAATTGTCATGAAATTGATGAATTTATTGACTTTTTCACCACTTCTGTAAATTCAGTTTCTGATTCTCATACAAAACGTTTTGATCTAAAAGGTAAAAAATTCAATGTTTCTGTTCATGTCAAAAAATTATTTAGAATGAAATATGATTGGCAAAGAGAACTTAAAAGAGTATTTCATAGAAATTCGAATAGATCTAGCTCTGAATATAAATTGCTTTCTAAACAAATACAACTTCTCGAAATTTTAATTAAGGAACAAGTCCAAATTGACCAGTCTGATGAATGAAATTCTAGGCTAAAAAAAATAAAACCTGGTCCAAATGCTTTTAAAGACATTTTTAGTATTATTGGAAATAAAAAATTTGGTTCATGTAATGAAATTTTGGTAAATGATATTACTATAACTTCTGAAAATGAAATTCTAAATTCTTCTCATCAGCACTTTAGTTCTATATATACTGACAACTCATCTAGTCGTTCTAATTCTTCTCAAATCAAAAACTCTGTTCAAAATTGTTTATCTAGTTATCCTGATTCAGTTTATATCTTTGATGATAATTTCTCCTCCTTGAGTAATGATTCTTTTCGTTTTACAAATTTAGATGAGCTTTCCATTATTATAAAAAATATTAATAGTAAAAAATCGTATGGGCTTGATGGAATTTCTAATTTTCTTATTAAAAAATTCTCTGTTAACGCTTTAAATTTTCTTATAATTATATTTAACAATTGTTTAAACATTGGTTATTTTCCAAATAGTTGGAAAATTGCAAAAAATAATTCCAATCAAAAAGAAACCTAACATTTCTGACCTTAACAATTTTAGACCAATTTCTTTGCTTTCAAATCTTGGTAAGTTGCTTGAACATGTTTTGCGTTTAAAAATGGACATTTTGTCTGATATAAAATATATACCCGCCTATCAATTTGGTTTTCAAAAGGGCCATTCGACTGTCCATGCTTTGTTAAAATTTCATGATGATATAATTTGTAATCTGAGAAATCGTAATTGTACAATTGCGGTATCTTTAGACATAGAGAAAGCGTTTGATAGAGCATATCATGATGGAATTTTATTAAAATTAATAAGATTAGGTTTTGATCCTTTTATAATTAAATTTTTTCCTAGTTTCTTCAATGATCGGCAGTTTTGTGTTCAGATCAATGAAGGCGTCTCTCAGCTGGGTGAAGTTAGGAGCGGTGTTCCTCAAGGTTCTGTGTTGGCGCCTCATTTATATAATATTTTTATTTATGATTTTCCTCATGAATTTAATGGCTCAAGGGGAGTTTTATATGCTGATGACTCTCTGATTTATGCACACAATGAATCTCCATTGAAAGCTCTTGATTTAGTCTCGAAGCATTTGGCTAAGGTTGATGAATTTTATAAGTACTGGGGTATTACCATAAATACTTCGAAATCTGTAGCAATTTGCCTTAGAAATGCTTCTGGAAAATGCAAAAATTTTGTCGTTCCTGAAAGCAAGCGCTTACAAATTTTTTTGAATGGTATCGAAATTCCTTTTAAAGCTAATTTTAAGTATTTGGGTGTGAATTTCAATAAATTGGTTAAATTTAATGATCACGCTAGATCGGTTTTGAAAAAAGCTTCTTGCGTCAAAGGAATGTTTTCGAGACTATTTAATAGCAAATATCTAAAAAATGAAACAAAATTATTAATATATAAAGTTTGCATACGTCCCGTTTTAATTTATGCATTTCCCATTTGGTTTTCTATTTCTCCTACTTTGGCAAAAAAGTTAGAAATCTTAGAACGTAATGTTTTAAGACTTTGTGTTGACAGGAACTACGAATCCTTTATTAAACGTTTTTCTAATCATTTTATTTATAGTAAGGCTCAAATAGTTCCTCTCTGCAAATATGCTTTAACTTTACAAAATAAGTTTATTTTAAATCTTTCCTTTCATGATAACTATCTTATAAATAATATATTCGAATATCAAAAATCTTTTAGTTGGTCTAACTCCACTTACCTTTCTCCTATTGGTATAATTAATGAAAATATTTCTTTGGATATTGACTTTTCCTCACCTTTGTTACCTTCTTTTTATATTAAAACACTCCCTGGCACTCATAGAGGCTGATTTTTGTAGTTATATTACTTTATTTAATGTCATTATTGTAATTGTTGATTTATGTTTTGTATTTCTACTTCTACTTTGTTACACATTAATTTAACCTTCTGTTACTAACTTTTAGTGGTCATTTAACTAACCTTATTGTTAATTCGGCTGTTTACATTAAAGTCCTTTATATTTTTTTTTTTATATATTGGACAGTATGTTATTTTAAGTTTAATTTTTCTTGAAGTGTTATTTAGTTTGTAAGCCTTTCTGAGTTTTCTCTCATTGTCACATCCTAAATGCCGGGAGCAAGCATTGTTTTTCATTTAATATTTCTATCTATTGTTGTCCTTATATAACTTATTATGTGTTTGCATGCAGCATGTTTCTTTTTTCTTTTGTTATTAGAATAATACTTCTATAGTTCTAAGTATTTCTTGTATTAATGTGTAAGGATCTCTTTGTTAACAATTTGTTTGAAGTCTCAATAAAATCTACTTACTTACTTACTTACTTACTTGTTTTGTGCTTGCTTAAAAAGTTTTTTGCTTCATATCAGAGCAAAAAAAAAAAAAGAAAATCACATCAGATGCAGATATTTCTGTATAACATATTTGTTTGCTTGGTGTGCTCGTTGTTTTTTGGTTTGATTAGCTGGTCTCTATTTGATCGTCTCGAATGGTTAGAACATTTAAAAATAATGAGAAAGTGCATATCTTGGTGAGAGGCTAACAAATACTGTAGAGTGAGTACTTTTTTGTGAGATAATGCTGTATTATGTTTGCTTATGCTTTAAAGCAGTGTTGGGCTCGTAGTGGCACGCGTACAACCCTGTAGGAAAATCAACTAATTTAAAAGTAGTTGAAAAAGTAGTTTTTTGTCAACCACAACTAGTTGAAATTCTGACTTTTTTCCATAGAACGAACTAACATATTTTGTAAGGTGATGTCCGCTAAATAAGTCAATTGAATTTCGTCTGCATATGTTTTCAACTACTTGTTAAATTAGTTAAATTTATATTATTTTTTTAATTACTTTAAAATAACCAATTGAAAACTATTTAATATTCCACTTACTGAAGATGAATTTAAAAGCATAAACATTTTAAATTTCTGTACATCAAAGAGATCATTTATTTGACTGTTTTAAAAAATACATAAATACATAAAGCATGCCAAAAAATCATGCCTGGTGGACACAAATAAATTTTGAAATTTAAAAACTGAAAGCAAAATGTAAACAAAGTTAAAAGTGATCAGAGTTGTTTAATGGAAAATTGTGAAATGTCGTTTTTGTGGTGTTTTAATTGATTTTAAAATAATTCAAAAGTGATTCATGCTAAACTTCATTGCCAGTTAATTCAAAAAAGGACTAGTAATTACATTCAAGGAGCGCAACAGAAGTACGCTGCGAGGGTAGATATAATTTCATTATTCCTTTCTTCATTGGACTATTTCTGCTTCCAACATGTGATAGTTTCAGAAGCTGGAGGAACTCTGCGCTTATATGTGAGCATGCGTACCACGGAAGCAGTTTCCAAAAACGGGCACGCCACCGCCCGGGTACATGAGCGAAGATGCCGATCCAATTGATCAGAATTGTGTGGATACTGCGCCTGTTATTTAACACGAGCCAGCTTTTTGATGCTTCATTTCAAAATATGAGCTAAACAAGAGTGTCAGCGGGATTTTCCACGCTTTGCAACCATCAATCATGGTCGATGGACACACTGATATTTTGCTTAGTGCTTCTTTTAAGTGTCAATCGCAATGAAGTGATGAAACAGACTCGACGCTACGTAGGGAAAGACTTGTGTCTTTACTACTGAAGTGATGAGGTCTTTGCTGAATGGTTAAGCAATCAATTTCCGTACAGAGTCCAAATTGTACGATGTTTCTAATTTGAATATCTTAAATAATAAAGAATTTTTAGTCGTTTCACAGGGTTTTGAGGCAGTTTATCAGTTTTAAAGTGCGTTTACCACGTCTGTCTTGCAGCTCAATGCCGTAAATAAAAAAATATGTCTTTTTGAAACAAAATTTTATTGAAGCCTAAAATTAATAATATTTAATGAAATAACATGGTTAAATATATATAAACTTGTGATCTAATAAAAATTTGCAATTAAAACATGTCAAAATCAGAGTAGTTGCCGCCTTAATATAATTCAAAGTAGTTTATCAATCACTTGTTTTTAAGAAGTATTTCAATTACTTCATATATAATGCAATAAAAACTATTTAGAATTGAAGTGGATGCCGCCCTAATATAATTCAAAGTACTTCATATACTAGTTTATTTTAAATTAGTTTTTTAATTAGTTGTTTTTAAAAACAAGTTAGTTTGTTCCTATAGGGAAGAGACTCGTTTACGAACTCGCTCTTGTGTCTCACGTATATAAACACAGACAAGAAGTTATTTCAATCAGTTCGCAATCCGCATTTTCTTGGTCCGACTGCAAAAATTCTAAATTGAATGATGTAGATTGGAAAAACTTTTTCATTACTTTGATTTCTTACTGTTTTTTTTTTTTACTACCAAACAAATAAACCAAACAAAGAAATATTTTTACAAAAATTTCAATTTTTAGAGAATATTTCAAACCATTCAAGCTCACGGATGATTATCGCTAGAGTCGAAATATTTGGGGAATTATCATAACATAAGAAAGGATTATTTTGAGGAATCAACCCGAGCAATATTTTTTCGTGAGGCGCCTTAACGTACGTAGCACAGTAAAAAATCACCAAAGAAAACCATATGAAAAAACAATACGTTTGCTGGCGTTTGCCAATGCGTTTCACTGGAGACACTAAATTCGGAGAATCACAACAAAAATGAAATTAACGAAGTTGTTGCAAATATTATTTGCTTTATGAATTTGATTTATGAATTTGATTTTAGTAAAATTTTTTGAGTTAATAAAATTTGGGTTCAGTCATATTCTAATTTTTGAAGCAAAGAACTGTTCAGTAAAATAAATTTTAATATCAGTCAACTCAGATAACCGAGCTTCTTATGACCAATTGTGTTGTGTGTGATGTGAAATGTTTGCACACAAATGATCGAGAACTGGACCTACATGTTTTATGCCGACTCCGAACGACTATGCTCCATCGATTTCTACTTGTGAGTACTGGTGCCGTCGGTTTAAAAGTGGTGATTTTGATACGGAAGACAAAGAGCGTCCGGGCCAGCCGAAAAAGTTTGAAGATGAGGAATTGGACGCTTTGCTCGATGAAGACCCGTGTCAAACCCTTCAAGAATTGTCAGAATCATTGGGAGTCGACTTATCAACGGTCGGCAAACGCCTGAAGGCCATGGGAATGATTCAAAAGCAAGGAAATTGGGTGCCGTACGAGTTGAAGCCGAGAGACGTTGAACGGCGATTTTGCATGTGCGAACAACTGCTTTAACGGCATAAAAGGAAGAGTTTTTTGCATCGTATTGTCACGGGCGATGAAAAGTGGATCCATTACGATAATCCTAAGCGAAAAAAATCGTGGGGACCACCCGGCCATGCATCAACATCGACGGCCAAGCCGAATATTCATGGCGCCAAGCTTATGCTGTGTATTTGGTGGGATCAGAAGGGTGTCGTGTACTATGAGCTGCTAAAACCTAACGAAACCATCACTGGGGAACGCTACCAACAACAATTGATGCAATTGAGCCGAGCATTAAAGGTTAAACGGCCGGAATATGGCAAAAGACACGACAAAGTGGTTTTTCAACATGACAACGCACGGCCACATGTTGCAAGAACCGTCAAGGAAACGTTGGAGGCGCTGAATTGGGATGTGCTACCCCACCCGCCTTATAGCCCAGACATAGCCCCTTCCGACTACCACCTATTCAGATCGATAACGCATGGCTGGGCTGAGCAGCGCTTCACTTCTTACGAGGATACCAAAAAATGGGTCGATTCGTGGATTGCCACAAAAGACGAGTCGTTCTTCCGGCGCGGAATCCATATGCTGCCAGAAAGATGGAAAAATGTTGTAGCTAACGATGGACAATACTTTGAATAATATACATTGTACCGTTGTTACTAAATAAATGCTCAAAAACCGAAAAAAAACCTTTAAAATTAATTCCAACCCCCAATAGTAATAATCACACAGCAGACTCAGCAGACAGCTGTTTCATTAACCGTTACAGCAACTAATCAGTAGTCTTGTGTGATTATCGCTGTGATCCACTAGTTCATATTTGAACTAAATCGGATCATACTAAATCAGGCCTGGGCATTCTAACAATGTCACATTTTATTTTGTCTTATTAGTATTGGTGCGCTCTCAAATCACGCGCACTGAGTTCGTACAATTTACAGCGCACAGTGACATAAATCATCACAGCATCACCGTCAGCGAACGACTGAATTAAATTCTCTTGTGTTGTGAGCTTTGTGCATGGCAGAATTATAAGGTAGGGCCGCTTCGCTTAGTGCCCTCATGCGTCAACGAAGAGTGGATATTGAAAAGGTTGGTTAGTTGCCAAAACGACGAATTCCGAGAAATTGCATATGAAGAAAATATTTTATGTTTCCAAGTTGCAAACAGTGATGTCGCGTGTGTTAAATTTGTGATAATTTGAGTGAAAATATTATGAAAAAAGTGTAATAAACACTAAAAAATGTGAGAGAAGTCTTCAAATTGCGAAGAAAACCTGTAACAGTTTTAACCTAAAAACAACTGCGAAACGTGAGCATAAGAAATTCGCGATGAACAGCTGATTTTGACATCTAGTCCGCTTTATTCTGCTTTGTACTTCATTCCTCTCCGAGTAGGCACTACCTTATAATTCTGCCATGAGCTTTGTGTACATGTGAAAAGTTACGCTCAGAGAGCGATCAGTGAGCAATGGAGCGCCCAGGCCTGTACTAAATATGCGTAATAAATCCTTCAATTTCATGCAAAAATTAAAATTTTATAACTAATTAAAATATTCATGTGTCATATATAATTTTTATACATTAAAATTTTTTATATATCTTATATGTAATTTTCATTAATGAATTACTCCAGAGTTTTTTTCCGTTGTTTCTGGTCATAATGGTTCAAAGACATGTAAGAACTGTATTTTTTATTGAAAATTGTAGTTCTGTTGCAAATTATTCTTACTTTTGCAGCAAGTGTCGCTTATTATGAAAGCAGGTTTTCTAAGTTAACACTCACAAAAACCTATCTGAGTTCTATGTAACTCACTAGTCATAAGAACTCAGATAAAATTCCGATAACACTTTTGGACCAAGTTATCCCAGGGTTATCCAATAATAGCTTCCCACTTTGATTTCTAAATAAAATATATAAAAATCAATGCATTGATGCAAATCTTTATTTGAATTGATAGTTCGGTTCCTACAACTCAATATTTAAAAACTATTTCCTTCAAATGTTGCCCACGACTAACTCTTAAATGGTCCATTCTGTGGGTCCAATTTTCGGGAACTCTTTCGAGCATAACGGCCGATATTCCTTGGATAACAGGAGTAATGTTGGTTTCCAAATCGTCAATAGTTTCGGGCTTGTTTGATAAATAAACAAGTGATTTAACATATCCCCGAAGAAAGTAATCCAATGGCGTCAAATCACATGATCTTGGTGGCCAATTAACAGGACCATTTCTTGAGATGATATTTTCATCGAACGTTTCCCTCAATAAAGCGATTGTTTTGGTAACAAAAATTCATTGATCAATGCTTTGCAGCGAGCACCATTGACCGTTACACGGGCTCGATCCACATTTTTGAAGAAATACGGTGCGATGATGCCTCCTGCCCATAAACAACACCAAACAGAACATTTATCGGGATACATTGGAAGCTCTTGGATTGCTTTTGGTTGTTCATCGGCCCAAATACCGCAATTTGCTTTTAATGAAGCCGTCCAACCAGAAATGAGCTTCGTCGCTAAAAACAATTTTTCGATAAAATAATGGATCAATTTGAAGTTGTTGTAAGGCCCATAAGCCGAAATTAAAACGTACACCAAGATCAGCAGGCTTCAATTCTTGTACGAGCTGTATTTTATAGGACTTCAGACCAATATCACTCCTCAAGATTCGCCACAATGATCCATAAGAGATGCTTATCCAGAAAGCCTGAGATCGGCGACGAATCGATTGTTAATGATTTTCACGAACACTCTCTTCTACTGCAGCAATATTCTCAAAATTACGGGCTCTATGCACTCTGGTTGAATGATGAATGTCCAATAGTGTATAACTGGTTCGAAATTTGGTGATGGTGTTACGCATAGTGCGCTCAGTTGGACGCTCATAACGACCAAAATTATGTTGAAGAACTCTATAACATTCTCTAACTGTTGCGAGATTCCCAAACGCGTCAACGACGATTTTCGCTGTAGTTAACTAGCGAAAACTGCCATTTACTATGAAACTGTGCATGCACAATGACCGATAACGACAACTATTAAACTATAATTATCGTTAACTTTTTGGGAATCCTGCTACTGATGACTGATTTTGGTACACTCAGAAAAAAGTTTCTCGGAATATGTGAAAAAAGGCATCATATTTAGAGAAAAATGGTATTGATTTTCTCTCTAAAAATGGTAAAAAGCTTCCATGCAAAAGAGAAATATTTTCTCATCAATAAAGACAGCTCCTCTTTTACCGGAAATCATTTCTTTATAACAGCTTCAGCCGTTTCTTTACTGTGTCAATTTTTCCCAAAAACAGAGAAATATTTATTGAATTTTAATAAATTTTTTTTAAATTTCATTCATAGTTTCTCACAATAGTAAAACACTTTCTTCAAAATAGAGATATATTTTCTTAATATTGGTGCAACATATTTCTTTATTGCGTTTTCATATTCCAGAATATTCTTCCAAAATACGATTAAATAAATGCATCCAAAGAACCAGTGGGGATAAACAATATCGCTTTGTTTAGCTATATTAAATTAAAAAAAAATCCCTTTGACGGAACAATCGTCGTAATATACATAATATTATATACTGATGGAACACTTACTTTTCTCTCTCACACTTTCTACTTCTTTTTTCGTATCTAATTCAATAGAAGAAAAATATATCGTTTTTAGGGTAAACGAATACCCATTAAATTTATTAAGCTCATTTTGCCGCACATCCTTAGCCCGCTTACCCCCACATATTTAATCATTGCTTCACAAGTTCGTGTTTCCCTGATGCTTGGAAGGCAGCGACAATCATTCCAATAGCGAAAAAATCAAATCCTCGTGATCCGTCTGATTATCGTCCTGTTAGTTTGTTATCATCTTTGTCAAAAGTATTTGAATCTCTCATGGCCGCGCAAATCTCAGAACACATTAAAAATTTGATCTTTTGTCTCCACTTCAATCAGGCTTTCGGCCAGGTCACAGCTGCTCTACTGATATTACTAAGATTTTAGATGACATCAGAGTATCATTTGAGTGGGACGCATAAGCCTTCTTTGTCTCTTAGACTTTTCGAAGGCATTCGATTTCATTGATCACTCAATAATGTGTCGTAAATTAAATGTTAATTTTGGGGTTAGGGTGGGAAATAGTCTTTCCGATTTCCGTTGCTTATCCTGTGGGGTGTCTCAAGGCTCAGTACTTGGTCCGCTTTTATTTTCTATGTTCATAAATGATATCTTTAGCAAATGCCGTTATGTCACTATGCATGCATATGCTGACGATCTTCAATTGTATTTTTCCAGCCCTATTGGTTTTGTTGATAATTTATGTTTAAGATTGAATGAGGATTTAAGCGAAATTTCTAAATGGACTACAGCTAACAAACTTAATCTTAATCCACTTAAGTCATACGTTTTGCCGATTGTCAAAACCAGATATTCTATGTCAAATATACCAATGATTTATTTAAATGGCGTTGAGCTAAACTGCGTTCTTAAAGTAAAAAACCTTGGTTACCACATCAACTCTTCACTTTCTTGCGAAGATCATGTTAATTCTGTTGTGTGTAAACTGTACTATGTCCTACGGAACCTGAGGTGGACTACATCATTCGTTCCTCTCGAGACTCGAACAAAGTTAACACTCCAGCTTATAATGCCTATAATAACGTACTCAGAAGTAGTGTATAGTAAACTTGATTCCAGGTCCAAACTTAAGTTGTAACATGCATTTAATAACGCTGTCAGATATGTTTATGGCCTCAGAAAATTTGACCGCATCAGTCACGTGAGCAATCAAATTCTTGGTTGCAATATTTTCAACTATTTGGATGCCAGGAACTGCATATTTTTACAAAATTTGATTTATACAAAAACTCCAAAATACTTCTTTGAAAAGTTACAATTTTGTAGATCGAAATTTGAACCTTATAATCCCTGTGCATAATTTTTGAACTCTAGCAGACTTTTCTTTGTAAACGCCATCAGAATTTGGAATTCATTACCTGTAAGTATTAAATGTATTCAGAATAAATGCAACTTTAAGTATGAAATTTTCAAACAGTTTTCTTAATACTATTTTTTTCTCTTGTACTTTCTTTTTCTCTTCTTTTATTCTATAAAATAAGATTAATTAAAATTTAAAAAAATATCCCCATTTCTAAATTTTAAATTCAAATTATTTGTTTATTATGTATGTTTACTAGATGTTGTTGATATTAATACTTTTTCATATGTTGAATATTTATTATTTTTCCTCTTAATTTATTACTTCAATTTTCTCTATGTTTGGTTTAAGTCATATTAGTTATACTTGTTATATTTATTCATTTGATGTTTATTACTTGTTGTTATTCTGTAATTCTTATTACATTTAAAAGGCTGTCTTATATGAAAACATTTTTTAAAATAAATTGAAATTGAAATTGATATTGAAATTGAAAACTTGTTTTTATTAAAGAAAATATTTCGCATAGTAAATTGTTTATCTACAATACTGACAATTTTTCATTTTCTATAAATTTTTCTCTATTATAAGACATGATTATAGACATGAAATATTTTCATTTCTCACAAGTGAAGAAATATTTCCTCGAATATGGATAAATTTATGCTAATTGAAGAACATTTTATTTGCAAAAGAGAAAATTGGTATTATCGAAAATGGAGGAATTTAATGTCACAAAAAGATATGTGCTTTTTTCTGAGTGTAGTAAGCTCCCACAGGTAAAAACAACCAAGTTGAAAAAGGGACCTCATATTAGATCACCCTTTAGTTGTAGTTATCGGGCATTGTGCATGCACAGTTTCATAGTATATGACAGTTTTCGTTAGTGAACTATAGCGACAATCGTCGTTAACGCGTTTGGGAATCCCGCAGTAGGTATATGAAAATATTTTTAAATTATTTTTGGGCAGTAGGCTATGGCGGCTTTTGTGACTTTTAGTCAGTGTTGGGAACATTGACGATTTATCGTAATTTTGACAATTTTTGACATAAAAAAAATGACAATTTTTAATTGATTCGTTTTGTTTTACTATGATTTAGAAATTTGCTCATCTTTTTAGTCATTAAGGAGAAGTGGAAATTGAATTTTTCTGGAAAACAGTTTTTTTTTTTATCAGAAGGGGAAATTTTTTAGCATTTCCCCTTATGGGAAAATTAATTTTTAATATTTTGTCCTTGCCTAATTCATCAGCAAACGTTGAACGTAAATTTTCTCAAATAAATTTGAGCAAAACAAAAATGAGAAACGGTTTGAGCACTAAAACTTTAAAAGGTATATTATAAACCAAAGATTATTTGAGAATGATCAATTCGTCATGTTATGATTTACAGTCAAACTCATGTTCATACGTTTTGTATTAAGCATCACGAATAAACAACGTGCTAACGTCAACCTATCGCAATTTCCAATTTTGACAGAGCGTCAAAGGCAAATTGTCAAGAACTGAGTTTTAAAAATTTAAAGAAAATGTTTTTTAATATATCAAAAATGTTTTTATTAATATATAAGAAGAAGATGCATATATGAGATATAATTTCTTTAATCTTCAATCACTTTTTCCAACATTTGTGGCCATATATCGGCAATTACGCGGCGAATGATGTCCTCCAAGTGGTCGATCGTTTCGGTCTTATCGGCGTAGACTAGCGACTTCACATATCCCCACAGAAAATATTCTAGCGGCGTTGAATCGCACAATCTTGGAGGCCAATTCACGGGTCCGGAACGTGAAATTATGTGGTTACCAAACGTTGCCTTCAGTAAATCAGTTGTGGCACGAGCTGTGTGACATGTTGCGTCGTCTTGTTAAAACCACAGCTCCTGCACATCATGGTTGTTCAATTGAGGAACGAAAAAGTCACTAATCATGGGTCTATAGCGGTCACCATTGTTTACCATTTTCTGACCAGCATCGTTTTTAAAGAATTATGGACCAATGATTCCACTAGGCCATAAAGCACACCAAACAGTCAGTTTTTCTGGATGTAACGGTGTCTCAACATACACTTGAGGATTATCTTCACTCCAAATAGGGCAGTTTTGTTTATTGACGTAGCCATTCAACTAAAAGTGAGCTTCATCGCTAAACAAAATTCTCTTATAAAAATCGGGATCAACGGCAATCTTGTTTTGGGCCCATTTACCGAATTTACGCCGTGCTACATAATCGTGTGGCTTCAATTCTTGCACGAGTTGGATTTTGTAAGCACGCAAACCAACATCTTTCCGCAAAATCTTCCATAAATTGGATGGACACATATCCAATTCCTGTGCACGATGGCGGATAGATTGATTCGGGTCTTCCTCTACGTTATTCTCTACAGCAGCAATGGCTTCATCTGTACTCACTGTACGACGTCTCTGTAGATGCGTATTATCATTTAGAGCAAGCGTGGTGCGAAAACGGTCCATAGTTAATCGAATTAATTGCTCTGATGGACGATATGTATTTCGAACAGAACCATTATTTTCAAAATAAATTTGCACAATTTGGAAGCGTTGTCCAGGCGTCAGTTTATTTATGTTGAAATGCGAAACCAAACTAAAAACAAATCACTTAACAGCTGACAAAATGACCGCCAGTTAAAACAGTCTTGCCAATTCTAAGTTTGACTTTTAGTGGTGGAAAGAGATAACACACGTGCTGGATTGTTCATATTGAAAGAAATTGGTCAGGCAGAGTTGCCAAATTGTCCAGTATATCGACCTGCAGCGCGATTTTAAATAAAAAATGTTAATGAATTGTCAACATCATAAAGTATAAGTGCTTTATGCGAATCATTTGCTCTTCGAATGTACAAATTTTGTCATAATTCAACTTTAACCCTGTTGTATTTTTCACGATAATTTTAAAGCGCTTTCCTCTGTAAATTAGATCATTTTAAAATTTTGAGAAATAAGCTTCAACTCACTTAAAAATTTGCACAAACGATTTTTATCTCCTAAGCCATCCGAGAACGACAAAATTTAATAGCACCAATAGGTTTAAAGGGTAGTTGCAGGTAGTACAATAGGTAGTTAAAGGGTAGGTACTTTAGCGTAAGTTAAGTTATGCCGATATGTTTTATAATTAAAAATTTACTGAATCAAGGACACAACTACAATTTTTTTTTTTTAATTTTAAAATTAACGGCGAAAAACGAAAATGGCCATTTCAGCCCTTGAAAGGACTTTGACCGAGCTTCTTATGATTAATTGTGTTGTGCGTGCTTTGAAATGTTTGAACACAAATGATCGAGAACTGGACCTACAAGCTTTATGTCGACTCTGAACAGCTTATGCTCTCAAGAAGCTTTTCATGGCAGCTTTTATTCTCTGAAGTTTGCCATCATCTGCAGAGAGGTGGCGGCCGAACAGAAAAATTAATTCAACTGAAAATACTTTCTGTGTCAGAAGGGATTTGAACCTGGGCCTCGTATGCCACGGCAGCCACTTTTAAATTAGTAAGTCACTAATAATGATTTAATTTTTTATACCAACTATTTGCATTCAAAGGTCTGCTCTATTTCTGTGGTCATTACTTGTATTTTTTTAAGCTTTCGTCTGAAAAACGTTCCCATACTCGAAAAAATGATAAAAAATTGTAAGAGGATGAGAGCGAGAGAGTTAAAATATCACATCTCTGTAAGAAGCTACAATTTTCAGTCTTAGAAATTTCTACTACCAAAAATCGTTTAAGTCACCAAATTTCTTTAAATCTGCTATTTTCATTTTATTATTAAAGAAGTACAACCAAAAAAAAAATATCAAAACAAAGAAAAATTACTAACAGACAAAAATTTTATAAAATTTAAACATCGCGAATTGTGTAAAATTAAGATTTAAATGTGGATTTGAGTATGTGTGGATTTGAAAACTATGCTACTTTGAAAAAAAAACGATTTATTTAACAGTTTCGACATTTTTAGTCTGAAAAGAGTTTCCATACTTTTTTGTGTTTTCTCCTTCTTCTGAGAGGCTTTTTTCTACTCTCTCGATTTTGACACTTTTACCACTTTTATTCTGAAAAGCACGGGATCAGAATAATTTTTGATACTCATTCAAAGAAACTTTATATTAAATTTTTTAAGGTTTAATTATATTTATTACATATCCTCATTATATTAACAGATTTTACGCTTGAACTGTTTTTTGGCGTGTTCCTTTGTCTTCTGGCCAACTGTGCTATTCAGAAGACACTGTTGGGTACGGTATATCCAAACATCAACTGGACTGCCTTGCTCGTTATTATCGATACAACCATCTACTATTGCTTGAACTTCAGCTTCGGGGAAATTTTCTTTGTATTGCTTGACCAAACGATCAGTGCGATATCCTCCGTCGGCGCAGAAGAGTTCTAGCTTTTCAGCACGGCAAAGAATGTATTTTCGCACGGATTCTTCATCGGGGAATTCCAATTGTTTTATTTTAGCAATATTCTCTTCCGAAACTGAATTTTTTACGATACATTCGGAGTGAATGGAATGGACTTCATCATACGGCTTAGGAGTCCAATCAACAGCTTTTATCTGCATTAGAAATTGAATTAATATTAATAAAAATCCCGTTAATTTGTACGCTCAAGTTGCAAGGAATAATCCATCCACGATTTGGCAAAAAAAAAGCGATCAAAAATTTTGCAATGATTTAACAAGTCAAAAAAAGGAACAGCTTAACGACATGTTAGAAACAAAACTGCTCGAAAAAGTCTGAAAAACAAATTGCCCGGCTACGTAAGCTATACGAGCGTCTAGCAAAAGAAAAATTTGACTGCATTATAATGGACGATGAGATATGTAAAAATGAACTTTAAAAATGGAAATGTCGATGACTCAGTCAGCAAAATTCAACTGGAAAAGTTTTGCAAGAATGTTCTGGTCTGGCAAGGTATTTACGATTACAGTTGCGGCCTTAAAACATCAACTTTTTTACAAAAGGCACAATTATCGGCCAAGTCTTATTTCGTTTTTGCTTTGGGAACTTATTTTGTGGGTCATTATTTCACAGAGCCTATCGAAGATTTTTGTATAAAAAGTATATTGTTTTGAATATTGTATTTTTCAGATCAACCCAAATAAAAAATGTTTTTCAGGTTCCCTTGCCTTCTTTAAGGTTATATAAAGGCAATTTGGCAAGATGATCGCCCCATTGCATGGTAAGCATACGCGCAATTATTGGGAAATTAATAAATTGATCACCACCAACTATTTCGCTTCGGATTTTATTGTGCATTTGAAGAATCTGTGCACGGTAAACATCCGTCTAAGAGAAGGTATGTGTATACCTTAATGTTTTCTCGAGACGTTTAAAAGAGGTCCAACAAAAAAACTAGCCACCACTTTGAGTGTGCAATTACGTTGATATTTAGCAATTAAACCAACGAAGTCAATTAAATTACAACTGACACGGAAATATCGAAGTTGTTGTAAGGGAGCAAATCGAGCTAGGCGATTTATAACTCCGTTTTAAATATTCAAATCAGTTATTTTGTTATTACTTACGGTTATATCGCAAGCACTATTTTCCAACCCTGATGTAACACGACAATGAAGAGCTGCCAGGATTGCCAAACAGGCCAATGCAAAAAGTGAATTCATACTGTTTGGTTTTTTTATTTTCACAACTATACTCGTAGTAGAATTAGAAATGATAAAGTTGAAGCATTTGCAATGGCTTTTATACCTGTCTAAGACACGATTGTTTAATTATGCAATAAACACACGCATATTCTTAAAAAACGAGTTCCAAATATTTGATCAAGCAAACACATTTTTTTTTGTTATCGAAATTTTTTTTATTTCAATTTCTTTCAATATCCATTATTTTCTTTATTCTATTATAAAGGTGAGCTAGAATGTAACTGAGACAATAATTTTGAGAGAGCTACAGTTCGCATATTTTATTAAAATTTCTTCTTTAACTATAAAAAAAATTGTATTTTGAATATACTATATTTATACTCCAGCGGGTACTGCGTAAGAGGTACATTAACTTTGTCATTCCGTTTGTAACGCCAAGAAGGAGGCGTGGAAGGTATAGAAAAGTATATATATTTTTGATCAGCATCACCTCCTGAGTCGATTTCAGTGTGTCCGTCTGTCAGTCCGTCTGTCGACAGAATTACAGCCGTAATTTTAAAACTTAAAGTTTATTTTTAAAAAGGCAAGATCAAGTTAAAAAATACAATGTGACTTTATTTTAACCGTAAAATGTTTTTAAAATCCACAAAAATTAAAGAATTGCCTTGAAATTTGGCACGTAAGCTTTGCTCTTCAATCTAAATCCTAGCTATGAAATTTGGAAAAATTGAATGAAAACCACTCCTACCTGCCATGCAAAGTGGCTTTATTCTAAACGTAAAATCTCTTAAAAATCCACTAAAACTAAAGACATTTCTGGAAATTTTGCATATAAGCTTTGATATATAACATAAAATATCTCTATAATATTTGCAAAATCGGATGAAAGCCACGCTTAGCTCCCATACAAAATGACGTCATCAAAATAGAAAAACTTATGTTAATGTATAAAACTGAATGACATCATGTCTGTAGGTACCCAAATTGCGCCCAAATCTTTTATCCAACCCAAACATATATTCTTTGGTATAATATGGAGTCTAAACATTAGAAAAGTGGGTGTGGTATTTTACTTTTGATCGAACTTGTGTTACACCATGTGTCTGACTTCAACCAAACTTTTCACACATAATCCTTGGTAGTTTGAGAAGTCTTAAGTTTATAAAATTTGGCGGTAATAGACAGGGGGCGTGGCACTTTATTTTTGGACTAGCTCTATCTACACCGTTTTTCCGATTACAATCAAATTTCTTGCATATATTCCTTGCCGCTCTGGGGGTGTTCGAGAGAAAAGTTCTTCGCAAAATCTTCGGTCCTGTTCGAGTCGGCGATGACTATCGCATCCGAATGAACCACGAGCTGTTCGAGCTCTACGATGACATTGACGTAGTTCGGCGTATAACTGTGCAGCGACTACGCTGGCTGGGTCATGTCCATCGTATGAACGACGAAGCTCCAGCGAAAAGGTGCTCGAGGCGAGGGTCGCTGGTCAACGACGACGAGGGAGACCATGCCTCCGATGGATGGACCAGGCTGAGGAAGCCCTAACCGCACTTGGTGTATCCGATTGGAGAAGGCGCGCGCAAAGCAGAGGCGCCTGGCGAGAGCTGATGAGGTCGGTTGAAACCCGGACACGGGTTGTTACGACCAACTAAGTAAGTAAGTAATTCCTTGCATGGGTGGGATTGGACAATGGGCGTGTCAATTTAATTATAATCGAATTCCCTCTACACCATTTGTCTGGCTTTAACCAAATTTTGCTCATATATTATTTGGCATAAGAATCAGTCTGTTGTCTATAAAAGTGGGTGTACTAGAGAGGGGAGTGGCACTTTATTTTTAATAAATTCCCATCTACACCGTTTCTCCGACTTTAACCAAACTTCACACATATATTCTTTAGTATAATGAGAAGTTTTAAGCTTATAAAAGTGGGTGGGATTGGACAAGGGACGTGTCAATTTAATTCTAATCAAACTCCTTCTATAGCCTGTGCCCGATTTCTTCCAAATTTCATATCCTTTGGAATAATGAGCAGTCAGTAGTCAAGAAATTTTGGCGGAATTGAACAGGGGGCGTGTCACTTTAATACTAAGCTAAGTTATTTTACACCGTTGGTATGAATTTGCATATACTACCAATCAAATTTTGCACATATATTCTTTCGTCTACTATTACTCTTATGGCAGATAAGATATTACTCTTTATGGCAGCTAAGATATAATAAAAAAACAATTAAGCGTATGACACAAATATTTTTGCAGATTGTGCATAAATATTTTAAAGACGGCTAAAGACTTTAAATATACATCAGAACGGCTGCGGGGGGGGTATTTTAACTTCGGTACCCTGCCGAAGCTCCATTCATTACTAGTTTTGATGCGTTTCAAAAAATCAGCGGAAAAGTGGTACAGGAAGTAAGGAAGAATGAAATAAAACAAGATCCTTTCGATCCAGCCGAACCTTAACATAGACTCGCTAGCAAATGTATCACCCCGCTTAGAACAGGTTCAAAGATGAATTGCGCAGTGAGTTGTCTCCATTAAAGCAATACTTCTGTGAAGATAGCCTAAAAATATTCAACCCAAATGTTTGTTCAATTCGCCGCGAAATATGTCTGAATTTTTAATTTTGAAAATTGATTTTTTATGCTAAATTTGTTCCTAAAATTGCTATCAATGTCCTTCATGCCCTAATGCGACCAACATTTTCAGGCCAAATAACAGTACAAAATCTGATTTCGAAATTAAAAAGCAGTACAAAAGATGTGCACTCTAAAAAAAATCAAATATGCATAAGAGCAAAAAAAAATTACTACGCTTATGCAGAAATTTATTAATAACATACTTAAATTATGTGAGATCAAATACACATAAAAAAAAACCGTTAAAAAAATAGAAATTTTAAAATATAACAAAACTAGTATGGAATGGAGCATCGGCAGGGTATCGAAGCTAAAATACCCCCCGCGGCCGTACTGAAGTATATCCGAAGTCCTTAGACGTCTATAAAATTTGAATGTATATTCTGCAAAAATATTTGTGTCATACGCCAAATATTTTACCCTTAATGTAATTTAATTTTAATTAAATTAATTTTAATTTTACCCTTAGATGTCACATAAAGTTATTTGCAAACAAAGTAAAATGTCACACCCACTTTTCTACTATAAAGATTCCACATTTTACCGAAGGATATATGTATGGGTTGGATAAACGACGTGGGCGGAACTTGGGTATATACAGACACGATGTCATTCAGATTTATATATTAACGAAAGTTTTTCAATTTTGATGACGTCACTTTGTATTGAAGGTAGACGTGGTTTCCATCCGATTTTGCCAAATATCAAAGAGTGGCTTATGTTAAATATCAAAATTGTATGCAAAATTTCAAGACATTTATGTAATTTTTGCAGATTTTTAAGCGATTTAACGTTTTAAATAAAGCCACTTTGTATGGGAGGCAGACGAGGTTTTCATCCGAGTTTGCCAAATATCATAGTGATAGTCTATATTATACATAAAAGCCTATGTGCAAAATTCCAAGACATTACTGCAATTTGAGCAGATTTTTAAGGGATTTTACGGTTAATATAAAGCTACTTTGTATGGGACGTAGGCGTGGTTTTCATCCGATATTTCTAAATTTCATAATGAGGATTTATATTGAATATCAAAGCATACGTGTCAAATTTCAAGGCATTTCATTAATATTTGTGGATTTTGAAGAGATTTTACGGTTAAAATAAAGTCACTTTGTATGGGAGGTAGGCGTGGTTTTCATCCGATTTGACTCATTCTCAAACTTGATCTTCCTTTTTAAAAAGAAGGATATCTTAAAACTTATTTCTTAAAAATCGTCCCAGTACTTTTTGAGTTTTACAAAAATTTGCAATTCAATTTTATTTAATAGCAGATTGCTGCTGTGTGTATTTTGTTGGTAGTTCTTTGTTGTTGGTATTTTGCTTTGCGACGCTGACTGCGTAACGCTTGATTTTTTAGATAACGCTCGATTTCACTCGCCATAAAATTTCCATACCGCGGGCAATATATGAAATCGATTTTAAAGGAGTAAACTCCGAAAATGTCGATGACAAAACAAAATCAGCCTTACTAGAAAACTGATATTAAATTTTAGCGTCAGCTTTTTAATTTAATAGCATCTGTAGCCTCTGCTAAGCTTATGCTAAAAATCTTTTTAGAGCTGGCACTAATTAGAGCCAGCACTAAATTGTTTTTTTTGGTAAGGCTGAATGTGTTTGCTTAATCAAATATTTGCAACTCGTTTTTTAAGAATATGCGTGTGTTAATTGCTATTGTTGAATGAATCGTGTGTTGCGTTGCATCTACACGTAACAGTTGTCATAACAGTTTATTAATGTATATTAGTTGCCAAATTGTACAATCGTGACGTAGGTTAGCATTAGACAGGTATAAAAGCCATTGCAAATGCTTCAATTTTATCATTTCTAATTCTACTACGAGTATAGTTGTGAAAATAAAAAAACCAAACAGTATGAATTCACTTTTTGCATTGGCCTGTTTGGCAATCCTGGCAGCTCTTCATTGTCGTGTTACATCAGGGTTGGAAAATAGTGCTTGCGATATAACCGTAAGTAATAACAAAATAACTGATTTGAATATTTAAAACGGAGTTATAAATCGCCTAGCTCGATTTGCTCCCATACAACAACTTCGATATTTCCGTCTCAGTTGTTATTTAATTGACTGCATTGGTGTAATTGCTAAATATCAAAGTATTTGCTGCTGTCTGTATTTCTTTGGTATTTTCTCGTGGCGCACACTCAAAGTGGTGGCAAGTTTTTTTATTGGACCTCTTGGTCCTTGTCAGATACTATGTCAGAGACTATATTAGCTAAGTGTGCGCATGTTGTTTTTGTTTTTACTTTATTCTGATTTAAAACATTATTTTAAACGTCTCGAGTACGAATTCAGTGAACAATGTTCAGAAAACATTAAGGCACCTTCTCTTAGACGTATATTTACCGTGCACAGCTTCTTGATATGCACAAAAAAATCCGAAGCGAAATAGCTGGTGGTGATCAATTTGTTAATTTCCCAATAGTTGCGCATATACTTCCCATGCAATGAGACGATAATTTTGCCAATGGGCTTTATCATAACCTTAAAGAATGCAAGGGAATCTGAAAAACATTTTTTATTTGGGTTAATCTGAAAAATACAATGTTCAAAATTTTAATATGTTATACAAATATCTTCGAGAGGCTCTGCGAAATAATGCCCCAGAAAATAAGATCTCAAAACAAAATCCCCAAAAATATGGCTTTATTTCATTATGTTATAGCACCCTACGAAATAAAGCAACAACTCTATGAAATAAAGCTCATAAAGAATGCCCTGCCCGTTTTTCTAAACTTCTTCTTGGATTCAGCCCAATAACGATCGATGGGGCGACACTCAAGAGAGTTTGGTGGATTATCCTCTTTGTAAACAAATTTACTTCATTTTGATTCAAAAGCTCTATAGTTGACTTCGCGTAATAGGCTTTTGCCAAGTCAAGTCAAAATATTGTTGCTTGTAAAACTGAACAAGCACTCCTTCTGGTAAATTTCAGCACTTATTGTGCCTTTTGTAAAAAAGTTGATGTTTTAAGGCCGCAACTGTACTCGTAAATACCTTGTCAGACCAGAAATTTTTGGACAAATTTTTCCAGTTGAATTTTGCTGACTGAGACAGAGTCCTCTTTTACATATATCTCGTCATTCAATATAATGCAGTCAAATTCTTCATTCGCTATACGCTCTTATAGCTTACGTAGCCGGATTTTGAACGTGGCAATTTTGTTTTTCAGACTTTTTCGAGCATTTTTGTTCTAACATGTCTTTAAGTAGCTTCATTTCTTGACTCGTTAAATCATTGCTTAATTTGTGCTTGCTTTTTTTCCAAATCGCGGATGGATTCTTTTTTGATTATACATAGTATTCTCTATGTTTAGTGTTTTGCCATTGCATGGTGCAAGATTGCATATTTCCTATTCTTGCACCGTACAACGGCATATACTAGACATAGAGAATACCCCTTATGTTTTGTTATGTGAGATTGATAGATGAGGACCAAAAATTAAGTTGACGAATTAATGAATGGACAAATTTTTTTTTACAAGCGAATATTTAGGTGGTTTTTAGAACTTAGATACACAAACCTAAAATTGGGATACTCAGAACATAGCACAAAAAAAATATATGTCAAAGAGCAAAGCTTAAAATTGAGGAGTTCTTTGAAGCTGGCTTAGTAGTTTGGTTAACCCCGGAGAAAGCATATTGATCAAAAGATATCATGATATAATTCTTTGTAGTATTTTTAACAATTGTAGTTGTGGTTAGTATTAAATTACATCATTGAAAGTCATAAATTTGATTCCTTAGGAAGATTTTTCATCTTCCTTGGAACTTTAGCGTACAAATTAACGGAATTTTAATTAATATTAATTCAATTTCTAATGTAGATAAAAGCTGAGGATTGGACTCTTAAGTCCTCTGATGAAATCCATTCCATTGACTCCGAATGTATCATAAAAAATTCAGTTTCGAAAGAGAATATTGCTAAAATAAAAAAATTGGAATTCCCCGATGAAGAATCCGTGCGAAAATACATTCTTTGTCGTGCTGAAAGGCTGGAACTCTTCTGCTCCGAATTAGGATATCGCGCTGACCGTTTGGTCAAGCAATACAAAGCAAATTTCCCCGAAGATGAAGTGAAAGCAATTGTAGATGGTTGTGTCGATAATAACGAGCAATGCAGTCCAGTTGATGTTTGGATATACCGTATCCAACAGTGTCTTCTGAATAGCACAATTGGTCAGAAGACAAAGGAGTACGTTTTAAGACAGTTGAAGCGTAAACCCTGTTAATAAAATGAGAATATATAATATATGTATATAATATATATAATATATATAATAAATATATTTTATTATAGTAAATTGAATTATAATAAATATAATTCAATCTTAACAAATTAAATATGAAGTTTCCTTTGAATGAGTATTAAAATTTTATTCTGATCCCATGCTGTTTACTCAATAAAAGTGGTAAAAGTGTCAAAATCGAGAGAGTAGAAAAAAATCTCTCAGAAGCAGAAGAAAACACAACAAAGTACGGAAACTGTTTTCAGACTTAAAATATCGAAGCTTTTAAATAAATCGTTTGTTTCAAAGTTTGTGATGGGTTCCAATGAAGTAGCATAGTTTTCAAATCCACACATACTCAAATATAGATTTTAATGCTATTTTTACACAATTCACGAAGTTTCCATTTAAAAAATTTTTATCTATTTAATAGAACTAAGATGTAAGGGAAAGGGGGCTTGTGTGGACAAACTCAAATTATCTGTTATTTGCACACTCCATCACAAAAAAAAAAAAATATGTGTGTGGCCGCCACGCTCGGTAGAAGTGAAACTTTTACCCAAAAATGGAATTTCTGGGAAGATTGCTAATTTATTTTATCAACATTCCCTCCTTCAGTGCAACCAAATTGATAACAAGCAGTCTACCTTCATACTCGTACCAGTATTAGTTCAAGAACTGTATTTTTTTCATAAAGCCATCTAGTATTTACAACATGGCGATATCATGGAAAATATCAATTGTCCCTTTTGTTTATGGACAGTTAATGAAAAGTTCAATATTCGCGTACAGAATTAGATCTTAATTTTTTTTACTTTCGTGACACAGTTGGTTATCAAGAGGATTTATTATTTTAATTTGATGCCTTAAGTAGCACCCTGGCTCGATATTTTTATTTATAAATAAATAAAATTTTAGTTTTATTTATAAATTTTGCCTGCCTTGTATCAAAGAGAACAAAATACGAAAAAACCCGAAAGCAAGCATAGCATACATCATCCAATTTATTTCATAGGATTGATGAAAAAAAAAAATGTATTGCCTACCCAAAATAATCATTAATCGATTTTAGCTCGGGCTTTATTTATATAATCTATTTTCAATTTTTCTTAAAAAAAAAAAAACAAAAACTGCCAGTATAATTGTAAATATTTTTATTAAAAAAAAGCACAAAATTTCAACTGCAGTTAGGACCTTTGCATTGTGGCCTGAAGCACTGGCCTTAAGCAACCGCGCCTACTTCTTAAGGGTTAACCTTCTAAGGGTTAAAAATGCTTAATGCGTTTTTCGGTACAAGACTTACATTGTATTTTATGTTGCATTTGCGACGATATTTCCCAGTAGTCCAAGTCATAAAGAATTGATAAGTGAATCATTAACGATTTTTCTTCATCTCTGACGAAACATGCTGATTAGGCCATACATTTCATTGACGAAAATCCCGTATAAAATTCACAAATTCGTGCTCGAACGTAATACAGAAACAATGTTGAGATTATTTAAACTTTAAAAAAATTGTTTAAACTTTTAATATATTTTTTTTTACTTTATTTTGCATGTGTTTTTGGATCAGATTATTTCTGATTTGTTATCTTTAGAAATGAAAAAATTACCTCGAAATATAAGCCTTTGTAGGGAAAACATGAACAAACACAAAGCAGAGGTTGAAGAATTTTCAACAAATTTTTTAATGAACGAACACAAGCCGGACGCATTAAAGAATTTTCGACAAGAAAAACAAGAGAGAAGAGTTATCAATTATCACGTGTTGAATGTTTTCGTTGTTTCCTTGTTCTGTTTGTATTTTTTATGTTGACGAAACCAATGCAGATGAGTTAAAGAATATTCTGCAAGTCGGGCTTATGCAGCCAGCAAGTTTGTTTAATTTATTTAAAAGCAGAGTGGGTAGTCCGGTAACTCAGTTGATAATGGAAGAACTTTTAACCATTTGGTTGTATGTTAAAATACCACAGGATGCGATTTTTTTAATTTCGATATAAATGTGTGTCAAAAACTGAATTTAAATTATATGAAAGATATGGTATTTATATGAAAATTCACAGATCTAAGAATTGAACAAATTTTAGATTCAAAGATGCATTCGTTATATTGCAGTAGGTGCTGTTTCCAAATCAATCAATCCAAGGCCTACTTCGAAAATTGCTTTTTGAATTTATCAAAACTCAATTTGAGAAATGCCTAAAAGTATGCTAATGTTTTGAAGAAGAGCTATGTTCAGATTCAAATTTTAAGACTGTAATGTATATTCAGAGTATTGAACGAAAGACTCAATTCAAATATAAAAGAATGAAAAGAACTACTGAATGTAAAATTTAAAATAAGTATGAGCTACTATAGCAAATATATCCCAGTGACCCAGTGCGTTGAACAGCCGACTATGGATTTAAGTGTTCAATCCTCGGAGAAAGCGAAAATATGAAAAATTCTTAAATAGCAATTTTTTCGTTTTTATACAATCAGTGTGGCGAATTGCTGTGTTGTTGCTTGTACGCGGCTATAAAAGTTTAAATTCAAAAAGAATAAGTAAAAAGCATAAAACTTATATAAAAAATTAAGGAAAAAAACAACAATTTGTCAACAAACAATGTATATTATTATTGTTTTGTGCTTGCTTAAAAAGTTTTTTGCTTCATATCAGAGCAAAAAAAAAAAAGAAAATCACATCGGATGCAGATATTTCTGTATAACATATTTTTTGCTTGGTGTGCTCGTTGTTTTTTGCTTTGATTAGCTGGTCTCTATTTGATCGTCTCGAATGGTTAGAACATTTAAAAATAATGAGAAAGTGCATATCTTGGTGAGAGGCTAACAAATACTGTAGAGTGAGAACTTTTTTGTAAGATAATGCTGTATTATGTTTGCTTATGCTTTAAAGCAGTGTTGGGCTCGTAGTGGCACGCGTACAACCCTGTAGGAAAATCAACTAATTTAAAAGTAGTTGAAAAAGTAGTTTTTTGTCAACCACAACTAGTTGAAATTCTGACTTTTTTCCATAGAACGAACTAACATATTTTGTAAGGTGATGTCCGCTAAATAAGTCAATTGAATTTCGTCTGCATATGTTTTCAACTACTTGTTAAATTAGTTAAATTTATATTATTTTTTTAATTACTTTAAAATAACCAATTGAAAACTATTTAATATTCCACTTACTGAAGATGAATTTAAAAGCATAAACATTTTAAATTTCTGTACATCAAAGAGATCATTTATTTGACTGTTTTAAAAAATACATAAATACATAAAGCATGCCAAAAAATCATGCCTGGTGGACACAAATAAATTTTGAAATATAAAAACTGAAAGCAAAATGTAAACAAAGTTAAAAGTGATCAGAGTTGTTTAATGGAAAATTGTGAAATGTCGTTTTTGTGGTGTTTTAATTGATTTTAAAATAATTCAAAAGTGATTCATGCTAAACTTCATTGCCAGTTAATTCAAAAAAGGACTAGTAATTACATTCAAGGAGCGCAACAGAAGTACGCTGCGAGGGTAGATATAATTTCATTATTCCTTTCTTCATTGGACTATTTCTGCTTCCAACATGTGATAGTTTCAGAAGCTGGAGGAACTCTGCGCTTATATGTGAGCATGCGTACCACGGAAGCAGTTTCCAAAAACGGGCACGCCACCGCCCGGGTACATGAGCGAAGATGCCGATCCAATTGATCAGAATTGTGTGGATACTGCGCCTGTTATTTAACACGAGCCAGCTTTTTGATGCTTCATTTCAAAATATGAGCTAAACAAGAGTGTCAGCGGGATTTTCCACGCTTTGCAACCATCAATCATGGTCGATGGACACACTGATATTTTGCTTAGTGCTTCTTTTAAGTGTCAATCGCAATGAAGTGATGAAACAGACTCGACGCTACGTAGGGAAAGACTTGTGTCTTTACTACTGAAGTGATGAGGTCTTTGCTGAATGGTTAAGCAATCAATTTCCGTACAGAGTCCAAATTGTACGATGTTTCTAATTTGAATATCTTAAATAATAAAGAATTTTTAATCGTTTCACAGGGTTTTGAGGCAGTTTATCAGTTTTAAAGTGCGTTTACCACGTCTGTCTTGCAGCTCAATGCCGTAAATAAAAAAATATGTCTTTTTGAAACAAAATTTTATTGAAGCCTAAAATTAATAATATTTAATGAAATAACATGGTTAAATATATATAAACTTGTGATCTAATAAAAATTTGCAATTAAAACATGTCAAAATCAGAGTAGTTGCCGCCTTAATATAATTCAAAGTAGTTTATCAATCACTTGTTTTTAAGAAGTATTTCAATTACTTCATATATAATGCAATAAAAACTATTTAGAATTGAAGTGGATGCCGCCCTAATATAATTCAAAGTACTTCATATACTAGTTTATTTTAAATTAGTTTTTTAATTAGTTGTTTTTAAAAACAAGTTAGTTTGTTCCTATAGGGAAGAGACTCGTTTACGAACTCGCTCTTGTGTCTCACGTATATAAACACAGACAAGAAGTTATTTCAATCAGTTCGCAATCCGCATTTTCTTGGTCCGACTGCAAAAATTCTAAATTGAATGATGTAGATTGGAAAAACTTTTTCATTACTTTGATTTCTTACTGTTTTTTTTTTTTACTACCAAACAAATAAACCAAACAAAGAAATATTTTTACAAAAAAAAGAGGTGACGGCCGAACAGAAAATTTAATTCAATTGAAAAAATTTTCTGTGTCAGATGGAGGACTCGAACCTGGGTTCTCTGGCGTAAGAGTCACACACTCTACCCACTACGCCAGGGCCGCCACTTTTACAGTATCAAGACTATTAATGCTATTCACATTTCCAACCGTCTGGCTTGCGTTTTCGCCTTTATCAAAGAAAAACTGTAAAATGTGGCATATTTTCTCTTTGCTGGTATCCATATTTTATGCGCGCTTAAACAAAACTTTGTCTTGTAAAAACAGAACCGTCTCAGAAGTTTTTTCTTTAGTTCTTTATAACACCTAGCTTAGCCCGAACAAACTTATACAACGCGAGATACAGATAATTAAAGTCATCTATTGGAAAAATATTGTATTTATTTTTAATACGCCTTATATAATTCCAAATAAAATATTTTTTAAATAAATCGCCTCAAGAGAAGCTTGTGAAGATTTACTGTCCCAGTTGTTTTTCAATTGGGGCAAAAGTTTCTAACAACAACTTCCTGTATATAGTAATAATCACACAGCAGACAGCTGTTTCGTTAACCGTTACAGCAACTAATCAGTAGTCTTGTGTGATCATCGCTGTGATCCACTAGTTCATATTTGAACTAAATCGGATCATACTAAATCAGGCCTGGGCATTCTAACAATGTCACATTTTATCTTGTCTTATTAGTATTGGTGCGCTCTCAAATCACGCGCACTGAGTTCGTACAATTTACAGCGCACAGTGACATAAATCATCACAGCATCACCGTCAGCGAACGACTGAATTAAATTCTCTTGTGTTGTGAGCTTTGTGCATGGCAGAATTATAAGGTAGGGCCGCTTCGCTTAGTACCCTCACGCGTCAACGAAGAGTGGATATTGAAAAGGTTGGTTAGTTGCCAAAACGACGAATTTCGAGAAATTGCAAACAGTGATGTCGCGTGTGTTAAATTTGTGATAATTTGAGTGAAAATATTATAAAAAAAGTGTAATAAACACTAAAAAATGTGAGAGAAGTCTTCAAATTGCGAAGAAAACCTGTAACAGTTTTAACCTAAAAACAACTGCGAAACGTGAGTCCGCTTTATTCTGCTTTGTACTTCATTCCTCTCCGAGTAGGCACTACCTTATAATTCTGCCATGAGCTTTGTGTACATGTGAAAAGTTACGCTCAGAGAGCGATCAGTGAGCAATGGAGCGCCCTGGCCTGTACTAAATATGCGTAATAAATCCTTCAATTTCATGCAAAAATTAAAATTTTATAACTAATTAAAATATTCATGTGTCATATATAATTTTTATACATTCAAATTTTTTATCTATCTTATATGTAATTTTCATTAATGAATGACTCCAGAGTTTTTTTCCGTTGTTTCTGGTCATAATGGTTCAAAGACATGTAAGAACTGTATTTTTTATTGAAAATTGTAATTCTGTTGCAAATTTTTCTTACTTTTGCAGCAAGTGTCGCTTATTATGACAGCAGGTTTTCTAAGTTAACACTCACAAAAACCTATCTGAGTTCTATGTAACTCACTAGTCATAAGAACTCAGATAATATTCCGATAACACTTTTGGACCAAGCTATCCCAGGGTTATCCAAGGGTTATCCAATAATAGTTCCCACTTTGATTTCTAAATAAAATATATTAAAATCAATGCATTGATGCAAATCTTTATTTGAATTGATAGTTCGGTTCCTACAACTCAATATTTAAAAACTATTTCCTTCAAATGTTGCCCACGACTAACTCTTAAATGGTCCATTCTGTGGGTCCAATTTTCGACAACTCTGTCGAGCATATCGGCTGGTATTCCTTGAATAACATGAGCTATGTTGGTTTCTAAAGCGTCAATAATTTCGGGTTTGTCGACATAAACAAGTGATTTAACATATCCCCAAAGAAAGTAACCCAATGCCGTCAAATCACATGACCTTGGTGGCCAATTAACAGTACCATTTCTTGAGATGATATTTTCATCGAACGTTTCCCTCAATAAAGCGATTGTTTTGGCAACAAAACTTCATTGATCATTGCTCTGTAACGAGCACCATTGACACGGGCTCGATCCACATTTTTGAAGAAATACGGTGCGATGATGCCTCTTGCCCATAAACAACACCAAACAGTACATTTATCGGGATACATTGGAAGCTCTTAGATTGCATTTGGTTGTTCATCGGCCCAAATACGGCAATTTTGCTTTAAATGAAGCCGTCTAACCAGAAATGAGCTTGGTCGCTAAATACAACTTTTCGATAAAATAATAGATCAATTTCAAGTTGTTGTAAGACCTTTAAACCGAAATTAAAACGTACACCAAGATCAGCCGGCTTCAATTCAAGTACGAGCTGTATTTGATAGGACTTCAGACCAATATCACTCCTCAAGATTCGCCACAATGATCCATAAGAGATGCTTATCCAGAATGCCTGAGATCGGCTACGAATCGATTTATAATGGTTTTCACGAACACTCTCTGCTACTGCAGCAATATTCTCAAAATTACGGGCTCTATGCACTCTGGTTGAATGATGAATAACCAATAGTGTTAAACTGGTTCGCTCATAACGGTTGGACGCTCATAACGACCAAAATTATGTTAAAGAGATTCCCAAACGCCTTAACGACGATTATCGCTGTAGTTAACTAGAGAAAACTGTCATTTAATATGAAACTGTGCATGCACAATGACCGATAATGACAACTATTAAACTATTATTATCGTTAACTTTTTGGGAATCCTGCTACTGATGACTGATTGTCACTCAGAAAAAGGTTTCTCGGAATATGAGAAAAAAGGCATCATATTTAGAGAAAAATGGTATTGACTTTGCTCGAGAGAATGCTTTTCTCTAAATTTGATCCCAAAAACTCTCTAAAAATGGTAAAAAGTTATCATGAAAAAGCTCTTTCCTCTTTTTATACCTCTTTTACCGGAAACCATTTCTTTATAACAACTTCAACCATTTTCTTTATTATGTCAATTTTCCACAAAAACAGAGAAATATTTATTGAATTTTAATAATTTTTTTTAAATTTCATTCATAGTTTCTCACAATAATAAAACACTTTTTCAAAATAGAGATATATTTTCTTAATATTGGTGCAACATATTTCTTTATTGGGTTTCCATATTCCAGAATTTTCTTCCGAGAAACGATTTAATAAATGCATCAAGAACTGAGTTTTAAAAATTTAAAGAAAATATTTTTTTAATAAATAAAAAATGTTTTTATTAATATATAAGAAGAAGATTAATATATGAGATATAATTTTTTCAATTTTCAATCCCTTTTTTAACATTTTTGGCCATATATCGGCAATTACGCGGCGAATTATGTCCCCCAAGTGGTTGATCGTTTCGGGCTTATCGGCGTAGACTAGCGACTTGACATATCCCCACAGAAAATATTCTAGCGGCGTTGAATCGCACGATCTTGGAGGCCAATTCACGGGTCCGAAACGTGGAATTATGCGGCTACCAAACGTTACTTTCAGTAAATCAGTTGTGGCACGAGCTGTGTGACATGTTGCGTCGTCTTGTTAAAACAACAGCTCCTGCACATCATGGTTGTTCAATTAAGAAACTAATAATTCAGTAATGGGGTTATAGCGGTCTCTATTGACTGTAATTTTCTGTCCAGCATCGTTTTTAAAGAATTACGGACCAATGATTCCACTAGCCCAAACAGTCAGTTTTTCTGAATGTAACGGTGTCTCAACATACACTTGAGGATTATCTTCACTACAAATACGGCAGTTTTGTTTATTGACGTAGCCATTCAACCAAAAGTGAGCTTCATCGCTAAACAAAATTCTCTTATGCAAATCGGGATCAACGGCAATCTTGTTTTGGGCCTACGCCTTGCTACATGATCGTGTGTCTTCAATTCTTGCACGAGTTTGATTTTGTAAACACGCAAACCAACATCTTTCCGCAAAATCTTCCATAAAGTGGATGGACACATATCCAATTCCTGTGCACGATGGCGGATAGACTGATTCAGGTCTTCCTCTACGTTACGCTCTACAGCAGCAAATGGCTAAAATAGTGTTGCCAATTTTAAATTTTACTTTTAGTGGTGGAAAGAGATAACACACGTGCTGGATGATTCATATTGAAAGAAATTGGTCAGGTAGAGTTGCCAAATAGTCCAGTATATCGACCTGCAGGGCGATTTTCAATAAAAAATGTTAATGAATTGTTAACATCATCATCAAGTATAAGTGCTTTATTATCTGCTCTTCGAATGTACAAATTTTTTCATAATTCAACTTTAACCCTGTTGTATTTTTCACGATAATTTTTTAAGCGCTTTCCCCTGTAAATTAGATCATATTAAAATTTTTGAGAAATTAGCTTCCACTCACTTAAAAATTTGCAAAAACGATTTTTACCTCCTAAGCCATCCGAGAACGACAAAATTGTATAGCACCAATAGGTTAAAAGGGTCCATATATTAACATATAATAAAAATAAGAAAAAAACTTTAGGCGAGGACGCTAAAGTAAAGTTATGCCGATGTGTATTGTAATTAAAAATTTACTGAATCAAGGACACAACTAAAAATTTTTTTTTAATTTTTAAATTAACGGCGAAAAACGAAAATGGCCATTTCAGCCCTTGAAAGGACTTTGACCGAGCTTCTTATGATCAATTGTGTTGTGCGTGTTTTAAAATGTTTGAACACAAATGATCAAGAACATAAGCCGTTCGGAGTCGGCGTTAAACATGTAGGTACAGTTCTCGATCATTTGTGTGCAAACATTTCACATCACACACAACACAATTGGTCATAAGAAGCTCGGTCAAAGTACTTTCAAGGGCTGAAATGGCCATATTTCGTTTTTTTTTTTTTTAGATAAAAATTTTTAAAATTTAAACATTGCGAATTGTGTAAAATTAAGATTTAAATGTGGATTTGAGTATGTGTGAATTTGAAAACTATGCTACTTTGAAAAAAAAAACGCTTTATTTAACAGTTTCGACATTTTTGGTCTGAAAAGAGTTTACGTACTTTTTTGTGTTTTCTGCTGCTTATGAGAGGTTTCTTTCTACTCTCTCGATTTTGACACTTTTACCACTATTATTCTGAAAAGCACGGGATAAGAATACAATTTTGTTACTCATTCAAAGAAAACTTCATAATAAATTTGTTAAGGTTTAATTATATTTATTACATATCCTCATTATATTAACAGATTTTACGCTTGGACTGTTTTTTGGCGTGTTCCTTTGTCTTTTGGCCAACTGTGCTATTCAGAAGACACTGTTGGGTACGGTATATCCAAACATCAACTGGACTGCCTTGCCCGTTATTATCGATACAACCATCTACTATTGCTTGAACTTCAGCTTCGGGGAAATTTTCTTTGTATTGCTTGACCAAACGATCAGTGCGATATCCTCCGTCGGCGCAGAAGAGTTCTAGCTTTTCAGCCCGGCAAAGAATGTATTTTCGCACGGATTCTTCATCGGGGAATTCCAATTGTTTTATTTTAGCAATATTCTCTTCCGAAACTGAATTTTTTACGATACATTCGGAGTGAATGGAATGGACTTCATCATACGGCTTAGGAGTCCAATCAACAGCTTTTATCTGCATTACAAATTGAATTAAGATTAATAAAAATTCCGTTAATTTGTACGCTCAAGTTGCAAGGAATAATCCATCCACGATTTGGCAAAAAATAAGCGAACAAAAATTTAGCAATGATTTAACAAGTCAAGAAAAGAAACAACTTAAAGACATGTTAGAAACAAAAATGCTCGAAAAAGTCTGAAAAACAAATTGCCCGGCTACGTAAGCTATATGATCGTCTAGCAAAAGAAAAATTTGACTACATTATAATGGACGACGAGATATGTATATGTAAAAATAAAATTTAAAAATGGAAATGTCGATGACTCAGTCAGCAAAATTCAACTGGAAAAGTTTTGCCAGAAAGTTCTGGTCTGGCAAGGTATTTACGAGTACAGTTGCGGCCTTAAAACATCAACTTTTTTACAAAAGGCACAATAATCGGAGTTGTTGCTTTATTTCGTAGGGTGCTATTCCATCATTGAATAAAGCCCTATTTTTGGGTTCTTATTTCGTTTTTATTTATTTTTTTTTTTATTTATTTTCAGTTTCTTCAGTCTATGAACAAAAATTCTTACAGACTAGGCAATAGTTTTAACAAAAAAAATATATTGTACAAAAAATATTTATATATAAATATTGTTTTAACAGAAAAAAATATTTTACAAAATGTTATTTAACAGAGATCGCATTTGATTTTTAGGTATAGAAATATCTAAATTGTGATTTGAACTAATAATATTGAACATATGAAGAGCTTTGAAAATAGGAGCATTAGCAGCGTAGTTAGTGCGACACATTACTAAATAAAAAGGATCTTGATTTCTGAGAATCCTATTAGGAGCATTAAAATAAATCATTTCTAAAAGTGTAGGGCTGTCAACCAGGCCCGAAATAATGTCATGTATGAAAAGGAGAGATAAAATGTTTCTCCTACTCTCAAGAGTTTTAAGACCAATAAGTAAACAACGAGCACTATATGGGGGAAAAGAATCTTCAAAATTAAGCGACCGTAGGGCAAACCTAGTAAAAGATTTCTGGACTCGTTCTAGCCTCGACTTATGCGTCACATAAAATGGGTCCCATATGACAGACGCATATTCAAGTCTTGAACGTACCAGGCTAGTAAATAACACTTTTAAAGTGTAGGGATCAGAAAAACAAGAGCCATTACGGCGTATGAAAGCAAGCATTGCATACGCCTTTGGAATAATATAATCTAAATGGGACACGAATGAAAATTTTAGGTCAAAAACAACTCCAAGATCTTTAACTTCATTAACAGATAGCAAAGGTGAATTCGCAATATTGTATGCTGACAATTGGAGATTATCTGACTTAGAAAAGCGCATGAAAACACATTTACTTAGATTTAAAAAAAGATGGTTATTAGAGCACCATTTATTAAGCTTATCAATTTCACTTTGAAGAAGTCTAATATCAGATGAATTTTTTATTTTAAGAAAAATTTTAAGATCATCTGCATACAACAAACAGTTACTATGTGAAAAAATAGATGTCACATCATTTATAAAAAGAATAAACAATAAGGGCCCCAAAATACTCCCTTGTGGAACACCAGATGTAGCCACAAATGTAAAGGATTTTACATTGTCAAAGGCTACAACACACTGTCTATTTGATAAATAGGACTTCAGCCAGTTAAGAAAACAGGAATGAAATCCCATCTTTTTGAATTTACTGATTAAAATATAATGGTTTACTTTATCGAATGCTTTCGAAAAATCTGTATATATCACATCCACTTGAAAACCTTCTAGAAACGATGATATACAGTATTCAGATAAAATAACCAGGTTGGAAATAGTTGAGCGACCAGGCATAAAGCCATGCTGAGAAAGAGAAATGAAATTCTTCACTGTAAAGAAAAGTTTTTCCTTTACAATCGATTCAAATAATTTAGAAACCGTTGTAAGCTTAGAAATAGGTCTATAGTTAGAAATATTGTTCTTAGATCCAGATTTATGTATAGGTGTGACAAATGAAACTTTCCAACTATCAATGAAAATCCCACACCTTAATGAGTTATTAAAAATTAACATTAAAGCATGCGCAACACCAGAAACACAATTTTTTAGAAAATAGGAGCAAATCCCATCAGCATCTAACTTAAATGAAGATTTAAGCTCTTGAATCCCATTAATAACATCGCATTCAGTCAAAGAGAGAGAACCAAACCCAAAATCCTGTACACAATCGTTAGAAAAATCGATGTCGACATTATCAGTAGGTTCATAGTTTGAAAGAAAAAAATCCGCAAAAAGATCAGCAGTAGACTGAGCATTATCAGATATAGTATTGTTTAAAAACATTGACGAAGGAATATTTGACGAACATCTTTTAGACTTAACAAAGCGCCAAAAAGATTTTGGATTTGATTTTATATTGTTTTCAAATTTTAAAATATATTGCCTATACAAATACTTATCAAGAAAATTATATTCCCGCATATAGTGCCTATATAAAGAAAAATAACAAAATTGGTTTGTAGTTAAAAATTTTTTATAAAATTTAGAGCGAAGATTTTTCAATATTTTTAATCCTCGGGTGTGCCATGGCACTTTTGCTTTGGGATCTTATTTTCTGGGTCATTATTTCACAGAGCCTATCGAAGATATTTGTATAAAATTTTTTTATGCATTGTTTTGAATATTGTATTTTTCAGATTGACCCAAATAAAAAACGTTTTTCAGGTTCCTTTGCCTTTTTTAAGGTTATATAAAGCCAATTTGGCAAGATTATCGTCCCATTGCATAGGAAGCATACGCGCAACTATTAGGAAATTAACAAATTGATCACCACCAGCTATTTCGGTTCAAATTTTTTTGTGCATATGAAGAATGCAAGGTAAATATCCGTCTAAGAAAAGGTAAATGTATACCTTAATGTTTTCTGAACATTGTTAACCGAGTTCGTACTCGAGACGTTTAAAATAATGTTTTAAATCAGAATAAAATAAGAACAAAAACAACATGCGCACACTGAGCTAATATAGTCTCTGACAAGGACCAAGAGGTCCAACAAAAAAACTAGCCACCACTTTGAGTGTGCGCCACGAGAAAATACCAATGAAATACAGACAGCAGCAATTACTTTGATATTTAGCAATTACACCAACGAAGTCAATTAAATTACAACTGACACGGAAATATCGAAGTTGTAAGGGAGCAAATCGAGCTAGGCGATTTATAACTCCGTCTTAAATATTCAAATCAGTTATTTTGTTATTACTTACGGTTTTATCGCAAGCACTATTTTCCAACCCTGATGTAACACGACAATGAAGAGCTGCCAGAATTGCCAAACAGGCCAATGCAAAAAGTGAATTCATAGTGTTTGGTTTTTTTATCTTCACAACTATATTCGTAGTAGAATTAGAAATGATAAAATTGAAGCTTTTGCAATGGCTTTTATATCTGTCTAAGACACGGTTGATTAATTACGCAATGAACACATGTATATTCTTAAAAAACGAGTTGCAAATATTTAATCAAGCAAACACATTTTGTTTTGTCATCGACATTTTTTTTTATTTCAATTTCTTTTAATATTCATTATTATCTTTATTCTATTATAAAGGTGAGCTGAAACGTGGCTGAGACCAAAATTTTGGGAGAGCTACAGTTCTCATATTTTATTAAAATTTCTTCTTTAACTATAACATAAAAAGATTGTATTTTGAATATACTATATTTATACCACAACGCGTACTGCGTGGGGTATATTAACTTTGTCATTCCGTTTGTAACGCCAATAAGGATGAGTGGCAGGTATAGAAAAGTATATATATTTTTAATCAGCATCACTTCCTGAGTCGATTTTCGAGTGTCCGTCTGCTCGTCTGTCCGTCTGTAATCACGATTACAGCCGTAATTTTGAAGTTATCGCGATATAATTCAAAATATGAGCTTCTTTTTAAAAAACAGAAATCAAGTTCGAGAATGAGCCAAATCGGATGAAAACCACGCCCGCCTCCCATACAAATTGACTTTATTTTAACCGTAAAATCTCTTAAAAATCCACAAAAAGTAATGAAATACCTTGAAATTTTGCACATATGCTTTGATATATAATATAAACCTAGAGATGGCTGTTTGGCAAAATCGGATGAAAACCACGCCTACTTTCCATACAAAGTGGCTTTATTCTAAACGTAAAATCTCTTAAAAATCCACTAAAATTAAAGAAATATCTTGAAACTTTGCACATAAGCTTTGATATATGTTATAACCTGAAATATCTCTATGATATTTGGCAAAACCGGATGGAAGCCACGCCTACCTCCCATACAAAATGACGTCATCAAAATAGAAAAACTTTCGATAATGTATAAAACTGAATGACATCAGGTCTGCATGTACCCAAATTGCGCCCAAATCGTTTATCCAACCCATTCATATATTCTTCGGTATAGTATGGAGTCTTTACATTAGAAAAGTGGGTGTGGTATTTTACTTTTTATCGAACTTCTGTTACACCGTGTGTCTGACTTCAATCAAATTCTTCACACATAATCTTAAATTAATAAAATTTAAGTTAATAAAATTTGGCGTGGCACTTTATGTTTAGACTAGCTCTATCTACACCGTTTTTTCGATTTCAATCAAATTTCTTACATACATGGTATTCCTTAGTGCAATGAGAAGTTTTAAGCCTAAAAAAGTGGTTGGGATTGGACAAGGGGCGTGTCAATTTAATTATAATCGAATTTCCTCTACACCATTTGTCTGACTTAAGCCAAATTTTGCTCATATATTATTTGCCATAAGAATCAGTCTGTGTTTCATGAAAGTGGGCGTACTAGAGAGGGGAGTGGCACTTTATTTTTAATAAATTTTCATTTACACCGTTTCTCAGATTTTAACCAAATTTCACACATATATTCTTTAGTATAATGAGAAGTTTTAAGCTTACAAAAGTGGGTGGAATTGAACAAGGGGCGTGTCCATTTAATTCTAATCAAACTCCTTCTATTGCCTTTGTCTGACTTCTTCCAAATTTTCCATATTCTTCGGAATAATGAGCAGTCAGTAGTCAAGAAATTTGGGCGGAATTGAAAGGGGGAGTGGCACTTTAATATTATGCTAAATTATTTTACATTTTTGCACATTTATTCTTTAACATAATGAGCAGTCTACAAATTACTCTATATGGCAGCTAAGGGTAAAATAAAATTAAGCGTACGGCCGTGGGGGGGTATTTTAGCTTCGGTACCCTGCCGAAGCTCCATTCCTTACTAGTTTTGATGCGTTTCAAAAAATCAGCGGAAAAGTGGTACAGGAAGTAAGGAAGAATGAAATAAAACAAGAATATTTTCATTACAACTCGAACCTTAACATAGACACACTAGCAAATTTATCATGTACCCGCTTAGAACAGGTTCAAAGATGAATTGCGCATTGAGTTGTCTCCATTAAAGTAATACTTCTGCGAAGATAGCCCAAAAATGTTCAACCCAAATATATGTTAAATTCGCCTCGAAATATGTCTGAATTTTGAATTTTAAAAATTTAATTTATATGCTAAATTTGTTCCTAAAATTGCTATCAATGTCCTTCAAGCCCTAATGCGACCAAAAAAAATAAAATATGCATAAGAAAAAAAGATATTACTACGCTTAAACAGAAATTTATTAATAAAATACTTAAATTAAGTGAGATTGTTTAAGATCTGTGTAACTCAGGGTCAATATAACAGTGCAGGCTTAAAGGTAACCTTAGCGCTTAAGGAAACCTCAATCTTTATAATCATTTTAACAGGCGCACGAAAGGGTTCCTTAAACTGTCAATATTGGGCGCTTAAGGTCTCCTTAAGCATGGCACCTTAGGATTGGACTGTTAAATTGGCCCTTAAACGCAGATATTTTCATTTAAAGGCTGCGTAAACTTAACCTAAAATTGTTTGTCGTCTTTTCGATGTCGACTTTCGATTGATGTTTATGATATTTCATGGACATCATGGACATGCTCCATATGCGACCTTTGTAGATTTTTTTTAGAAACAGATTGGCAAATGTACAAGAATTCTTCGGTTTTGTAAAAGGTTTTCGATTGTTTAGACACAAATCTTACAAAGTTAAACAATGAATAAAACAATGTTAATGAATAACAATTTCAACAAGGTTGCGTAGATTGTGCGTAAAGCCTTAAACAGTGCGTAACTAAACAAGCGTTAAACGATTGTTTAAGAAAATATATTGAATAAGGCTGTATATCTTTATGTGACCATATGTATAAAAAGTTTTGCATCTTTATTTTCCACAAAAAATACGGTAGACTACACTCAATGGTAGCCTGGAAACCTTTTTAAGTATATAAAACTTAAAGTATGAAAAGTATGCTTTAAGTATGATTTAAGTATGAAATCTCCAATTTCATTAAATTGTTTCGTCCTTTTTTTTTTTTTTAATTGGATTCGCACTGCAGGTAAGAAATAAATCTTATAAAGATACATATAGCCCGTGCTAAATGCATGCACGATTCACATTCTAGATCCCGCCCGGATCAGCCGGGACAAACAGAATGTGCCCCCGTTGACAATTATAGGTTTACGCTAAGTACGTTATTGGCTTTTCAGCGGAATTAACACGGAAATTAAAATTAACGCGAATTTTTCAATTATAATATTATTTAAGTTAAGCCAAAAACCGATCGACCAAAAATATGAAAAATAATGAAATATATTCAATAAATGCCCAAAATTAAACCCTGAGTTCAAAACAAAGAATGACAAAAAAAAAAAAAATACAGGTGCGTCGTTGGACACACGAGAGAAGCGAAGCTTTTTCACAGTTTCATACACACAAGGAAACATTTAAAATTATAAAATTTTCGGGTATAATTTGCCTAAGACCTCCGGCCAGAATGGGTTATCTAAGTATTTTTTAATACAACAAAGGGAATTTAGGCAAACGCATTATTTTGCCATTAGGCAATTTATGCTAGAACTTGTGTGTTCTGTTGAAGGCCTTCTGCTAAAATGGATTGCTGTAGATTTTAGGCAATATTAAAAAAGGAACTTGGGTATCAATAACCTTAGGTAAGTTATACTTATACTAGTGAAGATTTCCTAAGGCCTTTGCAACAAGCGCTTGCGTTGTTCTCTTAGGATTTGTTTGTTTTTTCATCTTTTCAGCTTTGTTTAACACCTTTTCCAGTTCTTTATTTTTCATTTTTTAATCAACTTAATTTTTATTTAATATCAACTCATCAGTAGTCTTGCGTGGTTCCCGCTGTGGTACACTAAGCAGCTTAATATTCTACTTCTTTCGTCAGTGTAACGAATAAATTGCTGCGAAGTACATGCACGTTAGTACAAATGATAAGAAAAGAAACGCAAATTATGACCGCGTATGACAGAAAGAGTAGCAATGAGAGAAAAGATTGTAAGAAACCCAATTTGCTTTTGCCCAAGTATCTTTGGCATTTAAAACAATGCTGGCATCACCAAGTTGACAAAAATCTTATGAAATTTGCACAAATTTCTTAGGCTTCATACAAAAATAGTTACCCAAGTCGTTTTAGGCCTGACGCCGTAGATATTTTTCTGTGTGTAGATTTGATAATTTAATGGTTTTTTTTTTAATAACTTAAATTCAAAAATTTAAAGCAACATTAAAAAACTTTAAAAACACACGTTAATATTCACACCAGTAACTTTTATTGCATTTCATTATTATTTTATTACATATTACAGTCATTGTTAAAACAAAAGCATGTGCCAACAACAGCACAAGCGCATTCACATAAAAAAAAAATATTACTTCGCCCACCGTGAGGATCGATCCTATGACCCACTGATTAATAAACCTACACTCTTTCCACCGAGCCAAACAAATCTGCCAAATTTCGATGTTGATTTAATATTAAATATATAACTGCAGCTATGTTAACAGTTGTTAACAGATGGCATTACCAAATTTAGGATGATGACCAGTATTGTCACTTGCAAATTTTAGATAGTGGTAGGTTGAGTCTAAAAGGAGTGGTGAATTTTAAAAACTGGAATATATTTTTCTTCTTAAGGAAAAATTCGACTGAAATCCTACAGCATAACAAATCATAAGAAGTATACCATAAAGCAAGTTTTTTCACGCTGAACTAGTTTTATTGCAAATAATTCTCATATAATGTTCTTAAAACAGCACTAATATAATATATTAAATGCAATAATAAATAAAATATTATATGTAATAAAATTTCTAAAATTTTAATTATAATGCAGTAATTTTTATATAAATCTATTAAAAAGTCATAGATTTTAAAAATATTGAAATAGTGGTGGAAACCAAAAAGTGCTAGATTTACCACAATTGTGGAAAAGTGGCAATACTGATGATTCTTGTAGCAAGTGGTTTACCCAAACCATAAAAGTCATTTAATAAACTCTTGTACACACTGCTCCTAAAGGATCGATAGGTTTCATGAAAATGACAACAAAAACTAAAAATGAGGCTTGATTTGTAATTTTCTTACGATCAATAATATGTTGAAATTTATAAAGATTATATATAAAGATTATATATTGAGAGCGAATTTCTCAGAATCAGTACTTTCAAGATGGGCGCCACCCCGAGCTCTTGGTTGGCTCTAACCTTTTACGGCATGGGACGTTTCCCATAACCAACCCTCCTCCTTTATCCTGGCTTGGGACAGGCAGGCCGAAACCTGGCGGAGTTAATTTAGGAGCACCGTGCTAATGTTATTATTTGGACAAACATTTGGGCCAACGCATGCAAGAAACTTGTGTGGAAAAGAGATCTACTCTGGCACACAAGCCAAGTGACAAAAAATATTTGGTCTAATCATAAACACAGGCAGTAACCTGAACACTCAAAACCAAACTCATTATAAAATATAACCTGATAAATCTGAATTTCTTAAAGACAACATTTGACCAACATAAAGCCAACATTGATATCATTAACGTGATATCACGTTATAATTAACTAAGTATAATATATTTGAGATAGAAATAAAATTAAACTAAGTGTTTAAATGTAAAATTAATTGACGTTTCAATACATCCACGAGTCACAAAAATTAATCGAATTGCAGTTACTATTGAAATTACTACACATGCAACGTAAAGGGTCGTGAATAATTATCGTAATTTGAGCGAATTTTCAAATCGTAATTTGAGCTGCACTGAATTAACTTACAAAAAAAATTTCTAGATCCTCTCCTCAGAACGTTAAACTTTAGAGATGAGAGGAGATATCGGGATTCGATTTCACCACAAAGTAATTTATATAAATTAAAATACTTTTTATTTAATAATAATAAAAAAATATTTTTTTGTGGTCATTAGACCTTTATTAATTAATTGCAAACTTAAGACTGACTAACAATAATTGGACAACTTACAACTAAACTTAACTCTGCCGGCAGCTCTGCTGATGTTTGCCGTCGACTTCAGATATTTTGTTGTTGGGTGCGATTCCATGGAATCACACCATACAGTGCTAGACATATCGCCAGCATATTTCATGGAAGCGGATGCGCGTGTGTCTTGCGCTGCAATCTGGTTGACGTAACATAATTAGCGTTAACTCTTCCCTCCTTAAAACAATTGTCCTCAATTGTCAAAAATAGGGTATGTCACGGAAATTAGGGATGGAAGATGTTGCAACTGTAGGAATTGTTATTGAAGGATTTATACCTGATTTCTCGAAGATGACTTCTACTTGTTTCCTTTTAAATTTCATTTCAATTAAAATAATGGTTATAAAGATGAATGCGACAGCTACAGTGGATCTGCTTTTTAATTCTTCTGCTTTTAAAGATTTAATAGCAATTGTGTTGTTAATATGAAGTTCTTGTAAAGCCTCTAATGATAGTAAATTGATTCGGCTTTCTTCTTCAGGAGTCGGCTGGACTAAGGCTGGTACTATTTCAAGGTTAGGAGCTTCAATGCTGCGATAAATTTTATTGTTGATTTTTATTGATTGGTTGTGGAATTTAATAAGGTAGGTGCCATGAAGTTTATGATTTGATTCATCTATGTTAACGTCACCATGGAAGTCGTTTAGTAAAATAATGCCAGATGCAATTTCTTCTATAGTCGGAATATGTTGATTGTTGCTCAGAGTGCATGACGAATTCATTCCTTTTACTAGTTTAGGTGTACATGTGTCATTACTAATTTTTAAGAAGTTATCCCGCTTACAAATACTTATAAAATTGTATTGCTTACATTTAGTTGTTATTCCATACATTTCATTTTTATTTATTAATATTTCATTATATTCCAATTTAACAATTACATCGAATTTTTTTACGGGTTTATTATAACTTTGTCATACATTATGGTTGAAGTTAATGGAATTTTTATTACATACAAAATGGTTGAAATATTATTTAAAACATTAACATTTGCAAATTCGAGTGCTTCTTCAGCAGAATTTAAAGGCATATTTTCTTTTCTTAATTTTTCTAAAGCTAATTTTACTTCATTCTTATTTAATAATATTGAATTTATAATTCCATTTTTTGCCCATTGTATGGCATATTTTATATTTATTAGTTCTTCTCTTATTAATCTGATTCTGTTTTGTAAATTAATAGCTACTTCATTTATTAGAACATCATCTTTTCTTATAAAATTTACTAACTCATTGGTTATCTTTGTTAAATTATTTATTTGCTGATTAAATGCATAATTAATAACAACTTGTTGATTATTATTATTATTTAGTTCATTTAAGTTATTATTTATTATTTCTAAATCCTCGTGATCAGGACTGCCAGCCAAATATTTCCAGGCAGTGCCTAGTATGTTAATTGCTCGTTTGGATCGGGAATTGATAGAGGGTTTCAAGGTGTTAAGGATTTCTAAAGATTGTAATAACTCATGTTTTAGTAAAGGATGAAATATATTAGTTTCTGGTATGTTGTCATTCATGTATTTTTTTGTGTCCCAGGCTTATTGCATGGATAAATTTAAAGGTTCCGTCCTGTATTTTCGCATACCCATTGTTGATTGTTATGAGGTGAGTCGAAGTGTAATTGAGAAGTTGAACGTCTGATAGTGCTAGAGTAGCAAGTGATCTGAAAATATGTAGGATACGTGTATAAGTTCAGTTGCGTATTTTGTCCTAGTAAACAACTCGTCCTGATTCAGTAAGTATTGTCGTATTTCGGTTTTCTTTAACTATTTCTTTTTTGTATTTACCTGTTAGTTTGGTTCCTAGTCTCTTATTTACCTTTACGAATACTGTTTCGCCTACAGAATAATCTTTTATAGGGGTTCTTTTCTTATTATGATGCTGTAAGTCTGCTCTTTGTTTTTCCTTCAGTTTTTCTATATTTTCTCTTCTAGCTTCTTCAAACTGATCTGGGTTAGTGGATACGTTTCTACCAAAGAAAACTTCAATTGGCTTTTTGCCTGTGGTTGAGTGGATTGTATAATTATATTCGTAAACTGATCTATCAAGAAGTTCTAAAAATGACCGGTGTATTCTTTCTGTCTTCAAAGAGCGCATTATTTCAGATAGCGTGGAATGGAATCGTTCCACTTGTCCGTTAACAGAACTTGTATAAGGTGGGGTTCTAAAGACTTCTATTCCTAATTGGTCTTTGAGCATAAAATTTATTGATGCGGCATGAAATGTTTTTTCATTGTCAACTACAATTACTTTTGGTACGCCGAAAGCAAAAATTAATTGTCGAAGAGGTTCTCTAACTTCTTCTATGGCTCGGGATTGAAGAATTCGGACCTGAGCGTATTTGGAAAATTTGTCGACTGCAGTCAAAACTAGTTGGTCTTCGGTCTTGTAAATGTCTATGTGTAAAATGTGTTCTGGATATTGTGGTATCGGAGTTTCCTATAATTCGAGTTTGTTCGGATGTCTTTCGTACTTTTGTTCTTTGCAAGTGACACATTGTTTTACTAATGTATCAATTTTTTCTTTCATTTTTGGAAAATAAAATTTATCAAGTATCTTCAATTTATTCTCACGTGAATTTCGGTGGGCTCTGTTATGTTCTTTTAGAATTTCCTCCTCTTGTCTTTCTGAATTTTTTAAATCTTCTATCTGTGTTTGGGTGTAACGGATTTTATAACTCGAGAAGTGTAAGGGGTAAATCTCTTAAATTCTTCCAATTATGCTTTCTTCAGTTTTAATACCATTAACCACGCTCGGATTAAGGTAGCGTCTTAAAATATCAGTGATAATTTCTTGTGAATAATTTGGTTGTACAACGATGTGTCTATGGTAAGTGGGGAATACGTTTTCAAACTTGTAAGAAGGTGTTTCTCCTTCATTAAGGATAATTTGGTTTTTGAAAACGTTTATTGGGGCTCCTGTCATTGGTATGAGATTATGTGAGGAACTTTCATGACTGTGCTGAGTGGAAGTGAGTGTGTTTATTTGGACTTCTCTTGGTGGCCTAGATAGTCTGTCTGCTACGACATTTGTCTTACCTGGTTTGTACTTCATTTCATAGTTATATTCTTCTAATATAGCCTTCCAACGTTTCATCTTACTATTATTATTTTTATTACTTAATGCATACGTGAGGTGTTGATGGTCTGTATAGATTTTTACTTTTGCTGAACCGTATAAATAGTTACGCAAGGATTTTAATGCCCAAATTATAGCGAGCATTTCTTTCTCATTTGCTGCATAATTTTCTTCAGCTTTTAACAAGGTTCTAGAGATAAATGTTATGGGTCTATCTTCCTGTGAGAGGACTGCACCTATAGCGTAGTCAGAGGCATCTGTGGTTAATTCAAAGTCTTTAGTAAAATCTGGATAGGTGAGAAGCAGATCTTTTGAAGTAAGGGCGTTTTTAATTTTCTCAAATGCATTGATTGCATCTTTATCAAGAGTTATCATTTTTTTAGCGGACTGAGCTTTGCTTAAATGTCCCTCCTTCTCTCTTAAAAGGGTTGTCAGAGGTTTAGCGAGTTTGGCATAGTCAAGAACGAAGCGGCGGTAATACCCTGACAGGCCTAAAAATTATCTAAGGTCTTTAACTGTTTTTGGGTAAGGAAAGTCCTGAACGGCTTTAACTTTTTTTGGATTCGTTTTAATACCATCAGCGGATACAATAAAACCTAAAAATTCTACATCTCGTTTAAAAAAGTTGCATTTATCAAGCTGAACTTTCATATTCGCTTGCTCAAGAGTTTTGAATATTTTATTTAGATGTTCAATATGATCTTTTTCATTTTTGCTAAAAATTATTATATCATCGATATACACGAAGCATATTTTACCAATATGATCACGCAATATATCGTCTAGTGCGCGCTGAAAAATAGAAGGTGCGTTTTTCAATCCGAAGAGGAGGCGAGTGAACTCGTATTTGCCATTATTAATAGAAAAGGCGGTTTTTTCTATATCTGAATTTTTTAAGGGAATTTGGTGGAAACCACTTTTTAAATCGAGTACAGAAAAGTAACTATTCTTGCCTAATTGTGCGAGTACTTCCTGAATTTCTGGAATAGGATAGCGGTCTGCTATTGTGTTTTCATTTAGTTTGCGGTAATCTATGACCATTCTATATTGTTTGTTGCCTAAAGAGTCGGGTTTCTTTGAAACAATCCACACAGGGGAATTGTAGGGTGATCTTGATCGTCTGATGATACCATCATCAAGAAGTTTTTGAACCTGATTTTCTATTTCTGTTTTAAGTGAAGTGGGATAGGGGTAGAACCTAGTATAAATGGGTAATTCCGATTTTGTACGAATTTCTCCTACAACCTTGGTAGTATAAGTTAATTTCTCGTCGGGGTCGGAAAACAGATTTGGGAATTTTTCTACGATTGATGTTATTAAATTTTTCTGTCCTTCAGTCATATGGTCCGTCTTAATGCTTATTGCATTGACTGCTTGTGATAAAAGTTGCTTGATTTTAACCTTAATTTCTCCGTTTATGAGCATATAATTTTCTTTTGTAAAAATTATTGCCGAAAGTTTTTTTAAGCTGTCGTTACCGAGTATACCGTGGAATGATTTTAAAGTGGGTAAAATGAAAAATTTTAAACTGACATCTCTGAGTCCAAAAAGGTTTAATAGTGTATGTTGAGTTATTTCTATATTTCCTGCTATGGTTTTAGCATAAAATTTTTGTTCGTTTTGCTTTGGGTTTTCAACTAAATTTGCCTGAATGTAATTATTATTAGATCCTGTGTCTATTAAAAATTTTAATATTTCTCCACTTCCTGTTTTACATTCGAAGTATGGAAGTGAAGAGTTGCCTATTCTAAAAAATGAATATCGCTAAACTCCATATCGTCTTGTGTCTCGTTAAACTGATATTGTGTTGTCATATACTCGTCAAGTGTTTGTCCGTAATTTGCGTGTTCCTGTTGTGCTGTCTCTTTGTAATTGTCAGATAGTTCTTCTGTGTCAATATGGTATTGTCTTTGGAATTTCCGTGGTATTTGCATACTGAGTTGGTTTTCAGGAGGTCTTTTTCCTGCAAAACCTTGCTGCTGAGGTCTATTAATGTTGTTAAATCGCTGCTGTTGGAGATTTCGTTCCATATCCACAGTAGGTGGTTTGGGAACAGACGGGAGAATGCCAAATTGTTGTTGAGGTTGCCTATAAAAACCTTGGGAATTATTGAATCTATTCTGCTCTGGAAAATTTCTAAAATTTTGTTGTGCTGAATACTGTTGAACGGGATTTTGGTTGCGTGCAACATATGGCGTAAAATTTTGCGGAAGATACGCCAATTGTGGGTGGAAAACTTGTCTGAGATTATGTTGCCTTGGAACTGGCGGTAGAATATGGTTTTGAATTTTACGAGTCATATTATTATTATGAGCATATTGTGCTCTGAAACCTTGATTTTCCATTTTAAGACAAAGGTGTAGAGCTTGGGTTAAGTCCACAGGCTCTCTCATTCCTAAGAGTCTGGGTAGGTCTCCTTTAAGGCCTCTTATAAAAGTATCAAGGGCTTTATCCCTGTATGTTTTGGTTAAAATGTTCAGTGATTCGCGGTTCATTTCTAGTCCTGATATTTTATTTAAAATTAGAGAAAGATGAGTATAAACCTGCTGGTAAAACTCTGGAATGCCAAGATTACCTTGAACAAGTGAAGTCAATTGATATTCGAGAGTTGTAATATCTCTTTTGTCTGCATAATGCAAAGTGAGACATTTAGATATAGCCTTCCAATCGAGAGGCGTATTATAAGATTCCAGGGCTGCATCTGTATTACCCACTATTTTATTTCGGATTACGCTTAAAATTCCAAAATATTTGGGGGTGCCTTTAGTCGGTTCATATATTTGAAGAATTCTTTCCACGCTTTTCTTCCAAGAACTAAATTCTCCTGGGTTTCCGGAAAATTCGCGAAGGCTACGTACTACGTCGGGTATTTTGTCTAAATCTGAAAGTTGTCCCCTGTATTGAGATTGTATGGTCTGGTCGATTGCATAGTCAAATTCTAAATTTTGATTTAAAGTTGCTTCTATAAATTGTCTTCCGTCATTTTGTAATACTCTCATTACAATTGTCGATACTAGATTTTCTAGGTCTAGAATTATTAATAGGTGGGGGTGGAGGTTGAGAAATGTTAGCGTTATCTGGACTGGTACCTGTGAGCACGGCTGGTCGAACTAAATTATTGGGATTCGACATTTCTAAGGATTCTGTTTTATTTCTTTTCATTAAATTAAAAATAGCTTTCTTCAAAAAATTTCAATAGTTAAAATCTTGTAATAGTTTTAAGTTTCAATGTAAATTTCTTAGATAATAGTAATAATTTTTAGTTATTAATTGTTTATATTATCGCTTACATTCAAAGTTTATTTTCCTTTTTGTTAACCGTATTTGTAATTTTATTTTATCTTTTCGATAATTTTTTATAACTGGAAGGTCCGGCTTCTTGAGCTACAACTTCTCAGTTCAAGTTTATTATTTTATAATTTGTTTTATTTAATTTTGTTTTTATTAAAATTTTCTATTTTTTTTTTCTTTTTATTTTAATTTTTTATTATACACTGGAGGGTCCGTGGTGTTCGGAGTCTCAGCGTCGATGTTTTTGTTAATTAATTATTTTATTTCATTTTTTCGGTTACTATTTTCTTAGTTTTTCTTTTAAAAATATAATAATAATAACTTTTTTCTTTTAAAAATAACTTAACTTACAATACTAGAATCAGCAACATCGCACTTGCCACTACCGAATTGATCCTGTTTGTCCTGTTTTTTTTTTTTTGTACAGGTGACTAAGGATCTAGTTGGTGGTCTCTCGTTGTACGCCTCGCTATTCAAATGAATCCTGCGCAGGTTAAGTTGTTGATTTGGTTCTTTGGGGCCCAACACTACGCTACTTGAGCGTTTTTGATACAGCAGTGTTTTTGTTTAAAATCGCTATTATTTGCAGCAGAGTTCCACTACGCTACTTGAGCGTTTCGAGATACAGCAGATTTTTTAAAGCCACAATTATTTGCAAAAGTTCCACACGCTGCTTGAGCGTTTCAAGATATGGACGATTTTTTAGATCACTATAATTTGCAAAAGTTGCACTACGCTACTTAAGCGTTTCGAGATTATGACGATTTTTAATCACTATTGTTGCAAAAGTTCCACTACGCTACTTGAGCGTTTCGAGAATTATTCGACTTTTTAAACTACTATTGATCACGTATTGGGCCCCACGTTAGGCGCCAATTAAAATACTTTTTATTTAATAATAATATAAAAATATTTTTTTGTGGTCATTACACCTTTATTAATTAATTGCAAACTTAAGACTGACTAACAATAATTGGATAACTTACAACTAAACTTAACTCTGCCGGCAGCTCTGCTGATGTTTGCCGTCGACTTCAGATATTTTGTTGTTGGGTGCAATTCCATGGAATCACACCATACAGTGCTAGACACATCGTCAGCATATTTCATGGGAGCGGATGCGCGTGTGTCTTGCGCTGCAATCTGGTTGACGTAACATAATTAGCGTTAACTTATATAAGTTAAATATTTTTAAGTTATTAAAACTAAAAAAAATATTTTTACGACCTTAAGCTCTTTATTGATTCACTTAGAAACTTAAACTGATTTAACAAATTTTATAGCTTAATAAAGTAGCCTATTTCTACCTTCTCCTCCGCCGATGTTTTCCCTTTGGCTCGCCGCATCTCTTTATTTGCTGCTATTGTTGTTGTTGTTGTTGTGCATCGTACTTGCTGCAGTTGTGAGACGTGATTTTATCGCTGCTCCCACGGATATGTTGCAGACATAACGTCAGCATATTTTGTTGACGCATTTTATGAAATTATATGTTTTAAATGTTTTTGTTCTTAACTTATATAAGTGACATTAAGCATAGTTTCCCTGCTTCTTAGGGAAGGCAGTAAAATGAGCCCAAGTTGGGTCTCATACAAAGGAAGAACAATGTTTGGGTTCCAACGTTGATGACGTAAAGCAAAAAGTAAGAACTGTTTTTAAACCGATTCTATTGCGTCGATGTGGACATTATATTGTGGACTCCATATAACACACGCATATTCGAGAATTGGCCTTACGAGAGATATATAGAGTAGTTTAGTAGTAAAGAGATCATTGAATTTTTTACCCCATCTTTTAATGAATCCAAGGACACCTCTAGCCGTATTTACCACCATATTAATGTGGAGATTGAAGTTTAGTTTTGGATCCATAATAACACCAAGATCGACAAAAGTATGTACAATTTCTAAGCTAATGTGATTAATAGAGTAGTTTATGCTATGAGGAGTTCTGCGTGAGAATGTCATTTGCTTACAATTTTTTAAGTTTAGGTTGAAAATTTTAAAGTCACACCAGCCCACTAGACTACTTAGATCAAATTGTTAACGATGTTGTTCATTAGGTGATTTGCAAGTAAGAAAAAGCTTCACGTCGTCAGCATACATTAAGATGTCATTGTGTTTCATTACCGAAGGATAGCAAAAATAAAAACGGTCCAAGAGGACTACCCTGCGAAACACCTGAATTGACCAAAATATGTTTTGAAAGAGAGTTTTTATATAAAGCCATTTTGGTACGTTGCGATAAATATGATTTAATCCAATTAAACAATATGTCAGGAAACCCAATAAGATGAAGCTTTTTCAAAAGATGATTATGATTGACACTGTCAAAAGCTTTGCTAAAGTCCGTATAAATAACATCGGTCTGTAGTCCCAAAGTAAAACCCTTTATGGAACGCGTAGAAAGCTCTAAGAAGTTTGTTGAAGTAGACCGTCTCTTTAGGAAACCATGTTGAGAGATAGAATTGGTTGAAGATACAAGGTGGGTTATTTGATCAATTATGATTTTTCCAAATAACTTATAGTGCGAGATTCAAGGATTTCTGAAACAATAGTTTTTGTATAATTTGATTGTTTTTGTATAAAGTGACTTTATTTTAACCGTAACATCTCTTCAAAATCCACAAACATTAATGAAATGCCTTGAAATTCTGCTTGAAAGCTTATATGCTTTGGTCTTCAATATAAATCCTGACAATGAAATTTGGAAAAATCGGATAAAAACCACGCCTACCTCCCATACAAAGAAGCTTTAGATTAACCGTAAAATCCCTTAAAAATCTGCTCAAAATGCAGAAATGTCTTGGAATTTTGCACATACACTTTTATATATAATATAGACTATCGCTATGATATTTGGCAAAATCGGATGAAAACCACGCCTACCTTCAATACAAAGTGACGTCATCAAAATTGAAAAACTTTCGTAAATATACAAAACTGAATGACATCGCGTCTTTATGTACCCAAGTTCCGCCCACGTCGTTTATTCAACTCATACATATATTCTACGGTAAAATGTGGAGGCTTTATACTAGAAAAGTGGGTGCGGCATTTTACTTTCTTTACAAATTACTCTATGTGGCAGCTAAGGGTAAAATTAAATTAAGCGTATGACACAAATATTTTTGCAGATTATCCATAAAAGTTTTATAGACGTCTAAAGACTTCGGATATACTTCAGTATGTCCGCGGGGGTTATTTTAGCTTCGGTACCCTGCCGAAGCTCCATTCCTTTCTAGTTTTAAAATTAATTATTTTTTAAGCTAGCCTATTTTGTATAAAATATAAGAACATTTTCAAAAAAAAATAAATTTCGAGAAAAATCTAAGGGAACCCTTGTTTTTAATTACAAAAACAGTTAATTAATTTTTGTGTAAGATTGAAATAATTTTTATTTACTCAACAAAATACTGAAAGTTTGAGAAAAAACAAAATTTTTGATACCCATACTGTGATATATCTATCAATAAGAAAAATTTTATTTTTAAGTGCATTTTTTTATAAAGAAAATTTTAATATAAAAAACTAAAAATTAAAAAAAAACACAAGATACTAACTTTTAAAATTATTTTAAATTAAACATAAGTGCTAATGAAATAATTGCGGGTACGGGTTTCTCAAGATATCGACTTAATACTAGTTAAAATTGCAACAAAAAAATAATAACAAAAATTTATTTCTAAAAATTGAATGCCATCATAGATGGCTCTTAAATATTTTTCGTTTGATACCAAATAAGTGTTTGTTTCCATGGAAAATTATGAAGTTATGGCGAAAAAATTAAATTTCCGCTGAATTTGAAACTCCATTTTGAAACCCTAAACCAGTGGTGTCCAACCGAATTTGTACTAAGGGCTACTTTTAAGCCATGACCATGCCTACCGGTCACCGAGCCTTATAAAAATATGTATGTATTTAGTATTAAATTTATACAGACAAATAAAGCAAACTACATACAGACATATATAAAGCACCTTCGTTTAATTGTGACAAAAGTAATAGGAAAGTAATACATAAAGTAAACATAAATTTAATGTGTTACTTGACTTTGCACATTTTCATAAAACTTTTTAAAATCTGGTTTGCATTGCTTCGTTGTGTCAGTCAACATGTTTTTGTATTTGTTTTTTACATGTTTCGCATATATATATGCTGATCCGAAAAATGCTTTGACGATGAGTGCACAATTGCGTACGTTTTTCTATTTGACAGGGTCCAGTACCCTTAATACTGCATCGATTTCATTACCTGTGCTTTTGAGTACTGTGCATCACTGCGAAGTGTTTTAAGTTCTAGTTCGGCTTCCGCTTTATTAATATAGCAACGTATTTCCATTAATGAAGCCGTTTTAAAAATTTTATGTGACGCTATGGTGGACCCTAGCATTTTTCTTTTTTAAATGTTTTGTACATGTTGAAACATTGTGATTTATGAATGGATTTTTGGAAAAAATAACCACATGTTCCATAGAGAACATATTCATGATCGCTCTTCGAATACCGATCGTAGCTGTTGAAACTTTTCTACGTGTTGATCTGGATTGTACTCCGCAAAAAAATTTTAGTCCAAAAAAAGTGTAAACGATGAGAAATGATGAAAGTTTTTCTGCTAACTGCCCTTTCTATAAATCGATTTTTTCCACTAACGCTGAAATTGAACTCATCTTTTCTGATATGTCTTTTCCCCTTCCTTGTCGTTAGTCGTTAGTTAAAAGGTCGTTACAAAAGCCATACATTATCATTGATAATTTTCTTTGGATTTCAGGAATATCTTTATTTCAGCCATCAAAGCTGCAAGCCTTATCAGCACTTTATCTTGACTCAGCCACCTTACTTCAGCGTAGTAGATTATGTCACCATAATCACTCTCCAATTCATCAAGCAAATCTTTGAAATGCCGATGTTTCAATGATCGTCCGAGAATGGAATTCACAATACGAACGATCACACTCATAACATGGGCAAGGTTAAGTGTTTTTGCGATCATGTTTTCCTGATGTATGACGCAATGATAATAATTAAATTTTGGAAAATTTACATTCTTCTCACTGAGTTCAACAAACCTATTATTTCGTCAGATAATAGCAGGCGCTCCATCGGTGGTTATAGCGGCAAGCTTAAGTATAGGTATGTCGTCTTCAGTTATCATCTTTTTCACTACGTCGTATGTGTCTTGCGCTGAAGTACGAGTTTTTAACGTCAGAATGCAATGGATTAACCCCAGCGTCTGCAAAAAAATTACACTGCAGCTACAAAACTGCTGTCGCAATCAATTTGAAACTAGTTCAGCCAGTGTGAACGATCGTGTTAAATGAAAGGCTCTTTTTTTGTTTAATATGTGAAGCTAAGTCAGTTTGAACCTATTGTAAATATTCTTGTGTGCATCATTTTGTGTGCGAGCGCCTAAAAATATGGTCCCGAGCTACCACGCGCCCGCGAACTACCGGCTGGACACCACTGCCCTAAACCATCGATGAGCAAATATCAAAAAAATACGCAAGCCTTAGATTTTCGTCCCCTATCACTTATCCAAAAAATATTCAAATCGGCGAATGACACCTGGGGATCTTTCCTAGTAAGTTATGAGGACGTTATAAATGATTTCGCACTAGAAAAACCAAGAAAAAACATTTGTTTCAAACAAATAATGAAACTCTTGTTATTTTTATAAATTTGTTAAAATAACTATATAATTGTGTGATAAAAATGATAAAATTTAATTTCGGTAATTTTGTTCAATAGTCAAAATAAAAAAATTTATATTTTTGCGGCAGCGCTAATGACAAGCATAAAGGCCTCTGCCCACTTACGGCACGTAACGAAACTACAAAATATAATTACCCTGTGTTCTTATGTATTCATGCACACTAACCGACGACGAAACGACAACGACCGACGAAAAAGCCGGTGGCTATAAAACAAAGGAATTCTGACCGGCTTGTCGTTGCGTTTCGTTACGTGCCCTAAGTAGGCAGAGACCTTAAGGCGGCAGAATGACTAAGTCCGCCACTGCTTCCACCACTGCGTACGACTTTTCCGTTGAATTTTGAAACGCGTCAAAAATAGTATATTCAACATACAATTTTTTTAATAGTTAAGAAGAATTTTTAATAAAATATGCGAACTGTAGCTCTCCCAATATTTTTGTCTCAGCCACGTTTTAGCTCACCTTTATAATAGAATAAAAAAAATAATGGTTATTGAAAGAAATTGAAATAAAAAAAATGTCGATGACAAAACGAAATGTTTTTGTTTGATCAAATATTTGCAACTCGTTTTTTAAGAATATGCCTGTGTTCATTGCGTAATTAAACCATCATGTCTTAGACAGGTATAAGAGCCATTGCAAAAGCTTAAATTTTATCATTTCTAATTCTACTACGACTATAGTTGTGAAGATAAAAAAACCAAACACTATGAATTCACTTTTTGCATTGGAATGTTTGGCAATTCTGGCAGCTCTTCATTGTCGTGTTACATCAGGGTTGGAAAATAGTGCTTGCGATAAAACCGTAAGTAATAACAAAATAAGTGATTTGAATATTTAAAACGGAGTTATAAATCGCCTAGCTCGATTTGCTCCCATACAACAACTTCGATATTTCCGTGTCAGTTGTAATTTAATTGACTTCGTTGGCGCATTGCGCTGCGACAGCATGAAAAGAAATGTGTTTGGCATTGTTGTTGTTTGCTGGTGTCCACATGCAAAGTGGTGGCTAGTTTTTTTGTTGGACCTCTTGGACCTCGTCAGATACTAAAAAGCTTTTTTCCCAGTTTTTTAAGAACTGTATAAGCTCATTGTACACATGCTTTTGTTTTTTATTTTATTCGTCGCCATTTAAGTTCCAATTAATTTTTTTTTTTCCTCTCTGATTTAAAACATTATTTTAAAGGTCTCGAGTACGAACTCGGTCAACAATGTTCAGAAAACATTAAGGGCCTCGTCTACCTTCTCTGAGCTGAATATTTACCGTGCTCTGTGCATATGCACAATAAATTCCAAAGCGAAATAGCTGGTGGTGATCAATTTGTTAATATCCCAATAGTTGCGCATATGCTTCCCATGCAATGAGACGATAATTTTGCCAAATTGGCTTTATATAACCTTAAAGAATGCAAGGCAACCTGAAAAACATTTTTTATTTGGGTTAATCTGAAGAATACAATGTTCAAAATTTTAATATGTTATACAAATATCTTCGATAGGCTCTGCGAAATAAGGCCCCAGAAAATAAGATCTCAAAACAAAAACCCCAAAAAATATGGCTTTATTTCATTATGGAATAGCAACCTTCGAAATAAAGCAACAACTTTATGAAATAAAGCCCCAACATAAGGAATTCCCTGCCCGTTTTTCTAAACTTCTTCTTGAATTCAACCCAATAGCGATCGATGGTGCGAAACTCTAGAGAGTTTGGTGTATTATACTCTTTGCAAACAAATTTCACTCCATTTTGATTCAGAAGCTCTGTAGTTGACTTCACGTAATAGGCTGTTGCCAAGTCAAGTCAAAATATTGTTAAACCTTTATGGCGCTTGTTAAATGGAACAAGCACTCCTTCTGGTAAATTTCAGCACTTATTGTGCCTTTTGTAAAAAAGTTGATGTTTTAAGGCCGCAACTATACTCGTAAATACCTTGTCAGACCAGAAATTTCTGGACAAATTTTTCCAGTTTAATTTTGCTGACTGAGACATCGACATTTCGTCCTTTAAGTTTTGTGTAAAATTGTGGACCTGGCAAGGCTGTAGAGTCCTTTTTTACATATATCTCGTCGTTCATTATAATGCAGTCAAATTCTTCATTCGCTATACGCTCGTACAGCTTACATAGCCGGATTTTGCGCATGGCAATTTTGTTTTTCAGACTTTTTCGAGCATTTTTGTTCTAACATGCCTTTAAGTTGCTTCATTTCTTGACTCGTTAAATTATTGCTAAATTTGAGTTCGGTTTTTTCCAAATCGCGGATGGATTCTTTTTTGATTATACATAATTTTCTCTATATCTACTGTTTTGCCATTGCACGGTGCAAGATTGCATATTTTCTATTCTTGCACAGTACAACGGCATAAACTAGACATAGAGAATACCCCACTTTTGCTTTGTTGTGTGAGTTTGATAGATGAGGACCAAAAATTAAGTTGATGAACTAATTAATACACAAACTATTTTTTACAAGCGAATATTTATTATTTTAGTGAATTTGATTGCTTAGGAAGGTTTTCCTCATCCTAGCAATTTGGGCGTACAAATAAACGGAATTTTAATTAATCTTAATGCAATTTCTAATGCAGATAAAAGCTGTTGATTGGACTCCAAAGCCCTATGATGAAGTCCATTCCATTCACTCCGAATGTATCATAAAAAATTCAGTTTCGGAAGAGAATATTGCTAAAATAAAACAATTGGAGTTCCCCGATGAAGAGTCCGTGCGACAATACATTCTTTGCCGTGCTGAAAAGCTGGAACTCTTCTGCGTCGACGGAGGATATCGCACTGATCGTTTGGTCAAGCAATACAAAGAAAATTTCCCCGAAGCTGAAGTTCAAGCAATAGTAGATGGTTGTATCGATAATAACGAGCAAGGCAGTCCAGTTGATGTTTGGATATACCGTACCCAACAGTGTCTTCTGAGTAGCACAGTTGGTCAGAAGACAAAGCAACACCCCAAAAAACAATTCAAGCGTAAAATCTGTTAATAAAATGAGGATTTGTAATAAATAAAATAATGCTTAAAAAATTTAATATGAAGTTTTCTTTGAATGAGTATCAAAATTTTATTCTGATCGCGTGCTTTTCAGAATATAAGTGGTAAAAGTGTCAAAATAAAGACAGAGTAGGAAAAAAATCTATCAAAAGCAGAAGAAAACGCAAAAAAGTAAGGAAATTGTTTTCAAACTAAAAATATCGAAACTGTTAAATAAATTGTTTGTTTCAAAGTTTGTGAAGGACTCCAATGAAATAGCATATTTTTTAAATCTACACATACTCAAATATACATTTAAATCTTATTTTTACACAATTCACGATGTTTTCATTTAAAAAATGTTTATCTATTTCATAGAACTTAGATGTAGGGCAAAGGGGGCTAGTGTGAAATGGGGGCTTGTGTGGACGGGCTCAAATTCTCGCGTCGTGTCGTATAATTTTTTTTCGCTTAATCGTTGTTATTTGCACACTCCATCACTAAAAAACATTCACTTGTTGAAAGTTCAGTGTTACATGTGTAACCGGATCCGATGTGGCTTGGGCAGCAAAAATAATTTTTTTTTTTTCGTTATTTTAATGATACATACTCCCAAATTAAGATTTCTTTTAGTGAAGTATTTATATATCATGTAACTTAAACTAGTGTTTATTTAAATACTTAAAATTTATCTTGATAAACTTTACCGTAAGATTAGAAAAGAATATTTTTGTTTAAAAGAACACGAAGGGGCTAGTGTGAACAAAAGAAATGGGGTTAGTGTGGAAAAGGGATCTGCAGCGTTGCATCGCAATTTTTTGTGACTTACAATCTACTCATACCAAAAGCGATGCAAGTATGTAAGCACACCGCTTTTAATATCCAAGGCCACCGCTTTGACTCAGAACACAAATTGATGATGCTTAGCCTTAACACTTTGCGGTGTTTGAACTTCGGACAGCGATGGTACTTATGATCAGTATTGCCACTTAGTAGAATTTCACGTAAAAATTATGTTTAAATAGAATACAACTTTTATTAAAGTAAAACAGAACTAATGAAGATTTGAATGGATAAAGGTGATATGTCGCAATTATTAAGTTTCGAGAAAATCGAGTTCAAAGTTTCACATTTGTACTGAAATCTATATAAAATCAATCTTTGTCAAGTAGTTTATTTCTAAAATAGCCACATACATGGTTGTTTTAAGTTTTAAAATTGTTTGTATGCGACATATCACCTTCGTCCATTCATGCCTTCAAATAAAAACCATTGGTCCAAAACTCCCTCAACCCAGTTTTGTCAATTAGCAAAGTATAAATATACAAAACAAAAAAGAAGGGCTTCAGATACATATATATATAAGATAAAAATCTATATAACATTTTATTCTTTTTAACATCACGTTTAGCAGATCAAAAATATTTTAAAACCTATTTGAAATTTGAAGATTAGTCCGAGTTTGGTCCGATTGGACCAAAACGGCAACATTGCTTATGATGCTTTCACGAACGTCGAAATCAACACAAGTACTTCAAACATCGCCTCAAATATTCACCACCACCGCAAGCACTGCCTCAAATATTCACCTCCACCGCATTGACTCAGAACACAAATTGATGCTGCTGTGTGAGTATGAACATAAGTACTACCCAGTGGGAAGATCGTAAGGTGCTTACTAAATAGTTTATGTTTTCCTTTAGCTTATTGTAGTGAAAACAGGATCATGCGAAAGGTGTTTGTTACATTTCGAGCACCTTACGTATTCGCTTACGATTGCAACTACAAAAGGAATGCACGGCTTAGCCGATCATGTCTTCGTGTGATCATTTCCATATGTACTTTATTATTTCGTAAAGTAAGAGACAAGCAGTGGCATGAAGACAACGGTTTTTGAATTATATTACGAAGATATGAAGTGTAGCAAAAACCCAACGAAAAACGAGTAAAGAACAAACGTCTATTAACCGGCGGTGTAGTGACATTCATTCTGGTAAATATTTCAATTAAAAATATTTAACGATCCCGTTTTGAATTTTAATTTCAAGTTTTCGACGTCAAAACGTAACTGGTACATAAAAATCCAATAAAAACATAACAGAAAGTGAAATAAGAGCGAAAAAATAAGTTCGATCCGTGGCCTTACGTTCACCTTCTTTTGTAAGTGAAAACGTAAGCAGTGCTTACAATTTCCGTTGTCGAGAAGGTTCAAATCTATTATGTGCACGTTGCATATCAATACAGCACTAGTACCTTACGTTTTCATGCACACATCCGACTTATTAAATAAAGTGCATTAGAGTGGAAACACTAACGATTCCGATCGTCGAGAGTACATGCCCTGTACTTTATTTTAGTAAAGGAAAATGTAAGTACCTATGATGCTTTTTATACTTTACAAAAGGAAGCTTACTAGAGGCGGCCATGCCTTTGTAAATGTAATGGGGATTCGGAAGTGACGTTTGCATGCCTCGCGGACGAAAAGTAAGTAGGCTATAAGGCATTATAGAATGATGGTTTTTCCTACTGGGTACTCTGACCCTCTCTGCCGCTGCGCAGCCCCTGTATTCATATCTTTGCTCTCTTTGTTTTGTAACTCTGTTCTCAGTGTTTAATCTTTGGTCTACACCGGACAATTTGTCTTAACAATTCCAATACACTCACACATTTTTTACTAACACACTCACATTTTTTCAGTCGGTAGCTCAATTGTCAGGCAGACAATTTGACGTATGCTGACAATTTTTGAAATTACCTCTGAAAAAACGTTTGAGAAATGTAAAACAAAAACGCGGTGTGAAAGTTGTAAAATTCAAAGTTAGTTTTCCGCACAACATTTCAATTTTATTCGCTGGCCAACTATCTCCCGGTGCATCAGCAAGTGCAGCACAATTCAATTGAATTTTTTGCTGGCCAACGTCCTCCTAGTGGCAGCACCACCAGCACAAATCAGTGCAGTGCAAATTTCCTGCTTTTCTCGCTGGCCAACGTTCTCCGAGTGCTACAACTACAGCAGCAGCCTGAACAAAAAATCCACCACCAGTAGCACAAGCAAGTGCTGCGTAAATTTAATTTTTTTCGCTGGCCAACTTTCGCCAAGTCGTACCACCAGGAGCACAAGCAAGTGCAGCGTAAATTTTTCTTAACATCCTCAAAGTGCCACCAACAGCAGCACAAGCAAGTATAGCGCTTGAGACATGCTGAAATGGTGCTGCACTTGTTGCTACTGCTGGTGGTGGCACCAGCGATGTGATTTGGCGGGATTCCTTGGAGAGCGGACGGGATTCTATGCTTTAAAGTGGGATTTTCATACCTGTCGAAATAAAAAAAAATCTTATTTGCCAGCTTTGCCCCAAAATCGGAACCAAAAATTGTTTTGGATATTGATAAGAAAGTGTATTCTAAGGATCTTCGTTTAATCTCAAATTACGTGGAAGTAAACAAATGTTCACTAGAAGATGAATGGAATGATTTACTATTTTTATTTAATGATCTCAATGCCTGTAATGTTTCGAGTTTTTGGAAAGAGGTGGGCTCCAGAAAGGCCTTAAGCTCCGTTGTTTTCAAATTTAACAGTACTGTCAACTTTTGTCCTCTCATTACCGCACTCCAACGCCGACGCCGAAAGGTTATTCTCAATAGTAACAAGTATATAAATAAAAAACTAAACAGACTTAAGAGAAAATACTTTCAGCGCTGTTTGTATTATTAAATCTTCATTTAGGAACAAATTGACGCGGTGTCATTCAAATGTAGCGAAAAACTATTAAATTAAATTTTTTATGATATTTGTTAAAAACCAAGCAAGTTCTAAAGTATTATTGTTTTTTTTTTTTCTATCAAAATGAATTGTTACGTAAGATTTTTAATAATTTAAAATTTTTTTATATACGAGTGTAATAAATACCATGTATAACATTTTTTGTTAAAAAAAAATCTTATGTACTTTTACTTATACTTTTCTGGTGTTATTGTAAGGTACCTCTGGCTGGATAGAACGGGATTTTTGCTTATACATTCGGTATTTTTCACAAGGTCTGAATCACATCACTGGGTGGCACTCTGAGAAAGTTGGTCAGCGAAAAGCAAGAAACTTGCGCTACACTTGATTGTGTTGCTAGTGGTGGCACTTGGATGATGTTAAAAAAAATATACGCTGCACTTGCTTGTGCTGCTGGTGTTGGCACTTGGAGTACCAGGAGATTGTTGGCTAGCGAAAAAAAATTCATTTTGTGCGTACGAGTAAAACTATACTTTTTAGTTTCACAACCAAAAACCGCGGTTTTTGATACTTGTCTATTCTTTTTTCCTCTTTGGAAGGAAGCGTCAAAAAGCGAAGCAAATGTCATTTATTGTCTTGCAATTGTTAAGCCCACCTACGTCATAATCGGACAATTTCCTTGCAGCTGACAATAATTTGACAACTAATACGATTTGAAAAACTGTTATGATAAATATTTGGTGTAGACGCAGCGTAAAACGTAAAAAAAAAAAATGACAAGAACAACACAGAAAAAAAATAAGAACACAGGGGTTCCGCAGCGGCAAGGAGGATCAGAGTGCTACTCACACAGATTCAAAACTAGCCACGTTAGAATGCAGGGATCTTCTGCAAACTGTAGCAACAAGCTATCGAATACGTCTGATAGTGGATTAAAGGGGATTATTTGAATAAAGATTGAATATTAGACTATTATCCGTATTGAACCTATCCGTAATTCGTTGAATTCAGTGCTGTAATAAACGTACAATGTTTTGTTTGTGTAGCTCTTTAGTTGAGAAGTGCTAAGGTAAATCGAGCGCCATTTTCAAAGGTTTGTTTTGGCAAATCTGCATTTTTTTAAAAAAATGTGAAACGCTTCACCATATTTTCCGTGTCATCCTTGCGTAGGGGCCATGCTAATCTTCTTCGTATTGTTCCAATTTTAGTATATGTTCTGCCATAAACTAATTATAGATATCTTGATATATTATATCAAGAAATTGGCCTATAAGTTGGACACCTAGTTTATATGATTTGACTTCGTTAGACTACTTTTTGTGGTGGTACGTCTAGACGCTAGTCCTACTTTTATTCACAAAAATCTGATTTTGACAGGTGCTGTCAGTTCAAACTAATAGCACAATGCGGGCGATGATAGCACCAGAACACAATGCGCGCAACGAGCGGCAATCGCCTATTGTCACTTTTCATTTACATGTATTTCTTATGGGACGAATTTTGGAGACGCTCAACATTATCGCCCGACGTTACCGTCGGCTTTAATTTAATTCTAATTTGACATGCACCCAAAATCAAGTTTCTGCCATTGTTTAGATTTGTTATTACTGGTCGTATTCAGCAAACTGAACTTTTGGAAATTTATGGTAGCGATACCTTAGTAAGGGATGTTTCACTTGAACTGTATTCGACATAAAAAATGAGAGCTAAATTGGTTTATAAATAACATTTTTAATCCACATTTAATATTAAAAACTTGACCTAAGCTTGCGACCATAGAGAACGCTTATTGCTGAGCCGAGCCGAAAAACACATTGGAGCAAAAGAGATACATGACTTGGTTTCTTTGTTGCTCCAATGTGTTTTCCGGCTCGGCTCAACAATAAGCGTTTACTATGTTCGTAGCACAATTATTCCATTTGCTTCTTAGCATTAGATGTAAAATTAAATATAGTATTGATTGAAGTAATAAAAATGCCAATACTTTTAAGATTATATATTTTTTGGAGGTTCTTAAGGGCATCAAAATCCGAGACCTGGTCAAATCTAATTAAATTGCATACTTAGTTTTTCATTAACATTCGCAAGTTTTGCTTAAATCAAATATTTTTTTTTTATCAATTTCATGAATAAACTTAAAAAAAAATTTATAAACCTAAAAGTGTGTGCATGTCTATTCCTTCAATCAACACTATATTTGATTTTAGATCTAATGCTAAGAAGCTAACGCTTCCGTCGGTAGTCATGACGACTACACCCCGGTTTTTTATTCATATGAATGCTATACGCAAAGAATGCAATTCACAAAGAATTTCAAAATTTTCAATTATTCTTTATTTTTATCCATTATTCATATTTTATGCACTATTCATTTCATATTCAATATTCATTTGGTATTCATTACTAATTTCTTATTCATTATTGATTTGTGTACCCCAACGCGTACTGCGTAAGGGGTATATTAACTTTGTCATTCCGTTTGTAATGCCAATAAGGAGGCGTGGCAGGTATAGAAAAGTATATATATTTTTGAGCAGCATCACCTCCTGTGTCGATTTCCGTGTGTCCGTCTGTCTCTCCGTCTGCCTGTCTGTCTGTCTGTCTGTCTGTCGACACGATTACAACCGTAATTTTAAAGCTATCGAGATGAAATTCAAAATATAAGCATCTTTTTAAAAAATTAAAATCGAGTTCGAAAATGAGCCATATCGGATGAAAACCACGCCTACCTTCCTTACAGAGTGACTACATTTTTATAGTAAAATCTCTTAAAAATCCACAAATATAAAAGAAATGTCTTCAAATTTTTCACGTAAGCTTTGATCTTTAATATAATTCCTGACTATTAAATTTGGAGAAATCAGATGAAAACCACGCCTACCTCCCATGCAAAGTGGCCTTGCATTAACCGTAAAATCTCTTAAAAATCTGCCCAAATTACAGAAACGTCTGGGAATTTTGCACAAAGACTTTGATGTATAATATAAATCGGATGAAAACCACGCCTTCTTCCCATACAAAGTGCCTTTATTTTAAACGTAAAATCTCTTAAAAAGCTGCTCAAATTTAAGGAAGGTATTGATATTTTCCATACAGGCTTTGATATTTAATGTAGACCATTATAATGATATTTGACAAAATCGGATTAAAACCACGTCTACTTTCCATACAAATTAGCTTTATTTAATACGTAAAATCGCTTAGAAATCCACAAAAATTAAAGAACTGTCTTGAAATTTTGCACATGAGCTTTGATATATAGTATGAACCATCTCTATGATATTTGGCAAAATCGGATGAAAAACACGCCTACCTCCCATACAAAGTGAAGTCATCAAAATAGAAAAATTTTCGTTTTCCAAATTCCACCCACATCGTTTATCCAACACATACCAAATTTTGCACATATCGCACACTAAATGCAAAGCAGTCACAACTCAAAATTTACAAATTTTTACTTTTTAATGTAAAACTATTCGTAGTGATCATATACTTTGACTGTAACACATCAAATACATTTTGTACACATCAGCTTTCTCTATAGTTTGAAAAAAAGTCTTATCTCATTGGTTTGTATAGAGTTCCTTCAAAAATAAAATTTTTTTTTTCCTCACCCAGAAATTTAAAAATTTCGAGTTGTTCTGTTTTGTATTTAGTGTGCTTTATATTCGATATACACATATGGTGTAATGTGAAGAAGTAAGTGGCATCTTACTTTTAATCGAACTTCTTCAACACCGTGTGTCAGACATCAACAAAATTTTGCACATATTATCCTTGGTATTTTGAGCAATCTTACGAGTAAGTTCATAAAATTGGGCTGTACTAGACAGCGGGTGTGGCACTTTATTTTTAAACTAGCTCTATAATAAGAAGTTTAAAGCTTACACAAGTGGGTGGGATTCGACAAGGGGCGTGTGAATTTTAATTCTAATCGAACTCCTTCTACACCGTTTCTCTAATTTCAAACAAATTTTGCAAATATATTCTTTGAAATAATAAGCAGTGAGTAGTCTAAAAAAATTGGGCGGAATTAGAGAGGGGCGTGCAATTTAAATTTAAAACAAACTCCTTCTATAGCCTTTTTTCGACTTCTTCCAAATTTTCCATATTTTTTGGAATAATGAGCAGTCAGCAGTCTAGAAAATTGGTTCGAATTAAACGGGGCTTGGCACTTTAATTTTAAACGAAATTATTTAACACCGTTGGTATGAATTTGCACATACCAACCAAATTTTGCACATACATATATTTTTTAGCATAATGAGCAGTCTACAAATTACTCTATGTGGCAGCTATGGGTAAAATAAAATTAAGCGTATGAGACAAATATTTTTGTACGTCACTACGGCCGCGGGGGGGAGGGGGTATTTTAGCTTCGGTACCCTACCGAAGCTCCATTCCTTACTAGTTTTAAAATAAGAAATTATGCATTTGAGATTTGCGGAAAAAAGCACAAACCATCCATTTCGATGTTAAATTGGTGAAGAATCTGATTCTGGACTTGGAATTCACGAATAATTTAGTTATTTATATCTTTCTATGCAACATAAAAGGCCATTTTGTGTACACAGTAACTAAAATAAAAAGTTTTTGAAAAATTATCAGGATCGACCTAATGGGTAAGCATGAAAAAAAAATTGTATGAAAATAATCGAAAAATATCAATTTTGAAGTGAGTTTGGTGGCACCGGACTAAATTATTCGGTAATTTCAAGTCCAGAATCAGATCTTTCAACAAATTGAACATCGAAATATATGGATTGTGTTTTTTTCCGCAAATTTCAAATGCATAATTTCTTATTTTAAAAATATCATATAAGAAATCCATGCATCAGCTCATCAGCAAAATATGGCTAGAAGAAAGCATGCCCGACGATTGGAACCTCAGCGTCCTGTGCCCTATACTTAAGAAAGGAGACCCAAAAATCTGCGCAAGTTATAAAGGTATCAGTCTTATTTCCATCGCATATAAGGTTCTCTCAAGCGTACTGTGTGAAAGATTAAAGCCGATTACAAAAACACTGGTTGGACCTTATCAGTGTGGCTTTCGGCCTGGAAAGATCGCCATAGACCAGATTTTCACGCTACGACAAATCCTGGAGGAAACCCACGAAAATCAAATTGACACACACCATCTCTTTGTCGATTTTAAAGCTGCGTTCGATAGCCCGAGAAGGGATTGCCTATACGCAACAATGTCTGAGTTCGGTATACCTGCAAAGTTGATTAGACTTTGCAGAATGACCTTCAGCAACACACGCAGCTCCGTCAAGGTAGGAAATGACCTCTCCGAAACCTTCAATACCAAAAGAGGTTTCAGGCAAGGCACTGTCTTGCGATCTCTTCAAGATCATCATGGAGGCGATCGTACGAAAGGCCGGTGTGCATTGTAATGGCACCATTTTCTATAAAGGTGTCCAGCTCCTTGCGTACGCTGATGATATTGATATTGTCAGCAGAACCAAGAGAGATGTTACTGCTGCTTTCGCCGCTATCGAAAAGGAATCAGCCAAAGTGGGTTTGACGATAAATGAGGGTAAAACAAAGTATATGCTGTATACAAACAAGGGAGCTCGGCGTTTAGACTCCCACGTTTCATCCGGCAGCTATAACTTTGAAGTAGTCAAGGAGTTCGTTTACCTTGGCTCCGCCATCAACACCAACAACGAAATCAGCCTGGAGATAAAGCGATGAACAATAATTGCTAATAGGTGCTACTACGGGCTCAGTAAGCAACTAAGTTCCAGAGCCCTCTCTCGATCGACAAAACTAACACTCTACAAGACGTTCGTTCTATCTGTGCTGCTTTATGGCGCTGAGGCATGGGTAGTTTCGCAAACAGACGCAGCCGCTCTGGGCGTGTTTGAGAGAAAAGTTCTTCGCAAAATCTTCTGTCCTGTTCGAATCGGCGATGACTATCGCATCCGAATGAACCACGAGCTGTATGAGCTCTACGAAGACATTGACGTAGTTCGGCGTATATCTGTGCAGCGACTACGCTGGCTGGGTCATGTCCATCGTATGGACGACGAAGTTCCAGCGAAAAAGGTGCTCGATGCGAGGGTCGCTGGTCAACGACGACGAGGTAGACCATGCCTCCGATGGATGGACCTGGCTGAGGAAGCCCTAACCGCACTTGGTGTATCCGATTGGAGGAGACGCACACAAAGCAGAGTCGCCTGGCGAGAGCTGATGAGGTCGGCCGAAACCCGGACACGGGTTGTTACGGCCACCTAAGTAAGTATGTAAGTGAAACTACCAAATGACTGTACTAATACCTTAAACATTGAAAACTACCAACAATATAACAAAATAATATTTTCCGTCTATCGCATCACCGTGTGGCGCCGGCTAATATGACTTCCGCCAAAATCTTATTTTTATGTTGAGTTAATCTGAAAAAAACAATATTTAAAACTCTAATGTTTTACACAAATATCTTCGATATGAGGGAAGCAAAATAAATAAAAAAAATAATGAAAATAGCTAAATTTATGTAGCATATCATTAAAGTGGTTGAAATTCAGTTTAAAATTTATATTTCAAATTCCGTAAAGATATGTTAAGTAGTTTTTGAGACAGAGTTCACGTAGTCTAAAAAGATCCATTGGATTAAAGTATCGTAGCCAGCGGAATCTTGTCTATACCGAAAAATTTAAAGTTTATAAAAAACTGTAGTAACCTAACCTAACTATTTCTCCTCTTCAAAAGTAATATGATGCAATTTTAGTCAAATAATTTTGCCATGTCGTTATTATTATATCATGTCATTATAATTCAACCAATTAACGTTTCAAATAAAAGAAAACTTTGTCATTGCTGCCCACTAGAATGTTTTCGTTAGCTCCAAAAACAAATATCATATTTTTCTTTCCTATAAACTATGCAGATCACTTATGTATGGTCTATGCTGACCTCTGATAAACTGTATGCTATGTTGTGTGAGATTGATAGATGAGGCCCAAATATAAACAGCCTTACAAAAGAAGTAATTTAGTGCTGGCTCTAGTTAGTGCCAGCTCTAAAAAGATTTTCTAGCATAAGCTTAGCAGAGGCTACAGCTGCTACTAAATTTAAAAGCTGACGCTAAAATTTAATATCAGTTTTTTAGAAAGGCTGAAAGTTTACAAACTTATCAATGAATAAACTATTTTTGGGTGGCTTTTGAACTTTTGTTGGAGATTGTCCCAAAAACTAAAACTTAAATATGTAAATGCACAAATCTTATCTTGGTATACCCAGAACAAAGCATCGAAATATATGTCTATGAGCAAAGCTATAAATTGAGAAGTTCTTTAAAACTGGCTTAGTAGTTTGGTTAAACCTGGTGAAAGAATAACAATCAAGAGATATAATGACGAAGTTCTTTGTAGTATTTTTGGCAATTGTCGCTGTGGTTAGTATTAAAATTCCTTATTGAAAGTTTAAATTTGATTGCTAAGAAAGAGTTTCCATCATCCCTGCAACTTGAGCGTACGAATGAACAGTATTTTAATCCATTTTAATTCAATTTCTACTGCAGGTACAAGCTGATGGTTGGACTCTTAAGTCCCGTGATGAAATCAAGGCAATTTACGCAGAATGCATCACAGAGAATTCAGTTTCGGAAGAAAATATTGCTAAAATAAAACATTTGGAATTCCCCGATGAAGAGTCCGTGCGCAAATACATTCTTTGCGGTGCTGAAAAGATGGAACTCTTCTGCACCCACGAAGGATATCACGCTGACCGTTTGGTCGAGCAATTCAAAGGAAATTTTCCCGAAGCTGAAGTGAAAGCAATAATAGATGGTTGTATCGATAACAACGAGCAAGGCAGTCCAGTTGATGTTTGGGTATACCGTGGCCACAAGTGTTTTATGGACAGCAAACTTGGTCAGAAGGCAAAGGAACACATTAGGAATAGAGTTGAGGCTTAAAAATCTACAAAATACTAAGTACCTTGAATAAAAATAATTAAATTCTAACAAATTAAACATGAAGTTTTCTTTGAATGAGTATCCGAAAATAGGTCTGATCCCATGTTTTTCAGACTAAAAATGGTTAACTGTCAAAAGTGAAAGAATTGGAAATAACAATTGCTCAGAAGCAGAAAAAAACACAAAAAAGTACTGAAACCCTTTCGGACTAAAATTGTGTAAACTGCTTAATAAAGCGAATGTGTCAAAATTTATGAAGTGTCTCTAATGAAGTGGCAAAGTTTTCAAATTCAACATTTCTCAAATCCACAGTTTTATTTGGTTTTTACACAATTCACGATGTTTAAGGTCACCATTTAAGAAATTTTTATTTATTTCAAAGAACTAATCTTTTACAGTTTGTCTTTTTTTTATATTTTCTTGTAATCTTTCTTTGTTTCTATGAAAATAGCTGGTTTAGAGATTTGACACTTTTCTTATTTTTGCCAGCAGAAATTTCTTTAACTAAAAATTCAAACTTTCGACAGGGTGGAGAAATATTAACTCTCTCCAAGAATGGTAAATTTACCCTCCTTGTTCGAATATATAACAGTACGTTCAAAAAGTCCATAGCATGACACATAGATGGCGTTACTAGATTTTTTCCAAATGATTTTTATTTAGTGCCAACCTTCAAACGATGCGTATAAAAATTTGACAACAATCTGACAATTGACTAGTGAGTTAAAGCATTTTGTGTGCAACTATTGTTATTAAAAAAAAAAAAATGGAAAAAAGTAAATTTCGAGTTTTGACAAAGCATTGCTTTTTGATGAAAAAAATACAGTGGAAACCAAACAATGGCTTGGTAAACATTATCCGGACTCTGCTCCATCGAGACAAATGGTAGAAAAGTGGATTGCTGAATTTAAACGTGGTCGTACCAGCACAAATGATGCAGAGCGCAGTGGACGCCCAAATCAGACTGTTATTCCACAAAACATCAAAAAAATCCACAAATGGGTTATGAACGATCGCAAATTGAAGGTGTACGAGCTAGTTGACAATGTAAAAATATCAGATGGTAGTGTTTTTACCATTTTACACGAACATTTGGGTGTGCAAAAGCTCTGTGCAAAGTGGGTGCCGCGTGAGCTCACAGTCGACCAAAAACAACAACGAATTGATGCTTCAGAGGAGTGTTTGGATCTGTTAAACCGCAACAAAATCGAATTTTATTGTCGATATCTGACAATGGATGAAACATGGCTTCACTATTACACATCAGAATCCAAAAGACAGTCAGCTGAGGGGACAGTAGTCGACGAACCGAATCAAAAGCGAGCAATGACCCAACAGTCGGCTTGTAAGGTGATAGCGTCTGTATTTTGGGATGCGAAAGGAATAATATTCATCGACTATCTCCAAAAAGGAACCACCATCAACAGCGACTATTACTGTGCGCTTTTGGGTCTATTGAAGGCTGAAATCGCCAAGAAACGGCCACATTTGCAAAAGAAAAAAGGTTTGTTTCACCAAGGCAATGCACTGTGATGAAAACAATGGCAAAATTGAATGAATTGGGCTTCGAATTGCTTACCCACCTACCGTATTCTCCAGATCTAGCCCCCAGTGCATTTTTCCTGTTTTCAGATCTCAAGAGAATGCTTGCTGGAAAGAAATTCAAGTCCAATGATGAAGTAATCGCTTAAACTGATTCCTATTTTGACGAGGAAGAGAAATCGTACGATAAAAGTGGTATCGAAAAGTTCAAAAATCGCTATACTCGTTGTATCGCTCTCGAAGGCAACTATGCAGAATAATATAATCGAGTTTTATCAAAATTTTGTTTGTTTCTTTCTTATCCTACGGACTTATTGAAAGACCTGCTATGTGCAAAATTTGATTGATATGTGGAAATTTATACCGACGGTGTAAAACAATTTCGTTTAAAATTAAAGTATTACGCTCTCGTTCATTTCTACTCAATTTTCTAGACTACCGACTGACCATTAATGCAAAGAATATGGAAAATTTGGAAGAAGTTGAACAAACAGTATGGAAGGAGTTCTATTTAAATTAAAGTGGGATGCCCCTGTTTAATTCCGCCCAATTTCTTAGACTAATCACTGCTCATTATTCCAAAGAATATATTTGCCAAATTTGGTTGAAATCAGAAAAGCGGTGTAGAAGGAGTTTGATTAAAATTAAAATTGGCACGCCTCTTGTCCAATCCCATCCATTTTTGTAGGCTTAAAACTTCTCGTTATAGTTAAGAGAATGCCACGCAGCAGCTTAGCAGCACTATCCGGATATTAGCCGACTGAAAATACAATTGACGGTGGTGCAACAGGTTAAAAAGAGCGAGCCAGACATCGACGCGGTCCGGGTTTGAGCCACAACGATGGAAGTAAGAAAGTGTCAATTTCATGCTACTACAGCTCGCAAACGAAGTATAGTTGGCTAATTTTTCAGTTGAGGTAAACAAAACATTTTTCTGCGTATATTAATTGAGAAGTTTTTCGATGCTATTTGGGGAAAATCAAAATATTTGGATTTTTCTGTTGCTTGACCAACGTTATCATGATATATATGATAATGTCTTAAATAATAATTTCATCGCCTTATATAAAACTTTATTACATATAAATAAAACTTAAATAAAAACCTTATGTAAAACTTTATTCATGTGCTTATATAAAACATATGTATATAAAACTTTATACAAGTTCTCAAATAAAGGAATTAATTTCATACACTTAATTTCATATTGATCTTGTATAAAACTTGTTTTAAGGTTTATTTAAGGAAGTTTAAATTATCCTACTACATAAATTCCTTATACAAAGCTTTACTGAAGGATTATGTAGGGGAAGTTGTTACCTGAGGTGAATACTCGTCAAGCTTTTTAGTATTATTTTTGTCAGATAAAAAAAGATTTCAACGTGAAAACATCGCGTGAAAGTGAAGATAACAGAAGAGTGTTGTTGAAATAAATTTGTAAACTAATTTTATTAATGGACGCTAAAGAAGAAGTTTGGAAATATTTTATGGAAATTTATAGAAAAATTCCTGTTTTCATTTCGGTGTTCAAAACATAAATGAAATTTGACGAGGTAATTGAAAATGTCGAAACTTGCGTTGTCAAACTGTTGACCAACAAATTGACGAAACATTTAATAATGCCAACTCCGCTTTATAGCCAATTCAGAGTCAAGTCAGAGTCAATTCAAATCAGAGTAAAGTCAGAGTTAGATTAGAGTCAAGTCAGAGCCAAGTCAGAGACAAGTCAGAGTCAAGTCAGAGTGAGGTCAGAGTCAAGACATAGTCAAGTCAGAATCAGAGTCAAATCACAGTCACTTATAATAAATATCGTACATGCTTTCAATTCCAGAAACAACTAAATGACAAACTAATCTATGTTAAAAATATTTGCTTTTAACAAATTAAAACAAATGCTCTCAAGCAAGCAGCTATCTCTTAAAAAAAGCAACATTTTGAGTATTTGAATTTCTTATCTGCTTCATATACAGACAGATAGAAAGTCAACTTTTGACCTATAGAGATAGTGTACCAAGACACCAGGAGCTTCTAATACAGTACAACGAAAAAAGTGCACAAAAAAGATCATAACGATTCTTAGAAACTAAACCTAAGTGAAGCTTCTATAAACCGAAGCTATAAATATTGCTTGCTTCTTTTAAGCATCATCAGTAGTTGGGAAAACTGAGTACAGATTATATCAACCAAGTGACAACATGAAGATTTTATTTGCCATCTTAGTGATCGTAGCTTTGGTAAACAGATTTAATTTGTTTCAATTAACTTAATTTTATCAACCACAACTATTACTTAATGCAGGTTCATGCTGACGATGAATGGAAACCAAAAACGGCTGAACAAATTAAGGTCATTCGCACTGAATGTATTCAGGAACATCCACTCTCAGAGGAAAACATAATAAAAATGAAGCAATTTGAGTTTCCCGATGAGGAGGCCGTGCGCCAATATTTACTCTGTACTGCTCAAAAAATGGACATCTTCTGCACAAAGGAAGGATACCATCCCGATCGTCTAGCTAAACAATTCAAAATGGGTTTGGAAGAGTCAGAGGTTTTGGCTATTGCTGAAGGTTGTATCGATAAGAATGAACAAGGTAGTCCCAACGATGTTTGGGCATTCCGTGGACATAAGTGTTTGATGGCGAGCAAAGTTGGCGATAAAGTGAAGGCTTACATGAAGAAGAAGCAGGAGGAAGCACAAAAGACTGCATAAGTCGTTATGTTGACAAAGTGAAACAAACAAAATATTAATTAATTAAAAAAGATATTATGTCTTCATAGATATAATCACATAAATGTCTTTAGTTTTCTGATTTTGGTTCTTAGATGTGTAAAGTCATTTAGTAACTTTTGTAACTTGCATTGCAATAACAAAACCACAAGAAAACATAAATTTAATTTTGAGAAGAATTTTCTTTTTCCTCCATTAACAATCAATCGAGGAAATTAAATGAATTTAAAGTGATTAAAAAAGTAATGTAGAGCCTAATAATGAGCCGGTTCCGTAATATTAGAAATATTGCAGGAAAATATTGACATTTTAGGCAAGCTGAAGGTTCGAATGAGTGAAAAACGATTTTTCTGTACATACTCTTTTTTCAATTTGCTTTGCTCATCGTCTTTGACCAGCGGCCCTCGCCTCGAGCACCTTTTTCGCTGGGGCTTCGTCGTCCATACGATGGACATGACCCAGCCAGCGTAGTCGCTGCACAGTTATACCGCGAACTACGTCAATGTCTTCGTAGAGCTCATACAGCTCGTGGTTCATTCGGATGCGATAGTCATCGCCGACTCGAACAGGACCGAAGATTTTGTGAAGAACTTTTCTCTCCACTAACACCCCCAGAGCGACTGCGTCAGTTTGCAAAACTACCCATGCCTCAGCGCCATAAAGCAGCACAGGTAGAAGAGCGTCTTGTAGAGTGTTAGTTTTGTCGATCGAGAGAGGGATTACATTGGAAAACTTATTATATTAATTTTTTTTCTTATTTGTTTTACTATCATAAATATATTAATTTCTTTATGAATACAAACGCTTTTAAGGTCGGCGCTAATATAATCAAACTTTTAATCAGAAGAGCCAACTTCAAAGTTTTTGCATTCATAAAGGAATTAATATATTTATGATAATAAAACAAATTAGAAAAAAATTAATATAAGTTTACCAATGCAATAATATGTTTAAATAAATTACCAAATATGACCAAGACATTAAAAGGAAAAGTTATGTTAAAATTATGTTTTACTTTGTAGTGATTTTGTAGTCGGTTTTTCTTTTTAAAAAGTTTTTATTTCTTGCTTTTTAGAGAATAAGATAAATTTCCGAAAAAAGTGTATAAAATACGTAGATACAATTGTGCTTAAAAAGTTTGTTCTATTAGTTTAGTTTAGTCTAGTTTAGTTTAGTTTAGTTTAGTTTTGTTTAGTTTAGTTTAGTTTAGTTTAGTTTAGTTTAGTTTAGTTTAGTTTAGTTTAGTTTAGTTTAGTTTAGTTTAGTTTAGTTTAGTTTAGTTTAGATTAGTTTAGTTTAGTTTAGTTTAGTTTAGTTTAGTTTAGTTTCGTTTAGTTTTGTTTAGTTTAGTTTAGTTTAGTTTAGTTTAGTTTAGTTTAGGTTAGTTTAGTTTAGTTTAGTTTAGTTTAGTTTAGTTTAGTTTAGTTTAGTTTAGTTTTGTTTAGTTTAGTTTATTTTAGTTTAGTTTAGTTTAGTTTAGTTTAGTTTAGTTTAGTTTAGTTTAGTTTAGTTTAGTTTAGTTTAGTTTAGTTTAGTTTAGTTTAGTTTAGTTTAGTTTAGTTTAGTTTAGTTTAGTTTAGTTTATTTTAGTTTAGTTTAGTTTAGTTTAGTTTAGTTTAGTTTAGTTTAGTTTAGTTTAGTTTAGTTTAGTTTAGTTTAGTTTAGTTTAGTTTAGTTTAGTTTAGTTTAGTTTAGTTTAGTTTAGTTTAGTTTAGTTTATAAACTAAACTAATGCAATATTATAATACTATACTAACGACATAGTGTACTTCCAAGGATTTTGTTATATAATTAAAGTTTGATTGAATTAAATTAGCTTAATAATTTATAGTTTAACAATGTCTGTAGTTTACTTAATTAATACAGTTAACAGATGCCTTAAATCTAAATACAGATGTTAATGTGTTGACAATAATTACATGAAAATGAGTTTACGATGCATAAAAGTTGAAGTTATTAACGTTACTACAACATATATATAATCTGTCATATGTGGAGACACTTATAACACTTGGAAATAATTTAAGAGATCCTTCTTGAAAATAATAATATTACTATTACATAGAAAACAAGCAGGAAGCGAGTTCCAAAGTCTTATAGAATAAATAAAGAATTGACGATCCGACGTAAGAGACGAATACCTTAATTGCACCAGCTGGTTAGAACGATTGGAACGCGCAAATCTGAGTCTGTTGTATAAACACGACGGTTCGTGGGTATATATTATCTTGTGAAGCAAAACAGAGATTTAAATTTTAGTTGCTGGTCAAGAGTCCTATTAAAAATTTGTATGGCTAGGGAAGATACGTGATCTGATCTTTTTAAACTAAAAATATATCTTGTGATGTTGTTCACTATAACTCTCAACTTCTGTTTACCTTCCGAGTCACAATTTCCAAAGAGTTCACTACCATATAGCAATGTTGGAAACAAATAAGCTTTCGCAAGTGTCATTCTTATTTTGAAAGGTGTAAAATATTGCGTCGCCCACAAGGATCTCAACATACCGTAAACTTTTCCAACTGTGTTTGCTATATGGCGTTTCCACGATAGTTTACTATCAAACGTAATTCCTAGGTTTTTCGCGGTAGCTACGTACTCGATTTCCGTTGAGTTCATTAAAACTCTGGAAGATTTCTTAAATTCAATTGCATTTTGTAAATCACAAGGCATTTCGACTTTGAGGGATTAAGACATAAACCATTTTTTACAGTCCACTTATAAATGTCACCAAAATTGTCATTTAGTTTAGTAACGCAGTCTCCTATTTAATCCTGACTACAACTTCTATATAACTGAACGTCATCTGCGTACATGTGTATTTTGCAGTCACAAAGAACTGTTGGTAGGTAGCGGACCTAAAATAGATCCTTGAGGGACACCTCTTGTTACTGGAAGTAGGCGAGAATATTTTTCGATACCATTACATGAATTATATATTGCATGAAATCTTTCTGTGAGGTATGATGGAAAAAGTTTCACTGCCGTGGAAGAAAAAATCTATAATTTTGCTAGCTTTGTGCATAGAATGTTATGATCCACAGAGTCGAATGCCTTAGAGTGGTCCAAGAATGTCAGAAATATAACTTCATTATCGTAGAGTGCTATACGGATTTCTTCGGAAACGTCGATAAGGGCTGTTATACAACTGCAATTGGTCCTGAAGCCTGATTGGTGATCAGTAATTATATTGTTTTCAAATATATATTTTCTTATTTGTTTAGACATAAGATTCTCAAAAACTTTAGACAACACGTATTAAAAATATGTGTGATCTGTGGAAGCAGCTTTGGATGCAGAATTTTAAGAAAAACTGGGTGGAAACCATCAATTCCGTTTGCATTTGACTTTATCTTAAGAAAACTATCTAACACATCCAACATATCCACACAAATCAAAAAACGCATTGAGATGACAGACGACTATTTGCATTAAGATATGAATTATTGCTAACTTGGCCGAAGGGAAGATTAACGAATTTTTCATTCAATCATTGAGGTTAATATTCATGTTATTGCAATTAGTATTTTTACCTAAGCCTATTTTTCGTATTTCTTTCCATGTCTGTTTACTACTGACGGCGTCGCTAAATTAACTTTCATAGTAATAAGTTTTTATTGCTTTGAACTCCATAACTACCTGTCTTCTAAGTTTCTTAAATAAGTAATGCAAATCAGACGTTTTAAATCGTCTTCAGCGCTTATAAGCCAAGTCACGTTGGTCCATTAGTGTCCTGATCTTTTTGCTAAACCATGGTTGTTGGCCATGTCGGATTTTATGTGTTTTTATGTGAACAGTCTCGTCGAATAAATAATTTATATTTTGGTGCATAAGCGCTGCTTGATCGTTTACTGAAGTCATGGCGAAGATTAAGTTCCAGTTTTTATGGTCAGTTTTGTAATTGAGCTCTTGATAGTCAATGTGCTTGAAGTCGCCAAAACTAAATGTACTTTCCAATTCATTGAGATTAAAATCATAAGTCAGGAAAATAAGGTCATGCTTTGAGAAACACGGAACAGACAGTCATCGACCAAAAATAAGTCCAAAAGAGAGTAATTTGTATTAGTATAATGTGTTGGAGAAGTAAGATTTGCTGAAAATAAACCTAACGCTACCATTTCAACAATAAAAGTGCTTTCTGTAAGTATATTACTATTGAAGTCCCCAACTATTATGATGTTACTAAATTTAAATGTAAGGCCTTGAAGGATATCTAGTAACGGTTGAATAACAATGGTTCGGTTTGGCCTATAAGCACAGCCTATTAAAAGGCTTGAATTACCTTTCTTGACACTAAGGAGTATATATTCAATGCTGCTGTTACTAGCTGAACGACTATAGGGAGCGCAAGCAATACCTTCCCTTAAAAATATGGCTACTCCTCGAGCATGGCCAAATCTATCGGTACGAAAAATGTTGTAACCAAGCACCTTAAATAAGTTGTCGTGCATTTCTGGTACAAACCACGTTTCAGAAACGAAGATTACATCCACTCCTGAGCTCTCAAATAAGTATCTGAACTCATCGATTTTATTCACCAGACTCTGTGCATTAATATGACAATCTTTTATACCTAACTGAACCCTGCAAAGTATCCTAATCATAGAATAGTTACAGTCTTTGGAACTCGCTGTCATATTAATTAGTGGATTCATAATAGTTGTTCAAGAAGGTGTTATATGTTTTTAATGTGATATGTAATAAGTAAATCCTAGAAATGTAATAAGCTACTAATTACTACCTTATAATTCAATTCAACGACGTTATTTTTGGTAAAGGAACAAAACAGATAAAAATTAAATGTTAAGTTCTGAAGTAAAGGTAAACTCATTAAATTAACATGAGAGAGAAAATTGAAACTGAAAGTAAATATAATAAAATTGCTTAAAGTAACAATTAAAATACAGTTGGTTCTTGTTCGCCTGTCCCAAAAAAAGAGTTCAACTGCTGAATCGATTTAATTTGAGTGGATCTTTCATTCTCTGCTGTCTTCACATAGACCAATCCGCGCAAAGTAAAAACAGAAGACAATTAATTTCTTTTTTATATCTGTTTGCCGCTCGCATTATATCCAAGTTTACTTTTGTTAAGCATTCATTAACGTAAATGTTCGTCTAAGAGTCAAAACCAGCTTGCTCTAATCGAAGAGGTTCTCTGTTATTTCGCCTAAAATTAGCAACAGATCTTAAGACAAAATTTGTTTCATTAGGCGCAGCCAATTTTATGCGAATTGGTGGACTCGCTACAGTATTCTGATGGTAAATGTACTTTACCCTGTACTCGGATTTTATTTCAGGGGTAGAGATGCCAATAGAAGTGCAAATTGTGTGAAATATACCGAAATCATTTTCATTTGGAGAATATGGAATTCCACATAACCGAATATCACAGGCCACTGCAGCATTGTCCTGCTTTGCCATTTGGGACTTGAGTTCTGTAAGTTCAGCCTGCAGCCTTGGAACTTCCATTGAAGTTTTACTTTAACATTCGTTTATCTGACTACGCAGCTCGTTTAACTCCAACTTAATCGATTTAATTTATGTGCACGCTCTTTCGACGGCTGTCACTTTTTTTTCAAATGACAATACCGTCGATTTAAGGTTCATTGTTTCCGCAGTTGTTTCACCAAGTTTTTCCATAAAGCGATCCTCAGAGATCTTCAATGTCGACCGCATCTCAGCTACTATACTCTCCTTCTGCTTCTCCATCTGTTTTTCCATTTCACACTGTGACTGCTGCATTAAGCTGCTCACAGATGATTCAGCGCGTACTGATGACGATATTGATATTAAATTCTGAAAGTTTGTTGGTTATTTCAAATATCTGTTTCATGAATTTAAATTAGATGTCACGTGTTTTGAATTAATTATACTCATTGTTGCAATGAATTTTATTACCCTAGTGTCAACATTTTTCGAGATATAGTGTTTTTCTAATATTGCCACGCCCCTTTGTTAAATAAGCGCCCACTTTCTTGACCGTTATTTTTAATAATTGTGCCTTTCTCGTACTTAATTTCAGTACCCCAGCGTCAATATTGACTGAGATAGTGTTTTCTAGTAGTGACACGTCCATTTCTCGAAAAACACCTACTTTATTGACCGTAATTTTTAATAATTCTGCCTACCCCTGTACTAAAATAAATTGCAGTACACTAGTGACAATATTATTCGAGATACACTCTTTTTCTAATATTCCACGCCCATTTGTCGAATAACGCCCATTTACTTGACCGTAATTTGTACTAATAATGCCTACCCCTATGCCAAATTGCAGTACACCAGTGTCAATATTATTCGAGATACAGTGTTTTTCTAATATTGTCACGCCCATATGTTGAATAACGCCCACTTTCTTGACCATAATTTGTAATAATAATGCCTACCCCTATACTTAATTGCAGTACTCTAGTCTCAAAATTATTCAAAATTCACTGTTTTTCTAATATTGCCACGCCTATTTGTCAAATTACGCCCATTTTCTTGAAGGTAATTTATAATAATCGTGCCTACTCCTACACTAAATTGCAGTACCCTAGTGTCAATATTATTCGAGATACAGTAGTATCTAGTATTTCCACGCCCAGTTCTCAAATACCGCCCACTTACGGGCACCTTAGTGTTTATGATATCTATCTGTTCACGAAAAAATATGGCAATCAGGCATATGGTTTAGGAGTTACCGATGTACATACATTAAAAATAAAAAATATATAGAGAAACCGACGAACTTGAGAACCTCCGGCTTTTGAAGTCGGTTAAAAAAGTCGATGACAAAACAAAATGTGTTTTCGTGATCAAATATTTGCACCTCGTTTTTTAAGAATATGCGTATGTTCATTGCGTCATTCAACAACCGTGTCATAGACATGTATAAAAGTCATTGCAAAAGCTTCAATTTTATTATTTCTAATAATACTACGAGTGTAGTTGTGAATATAAAAAAAAAACACTTCACTTTTTGCATTGGCCTATTTGGCAATTCTGGCAGCTCTTCATTGTCGTGTTACATCAGGGTTGGAAAATAGTGCTTGCGATAAAACCGTAAGTAATAACAAAATAAGTGATTTGAATATTTAAAACGGAGTTATAAATCGCCTAGCTCGATTTGCTCCCATACAACAACTTCGATATTTCCGTGTCAGTTGTAATTTAATTGACTTCGTTGGCGCATTGCGCTGCGACGTCAAGAAAAAAAATGTGCTTGGCATTGTTGTTGTTTGTTGGCGTAGAAAATATCAAAGAAATTGCTGCTGTCTATATTTTGTTGGCATTTTCTCATGGCGCACACTCAAAGTGGTCCTCGTTAGATACTAAAAAGCTTTTTTTGCAATTATTTTAAGGACTATATTAGCTCAGTGTACACATGTTGTTGTTTTTGTTTTTTATTTTATTCGAACCGTTCGAATGTTTAAACGTCTCGAGAACGAACCAGGTAAACAATGTTCGGTAATGATTCTTCATATACACAATTAAATTAAATCCAATTAATCCGATAGCTGGTGGTGATCAAATTGATAATTTCCCGTGCATTGGAACGATAATCTTGCCAAATTAGTTTTATATAACGTTAAAAAATGCAAGGGAAAAATATCTTCGATAGCCTCTGTGAAATAAGGCTCCAGGAAATAAGTTCCCAAAACAAAACAAAATACCCTAAAAATGGGGCTTTTTTATTGTGAAATAGCACCCTACGAAATAAAGTCGATGAAAAACTAAAACTCGATGAAATAAAGCCCGAACATAAGGAATGCCCCGCCCGTTTTTCTGAACTTCTCTTGGGAACAGCTCAATAACGATCGATGGGGCGAAACTCTAGAGAGTTTAGTGTATTATTCTCTTTGTAAACAAATTTCACTCCATTTTGATTCAAACACTCTATAATTGACTTCGCGTAATGGGCTGTTGCCAAGTAAATTCAAAATATTGTTGAACCTTTATGGCACTTGTAAAATGGAACAAGCACTCCTTCTGGTAAATTTCAGCACTTATTGTGCCTTTTGTAAAAAAGTTGATTGCCAGACCATAACTTTCTAGTTGAAATTTGCTGACTGAGTCATCGAAATTTCGCCATTTAAGTTTTGTGTAGAATTGTGGACCTGACAAGGCTGTAGAGTCCATTTTTACATATACTTCGCCGTCCATTAAAATGCAGTCAAATTCTTCTTTCGCTAGAAGCTAGTTTAGCTTACGTAGATGGGTTTTGCATGTGACAATTTGTTTTTCAGACTTTTCGAGCATTTTTGTTTCTTACATGTCTCTAAGTTGTTTCTTATCTTGACTCGTTAAATCATTGCTAAGTTTATGTTTTTGCCAAATCGTGGATGGATTCTTTTTTAATAAGAAAAGACCAATTTTTATAAATCTTTTATAGCACACTCATAATAATATTATTTGCTGAATTCTCTGACTACTCTTAAGAGATCTCGTGACTGTTAAAATCTTTTAAGCTTGGCCAACCATCAAAAATTACATGAGTTATCATGCAATGTTCTCACATTGAATCAATGAATCTTGTTTTGAATATTTTTATTTTGTTCTCTATTTGCAAATATAGATGACATAATAACATTCATAAAATAAAAAAAAAACTAGTAAGGATGGAGCTTCGGCAGGGTACCGAAGCTAAAATACTCCCCTCCCCCCCGCGGCCATTTTGAGGTATATTCGAAGTCTTTAGCCACGACATACACGATGACATTCAGTTTTATATGTTAACGAAAGTTTTCCTATTTTGATGATATCACTTTGTATGGGAGGTAGACGTGGTTTTGATCCGCCATATATCATAGAGATGGTTAATATTATATATCAAAGCTAATGCGCAAAATATCAAGACATTTCATTAATTTTTGTGGATTTTTAAGAGATTTTACGTTTAAAATAAAGCCACTGAGTATGGGAGGTAGGCGTGGTTTTCATCCGATTTTTCCAAATTTCATAGCCAGGATTAAGACTGAAGAAAAAAGCTCACCTACCAAATTTCAAGGCATTCTTTAATTTTTGTGGATTTTAAAGACATTTTACAGTTAATATAAAGTCATTTTGTATTGGAGGTAGACGTGGTTTTCATCCGAACTTTGAACTTGATCTTTCTTTTTTAAAAATAAACTTATATTTTGAATTTCATCACGATAGCTTTAAAATTGCGGCTGTAATCGTGTCAACAGACGGACAGACAGACGGACACACGGAAATCGACTCAGGAGATGATGCTGATCAAAAATTTATATATTATTCTATACCTGCCACGCCTCCTTCTAGGCGTTACAAACGCAATGACAAAGTTAATATACCCCTTACGCAGTACGCGTTGGGGTATAAAAATATGTGTGTGGCCACCACGCACTGTAGAAGTGAAACTTTTGCCCAAAAATGGAATTTCTTTGAAGATTGCTAATTTATTTTATTAACATTCCCTCCTTCAGTGTAATCAAATAGTTAAAAAGCAGTCTGCCTTCATACCAGTAGTAGTTCAAGATCTGTTTTTTTCATAAAGCCAACGAGTACTTTCAATATGACGATATAATGGAAAATATTAATTGTCTCTTTTGTTTGTGGACAGTTGCTGAAAAGTTCAGTATTCACGTACAGAATTAGATCGCATTTTTTTTACTTCCGTGACACAGTTGTTTATCAAGAGGATATTTTATTTTAATTTGATGACTTAAGTCATCCCAGGCTCGATCCTCATAGCACTGACGGCAGATCTTGCTGTTTTATTTTTTTGTTAATTATATTTTAATTTAAAAATATTAAAAAGAAAAAATTTGTCGAAAAACCTGTGTCGGGAATAATGCACTTTTCCCTTTCCGTACTCGCATCGAACCACGTACAATTCGACTGTAAGTTGAACGTGCTTTGCCAAAAAGAATTTATTTTTATTGTTATATTGGTTATATAATTTGGGCTTCATTTATATAATTTATTTTCAATTTTTCTTAAAAAAAACTGCATGTATGATACATGCAGTAACAATAGAGTTCAGCTACTACAGCTATATCGCACTTCCTCAGCATTAACCCATCTAAAGCCACTACCCAGTAATCATTGAAAATATCAATGTTTTGGATACCCGTGACCACAAACAAGTTAATGTGGGAAAAATTTACCCACCAATAAATGGGTTGGGCTCAGGGACAACACAAGACGTAACAACTAACCATGCGTATACATAGATCTATTTACACAACTAATTTTAATCTACTTTTGAGTTGACCTTTTGACAAATTAACATCAAAAACGCTACAATTGTTAACAAAGGAACTCATGCGACTTAAAGGAGCAGTAGCCATATAATTTGTTCTACTAAATGGCAAATAAATTAAGTTGTTAGCGTTTCTACTGCTTCTACGGTTAGTGTTAAAATTTATGTGAGAAAGAAGTTCTGGAGAATCGAATACACCTGTTATGAGCTGGTGTAAATATACGATATCTGCCGATTTCCTTCGATCACCTAAAGACTGCATTTTTAATAGTTTTAAACGATCCGCATAAGGAGGAAGGTCTAATATGTCAGTTCCACTTAAGCCCCTTAGAGCAAACTGAACAAAACGTTTTTGGATTCTTTCTATTCGATCAACATGCACATTGTAACTTGGGGACCACACTTGACTTGCATACTCTAAGTGAGGACGCACGATTGCATAATACAACGTTGTAGTTGTAATCATGCTATTAAATTCTTTGGCCCAGCGTTTTACAAAACCAAGCATTGAAGATGCTTTTTTACAAATATTATCAATATGAATGTTAAACGATAGCTTATAGCTTATAATCAAAAATAAAATTATTCCTTTTTCGCGAAAAGGTCATAGTTTGGCATTTATCTGGATTTAAAAACATATTATTTTTAGAACACCAAACTTCAAAGGATTTTAGATCAGACTGGAGTAGATCTGAATTATCTCTAGAATTAATCGTTCAGCCACGTTTCTGTTAACGCGATAATATCCTCAGAGCAATTTTGAGTTGATAGAAATAAGCTCTGCGTCTTAGAACGTAGTCCCCTTACATTTTGATAGTAAAGGGACAGCCTATTTAGTTTTTTTGAGACTGGCGGGCGGCTTGAGTCACCCTTTTAGGCTTATTTTTTGGCTTGAACTCAGTAACAAGAATATTATCGGCCCACAAATTAGAGTTAAGAACAGTTGTAAAATCATCAGCTGCAACTGTTAAAATGAAAGAAGCATGGGAAGGCTTATTACCAATTTTTTTGCATGAACAGAATGCATTTGAGTTCACTAACTTGGATTGCCTGACAAACGTCAATATATTTTCTATTGATGTGTCGGGCTGAAGACGTGAAATGAAAACATTTCTGGTCCTCGAAACTGCTCTTAAAGTCAAATGACTGTTAGGCGTAGTTGAAATCGTATTTGGACTACTAGTCAATGGAGGAATAGAAGATGGTGTATAAGAAATCACCGTATTATTATTTTCTGATGGCATTGCTGAGGGCTGCTTTGCCTTGGAAGGTCTGGAGGACGCCTTCTGACGCTTATTTTTGTTTTTGTTTTAAAATTTATGATGGTAAATATTTTGAATTTAAAAAAGCACAAAATTTCAACCGCGGTAAGGACCACTCATCTTTTGCTTCGTGGTCAGAAGCACTTACTTTATACTACCGCGCATACTTGTTTAGGTTTATTTCACCGTGCCTACACAGTAACAAATGTTTATGGGTTTTTCGTTAGACGACTTGCATCGATTTTATGTTGCATTTGCGACGATATTTAATGCTAAATGATGCAGACATGTATATATAGAAGACATTACCATACAAATTGTGCTATTTCCCATACGTCACAAAAATCCGACATCGATATCGAAAATTTAAAAATTTACGAATAGTTCGCGATTATAACAACCGATTTCAATATCGATTACGATTCGAAAAAGATAGGTTTGGCGGACGTAACGGTTTCTTCGTAAACGAAGGTTCGCTTATGTTTCCAAAAATTATTCGTTTACAATTTCACAGCGATTAATTCTTCAACACGAATGCGAAGATAAATATATTTTCTACCTTTGTACTGTACGATGGATACTTTCAGATAACATTTTTGGCACTTTCAGCCTTACTTTTATTATTACTGGTTTGAAATTACTTTCGATTTTTGATCGCCAATTAGGAAGAAATACGAAGTTTTTCTTCGATAAGATTTCGTTGCAAACGAACTTATCTTATACTATTATATAATATCAGCAGGACGTTCCATCAACCATCCATTGTTTTTGTTGGCGCTGAAAGGGGATGTGACAAAAATCTTTTCCCGTAAACCATCTCGTCCTCGAAAACAATCCACGGCCAAAATTTCAGCGTAATCTGACCAGAAGCTTTGTAGTCTTAATGATTTGATAAAAGTGGGCGTAATTATAGTGCCAGCACGCCCATTTTTAGTACAATTGCCGACGGTAAGCATACAAACTTAATCACCACATTTCAGACTTATACGACCAAAACCATTCGAAAAATAGCAATTTCATTAATTTGTGGGCGTTAAAAGAGGGAGTGGAAGCCCATTTTTGGTACAGTTGCCAAAAGTAACCATACAAACTAAATTACCAAATTTTAGTTTCATACAATCGAAACAGTTGGAAAAATTTAATTTTTATTGTTTTGTTGGCGGTAAAAGGGGGCGTGGTTAAAACTATGCATGCAATTACCTAATCTAGGACGCAAGTAATACACGTTTTAAGTTTGAGCGAAATCAGTTCAGCCGTGTTTATATTTGTATAAAAGTCAAACAAACAAATAAACAGAAAAGGATTTTTATTAATATAGATATGAATTAGCACGCCTCTGAGAAGATACCTTTCATAAAAATTGGTTGGGTGGCTTATTAGTGTTAATGCAAAATAGTGCATTTTTCAAAATGCTTTTAAGTAATAATGGGAAAGTAGTGCATTACTTTGAATAATATTAGGGCATTGCATAAAAATAGTGCACTAAAGGTTTAATAGTTAGTAATTTTTAAATAAACTTGCATTTTCATTCGTTTGGTTTAATAACGGAAAAATGGCCAATGCATTACCTTATTTAATACAGTAGTCGCAGGCCTGAAAGCATTTACCGTGCCACATATACATAAAATCAAAGAGTTATAATTGCAGGTAACACCATTGCATGATTGGTGCATTTTTAATATTGGAAATTTTTTTTTTATCAAAAGTGCTAAGAGCCAGCCTTAATTGGCGTATAATCTTTCATCATCTATACTCATCGAGTAACAATTCTAAACAACGTCAGTGCATTTTAGAGAACTGCTTTGCCTGCAGTTCTGCCTGCTCGGTAAAACGTAACAATGTCGCGTCAAAATTTAATTCACAATATTTGTTGCATCACTTAAAATATATATTGGAAATGTAGGTGTGAAAAGGAAGACTTAACTTATTCTATTTCAGCAATTTGTTACCTTTTTATTGATTCAATTATAGAAAATATTTTATTGTTTTTCTATGAATTATCAATGAATAAATTTGAAAAATAGTAAACAATTGCAAAAATGTGTTAGTATTTTATAAGTCTTACAGCGCGTTTAGGTTTCAGAACTGAATTGTTTTCGCAGTCATAAAAATACGTTTCGGACTGCAAAAAACACCGTTGGTTCTTGTACAAAAAAGCTTTTTCTTTCATATTTCGTATTTAACAGTGATGTTAACGTACAAAAAAGGTTGTAGTTATACATGATGTTTTTATGTGCATCTATAGTAGTGGTGTTCACACGCGCTCTCTCTCTCAGCACTGCCAAAAAGTAATCAGCATAAAATAATTATTTTAACTCGTTTTTTTTTTCAATGAACAACAAATTGAGCTGCGTGGACCTGTTCGTTTGAAGTCTCAGAGCCAAATGAATAAGAGAACTTCGTGCATGGGATCGTGTAAGTGTAATCATGATATAATTTAGATGGGTAGCAGGGATGATATTTGGGGGCTTTTAGGGCTTTTTTGGGCCCTTTTTCATTTCAAAAGCCCCGAGGCCCTTCTTATTCATTTTAGGCCCTTTTCGAAAATTCTACCGAAAAAATAATCGGAATTTTTTAAAAGAAAAGTTTCCTGGTTAATTGAAATCACATCAATATGCCAATGGAAAATCAAATGGAAATATGAAAAATTCCCCAAACGAAAAGAATAAAAAAATTTTACACAATAAAAACGAAAAAATGTTTAAAATTTTTTTGGAAAATTGTTCCAAAATGCAATTCAGCGGCGTTGTAGTGCTTCACAAATATAAAATTAAACAACCAATATCCGCTGCCACAAAGTGTTTTGCTTCTAAATTAAAAATATTGTTGCTTGTATAGACGACAACGAATAAATGATTATAAGGCTTCCAGAACTTACGCCCGAAAAAATGGCCAAACGCCCGAAATTTTGGAAGCATTAAATTTCGGAAAAAATACCCGAATTTGAAATGGCAATTGAGCCCGAAAGAAAGAAATAATGCGCGAATGGTTTGGAAATAAAGCCCGAAAGAAAATGAAAATTACTACCGACATTTTCAGCAGTTTTTCGGTCTTTATTTCCAAATTTTTAGGGTATTATTTTCCGAGATTTAATATAAGATTATCAAAGTATAAAGTATAAGATTACAGATTTGAGTAGTAAATTAATATTCCCCTGTAAAAATATCTGCAAAATTTTCTTCATTTTATTTGTTTTTTGATGTAATTCATGAACAAAGGGTCAATGGACATTATGCACGGATAAGGTCCAGATGGTGTTTTTTTTTATGATAAAATGATTTGCTCTTTTACGGAATAATGTTTTTTTACCTTCCGTTCAAGGACGAACCATTTAATCATAACGAATTTAAAATTTCTTAACTTTTCGGTAAACAAAAATTTGGGCGTTTTTCCATATTTTAATTTGGCAAAAATGCCCGACTTTTTTCGGTCCTAAATTCCAAGCTTATTTTTCGGGCCTTTCTTTATTTTCAAATATTTGCAAAAAAGATCCTAATTTTATTGGTACAAGCACCCAAAAAAATGAGATAATCGCTAGAAATTTCGGTCATTGTTTTTCGACGAATTAATGCCCGATTTTGTGAATTTTTTTTCGTCCGTAATTTCTGGAAGCCAATTGTAAGCTACCTTTGATTTATTTCGTAAATAGAAATATCTGGAGAAAGAAAAAAAAAATTATCTCTTAGTGATCATGAAAAGGTATGACAACCGCGGGGGGAGAGGGGTGACGGATAGCCCTCTACCGATTTCAGTTAATTATTTGAAATTTTTAAAAACATGATCGAGTGATAAAAATAAAAAAAGAGTTATAATTACCATTTCACTAGTAGTCAATGTGAACTATCAGTTAAAGACAAAAAGCTAAATTGCATCCAAAAAAGTAGGTGTTTTTTGTATGAAAAACCCCTCAAAAGCAAAAAGCGAAATTTCGTTAAAAAATGTGCAACATTGTCCAATTTTTTTCGATTATTTTTCGTTTGAATTTCCCATTCATTTTTTATTTCATTCACCCCGATTTTGTATGGAAAAATGTTGGGTAATTTTTCATTTCATTTCTTATGTTATTTTTTATTGTTTGTATTTTATGTAAAGGCGATATTTCCTATCGCCTTTTAAATTGTTCTCAGTAAAACAAGTTCTGTTATATACAGTCATTGCCCCATTAAAAGCATACTTTTTAGTAATTTCAACAAGTTTAGTTGAAAGATTAGATGAAAAGAGTGAACCTTAGTCCCGCTTCATGAATTAGACTTCTTGCAAGACTTAACGGAGAGTCTGCATTAAACTGCATATTCATTTCTGACATTCTACGACTATTTCAAGATTGAAATCCGGGTGTGGTTTTTGTGGAAAAGCTTTGCAATTTTTATTTTTTTTTTTATCAAATTTAGGATTGACTTTTCAGAATAATTTTTTTGTTAAAAATTCTTTGTAGAACCACTTTATCTATAGATTATTTTTTGCGTCCTTTTAACTTTTACAAACAAAGCGTGAAATGAAATCTTTTTGATAGAATAACCTTAAACTATTCACTTTCATCCAAAATTTCTGATTTAAGATGGAACTGATTTCATTAAATCATTTAAATTAATATGTGCTGTTTTTTGATTAACCAAGTATTTCCATATTTAGGCTAAAACAGCTGAACCGAAATAAAACACACGAAAAAGTTTGATTTTCCAGAACTGTTAGTTGGAAATGAATTATTTTTTTCCATTACAATAACTAACCTTTTTAAAGAAAATGCGAAATAAAATTGACTTGTTGAGATAATTAAAAAGCGTGCTATTTGTGTAACAATGGCCGTATATCCATATTGAAACTCTTCAATATTGAGCAGAGACTGTAAATAATAATTATTTTCAAATTTTTGGTAACCAAAAAAGCAGTGTGAAAAAATTGTTGTGCCGCCGATTGGAAGGTACCATTAGACTCCTCGCACATTGTAGAACATGTTTTCGTATTGATTTTTAAATTATTAATTTTTATTTTTTTTAGCAAAAAAAAAATTAAAAAAATAAAAAATAAAGAAAAAAAAATTTAATTTTGAGCAAAAAATAATAATTATTTCTGATTTATATTTTTTAAGGCAAAAATAAAAAGCAAAATGTGGATCTAAGCTTAAAACTTACCAGCTATTTAGTGCTCAAAAAAATATCGGTCAGATTTTTCTTTTTATATTAAGACATGCCAGTTATTTAGTGCTCAAAAATTTATAGGTCAGATTTTGCCTTAAAAAATCAAGAAGCAGAAATAGTTATTATTTTTTGCTCAAAATTTTAAAAGTCAAAATATAATAATTATTATTTTTTGCTTTTTATTATAAAATGCATAATTGGTACGATCTCTGATATTGAGATACAATTTTTTAAATCTAAAAGCCCTATTAATGTCAAATTGGCCCTATTTTTATATGAATTTTGGCCCTTTTACAGTAAAGCCAATATCATCCCTGATGGGTAGCCTTGACAGCTGGCTATTTTCTCAGCGCGTCGACCAACATTTGTCAGAGCCAATACAAAGTTTAACTTGTCATCTGTTTTGCTGCTATTTCGATTTCTCTTTTCTTTGCATTTTTGACAAATGCTGGTCGGCAAAATAACTGTCCCTCCTACTTTGTAATTATTATATCATGGATGTAATGTTCGAGTTCGAGCTCGAGTACGCGAAGTATGAAATGGAGACCACTGATTTAAAGTATGGCTTACTGGTTAAAAGCGTGGGCCAAAAGCTGAGAGAATTTTGGTTCAAATCCCATCTGACACAAAATGTTTCAATGATGGCAAATATTTCGTCTGTTACATTCCGTCAGTGGATGCAGTCTTTCTTAATCATTGACCTTATTTTTGTCCCTATGATTTCGTTTAATTCCAACCTTGTTTTCATCATCATCTTTATTGTTACATTTGTCCCAATAATTGCCCAAGTTCTTTTCTAAAACCTTTATTCCTATTCTTGCTAAAGTCGTTTTCTTAGTGAATGTCTGAATTTTTGTCCTAATTTTTGTCAATACTAAAAATACTACACTTGCTCTAATTTTTTGTGGAAACCTTTGTTCTACTTCTTATTTTATACCTAGTTTTAATCTTTGTCGAAGTCTTTGCCGAAATCGTTTTGTAAGCCCTTGAACTAATGCTTGTTCTTATTTTAATTTGATTAATCTATTTTTATTTTTATTTTTGCTTATGTTTTTGCTTTTGATGGATTTGTTACAAAGAAGGGTTCCTTAAGAGGTGTCATGACAACTTTGATAATTTTTTTGTTTTTTTGCTAAGTGACCGAAAGCCTCAGCATTACTGTCGTTTCATAACATTTACCGGATTGTTGTTGCATTTTTATGGTACGACCGGCTGCCTCAATCATTCCAAAATGTTTTTTTAATTTTAGTTGCGAGTATTAGTTTATGCCAGCGTTTAAAAGCTTTCAGTTCTTTTTAAGGCGCCTGCTACTGCTTCAACTTGTGCTTTCGAGAAATCAAACAGTCGAAGAATAAGCACAAGCAGAAAACTATTTTCAATAGTTTGCAAAGTGCTTTGGCAGTCGACAGCTTCGGCAGTCGTCGTTTTGATTGACTAAAACTGTTAAAAAAGTCGAAGTAAACTATTCAAACTACTTTTCTGCTTATGCTGAGACTGTTTGATTCGCAAAGCACAAGTTGAAGCAGTGGTATGCGCCAAAGTTATGAAAGCAGTTAGTGCTTAGAAAAGCAATAATTTTACGACTGTTGCTATTTTAACTGCAGCAATTTAATCGCTGGTTCATGCAGTTTTTTTTTTATTGTTGTTGCATTGCGTCTTATAATATTTACGGAGTCGAATAAACTTATCCAGTACTAACACAATGCAACACCGTTGCATGATTGATACATTTTAGTTTTTGTAGAGGCTCTCTGCGCGGCCTTATGACGCCATGAATTGTTTGTATATTTTTGGCATGAGGGCTATGATCCAGCCTTTTCTGATGTGTATTTACCGTTGCTCCTTTATATAGCAAGCTATTCCATGTAACAAATTTACAGTTTCGTTGCTTAAGCTCCTCTCTCTCTGCGCCCTGCGGACGTGTTTAATTTTTTATTTATTTGTGTTACAGTCAAAGAATAAATCTTACTAACGTATCATTGCATTTAACAAAACACCTTTACTCATTGAATAACAACTCCATGCAAGGTCGATAACGTTGCCACGTCAAAACTAATAACCAAAGCACACAAAATAACCTGTTATGTAAATATGTCATATTTACACCTATGAACCAATGAACCTATGAACCTATGAACTTGATTTTCCAACAATAGAAGATATTCTGCTATTGCTGTATAGCTAATATGTTTAAATTACTTTCATTAAATTAGCACAGCCATTTTAGTGTCGTAAGCATGGTACCATCACTTATAAAAAAGAGGCAGAAAAATAGATTTTGATAAGTTCAACACTTTATTAAAATTACTATTCGTGTAATGTGAAGTTAGCAACACTGCTAATAAAAGCTTATTATCAGCTGCCTAAACACAGATGGCAGCACAACTGCTATTGTTTTAGCAGGACTGCTTGGCTTATGATTTGTTTATTGCCATTTAATGCATTTATATCAGAGTCGAAAAATAGCAACAGCCTTTGTCACGTTTACACTTTCGAGTTTTCGTATAAAGAGGAAGTGTCGCTAACCTCGCGAGAGAACTACGCGATCGACACTGATTTATATTATTAAACTATGCTTATCTTTAAATATTTTTTTATTTTTAGCATTTTACTGTAGGGAGTTTCATCAAAAGGAAATATATTCTGTCTATTAACATTGTTGTTGCTTCCAAAAACGACATAATAATACAGCCTTTAAGCCTCTATGATACTTCACTAAATTGCTCATTTTATTGTCATTGAACGTTAAGCTAGAGCAGTTCAAATAGTACGAATAGTACGCATAGTCTCAATTGGTGTGAGTGAGTCGCATATAGCATGAAATGGAGAAAAAAATGTGGGACGGACTGCATTTTTAATGCATTGTTTTGCCATTTCTTTGAATTCCTGCGTCCTTCAGTTTACTGTGCTGTTAATAATTAACACGCTGCGCCAGTCCAATGAGCGGTGGTATAACCTTGTCACCTGTACCACAGCCAGATTAGCCTGGCTTTCCTACAACAGCAATCGTACCTCCTCCCTACTGGGACTCGGAAGACCGAATCTCTCTGTTCTGGTAGGGGTACTCACCGGGCACTGCTTGATAGGAGCTCGCGCTCTTCGTTTAAGCTGTGAAGCCAACGACTTCTGCAGAAGCTGCAGAGATGATGAGGAGAGGAAACCGTACAACACTTTCTCTGCCACTGCCCCGCTCTAAATAGAAGGAGACTAAATACCCTCAGTCGACCCCTCTTTCACTCTCTTGCTTGAATCTCAAAGATAGATCCAAAAAAAATCGACAGATTCATTATGTCCACGGGATGGTTCAACAGAGACAAGACTCTTATAACACCAAGTTAAAGGAGATTATATGGTATCACAAGGGTCCTATATTGGCCACAGTGCACGAGACGGGCAGCCGTCTCAACCATACTAACCTAAACTAATAATTAATTTGACATTTTTAGAGTAAACAAAACTGTTTATAATAAATGTATGCTGAATTGGATGTGATGTGTGTAGCTAATATTAATTAATTTAATGCAGCTGCTCTTAAAAACACAAGAAATAATAAACTAACAACGTTTATCCTTTTCTTACAAAATATGCCTGTCCTGCCCACGCGCCAATTGTTTTCAGATTTTAAAATTGGACAAAGTATCATACGGGAAAAGTATCATACGGGCTTTATTCGAGTCATTATTTCATAAATAAATTTTCTTAAGCCTTACTCAGCTTTACTTTTCATTATGAAATATTACCCCATTTAAAAAATGCCATAAAGCCCCAAAACAGGAAATAATACCCCAAATATTCGTGTTGTTGTTTTGTATAGAAATGATTGCTGCCCACTAGATTGTTCTCTTTAGTATCAACTATGCAGACCACTACTGTGTAGACTATACTGATCTCTTATAAACTGCATTGGGGTATTCTCTATGTCTAGTATAATATGCAATCGGGCAATTATATGCAATCGGGCCAATGTTGCGGTGTTTGTACGGATTGCATTTTTCCTATTCTTGCACCCTACAACGGTATATACTAGATATAGAGAATGCCCCTTATGTTTTATTGTGTGAGTTTGATAGATGAGTACCAAATATTAAGTTGACAAACTAATCAACGGAGAAACGATTTTTTACAGGCGAATATTTAGGTGGTTTTTAGATCTTAGTTACACAAACCTTAAGTTGGGATACTCAGAACATAACACCAAAATATGTATATGTCTATGAGCAAAGCTTTTAATTCAGGAGTTCTTTGAAGCTAGCTTATTAGTTTGGTTAAGACTGGAGAAAGCATATTGATCAAGAGATATCATGATGAAATTCTTTGAAGTATTTTTGGCAATTGTAGCTGTGGTTAGTACTAAACTGCATCATTAAAAGTAATAAATTTGATTCCTTATGAAGATTTTCCATCATCCTTGCAACTTGAGCGTACACATTAACGGAATTTTAATTAATCTTAATTCAATTTCTAATGCAGATATAAGCTGATGATTGAACTCCTAAGTCCTATGATGTAGTCCATTCCATTGACTCCGAATGTATATATTATATATTGCTAAAATAAATCAATTGGAATTTGCCTATGAAGAATACGTGAGAAAATAGATTCTTTGCCGTGCTGAAAAGCTAGAACTCTTCTGCACTGACGGAGGATATCGCACTGATCGTTTGGTCTAGCAATACAAAGAAAATTTTCTTGAAGCTGAAGTGAAAGCAATAGTAGACGGTTGTGTCGATAACAACGAGTGCTGGAACAATTTAGCACTTAGACTATCGATATTCACTAAGCCAAAAATTTGTGAATAGTTGACCTGTACACTGAACCAAAAACGTACTTAATATATAAGAAAAAAGTTCTATGCTTTAATGAATTGGTCCCATGTATGAGTTCATTGGTTTAATGAATCTCTGTTCTTTAATTTTATGAACTTTTTCCTTACAGCCAAAGAATCGATTCTTTAAATCAAGAAAATAGTTCTTACTTTCAAAGAAAAGATTCATAAACTGTTAAAACATTGAAATCAAAGAACTCGTACATTTATTTAAAGAATGCGTTCTTTGAGAGTATGAATAGTTTCTTTGAACCAATGAACAGAGATTCATTGAATCAAAGAATCATTTCTTGGACCAATTCTTTGATTTTTTGGTTCAGTGTAGTGCTCACCATTGACAATAACATTGGCTCCATCTTCAGTTTTCACTCATCTCACACGCACACCTCTAAATTGGATGAATATTGCTCATAAGAGTAAACATTGACATAAATTGATTTATAGTTTTGCGTATAACCTGCTCATATGGACGGTTATGTGCACCGTAATGTGTACGAAGTGCTCTATAAGTTTCCCGCACAGAACGTGAATTTTGGAAATGCATTTCTACGATTTGTAAACTTTTTTCCAATGTACGTCTTAGCATGATAAATTGTCAAAGTATACTAAACAAACTTTAACAAATGGTTTGACAGCTAACCCTCTAGGAAACTTCATACCTTTAAAATAAGCATATTTTATAAAGTTCTGATTGACGATTTACGATTTACGATTAATATTGCATACTTTATACAATACATACTTTTAGTTCCTATTAAGTTATATAAAAGCATTCATTATATGAAATTTTTCTTTGAAGATATTATGAAAGCACTTCTGGAGAAGTTCAAGGAAAGCATTCCTCCTAATGACATGCATATGTTAAAAGAATGCTTTCTGGAAATGAAAGCGGAAGGGGTGCAATTCAAGACTTTCCCTTCCGCTTGCCCTTCTTTTTGGAAGCACTTTTCTTATTAGTAGTAACCAAAATTATTAAAAGTATATTAAGACATATTAGGCAACATGATAAATACTATAAGTTGGAAGTTCAACCGAAAATTTGAGAATCACTTTATGATTCACAGATATATTTATGTAACTCTGATCTACGATTATACAAATCAACACTGATACAACTGATAGAATTTGTTTTTGATAAATATTTAGAGTCAAAACTTTCACATAAACAACTCTCTATAGCAGTGCAGTACAATTTGATTGCGATATCTATTGAGCAAAATACGCCCCCATCAATCCAAAGCTTATCAGTAACGTTTACAAATTTATTTTAACTACCAGATATTCAAAACCAAACCAAACCAAAAACTAAACATTGTTATTATTTATTGTAAAAATAGATTAAGTCAACAAGGCAACAAATGTTTCCAATTCAAAAATGTGCGCGTTAACAGACATCGAATGCGACTGATCAGTCATTAAATTAAACTCTACCGTTCCGTTTTAGTTTTTTCGTTATTGAAGTTAGAGTCAATAAAAATTTAAAATAAAATTGCACTAAACATCGCCAATATGTTCAGTATTTTAGTTTACTTGATTTTAGTGTGAATTGTGCCATAAGACGATGATTTAAATATTTATGGTTTAAACAAAATACATATGTTGACAGAGTTTAAAATTTGATGCTAAATTTGAGTGGCAATTTTTTGAGATACATTGCAAAGAATGATTTAAAAATTTTATAAAAAATAAAATAATGATAACTAAATGAGAGATTATACGAGTATATAATTATATCTGTGACAATATGTTAAAAAAAATAGCTTTAGTCGAAAAAATTAGTTTTGAGTTATAGGAATTTTTTAAAAATATTTAAAATTTAATTTATATGAAAAATGAGAGCCATTAGAAAAGTTTACATAACTTCCTTTCCGAGTGGCGCATAAACATTAAGAGATGCTTATTGAAATGTTTGATAGTGCCAAGTGAAATGTTAAGTTTTTATTTCTGTTCACATAAGCTACCTAATCTTATTACCACAGATATATATTGACTATTTGTGGGTTTGTTGACATATATTAAGAATATCAAATATTAAAACTTTCAAGAGTGATATATTTAAAGCTAATCTCATAGAAAGATGTGAACGGTTTTGTAGACGGTATTGCTTCTAGGAAAAGCATAATAAAATTTTAAAAATAATCGTTAAATTAGTTCAATATATAGAGACAAAAGATTAAGTTCAATAGATTAAATTGTTTTTAATTGATTAAAAATAATATCTGTAGTGCAATCATTTGGTAGTTTTACCTGGAAAGTTTCCCGGGAGTTTTGAAAATGTCTACTTTTAACGATTTCGATGTGTTGTAACGAATTTTTTTTTTTAAATCAAACTTTTATAGCCGCGTATACAACAATACGGCGAGCTAGATGGGGGGTAAAACCAATGTAACGAAATGGTTCCTATGAAAACAACAACACAATAATTCGCTGCACTAGTTGTATAAGAACGAAAAAAATGCTATTTGATTGACTATTTGATTGACTGAGGATTGAACACAGTACGTTTGTATCCACAGTCGGCTGTTCTAACTACTGGGCCACGTAGACATATTTATTTGAGTAGCTCATACTTATGTTAAATCAACAATCAGTAATTCTCTCTTTCTTTTATGATTGAATTTGTCTAAAAATTTTAATCTCAACGTAGTTTTTTTTCAGATCAATCTTCCCAGAAATTCCATTTTTGGGTAAAAGTTTCACTTCTACCGTGCGTGGCGGCCACACACATATTTTTTCATAGTCTAGGGTAGGCTCAGTCCCTCCAGGGTTCGTTCAATGAATCTCGCAACCCCTGGGCAAAAACAGTCTTAAGATAAAAAAAAAAACAATAAATAGTTTTGCCACTTGGAGGCCAACTCTATCACTAAACACGAAGGTTTTAGCTCAAAGCGATCACAAAATCTATTTATTTTTATTTTTAATATTACTATTTTGTTATTTTGATTAAATATATAAGCTTAACATGCAATAACAACAGAGTTCAGCTACTACAGCTTTTTCGCACTTCCTCAGCATTAACCAATTCAAGGCCACGACCCCAAAATCACTGAACAATATCAGTGTTCTGGATACCAGTGACCAAAAAAGTTAATGTGGGAAAATTTACCCACCAATGAATGAGTTGGGCTCAGGGACAACACAAGACATACCAACTAACCATGCATATACATAGATCTTATAACACAACCGGTTTTAATTTACTTTTGAGTTGACCTTTTGACAAATTAACATCGAAAACGCTACAATTGTTAACAAATGTACTCATGCGGCTTAAAGGAGCAGCAGCCATATAGTTTGATCTACTAAATTATAATTAAGTTAAATTGTTGTTGTTTGTACTGCTTCTACGGTTAGTGTTAAAAATTATGTGAGAAAAGAGTTCTGGAGAATCTTCATAGCATTACGAGGTGAACTATATACCTAAGGTTATAAATTATAATTTACATTCGGGTGTAGTGTTAATGTACCCACGGCGGCTGAGGGCGGCGAAAAGCCGGAGCTTGATTTGTTCGGCTGAAGCCGAAAAGCCGGAGTTTGATTTGGTTGGTGATTTGGTCGCAACGTCTTGCAGCCCAGACTGTTTAATTTTCTTATTTTCCTTTTACAAATCACCAGAAAGTTGTTTCCCTTAAACAACTGGTTATGTTTGGACAACTACTTGACTGACTATGGTGACATTTCGCTTATTATTTGTTCATACTTACGTATGAACAATATGCGAAGTATAAGCATTCGTTGGTGGCTCACTGTATTGCGCGGTCGCTTTTGCTAAAGTGCCCTGCTCATTAATAATAAACAGCGTTTGCTGCGCCTAGTGCCAAGATAGGTGACCGCATTGAATCCCCGTCGGGGCAAAAACCATATTTTTTTATTTTCTTCCTTTTTTTCACTCTTTCAAACAATTTGATATACAGTGGTCGGCATAATTATTTTTACGAACAGAAAATGCAAATATTTAAAGTTTTTGAAATAGTTTAGGAAAACTCAAATTAATATATTTTTGTTTGCTCAAAATGTAACCAAAAATGTCTACATTTTATAAAAATAACATAAAGATTAAAAAAAAAAATTAATATTAAAGATGGCATAAATATATTCACAGTTGAATTTTATGCAAAACTTAAATTAAATATTAGAACAATTAATACAAAAACTTAACAATTGAATAAAGATTTTATCCGCCATTAGCTCCTTTTTTCTTTATAAAAGCGTTTAGGTACCAATTCCACAAGATTTTTCAAAATATCTGCCGGAATTTGCTGCCATAGACATTTTATTTCAGAAATAGTCTCATTGCTAATCCGAGCCAAGTAAACGCTTAGTTTTGCTTTAATATAAGCCCACAAATTTCCTATAAAGTTTAAATCAAGACTTTGTGGTGGTCAGTTTAAAACATCTACGCCATTTCGATTCAAAAATTTCATTATTGCATTATCTTGTTGCAAAATAAATGACTCACCAATAAGTTTTAGATGGAAATGCATGATCATTTAAGACATCCATATATTTGTATTGGTTCGTCGTTCCATCAATTGTAAACAAATCACCATGCGCTCAAGAGGATTTGTATCCCCAGCCCATTACCGATCCGCCACCATGGCGATTTGCTTGTAAGACTGGAGCTACTTCTTTTCTTGTTTTCTTCTTGGATTGAAAAAAAAAGATAATAACATGAATAGTAGGGAATTTCTTTAGTTTCATTTGGTGCATATATGTTTTTATCGTGAAATGACTCGGGAAGGAGATATTAGCAAAAAAACTCTTAGCCGCCATTTCGACGGCAACAAAACAAAACGAGGTGGCAAAGTTGAAATTCGGAAAGAGCACATCGAAATCTATAAAAGTTCTCATTTTCAAAACTCCTGATAAACATTCCAGGTAACCTCGTTTTTTGACCCCAAGTGACTGTACTAATAATGATAATGATATATGCACATATATTTCCATAAATTTTAGGAATTGTTCAATTACCATAAAACAGTATTTTTTTTTGTCGTTGACTACCCTGGAATCGTAGAGAAGACTATGTTGTAGGTAGACTATTAAATGTTGGGTATTCTGCTTCGGATATGAAAAGAAAAAATTATCTTTTAATCATTTTTGTGCGCACTGTGCCAAGGTCCAAAATTACTAATTTACAGTATTCAAGTTTTTAGGTAACTAACAGTACCACAGTACACACAATTCCTTAACCACAAAACTCTAGCAAACACTTAATAGCATCTTCTTCTATTTTTTCAATTATAAACTTTTATTAAATATTCCAAAATAATACCCAAAACTTTTGAATTCATATAAATACCTTTTATTTTAATATTCACGTTCATTTTTGTACACTTTAACAAAAAAATTATAATAGTTCTTATATATGAGAAATTTCATTTAATAGTTCTATAATATAAAAATCAACAGATGTACCTATATAGATGTTCACTGGTTTCACTTCAACACAATAACACAAATAATACAAAATAAAAACAAAAGGGAATGCACAAAAGTATCAATAGTTTTTTTGCAAGGTTTTGTAGTGTAGGCCTTTTCTAATGTTCCTACATCAGTCGATCAGAATCTACTTTTGGTTGAGGCTTCTGCTGTATTACCTTCAATAAATTTGAACACGGATCCTCCTTCTACTTCTGATGCTAAGTTAACTTATGCTAATACTTGCGCTTTATCAAGTGATGCCACTTCTCCTACAGCACTCAATACTAATAGCACAGGCGCAATACCAAAACAAATATCGATAAGCAGGTAAAATCCGCCGGATCACAAAAATTTTGTGGTAGTTCCGCCTGCAAGATCTATATTTGCATCTTGTTTTGCAACTGATGCATCTGAGGATGATGTCCTCTTCTATATAAACTCAAATCTAAATCTCAAATAAAAATATTTCCGTTTACAAATTCAAGTTTTCTCCAACCAACCAAAGATTTTGGCGAGAATATACTTTAGTACATGAATATGGGAGGTCGCAACCTAGAACTTTACTTGCTTCTCTACCTGTTCGCGACATGAACCAAAAAAACTAGATTGCTGTCCTTCAGTTTCTCATTCTGTATCAAAACGTTCGCATAAGTTCGCATAAGTCACAACATTCGATATGATATCACTGCTTTCAGCGAGACTTGGCCAAAACCTAACACTTTAAATTCTGAAATTCTGTGTAATAAATTTAATATATATCGTATAGATAGAAACTCTATTCCTGGGAATTGCTCTAACGGTGGGGGTGTGTTGATTGTGGTCAAATCAACACATTTTTTACAAGAAGTAGATATCTGAGAAGCTGCACACATAGAATTTTGTTGTGTTCATATAAAGTACGGTTCCTTAAGTCTCTACATTACATGCTCATATATCCCTCCCTTTTCTAACATAGAAATTTATAGCAAACATTTGCTTTCTATTAGTAAAGTTTGCCTACATCTGCATTCTAATGAACATATTTTAATTAAAATAAAAAAATAATTAAAAAAAATGATCTTTAACCTGCACAATAATTCTTGGAACTACTGTTCCGAAAATCCTTCTAAATTTTTACCTTCGTCTGAAAGTTCATTAGACAATTACTTTTTAAATGAGCTTTCAAGTAAAGGTCTTCTTCAACTAAACGGTCACTGGAACAAAAATAACCGTGCGCTTGATTTGCTGCTTTTTGATGAGAGCAATATTACTTCAGTATCAAGGTTCGATCCTCTGGTTACTCCGAAACATTCTCCCCATCCGACCATAGAAATCAGTCTAAATTTTCCTAAACCATCTGCGCAGAAGCAAGCTTTTCAACTGGTTATCAAATAGAACTTTAAGAAAACTAATTATGTTATTTTAAAAAATAGTTTGTTCATTAGAAATTGGTCATCTATACTGAATCTTAATACAAAATGTTTATCGTCACAGAATCTGGATGATGCGGTAAATGTGTTTAATACAACGATCATTGATTGCTTTCATTGATTTTTTCCGCAAAGAAAAGCTTCTATGATTTCGGGTCCCGTGTGTTATACTAATGAATTAAGAAAATTGAGAAACTTGAAATCGAAATGTGATTTTGGTCATTATACTTCGATTAAATACAGTTGCCAACAGCTGTGCAGGCAATCCTATAATATATACCTTACAAAAGTAAAATTACACATTAAGTTTGATGCAAAATCATTCTGGAGCTTTGTTAATACTAAACGCAAGATTGATTTCTATCCATCTTTTATGAAATATAATAATGCTGATTCCGATAATGATAATAGTATTTGCAACCTTTTTGCTGACATTTTCAAGCCAACTTATTCATCATCTTCTTTTGATAATGGAAACCATCCCCATAATGTTCTGTAATCTGGAGATATTTACCTCCCAACAGATGATACCAATACAGCTTCATAATTCTTACAAAATCTTAAAACTTCATATAGGAGCGGTGCCGACAACAAACCCTAATGTGTATTGAAATACTGCTGCGGAGAACTGGTAGTTCCTATAACTTTGATTTTTAATTCTTATTTAAAATCTTGGTTTTATTCTGCTGTCTGGAAATTATCATTTTTTATTCCGATTTATAAATCTGGTAACAGGTCTTTAATTGATAACTATCGTGGAATTGCGAAATTAAGTGCTTTGCCAAAACTTTTTAAAGCAACTGTTACATCACAATTCATATCTTCATGCCAACATAGATTCCTCTCTGGAAAATCTACTGTAACTAACATTCTTGAATTTACATCTAAAATTATAGAGAATTTAGGAAAAGGTTTCCAGACTGATGTTATTTACACGGACTTTAGCAAAGCTTTTGATATTGTAAATCACTAATTTTAAAGTTATCTCTTGTTGGATTTCCCACACAGCTGTTGTGGTGAATTGAATCGTATCTAAGTAATAGAATACAATCTGTTTTATTTAAACTCGTGAAATCATACGAATTTCTGTAACCTAAGGAGTGCCCCATATGAAAATCTTATAAAAATGTATATGACAAACCGACATCAACAATATTTATAACTGGTGTAAAATAAATCACATAAATCTCTAATAATATGAAAAAATGCAAGCACATGACCTTCTCTATCTCTAGAGAGGTTTCATGATCTTGGAGTTACCATGGATCCTAAGCAACGCTTTCATATTCATATTCATATTCATAATCATTCATATTCATATTCATATTCATATTCATATTCATATTCATATTCATATTCATATTCATATTCATATTCATATTCATATTCATATTCATATTCATATTCATATTCATATTCATATTCATATTCATATTCATATTCATATTTATATTCATATTCATATTCATATTCATATTCATATTCATATTCATATTCATATTCATATTCATATTCATATTCATATTCATATTCATATTCATATTCATATTCATATTCATATTCATATTCATATTCATATTCATATTCATATTCATATTCATATTCATATTCATATTCATATTCATATTCATATTCATATTCATATTCATATTCATATTCATATTCATATTCATATTCATATTCATATTCATATTCATATTCATATTCATATTCATATTCATATTCATATTCATATTCATATTCATATTCATATTCATATTCATATTCATATTCATATTCATATTCATATTCATATTCATATTCATATTCATATTCATATTCATATTCATATTCATATTCATATTCATATTCATATTCATATTCATATTCATATTCATATTCGTATTCATATTCATATTTATATTCATAATAAAATAATAAGTAGTGCAAATAGTACTTTAGGATTTATTAAACGATATTAATAAAATAATAAGTAGTGCTAATAGTACTTTAGGATTTATTAAACGATGGGCAAAAGAGTTTAACGATCCCTTTATAACGAAAACTTTGTTCACTTCTCTGGTGCGGCTAATCTGGAATATGCTTCAATTATATGGTGTCCACGGTACAATTGTTACATTAATGACATAGAATCCGTACAGAAAAAATTTCTTTTGTTCTGCTTAAGCAATTTTTATTGCAGAACTAATTTTCATCAGGTATACCAGGGCAAGAAGGATGCACGAAAATTCTATCAACAAATTAATCGTCTAACCCAAGGTATCAAGGCCGGAGCATCCACTTGTAGAGATCAAAATGAAGATCTGGTTACAGATACGCAGTGTGCGCTGAGATTGTGGAGACAGCACTTCTCCAATTTACTTACAGGCGACGATTCCACAAATACCGCCCATGGAGAGCGCATTTCAGAGCCACCAATCAACGATGACGGAGTGGAAGTACCACCACCTAGCCATGAAGAGGTTCGAGTTACTATCCAACGACTCAAAAACAATAAAGCACCGGGTGCTGACGGCCTGTCAGCTGAATTGCTTAAAACCGGCGGTGATGAATTGATAAGGCGCATGCATCAACTCATCAGCAAAATATGGCTAGCGGAAAGTATGCCCGACGATTAGAATCTCAGCGTACTTTGCCCAAGACTTAAGAAAAGAGACCCAACAATCTGCGCCAACTATCAAGGTATCAGTTTTATTTCCATCGCATATAAGGTTCTCTCAAGCGTACTGTGTGAAAGATTATTGCTCATTACAAAAACACGGTTTGGACCTTATCAGTGTGGCTTTTGACCTGGAAAGTTCACCATAGACCAGATTTTAACGCTATGACAAATCCTAGAAAAACCCCACGAAAATCAAATTGACACACATCCGAATGAACTACGAGCTGTATTAACTCTACGAAGACATTGACGTAGCTCGGCGTATAACTGTGCAGCGACTACGCTGGCTGGGTCATGTCCATCGTATGAATGACGAAGCTCCAACAAAAAAGGTGCTCGAGGCGAGGGTCGTTGGTCAACGACGACGAGGGAGACCATGTCTACGATGGATGAACTAGGCCGAGGAAGCCCTAGCCGCACTTTGTGTATCCGATTGGAGAAGGCGCGCGCAAAGCAGAGGCGCCTGTCGAGAGCTGATGAGGTCGGCTGAAACCCGAACACGGGTTGTTATGGCCACCTAAGTAAGTAAGTACTAATATTCATCTTCCATCTTATGAATATCGGTTACAGCTCTTGAATCTTCCTACTTTAAAAAATCGGAGAATTATGCTTAATGCAAGTTGGATTGTTAAGTTTTTACATGGACTTGTAGACAGTCTATATTTACTGAGTACAATTTATTTTAATATTCCTCTTCGTCCTAGAAGATCTTTTGAGTTACTTTTAGTGAACTTTTGCGGAACAAACTACTTACAAAATGAACCACTGAGAAGCGCTGGTGGTGACTGTAATTATGTTTCAGGTGTTATTATACTCAATTAAACATAATATTCTAGATTATCTCCAGTACCGCAGCTGATGTGAATCATTCTCTCCCAAGGGCCCGGTCTATTGGTGGCCTGATGGCGTTCCTCACTTAAAAATGGAACCAATGCGTTCACTTAGTTGGTGAGAGCAAGGTTGTTGCTCTGGATATTTCATACGGGCGTTAGCTCCATGTTTTTGATTAAATTGCTTTTCCATTTTCTCTGTCTATTTAGTCGAAACATGTGGACACTTTTCTTTCCAGAATAGCTTTAAAAAATCGAGACTGGTACGAAGCTTTCTTCCAAACAAAGCTTCGGCAGGCGATTTTTTGTCTTGTGTGTTTCTGTTCGGTGTTGTTGAGTCAACGTCCCCTCTCTGTGCAATTTGCTGAGCGCACGCTTAAGTATATCAACAAATCTCTCGGCTTGGCCGTTTGACATTGGATAATAGGGACTGGAACAGGGGCTGGAATAGGGACTGTTTAATGGCATTGCTGTTCATGAATAGCTCGAACTGTGAACTTTTAAATTGCGTTCCCTTTTCTAAAACGAGTGTTTTTGGTATGCCAAATTGAGCAAATATATCGGTGAGAATTTGAATTGTATGCTGTGATGTAATAGACTTTGTTGCAACTATTTCGGGCCATTTTGTGAACGAATCTACTACGAGTAACCATCAATTGTTCCGGAGTTGTCAATATGCAGTCGTTACCATGGTGCTGTAGCTCTGGGCCATGGCTGCAATGTACTTTTTGTAGGCATTTTTGCAGCAGTTGCGCAGTTGCTACAATTTAGCACAAGAGTTTTGATATCGGAATCGATATTTGGCCCATACACAAAACTTTTTGCGATAGCCTTGGTTCTTTCAATGCTGTGTCAGTACACGTTTGCGATATACCTCTGGAATCACTACGCGTTGACCTAGCATAATGACACCATCAACGATACTGAGGCTCTCCTTACGATTAAAAAATGATTAAAAATCACGGATTTTTAGTTGGTTTGGACATCCATTTGTAATGTAACCAAATACTGAACGTAAAATTATGTCTTTTTCAGATTCAAACTTTACCATTGTATGAGTAACTGACAGATTTTGTAAGGTTTGCGATAAATTTTGTTTAATTTGATTTTCAAACTTTATGGCTATGACTACATAGTCCTCATTTTCAGTTATTTCCTTTTTCATAAGTCGGGTTAACACATCTGCATAACCAAAATTTGTAGTCGAAATAAAATTTATATCAAAATCATACACCAATAGTTTGATAGCCCAGCGCTGAAGACGGTTGTCTTCATGAATAGCAATTCCTTTTTTGCTTCTGAAAATTGCTAGTACTGGCTTATGGTCGGTATGCAATTTAAATTTTCAACCATTTTACCATTTTCTAAAATTTTGTAACGGCAAAGACTAGCGCTAACCCCCTCTTTCTCAATTTGACTATATGCTCTTTCAGCAGGAGTGGGAACACATATGGGAACTCATGAAGAATACACGCTCCCAACCCATTCTTAGATGCGTCTGCTGCTGCAATGATGACTTTCTCCGGATCATAGTGCGTTAAAAGAAAATTTGATGATAGCATTGTTTTCAGGTTGTTGAAAAATGTACGACGAGTTGCTGTCCACTGCCACTTAGTATTGGCCTTGAGCAACTCATCACGCGGTCCCCTATGGAGTCGCATTTTGTCAATAAATTTGCCATAGAAATTTATAGCGCCAAGTAAAGAACACAGTACTGAAATACTTGTTGGTTCTGGCATTTGATTTATTACCAAAATACATTCTGGATCAGGCTGTAGCCCTACCTGGTAAATAATGTAGCCAAGGTACTTGACCTCTGCTGCAAGAAATTTACATTTTGAAAATCGTACTTTCTTGATTTTTACCTGACACAAAAATGTCATCGATATACGCTACAGCACCTTTCATGCCAGCAAGTATTTCGTCCATTTTTTTGCTGGAAAATAGCCGGGAACAACTTAACACCAGAAACCATTCTGTTATAACGGAACAACCCCATGTGTGTATTTATTGTTAGAAGTCGCTGGGAATCATCATCTACTTCAATTTGAATAAAGGCATCAGATAAGTCGATATGGCTGAAATATTTAGCGTTGGCAAGCTTAGAAAAAATGTCCTCTGGTAGTGGCAAATGATATTGATGTGGCTCCAGAGCATCATTTAAACCGGTTTAAAAAATCGGCATATATTCGAATGTTGTCGTTTGGCTTTTTTTATTACCACAAAAGGTGCAGCCCATTCAGAGTAATTGGCAGGATACACATTGATCCATTGAGACATTGATATTTTGTAAGCGTTGAAGTTCAGCTTCAACGAGATTTTGTACAGCATAGGCTACTACTTTGTTGAAATTTTATTGCAAATTTTATTAATAGGCATATTTTCCAACTGTTAGACTGTCAAGACCCAAGACATTCAAATCCTTAATTGATGTGACGAAGCACGTGGATGCTGCTATTTTGCCTTTGGAGTTTATGTCACAATCAAATCGGAGCAATAGTGGTAGTTTACCTGTTGCACTTTTTGCTGTGTGCCCAATATTGATAGCACTTGCTACTTTTAACTTTTTAAAATTGTCTTCCGATATGATCGTAATATTGGATGCGGTATCCAATTGTAACTTGATTTCCACTTTATTGATTTCTACTTTTACGTATTTGTGCAAAGAGTCAACTTTGTTGACCACGAAAATACTTTTTTTTTTTAAACGTTTGCAGCTTGTCCTTTCTTGCCATTTTTCTTCTGCCACTGTTTTTTTCTATTTTTCTTTCCTGCTTGACAGTATACTTCTTTGCGTCCAAAGAAGAATGCACCACATTTATGCTTTCGATAAGCATTCTCCTGCGTAATGCATATTTCCACAATACCAACACTGTGATTTTGGTGGCACACATACTTTAAAATTTTTGGAGTGCACTTGATTTGCCTGAACTTCAGTTTTATGATTTTCTATCAGTACGGTATCTGTTTTTAAGTTTATCATTCTCTTAAAAGATGCTCCAGTGTAACCGCAGTTCCTTCATTGTCTATCTTGTTTAACATTTTCATGTGAATTTCAAAATCCAAAGGAGACTTTAACCCCATCACAAATATCAAAAATTTGAATTGATCTAAAGTCAGATCTTTTAATTTAAAGTTTTCGCACTGTTTGTTCACAATGCCTGCATACGTGATGAAATCTGCAGGTGTCTCTTTGGTAATCTGTAAGCAATTGAACCTCAGATTGAATTGCGACACTTGCATGCCAAACAGTTGTGTCAGTTTTTCCACAGTTTCCTTAACTCGTTTCTTACCGCCACCGTGTGTTTGAACACACGTTTAGCATTCATCGACTTTGAGTATATACAATTCATAGAAAAATATAAATTATTAAATGTCTACATTGTTTATATTAAGGTTTAATCGATTACAAACACAACAAAAAAATTTTTTAAAAATGTTCGCACGCCACTTTTTTCTAAAGGGGGGTTTAAAAAGTGTCAAAAAATATACTTTTTTTAAATCAATTGTATTTGATACATATTGCAAAAAAACTTGATACATATTGCAAAAAAACTTATTATTTTTGTACTGTTATATGTTGTCAAAAGTCCAAATAAGAAGAGCAGACAATTTAAAAACACAAGAGAAAAGTATATATGATGCAAGATAACAGTAAAATTAGGAGTGTGGTCTACGGCACGCTGGTGCTGATAGTGTCTTCGACTTTGATTTTTTTTTTTGTTTATCAGTAAGAGAGTGTTTGTTTATAAAACAGGTGTTTTTAACGTGTTTACACATTACATAGTGGGAACTTTATTGAAATTTAGATTTGTGGTATATATGAGTTATTACTATTCGAAACAAGTGTGTCATTTCTAAAAAAAGTTGTGAATTTGCAAGCAATTATCGATAATTGGAGCGATGATGAACCTGACAATACAGATGGGAGAGCATCCGAAATTAAAACTGTTGTTTGTCTGCCTCCTGAAAATAATGCCGGCGATTCTAATTGTGAAAACTTAGATGATGACATAGTTTCCACGAATATTATTTCGGATGAAAATCCGTTGACCGAAGTAGCAGAAGCACATTTAAAGGTACAATCGAAGTTATTTAATCATCTGTTACTGAAGATTATGGTGGACCTGCAGTTAAAGTTCCAGAGGAGGAACCACAACCATCGACATCAAAAGAACTACCCAAACATAAATATCATCCTGCAACCGATTTCAAGCCCTTTTGGAAAAAAACCAAACGTACTGCCCACGATATGCAACCTGTACATGAGCCATTGATAAAAGAAAAGCAAGAGCCACTGCTGCAAACTATAAGCAAGAAAAATGCAGTGGACCAAACAAATCGATATTCTGCCAAAAAAAATTAACATCGGCAATATTTGCAACAAATATCTGATACAACGTTTCACTGGTATTCTTATATTTTCTGGGTATCACAACATTGTATTGGAGTTTGGATCCAGCTTTCGGCAAAGCAAACCTTCATATCGCTAATAGTGACATTTTGGATAAAAATGATAAGTACTCAAAGGTTCGGCCATTGTTTGATAAGCTCAACAAACGTTGCATTCAGTTCGGTGTTTTTGCGAAGCATTTATCGATCGACGAGACTATGGTACCCTATTTTGGCCGCCACTCAGCAAAATTGCTCATACGAGGAAAACCAATTCGTTTCGGGTATGAACTGTGGGCACTTTGTTCAGACAATGGATATATGTTTCAGTTCATCCCGTATTCCGGTGCATCTGCCATTTATAATAAGTGTTTGGGACTTGGTGCATCTGTCGTAACGGAACTTTTATCACACTGTGAGCATCCAATGCACCATACCGTCCATTTTTTTACCTCACATTACTTTATGTGCTTATTGAGAGAGAAAGGTTTCTGCGCAACCGGTACTGTTCGATCAAATCGTATTGCCGGTGCCGTTATACGAAATAACGTTATGACAATTTGTTGGATGGATGATTCAGAAGTTACTTTCGCAACAAATTACGATGCAATTGAGTCAATGGTAACGGTGCAACGATACAGCAAAGAAAAGAAAAAAAAAAATAGTGTTCCTTAGCCTCTCGCATTCAATAATTATAATAGATATATGGGCGGCGTGGACTTACACGACAATGGAGTTGCCAATTACCGTATCGGCATTCGTGGCAAAAAGTGGTGGTGGCCTCTCTGGGTTCAATGTTTGGACAGCAGTGTTGTTAATGCATGGAAACTGCATTGTTTCGTATCAGTTTTTAAAAAATCAAAGCCTATGTCACAGCTTGACTTAAAAAATTGGGTGACTAAGTCTTTGCTCTTTGCGTCGGAAGATACCATGGACGGAACGGAGCCTTCATCTGTTGAAGACTCAGACCCTGATTATATGCATCAAAACCTTCCAAGAGCCACCATATTCAAATGTGAGAAATGTAACGTTCACCTTCAAACAGAAAAATGCTTCAAATTGTTCCACGAGAACAAACAATTGTATTTAGAACGTCGTTCCACACGTCGAAATAAAAAACCAAGGATTGAATAATTCCCAATAATTTTTTTTTCAAATAAACAATTATTATACTTATTACAATTATACTTATCTGACTCTAGCTGCATTTATTTAAAACCTTATTTGCTCTTATATTTGTCTAAATTATTAAATTAACTAAACAAAATTTACCAAACAAAAAAATTTCAAGACACCTAAAAATACCAGCGTGTGGTCAAACACACGCCAGTTTTCTAGAAATCTGCTTGTTGAATTTTTTTTTTTTTTTTCTTTTTAAATATTAAGCATGCTAAATTTAGTCGTTGCTGAAAGTTTCATCAAAAAATTCCAATGTTTAAATGTTTGGTAATAATGGGTTAAACGTGAAGTTTTCTTTCTTACAAAAGCTTTCTTTACAAAAGCCGGACTTTGGCTGCGTCATCAAATTTTACTGCGTCAATTGTAAACAAGTCTTTGTAGCGGCTGTACCACATGTCAAATGTGAGGTTAGACTCGATATCGTAGCGAAATTCGGTAATATTTCTATAAGAAATTCAGCGCTATCTCCTTTTTGGTTTTCAGCCGGTTTTGTTGACACTAATTGTTTCACCGATTCTTGCATTGGCGATGTTGTCTTTATGCTGCTGCTCCAGCATTTTCTTTTTCAAATCCTCCTTGACTGATGGCGCTTTGCAAAGTTGCAAATTTTATTTGCAAGCGAAGAACAAAGAAAACAAGTTGAATTAGTTTTTTTTTACCAGATCCTTGTCGCCACTGTTGTGATCCTCTGCGGTGGCTTAGCAACAGAAATAAAACACTTTAATTTATTAATTCAGGTTTTTATTATAAATCTAAAATAAAAGTACTTCTTCCTACTTAAAGAACTGTCAAAAATCAAACAATACATTCTTGCATTATGGCATTATTCCAACACTAAAAAATGGAATGGCTAAATTAAAAACACTGGTAAGAAGTGGAGGCATGCAAAATTTTATATAAATAAGATCAAGTGAAAAAATGAGCAAAATTGAATAAAAACTCAACTATCTCTTATGCAAAGTGACGCAATCACTACCAAGAGTTTTACCTTAAAAAATCCACACCATTTAGAACTAACAATATTTATTTAACCTTGAAGTTAAAGTATGGGTTTTTTGGAACTCAACTTGTTACATTGTTCAAAATTGTTTGATACTAAAGCCTTTTTTGTTAGAAAATATTTTTATTTGACGTAGGAATTGTTTTTGACTAATTTTTTTTATACTTTTTCAACAAAGAAAACATATTTTTTATACAAAATTTAATACACATGAACTACATCGTGAATTTTTAGTCTTATATAGCGATGACAGCGAAAACTGTTCCACTTCAATTTTGTTTATGGATCAAAGTTTTGGTAGTAGCGCTGCTTCTGAAAAAATGCTCACCAAGCTCACCAACACAAGCCAATGTGATGTTAAGATCGGTAAATATATATTGTTACGTATATTTATTTAATTATTTATTAATGTTGATATAAATGTTGATATAACTGCAGCTAATTTCATTGACAAGCGATGATGTACGCTTTGCAGAGACACGGTGTCAGAATGATTCCCTCATGGCTTCAAGTGAATTAAAAATAAAATGGGTCCAAAGGAACTATCCGGATAACAATATTACCCATTGTTACGTCAAGTGTGTTCTCAGCCGTTTGGGACTTATTGATCTTAAGAATATGGGCCTAGATGTAAGTTGAAAGTATTTTCGCTTGCCTATTTAAGGTGTTTCCAACTGTTTTGTTTTGTTTTAACATACTCTCTCGTGAATGATCGTTACCAAGATAATTATGTGTTTTTAGAACTATCAATCACTTCCAAATATAAGTAAACATTTTTAAAAAGCTCTGCCTTTGAAATTTAATAAGATATAAACATTTATCAAAGCTTCACAGAGACTTTTTTTGGCATAATTGCCAAAGTACCACGCCCACCTCCCATGTGACCAAACTACTTCGCACTGGAAGATTTGCAATGACTTATTTTTTTCTTCAAGCACAGCTTATTTTCAGACCCTTTTGAAAATAAAATATATGTGTGTGGCCGCCACTCACGGTAGAAGTGAAACTTTTACCCAAAAATGGAATTCCTGGGAAGATTGCTATAAATTGCTGATAAAAAGCAGTTTGCCTTCATACCAGTAGTAGTTCAAGTTACTGAAAAGTTCAATATTCACGTATAGAATTCGATCGCAATTTTTTTTTTTTACTTTCGTGACACAGTTGGTTATAAAGAGGATTTATTATTTTAATTTGATGACTTAAGTAGTATCCAGGCTCGATCCTCATAGCACAGACGACAGATCTTGCTGTTTTATTTTTTTGTTAATTTTATTTTTATTTACAAATATTAAAAAGGAAAAATTTGTCGAAAAACCTGTGTCGGAAATAATGCACTTTTGTCTTTCCGCACTCGCATCGAACCGCGTACAATCATTATTTTGTAATAAGTATAATGTTTTTAGTACAGTCAACTTTTTTATTTTTAAAGATATGTTTGTTTTTGGTGTCATTGCAAAGAAAATTGAATAAATTTCAGAATTGATCCAAAAAATAAATTTTATTTATTAAACAAAATTCTGAGAAATTTGCACTCGATTCATTTCACCGATTGATTTCACCTTCACACGAGCACAGCTCGGAAACGGTTAAGTTGGTGGGGTTTGTTGATATGCCGTTAGAAAGGTGATTTTATTGCCTTTATAATGAGCTATCAAAATAAGTTTTATGTAAGTTAGTTTTTCTGCTAGAAATAAAAACGTAAGCCAAAGTCGTGAAATATTAATTAACCCTGTAGCTCCCAAGAATGTGAAAATAGACCCCCGAAGCTTTCAGCTCCGTTAATAATTGCACTCAATTGCGGGACACCCTGTATATTTACTAATATATGAAATTGTAAATTTTTGTTGTTAAGTGAACTCCAAAAGTACAATTCAATTTTCAATTCAATTTTTATGAAATAAGTTTTTAAATGTCATATTTGTGCTACAGCACAGTATAGACACAGTATAGGGACATTAGGGGTATATTTATAAAAATAATGTTTAAATCAAGTGTTAAGTTTTTTAAGAAATCATTCCCGCTGCCACGAATTGCTAAATCGTTTCTTTTCACGCGTTTGTGTTACGAGAATTTCAATAAACTCCATGTTGCTTCTTCTCTTCTCTTCTCTTCTCTTCTCTTCTCTTCTCTTCTCTTCTCTTCTCTTCTCTTCTCTTCTCTTCTCTTCTCTTCTCTTCTCTTCTCTTCTCTGCTCTTTTTTTTTCCTACTCAACTAGCATTGCACAACATAAAAAACAGATGAGCCTCAAGCAGAGCGAAAAGTGAGAATAAATTAAGGTGGTCGCATGGCTGAGAGCCGACTACCATAACTGTCAAAAAAAAAAAAGCAGGTGACAGAAAATTATTTATATTGATTTTGACAATTATGGTAGCTGGAAAAGAGAGTACAATCAGCCACGATGCTACCTTCTTTGCATTGTACCATGATCATATACATGCAGTGCTGAGCTGCAAAATAAGGCAAAACAATAGAAAAAATGTTTTTTATTTTGTTCGACATCCATTGCCTTAAGAGCTGATGCCACACGGTGATCGTTCCATCGGCGTTCAAAAGTTGTTGTTGTTGCTTTTAATGGAAACTATAAAAAACAGAGCGAGCGAGAGCGGACTTACACTGCAGAGCTATCAAAATTTGTTCATTTTTGAACGCAAGGCGATTCACTGTCCGCTTTCAGCATGCTTACGATTTTTTATTATAAGTTTTTGCGCTCTGTCTCTCTCCACACTCATTCAAAGAGTAACAAAATTGTGTTAACGCTCTAGTTAAGTATTAATTTGAAAAAACTTTTAAACGCTGATGCGTGTGTAAAAATTTTTTGTCTTAAATATGTAATTATTTTGGTTGTTGAAACCGTGAACTTTTTTTAATTCTTTAGACAAAAAATTTATAAGAAAATTCGGCAATAGAACTTTATAGTTTGATTTTTATATTTAAAGCGCTACGAAGAAAAAAAAATAATATGAGTGATAAAGTTATAACCACGCCCAAAAAAATTGTTTTCCTTTTCAATTTAGACTCTGAACAACCACCGTAATAATTTTTTTTTTTTAATATTTACAAGATATGATATGAAATTGGCCTCGAGGATTGTTAATATTGAATATTCTATATGTGGGCTATATTAACGGAGGGGGCAGAAAAACAAAAAAAAACATACAACGCCAGATAAATGCAATTATTTCAGGTATAATGCAACCTCGTGTGAAAAAGTGGGCAAAAATAGACAGCAAAGACTGTTCTTTCTAGAGACATGATGTAGGTTAATATTATGATATGGACGGAATGGGAAAACCGGACGTGATGATAGACTTACGAGTATACTTAAGTCTTTATATTGAAAACAACAATATTTATAATCAGAAACACTAACCAAAATTTTACGGGCGTTATTGAAAAAAAGAATCGTGCCAAGTTCCATACATTTTTCACACCTACCCTGAACAAAAAAACATACGTAATTTTGCCTAAGTCAGCTTAGTTAGAAATTTTTGTATGAAGCCTAAGGAACTTTTATAATTCAACAAAAAACTTATTCAATATGTTCTTAGGAGTAGTTAGGTAAAACAAAGCTTAGGGAGTTATTTAAGATAGTAAAAAAAAAAAAAACGAAATGGCCTTCTCAGCCCTTGAAAGGACTTTGACCGAGCTTCTTACGATCAATTGTGTTGTGTGTGATGTGAAATGTTTACACACAAATGATCGAGAACAGCTTATATTTTCAAGAAGCTTATCATGGCAGTTTTTACTCTCTGAGGTTTGCCATTGTCTGCAGAGAGGTGACGGCCCAACAGAAAAATTGATTCGATTGAAAAAATTTTCAGTGTCAGATGGAGGATTCGAACCTGGGTTCTCTGGCGTAAGAGTCACACACTCTACCCACTACGTCAAGGCCGTCTTACTATTTTTCCAGACAGTAAGTAGAGGAAAAATCATAAATTGACCTAAGAAAACACTACATAGTTTTATAAAAATGTGTATACCCCAACGCGTACTCGTAAGGGGTATATTAACTTTGTCATTCCGTTTGTAACGCCAATAAGGAGGCGTGGCAGGCATAGAAAAATATATATATTCTTTCTTTATTATTCGATTTCCGTGTGTCCGTCTGTCTCTCCGGCTGTCCGTCTGTCGACACGATTACAGTAATGAAATTCAAAATATAAGTTTATTTAGTTTATTTTTAAAAAAGGAAGATCAAGTTCGAAAATTGGGCCAAATCGGATGAAAACCACGCCTACCTCCCATACAAAGTGACTTTATTTTAACCGTAAAATTTCTTCAAATTCCACAAATTCAAATTTAAAAGTAAAATCTCTTAAAATCTGCAAAAATTAAAGAAATATTTTGAAATTTTGCACATAAGCTTTGATAAATAACATAAGCCATCTCTATGATGTATGGCAAAACCAGATGAAAACCACGCCCACTTCCCATATAAAGTGGCTTTATTTTAAATGTAAAATCTCTTAAAAATCCACAAAAATTAAAGAAATGTCTTGAAATTATTCACATTAGCCTTGATATATAATATAAACCATCCTATGATATTTAGCAAAATCGGATCAAAACCAGTCCTACCTCCCCTACAAAGTGACGTCATCAAAATAGGAAAACTTTCGTTAATATATATGACTGAGTGTCATCGTGTATGTCGTGGCTAAAGACTTCGAATATACTTCAATATGGCCTCGGGGGGTATTTTAGCTTCGGTACCCTGCCGAAGCTCCATCCTTACAGTTTTATACACAGATGGCAAATTTTGAGTATTATATACACATTCAAGGCCGTATCCACGATTTTTTTTTCGGGGGGCTAAAATTAAAATACGGTTTATTTTTAATGCTTAATGCTCTAGAACAATCCATATATAAATAAAACGTTAAAATGGAAATAAAATCGTCGGAATGGAATGAAAATTAAAAATATTTTTTAAAAAACAATATATTAGATCAGCGCTTCCCAACCAGAGGGTCGCGGAAGGGCTACAGGTGGGTCGCGACTCGATCTTAAAACTTTCAGAAAACTTCGAATAAGCCATCAGAAAAGATAAGAAAAGCAAATGAAAAATGTAGATACATTAAATAAGCAAAATATTTGCCGTTAAACACAATACTTATTTTTAAAGATTTTGTAATATTTGTAGATTTTGTAATGTAGATTATTTTACATTACAGCTTTTCTCTGTGTGTCGACCGGGTTTATTCCATTTAACAATTTTGTTGAAATACAAGTTATTACTTAATATCAGAATATTGACATGATTTCTCTTATTTAATAGTGGAACAAACTTTATACATTTTGGCATAATATTGACCAAGACTTCAATGACGAATGTTTACTATATTCGGATTTTAATGAGGAACTAGGGGGAACTTGTTACTCTTACTACAAAATATGGCGTTCGCTCTGGAAGCATTGTGAACCATTGATGAGATACGTAGTCACAAATAAATTTGTAAGTATAACACTTATGAGAAAAAAAAATTTGCCATTTCAGTCCTCGAATGTACTATGATCGAGCTTCTGTTGATAAATTTGTATTGTGCATGCTATTAAGTGTTTGTGCTCTCGTCCACGAGTGCGTATGTTTCAGTGAGACTTTGATATGAGATCTCATTCCGTGTATCAACGTGCGCGTTCGTGGACGAAATGAGATTTAATGCTCATGAGATAGCTCATTAGCAGCTCACGGAAATGAAGGGCAGGAATAAAAATTGAGCAGTTTAAAGAAAAATTTAGCTCCCAGTCTAAATTTCTATTTTTCAAATCTATTGCAACATTTATGATTTCTGTAGACTCTGTGGACAAAGAATTTTGATTTGATGGCCAAAAGGTTCTACATCATAATGTACTAGTTGTTGAGTCATTGGAACTTTTATAGGTATTGTGGACTCCTTGGACAAAAATCTTGGGTTTGTTGACTCATAGTTTCCACTAAGACGAATAGGTTCCAAGTGCAATATTTTTGGAATTCTAGTTGAATTACTGGGACTTTTTGGGCTAAGCAGACTCTTCGACAAACATGTTTTAACAAAAAGGTTTCGATTGGACAATTGGGTTCCACTTTCGATATTTTTGGAAATAATTGGGCCATATTGAATTTGTTTGGATAAGTGAACTTTTTGGACAAAACTCTTGGATTTTTTGACTAATAGTTTTCACTTGCAATATTTATGGAAATAATTGAGACATTCTAAATTTTTTTGGATTAGTGAACTTCTTATAGAAAAATCTTGGATTTTTCGACCAATGATCCAACTAGTTCCAAAAGTGCAAGCGAAACCCTTTTTTGCAAGTGAAAGTGAAAGTTCACTTAGCCCCAAAAAATGCAGTGATTCAAGTAGTTATAAAAATAGCCCAAGGGGGCCTATTTGTCAAGTGGATCGTATTTTTTAAAAATTATTTGTCCAAGCTGTACACCTTACCCAATATAGTTAAAATGACTAGTTTCAAAAATATTGAAAGTGATAACTGTTTGTCAAACAATTCAAAAAAGTTCTAAAGACACAAGCAGTTCAAAAACTAATCCAGCTGGAACTTATTGATCCAAGAGAAACTTATTTGTCAAATAATCCAAGATTTTTGTCAAAGGATTTAACCCAAAAAAGTTCTAATGACAAAAATTATTCCAAAAATATCGTAACTGCAACTTATTTGAATCGCAGTGTATCCACTGCAATGCGATAATTCGCTGGACTATCTTCAGTGCAAGGAATCCACTGAATCCTTTAAAACTCCAATGAATCATTTAGGAGCTAAGTTAATTCCAGTAACACTAATAGCCATAGTATCATACATTTATGACCATGGATTCCATAGAACACACAAAAGTTCTAATGACCCAGCAAAGATAGATGAAACGAAGATGGTCCCAGCATTAAGCCAGCCATTGTCTCAATGAAGCAATCTGAAGCTAGCCAAACCTATTTGTTGTTCAAAACATCATATATTCATGCTTTATGATAATTTAAAACCTCAAAAATAGTAAAAATATATTGGAATTAACTTAGATGCGTGAAAGTCGTGAAAACGTGAATACTTAAAAACGTGAACGAGTGAATCCGTGTACACATGAATACGTTACTTTTGCAACTTCACGTGTAGTTCGAGATCGTGATTTTTTTATATTCTTAAATACTTGTATTCACACGGAAATGGGAGCACTAGTTTGTATCTATTTATTATATATATATTTATATGTTTCTCCTTGACAGCAAACTCGTTCAAAGTCAATTGGAGTGACTGCTTCGGAGTTCTGTGATTCACTGACAAATGAAAATTATGTCGCATCTGAGGTTTCAAGTGACTCTGAAGATACATCAACTTTTATAGCCTTATACAAATGCAATCTGGAGTGTGTTTTTAGACATTTCCATTACTTTGATGCTTATGGCAGAATTGATGTCAGTTTTGTTTTTTAATCGAGAATACATAAAATTTGATTTTCTTAATCTTACAGCAATTCGAGATTCTGCAGAGCTTAGTTGAGGCCCATGTTATGACGCCGAAAAATGTTGCTGCAGTGCGAATATGTTCGCATCGAGCGAATTCTCTTTTCAATTACGGATATTGTGAAATGGCATTCGAATTGAAAAAGTGTTTGGCAGGTTTTGTTGATTTTCTTAGCATTTACCGTGTACGTGACAAAATAACTAAATTTTATTAGGTTTATGAAATGCACACACAAGTTTTAAATATATCTTGTACAACAATAGATTTTTTATTATGAAATTAACAAAAAAAAAAAAAAAAAAGTATGTATTTAAATGGAATGTTAAAAAGATCTCGTATATTTACCTTGTTCACATGTCAATAGACAATAAACATTATATAGATATTTGGGGCAATATGGAATAGCAGCGTATCTTCATTTTTTTAACTTTTCTGGAGAGCATTTTTAAGGCTTCAAAGTGTATAGTGTATTTTACGAATTGTCAACTTTATCTTCTGGTCTTAAAATTTAATCAAATTTGCTTAATTTTATGAAGTTATGGCAATAACAAGAAGATAAGCTTTTATTCGAAAACAAAACTTGAGAAATATTAGTGCACAACTCGAGTTATGCTGTTATTCAAAAATACATTTTTGGAAAATGAAAAGCATTACTTATGCTAAATGTGAAATCATATACAGTAATTTCTGGATATAAGCCCCCCGGTTAATGGATTTCCCCTCTTATAAGTTAACAAAATTAGGTGAAGATAAATCTCCATAAGCAATACATAGGAATATTCCCGTTTAAAGTATTTCCCGCTTAAAAAATCGCCCCGCTTATAACGTGGCAAATTTGTGAACCATTTGAAAAAACTCATACAAAAATCCCCGCATAAAATAAAATATAAAGTTGGCAGCGTTGTGATGATTTATTTTTATTTATATATATGTGAATTATCATTTCTTTTTTTTACATATGTAAATACATATTATTTTAAAAAGTTATTACAACATAATTTTTTTTATTAATACGAGTAGAGTGTGTATGCAGTTTCCTATAAGAGCGGTTTTTTCTTAGGGCGAATTTTTTATATAAGACAAAAATAGTTCATTAAACGGGTTTTTCGTATAAGCCCCAAAACTGCTTTTAACCGGGATTTTCATAAAAGACTTTCCCGGATAAAGAGTTTGAATTTTGAGCATTTTGCTAAGTTCTTATATCCGGAAATTACTGTAATAAATCGTTAATCATTAATCATAATCATAAAACATTTTGGGAAACAATTTTGTTTCCACAAATCAAAAATCAAAGATAAAAGAAAAAAACAATATTAAATATATCTTAGCACAAATCGCGCTTGCAGTACATAACCGTCGCAATTTAAAAATCATAAATTTTCAGGAGAGTGGAAAACTGTTGAACCTGCAAATGCAACGAAACTAACATAAGAAAATACAAACTGAATTTTTCCAGGTAAAAAAGAAGATAGTGATATAAAATTAATAATTGCAGTAGTAAGAGATGTGTATTGTGTATTGATTTATGAAAAAATTTCGATTCAGAATATTTTGAGTTGTGACAGTTTTGTACTGCGTGTGCAATAAGATAATAATCTTTTGCACTGAATAAATTATTACTAAATCATTTTAAAAAATAAAAGGTGCATAGTATTTGGCATATTCATTAAAATTCTTACTTTCTTACTTAGGTGGCGCCTACAACCGTTACGACCTAAACAAATTGATTGCGGCTGCAACGATGCCTATGCACGCGTGCATAGTAAGCCCTTTCTGTCTCTGTCGCTCTCACATGCACACGCACTGGCACAAAACTGAAAGAACAGTGCGAGTGGTTTTTGCCCGACACTGTTCTATATCGACGACAAAGCCGCTGCGGCAAGGGCAGCATTACACCAGTTTCTCTCCATAAGAAATACATGCAAAATATTTTGAAATATATGCTGCACGGCTGCAGCCGCAGTCAATGTGTTTAGCCTATTAATCGGTTTTCGCCTGGTGTAAGAAATTGCGCCAGCCATTTCTGTTTTGCGCTTGCTGGCGCCAGTAGGAAGCTCCAAGTTTCGTCAGGTTGTTCCCTACTTGGTCCTTACAACGTAGATCCGGTCGTCCTCTTCTGCGTTGACCGCCGCTGCATACAACAGGACGGGCATGCTTAGAGAGGGATCTGCTTCTCAATTGCCTGCTGAGCCCAAAGTAACATCTGTCGGCAAGAGTTATCCTTTGTTTTATCTCTCTACTGATCGTTGCTATCGTTTGTAGAGTTAATACTGGATCCGAATTAGACGAAGTCCTCCTCCACCTCGAAGGAGGTGTTATCAACAGTGATGTGGGTGCCAATTCGCTGGGACTGCTTGTTTGTTGACACCAGATATTTCGTCTTATCTGCGTTCACTGTAAGACGCATGCGACTCGATTCTTTTTCTAGTTTGGATAGTGCTGCAAGGATTTTGCGTGTATGTTGGCCAATGGTATCAATATCATCAGCATACGCTAGCAAGATCACACTCTTGTAGAATATGGTGCCGCTTCGTCTCAGATCAGCAGCTCGAATGATCATCTCCATAATTAGATTAAAAAAGTCGCACGATAAAGAATCACCTTGTCTGAAACCTCGATTTGTAACAAATGGTGGGGAGAGGTCCTGACGAACAAAAATTTTATAAATTTTTGTTCCCCCTTTTTCTTAAAATATTGCTTTTTTTTACTGTGAGACGTTTTGCTTAGATTTTTTGAAATTTAGATGCCTCTCTCTTCCCTATGACGGCAGTGTCGAAGTCAGTGTGTTTTAACTTATTGAGGAACTCCAACCACATGATGAGCAACGGTCATCCATACCATTCGCCTTAAGATTCTTGGCTACTTTTTATTTTTTTGCTAATGCCTCTTATCAAAAATATGTAGGTAATAACTTTTCGGTTTCCATGAGACAATCATCGGTATCGCGATCAATTCAGCATATCTCGCAGCTCATCGTTACACAAAAAAGTACCAAAATTTATTTCCCAGTAACAATTGAGAAACAAGTTGATATAAAAAGGTTGCGAGTACAAGTTTAAAAGACAAAATCAGTTTCAAACAGTTTTACCAGTGCTTTGAAACCAACGGAACAATAACGTAGTTATTTGTGACAGACACTGAGAAATAATTGTTGATTTGATTTTTAATAAATTGTAGCACAGAAATAAATATCATGCAAAAACTTATTTTAACTTTGCCACAGATCTGGTTGGGCCTCTCAGGGCAGTCAAATCTCCTGCCAATTTGGTCCAACAATCTTGAACTGTTCGTGGCGCCAAAGGGATTTTCTTCTCAGCCTGCAGTTCTGGGTGTATTTAGCAGAAACTTACATAGTACTGCAATTGTTGTGTCGTTCTTTTAAATTTGATTGTCTGATTATTACAAATATAAAAATAATTTAAAATATTTCGTTGCTGAACAAAGATATAAAATTTTTCGTTTTCAAATGCCTTATTAATTAGCTATCAAAAATAATGAAAGATTCAAAAAGCTTTACACCCTGATTCGGTGAATTTTAAAAGATTTTTGCTTGTGACAGTTTCACATGAATACGAATCAATAGAGATCGAATCAAAATGATCCCAATATTTCAGTAACAATTCATTGTGACTATTATGCCAGAATTGGAATGTAAGATGAAATAAAGAACTCAATTTGAACATATCTTGAGATATGCTGTTAGCCCATATGACAACAGGTATATTATTTCAATAAATATATGATATTTGAAAAATTAAAACAAATTTTAACAATTTCACATTTATATTAGGCAACATAAAATTTAATGTGCCACCAAAGATTTTTACAACAACAAATGAGATTTTCAACTCCATTTGAATAAGGAATTTTATCTGAAGCTTATTATTAACATCTTAGTTGAGTTCAAGTCATCATAAAAGCCTACAAAGCTTGGAGCAGGTGGCGAACTACTTATACTGTTTCGGTATTAAATACCTCAGCGAAATATAAAGACTATCTTAGAAGTCTTACTTAAAATGATCATATTAATATTTTGTCACTTGACGCTTAGTTCACAAATAAGTGTTGCAAACACCAACCATTATCAATGTATATGGTAGCCTAATTCTCCACTGTTGTGATCGAAATAGTTTTCATTGCTTCTTCGATATGTTCCAACAATGGTAAATGTTCATCCAGCGTAGGATGACGATAGCTTTCGAGGAAATAGCAAGTGTTGCTGCCAGCATTGGGAAACTCCTTCGGCAAATAGCTGGGATCACGTGGTTGCAAATCAAATTCAAAGCCGGGATATTTAATCAACCATCTAAAAATAATCAAAATATAATAAATATACGTTTGCTTTAGCGCTATAAAAATCACTCACTCTTTGGTCGTGGGGCTCACATTGATCTTGCAAGCCTCGCTGCCTGACTCAAACTTGTTGGCGATCGTAACATTGTGACCGAAAAGACAGTAACGCGGCATCTTGCGTCCCACAACACCGGCCAGGACGGTGCCTGTGTGCAGCCCAATGCGCATCTTAATCTGCTCGCCATCATGCGTTATGTGCTTGGCGCAAGCATCGATCATCTTCAAGGCCATCCAGGCAACCTTATGAGCATCATATACCGAAGCGCGATGCAAGCCGCTGGCCACGCAATAAGCATCACCAATGGTCTCCACTTTGTAGACATCAAATAGATCACAAAACTCATCAAAGTCCTTGTATAAGCTTTCCAGCATGCTGATGACCATGAAGGGCGTAGCACGCGAACAGATGCTAGTAAATCCAACGATATCACTGAAGAGTATGGTGACATCGGGATAGGTTTTAGCATCGATGCTGGCGCCCAACCAAAGACGTTCAGCAATTTCAGCCGGAAAGATTAAATGCAATAAGCTCACGTTCTTCTTACGTTCCTTGGTAACAGCCGAGTTGGCCTCTTCAATCGAACTCTTAAGCTTATCCATGCGGCGGCGTAGACCATCTTGAGCGCGTGCCTGCTCACCGACAAGAATAACTTCGCGTGTGGCATCATGTAGCGGTATGTCTGATATAAAGAGTCCGTTGCAAGTAAGACCATCCAAGCCGTCCAGAAAAGGTGAGCCAATAAAAAGCAACGAGTTCGATTCGGGACAGTGTACCATTTGACCCTTAATCTCGAGACCCTAGCGGATTGGAGAATATTTGACTTTGTTGCAACAACTCAGAATAATTTTTACCTCGGCTGGAAAATCTTTGACATCCGGTGGATTCTTTAGAGCTACCAGGAAGGGCGTGTAAGTACGTCGCACAATATCACGAAATTTCAAAGAGAGTCCCTTTGGACGCTTAAAGTTGAAGTAGGTTGTGGCATTGGAGCCATGCTCTGTCATATGCAGCTTGTAAAGTTTGCTAAAACCACGCCCTTTAAGCAGGCAGGTCAAAATAAAAATATTAGCTCAAGCCGCTGCTTGGATGGTCCAAACCGACTTACCCAACTGCACTAGTTCCAAGGTTTCATTCATGATAAAATGCCATGGAAATGCTTTGCAAAAAGTACTCATATCAATGGACAGATCCGTCACATTGTTGGAGTTATTGCGTTGTACTGGCAAATCCGGGCGTTTGGCTAGCTCACTGCAGCGAGCAGTGGGTTCATGTACCACCGAGAATAAGTAACGATAGCGACGAGCATCACCCTCAACTGGTTCAATTTTGATGTTAACAAATACCTTGTAGAGCATGCGCGTCAACGCCTTTAGAGAGCCAAGTAATAGCCAAGCAATGACCGGACGCTCCGAGGTAAATATCAACTCACCATCGCCGGCGCACACAAAACCAGTATCAGTGACATCTTCCTGAAGATTTGACATGACACAACAACAGTTTACTTCGTTATAATTTAGTTTTGATAAAGAAAAATAGCTACCTCCTGTAATTTAAGTACATCGTAGACGCCATCTAAGGAGCCCAGAAACTCTTGCAAATCAGTGCCTAGACAGCGAAAGGCTCGTTCTATGATGCCAGTACAACATGACGTTATTAGCTCCTCACCCAACAGCACCAGAATTTCACTTGCACTGGCCTCATCCATCTCCAGTAAGATCTCTTGTATGTCAGCCAAGTAATCATAGTTGGGAAATTTTTTCAAAGTGGCCACTTCAATTTTGCTATTAAAGATAATCGCTTGAAAGTATTTGTTTTTGGAAACAAAAAAATGTTCATGCTTACAGCTTCGATATGTTTGGCCATGTTTGACTATATTTCGCAATCAATGCGGTAACCGCAGTATTAAGATCGTCATTCTGTAAAATATTTTATATTTTGTAGTAAAAAAATAAAGCAATAAGGTTCAAAACAAAAGTTTAAGAGCAAATTCAAGTTTAAAACTGTTACTTACTAAGCAAGTTCTTAATTCAATTAAGTGGAAGTAAGTAGATTTAAGAAGTAATATTTTTAAGACTTCAAAAGGATTTTTCCACATAGATTTCGTGCACACTAATACAGGAAAAACTTAGAAATTTATGAGAATTATTCTAATAACAAGCAAAATAGATGCATGCTACGTGCAAACAAAAGAAGTTACAAACTAAATAACACTTAAAATAGTTAAACCTAAAAATACTAACTGTCCAGTATAAGGAAATACAAGGAATACAATGCTAACAGCCAAATTTAAAGAAATGTCAGTAACAGAATTGAAATGATAAAAAGTAAAAGTAGAAACAGAAATGATATTAAATTAAATTCAATTTATAAAAAAAAAAAAAATCAATTCAGCCTCTATGAGTACCAGGGAGTGTTTAAGTATAGAAATAAGATAACAGAGGCACGGAAAAGTCAGTATCTAAAGGAATATTTTCATTAATTAAACCAATAGGAGAAAGATAAGTGCAGTTAGACCAACGAAAAGATTTTTGATACTCGAAGATGGCATTTATAAGGAAATTATCATGAAAAGAAAGATTTAAAATAAACTTCTTCTGTAAAGTTAAAACATATTTACAGAGAGGAAACAGAGAGGATTAGAAAAACGTTTAACAAAGGATTCATAGTTTCTGTCGACACAGAGTCAAAACATTACGTTCAAGGATTTATAATTTTTTGGCCACTCTGGGAGAAATGGAAAACCAAATGGGAAATGCATAAATTAAAGTGCTGAGGCCTGGTGTCGCGCAGTAGTACGACCGGGCTGGCATACCTGCTTATTATGCAAGAGATTGGAAAGGTCTCGTCTTTACCAGTAGATGGCAATGAAGGTACGCCATCTACCGGTAGCCAAACTGGTACTATTAAGGGCAGTATTGAATTCTTATTGCATACTGCTTTTACAGAATAGGGCACAGGGTAATGCTTTTGTGTTTATGAATGTGACATCTAGTGCGTGGTTGCTTTTCTAGGTGTCACTTGCATAATATAGGTCTGTGAAGAGTATTTCACTTGTACATCCGTTTTGGTTGTGCATTTTTTAAAACTATATGTTGGATTCATGAACTATAACTCCAACTTCTATGAGCCCAGAGGAATTGAGTCATAACGGCAGGGATCCTCTTTAAACACATAGCGGATTTCTGTGCCCTATACTTAAGAAATGATACCCAACAATCTGCACCAGTTATAGAGGTATCAGTCTTATTTCCATCGCATATAAGGTTCTCTCAAGCGTACTGTGTGAAAGTTTAAAGCCGATTACAAAAACACTGACCTTATGAGTGTAGCTTTCGACCTGAAAAGTCCACCATAGATCAGATTTTCACGATACGACAAATCCTGGAGAAAACCCATGAAAATCAAATTGACACACACCCTCTCTTTGTCGATTTGAAAGCTTCTTTCGATAGCGCGAGAAGGGATTGCCTATACGCAACAATGTCTGAGTTCGGTATACCTGCAAAGTTGATTAGACTTTGAGGAATGACGTTGAGCAACACACGCAGCTCCGTCAAGGTAGGAAATGACCTCTCCGAAACCTTCAATACCGAAAGAGGTTTCAGACAAGGCGATCCACTGTCTTGCGATCTCTTCAACATCATCATGGAGGGGATCGTACGAAAGGCCGGTGTGCATCGTAATGGCATCATTTTCTACAAAGGTGTCCAGCTCCTTGCGTACGCTGATGATATTGAGATTGTCGGCAGAACCAAGAGAGATTTTATCGCTATCGAAAAGGAATCAGTCAAAGTGGGTTTGACGATAAATAAGGGTAAAACAAAGTATATGCCGTCTACAAACAAGGGAGCGCGGCGTCTAGACTCCCAAGTTTCATCCGGCAGCTATAACTTTGAAGTAGTCAAGGAGTTTGTATACCTTGACACCGCCATTAATAACAACTTACGAAGTCAGCCTGGAAATAAAGCGAAGAACAATAATTGCTAATAGGTGATACTACGAGCTCAGTAAGCAACTAAGTTCCAGAGCCCTCTCTGGATCGACAAAACTAACACTCTACAAGACGCTCGTTCTACCTGTGCTTCTTTATAACGCAGAGACATGGGTAGTTTCGCAAACTGACGCAGCTGCTCTGGGGGTGTTCGAGAGAAAAAATCTCTCGAAAGTGTTCGCAAAATCTTCGATCCTGTTCGAGTTGGCGATGATAGTCCAAAAGGCAGCGTTGCAATTTTTTCAAGGATTTCTGAAACGCTAATTTTGATATAACTTGTTTGTTTAAGTACAATAAATCAATAAATGATCAAAACAAGCTTCAGCTGGTAGCGTCTTTCTGGAGCTGGCTGTGAAAAAATATTATTTATGTAAAAAAAAGTTAAAAAAGAATCTGAAATATTCTAGAATGCTCAGGTATGCTCAGGTAAAAGTAAAATATTCATGACTTGTATGTCAATATCAATATCTTAATTTCTTTTTTTTAATAATAGAATTTATTATTAATAATTTATATTTAATAATAATAATTTTCTAACCTCACTTTATAATACCGATTCATAACGGTAAAATACAGATTTTTTTAATGCAGCTGACTGTCATTTTTGAAGCGAAGCCTTTTACTCCTCGTTCTGTGATTTGCTTGGAGTGAAATCTAAAAAATTTCGACAGATTTTTTCTTGGAAATTTGATGGTTTCTTTGTTACTAGTGCTTATTACAACAAGAAAATTTAATACTTCAATATTAAATACTAAAAATATTTTTTGGCCTGCCCGTGGGGATCCAACCCACGTCCTCTTAAACGAGAGTCCAATGCTCTATCCACTAAGCCACAAAGACTTGTTATGAATAGTTGTTAATTCAATACTAATTATAACAGAAGCTATGCTGCAGTAGATCGTCACCATCTATCAATAGATAGAGGATTGTGTATTAGCTATGCTACAACTATCAAAAATTTGCTTTTATTTGCCACAAGGTGTCTCCAGCATCGGTTTGTTTGTATTGTGTATGCGTTTGTGGTGCTGTTGGTACGAAGAAAATTAGCAATGCCCACAAGTGCGTTTTTAAGTGTGAAAAAAATAGATGATATCAATGATGATATCAACCATGTGTGGAGAGTTAAAATAGAGAGTCGCTGGCATTATATGCCCGTATATGTAATTGGCGTGGAAATTTGACATTCAACAATAAAAAAATATGCTTTCTGTATATATGTAATTTATTTTATGTTATTTTAAATTTCTGAATTTAAAAATTAATTTATTAAAAAGAAAAAATTATTAAGCTATCAAATCTATGTAACTTCTAAAAAGCTTCGCTTCTCTCGTGTGTCCAACGACGCACCTGTGTTTTTTCAAACATAACTATTCAACCGTTAACTCTAAAAATGTTCAAGACTTCAGTAGCAGGATTCCCAAAAAGTTAACGATAATAATAGTTGTCGTTATCGGTCATTGAGCATGCAAAGTTTCATAGTAAATGACAGTTTTCGCTAGTTAACTACGGCGACAATCGTCGTTAAGGCGTTTGGGAATCCCGTAACAGGAATGACCTTTTTTCACTTTTATTTCTACATAGTTGAAATTATTTGACAGCAAACTCCATAAGTACCGTTTCAGCTGATGCTCAGATCATTAAACGACTCATTAAAAAGAATCATTTAAACAACGATTCATATTTGCAGAAATTCTTTTCCGTTTGCAACGCTGCCTCCCGGACTATAAGTTATGGAAAAGGTATATCTAAGAATCGAAAAGTTAATTTTCAAGTATCCGCTTATGGTAAAGTAATCGCAAAAAATTATGTAGACAGTGTCTCTGATGAACTTTTCGCTTTTTTCTAGAATAAAAGGCACTTGCAATAACTTACCAAACCAAGAATATCGAGCTTATTATCGAGCAAAGTACCCATTAATAAATTAAAAATTGCAGATATTGCAAAAGTGAAACAATGTATACCAACAGAATTACCAACAGACGAAATACTGCAAAGGCCAATTACAAACGAAAGAGAGGCTCCATAAGAAGTTTTTTAAAAAAGCCTATTTATTATCGTTAATTTAAGTATTATGTTTAATTTTAGATACCTGAAATAGAAAATTTGCCAAATTTAAATGGGTTTTTCTTTAAATTATGTGAATTCAATGTCATAAATATCGAAAAGGGCACATCTCACAAATTTAAAATATCTAAAATTTACTTAATAATAAGGTAAACATCAAAATTATACTGTTACTTCGATTGCAAATGGGCCCCAAGATCTAACTTATATTATTATAATATTTTTGTAAATTCATTATAAGGTGGGTGCACCAAATAAGGTCCAGCTCCTAATAAGGCCCCATTTTATATAAATCATACTATCAGGTTGGCAACTAAGTAATTGCGGATTTTTTTTAGAAAATAAAAGAAAATTTTTTCATGGAACGAAATAACTTTATTCTGTAATGTATTGCCCATTTTGAGCATGACCTTTTGCCATCTTTCAGGCAGCATCATAATTCCACTTTCATAAAGCTTTGTTTTATCAGCAAAAAAACTGAACCAGGTACGATTTGACATCATCATTATTATTGAAATTTTTACCATTCAAGGAGAAAGATGTGTGTGGCCTTGCATTGTCATGGTGGAATACAACACCTTTTCGATTTGTGAATTCGGGCCGCTTTTCTTCAACTGCATTGTTCAATTTTGTTAGTTGTTCAATGTAGACATTTGTAATCCCACAAAACTGATAACATAACTTTCAATTGATGAATATCAGCTTTTGATTTTGTTTGAGCTGGTTCACCTGGTTTGCTCCACGATCTTTTCCGATTGACATTGTTGTAAACAACCCATTTTTCATCACCAGTTATCAATTGTGTTAAACATGGATCATTTTCATTACGTTTCTTTAACAAATCGCAGATGTTAATGCGTTGTGTTAAAAGATTTTCTTTCAGTTCATGAGGAACCCATGTATCGAGGTTTTGTACATAGCAAAGTTGTTTTAAGCGATTTTCAATGCATGTATGTGATACATGAAGCTTCTCTGCAATCTCTCGTGTTGTACTGTGACGATCCGAATCGATTATTGCTTTGATTTGGACGTCATTAACATCAACTGTACGACCAGAGCGTTTTTCATCTTTGAGTGAAAAATCACCAGAACGAAATTTCGCAAACCAATTTTGACACTGCCGTTCTTTTAAAGCTTCGTCATCATTAACAGCACATAACTTTTTGTGAGCTTGCGATGCATTTTTTCCTTTCCGGAAATAAAAAAGCAAAATATGACGAAAATGTTCATTTTGATTTTCCATTTTTCAACAGACGCCAAACAAAAACTACACAACCGATCAAAAAAAATTTTTTACTGATTGACAGTTGAAGTACCAACTATCAAATAACAAAATGTGTTTGCCATTCTATTACGTCAGCAAACCTAAAAATTCAACTAAAGCCATCTATGAGTGAAATTCGCAATTACTTAGTTGCCAACCCAATAAATGCCATCGGACTTTGGTGAAATGTTTAATGGTGTTTGGTGTGAATGAAACGTTTTATTGCAAGTGGTTTTGTCTGCAGTATACGCGTTTGCTTTTCTAGTTCGTTTGGTTCGCTGGTGTGGTAAGTTGTGCATTTTTATAATATGAGTACTGCGTCACAGTGGAATTTTTGCTAAGACACACACACACATCCACATTAATTTATTGTTTTGCTAAAAATTACTTGATCAACATTAAATAATAGTTATCGAAATTTAACTGAATTTTGTGAAGTTCTTGGTTTTTTCTACTTGAAAAGTGAAGTGCTGAATGTTCCTGATAAGGCCCACAAAGAAATGATGTTGGCCTTGTTACGAACGGGGTTCGGAAAAACAAGTTGATGCCTGCTGGCATGGGAAACGACAATTTCTTTTTACAAAAATATTTTTTTTTTTGCTTTAGATGAAAAATGGAAGCGAAACGTGCTTTATGGAGTGAGGACAACAACTTGATAAAGGCAGTGAACTGTGTTCAAAAAGGACGCTTAACACAGCGTATTGCAGCTTAAAGATTTTATATACCACGACGTACGTTACGGAAAATCTTTTGGACACTTCTTAAAAAAAAAAATTGGTTGGAAATGTACTTTGAGTGCACTGCAGGAGAATGATTTAGTGGGATGCATTATTCGCTAGGCGGATGTAGGAGTACAACTGACACCGAAAATGCTGCGCTACCAAGCGTTTGCTTTTTGCAAAAAGAACAAAAACATATTGAATGTTGTCAATAACAGCTCTGAATAGGCAGGTAAACTAAGAGTTGATTAAGTACAGTCCAGAGTCCATCTATAACATGGACGAAAAAAGGTGTCCTATATCGCTACATCATCAAGTGTTACTGGCTCCAAAAGGCGCAAAACGCATTCGCCTGGTCGCAAATGAGCACTCGGAAAATGTGACCATAGTAGGTTGCGTGAATGCAATTGGCAATGCTATACCTCCGATGATATTATTTACGGTTAAGCCCGAATTTAATGACGATTTGCTTCCAAGAAGACTTGGCAAAATGACTGCAAAAGGCTACATGAACACTGAAGTTTTCGTTGATTTCATTCGGAATTTTGCAAAATACAAAACCCAAAACTAATCTTTATTGATTTTCGATGGTGCAGCAAGTCACTTAGATAACAGTATTGTGGATGAAGCAGACATGCATAACATAACTCTGTATCAGAGACCTGCAGCGAATCGTTTTTTTGCAATTCTAAATCACTCGTCAAAAACCGAATGCGAGTGCGTGCGGTTGCGCACAACAGGAACCACTTCCACGCTAAGCATTCTCATAACAGCGATGAGCGACGAGTGCCGCTGCTTTCACTCATCGCTCATTAGAAAGACTGCTGAATTCTAAGCATATGATTCTAAGCAACCTCAATGACTCCTAGAGTCATTGAATGATTTGCGTGCACTTCAGTTTTGGCGTGCGTTTTCCTTGTTTTACTTTTGTTTTGTGTTTTACGTGTTGATTAAGGTAAATAGCCAGCTTCTAAGCTGGGGATCGCTAGTTCAAAGATTTAAATTGTATCAAACTTACTTTATAGTTTTATGTTATCTATTATTTGTTCCTTGTTATTATTGTATTGTTTTTAATCAATTTTTAAACTCACTTTCACACTTGCAATGATCAATTGCTGAGAACCTTTATGTTTACGAATGCCATAATGCCATTTATATATTATAAAATGATTTTATTTAATATTTTAATTATAATAATTCTTAATTCTTTAATTATAATAATTTGAATAATTCTCAGAAAAATTTTTACAAAAATTTTTAATATTTTTTTTTCAACAATATTTTCACAATTTTTCACTAATTTCTATCAATAATATTTAAAAATTTTTTTTTATTAAGTATATGATTTAAATATTTTTTTAATACTATTTTAAGATTTATTTTCATACATTTGCCGAGTTCGCTAGTATTATATGTATACAATAATAAATTTATATATTATATGTATAATAAAATATGGCAGCGGTAACACTGCACGCTATTTTCCTTAATGACTCTAGAATCATAAGGAATGACTCTAGAATCATTGAGCGACATTCTTATGAGCGATGAGTGAAAGCACTCGGATTCGGTTTTTGATGGATGATTTATAGTCATTCGTTCGAATCATAGACTCGTTGCAGTTCTGAACACATGAGCACATGAACTACAACGTTTGGATAAAGCAGTCTACAGGTCGTTTGAACATGCTTGGGATGAAGAAGTCTTGAAATTTGCAGCCCGTTTTCCTGACAGACCGTTAAACAAAACCGCATTCAATGTCAAATTTTTTAAAGTATGGCCTAAGTGTAAGACAGCAGACAATATTCTAAGTGGCTTCAGAGCAACTGAATTGTATCCTATAATACTACATACAATACCTACAATACTTTCGGAAACTCCATTATCAAGCACAACTGCCACCGTCGCCTCCGAGTCTGACAGCGAGGATGACCTTCCCCTCTCGATACTCCGAGAACATCTGGCTTCTAAAGATGGAGACTTCAGCACCTTTTTAGCTACACCAAGAGCTAAGAGAACGGCGCAACAAACGCGGAAGAAGGCGCTAAACTATCGAGGCCAACATCTCAAAAAAAGCCTTTTCAAAAGCAACTCTTCTTCAATTTATTTTTTTTTTCTTGTAACACTGAATTGTTTTTGTTCTTTATGTAATCAAAAAATACTAGAAATCTACGTTTCTATTGTGTTTTATATGCTAACGTAAGGATAATACGTTTGGGCCTTATTTGGAGCACGTGTTCTTAATAAGGCCCACAGACACAAAAAAGAAAAAACGCAAATTAAATATAGAAATGCAATCTTTGCTAACACTATATATTCTGCTTTTTCTGTAAAAAACTAGCCAAATTCCAATACTGAAAAGTATAATGGTATTCTCTCGCGATCCTTTTTTTTTAAGTAAACAATTAAGGTGGGTCTTATTTGGTACATGTATCTTAATTCTTTAAAAAATATTTTTTTTTTTATTTCCTGAAAAGATTAAATTTTCGGACATGTACCCTTTTCAAAACTGCATATTCAATTAAAGTTATCTCTCATGGCATGATCCTAGATTACGACTACAGTTATTGTTATTTTGCGATCGTTCAAAATAATGCGATTAACGATTATTTTGAATATGAAACTTACAAACGTTTGTTTTTGGAATTTGAAAATCGCTCAGGTAGATTATATCACTAATATTTAGATAATGTTAAAATGAACATATTGACAGATCCAAAGAAATTTTGGGGATTCATAAACACAAAGAATATATCTGATGGATTTCCTTTTTCATTTAGAACTCCTGAGGGATTTACTGACAATCCCGTCAAAATTTGTGGCCTATTCGCCAATCTTTTTAAAAAATCATTCTGTTCAGATTCTTTTAATCCTGATGGAGAGTACTTTGAATATATGAATTCCGAACCCAGAGTATCTTTGGAACATATATCCTTCACTGCAGAGGATATTTTAATGTATATTAGTTCCTGCCGCAGTGTTACCACAATGCGGTTCCGCTTTGAGTCAACCACTTTCTTTATTATTCAATAAATCTATTAACGAAAGTTATTTTCCACTTTTTTGGAAAAAATTATTTATAAGTCCTATTTTTAAAAAGGGTTGCAGAAACGATGTCAGTAACTATAGGCCTATCGCTAAGCTCTCATTGATTCTAAAGCTTTTTGAGCGGATCGTGTATGATCGGGTGAAAATTCACTGTGGGGAAGTCATAACAACTCGTCAGCATGGTTTTGTGAATGGCAGATCCACTGTGTCTAATCTTCTCGATTTTACAACATTCTGCTTAAATTCTATTGATTCTGGTAACCAGGTCGATTGTGTTTACACTGACTTTAGTAAGGCATTTGATAAACTACCACACAATCTTATCTTATTTAAACTTAAGTCAATGGGACTTCCACAATATTTTGAGAACTGGATTAAATCGTATTTGGTGGAGCGATCATATCAAATACGTTTTCGAGACGTATTGTCTCCTGAATTAATTGCTGAATCAGGTGTTCCTCAGGGTAGCCAACTTGGTCCTCTTCCGTTTATTCTGATTATCAATCATGTAACTCACGTCATTGAACACTCTCATCTGCTTATTTATGCAGATGATATGAAAATATACAGAACGATTAATTCTAGAGATAGTTCAGATCTACTCCAGTCTGATCTAAAATCCTTTGAAGTTTGGTGTTCTAAAAATAATATGTTTCTAAATCCAGATAAATGCAAAACTACGACCTTTTCGCGAAAAAGGAATAATTTTATTTTTGATTATAAGATTAAAGATACTGCTTTGAGTCGTGTAGACACCGTCAAAGACCTAGGTATATGCATGAATTCTAACCTGTCGTTTAACATTCATATTGATAATATTTGTAAAAAAGCATCTCCTATGCTTGGATTTATAAAACCGCTGGGCCAAAGAATTTAATAGCATTATTACAACTACAAATTTGTATTATGGAATTGTGCGTCCTCATTTAGATTATGCAAGTCAAGTTCAAGTCCCCAAGTTAAAATGTGCATGTTGATCGAAAAGAAAGAATCTAAAAACGTTTTGTTCAGTTTGCTCTAAGGGGCTTAAGTGGAACGGACATATTAGACCTTCCTCCTAATGAGGATCGTTTGAAACTATTAAAAATGCAGTCTTTAAGTGATCGAAGGAAAGCTGCAGATATCGTATGTTTACACAAACTTATAACAGGTGTATTCAATTTTCTAGAACTTCTTTTTCACATAGTTTTTAACACAAACCGTAGAAGCAGTAGAAACGCTAACAATTTAATTTATTTACCAATCAGTAGAACAAATTATATGGCTACTGCTCCTTTAAACCGCATGAGTAATTAACAATTGTTAATTTGTCAAAAGGTCAACTCAAAAGTAGATTATAACCGGTTGTGTAATTGGATCTATATATATGCATGGTTAGTTATGTCTTGTGTTGTCCCTGAGCTCAACTCATTCATTGGTGGGTACATTTTTCCCACATTAACTTTTTTGGGGTCACTGGTATCCAGAACATTGGATTGGTTAACCGTTGTGTCGATCGTAGAGCCCACGGGTACATTTGCAACTTTAATTTTCCTGTATCTTCCAAACGGTTAGTCCGATTGACCTGAAATTTCATGATATCCTCAACCATACACTTTTGCATCATGTGAAAAAGTTTCATCAAGATTGGAGCAGCAGTTCAGTCGATACAGCCCAAATTCAAGTTAGTGGAATGGCGTCGACTGCTGATGTACCCGGGTACTTGTATGAAAATTCATACAAATATATAGAAATAAATGGCAAAGTTCACTTTATATTGCTATATCTTCCAAGCGGCTGGTCCAATCTTGATGAAACTTCGTATCATAGCTTGGAAATATGTAATTGATATTGGTGTGAAATTTCAGGTCAATTGGACCAACCGTTTGGAAAATATAACCCAGTTACTAGAAAATGACCTAGCGTCAACAGCTGATGTTCTATGAAAATTCATACAAATATATAGAAATAAATGGAAATATTTAGTTTATTTTATGGAAATTTGTTTATTTATTTATAGAAAATCATTATAATGAAAGTAAAAAATATATTTTATGAATTTTAGCAGCATCTGAGGCATTGTGGATGATCCTTCGAGTGCTCTGCGCACACAGGCTTATTACAAATTGCACCATCCATTTTATTTTCACTTTTTATATATTTGCCGCACAAAATAAATTTTTAGGTCTTTACACTTCAAAAATCGCACATAAACTGACTTATGCATACAAAACTACTCAAAACGAAACCTGCGCAAAAAATCATGTTTCTGCCTGCAAAACTGGTTGTGCAAGGGTAGGTAGGCAAGATATTCCCAAATACCCTTTTGTTCCTGTTAGTAGACGTGTTTTCCTACACATTCCAAAAAAAAAATGTTTACATTGAACAAATATTTTATGAGTTATAATTATTCTGCGCAGGTACTAAAAATAGCACTATGAGCAAGAGGGGTTGATTTTCAGTTCAAATATAACGGAATTTTGCGAATGAAAATTCAATGTTAATTATTTTTCTTGGTAAAAAGGGATCAAATTACAAGGATTAAAAAAGAATTTGGAAATTGTTAAATTTTTATGGATTTTGGCAATTCCCATTTTTGGTAAAAATGGATTATTTAGGTACCAAATTTTTTTTTTCCCAAATTATGATAAAAGTTTTGTTAACTAGACAATATTTCCAATAAATAAAAAAAAAAAAACCAGAAAATTACAAGAATCCAGGTAGTAGTTAATATTTGTATATCAAAAGCAACTATCTGCCATACAAAACGTATGAAGTACCCGGGTACATCTACTGTCGATGTGGATAAAACCCAACAGCTGTTGACACAACGGTTAATGCTGAGGAAGTGCGAAAAAGATGTAGTAGCTGAACTCTATTGTTATTGCAAGTTGTTATTGCATGTTATAGTCCCATTTTTTTATAAATATTACTTCCATCGCAATTAATAGTACATATAGTGGTACAACAGTACCACATGATTACGATCATAGTTTTGAACAAGTTCAAATTGTAATTAAAGTTATTTTTCGTAGAACGTTTTTATATTACTACTAGCTGAATACCCGGCTTAACTCGGGAGTTGATATAAATAATTTTCGATTACATACGTCGATTTGAAAAAACTTTTCACAAACTTTAGAAGGAATTTTGTGTGCATTTTTCAAACCGGTAACTTTGACGAAATGAGCAAAATGTAGCTTCAACATCTGAAAATTATGAGAAAAACTTAGGGAATTCGTGATTTGTGAGTGCGTGCCGCCAATCGCTTCTAAAAATATCTTTTCAAGTTTTATATTGTATTCGATAGATTGCACATTTTTGAATAAAATCAGATAAAAAACGAATTTTTGCCAATTCGCAAGGAAACTGAACAAAAATTAAATAAGCATTGAAAATAGAAATGGCAATGGCAAAACAACTCCAACTTATGACTGACTTGCGCATATTTTGATGCGTACTAAAATACCACAGAGTTCGGCATCAGCTATCATGATATGAGAAAAAATAAGTTTGGATATAAATACACATAAAGAAAAAAAGAAGATATATATCACTCATTGCGCATTGCTGCGTCTTATCGTCTTTTGTAGTACAGCGCCCTCTGGTGTTCAAGATATAGTAAAATACATAGCACCAAAAGACTCACCGCACCCGAAAACCACTTACAAAAAACATACTTATCGGATGAGTTGTTTTGAGTTTCTTGCGGTATTTGTACAACAGCGCCCTCTGGTTTTCGAGATAGAATAAAAATATAACGCCAAAGCCCTTTCCATACTCGATAAAAAAATCCTATATATCCGATATACAAATTTTTATCTAAATCGGATGAGCGGTTTTTGAGTGTTTCAGGATTTCTTAAGTGATTTGTACTACAGCACCATCTGGTGTTTAAGATAGCGCAGAAAAAAAGTCCAAGATACCCACCGTATCCGAAAACTCCTATGTAAAAATTTTCACGCAAATCGGATGTACAGCTAGGAGTTTTTCGAGATTTTTAAAACATTTGTACTGCAGAGCCCTTTGATGTTCAATATAGAGCAAAATAGATAAGTCGTAAAAACTACCGAACCCGAAGACCCCTAAATACAAATTTTCATGTATGGTTTCTGAGACAAACTATAAAAACAAAATTCGTGGAAACGGGTCGCAGCGCCACCAACCGGGTCCAATTGCGAATCTGAACCATCCAGGGATCCATTTAAACACACACAAAAAATTTCATTAAAATCGGTGCAGCCGTTTAGTAACAGTTTAATAACATGCACACGTACAAATTGTGCAACAGCGCCCTCTAGTTTTCGAATCAGAGCAATAGAGAGAACGCCAAAACAGTTGCCCTGCACGAAAATCCTTTAGTAATATTTTTCATCCAAATCGGATGAGCGGATTTCTACTTTTTCACGATTTCTTAAGCGATTTGTACTACTGCACCTCTGGTGTTCGATATAGTACAAAAAAGATTAGTCCAAAACAGTCACCATATTAGAAACCCCTATTTAACAATTTTCATGAAAATCGGATAAACAGCTTAGAAGTTTTTTAAAATATTTTCACACAGCGCCCTCTGGTGTTCAAGATAGAATAAAACAGATAAGTCATAAGAACTCACCATATCCGAAAACCTCTATACACAAATTTTCATGCAAATCGGATGAACGGTTTCATAGATAAACTATAAAAACAAAATGCCTTAAACACGATCGCAGCGCCATCTACCGGGTCCAATTGTGAATCTGAACCATCCAGGGATTCACTCAAACACACACAAAAAATTTCATCAAAATCAGTGCAGGCGTTAAGGGACAGTTTAATAACATACACACGTACAAATTAGACAACAGCGCCCTCTAGTTTCGAAAAGAGCAAAAAAGATAGTACCAGAACCCATGCCGTACTCGAAAATCGCTATTTACAAATTTTTATCCAAATCGGATGAGCAGTTTTGGAGTTTTTCACGATTTTCACGATTTCCTAATATTTGTACTGAAGCGCCCTCTGGTATTCAAGATAAAAAAAAATAAGTCCAAAACACTCACCGTATCAGAAGACCCCTATTTTCCAATTTTCTTGCAATTCGGATGCACGGCTTGGGAGTTTTTCGAGGTTTTTCAAAATACTTCTACTACAGCGCCCTCTTCTGTTCAAGATAGAACCAAGTAAATAAGTCGTAAAAACTCACCGTATCCGAAAACCTTTACACACAATTTTCATGCAAATCGGATGAACGGTATTTGACTTTTTCGACGGTTTTTTAAATATGTGTACTGCAGCGCCCTCTGGTGTTCAAGACAGAACAAAGCATATAAGCTATAAAAACTCACCGTTTCCGAAAACCACTATGTACCAATTTTCATGTAAATCGGATAAATGGCTTAGGAGTTTTTCGATTTTTTTTAAATATTTGTACTACAGCGCCCTCTGGTGTTCAAAATAGCACAAAAAAGGTAATTTCAAAACACTTACCGTATCATAAAACCCCTATATTTCAATTCTCATGCAAATCGGATGCACGGCTTATGAGTTTTTCGAAGTTTTTCAAAATACTTGTACTACAGCGCCCTCTGGTGTTCGAGATGGAAGAAAGTAGATAAGTCAGTAAAACTCAGCGTGTCCGAGAACTTCTCGATACAAATTTTCATGCAAATCGGATGAACGGTTTCGCAGATAAGCTGAAAAAACGAATGCCTGGATTTCGATCGCAGCGCCCCCTACCGGGTCCAACCTTTTTTACTGAATAAAAAGTAGCCTATGTTATGACCGGGTATATAAGGAACCTAGATTCCAAGTTTCATTTAAATCCATCCAGTGGTTTTCGCGTGATGCTTTAACAGACAGACAGACAGACAGACAAAAATTTTGAAAATGCGATTTTCGGACTCAGCGTCATTCAAAACGTCCATCGCAAAAAGAATTTCAAAAAAATATTCAATGTACAGTTTTTTTTTTTAACAATTTTATATATATATATATAGATTACTGTAATTCTGTAGTCACAAGCATTAACGACATAACTCAAAATATCGTAAAAAACGATATTTTAACCCTTCATATGGCGGTGATGCATTTCTGCATCATACCGTTTCAACTTAATTATTTCGCAATCTTTATTCAAAAACTGCTATAGCTGCATTTTATGTAATTTGGTATCGTATGTTTTCTAAATTGTTTCAGGTGGCAGCACCAAAATCTCTTCAATATTTAACATATGTTTAATTTTCTCATACATTTGTTGTTTAGTGCGTTTCTGCTGTATCGCCAAATTTCTTTTAAAAAAATATTAGTTATAAACAAAGTGAAATTATTTGACATTGTCATAATTTAAAGGGTAAATATAATATTTGTGCATGATTTATCGCGTATTTGTGACTATTGCCATATAGGAAGAGTAAATAGGAATTTTAGATCTATTGCAGATATGCATCAAAACAGTTCTATGGGTTGAAAAATAGTAAAATACTTTTGTTCAACATTAATTAATGTAAGCTATAATTTATAAGCTATAATGGCAAAAAAAAGGTTATCGACATCGCAAATTGCTGGGATTATAAACAGTATGGATAGCAAAAATGAATTAGACTTTTCAGGAGACGATGAAAGCGAGTATCATCCAGACGAGGAAAATATAAGTGATACGAACTATAATAGTTCGGAAGGTCCAGCCGAGGGCCCATGTAACTTAGGTGTTAATGCTGAGACGATTAAACGTTCTAATATAAATGCCGTGATACATTCCAATAGCAATACATCCAACATAAGTGAGTACAGTAGCAAACTCGTATGGAGAAAACGCAATTAAATTTTCAGTGAAAAGCAGCTGATATTTCTGGGCAGCACTGCCTTGCCTCTTGAAATAATGGAGCTATCTTTGCCATCACAATTTTTTTTTTACTTTTTTCCACAATCCTTGTTTGAGACAATAAGGAATGAAACAAATCTGTACGCTCATCAAAAAGACCCTAATTACCATATAAATGTTACTACTTTAGATTTCCGACAATTTGTTGGCCTTATTTTTTTTTTATGTCAATTGCACACATGCCAAGGGTTACGAAATACTGGTCAAAAAATATTGCGATGTCTGCAGTTCACGACATTATGTCACAAAAAAGGTTCGAAGAAATCAGGCACCACATACACTCAACAATAACGAGAACCATGTGCCAGCTTCTGACCCTCGTCATGATCGGCTATTCAAAAAAAGACCGCTTGTAAAAGAACTAACCAACACTTTCGCTAAAGTTGATGAACAGTACTGTACATTTGCTCAACCAAAGTCCGGCATCACATGAAAAGATATAATCCGAACAAGCCTCATAAATGGAGATATACAATTTATGTGCTAAGCGGTAGTTCGGGCTTTTGCTACAAATTTGAGTTTGAGACCGGCAAGGAGAACATCATCATGTTACATGAGCCAGACCATGGTGCGGCCTCCCATTGCGTTATGAGACTTGCTAGGGGAGTTCCAAGGCATCTAAATTACCGCTTGTTTTTCGATAATTATTTTACTTGATTACCACTTCTAAAATATTTAGCAGATAATTTAATTTTAGCTTTGGGTACAATAAGAAAAAACAGAATTCCAAGCTGTAAACTGCCAGAAAATGCAAGCTTCAAAAAATGTGCTCGTGGTACTTCTATCGAGTATGTTACTGATTATGGGGGTGCTGATATATCGGTCACTTCACGGGTGGACAATAAAGTATCATTGAATACATTGAAATTGAACGTCCGTTTGCTGTATCAGAATATAATAGCTACATGGTTGGCTGATCAATAGTATAACCGGAGGATATAACATTTTAATTAGAAGCACAAGGTGGCAGGTACGAATTTTTTACCACCTTCTGGACCTAACAGTAAGTAATGCGTGGCTTTTATACAAACGTGTGCACAAGGCTAAAGCACTATCCAGTAAGCTTCTAAACTCAGCTGATTTTCGACTCGAGATAGCAGACGTTTTGACGAAAATGGACTCAATAGCAAAAAAAGGAAAACGAAACTTTAATCTTAATTTTTATTTTTTTATTTTTATTTAAGGACAAAAAATACTGGCAAATAAGACTGTTAACATCTTTTAAGAGCCCAAAGAATGAGAGAATACATAACAACGGCCAATAAATATACAAACAGAAAAAATAAAAATTGATATGAACTATAGTTAAAATTAACATATTGAAAACTTAATTTTTAAAAATTTAAATTTAATTTGACTTCCAAGAAATACAAAATATAAAATTAGGATTAGAATTAGGTAATTGAAAGATAGAAAGATAATTAAAAGAAAGAGTTGCTAGTTAGGAAAAGAATTTGAAAATTAAATGCTTAAAGGTTGTATTGTTTGAAATATTTTTTATATTAAATGGAAGTGAATTCCAAAGTCTGATCGCGCTGACGAAAAACAGTCTGCTAGAGTTTGTATAATTATAGTTTGGAATCATATTCTTATTTCTACTAGACCTACAGAACTGAATCTTTTCATACAAATATCGTGGAGAAAGCGTGTACATTACTTTCGAGATATCTAAGTAAACCGGTACCTAGAATTTGGTTGCAATATAATGAAATATGTTCAAATCTTTTTACATTGTAAACATAGCGAGCAGCGTTGTTAAATGCAACTAACAGCTTGTGGGAAGATCTGGAGTCGAGTTTGCTATAGACGACTTCCGAGTATGTAATTATTGGTAGCAGCAGTTGCAGTACCAGTTTTCTCTTAGTGCCAATGGGAACAAAAGAGGAAGACATGCGAAGATTTCGTAATACATAATATATTTTACTTACACAGGAATTGATGTGATCCTCACAAGACAATGTTGAATTTATAATAAAACCGAGATTGGTAACTTTGTTGACGACTTTCAACTCAACGTTGTTTAAAAGCACGGGCCGTAAATTATTAGTTTGAAAGGAAGCCTTCGAGATTGGCAGTACATTAGACTTAAGCGGGTTTAACTTGAGCATATTTCGAGTGGCCCATTCTGCAACTGTATCAAGATCTTCATTCATTTTAGAAAATAAATCATCAACGAGGTCATCAAAATGATTTCCAAGCCAAGTCTAAAAGAAGACCGTCACATTAAATGCCGAATCAAATAGTAAAAAATTTGCAAAGCCATGAAGAAAAGTGTTTTTTATTTTCGTTTTTCTTCAAAAAAACAAAAGTTCATCCCAATCGGAGCAGGTGCCATACGAAGGGTTAATTGAACTAACTACGACCATTCAATCTGAAATATATGACCCGTTACAAAATAAATATTTGCACACATAAGTGGTTATCTGTTCTGTACAAAAAACGGGGTTTTGCATCATTCCAGAGATTGGCAATAAAGAATATGCCATATCGCTTTTTTACGATATTTTGATACTTAATTAAATTGATCATTGAAAATTATAACTAGAGCAGTTCAAATAGCACGAATACATGGATTCAATTGGTGTGAGTGAGTACGCATATGGTACAAACTGGAGAAAAATTTGTAGGACGGACTCATGGCAGAATTATAAAGTAGGGTCGACTCGGAGAGGAATGGAGTAGAAATCAGAATAAAGCGAGATTGGTGTCAAAATCAGCTGTTCATCGCGAATTTCTTTATGCTCACGTTTCGCAGTTGTTTTTAGGTTAAAACTGTTACAGTTTTTTTTTGCAATTTTAAGACTTCTTTCACATTTTATAGTTTTTATTACACTTTTTTTATAATATTTTCACTCAAATTAGCACAAATTTACACCCGCGACCACACTGTTTACAACTTGGAAACATAAAATATTTTCTTCATTTGCAATTTCTACGAAATTCGTCATTTTTACATATATGTTCCTTCTCATTATCCACTCTTCGTTGGCTCGTGAGAGCACTCAGCGAAGCGGCCATACCTTATCATTGCATCATGGACGGACTGTATTTTCTTTGCATTTTTTTTGCCGTTTCTTTCAATTCGTTCTTCGTTAAGTTTCGATCAAATTTTTCGGCTGTCAAGGTTGATTTATAAGGTTGTCGCAGGGCTGATCGCACTCTCTTCTCAGTACCCATAATTGTCAAAACCAGCCAATTTTGCGAATGACTACGAAAGAAAAACTGATGATAAAAGAGAGCACTTGCAGATTTTCTATGAGCTGTCAAGGTTGATTTATAAGGTTGTCGCAGGGCTGATCGCACTCTCTTCTCAGTGCCCATAATTGTCAAAACCAGCCAATTTTGCGAATGACTACAAAAGAAAAACGGATGATAAAAGAGAACACTTGCAGATTTTCTATGAGCTGTCAACTTCGATTTGACAATTATGGGTACTCGCTCTCTCCCTTGCGACAACCTTATAAATCAACCTTGTGAGCTGTCAACTTCGATTTGACAATTATGGGTACTCGTTCTCTCCCTTGCGACAACCTTATAAATCAACCTTGTGTGCTGTTAATAATTGATTTGACATTTTTAGAGTAAACAAAACTATTTAATACAAATGTATGCTGAATTGGAGGGGATGTGTGTAGCTAATATTAATTTATTTAATGCAGCTGCTCTTAAAAACACCAGATATAAAAAAGTAACAACGTTTAACCTTTTCTTACAAAATATGTCTGTCCTGCCCACGCGCCACTTGTTTTCAGATTTTAAAACTGGACAAAAAAATTAAGTATCATACGGGCATTAATGCTTGTGACCACAGAATTGTTATATGAAATTTTCCGAAATTAAAATTACTACAATCTAATAAGTAATATAAGTTTATTCGATGGACAACTACAGCAATCTTAATTTCAATAATTTTTAAATTAAAATAATCTTAATTCTAGCCGCAATCAATTACATCTGCAATTCTTATCGCTAAGTTCTAATTTTACACGGGGTGACGTTGTAGTTATTAATTTCGTTTGACTATTTTTAGCTGTTTCTATATTTCAGCGACAAGATTCCAGTTCTTTTGAGATTCCGTTATTTATTTTTCATTCTTCTAGCATTTCAAGCACCAATTAATCCTTAAAGTATTCACTTCTCTATCATTACAAGAACAATAAACAACACACAAACAACAAAACATGGCCAAGTAAAAGCTTCGTAAAGAAAAAAATTCATCAAAATAAACAAAAGAAAAGCTTTATTTAAAGCTATAAAATGGAGGCACATAACAAACAAAACAAAAGCAGAATTTTCCACACACATACTAATTAAACATGTGAATGCATGTCAGTGTGTGCGTATCAGAAATGTTTGTTAAATGAAAGTAGGAATTTCTAAAAATATATGTTGTGTCTAAATAAGCATGTTCAACTCACCGACGGTGCTGTCAACAATTGAATCGCCATCTGTAAGTGTGTCAATGTCAGAGCATCATCGGAACACTCATCATCCTCTAAAGCCCATGTATTGCTTGTCTCAGCAACAACCGAAGGTTGTTGCGTCAAGGAATCCGTGCGTCGGAAAAAAGGACACGCCATATTGGATTGACACTACAGCTGTTTGCACTTCCGTGTGCAGTTGTGTTACCCTGAAATTGAATTAAATCATTGCAATGACTAAAGACTTTATGTACGTGTGTGTGTGTATGTGTCCTTTCAGTGTTTGAGTGTGAAGGAGACAAGGAAAGAATGTCGACAAGTCTTGGGAAAATCTTGCAGAGCATCGATTTAGACATCGTTGGTGAGTGACAAGGTGACATCAATTCATACCGCCTTCAAGTTCAAAGCTAATAGCGAAAAGTTGACTTAATGAGGTTTAATAAAAGTGGACATTAATTTTTGATATCCTTTAGAAAATATGAATAAACATCCAGCAGAAATGAGCTTTCTGCATTTCGCAATTTTCGATTATTTATTCCAAAAAGTATAAACTTAAATGTGTAAAGCCAAACAATATAATAATAAAAACAACTTCGATATATAACACCGTGTGACACATGATTGTGACACAGACAAAAATTGGATAACTGTGCTTAATTTCCTTATTTATATAATTAAGAAAAATTGTCCCATTTATATTTGTTTAAATTTTGACCTTATAGTATTCAGCAAACATTCCTACATTCAATAAACAAAAAAACAAAAAGAATTTTAAAATTTGTCTGTCCTGAAAAAAAAGTGCAATACACGGGTACAATATTTAAATGTATTCTAACACACCTAGTTGTAATTTCTTATTTATGTGTAATCAAAAGTCAGATTTTTTCGCACCGTGTAATATAATAAAAGGAATATATTTTCTGACACCAAAATTAGGCCAAATTCAGTCAACCCCCATCGTATTCGGGAACGGAATTTGTTGTTGTGTACACCGAATAATACATTTTTATGGATACACAATTTTCACTGGCAAAAGTATGAAAATCCTCTCAAAGGTTTGCACAGCTAAAAAGTATGCAACAATCTAATTTGTGTACAAGATTAAAAAGTATCTTCACTTATCGAAACTTTACAATTATAGAGTAATTATTACAAAATTCTTATGATTAGAAATATTAGTAGGACTACTCTTTATATGTAGCAAAAAAAACTCACTTCTCGGTACACTAGCACTGTGTAACTCTTTGCAAAGGCGTTAAACTTGAACTAAAAAAGCTTTCATTGCTTCTTCTATTATTAAAGACAATTTTGGCAGAAAAGCATCAAAAGTGCACAATTGTGCGTGAGTGAGCTTTTAGGCGCAAATCGAAAAAAGAAAAAAGTTAATACTCATTGCTAAGCTTTGGCACAGCACAGCTTTTGCTAGTCAAAAGCGTACAGCACATGTTTTGCCAAGCATGTCAATAACCTGTTGACTGCTTTGTTGTTGCCCGCTTTGTAGGAGGAGCACTTGTTGTTTTTGTAAATAAACCAAACAGTTGCAAAAACAATAAATATTCGAACTTAATTACAAAAAGCTTGCGCTAGGCAGCTTTTTTTTGGTAGCGTATATTTGTTGTTTGTCAGGGTGCGCATGCTGCAGAGACAATTTTTGGAAATAATTTTTAAAAATAACTTTGGAAAATTTTTGCACCAAGAGACGGACATACAGACGGGCAGACGAAAATTGACTCAGGTGGTGATGCTTATCAAAAATATATATACTTTTCCATACCTTACACGCCTCCTTATTGGCGTTAAAAACGGAATGACAATGTTAATATACCTGTTACGCAGTGCGCGTTGGGGATAAAAATAAATAGTATAGCGTGTATCAGAGAACTGCACAAGCCTACTTGAAATCGATTTCAAGTACTTGCTTAAAATACAAGTTCAAGTTAGCTTGAGCTTGATAGTTTTCAATCAAGTCTGACTTGTGATTGAAAATAAATAAGCCCATGACAGCTTGCGACTTGCAAGTGTGCTAGCTTACAAGCGAACGGCACGAAGTCCCAAGTAAAGAAAAAATTGATGCCTTCAGCAAAAAGCTTGAAAAGCTTGAAATTGGAGGCAAGTATCCAATATAAAAGCAAGTATACAAAAAATGCAATGAGCTTGTGTAGGAAAAGCTTAAGCGTATTTGGACTTCTAAGAGTTCTGTGGACTCCGTGGTTGGCAGTTTTAGGGGGTAGGTGATTTTGAAATTGATGTAAAAATTTAAATTCAAGATGGCGAATAGAGTTGCCACTTGGATTTTTTTTGTATTTTTGCGAATTCTTGTTATTTCGAATTTCTGACAACGGATTTGATTTCGAATCTAATATCACAGTTTTAAAATTTAAGATGGAGGATAGGCTTGCCACCTAAAATTTCACCATAGTGCTGCCACCTAGTAAAATGTATTTTTAAGAGTTTTAAGCACCATTTAACAGTGTTAAGGGGTCGCTGACTTCGAATCTGATGTCAGAATTTTAAAATTCAAGATGATTATTAGTCTTGCCACCTAAAATTTTTTTATTGTCACGAATTCGGTGCTAGAGCAAACACTAGGTAAAAATGGGTCGCTGAGTCCGAATCCGTTGCCAGAATTTCAAAATTGTGTAATTTTTTATAACAGTGTTGCCACCTACCAAAATGTATTTTTAAGAGTTTTAAATATCATTTAACAGAGTTAAGGGGTCGCTGACTTCGAATCAGATGTCCGAATTTTAAAATTTAAGATGGTTAATAGTGTTGCCACCTAAAATTTTTTAATTTTGACGAATTTGGTGCTGGAGCGAACAATAGGTAAAAATAGGCCCCCCATTTGCTATATGTTTAAGGGGTCCCGAAAAACGTGTTTGACTTACAATTTGACTTGCAGTGGACAGTTAAACACGTGTTTCGACGTGTCCCCCCTAAAAATGTAGCAAATGGGGGATGATAGACCCCTCTATTTGTGCGTCTCAGAAATGCTACCCCCCTTATAAGCTCCCAAAAATTGATTATTTCTTACCTATCTTACTTCCCCTTCGAGTTATGGCACTTTTTCTACTTTTTCGAAGATTTTTCGAGGATTTTTCGATATATTTAAATTTTTTGTTGTTCCATATCTCGGGAGGGTAGCAAAATAGGTAAAAAGTAACTATTTTTTGGGGGTTGATTACGGAGGAAGCATTCTTGAGACACGCGAATAGGGGGCTCTATGTGCCCCCATTCACCATATTTTTAAGGAGGGGCGGAAACATGTGTTTGAATTACAATTTGACTTACAGTGGACAGTTAAACACGTGTCTTGACGTTCACCCCTAAAAATATGGTGAATGGGGGCACATAGATCCCCCTATTCGTGTTTCTCAAGAATGCTTCCTCTCTTATCAACCCCCCAAAAAATGGTTACTTTTTACCTATTTTGGTACCCTCCCGAGATATGGAACAACAAAAAATTTAAATATATCGAAAAATCCTCGAAAAACCCTCGAAAAATCTTCGAAAAAGTAGAAAAAAGTGCCATATCTCGAAGAAGAAGCAAGATAGGTAAAAAATAACCATTTTTCGGGGCTTTATAAGGGGGGTAGCATTTCTGAGACGCAGAGAGGTCTATCATCCATTTGCTACATTTTTAGGGGGGACACGTCGAAACACGTGTTTAACTGTCCACTGCAAATCAAATTGTAAGTCAAACACGTGTTTCAGGACCCCCTTAAACATATAGCAAATGGGGGGGGCCTATTTTTACCTTTTGTTCGCTCCAGCACCAAATTCGTCAAAATAAAAAAATTTTAGGTGGCAACACTATTATCCATCTAAAATTTTAAAATTCGGACATCAGAATCGAAGTCAGCGACCCCTTAAGACTGTTAAATGGTGTTTAAATCTCTTCAAAATGCATTTTACTAGGTGGCAAGCCTATCATCCATCTTAAATTTTAAAACAGTGATATTAGATTCGAAATCAAATCCGTTGTCAGAAATTCAAAATAACAAGAATTCGCAAAAATAAAAAAAAAATCAAGGTGGCAACTCTATTCACCATCTTGAATTTTAAATTTTTACATCAATTTCAAAATCAGCTACCCCTAAAACTGCCAACCACGGAGTCCACAGAACCCTTAAAAGTCTTAATACGCTTAAGATTTTCCTAAACAAGCTAATTGAATTTTTTCGGATACTTGCTTTAAATTCAATTATTTGGATACTTGCGAGCTTACAAGCTTTTGCCGAACGTTTCAAGCTTTTCAACTTTCTTACCCGACATAGTAAGCCTCAACAAGCAAGCCAATGAAAAAGCTTGGATATGACTTGTAATTGTTTGCTATTTTTATAAGCAGGCCAAAGCTTGCTTTTTCAAGTTTGGATACATACTTGAATTCAAGTACTTGAAAAAGCTTGAATTTCAAGTAGGCTTGTGCAGTTCTCTGGCGTGTATACAGTTTTTTTCTGTGTATACACTCTTTCTCTTCTCGAATAATAAAAAGTTCAGTTTAAGGGACAAAGGCTAAGAGTAAGAGAGAGAGAGAGAGAATCTCAAAAGAAATACAATACAAAAATATTTATTGTAAATGTTTATATAAAAAGTTTACAAAAACGTTTCCACTGTTTTGTTACATTTTTAGGAAAAAAAAGTTTTACTTTTATGTTACATGTTTTTAAACATGTGTACTAGTGTGTCCCAAAAAAGTCGAAGTGGATTTTTTTTTATATGGTACCCTCTTAATTTTTTCTTATGATGATGAAATATATGTAAATAAATTGGGTGATCCAGAGGTCCACGGGAATCCGTGCCGACTTACATCGATACATGTCAGTACTTGGTAATATGGGGAAAAAAGTGCTAATTTTTGTAAAAACCCCAAACAACTTTTGTAAAGTGTAAACTTTCAAAAAATTGGCTAGCGCTTCGTTTTCTATTTAATTACGAATACAAATTATTACCTTTACCATATCGTTTGGTTTGTTGGGTAATTATAAAACATAACTTAATTTCGTAACTTTTTTGGAACGAAGTTCTTTAACGCGGCTTGCGGGAGAAGGAATGACTTGGTAGAAAACGTCACGTAACTATGTAAGGTGTGTGTTTGCATGAGATTATCAAACAGACTACTAACGAGCAGGCGAGAGAGCAGCGGAACTCTCTCTTTCTCGCTTTGTGTCTCTTTTATATTAAAACTCATTTGTTACATTTGTATGTGTTTTTTTAACTGTTTTTTATTTGTTTTAAATCATATGTAAGTTATATTACTGCTTAATTACAATTAAGTCTTAAGAATTGGAAACAGCAGCTTTGTGTAATACAGATTTATAAAAGTAAGTAATTAATAATAATAATAACAATAGAATTGTAAAAATCATGGTAGAATAAAAGAAGGTAGATGCATTCCGGACTGCGCTCTCTTTCTCATAGCCAAATTGTCAAAATCAATACAAATCACTTTTTTGTGTTTATTTTTCCAATTACAGCTTCTCATCGCTTTAAAATTTTCTATGAGTTGCCAAATTCGTTTTGGCAGTTACGGCAGTCTGCCTCTCCGAAATGCATCTACCTTCTCTCATTCTACCATGGTATAAATCAGTGCCTTCTACCCTGGGCTATGGCAGAATTATAAGGTAGGGTCGACTCGGAGAGGAATGGAGTAGAAAGCAGAATAAAGAGAGATTGGTGTCAAAATCAGCTTTTCATCGCGAATTTCTTTATGCTCACGTTTCGCAGTGGGTTTTAGGTTAAAACTGTTACAGGTTTTTTTGCAATTTTAAGACTTCTTTCACATTTTATAGTTTTTATTACACTTTTTTTATAATATTTTCACTCAAATTAGCACAAGTTTAACACCCGCGACCGCACTGTTTGCAACTTGGAAACATAAAATATTTTCTTCATTTGCAATTTCTACGAAATTCGTCGTTTTGACATATATGTTGCTTCTCATTATCCACTCTTCGTTGGCGCGTGAGAGCACTCAGCTCTGTGGCCCTACCTTATCATTGTATCATGATTGTATCATGCCCATGGTAGAATTAGACAAGGTAGTGTTAGTAGTTAAAATTCTCTCTTGAGCTGGGTACCGCACCTGTTAAAACCAGGGTTTTACGAATAAAAGCAAAACAAATAACAAAATTTGCAAATTATGATAATCTATGTGTTTGACAGCTGCGGTACCCACCGCTCCGAGACGACACTACCTTGTTAAATATACCTTGATCATGCCCTGGGCTCTTAAGAGCTCTCTCCTTTCACACGTATTCTAACTCTCTCGCGCTTAGTTGCTATTGAGACAGCAGCGACACAACATCGAGAGCGCTTTTTATGATACTCCACAGCGAGAAATTTAATGTTTGAAGATGACAAATGAAAATATGTATAAAAAATTTATGATTTCAAACGATTTTGAAGGACTTTAATGCGTCTTATGTTATGTTTCGTTCCAAGGACATAAGAAAACTAATATAAAGAGGCTTTATGAAATGTTTCATAAAGATATTGATAAATCAGATAATGTAGAAAAGCAAAGATTTAATAAAAAGAAAAAAGCAATGTCTTTCGCATAAAATAAAGAATTAGATTTCTGAAATGGAAAAAAACTTGGATGAGAGCAATGTAAAAAACAAACAAATTGAATTAAAAAGACATTATTTAAATTAATAAGCTTTAATATTATAAAAAAGGTAGTCCTTTCTCAGGTGGAGCAATTATTAAAGATATTTTCTTTAAAATTTTACAAAATCTTGATACTTGATCTAAAATTCATCTGCTCTAAGCAGCACAATTAAAAATATTTGACTTATAAGAAATTGTGATCAAAGCATAATATTAATATTAAAGTATGCATAGAACACAACTTAAATCCCATCACATTTTTCCTGTTTCTTTACAAGCTGTAACTTCTTAAACAAGTGAATATACGATTTTAAAAACTCTTTTGACTTAGTTACACAAAAAAAAAACATTGCATAAAATTAATATTTCTGAATTTAGTTGAATTTTTGAATTTGAATGCATTTTTTTAGTGCATAATTTCGTCTGCTCACCAACACACGCTCATTACTATTTTTGATAGGCACTTTCAAAATAGTGCCACTTTGATACCACTTTGATAGGTATAAAGTGATACAACTATTTATTGTTAATATTCGTTTATAGTTTTTTTTATTTATTAACCATTTACCTAAATTTATATTATAGAGAGACAATAGCGAAAATCGCATATTCAGCGTCCAAAAGAGGATCGAAATCGAAAGAAAAAAATTGAAACACATAATAATATTAAAAAAATTTGAGTAAATAAAAATGTTTAGTTTTTTATAAAATTCAAATGAAGCTCTTTGATTGTTTGATTAGATTCGTTCATTCGTTCAAATAAAAACTAAAAAAATATACAGCTTATATTTCGAATTACAATCGGGGTTGAAGAAAAAGCGTACGGAACTTCTTTCCTGACCGAGTTCTCCCGACCGCAAACATTTTTTTTTTCCTTTTTGGTGATCAATTTTAAATAATGGATATTTTTACATTAAAATGGGCGGGAAGAAGTTCCATTCTAAAATCTATAACACATTATGAGGGCGAATACATCTATTTTGCACAAAAATATTTACAAGTTTTTTATTTCAAAATGTCTGTATATTAAGATTCACTTTATTTCTACTACATTTTTATGAAATATACTACTCTTTCTTATCTGAATCTATTAATTTTTCAGTGGAATAAAATACTATGAACAGCGATGATAAGCATATCGAGAACTCGCTTGGTAAAACGTAGAAAGCTTTTATGTGGGCTCTTGCTGGATTTTGACTACGCTCAGTATAAATTGTGCGCGCTTTAAGAAGGTTGTTGTGTGCAGTGCCGTAGTTTGTGCACGTGCTAGTATTTTGGACTGGGGAGTGTCCGTCTGCCTGTCGGATTGTTTTTCTGTTTTTGGAGATAAAAGCCAACTTTTTTTTGCATTAATCATTAAGAAAAAAAAAAAAATAAAAAAAACCCACACACACACTTTAATATATATAATCACCATCAATCCACCGCTGAAAACTGTCAACGTTTCAAAAATAATAAAAGCAATACTTGAACAAGTTTCAAAAAATTATTAAGATTAAAATAAGCAATAAAACAAAAACAACAAAGACTGAAAAATGGTGGAGTCATTAAGTGTAAAAGTCGAACTAAGTATTGTAAGTTCTTTACCGATATCAAAAATAAGATAAAAAAAAAACAGTAAAAACAAAATCTAAATATAAACAGATATAATCTTTATATTTTCTAATACCAACCATACATATATGTAGATACTTTGTTATTCAGTTGAGATAGCAAACATTACCTTTGAAAATATCTAGCATTATTGTTGCTTATGTTCGTTCTGCCCTTGCCATTGTCTATCGCCCCATCCATCTTTCCACTTTAAGACATCTTTGGTGTGTTGTTTACAATTCTCCCTGTGTAGCCACAAATATTTTACTTGCCACTCGCCCAAACGTTGTTGGTTGTTCTAAAGTACAACCGACATCCAAACAAATGAACTTTGAATTGTATTGCATCGCGTATCGAGATAGAACAAAAGCTCACAACAAACATAGCTATACAAATTGTATAGTGGAGAGTGAAAGTAATAATTAAGCGCGCCGCGCGCGTATCTATCTAATGATTGGATAATATTCAGGCTGTTTGTCTATTGTAGCAATTTGAATTAATTTATAAAATCGAAAAAATAGAAATACATTTCTTAATTGAGCCACTTTTGAAAACGAGTTCAGTTAATATCGGATGGATATTAACATGCTGGTGGCTACATAATAAAAAATGCCACAACTACCAACTTTAGATATTTCAGCATTGATATTTTCGTCACGAAATTTCAGCTTGCAATTCATGTTGACCGTCAGAATGTTGAATTATTAATGCACCAATGTTTGTGCTATTTAATGTATTCTTAAAATATAATTATGCAAATGTTTTTATGTTTTATAGCAAAGAATCAAAGAAATAACGCGCAGGCAAAATAGAAACATGATTGATTGAGAAACATTCCACAAAACATAAAAAATATATTGTAAGTTTGCATTAATATGTAAATCATAATGTATTTTAACAAAAGGAGTTGTATTTTCTTCGAACTATAACAATTATTAACTAATAATTAGAGCAGTTTCTTTAAAATTTAATTTAAATGAAGGTCGCAATGTTTCAAATTCTTTTGTGCTTAAAACTCCCCACAAATTCTGAAAAGTTAAAAATTAAAAATGCTTTTAAAACACGAGTTCATCTTTTATATTAAAAAACGGGGAAAGTAATAAGAAAAAGCTCCCAAGTGTCTTAAATTTAAAATTTTGAAGTTAAATTCAACTACAATATTTCTTATTTCAAATTAAAAAAAATCGTTAAGCAAGACAAGTTTCTAACGTTTATCACAAGATAAGCTTATGTGGAAAATACCAACTCAACCTGTCACAAATGTTATACTACAATATATTTAACTCAGCACTTAAAAGGTTTTTGCGAAAAGTTTGTCTAGAATACCCTAATCTGTATGTATACACAAGTATTGCAATTAAAAATTAATTTCTAAAATAAATAAACAAAAACAAAAAAATACTAAATGGCCATTTCAGCCCTTGAAAGGACTTTGACCGAGCATATTATGATCAATTGTGTTGTGTGTGTTGTAAATTTTTTAACACAAATGATCGAGAACTGGACCTACCAGTTTTACGCCGACTCCGAACGGCTTATGTTCTCAAGAAGTTTTCCATGGCAGTATTTACTCTCTGAGGTTTGCCATTGTCTGCAGAGAGATGACAGCCGAACAGAAAAATTAATTCAATTGAAAAAAAATTTCTGTGTCAGATGGAAGATCTTGTGGCGGCCGTGGAGTAGTGGGTAGAGTGTGTGTCTCATACGCCAAAGAACCCAGGTTCTAAACCAAAACGTTCAGCTTAAATATAAGGTCAACTAGAAATTTGAATAACTCAGCGGCAATATAGTGGTGATATGCATGGGCGTCCACAGTGGACATTGGGAGGGAGCTCAGTCAAAATAATTTATATTAGTATATTATATATGTTACATAATCATTAAAAATTTTTTGAATTTGGAATGAGTTCAGTAAAAAAAACAAATATTTTCTTTTATTTTACATGCAATATGAAACATAATTATAAAAAAGTATGAAGTCACTGACTTGTACTTCATTGAGATATATTAAGGCATATTAGCTAAACTTATAAACCGAATTTCAAAATGGAAGTATGAGCTAAAGTATACTACATTCTCTGTAAAAATCATTTATATTATTCTAATATTTTAAATATAATAATATTACAATCAAATATTAACAGATTTAACATTAAGTGGCATTCATAGGAAAACTACTCTAAAGCATTATGACTTTGCTTAAAGATTATAAAAAAAGAATAATCTGAATGAAATCATTTGCTTATGCCGCGTTTCCATGTGATCTTTCAGTATCTTATCTTATCCCATATCACAAAACACATGCTATAAAGAGCGAGATGCATATATGTACTTTTACCTATAAAAATTTGACATTTGCAAAATATGTAAACAAATCAATTTCTGCAAGTTTACTGATTGCAAGACGTGCTTATTGAAATAACTTCTTGTCTACGTACTCTAAATTGTTTTATATAATTATTATTGTGCAGACAGCATCAGGTGTTACAGGTAATTCAATTCGTGTGCCACAACTGCAGCAGTATCAGTGAAATACACACGAAAAAACAATATAAAAAAAAGTTTTAAAAAAAGTTTTGGTGAATCTACCAAGCACCAAATTAAAGAAAAAAAATCACTGATGCTTTCCATAAATGCGCTTAGGAACTCTCTGGCCAACTCTACATTGCGATGGTTAAAAAACCAAGAATGTTTATTTATTTTAAATCATACCCCTTGCCCTGATTTGATTTTCTTTCTTTTCCAATTTGTATTTGTAATTCCGTACTATTTTAAGACAAATAATATTGGCGCAAATAAAATTGACAGCTTGGCAGCACAAAAACTACAACTATAAAAATGAATGTCATATTTATAGCATGTGATCAACTTTTATAGCAAAAGTTCAAGAAGTTGAACTTTTTCGATCTCCTAGCATCACAGGGGATATCACATGCTATAAAAATTAAAAAGGTATACCTGTCTCACACTCACATTCATCAATGCCATAAAGTAGGATTCACATGCTATTTCTTTCTTGCAAAAAATGTGATACTAGAAGATAATAGAAGATCACATGGAAACGCGGCATAACACATACACTTTTTCAGTATCTCTTCATTTCTTTTTCAGTAAGAAACATTTACTTTCAGTATGTTTTATATATAATAATATAATATCCTAATTTTAAAATTTGCAACACCGAGCAACTGCCAATACTCAACGTATAGAGAATTTAAAATCATTTATATAATACATTGCACGCAAGAGAAATCCATCTTAGGTGTGATATAACTTATTTAAATATTGTACCCGCACATTTTAATTTTTGAAGCGAAGCTTTTTACTCCTCGTTCTGTGATTTGCTTGGAGTGAAATCTGAAAAATTTTCGACAGATTTTTTCTTGGAAATTTGATGGTTTCTTTGTTGCTAGTGCTTATTAAAACAAGAAAATTTTAATATTAATATTTATTTAATATTAAATACTAAAAATATTTTCGGCCGGCCCGTGGGATCGAACCCACGTCCTTTTATACGAGAGTCCAACGCACAACCCACTAAGCCACAAAGACTTGTTAGAAATAGTTGTTAATTCAATGGTAATTATAACAGAAGCTATGCTGCAGTAGATCGTCACCATCTATCAATAGATAGAGGATTGTGTATTTGCTACAACTATCAAAAATTTGCTTTTATTTGCCACAAGGTGTCTCCAGCATCGGTTTGTTTGTATTGTGAATGCATTTGTGGTGCTGTTGGCATAGACTATAAATTATTATCTAGAGATTGCATCAACTCTGCTAAATCTCTGGCATGTGTTTACAGAGGTTAACAGAGTTTTTTTTCTTTGTTTTTAAGTAAAATAACTGTTAACACATGCCAGATAATAATTTACACTCTATGACAAGTGCGTTGACAAGTGCTTTTTTAAGTGTCAAATAATAGATATCAATAAATATGGAATTAACAAACGCATGCATGAGTCAGTGCAGCCAAGTTCACAACCATGTGTGAAGAGTCAAAATGGAGAGTCGCTGGCATTATATGCCCGTATATGTAATTGGCGTGGAAATTTGACATTCAACAATAAAAAAAACAGTAAATATGTTTTCTGTATATATGTTATTTATTTTATGTTATTTTAAATTTTTGACTTTAAAAGTTAATGTAACTGCGAAAAAGCTTCGCTTCTCTCGTGTGTCCAACGACGCACCTGTGTTTTTTTTTATGTCAGTTCGGAACAGGCCCGTAGCCAGGATTTACCTTAGGGGGGTTTTGGAAAAAAAAAATTTGTAAGTAAATACCAGTAAAAAAGTAAAAGCAAGGAATGGAAATTTTTCCAAGCAAACCCGTTTTTTTTTAAGACTATTCATCTTTAAATGACCATAAAGAGATGACAAGAGTTTTTGTAATCAAATTAATTTTGAGTACTGAGTTTTTGAATTTTGCCTTTAATTTTTTAGAAATGGTCCAAATTAAGAATTCTTAATTGTCGTTAAAATAACTATCACAAAGTTTCACTTATACTTTTATCAATAGAGAACCAAAAAATTATAGTCTTTAGATTTGGTTTCTTTTTGGCTACGTTATGCCTCTATTGATCCCTTATTGATACTTAAACACAAGGTATTTGGATATACCTTTCTTTAAATATTACCTTTCTCGAAAAAGATTTTGACAATTTGACTTATATTCAAAACAAAATATTTTAAATTTTTTTAAAATTGAACTGTTCCGTTTTCTCATAAAAATTTGAAATCATGATTGAAAGAACCATCCAATTCCCAATAGCAATAACAATATATTTTTTTATAAAATATTTTGAACAAAGCAATCGACTACAATAAAAGTCAGATTTAAATTTCAGATAATTTTTCAAAGCCCATAGTTCAAAAACTGGTCTTTGCATGGAACCAATATCTTATAGCCAATATATTTTTTGCATATTCACATCAGAAGAAGACTTTTGCTGGATAAATTTTTATAAAAAGAAATAAACAGTAACTTTTTTTTTGATATTTACGAATTTGTGCAGTAGTGAATTTAAATTTAAATTACTTGCAAAATGGAAAATTATGAAAAATTAAAAATAAAATTTTTTCAACTTCTAAATTGTTATTAAAAATGCTAAAGTTTAAAAACTGTAATTATTAGTTTTTCTTATGAAAATTTGGTAACATGATTAAAAACATCATCAAATCTCCATAGAATTTGACTCCATAAAATGTTTTAAAATCATTTTTTATTGAGAATTTTTTTCGAAAAAACGCATATTAAGATTTTCACTTGGTGATTTTCTGAAGGCTGTAATTTGGAAAAGACTTCGCACAGGCCTAAATTGTTGTGACAAGTTGAAGATCTAAAATGTCTTATATACCAAGAAAGCAACAAAAGAGAATGGGGAAAATTGTTTTTGTCATCCGCTTTGCGTGTTAAATTTCGTGGTTCATGTATTTTTTTCATTTTCAAACTTTTCAAACTTTAAAAAAAAATCCTTTCAAACGAATGCTTTCTAAAAGGTTTTGGGTCCAATAAGCTTAGAAATTGCATAAAAAATGTCAACCTAATTTTTAAAATTTATAAAATTATATACGTTCTAGGTATAATTTTAATTATATATTTATCTAGATATCAGGGAATTTTTGAGCATCAAATTCCATAATGAAATCCATAATGAAAATGGTTCTTTAATATACCAACTTTTTGCAGTTGATTTTAAATATGATGATTATGACTTTTATAAGCAAAGTTAATGTTTCATTTGGCCAAAAAATTGTTCATTGATTAAGTGAAGTTTCTTTAATTTGCGTTAAAAATGTTGAAACTTTTGCATCTTAAAGTAAATTTACAACATTATCTCAGCTTAACTTAAAGAAAAAAATCACATTTTGAATTTAATAGTTTCATATGTGTTTTTTTTCATACTTTCTCGACCCTAAGGGAAAAAGGGGAGCTTAAACACCCAAAACTCCCCCAGTGGCTACGGGCCTGGTTCAGAAAGATTTTAAAATTTCATTGTGATTTAACACTTTCTTAAGCATTTGACTAAATCAAGAAAATATTTTTAAACAAATTAATTTACTAGTTTAAATATAAAATTAATGCTAAAATACAGTTTATTTAAAAAACTATTTTAATCAAATAGCACAGGTGTATTTAAGGCCGGCGATACATTTAGAGGAGAGGAAAAAAGAGTGCTATTGAGGTAATGGTTTTTATAAGAAGAAATTTGTTTAGATTTTTAAAATTTTCATATATGATAAAATAAACATTACCAAAAATATTGATAAATATTATTTGTTTTCTTTGATTTTTTTGGAGTTTATTGGAGTTTACTCCTTTAGAATCGATTTCATATACTGCCCGCGGTATGAAAATTTAAAGCGAGTGAAATCGAGCGTTATCTAAAAAATCAAGTGTTACGCAGTCAGCGTTGCACAGCAAAATACCAAGAATAAAGAAATACCAACAAAATACATACTCACAGCAGAGAGAGTTTCAACAAACTCGATGCTGCTCTCTACTCTTCTCTTTTTATGTTCAGCTAGCCACAGTGAAATTGTGTGTGTTTGAATATGTGTGCATTTGCAACGTAGCCGTTACTCATCCCTATAGGAACAAACTAACTTGTTTTTAAAAACAACTAATTAAAAAACTAACTTAAAATAAACCAGTTATGAGCTACTTTAAATTACATTAAGGCGGCATCCACTTTAATTCTAAATAGTTTTTATTGCATTATATATGAAGTAATTGAAATACTACTTAAAAACAAGTGATTGATAAACTACTTTCAACTATATTAAGGCGGCAACTACTCTGATTTTGGCATGTTTTAATTGCAAATTTTTATTAGATTACAAGCTTATATATATTTAATAATGCTATTTCATAAAATATTATTAACTTTAGGCCATCAGTAATAGTTTTCAATTGGCTATTTTAAAGTAATTAAAAAAATAATTTATATAAAACTAATTTAACAACTAGTTGAAAATATATGCAGACGAAAGTCAATTGACTTACCATCACCATACAAAATATGTTACTTCGTTCTATGGAAAAAAGTCAGCATTTCAACTAGTTGTGGTTGACAAAAAACTACTTTATCAACTACTTTTAAATTAGTTGATTTTCCTACAGGGATACGAGTATTTTATATTAAAGTGAGCTTTTATTATAAATTGATAATCATATAAAAGCTTGGTTAATTATAAATCCAACAAGTTTTATTTCATTCGCATTATGATATGGCATAACGGGACATTTAATACAGAATATGTCCACTAATTGATCTTAAATAGAAAATATATGAAAGATTTAAGGAAATTTTTAACTGTTTATTCATACAGATGAAGGATTGCGCTTCATACAATTTTTGAAAGAAGTTAATTTAAATTTAGTTTCTGGAAGAACAATGGGAACGACTAGATATGGTACAACCATTGATGCTATGTTTTCACGATTACCACAAACCTAATATTGCAGTATTTAATAATGACGTTACTATTAATGAAATTCATCAATTTACCTCATAATGAATTTATGTAATAAATATATTTTAAAATTTAAAAAGTATACATTCCTTTTACTAATATAAGAGATGCCTTTATTCATCCTTGTTACCTTTAATATACATCTCAAATTCCAAGGTAATCGATCTAGAGGAGTAAGCCCCAGTCGCGCGTCGGAGCTGACACGCACACTTTTTTTTTTTTTAATATATTAATTTGCCAAAAGGATCCAAAAAAGCTAAGTGCACTTTAAAGTTTTCTAATTTTATATTTTTAGACCACCCTAATGTATATTATATATGATAATACGCATCCGCGAAGACGTCGTACAATGCGCACCGAAGAAACAATTAGGGATGTAGAGCATATAGAAGATGACCCAAATAAGTCGATTCGAAATAGCGTGCAGCAATTGGAGCTGTGTGCATCCACTTTATGGAACATTTAACATAAAAATTTAGACCTACAATCCTTCAAGATCAAGTTGGTGCAATAATTAAACCCGATTGACCATTGATTCTTCGAACGTTCAATCAATGGTCTGAAAATCAACTGGAAGTATATTCACTGTTTTATCGCAATATTCTGTTCAGTGATAAGGCTCATTTTTGGATAATTGCGCATGACAATATGCAAAACTGCAGCATGTAGAGTAAAGAAACTAACGTCAGATTCCCGTGGCCCCATAACGTGGCCATTGGAATTAGTGATACTTACTTCTTTAAAAATGAGTACGGCGGGAACGTTACCGCCAACAACGCGCGTAACAAAGTCATGATAAACGATTAATTAACATTGATTAATTAACATTGAATTAACAATAACTTCTAACAAGTCTTTGCAGCCTGGTGGATAGTGTATTGGACTCTCGTTTAAGAGGACACGGGTCCGATCCCCACGGGCGGGCCAAAAAACATTTTAAGTATTTAATATTAAAGTATTAAATTTTCTTGTTATAATACGTGCTAGCAACAAAGTAGCCATCAAATTTCCAAGAAAAAATCTGTCGAAAATTTTTCAGATTTCACTCTAAGCAAATCACAGAACGAGGAGTAAAATCTTCTCTTCAAAAAAAACCCTAAGTTCATCTATAGACTCGGAACAGATTCAGAATAACCCTTTTTAACATTGAATCGTAGAAGTTCCAAGGTAGTCTATTGGGCCGCTTCTTGGGAATAAATACTGGCAGCTTCCAAGTGGAGCCGCAGTCAAAAAATCTCCACGATAATACCCTTTGCAAAAAATTCATCACAAATTTTTTCAACTTTTTGTTAGCAACAAAAACCTACGAGATCTTGAACAAATGCAACGAATAATGCTTTGCTTATTTCTTCAAATATTTTTGATCCTATTTGAGCCAACTTATGCGAGAATTATTGGGTTGTTCGAAAAGTAATTCGTTTTTTCTCAACAGTAGACTAAATTGTATTTTTTCACAACCAACTTCACATTTAAACCGCATAATCATATGTATTTTATGAAATAGCGGGGCTTGCTTGTGCAAAAATTCGATTGATTCTGCATCTACTATAGGAAAGATACAAATGCGGTTCAAGTAAAAAAAATTATTCTATGTGAATGGAGAAGATGTGTTAAATGAGCGCCAGCGCCAAAACTGGTTTGCAAAATTTCGATTCGGCAAATATGATCTCAAAGAAGCACCACGTTCTGGAAGGCCAGTTGAAAAAAACAAAAAAAAAAAAACACAGGTGCGTCGTTGGACACACGAGAGAACCGAAGCTTTTTCGCAGTTACATAGATTTGATAGCTCAATAATTTGTTTCTTTTTAATAAATTAAATTTTAAATTCAAAACTTTAAAATAACATACAAATTATTACATATATACAGAAAACAAATTTACTGCTAATTTTTTATTGTTGAATGTCAAATTTCCACGCCAATTACATAAACGGGCATATAATGCCAGCGACTCTCCATTTTATCGCTCCACACATGGTTGTGAACTTGGTTGCACTGAACAAATTTTTTCCTTCAACAGCGTACTGCGTAGCGAAAAATCTGTCGAAAAATTTTCAGATTTCACTCCAAGCAAATCACAGAACAAGGAGTAAAAAACTTCGCTTCAAAAATATATATTAAAGAACGCACACGAAACAAAATTTAACAAACATTTTAGATACCTTGCCGATTTCATGCATGCGTTTCCTAATTCCATATTTATTGATATCTATTTTTTTGACGCTTAAAACATAGAGTGTAAATTATTATCTAGAGATTGCATCAACTCTGCTAACAGTATTAACAGATAGATTTCACTTAAAAACATGAAGAAAAGAAACTCTGTTAACCTCTGTTAACACATGCCAGAGATTTAGCACAGTTGATGCAATCTCTAGATAATAATTTATACTCTATGCCAACAACACCACAAACGCATTCACAATACAAACACACCGATGCTGGAGACACCTTGTGGCAAATAAAAGCAAATTTTTGTAGCATAGCAAATACACAATCCTCTATCTATTGATAGATGGTGACGATCTACTGCAGCATAGCTTCTGTTATAACTAATATTAAATTAACAACTTGTTTTCACAAGTCTTTGTGGCTTAGTGGGTAGCGTGCTGGGTTATCGTGTAAGAGGGAACGGGTTCGATCCCCACGGGAACCACAACATATTTTTAGTATTTAATATTAAATATTAAATTTTCTTGTTGTAATAAGCGCTAGCAACAAAGAAACCATCAAAATTCCAAGAAAAAATCTTTCAGATTTCACTCTAAGCAAATCACAGAACGGGGAGTAAAAAGTTTCGCTTCAAAAATATATTAAAAAATCACACGTTAATATTCACACCAGTAAACTGTATTACATTTCATTATTATATTATTATTTATATTATTACATGTTACTGCCATTGTTTTTCAACGCACTTGTGGGCTATTGTTAATATTCCTTCGCACTATGCAAAAACAAAACAAAAGCATGCACCAACAACAGGGTGAAATTGGCTAAGGTGATAGTTGACAGTCGCTGTTTTGATTGTCGTTTTTGCAAACGACACCTAAATACCTATCGCATGAAATCAATAGGGAAAAAAGTGATTGTCAAGTTGATAATCACCTTACACGGAGCAAAATAAATAAAATAAGAATAAATGCTAAATAAGGTAGAACTTAAAAGGGTCAACCACATAGCAGATCTTGGAATAATTCTTGATAGTAAGATGCGCTTTAACCTTCACTACGATCATATCATATCCAGAGCAAACAAAATGCTCGGATTCATAAAAAGACGTGCAAAAGAATTCAAAAACCTTTGGGTAACTAAAACCTTATACTGCACATTAGTACGACCAATCTTAGAATACTGTTGCATAATTTGGAACCCAGCTTTTGTAGTGCATAGTGAAAGGCTAGAATCTATTCAAAGACAATTCTTGCTTTTTGCATTGAGAGACCTATGTGATCATCGTGACTATACAAATTTACCACCATACGAGAGTAGACTTAAAATCCTCAATTTAATGTCGCTATCATCAAGGAGAATATTACTTTGCTCATGCTTTACATTCGATGTTATTACTGGTAACATCTGTAGCGAATACATCTCGAGCAAGGTACTATTTAATGAACCAATAAGGCGAACAGGGTATACAAAATTGTTAAAAGAATCACAGCACTATTTACGCATTGAACCAGCCCTTGAATAGATGTTGTAAAATATTTAATAATATCAGCGAGCATTATACACCGCCAATATCGAAATTCAGATTCAAGCGTTCCCTTTCCAAATCACTTTCCTTTACATAACTACCCCCTTATTAAACACCAATTCACTTCAGAATCTTCTCCAATTCCTTTTCACCATTCTGACCCCTTTTCTATTTCCTTGATCTAGCATTTGTAGAAAAATTGTAAATCAAAAATTTTAATGTTAAATAAGTAAAACACCGCATTGTAATATTAACTCTATTCTCCCAAATGCCTCTTCTTGCATTGCCGTCTACCACCCATACCTAAACAAAATTTAGTTGTTCTCCCACTCAGCTTTCCATCTTAATAATATTTTAGCATAGTATTAAAAATTAGTACATATTTTTACTATGTGTATAAAATCTGTTAGTATGTAAGCTTAGTATATAAGTTCCCCCTTCGTTCTTCTTCTTGTCTTTTCTTTTTGACGTGTTTTTGAAAATGTGTCGATTCATGTGGGCGGATTACGCCCACTGAGAATTGCATATCTTCTACACCTAAAACAAGGAAAGAGGAGAGAAAAACAAAAAATAAAAAAAAAAAATAAATACAACAACAACCTGTTAGAAAAATAAGTTAGAATAAGTATATTGCCTTGTTTGGCTAAATAAATAAATAAATAAATCTATACTATTAATAAATCTGTAGCCACTTTTTATGTTCACTCATCACGTTTAAACGACAACTCAGATTTTTATAAAATTTTGTACACATATTTATAGGTCAGCAGAGAGTGCAATAGGATACTTTATTTTAACCCATTAACAACCAATGTTACTATATGGAAACATATGCGTCTCGAATTTTCATTAAATACTGCATAATATTTCAAAAGTCTTAGTGCCAGTTTTTTAAAAAAAGTAAAATTAGCATGCAATAATAACTTATTTCTGCTCAATGGCGTACATAGTTTTCACCAAAATGTTGCTTCAAGTGTAAAAATGTCTGTTTTTTATGGTTTTCTTTCGGCCCTAATGGATTAAATTGCACTTCGGTTAAACGAGAACAAAATCAATAAACGCTTTTAAATTTCCTTCAATTTGATACCAAAATCATGTATGTAGTTTGAAAACTGTGAAAAATTTTAGTACCAGATCTTTTTAGTATTAATTATAAGCTGAGAATGAGAGAAAAGAAATATTTCAGTCAGTTTGCAATGGATTTCAATAATTTTTTTTGAAAAATGTTGTTTGTTAAAATATCCTTCAAACATAAGTTGAAATTTTTACTAAACCAAAGTATTAATATTTTTAAAAATTTTTTTAAAAAATGTTCAAAAATTTTTAGTTTAAGCCAAAAAATTGGATAAAAGTTGTTTTTGTTGTAAAAAAAATTAAATCCAAAATTTAGGTTTTCGATTTCCTATCAGATGATATAACAATCTTAAGGTTAATAATTTGTAGTATTACTTAAACAATAAAAAATCGTTTTGGTAGCGAAAAATCAAGCCTACCCACTATCAATTTTTGAATGAAAACTTTTTGAAAACCCGGCGAAGCGGCGGGTTTAAGCTCGTAAATAAATAAAAGCGATGATTTTGATTGTCAATTATCACTTTAGCCGATACCACCCCAGCATAAACGAAATCACATCAAAAAAAAAAAATATATCACTTTGCCCACAGTGAGGACCGATTTTATAACCCGTTGATCAATAAACCTACACTCGTTCCACCGATCCAAACAGCTCTGTTAGATTTTCACGTTGATTTAATATTAAATATATATCTGCAGCTACGTTAACAGTTGTTAACAGATGGCACTAACAAACTGAGGATGATGACCAGTATTGTCACTTGCAAATTTTATATAGTGGTAGGTTGAGTCTAAAATGAGTGGTGAATTTGAAAAAACTGGAATATATTGTTCTTCTTAAGGAAAAATTCGACTGAAGTCCTACAGCAAAACAAATCATAAGAGGTATACCATACAGTACGTTTTTTCACGCTGAATTAGTTTTATTGCAAATAATTCCTATATAATGTTCTTAAGACAGTACTAAAATACAATATTAAATGTAATAATAAATTAAATATAAAAAAAAAAAACGAAATGGCCATTTCAGCCCTTGAAAGGACTTCGACCGAGCTTCTTATGATCAATTGTGTTGTGTGTGATGTGAAATGTTTGCACACAAATGATCGAGAACTGGACCTACATGTTTTACGCCGACTCCGAACGGCTTATGTTCTCAAGAAGCTTTTCATGGCAGTTTGTACTCTCTGAGGTTTGCCATTGTCTGCAGAGAGGTGACGGCCGAACAGAAAAATTAATTCAATTGAAAAAACTTTCTGCGTCGGATGGAGGATTTGAACCTGGGTTCTCTGGCGTAAGAGTCACACACTCTACCCACTACGCCACGGCCGCCACATAAATAAAATATATGCAATAAAATTTCTAAAATTTATATTTAAATTTTTATATAAATATATCAAGAAGTGATAGATTTTGTAAAAATTGAAATAGTGGGTATTAAAAGTGATAGAAACCAAAAAAGTGTTAGACTTACCACAATTGTGGAAAAGTGGCAACACTAATGATAGCAAGTGGCTTAGCAGCTATCCAAACCATAAAAATCTATTAATCAACTCTTGTAGCAAGTGGATAAGCAGCTACCCAAACCACACAAATACATTAATAGGTTATTGGATATGCTGCAACATAGCTTCAGTTGCACTTATTACTGAATCAATGCCTTTGCATAACGAGAATGCTTGGCTCAGTGGATGGAGTGTAGAACTCCCGACCAATTCGAGTCCCCACGGCAAGTGAGGAAATGTTTTTTCATATATGTTATATTAAATATTGTCTTGTTGTAAAAAACACAGAAACAAAGAAAACCATATAAAATTCTAAGAAAAAATCTGTCGAAAATTTTTCAGATTTCACTCCAAGCAAATAACAGAACGGGGCGTAAAAAGCTTCGCTTCAAAAAACGGCATTACTTGATGCAAACTGGCGAATAACAAATCGTGAGATCGCTGAAAGATTAAATTTTTCGAATTCAATTATTCGAATATTTGTTTGTGATTTGCTTCTCAAACGCCAAGAAAATTATCCATTTTTGAATCGTATCGTCACTTGGGACGAGAAATGGATTGTCTACAAGAATGTTAAGCACAAAAGATCCTGGAGTAAAAAAGATGAATTAGCTCAAAGCACTTCGAAAGCCAATATTCATCAAAAAAAAGGTTATACCATCTGCTTGGTGCGATTTCAAAGGAGTCGTTTATTTTGAGCTTTTACCGACAACACAACGATTCATTCTGTAGTGTAATGTCATCAGTTGGACAAATGTAATGATTCGCTTAAATGAAAAAAGCCCAGAATTGGTTATTAGAAAAGGTATAGAGTTCCAACAGGATTATGTGAAACCACATACGATTTTAACCACTCGGCTAAAGAGCTTGGATTATCTCCAAAATCTCTTAGACGGAAAAACGTTAAATTAATGTGAGGAGGTCAAAAATCACTTGGCTCAGTTTTTTGCCTGCAAAGAACAAAAATTTTATGAGCGTGGAATCATGCTAATGCCAAAAATATGTCAAGGGTATTGGATCACACTGGACAATATTTAATTGAATAAAATATTAGTTACCTATAAGACAATACTATGCGTTAAAAAAAAACAAGAACAATAGCCGAGTAAAAAATAGACAAAATTATTTACAAAAGCGGAACGGCACGTGCAACAAAACTATCGGGGATAAATATTGACGAAAAAAAGGATTGTTGTTGTTGTGTAACAATGTGGCTGTTTTGTAGCAATTATATGGTATATTTTTATAATAAATTATAAAATTACACTCATTAGGAACAATTTGACATGTTTATAAAAAAATTTATCATGCCCAGATTTTGGCATAAACTGCGAATATATTTATATGTGAATAGGATATTTTGGGATGGTTTTGAGCTATATTGAGCTCAGTTCTAGAAATTTCATTTACGAACGTTTTCGGCTTGAATTTAGCTTGGCTACAAGTAGGTTAGGCCTCCGATATCCATTTCAAGGCCTACTAGTAGCGCTTCGAACACCTGCTAATGCCGTCTGGGTATTGTCTATTGGGTTGTTTTTGTTTAGTGCTTAAATATAATCTAAATGTAAGGATATTGTAGTTTTTGTTTCAATATCTTGTCATGCGTCAGTATTTATTACACTGAGAAAAAAAAACAATAGGTAAATAATCTTAGTCGGCTTGGGTAAAGAGAATTGTATGGGAATTATAAACTTATGCTTATTCCCCTAATCAATTTATTGTTTAATACATTGCTTTGAAAGCATATTCTTCGATACCTTGCCAAACAAAAATATTTGATTCACCTAAGCCAAAAATCCAAAAATACAAAATTTAAAAAAAAAAACAACCGACTACAAAGTAAAAAATAATTTTAAAAATACTTTTCTTTTTAATTTCTCGGTCATATTTGATAATTTATTTAAACATATTATTATATATGAAATTTTATTATCTTAATTTTTTTCTTATTTGTTTTATTATCATAAATATATTAATTTCTTGATGAATACAAAAGCTTTTAAGGTCGGTGCTAATATCTTCAGACTTTTAATCAGAAGCGCCAACTTCAGAGCATTTGTATTCATCAAGAAATTAATATATTTATGATAATAAAACAAATAAGAAAAAAATTATGACAATAAGATTTCATATACATATAATAATATGTTTAAATAAATTATCAAATATGACCAAGAAATTAAAAGGAAAAGTATTTTTAAAATTATTTTTTACTTTATAGTGATTTTGTAGTCGGTTGTTTTTTCTTTAATTTTTATTTCTTCCTTTTTAGAGAATATGATAAATTTTCGAAAAAAGTGTGTAAACAACATAAATAAAATTGTTTCGAAAAAATTTGTTTTATTAAAATCTGAAAGATTGTTGGTTATTTCAAATATCTGCCTCTTAAATTTGAATTAGATGTCACATGTTTTGAAATTATTATACTCATTCTTGTAACGAGTTTTATTACCCTAGTGTCAATATTATTCGAGATATAGTGTTTTCCAAATATTGCCACGCCCCTTTGTTAAATAAGCGCCCACTTTTTGGAGCGTTATTTCCAATAATTGTGCCTACCCCTGTACTTTATTTCAGTACCCCAGCGTCAATATTAACTGCGATAGCGTTTATCTAGTATTGCCACGCCCATTTATCGAATAACGCCTACTTTATTGACCATAATTTTTAATAATTCTGCCTACCCCTGTACTACAATAAATTTCAGTGCCCTAGTGTCAATATTATTCGAGATATACTCTTTTTCTAATATTGCCACGCCCATTTGTCAAATAACGCCCATTTTGTTGACGGCAATTTGTAATAACTGTGCCTACCACTACACTAAATTTCAGTACCCTAGTGTTCATATTATTCGAGATACAGTGTTTTTATAATATTTCCACGCCCATTTGTCGAATAACGCCCACTTTATTGGACATAATTTGTAATAATAATGCTTACCCCTATACTAAATTGCAGTACTCTAGCCGCAAAATTATTCAAGATACATTGTTTGTCTAATATTGCCACGCCCATTTGTCGAATTACGCTCATTTTCTTGCCCGTAATTTTTAATAATTGTGCCTATCCCTACACTAAATTGCAGTACCCTAGTGTCAATATTATTCGAGATACAGTAGTATCTAGTATTACGAGATCTATTATTGCCACGCCCAGTTCTCGAATACCGCCCACTTTTGTACGGGCACCTCTATGCTTATGATATCTATCTGTTCCCCAAAAATTATGGCAATCAGGCATATGGTTTAGGAGTTATCGATGTACATACATTTAAAAAAAAAAAAAAAACAGAGAAACCGACGAACTCGAGAACCTCCTCCTTTTGGAAGTCGGTTAAAAAACAACTGGCATGGATGGCTTAAGCATAGTTTTGAGCTATTTTCTGCAAAAAAAACACAGCTGCGTCATTAGACACAGGAGAGAAGGATAGATTTGATAATTTAATGGTTTTTTTTTTAATAAAACCAGTTTTAAATTCAAAACTAACATAAAGTAAATTAAAAAACACACGTTAATATTCACACCAGTAAATTTTATTACATTTCATCAAAAAAAAAAAAAAAAACCTTTGCCCGCCGTGTGGAATCGAAACTGGAACGTTTTGGTGCCTTGCTACTGTTTGCTGACATAACTGCAGCTACGTTAATTCACCTAAGCAATTTATTGTTTAATACTTTGAAAGCACATACTTCGATACCCTGCCAAAAAATATTTGATTCACTGATGTTAACAGATGCTGTATTAACAGATGCAGTATATCACAGTATTCTGTTGATAGCTGCAGCATAGCTTCAGTTGTAATTAATATTGAATAAATCACTCCATGTAGTGAAGGAGTTTGACTCAATGCGTAGTGTAGTGACTTCATACACATTGGTATCGGTTGGTGTGGGTTCGAATTTCAGCGGCATGCGAAGGTAAAATTTTTGTATTTGATATTTAATTTAATTTAATTTAATGTTCTTGTTATAATATACGTCAAGCAGCAAGAAAAGCCGAAAAGTCATTAATTTCTAAGAAAAAAAAAAAAAAACGGTGTTGAAAACAGAAAAATTTGTGTTGTTGCCGATTTCAGTCAAGCAAATCACAGAACAAGAGGGCGGCAGCTTCAAAAAAAAAGGAAACTAAAACCCGAAAAGTTATATTTTTGAAATTCAATTTTTTTTTTTTTATAGTAGTGTTTATAAAAAATTACCAAATACTTGGTTAATTTATCACCCAATAAAAATTGGCAAGTCAACATGTAAAACTTAGACGTTTTGATAAAGTACTTGGGTGGCTGAAAACTGCCAAAGCCATCTTATAAATTATACTAGGTTTTTTTCAATTTAACATAAGCTTTTTTCTCGGTGTATATGTTTTTTTTTTTTGGCTAAAAATATTTTTTCAAAAAAGCAATAATTGAATCTTGGTTTGCAGCTTAATATTACTTAATACAAAATAAAATGCTCGTTATTTATTATTGAACAGTTAAAGCTTTCCAATACAATCAATAGATTAGATCTGCTTGAGTGTCAATATAACACATGTCAACATGTCATGAGTGCTAGCTTCGAACACATACAAAACTATTCATTATAACTGCAATATTGCTGACGTACTCATATCTAAATTTTTATTTACACTTCGTCAATACTTTTAAAATAGTAAATAAAATTTAAAATCAAAAATTTAAAATAGATAAGCAAGCGGGCCTCGAAAATTTCTTTACGATCGATTAATTTTTATTTCGTAGTTGTTGTAATCGTTTTCTAGGTAAAAATGCATAAAATATTTACGGACAATAATTTTTAGTAGTCAAAAATAATATAAAGAGTATCAACTTTGTACACTACAATCGTTGATCTTATGTAACGAATTCGCTCGTTATAAATTTAAATTATCAGCAACATTTCATATCATTTATTATTACAAACTCTGAAGAATTTTAGCTTTATAGATTAAGTCTTACATCTCCAAGGCTTTTATTTAAAGTGTTCTGATCTGATCTGATATATTGTGAAATCAAGGGCCCGTAAGAGTCAATAAAGAGTATAGCATATACTAAGATGACATTTGTTGTTTTTTCAACAAAACGTCAGTGAAGTTTTTTTAAAACCAATATGGATTTCTCAAAGGATTGGAAGAAAACTAAAAAACCGGTGGATTTCTTAACCGTTCTTATAAGCTGCATACAAGTTATTTCATTAGGCATTAGACTAGACTTTATATAAGAATAACGGTTTGACTAGAAGAGTATCACTCTGATTTTAAGAGTAAAAGTCTGACTACAAGAGTATCACTTTGATTATAAGAGCAACAGTCTGACTAGAAGAGTGTCACTCTGATAGTAAGATCTTGGTTCTTATAATAGGATAATTTCCTTTAACAAAAGATTTAACTGTATATTTCTTAGCCCTTTCTTGTAAATGTACCATTTTTCAAAAGAAAGGGGTTTTTATTTAATAGCTTTAATTTCAGGGTACCTATATAAGAAATGAACCGAATTATGTACAAATTATGTTCAACGAATTTGATTCATTCATAAAAAAACATTCTGTAAGAACAGGACAATTTCGATCTGCAATTTACGTATCCACTTCTACTCATAAGATATTATATTTTCCAGGAAGAAACCCAACCAACAATTATTATCTTTATTTTATCCTCAAGACTTCTTGAAGAGAAATTATTAAGATTGATACACTTCCCTGTAGGAAAATCAACTAATTTAAAAGTAGTTGATAAAGTAGTTTTTTGTCAACCACAACTAGTTGAAGTTCTGACTTTTTTCCATAGAACAAACTAACATATTTTGTATGGGGATGTCCGCTAAATAAGTCAATTGACTTTCGTCTGCATATATTTTCAACTACTTGTTAAATTAGGTAAAATTAAAAATTTTTTTTAACTACTTTAAAATAAATCACTTGAAAAGCGCATATATTTTCAACAACTTGTTAAATTAGTTATATTTAAATTATTTTTTTAATTGCTTTAAAATAACCAATTGAAAACTATTACTGATGGCATAAAATTAATAATATTTGATGAAATTACATGGCTAAATATATATAAACTTGTAACCTAATAAAAATTTGCAATTAAAACATGTCAAAATCAGAGTAGTTGCCGCCTTAATATAATTCAAAGTAGTTTATCAATCACTTGTTTTTAAGTAGTATTGCAATTACTTCATATATGTATAATGAAATAAAAACTATTTAGAATTGAAGTGGATGCAGCCTTAATATAATTCAAAGTAGTTCATATACTGGTTTATTTTAAATTAGTTTTTTAACTAGTTGTTTTTAAAAACAAGTTAGTTTGTTCCTATAGGGTTACGATTAACTCTAAACGATGTCTGTAAGATACTTGTAAAACTCTTCTAAGCTCATTTTGGCACTATATAAGTGTGAGTTGGAATTTTCAGAACGCCCTTAGACAAGGCTTACAGATCTCTTGCAGATATATACTTTTAAGAATATTAAGATGTATATACTCATAAGAGAGTTTTATAAGAATTTATGTATATATACAATACTACCAACACTATTTTAATATAACAAAATTTGATGTACCATTTTTTATTATGTTTGTAGTAAATTATTACATCTATAATACTGTATATGCGTGGTGTAATATTATATCATATAAACGCATCAATTTCATTGCGGTGGAGACTTTATCGTAAGAATCTCTTACTGCACCTCGGTTAGAAGCTGTCCCCTTTCGCAAAAACCAACATTAATAGTTTTATTTAATTAACAAATTATACTATACTCTCAATAAATGCACTAAAACGCAGTTTCAAGAGTTGATGTCTCCATACAAGAGTACAGCTCTTACTACAAAATTAATATACTTAAGTAAGTCACATAGAAGAGTTGTATACTCTACGAGATGAGTGAAAGCGAAACTTTGTGGGGCCACCATTTTTAAAAAGCATTCATTTATGCCAAGCGAAATTAACCCTTTCATTACATAAGTGCAAGGTTTACCGTGCGTAAATTACAGTTAGAAATTGTTCTGTTCTTTCGGAATATTTTTCTTATGAATGAACCAAATTCATTTAACATAATTTGTACATAATTCTGTTCGTTTATTATATAGGTACCCTGAAATTGAAGGTAATTAAATCAAAACCCATTTCTTTTGAAAAATGATATATTTACAAGAAAGGGTGATATATTTACATGAATACAGTTAAATCTTTTGTTTAGGGCAATTGCCCGATTATAAGAACCAACATCTTATTATCAAAGTAACACTCTTCTAGTCAGACTGTTTATCTTATAATCAGAGTGATATTCTTCTAGTCAGACCGTTGCTCAGATCAGATCAGACATCTTTAAATAAAAGCCTTTGAGATGTATAAGACTTAATCTATAAAGCTAAAACTCTTCAGAGTTTGGCTCTGATAGCTGAAGTGTTGTAGAAGTCTGTAAGAAATGACTTGTAAGATGCAGCGTCTTCGCAGTAATGCTCTTATAACACAACTCTCTTAAGCTACTATGAGATAATGTGAAAGAGAACAGAACACTTATAGACAACTAGTTTTGCTGTAAATAATCTGTAAGCGTATTGCTGCTCTTGCTGAAGATAATTATAGGGCGTAATTAAAAACTAAAATTTTTCGTCCAGAGCTCAACTCTTAAGAATTGTTGCTTGGGAAGTGTGCTATATTTTCATAGTAAAAAATTACCAATCCCATTAAGAATATGTGTTTACATGTTGTTGCTTCCACTCATGGACTAATTTCAAGTTAGCCCAGCCTGTGTAGTAATAAAATTCATACAAACAGGATGCAAATTGTGTGGCTTTGTGGTTTCCTTCAGAATTGTGTATTTTGAAAAAAATCTTTGTTGTTTTTACTCATGGACTAATATCAAGTAAGCCCAAACTGGGGCTAAAAGAGATTTTATTTACAATACAATGAGTTGCATTTCTTACTTGTGAATGTAATGCGGGAAGTTGAGAAATACTGTAATTCTTAATAAATGCGACGATTACAGTATAGATATACTTTAATTCTTGATAAATGCAATATAATATAAATATAATATATAAATATTTGGTATTGTTTTTGAATAAAGAGTAGATCATTGGCGAATTTTATGAATGAATAAATTAAATAAAAATAAAAATTGATATATGAAATTTATAAATTTTACTAGGAATTATAGGGTAAGCTTAGCCAAACTAGAATTCTGATTCGATTTTATATACTATTATTTTGTTTCATAAATCAACATTTGAGTAAGATTTTTCATATTCTTTACAGCGCAAATATATTTATAATTCTCAACGCGAAGTAATGAAATTAGTTCCGTAAACCTTGCACTAATCTGATGAAAGGGTTAATTCTGCTAGGCATAAATTAATGTTTTTTAAAAGTGGTGGGACTTAGAAAATTTCGCTTTAACCCATCACGTAGAGTAGACCACTCTTGTATGTGACTTACTTAAGTATATTACTTTTGTAGTAAGAGCTGTAGTCTTGTATGCAGAATCAACTCTTAAAACTGTCTTTTAGTGTATTTACTGAGAGTATTGCATAATTTGTGTATTAAATAAAACTTTTAATGCTGGTTTTTGCAAAAGGGGACAGCTTCTAAACGATGTGCAATATGAGAGTTTTCTCTTCTTCGATGCAGAGTCTCTTTTTTGAGCACTGAGCAACATTTTTGGCGAAATCAAAGCAAACTTCTGCTTGCTGCAAGCAATGACTGCGTCGAAGCCAATCAACAAATGGCTGCTTGCAAGAAATTGATGAAATTTTTCAGTAAAATGTATTTTCTACGACAAAATTATTGATCCTAGATATATGACACCTATGAATTTTTTGTTGGAATTGCTAAGATCTTTCATTTCTCCATACATCATATTGACATATCTTTTATTGTTCAGGTAGGCAAAAAATGGCAAAAAAGATCAGGATTTAATAAAAATTTCCACTAACACCAGATTATTGGCCAAAAACATCTCAGCCATTTAAAATATAAAAATTTCGGGTGTACATGGACACTCTACAATAAATTATTTTAAGAATAGTAAAAATTTCACTATAATCGGTCCAGCAGCTCTTGAGCTTACCTGCGGCAACGCAAAAAAGACAATTTTTTAAGTTTAATTTTTATTTAATAGTAAGATATAAAAAATTTTTCATAATTTTCTTTTCCATCTTTATGAAAACAACAGCTTAGAAAGCAAATTCTGAAATTGTCTCCATTCCTGAATACCGTGTTCCTGTATTTTTTGTTTGCTGAAGATCCTCATGGGGAGATGTCGACAACTTTCCTAAAATGCGCACCTATTGTTTGTCTCATGATATATATTATTCTGAAAGGGATCAAATTTACCGCGGAGTAAGTTTATTCTTTTTGTATACATATTTCTTGAAGTGCGATCTATATGCATTTTTCTACTCTAGATACAAAGGTACGCAGCTAGTTCTACTCGGTTTGATTTTCTCATGTGTGGGAGATGCCCTGCTTAATATTGATCTTTTCCCACATGGCATGGGCGCCTTTGCACTAGCGCAGATTTGTTATATATCAGCCTTTGGTTGGAAGCCATTGAAATTGGGCATTGGTGCACCATTCTATTTGGTAGCCGCTATAGGTAAGATTGTATATATTTTTTTAAAATTTTTCTTTTATGCATCTATCATATATAACTGAGTTCTTTGTTTTTCTTTCGTAGTGGTGGCTTTTCTCTATAAGGGGCTCGACGAGGTACTGGTAGTGGGTCTACCCGTGTATGCAACGCTGTTGGTGACCATGTGTTGGCGTGCAATAGCACGTGGTGCACATACAAAGAGCTTACTGGATATTTTCTGTGCCGTGGGCAGCGTACTGTTTGTACTCTCGGATGGATTGATTGCCACCAACATGTTCTTTATTGAAATTTCAAATGCGAGAGTATGTAATAGAATGCTATTTTCCCCCCTGTTCCTATCGCTGTATACATAGTTTTAACGAACGAATAATTTTGCAGATTTGGATAATGAGTACCTACTATGTGGCTCAGCTGGCCATTACTTTAAGTACAGCTCTAGAATCCGATTCGCCAAAGGCATCGCCAAAGCGTTCCAAACCATCTGTACAGAGTCGCATGACCGTAAACGAAGATCCTCGCAGACGTATTAAGACGAAAGACTGATTTTTTTACCGCTGCATAAAGATTTTATTTTTAACTCCTTATAAAAAAAAAAATCAAAACTTAACTTCAAACCACCCTGTATGTACTTCCAATAGAATATAGTCAAAAATATATTTTGTATGAATTGTAGTTTAATATATGAATCCTTAAACAAGTAGCACAATTTTAATAATTAACTTTTTCTATAAAGAATTTCAAAAAACATATATAAATGTAATGTATACATGTATAATGTGTTGACATATGTAATAAAGACGGATTTTAAGAAAATTTTTCTGACACCAGTATTTCTTTACACTATTTCATTTCAGTTTAGCATTTTATGGAAAATCTTGAATTTTTCTAATTTGTATGATTATTAAGAACTTTTTCCAAAGTAAAAGCCCTAAATTAAAGGGTATTCACGTTATAGTGTATTTGGTTTATCACATAGTTTTCATGATTAATTTGATATTAACAGCTCTATTCGGAAAAATTAGCTACAATCAATTGTTGCTTAAAATTTGTCAAGAAAGTCTGACTATACAAATGAGAAGAAATTTTGTCACTAGTGACAAACTGGTTTTATTTTCCTCTCAATATTGTTGCATTCCTGTTTGACCTGACTTTTTACTAAAGCTCTCGATTTTCATTAAGGCCTTAGGTAGTCCGGGTGCTCTTACTTGCTCCGCGAAATAACTCCCAACGAAATAACTCCTAACAAAACAAATTAAATAACTCCCAAAATATTTCCATACAAATTTAGGAGTTATTGCACATGAAATAACTCCTAAATGTTAGGAATTTTTTTCACCAACTGTTAGGTATCTGTTCTTTATGCAATAACTTCTAAAAAATTGCAAATGAAATAAGTCCTAATTAGGAGTTTTAAATACCACATTTCGTAAAAGGGTAAATCGTTATATCATTTATGTTATTATATATTTTACTTCAATATCTTCAACTATAATAAATTAATGGTCTTTAATTCCAGAAAAAACACAATTGTTTTTTTATAATCTGAAAATTAGGACTTCATTTATTTTCGTTTAGGTTTTATTTCATAATGAACATACCCCTAAATAATAGGACTAATTTCATTATTTCCTTCGGTGTTATTTCGTCAGGAGTTAGTTCATCTTTGAACATAAGAAATTATTTAATCTGCCGTTAGGAGTTCTTACATTAGGAGTTATTACGTTAGGAGTTATTTCGCGGAGCCGCTCTAATTACCCGGGTAATTTCAAGTATTTTCGGGTAGTTCGAGTACACATTTCAGTATTTCAATTCCTTTTCAATATTACCAGATCCTATTAATTTTTTTTCCCACAACATTTCTTCTCTACATAGCCAGCTTTTATCTGTCGCCCTTCTGGTGGTCCCCCCACAAAAACACAACCAAGAAAAATGTCGAAAATAGTTAATCTCATAAGGAAGTGAAATGTATGAGATTGTCCTATTATTTTCCCTCCTTAACATATTTTCTAAACACACAGACCTCCTGTCTGTCACTCTCCTGGGATCGTCCAAAAAAACATACAAGAACTGAAGTAAAATTTCAATTATACTTCCTCTCTTTCGTATAATATCTCTTCCGACTTGGCTCCTAGAAGTCATATGCATGAGTTGAATTTCTTCTGATCACACATCCCTATCTGCCATCCTTCCAGAGGTCCTCCTACAAAAAACACAAATTCCTTGTGTATTGTTTTTGTATGTCAATTACCCAGATAGCTCAAAACTACCTGTGCATTAATTATGAAATTACCTGGATAATGACAGGATATCCCCAGCTTTCAGGTACCTGAATAGTGTTCAAAAACAAAATAGAGAGCTCTCTTTTTTACATAGAAGTTTTATGAAAACTTATATGAAAATTAAATGTCACTATTTTATAAAGTAATAGTTACAGTAAAATTCTCATCTAAATTTTGTAACTAATTTCTAAAAGATTTTTATTTTATTGTCAGTATAATTCAATAAGTATAATAAGTGTAATTTTTTTAGTATTGTACATTAATACAGCCCACTTTTTTCTTTTTAGAGATATGCTTTTGGTTTTGGTGTCATTGAAAAAAATTGAATAAATTACAAAATTGATAAAAAAAAAGAAATTTCATTTATTTTACGAAATTCTGAGAAATTTGCACTCAAAGTTGAAATTTGGTAGTTCAACCGATTGATTTCGTCTTCACACGAGCACATCTTGGTAACGGTTAAGTCGGTGGTAATTGTTGATATACCCATGGTGGAATAATTATAAGGTGTTCTCATCATATGACATTTTTCAGTTTTTTTTTTTGACATGCTGCCTTATTTTGACAAGTCTCATACATGGTTCGATGTTTGATTCTATGAAAATGTCAAAATAAGGCAGTCAATTTTTTTCTGGCTTTCCGGATGAGAACACCTTATATTTATTTCACCATGGATACACCGTTGGAAGGGTAATTTCATTGGCTTTGCAATAAGCTATCAAAATAATTTTTCTGTAAGTTCGTTTTTCTGCTAGAAACAATAACGTTAATCAAAGTCGTGCAATATTAATTAACCCTGTAGACGTGAAAATAGACCCCTCCACCATCCTATACGATTTTTTGTTTGATATAAATTTACACCTCCGATAACAGTTGCACTCAATTGCGAGAAACCTTGTATATCAATAAATATAAATAAATATAAAATATCAAGCTAAGACTGGCGCTGTTTATGTTTGTAACATGTTAAAATTGGCTCTGTTTACGTTTGATATGCAATCAGCTGTTTTTGTGCTTGACACTAGCTAAAAACTAAAGGTGGCCGTGGCGTAGTGGGTAGAGTGTGTGACTCTTACGCCAGAGAACCCAGGTTCGAATCCTCCATCCGACACAGAAAGTTTTTTCAATTGAATTAATTTTTCTGTTCGGCCGTCACCTCTCTGCAGACAATGGCAAACCTCAGAGAGTAAAAACTGCCATGAAAAGCTTCTTGAGAACATAAGCCGTTCGGAGTCGGCGTAAAACATGTAGGTCCAGTTCTCGATCATTTGTGTGCAAACATTTCACATTACACACAACACAATTGATCATAAGAAGCTCGGTCAAAGTCCTTTCAAGGGCTGAAATGGCCAATTCGTTTTTTTTTTTTACTAGATAAAAGCATGATATAGGCTGTATTCAGAAATGCAACTGATTCAGCATCACTGCGCAAAATGAGCTGTCTACACTGTCCTCACCACATATGTCAAGGAAAGTTGGCTTAGTGAGGCCAGTGTAGACAGCTCATTTTGCGCCATAATTATACCAGGTAGCCTTGACAACTGGATTTTTTCTCAGGGAGCCGACCAGAGATTGTCAAAATCAATACAAAGTTTAACTTGTCATCTGTTCTGCTGCTAAATTGTTTTCTCTTTTTCGATGCATTTTTGACAACTCCTGATCGCCAACATAACTGTCACTCCTACCTCGTAATTATAATATCATGGCTAGAAGTACTTTTAGCACTATTATTAAATTTCATTCATAGGTTTTTTTTTGCAATTTCAAGACTTCTTTCACATTTTAAAGTTTTTATTTTTTTTCCGATTTTCGGCATATTCGGCTCGTTTTCGGCATTGCATGAATACCCTTACTATTTGCACTATTTGCAACTTGGACACATAAAATATTTTCCTCATTTGCGATTTCTACGAATTTCATCGTCTTGACAACTAACCATGGCAGAATTATAAGGTAGGGCCGACCCGGAGAAGAATGAAGTAGAATGCAGAGAAAATGCCGGCTAGTTGTCAAAATCAGCTGTTCATCTCGAGTTTCTTTATATTCACGTTTCGCAGAATTGCTACAAGTTTTCTTGCTTTTTTAAGACTTCTTTCACCTTTTATAGTTTTTTTTACATTGTTCTCATAATATTTGAACTCCAATTATTACAAATCTAACACACGCGACAGCACAGCTTACAACTGGAAATATTAATGGTATTCATGCAATGCCGAACATTTTCCGATGCCGAATATCGGAAAATATTCGCTGTTTTTGCATGAAGTACCTTTTTTTAGTTATCGGCGAATGCCGTATATCAATCAGCTGTTCTTTAAATTGCATTGAAAAAGTGGCAACATTGGTTTAATATTTGTATTAAATATATGTAAAATATTTGAAAGGTGGCAGCAACTGGTTGCCGAAAATATTCGGCGCTATTTACGCATCAAAATCGTGCGGAAAACTGGAAACTATGCCGAATATCAGATTCCATACAAATTTTGACAGTTCATATTCGGCGTTTTCGGTTTTTCCGATTTTCGGCATATTCGGCTCGTTTTCGGCATTGCATGAATACCCTTATTATTTATTTACTTCGTCGTTTTGACAACTAGCCGGTATTTTCATCATGCAGTATTCGTTGGCGCGTGAGGACAATGAGCAAATCGGCCATACCTTTGTTGAAGCACCCTGTCCTAGTAGCACCTACTTATGATGTTGTCGTTAAGTTTAGTTTACACATTGTGACAATTGGGCCTATTCGGCACAATCTGTTATGAAAAAATTCTGTTATTCTGTTAAGGGCCCTATAAACGACCAATTAATCGCAAAACTGGTTGATAAACTGGTTGCTGGTTGTTGAAAATAAGTCGTGTGTAGATGAGTTGAGGTGCTATTTTCAGTTTTTCAACCAGTTTATCAATCAGTTGGCAAAAATTAAAAAATTTTGATTTTTTGCGATTTCACATCAACCAGTTCTTCAACTGGTGATGTGTTTGTTGCAAAATCAACAACTAATCGTCAGATTCATAATAAAAGAATTATTTGCATTCATTTTCAATATAATATGCGCGATGTTTTCAAGAAGAAAAACTTTTTGTACTGGAATTGAAAAATTGGTCCATGCGTCTATAGAAAAAACCATCGACCAGTTTTTCAATGAGTTTTGCGATTAGATGCTCGTCTATAAGGGCCTTTATGATTTAAAATATTGATGATTTACCAAAAATCGTATTCTGCACATATTTCGTATTCTCTTATGAAATATGTTATGAATCATAGCAGATTTTTCAAACTGTCAAAAAATCTTTTACAAAATCTTAAATTGGTATTCGGCATGACAAAATCTGATATGAAATCTGTTATGAATGACAACAGAATAACAGATACATTTTTGTGTCTTTTATCATAACAAATTTTTAGAAAGTAAATATATTTGGTGTGAAAAATGCATGGAATTTCTTTAAAAATTGCTCAAAAAGGAGGTAAATGTTAAATTACACATTTAATAAATATGTGTGTGTGTTTTAAGGCGACTGTTCCGGGTTGGGGGATGTTTTAAAGGCGGCTTTTAAAAGCTGATTAAAAAAAAACTACTGCAGATATTTATAAAAACATATCGGGTTATCTGAAAAAAAAGTTTGTGGTTAACTTAAAGGCCTAAGTCTTGGGATCACCGTGGCCCGATTTTGATTTTTTCTTTCTCAAGTAAAAAAATAAATGATTTTGACCATAAAATGTCATAAATTTTCGGGCTTTTAACTTTGAAATCAAAAAATGTTTTTAAAATCAAAAATTTAAAAATCGGGTCACGGCGATCCCAAGAGTTTGGTCTTTAAATTAAGCTCAATTCTTTTTTTTTTAGATGACCCATTATGGACTTATTGTCCAACCGGAAATGTAACTTTTTTTGGACATCAATTTGCAATACCTCCTGTGGGGCTACATGCACATGAATTTTTAAAAAAATAATTTTTTGTATTCCTGAATACTTGATTAAAATAATAAAAAAAGCTTTATAAATATCTGCCTTGGTTTTTTTTTTAGTAAGCTTTTAAAAGTCGCCTTTAAAAACACGCCTTAACCCGGAACAGCCGCCTTAAAGACAAGTTTTAAATAGAAGGAAGCATCGGGCCACTTTGATTGAGTTACGCCTAAATAGCAAACCAAATTCGCTCTTCTCCGAGCGCAGTTTATCAAACACCTGAAATTAAATCATTCATAAGCAAATATGTACTCACAATATAAACTAAAGCCTCTACCGTTTTCCACTTGTCGCATGATAGTACACACCACCAGTTGAGTTAAGGCTACCAGCCAACTCTTTCCACAGCCCTTGCACTGATGCGTCGCAGTGTTTCCTCCTCGCCAGCACTGGGGTTTTTTCTAAATAAGAGCAATAAAACTCTATTTAGACTTTTTTCTCCCATTTATCTATAAAAAAATGTTAATTGATAAAATACAATTGATTATTTAAATGATTAACTTACTTTTCGCTCTAAATTGCGATTTATTTTTTTTCTTTTTTATGTGCATTTTAAGACAAATTATTAACACAAATCAGCTGTTTCATAACAGAAGTTAACGGAATTTTAGTAGATTTTTGTTTTCGAAGATTGATTACAGGATGCCGTAAAAGTTCGAAATCATGAATACCAATTTTAACATATATTTTATTTCCCACATCTGAATGATATGAATTATGAATGATAACAGAAAATGCATAACAAAATAACGTTCCATTGAGGAGCCCATAAGTGCACAGCTATTCTCTTCAAGGCTTACGGTTTTAAGTTAACTTAAATTTCGCTTTCTTTTCTATGAGTTGTCAATTGTGTTTGGAAAGATACGGAGTTTGGCTATCAGTCATGTAGCTGGCTTCTTTTATTTCACTGTTCTAACCAAATATTTTTATTTTTACGCTACAGTTGTTAAAAAAGGTACTCTTGCTGTTTAAGAAACTAAACAAAAAATTAAATTAAAGTGTTAGCATTTCTACTGCTTCTACGTGAAGAGTTCAAATTTATAAGAGTAAGAGGTTCTGAAAAACTGAATACACTCGTTATGAATTGATATAAATTGACAATATCTGCAGATTTCTTTCACTCACTTAAAGACTGAATTTTTAATAGTTCCTGGAAAGGATCCTCATAAAAAAGATGGTTTAAAATGTCAGTTTGGCATTAGCGCCTTAAAAAAAATCGTACAAAATGTTTTTGAATTTTTTCTATTCGATAGAAATTCAGATTGTAACTCATTGTCATAAGTAAAATGGTCGTTTTGTTAAAACCATTTTTCTGAAGCTGTCATTGGAAATACCACTTCCTTAAATATTATTTTATTCTTTTATTTTTAATTTTATTGAAAAAATTTAAAGAACATTTAGTATATATTTTATTTCTTTATTTATTAATTATATAATTATAAATCACTATTTTATAGTGTCCAACAGAAACTGAAATTCTGGTCGAAACAGAAATTCGGTCTGTTTTGTAAAATTTGGTCCAAACTGTTTACATAAAAATTAAAACTTTTTAATACAATTTTTTTATCAAATGTAAGCAGAAATCATAATATCTTAAACATACTATATTACAATAGAATATAAGAAATAAACATTTATTAAATTTTTTAATTATTTTTTGTCATATGTCATACAAAATACGAGATTTTGCACAATTGTAACGTTTCGGTTTCGGCCATATTGAGCCCTAAACACCGTAACTGACAGAAAAGGACTGGGTCGAATGCTCGGAAAAAGTCTTAATGATTGGAAAATTATTAGACTTATAATAAACGCATAACGAAAAGGGACATATTGGCTGAAACCAAATATTCGGACAAAAACTAATTATTACAAAGTACGTATTTTGAGAATAGGCGAGAGATAGGCATAGATTGAGAAAATAGGTGAAAAAAAGTCGAAAAGTTAAAGCAGCCCAAACCAATTAAATTTAGTTTACTCAAATTTCTCGAAATCTGAAGGGATATTTTAAGGCTCCACTACTCTGGAAACAATCGTCTAGCCTCACCCAAACATCGTGGCCCTCATAAATACTCTTTAAACAAAGCGCAGTCTTCGAGTATGTCGTGGATATAAACATTCTCGCCGGATGATTTCATTTATATTATTTTTCCAGTAAAGTTTATAGTTTTATCTAGAGATTATGTTGATGGTCCTTTACTGATTAAATTTGATTAGTGCTCAATACCTGTAACTGTCAAGTGAAACTTATATGCATTGAAAATCAACATTTAACAAAACCCCAAAAAAAAAAGCCAGTTTGAACCCACCAAATCTACTCGAATTTATTACACCGACACGTCAATGAATAAATTTGTAAAATTTTACCTAGTATTTTTGTTTATTTTCAATGTTATAAATAAATTTATGAGCATGGGCACTGCAGAAACATTACAGAAAAGATATAGAGAAATAAGTCCTTTAAATTGAATATAGCATTAGGTTTATTTGCTATGTAAGGAATATCAAACATTCTATGAAAATATAAATCTAAAATATATTTCTCTTTACATTGCCGTATTGCTTTTAAGTTTTTGTTCTCCCACATTCGGCATTCATTTGAATGCTCCCAATTTCCTTCTTTGAACTCATAATTAATAAAATAGAACCAAAAATTAGTTCAGCGACCTCAAAATCATATAAAATAATGTCTTTGAAGCGAATTCGTAATATATTCTTTGTTGACAACTCCCTCTCCTAGTATGCATTTTATAACAAAAATATTGACGAAATGATTTGTTGGAAGCACAATTCAAAAATACACCACCAGTATTTACACAGTACAGTAAAAATAAGAGCAAAAATAGATTCAGCGTCCTCGAAAACATAAAATGATATAATGTTTTCACTTTATCTGCCATATTTTCTACAGCTAAAAAGGAAAATTCGTTTATTTTGAAGAAAAATCTATTTTTCAAACCCTATTAATAAAATTTTAAGCGAAAATCATGTTTTAAATATTACCAAATGCAAACATGCTGTAGTTAAAGAAAAAATAATTTATATCGCTCATTAAATATTAATTATTGAAATTTTCTTTGAACAATATCACTTATAAATGGTTCGAAACTATCGCTTAGATTGGCAAAAAAAGGTCAAAACCACAATAATAGTACGCTCTAAGAAATTTTGACATTAGAATCGCTAAAAGAGAGCCTGCTATGATGAGTAGTAGAAGAAACATTTTTAGCTATGCGATTTGAAGCTCAGAAACGGATCTCAGCCAGATCGTTGTAACATAGAACTAAATTTTTTTTCAAATTAGCGATGAGTTTTAGCTTCAGCTTTCGCGCTTTCAGACTCTGACCTCAGAAGATAATCAAAACATTCTTAATTTCTGCTGGTATGTAGAAGGTTCACTGTTTTTGTTTGATTTGGCAAACAGCTTCCATTTATGCAACAAAGCCATCAACGATTTTTGGCAGTGATGTTAACACAATAATTACTGTGAATTGGAACAAAAATTTCTGTGGAAATTTTTACACTATTCTATTTATTGTATGTATAAGAATAATGTGAGCAACATTTCCAAAGCAAAAAGAATTACACGCACGTACTTTGAAAAGAAGTACATAAGAAGAACATAGAGTAAATATGAAGTAAAAGAAAAGTGCACCCAGGAAAAAATATGAAAAAAATGGGTGAATAAATCCATTGCACAAGAACTTTTATTTATAATAGAATAAAAATTAAATGCAGCTTACAATTTATTGCTTATTAATATAAATAAATTTTGTGAAAAATACGTTTTATTTCCACATAACAAAAATCAAAATGAAATAAAAAAACAATAGTAAATATATATCTAAACACATATCGGGCCCACATTACATAACAACTCACAACACAAAACTCATAAATTTTCAGAAAAAGCAAAAAACTGGCGAGCCTGCAGAATCAATAAAACTAACATAAAAAAGGCCAAAGGTGTGTATTATGGATTGATTTGTGAAAAAATTTAGATTCTGTTTTTTGACACAGAAATTTTGAGTTGTGACGGATTCGTACTGCGTATGCAATAAGAGTATGATTTTTTTTATCAAACAATTCATTGCTTAAATCATTTCATAAATAAAAGGTACATAGTATTTTTCAAGTTCCTTAAAGTTAACTATTCCTTAAGTTAATTAATGCCAAAATATTCATTATATACATAAAACTCATCTATATGATCTTACATAGATCTTCACAAAAGCGTAAAATCATTTCTTAGAAATTGAACGGTTGTACAATATCAAGTTCTTATCAACGATTTGGTCTGAAGAATTCCTTACATTTTGCTTGTATTCAATCGGTTTCAATACTGAACACCCTAGTTGGTTATCGGTTGTGTAGTGACGTAAGTGTAGGCTTCTTCTAGAACATATCTTGTTGCAAAGAAATAAATTTAAAAGTTGTTATCTCGAAATTTTATCAAAATATAGTGTTATGTTGAAACTGTGTGCACTTAGCTGTGATGAGACTGTCGTATGTTTGTTGTAAGTTTTTGATTTTAAAACAAAAATTTGAAGCTTAAAAAAATAAAATTTGTCTATGGAAATGTCAATTTATGAAAAGCAGCTGACAATTTTCTTTCAATAATTTTGATGATAACAACAAGTCATTATCAAAGAAAAAAAAAGCAGCTTTATGATTTAAACAGCATATTGTTATTTTTACGCCAACTAACGCAAGCGTATTTTGATTTATTGTTGTTATGCATGCAAACGCCAATACGCACACACGCTTAAATAAAAGTGTCCCTTGGATTTTTTGTGCCTCATATTTTTATGCCTTGTTTTTTTTTTCAAAAATAAAATTTGAAGCTCAAAAAAAATAAATTTTGATAAAAAATGTCAGTTGCTTTTCGTATATTTAGCCTGTTCACAGTTTGAATACGCAGATCTGTTATATTTATTATATTTTATTTTTACGTAAACTCACGCTATAATTACGCTATGTTAATATACGTTTAAATTGTGAATAGCCAATATTTTTAGATTTTGACAGAACAGATATGGCGTAAAAATACAAGGCACAACAAGGCACAACAAATATGTAAAGTACCCCCACTTTTATTTACGCGTTTTGCACAACAACAATTAAGCATGCACAACAATTATAAACTAAAATACTCCTACGCAAGTTGGCGTAAAAATAATAAGTCGTAAATATTCAAAATAATTTGTTTGAAGCACCCTGTTTAGATGTTATGAACTATCTGCTGCTAGATGACGCTGTAAACGTTAGTGAGGGCTTTTGAATACAGCTGTCAAAATCTGAGTACAGTTGTCAGCACAGCTTGGAATTGCATTGAAGTGAGAAGGCGGCATTTTCGCTAATATTTTTGTACATCATTAACAAACATGATTTGTACATCAAACATTAAGATAAGTTTATAAATAAAAATAACGAGATTAAATCGAGCCTGTAAAACTCTCGCCTATGATGCGTCCCACCGAAGTTAGTTTAAATAATCCTCCGACGGACTCCATCTCGGCTGTTAAATTTGGGCCGGATACGAATCAATACCTGATTGCGTCTTCCTGGGACGGAACAGTGCGATTCTATGATGTAGTCAATAATGCGATTCGTCAGAAATTCATGCATGAATCTCCGGTGCTCGATGTGGCATTCATGGTAAGTGACTGGCAGTGATTTGATTTCTAATGATTTACTCTAATGTTGGTTATGCTTCCAGAGCATTGTTCATGTGGTCACCGGTTCGCTGGATAGTCAGCTCAAATTGTTCGATGTGAATACACACACAGAAAGTGTGGTGGGCACGCACGACAATGCTATACGTTGTGTCGAATATGCCGAAAGCGTGAACGGCATACTAACAGGAAGCTGGGACAAGACAGTCAAATTATGGGATCTGCGTGAAAAACGTTGTGTCGGCAGCTACGAGCAAAGCAACGGCAAAGTTTATTCAATGTCTGTAAATGATGAAAAGATTGTGGTAGCAACCTCAGATCGCAAAGTGCTCATTTGGGATTTGCGTAATATGGAAGAATATATGATGAAGCGCGAATCCTCACTAAAATATCAAACACGTTGCATACGCATCTTTCCCAATAAAGAAGGCTATGTTATGTCTTCGATAGAAGGACGCGTTGCTGTTGAGTATCTAGATCCGGATCCTGAGGTGCAAAAACGCAAATTCGCCTTCAAGTGCCATCGTAATAAGGAAGCCAATATGATGGAGCACATCTATCCAGTAAATGCAATAAGTTTTCATAAAGTTTACAACACCTTCGCCACAGGTGGCTCAGACTGTTTGGTCAATATATGGGATGGATTTAATAAGAAACGTCTCTGTCAGTTTCATCAATATGACACATCAATCTCTTCGCTACACTTCAGTGATGATGGCAGCACTCTGGCCATTGCCTGCTCCTACATGGATGAGTTTGAAAAGGAGCCAGAAAGCATACCTTGTCCGGTGATTTATGTACGTTATGTTAACGATCAGGAAACAAAGCAGAAGTAGGCATTGCGCAAGTAAATAATATACGAATATATGACTTAAGTTCGCATTTTTTTATATATGTATGCATATATATTTAGTCATCAATATAAGATTTTTTAAATATGTAACACTTAAAATTAGGATTTTTAATTTCACTACTTAACAGCAGATTCAACTAATTTGTTTGATTTAGAGCGCTGCAATGATTTCCATTTATTAGTCCATCGAAGATTATTCCATATATTTTCTCGATCTCCAATAACACACAGCAGTAACTTCAGCACATAATAGACCAACTCAACAAAACTTATAATTGAAGCACCCATAAATAGTGCTAGTGTGCCGCCAAAGGAAGCTAGAAGTTAAAAATTTATTAAAAGGACAACAAGTTTGGAACAGCTTTATTCTCATCTCACCAAAGAGATCCAGCAGTGTGTATTCAAGACCTGTTGAATATTTGATCATAAAGTCATTTGCAAAAAAGATATCGAAAGATATAGTTTTGATTCCTGTATTCTTTCTGTTAGTTAAAATTAATGAAACTTAATGGAGCAGTTGGTGAAAAACAATAAAAAAAAGGATCACTTACAATTGAACTGCATCAAAGTTTACCAAATAGTTAATAGCATCACAACTTTTAACGCAGTCACAGTTCATGCCTCGGCGCGCATCCTTAATGTAAAGGTCCTCGGCGCTTGATTTAGAATAGCTGAATATATCTGAAATTAAAGTGTCGTGAATTTCATACAGGCTTTGTTTTAAAGTTCTACAACAGTAGCATACAGAGGCCGCACAATGGTTGAAACTTGGAAATAAATACCAAAATTCATAACCTCTTTTTTGGTGAATTTTTTTCTTTGCGTTATTTAAGAATATTCTAATTAGCATGATTCCAGAATATTTGTAGGCTTTCTGCGTAGACGCCTTGAAAGTAGATTAATGTAAAAACATTAAAAAATTTCGTAAAATATTGATATTTTCCAAGAGTTATTTACAGACGATTGAGAAAATGTATTGCACTCTGGCTTTTTTTTTAATGTACAAAAACTATTATTGAAAAAGATTTTTGCATTCTTGAAAATCTATATATTTATTCCGGTAAGGGTCCCCATATTCCAGCAAATCTACGAACGCTACAGCAACACTTAATATATCATTAGAAAGCTGTAGGTTAGCAGAAAATTATTCGATTTTTAATAAAAGGCACGGTTGATCAGATATGAGCGTTTGAAGTTGGAAAAATGGTTGACTCGCACTAAAGTGAATGAGAAAGTTTGATTTCCAAAGCAAAGTAGGCAAGTACTCCCGATTTTCGGGGCGTTATCACTAGCTATTTTTTTAATAAATTCCTTATGCAAAATTGATATGACAAAAAAAAAGTAAATTTATTTTTTAGCAGAGTAAAACATCATGATCTTCGGGTGTCGACGGTATTTTAAATAAAGAAATATTTTTATTGGACTTTAAGTTGAGCCATTGAATAACAATAATATAGAATGGACACTGCGAACATTCGCCATTACGCCATCCACATGTCGCTGCAATCGTTTTGTATATCAGCAAAGTTTTTCACTTGGTTTTTGCACATAACTATATAATAAATCGGGGATTAGCCGAAGCGGACCACAGTGGGTCCCTTTTCGTCCAGTGCACATAACTAATAAAATCCAAAATTGATCCCAAAACATACAGAAATAACATACCACCTTGTTCAAGGTCAGTAGCTTCTGCATTGCTGAAAAGTGTTTTATTTATTTATTTTTTTTATTGAATTCATTGTAATTTTAAAGCCCACAGGATCAATTAATCAAAATCACAGCAGTTTCATAATGTGCGAGTGAAATATTCGATTAAAACTTAATGTTCAAAAACTTATTAAATGATATGAAGTTAAATCAGCTTTCCCTAACAAAACTTAAAGTAACAAGTGAGTGGGTACCCGAAAGCGACAAGATTATGATAAGATAGTTACTAGAGAAGGCGAATTGCTAAGGTGACGAATAAGGTTGCTTTTGAAGACATTGCAGCTTAATGAGAAACACCTCCAATTTCTAGGTAAGGTGTTCCAGAGTCTAGCTGTTCTAATGAGTAACGATCTTTCAAATTGTGATGACGAGATCTTGGGGAAAACAATCTGAATGTTTCTGGAAGTTCGTGAAAAGAAAATAATTCAGCAATGTTCTCAGGTGTTTGAAATTTCACAATTTTTTAGTACATCGACAGAAGTCTAAAATGGGCAAATCCTAAGAACGAACAAGTTATAAAGCGGATCACGTGGTTAGAGATATGCTCTCTACGTCTAACGTTATACAAAAAGCTAACAACCCTATTAAGAAGTAGTTGGACTTTGCGGAGATTGTAAGACCAGGTACCAGAAAAAACTTCTAGTCCATAAGTAATGAGAGACATTAGTAGAGCATGAACTCTTCTTAGCTTGATTCTTAAAGGCAGATGTAGATTAAGACTATACAGTTTCCTTAAGGTCAAATTAATTAAGGAAATTAAACTGGTAAAATTAGACTCAAGAGACAAGTTTTTATCTATGACACAGTGCGACAGCCAAAATGTGAGTAAGAAACTGACTACTGTTAAAATATGTACTGTTCAAATATATCCGAGCTCTTTATCATACATCTGGCACCCAAATTTCTCCATCACGTCAGGATTTTGAGAAAACCGTGATTGAAGGTCAAAAAAATTCTCCATAGAGAAATCAACTTGAAGCGTCGAAACTAAAAGTTGTACGCGATTTTTGTCTGAGGGAAGGATGTTTGTTATAAATTGATAACAATTTTTTTCTATACTTTTACACCCCCCACCCCCCTTTTTCATCCCTGTTTTTTCGTTTTTTAAAAACACTTTATTTTAGCATTTTGTTTTAGCTTTATTCTGCAAACTATTGAGAAATATAATATAATGTGTTGGCAACAAATCATCCCCATAACAAATCATATAGGGTCTTCCCACAACAAAATTACCGTAGATCCACCATATCCAAGCAATAGACCCCCTTAATACAAAATTTTTTTTTCACTTATATGATGTCAACTGTTGAGATATGGGCGAAAAAACTTTGCAGACATATCGACTGTTATTTGATATTGTAGTTGATATTGAAGTATTTATTCGTCCATATCTCAACAGTTGAAGTAGAAAAAAAAATTAATTTGGTATTAAGGGGGCCTATTGTTTGGATATGGTGCATCTACGGTGATTTTGTTGTTAGAAGACCCTATATGTTTTTTATGGTGATGATTTTTTGCCAATACATTATATAACATTTCTCAATGGTTTGCAAAATATAGCTATGATAAAATAAAATGTTTTTGAAGAACGTAAAAACAATGGTGCAAAAGTGGGGTGGGGTGGGGGTAAAATTATAGAAGACAATTTTTTATCAATTCATAACAAACATCCTTTCCTCAGAAAAAAAACCTCGTTTAGTTTCGACGCTTCAAGTTGATTTCTCTAAGGAGAATTTTTTGACCTTGAATCACGGTTTTCTCAAAATCTTGACGTGATGGAGAAATTTGGGTGCAAGATTCGTGATAAGGAGCTCGGGGATAATTTAAAACACTTGTCGGTTTTTTACTCACAAATAAATGGGGTATTTTTAGTGCGCAGTGTAATCAGCCCTAAGCATTTCATTTCATTGACAAAATCAATGGGAACATTGCTCAAGGAAATAGAGAAATCTGCGCAGATCTGCCTAGGAAGTTTAAATAACATGGCTTTCGTTTTGGAGACGTTAATACGCAGCAAATTATCTGCCATCCATGAAGAAATATAAGACAGATTACAGTTAACAACAGCTTCCAGTATATCAAGAAACTGAGGATCACCGGAGAAAACTTGTTGAATGTCATCAGCACATATGAATGGTGTGCATCCATCAAGACAATTGGTGAAATCATTGAGGTATGACATAAAAAATATATGCCCCAGAACAAAACGCTGGAGGACATCGCAGATGACGTCGAGTGGCTCAGAGTTATATTTATTACATGAGACAAATTGCTTACGGTTGAAAAGATAGGAAGAGATCAGAGTGATTTATGCTGTCAAACTCCTTACTGAGATCCAAAGACAGAAGAATGCAAACCTTAGAGTACGCGCACGTAGAACGCTTTTTTTTCTTAATGTCAGCTCTGAAACAAGGAGCCTACAACTTTTCATGAATGTGAAAAACATTTTTTCTACGCTTTAAAGCGTCATATTATCAAAGATTTGCGTACTCAAAAATCGGGAAAAAATGAAGTTTGTTTTAAAAACATTTTTAAATAGAATATTCAATATAAAGGAACACAAATGAACGCGATGGACACGGAGTCATTAAAGAAGAAAGAGATATTTCTCTGATTTGAGCAGTTATCAAGTTCTTTTTTTTTTTTGGTTTTCTTGCGCTAATTTTTTTCTCGGTAGTTTTTGAAGCTCTTTGCACAGTAATCTCGCATTCCAGCCATTTTTCGTTATGTTTATAAAATCTTTCTTTGTTGCAGTTATACTGGTGTAGCGCTTTTTTAAATTTTTGACGAAAACAGATAATTTCTCTTCTAAGTTCGATGGTATTTCAAAGTTTATTTTTCTTTGAACGTAGAACGTGAAACATCTTCCTGTTTTTTGTTTCTTAAATACTCCTCAGTCAATTCTTTATAACTAAATCTCTCCATGATTTTTGAATCAATTTATTTATTTCCAATAGCAATGGCTGAGATATTATAGCAACTGAGATTGTATCCGAATATCACTTCTTTATAAACCGTTCCATACCGTAGTGCTTTCCTAAGCCCTATATCAAGTATCAGTACCTGTATCTATTTACTTATAACCTGCACCAGTTCTATAAAGGTAAAAATTTAAAACTCCAAAACTTCACATGTTTCATACAGGTAGAATGAAATGGGTTATATATTTTGTATATCCACCTGTCTTATAGAGTTGGAATAAAAAGGGAAAATAAAACTGAGAAATCCTTTAAATTGCATGCAATAAAATACCTAAAGTTAAAATAGAATACATCATTGCATACTTATAGGGATTTGTTTAAATTAGCGTCATTCGAATATTTGGTGAGTAGTTTCAGTAAAACGAAAAAAAGCTTCTACGGGGGGATCGTGGGGAGTATAAAAGTATATATGGGGTGAAAGAGGAGACTTTCAGCTTTTACTGGATGCTTTAATTTTTTTGATCCATTTTGATCCTTAGAAGTTCTATTCCACTAAAGTTAAAATATATACAAAAAACAGTAATTTTGAAAACATTTCGTAACACCCAAAATATAAATAGTAGAGCTACAACCTAATACAATAATTTAACAATAATAGTCCAACCAACCTAACAAAAAAAAATTCAACCCTCTATTGATTATAGTTTGCGAGCAATTGTCATTAATTTTCGATGAAAAAATAAAAAAAAACTTACCTTCTTCTGAAATTAGTAAAACAGTTGTGTTTAACCGCATGCCACGCCCATAATTTTAGATATTTTAACATAAATTTTTGGCTACCTAACTTTGGATATATTTACTACCAAATGGCGCGAAAATTTTATAAATCGGTTACCACAAAAAATGGATATTTTGGCCGATGCATTTAATTCTTGAGCCACAGTGCGCCGCACAGTGACTGAAAAGTGGAAATAAATACTAAAATTCATGAGCTCTTTTGATGCATCTTTTTCTGTACGCTGTTTAAAAATAGTCTAATTTGCATGATTTCAAAATATTTTGCGTTATGTTAACATATGTTACGTCAAGTTTGCATAATCAGACCATATGGGTTGGTTCGTTCAGCAAAAACTCAAAAGAAAAATTCATTTTGATATGGTCGAATATCGGCCACAGGCGATACTTGTTAACATTATTATATAAAAAACACTTGACCTACCTCGATTCTTGTAAATGCATATAAAGTCTATTAACTTGCACTCGGGACGTTTTGTTGCTATGAAAGTAGGTAAATTAGCAAATAAAAATTAGTAAATTAATTAAACTATTTCGCAATACAGAATAGAGAAACTCACGTGCAATGGGAAAGAAGAGTGAAACGGTACAGTTGCAGACTTTTAACAGATGCTCCTGCATACAATGAGTTCGACAATTCAGCAAGTTGTAGCTTAATCCTTTTGTTGTTTTATATTTATTCGACTTCTCATCCTGCAATAAAAAGAATGTATGTATATTGCATGCCGTAAATGCGCATTTATCTCTCAGTGTAAACGTAGTATTAACAATGTTCTAATTTATTTTTAAATTATTAGTAGTTTTTTCCAACGTCGGATTTGGAATCCGATTTGGATTAATATAAAATAGATTTTCGCCTTTAATCTGACATATAAAATATGCTAATGAAATAGTTACTTCATATTAAAAAAATTATTAAATTTTTCTGTTCAAAATGTTATACGAGGGCCGTTTGATAATTCAGTGAAAAATTAAATTTCCCGCGTAGTAACTTTAAATGCAACACTGATGCTGCCAACTACCAACCGTTAATAGACTACTATCCAAATTACAGCTCGCTGCGATGCTTAGTTTGTGTTTATCAGCCATTGACAGCAGACGATCTTGTGAATTTTGGAGAAAATGTAAAAAAGAGAATTTCGTGTGTTCATCAAGCATTATTTTTTGCATAAAAAAACCATCAGACAAAACAAGGAAAGGCTTGATAAATACTATGGGGACTATGCAGCATCGATTGGAATGATTCGCAAGTGGTTTACTGATTTCCGATGCGGTCGTACAAGCACAAGTGACGCCGAATATTCTGGACGCCCAATTGAGGTCATCACACCAGAAATGGTCACTAAAATTCACCATATCATGTTGGCCAATCGCAGAATTAAAGTGCGCGAAATTGTTGAGACCGTAGGCATCTCAGACGAACGGGTGTGGATCATTTTGCGATATCATTTGGATATGAAAAAATTATACGCAAGATGGATGCCGCGTTTGCTCACTCTCGTGGCGTTTGGCGACGTTGAACAAAGTTAAAAAGGATTTTTTCCGTTGATTAGTAACCGTGAATGAAACATGGATCCATCACTACACACCAGAGACAAAGGAACAGTCGAAACAGTGGACTTCACCGTCCGAACATGCTCCGAAGAAGGCGAAAAGGCTGCCTATAGGTCTGTGTTAAGACTCAAGACCTTTAACGAGCCTTGGTCGAGTACCCGGGCACTCGAAACCAAAAAAATAAACCCGTGTAGCTGGAAAGGAAAATTACCCGTTTGATTTGATAATGAACACCCTAGTAGTTTTGCGGTAATGCGCAATGCAAATGCAAAAGGAATTTGTGCTTTTTGTAGTGGGACCCTAGAAGGGTGACAGTTAGGAGGCGAGTGTATTGAGAAGACATGATGAGAAGTAGAGGGGAAATAATAGGACCCACGTTTCATCCGTCAGCTATAACTTTGAAGTAGTCATGGAGTTCGTATACCTTGGCACTGCCATTAATACCAACAACGAAATCAGCCTGGAAATAAAGCGAAGAACAATAATTGCTAATAGGTGCTACTACGGGCTCAGTCAGTAACTAAGTACCAGAGCCCTCTCTCGATCGACAAAACTAACACTCTACAAGACGCTCCTTCTACCTGTGCTGCTTTATGGCGCTGAGGCATGGGTAGGTTCACAAAATGACGCAGCCGCTCTGGGGGTGCTCGAGAGAAAAGTTCTTCGCAAAATCTTCGGTCCTGTTCGAGTCGGCGATGAGTCTCGCATCCGAATGAACCACGAGCTGTATGACCTCTACGAAGACATTGACGTAGTGCGGCGTATAACTGTGCAGCGACTAAGCTGGCTGGGTCATGTCCATCGTATGGATGACGAAGCTCCAGCGAAAAAGGTGCTCGAGGCGAGGGTCGCTGGTCAACGACGACGAGGGAGACCATTCCTCCGATGGATGGACCAGGCTGAGGAAGCTCTAACCGCACTTGGTGTATCCGATTGGAGAATGCGCGCGCAAAGCAGATGCGCCTGGCGAGAGCTGATGAGGTTACGGCTACCTAAGTAAGTAAGTAAGTAAGTAAGTAAGTAGGTGGGGGCTCCAGAAGAGTGACAGTTAGGGGTTTGGTGAGTTAAGAGGAAATGTTGACGGTGGAAAAAATAATAGGAGATTTGGGAGAGATATGAGCAATTTTCGCTTTTTTGTATTTTGTGTTCTTGCTTGGGGACCCCCAGAAGGGTGGCATATGGGGATGGGAGGGAGTGTGTTAAAAAGAAATATTGAAAGGGAGCAAATAAAAGGAGCATTTCATACACTTAACCCACAATTAGAGAGAGATATTAGTTCCAATTGGCATACATATTTCCTTAGTTTTTGTGTTTTTTGTAGGCGGACCTCCAGAAAAGTGGTAGATAGGGGGTTGGTGTGTTGGGAAGAAATATTTTATAGGACTTAGTGGTACATTTTACACCTCTAGAGGGATCTGTTTGAAAAGCCAATAAGGAGGCGTGGCAGGTATAGAAAAGTATATATATTTCTGATCAGCATCACCACCTAAGTCGATTTCGACACGATCACAGCCGTAATTTTGAAGCTATCGCAATGAAATTCAAAACGAAAGCTTCTTTTTTAAAAATTAACGTTAAGTTAGAAAGTGAATCGAATCGGATGAAAACCACGCCTATCTCCCATACAGAGTGACTTTATTTTTACAGTGAAATACCTATAAAATCCACAAAAGTTAAGGGAATGCCTTCAAATTTTGCACGTGAGCTTTTATCTTCAATATAAATCCTGACTATGAAATTTTGATAAATCCGATGAAAACCACTCCCACCTCTCATACAAATTGGCTTTTTTTTAAACGTGAAATCTCTTAAAAACCCACCAAAATTAAAGAAATATCTTGAAATTTTGCACATATGCTTTGATATTTAATATCTCTATGATATTTGGTAAAATCGGATGAAAACCATGCCTACTTGCCATTCAAAGTGGCTATATTTTAAACCAAAATCTCTTAAAAATCCACAAAAATTAAAGAAATATCTTTAAATGTTGCACATGGGCTTTGATATATAATATCAACAATCTCTGTAATATTTGGCCAAATCGGATGAAAACCACGTCTACCTCCCATACAAAGTGACGTCGTCAAAATAGGAAAACTTTCATAAATATATAAAACCGAATGTCATCGTGTCTGTATCTAAAAATTCCGAATATATTCGAACTGAATATACTTTAATACGGCCGCAGGGGGTATTTTACCTTCGGTACCTTGCCGAAGCTCTATTCTTTACTAGTTTTATTTTGTGTTTTTTTGGGGGACCCCCAGAAGGGTGGCAGATTGGGGATGGGTGTGTTCAAAAGAAGACTTGAAGTGTGCCCGTGTAAAGCCCAGTTAATTCGAGCTACCCGAGTATCCCCGGTGCTCAACAAGCTCAGAAATCATGAGCTCTATTCCGTATATATTGGAGTCTTAGCAAGATTTATCACTGATTTTAATGTCTTTTGGTGCAAGCTAGAGTTTATGAAATCTTTTCATAAGCTAGAATCTTTTATTGAAACGTATCCACGTTCCCCGCTATAGCTCATTTCGGTTAATTTGTGCGTTATTTTGTGAGTTAAGTGTATCTATCTATTTAACCTAAATTTTAACTAATATTGCTTAAATGGGTCTTATTAACGAATTCCATGAATTTTAAATCATTTTTAGAAGAGGCCCCGATTGCCCTTTCTCATTTCTCCATACTTACTTCGAAGAGGCAACGACGCATTTCAGGGGGCATGGCTCTAGTATTGTTACTCGTTACCGTTAGCCGCGGATCCACAGCAAAGGCATTGTGTGTATTGGAATAAACAATATGTGTCAGCGTGTCACTCCATTCTTGCGGCTGCTTTATCATGATCTAAATAATGAGCGAAATCAAACCGGATTCTTCAATTAATAGATGATTGTATAAGAAGCCCAAAGCTTTTCATACCTTCATCGCAAAAGGAATTTCATTTTCAGCACGATAAAAGGTTTTGTTATATCTAAGTGAAAACTTTAGTCCATTTCCTTCACCGGCCCTGTCCGCTCTTCGTGGATAAACATCTTCAGTGACCTGTGTATATTTTTGAAACAATATTTAAGCGGTTTAATCATAGACCCTGTATATTAGAGTGTCACATAAAAGTTGAAGTTGATTTTTTTTATGACATACCCACTTCATTTTTTCGAGTGATGTTAAAATAAAAGTGAATAAAATTTCGTGTATCTAGGGCCACAGCAACCCGTGTCGACTTGCATCGAAACATGTTAGTACGTGGCGATATGGGACAAAAGTGCTAATTTTTCAAAAAACCCATATAACTTTTGTATTAGTTTTAATTTTCAAAAAAATTTGGCTCTCGATTCATTTCCAATTTAATTTTTCTTTAAAATAAGCTATCAAGCCTGAAAATAACACGAAAACTACCAGAGTTGTGATTTTTAGTTTTCGAAAAAATCTCATTATTTTTTAAAAAAACAATCGGAAAAAATCCAAATTTGAAAAATTTTCAATAAAATCTTATGGAAATATTTTCTTTAATTACACTGTACAACACGAAAAAACCCTTTGGGTTTCATAACTTTTTTTTATGTTTCCGAGGTCGTTGAAATCGAATATGAATTCAGTTTTTTCGGGTCACGTAAGGTTCTCCCTGGAGGTGGGCTCAGGGTAAGCCCTAAACCCCTACAGTTAATGATATCAAAATTTTTCCTTTTGGGGAGGGCAGGAGAGGGTTAAAATGTATCACCGACCTGCACTTTTTTCGAAGAGGAACATTTTTTCATTAAGACCTATCCCCTTTGACCCCTTTTGGGGGGAACTCCCATACAATGCATCCTAAACCCCTGCAGTCAAATAAATCGATACTTACAATTTTCGGAAGGGGGGAGAGGTTGAATATGTTGCACCGACCCCAATTACTTTTCAAAGAGGGTCACTTTTCTTCTTGGGGCCTATTCCCTCCCTCGTTAGAGGAGGCTTCCATACAATCACTCTACTGTTAATGAAATCAATATTTTCCCTCTTGGGATGGGTAGGACAGGATTAATATGTTCGACCGACCTCCAGTACTTTTTCAAGTGCAACATTTTTTTCCTTGGAAACTATCTCCGACCTATATCCGATCAGTGCTCCCATACAATGCACTGATCGCAAGGACGTTATAGTTTTCGTTATATTTGTAAAAGTTAGGCCTTCTTTTATCAAAGAGGGTTAATATGATGGTCGGAATGGATAGGTCCCAAATTGAAAAATGTTACACTTGAAAAAGTAGTGGAGGTTGGTCGTACATATTAACCCTCTCCTACCCTTCCCAATAGGGGAAACAATAATTTCATTAACATTAGGGTGCATTGCATTGGAGCCCCTAAGGAGGGGTCGGAGGAAATAAGCCTCCAAGAAAAAAATATTCCTCTTTGAAAAGTAATTGGGGTCGGTCCTACATTTTAACCCTCTCGAGGGTAAATATCGATTTAATTTACTGCAGGGGTCTAAGGTGTATTGTATGGGAGCGCCCCTCAGGAGGGGTTGAAGGGGATAAGTCCTAGCGAAAAAATGTTCCTCTTGGAAAAATAACATAATTCGGTCATACATTTTAACCCTCTCCTGCCCTCCCCAAAAGGGGAAATATATGGATATCATTAATTGTAGGGGCTAAGGGCTTACTCTGGACCCGCCTCCAGGAAGAAACTTACGTGACTCGAAAAAACTGAATTCATATTCGGTTTCAGTGACTTCGAACACATAAAATAAAGACATGAAACCCCACTGTTTTTTTTTTTCTGGAAAAGGAAAATTATTGTACAGTGTTATTAATTATGTTAAATAACATGATCGTTACGATTTTTTTATTTGCTAGAAGTGTACCTTTTTGAATATTTCGAATTTGAGTACTTTTACAAAAAAAGCACCCAAAAATCCAAATATACAAAATTAAAAAAAAAAAAAACAATAGCACGAATGGTTAAAGCATAGTCTTAAGCTATTTTCTGCAAAAAATTGAAAAACCACTTGATTTTTTTTCCAAAAATAATAAAATTGTAGTGCTATAGCATATCGATCACAAAAAAAAAAAACATAAAAAATCGAAAAACATATTTCTCAGCCGGAGTGGCTTCAATAATTCTAAGACACTGGTGCGTCGTTGGAAACACGAGAGAAGGGAAGCTTTTTCACATTTATATAGATTTGATAGCTGAATAGTTTTTCTTTTTAATAAAATAACTTTTAAAATCTAAAAAATTAAAATAACATAAAGTAAATTTTGTTTAAACACCAGTATATTTTATTACTTTTCGGTATTCCTGTTTAGACAATGTAGTCTTATATTAGAATTGATGTTTCTTTTAGCTTGCGTCCATCACAACAAGATAATTTAATATCAAATTATTAAAATTTATATTTTCAATTCCAGCGTGCCAAAAGTCATATCTCAAAAAGTATTATAGGTAGAGACATGAAACAAGGCTATCCTAAAAGGCTATCCTAAACTAACAAAAAGGTGCTTCTACTTGCTACAAGATGTCACGATGATTTTTGTTAGTTTTTGTAGTATTACCAAAACACAATCCTCTATTTATTGATAGATTGTGACGATCGACCGCAACAAAGCTTCTGTTATACTTAACATTGAATCAACAACTCTTTCTAACAAAGCATTGTGGCCTGATGGATAGTGTATAGAGCTCTTAATCAATGGGTACGAGTTCAATCTTCACGACGGGCCAAAAAAATCTTTTAATATATAATATTAAAGTATGTATTTAATTTTCTTGTTGTAATAAACGCAAGTTACAAAAAAACCATCAATTTATAAGAAAAAAAACCTGTCGAAAGTTTTTGAGACTTGAGACTCAAGCAAATCACTAAACGAGGCGTAAGAAGCTTCGCTTCAAAAAAATATTTCTGATATTTCGATGCAAGCCAGCCGCAACCCGTCGATTACTGCAACCCGTCAGTGGCCCTAGGTAACGAAATTTTATTTACATATATTGTAAGATCATTTTTACAATATATCGGTTTTTTTTTTACCATTGCTTGGTAAATGAGTGCTGAAAAGGGGGGTGTGGATGGAAGGGTTGAAAGCAGAAAATTTTACTTCGGAATTTTGTTTGGACTAGTTAGGTGGAAAACATACTGAAAGTCGCCACCTCTAGGAGTTGAGCCCGAGGGGGGGAGTGGGAGGTAGCGGCAAAAAGAAGGAAGATCCCATTTTTTGGTATTTTGCTTACATCTCGAACACAATGCGTCATAGGACATTTTGTTATACTACATTATGAAAGCTAATAAAATTCTCTTGACCTTTGATTCCATACACTTTTTATCTATTCCCAATTGTTGTAGATGTATTGCCCCTACCAAGTCAAACTATCGAATGTGAAAATCGATACATGTCAGGAGAGAAAAAAACCCTTATAACGGTGAACCCAAAATCAGCCTATTACCAAAATGGCAAGCTTTTTAATTTTTTCTATTACGAAAACGAATTTTTCACATTCGATAGTTTGACGTGGTTGGGACGATATAAGCTCCGGAAAACGGTCGATTTCAAAAAATGTATTTTTTACCTCGCGTTTTTTGTCATAAATTGCTCTATAACTTGCAAACAGTTCATCTGAGGAAAACAGTCCCCAAAAAATACTTGTAGAGAGTTAAATTCTCTTTAAGAATATGTACACATATACTATATATCATTTACCGTGGAAAAGTTATACTAATTTAAAAAATTTCGCCAAATTTAAAAATTCCGGTTCAATAACGCAAAGCCCATTATTTCCACTGTTTTGAGCTGCAACCGAAGATTTAAGGTTACATATCAATTTAAAAAATGTGACCCCCTCTCCCAACAAGAAATATAGAAAAGAGTTATTTATTTACATCAGTGTTATTATCAGTTACATTTGCCAAATTTGGTTGAAATCAGAAAAGCGGTGTAGAAGGAGTTTGATTAGAATTAAAATTGACACGCCCCTTGTCCAATCATCCCACCCACTTTTGTAGGCTTAAAACTTCTCGTTATAGCAAAGAATATGTGTGTGAAATTTGGTTGAAATTGGAGAAACGGTGTAGATGGTGCTAGTTTAGAAATAAAGTACCACCCAATTTTATAAACTTAAGACTGCTCAAATTACCAAGGACAATATGTGCAAAATTTGGTTGATATCAGACAAACGGTGTTGAAGAAGTTCGATTAAAAGTAAAATGCCACGCCCACTTTCCAAGTCTAAAAACTTCACATTACACCATATGCGTATATAGAATATATGTGCAAAACTTGGTATCTGTTGGATAAACGATATGAGTGAAATTCGTAAAACGAAAGTTTTTCCATTTTGCTGACGTTACTTTGTATAGGAGGTAGGCGTGGTTTTCATCCGGTTTTGCCAAATATCATAGAGATGGTGTGTATTATATATCAAAGCTCATGTGCAAAATTTCAAGACATTTCTATATTTTTTGTGGATTTTTAAGCGATTTTACGTTTTAAAAAAGCCAATTTGTATGGGAGGTAGGCGTGGTTTTTATCCGATTTTGTCAAATATCATCGTAATGGTCTACTTATAAATATCAAAGATTATGTGAAAAATTTCAAGAGCTTTCTTTAATTTGAGCAGCTTTTGAAGAGATTTTACGGTTAAATAAAGCCACTTTGTATGGGAAGTAGGCGTGGTTTTCACCCGATGTCTTCAAATTTCATTGTCAGGATTTATATTCAAGATCAAAGCATACGTACAAAATTTCAAGGCATTTTTTTAATTTTTGTGGTTTTTTAAGAGATTTTACGGTTAAAATAAAGCCACTTTGTATGGGAGGTAGGCGTGGTTTTGATCTGATTTGGCTCATTATCGAACTTGATCTCCATTTATTAAAAATAAGCTTATATTTTAAAATTCCTCGCGATAGCTTTACATACTTTAAAATTTAAAGTAATTTAAAATTAAGTAATTTAAAATTACTGTTGTAATCGTGTCCACAGACGGACAGACGCACAGACAGATGGACACACGGAAATCGACTCGGGAGGGGATGGTGATCAAAAATATATATATTTTTCTATAAATGCCACGCCTCCTTATTGGCGTTACAAACGGAATGACAAAGTTAATATGCCCCTTTCGCAGTACGCGTTGTGGTATAAAAATCGCGAATTTTTGGCCCCAAATCTAAATATTTTAGCCTCCAGTCTGTCTGTCGACACGATTACAGCCGTAATTTTAAATATATCGCGATGAAATTCAAAATATAAGCTTTTTTTTTAAAAATGAAGATCAAGTTTGAAATGAGTCAAATTGGACGAAAACCACGCCTATCTCCCATTAATTTTTAATTTTTTAAAAATTAAGACTTAATTTTTATAGTAAAATCTCTTAAAAATCCACAAAAATCTAAGAAATGCCTTCAAATTTTGCACGTATGCTTTGATCTTTAATATAAATTCTGACTATGAAATCTGAAAAAATCGGATGAAAACCACGCCTACCTCCCATACAAAGTGACGTCATCAAAATAGAAAAACTTTCATTTTCCAAATCCCACCCACATCGTTTATCCAACACATACTAAATTTTGCACATATATTCTATATACACATATGGGGTAATGTGAAGTGCTTAGACTTGAAAAGTGGGCGTGGCATCTTACTTTTAATCGTACTTCGTCAACACTGTGTGTCAGTTAACAACATTTTGCACATATTGTCCTTGGTAATTTGAGCACTCTTATGAGTAAGTTTATTAAATTGGGCGGTACTAGACAGGGGGCGTGGCAGTTTATTTTTAAACTAGCTCGATCTACTCCGTTTGTCCGATTTCAACCAAATTTCTTACATATATTCTTGAGCATAATGACAAGTTTTAAGCCTACAAAAGTGGGTAGGATTGGACAAGGGGCGTGCCATTTTAATTTAAAGCAAACTCCTTTGTCCGACTTTTTCAAAATTTTCCATATTTTTTGGAATAATGAGCAGTCAGCAGTCTAGAAAATTGACTCGAATTAAACAGGGCGTGGCACTTGAATTTTAAACAAAATTATTTTACGCCGTTGGTATGAATTTGCACATACCAACCAAATTTTGCACAAACATATATTCTTTAGCTTAATGAGCAGTTTACAAATTACTCCATGTGGCAGCTATGGGTAAAATAAAATTAATCGTATGAGACAAATATTTTTTTAGATTATACATAAACATTTTTTAGACGGCTAAAGACTTTGAATATACTTCAATACGGCCGCTGGGGGGTATTTTAGCTTCGTTACCCTGCCGAAGCTCCATTCCTTACTAGTTATTTCATAATCTTAAAGAGGTTATAAGAGGAAATCAATTTTGATTTTCATTCTATATGCCGCACTCTTCCTTATGACGGCAGTATACCACCTTGTTCAAAAAGAAAGGTTCATTCACGCTGTGAACCGGACTTAACTCTCCGATTCGAAAAGTTTTTTTTTAGTAGGTTTCCACATGTGTCTATGAGAAGGCTGCCAAATATCAGCGTCTCTCGATGGCATTTGGTAAAGTGACAGTGTTTTGTTTAAAACAACTTTTTTCGTCTCTTCGAATTTTACGATGGAAGAAAACATTGAGCCTGATTCACTCGTCTGATGCCTGGTTTGCGTGTCATGCTCGTATACCCATGTCTCATCACCAGTAATGATGGATTTGATGAATGATTCGTCGTTTTCGACCACTTCCAGCATGTCTTTCGCGATAGCAACTCGGTCTCTTTTTTGCATTAAATTTAGTTCTTTCGGTACCAACTTCGCAGCGACACGTCTCAAGCCGAAGAAATGCCGACGTCCTCTGCTATCTCTCTAATCGTCAATTTGCGATTTTTGACCAACATTTCTTTGATTTTTTCAACGTTTTCTTCGGTAGTCGAACACGATGGCCACCTGGTACGAGGGTCGTCTTCTACTTCGTCTTGGCCACTCACAAATCGGTTAAACCACTTTTTTGCCTTCTGATACGATAGAGCCGAGTCACCGTAACATTTTACCAACATTTTACGCGTATCGGCGCAGTTGACACACTTTTCCACACAAAATTTGATACAAACTCGTTGCTCAATTTTTTCTTCCATCGTAAAAGAATGAAATCGAAGACACGAAAAAAGTTGTTGTAAACAAAACACTGTCACTTTACCAAATGTCAACGAGAGACGCTGATATTTGGCAGCCTTGTCAAAGGCACATGTGACAACCTACAAAAAAACTTTCGAATCGGACAGTTAAGTCCGGTTCACAGTGTGAATGAACATTTCTTTTTGAACAAGGTGGTAGGTACACATATTATTAAGGAGAATTTAAATTTCAGATAAACTGTTTGCAAGTTATAGAGCAATGTATGGCAAAAAACGTGTGGTTAAAAAAACACCTATACTCCCTGTTTGATGCAATCAGTAAGCGTTCTGTCCTACCTAACTTTGGCATTGTAATTGATGGAGGATTCCTCATTCATAAAGTAGTTTGGCCGAGATAACGCACAGTGGTCACTATATGTGAGACCCTACATAAAATTCATAAAGCGTAACTACCCAGGGAGAATGTGTACTGTTATATTCGACTGATACACCAACTGTGCAAACAGCACAAAGACAGCTGAACAAGAGCGTAGGTATTGACTAAAGCAGTCTGCGGATATAAATTTCATTTCAGAAATAACGACCGATGTGAAGCAGGAAAATTTCCTCTCAAACAGCAACAATAAAAATAACATAATTGCCATTCTCCGATCTCAACTTAATAGCAACGGTATGGAGACCAAACCAGCTCAAGACGATGTTGCCTCCATGGTGTTCTCTACTGCCATTGAAAAATGCAAAGATTCTCTATTTACAGTAATTGGAGCAGATGTTGACTTGGCAGTTCTGCTCATGGACTAATTGCAAGCACCTAGCAGAGACAAAGTCCCTACCACCTATTATTCCACCTATAGTCAGAATTTGCAGTAACTAGGTCAGAACGACATATTATTTCTACACGCCTTCACTGGATGCGACACTACTTCTGCTGCAGTTCGGAGAAGAATAGTTGGTTTCTGTAAACTCTTCTTCAGGTAACTTGAACCTCTCCTTATCACATTTACAACGAAAATCGACTGTTTTTCGGTGCTCATTTATAAACATCAATTGGGAATAGGTAAAAAGTAGATAGAATCAAAGTTGTAGGCCATTTCATCATAGTAAAACAAAATACCCTATGACGCATCGTTTTCGAGATGAAAGCAAAAAATGGAAACTTCTTCGTGCCCAACTCGCTCCCAACTCCCCCCCCCCGGATCACCTGCGAGGGGTGAGGACTTTTAGTATGTTTGTCATATAACTAGTCGAAACAAAACTCCGAAGTCAAACTTTCTGCTTTGAATCCTTCTATCCACAATCATTTGTTGCTCGGACTATATGCCTTAAAAAACAACAGAAACTTTTTTGGGACACACTACTGTACATGATTTAATTAAAGAAAAAAAAACCTACCATTATGTTTTTAGACTGCTCCGATATGAGCGAGTTAAAAACCAAACAGATGCCCTTCTCCGTACGTTCGGGCACGAATATCTTACAGCAGTCATAGTTCAAGTTCTTAAATCTGCATCCAGGCACAAAGAGCTCTTCACACCGGAATGCCAAAAAACTCGCCAACTTCGTTATGCTGATAAATTTGTCAAGCAACTCCAAGCTTGTGCGTTTCTTCTCTGCTCCAGCAAATTTATCAAATGCCCCGAATTCTGCAGTCTCCATACTTTTGACTAGACTCCGAAATAACACACGTATCCTTGTACTTGTGTTAAGCGGCAAAAAGCGATTTTCCGCCAAACTAGTACGCATCGTATTAATGTGATTGAAAGGACAAACAGCGATGGCAGGAAATTCAATCTTGTTGATACCCATGCGTGTGGTTTCAACAACTGTCTTTAGCGTTTTGAGTTCGAGACGTTCCGCTAATTTTGTATACATAAAGGCACTGCCAAATATTGCTGAAAGTATGACAGCTACCCAAAAATAACGTTCCCAGCTACGCTTGTACTCTGACCAGAGATAATGAATACCATGTATGCAGCAGTTCGGAGTAGCATAGCGTTCCACAAGTTCGCGGTATCTGCGATACTTTAGCTTAAGCTGGTTATTTTTTGATTTAGCAAAGATTTGCAAGCCACTGTTGGTAGAGGAGGAAAACTTAGGGTGACGATACTGCACCAGCTCATTTTTGTAGAACATTTGTAAGAATTAAACTGAATTACTTGAACACTATTTGGACAATGAATTCAATGAAAAAATTCAACCACAAAATGAGGTTTTGATGAATACAACAGAAGTGTTATTATTACTTATTATATCTTTTGCACTCAATGCTTTCCAATTAGTTGAATTTACTTTAAATGATTGTCTTAGATGTGTAATTTTGACAAGAAGTTTTAACCTACTTATAAATGAATAAACTAAATTAAGTTTACTGCGCTTACTTTAAGTGAGCATTAATTTATTAAATTTCCGACGTCAAACAAATTATTTAATATTTAACAAGGAATGGTGGTAGTATTTTTAGTCTAATGAATTTTACCAAAAACGTTTCATAGCCAAGGTTATAGAACACATCCCTAAGGAGCGCAGCTACAAACAAAACTTTTTGTTTAAAGATCAAGAAGAGGTTAATAGAAGGGTGGGTGGGTTAAAATGTGATTACGTATATGTTTGACGTGCAGTGGTTGAAAAGTGGAAAATACTAATCACCATGAAATCTTTTGGAGATTTTTTGTATTTTCTAAAGTTTTCTGTTTCCAAAATTGTTTACGAAAAAAAAAAACGAAAATGGCCATTTCAGCCCTTGAAAGGACTTTGACCGAGCTTCTTATTATAAATTGTGTTGTGTGTGATGTGAAATTATTGCACACAAATGATCGAGAACTGAACCTACAACATTTTACGCCGACTCCGAACGGCTTATGTTCTCAAGAAGCTATTCATGGCAGCTTTTACTCTCTGAGGTTTGCCATTGTTTGCAGAGAGGTGACGGCCGAACAGAAAAATGAATTCAATTCAAAAACTTTCTGTGTCGGATGGAGGATTCGAACCTGGGTTTCTGGCGTAAGAGTCACAGACTCTACCCACTACGCCACGGCCGCCACCAAAATTGTTTAAGTACTATTAATATATAACAGAAGTTATGATAAAAGAACTAAAGCTTATAGTGCATGCAATCTGTTTTATTTATTTGCTACATATACCATAAACATCACTGAAAGAGTTTATTACATCTTTAAAAAAAAATTTTTAGCAGAATATTACTTTATGATCTAAGTGTGTCATGCGTATCTTATATATTTAAAAAAAATGTTTTTATTGAATTTTAACTTAAAAATTTCTGAAAACGCACGATAGAAGTGAAAACTTCTAATTTTCCTATTCGGAAAGATATATCAACATATGTGCATAAACAATAACATTTACCATATATGTATTATATAATAAATAAGTTTGCTAAATTAGAAAGAAGTCAAAATTAAATGAAAAAAATTTTTAAATTTAATTCAAAATCTGGATTTGGGGCTGTTGGAAGGTATACTTATATTTTACTATATATCTTTACTAATGCTAGCTGAACTTATAAAAGCAAAATTTTGATTATATTTATATCAAATACTGTGGTCGGCATAAATATTTTGACTAAAGCTGGCATCGCACGTGCTCTCTGCAGAAAATCTAATGGTAAACGATTCTCTTTTATTGTGATAAATTATTGTAAAAACATGGTGTGATGAATTTAAATCTGAATAAACGAACTCATTTAAGCCACGTTTTTCGAGGTAGTAAGTCGTTCATTTAACAAAACGATTACAAAAAACCTCTTACAAAAACACTGATTGGACCTTATCAGTTTGGCTTTCGACCTGGAAAGTCCACCATAGACCAGATTTTCACGCTACGACAAATTATAAAAAAAAAACCCACGAAAATCAAATTGTCCAGCTCCTTGCGTACCCTGATGATATTGATACTGTCGGCAGAACCAAGAGAGATGTTACCGCTGCTTTCACCGCTATCGAAAAGGAATCAGCCAAACTGGGTTTGACGATAAATGAGGGTAAACCAAAGTATGTGCTGTCTACGAACAATGGAGCGCGGCGTCTATACTCCCACGTTTCATCCAGCAGCTATAACTTTGAAGTAGTCAAGGAGTTTGTATACCTTGGCACCGCCATTAATACCAACAACGAAATCAGCCTGGAGGTAAAGCGAAGAACAATAATTGCTTATAGGTGCTACTACGGGCTCAGTAATCAACTAAGTTCGATCGACAAAACTAACACTCTACAAGACGCTCATTCTACCTGTACTTCTGTATGGCGCTGAGGCATGGGCAGTTTCGAAAACTGACTCAACTGCTCTGGGGGTGTTCGAGAAAAAAGTTCTTCGCAAAATCTTCGGTCCTCTCGGAGTTGGCGATGACTATGAACCACGAGCTGTATGAGCTCTACGAAGACATTGACGTAGTTTGGCGTTTAACTGTGCAGTGACTACGCTGGCTAAGTCATGTCCATCATATGGACGACGAAGGTCCAGCAAAAAAGATGCTCGAGGCGAGGATCGTTGATTAACGACGACGAGGGAGACCATGCCTCCGATGGATGGACCAGGCCGCAGAAGCCCTAACCGCACTTGGTGTATCCGATTGGAGAAGGCGCGCGCAAAGCAGATGCGCCTGGCGAGAGCTGATGAGGTCGGCCGAAAGCCGAACACGGGTTGTTACGGCCACCTAAGTAAGTAAGTATAATCCCATCATTGAATCATCTACTAGCTTTTGTAGTTATATCTAAAGTCTGCTTTCCGTATGACGTACTCGGCGTTGTTGAAGGTTGGGACATTCGCATAGTAGATATTTGTTCGTTTCTATTTCTTCGACATCTCCACGTCTTCCATAGTAGTCTGGATGAGGGATCTCTAGTCTTCAGGCCGTTGTACCGATAACAAAGTGTCCCACAGATTAAGTCTCTTTCTCAGAGAGTATAGGCTTAACCCTCTAATGCCCAGGCCTGCCCCATTCGGCTGGCTTACGCCAATCGATATGAAACCGTAATATGTGGAAACATTTTCAAATTGTTTTTTTTTTGAGTGTGGACGAATATTCAAGTCACATTTTAGTTTTTACCGCTTGGCGATGACATGCTCGGTTTGATAATTATTTCAATTTAGAATTCAATTTCATCATATTTTAACGAATTTAATTAATTTTCAAAAAAAATTGATTTTCAGTCAATTGAAAACACATTAATTGAAGTAATATCGACGTGACAAAAAATACTGGTGAGTAGGAATTTGTTCACTTCATAAATACCAGTTTTGCTATTAAGAATCTAAATCACAATTCTCTGCTTATTTTTTGTGTTTATGCTTAAGTCCGCTTTTAGGCGGAGTCGACATTTCCACCTGTAACAAATGAACAAAGTATCAGAATGAAAAATGAGTTTTTCGTTTTTCTCTTCAAACAAAAAATGTGGCATTAGAGGGTTAAGATGCCGCGAGACAGCACAGTCCTGTCTGTTAGATGAAGAGGTGCTTATACTCGTATTATCTCTAGCTTTTTTTCTTGACTACCGCTATAGGAATCATGACCCTCAAATCGACAGTGCTTTTATCAATTTCGGAGCCCTCTCTAGCCAATTTATCTGCAATTTCGTTAACCTCTATGTGACGATGACCTGGAATTCCGCAAATATAGAAGCTATGGGAATGACTAATCCTTAATGACAGTTTTTCAACTGATCGCATCGCTATAGATTGCTTTTATTGCAGTTTGGTTGTCCACGAAGTTTGTTATCCTAAGTGAACTGATGTCTTTTGAGTAGATTGCAAGAGCTGCTTTCTCAATTGATCTGACAGTCTGTATTTGTGATCTGCAACAGATAATTCGACTCATACTTACTTATACAAATTTACAATGCTGCGGCTAAAATAAATATAAGTATCCTAAACCATGAGTCGGTTTGGTTAAATATCCGTTTTTTTCGGTTCATAAATACTAACGGTTGTTGTCGTCTTGCTGACACTCATCCTACTTACCGAAGTATTCACGATCGACACAAACACCCGAATCACTCGGCTCATTCTGCAACAGATATGAAACAAAGCGCATTAGTTTGCAGCAATGAAAAGTGAGAGAGTTTTTTGTGTTTGTTTTGTGCTATTTTTCCTGAGCACTTAGGTAGCAACTGAAAAACACGTGTTCTTTTTGTTTTTTATCCAACGAGGCTGTTCATAAATTACGTAACATGCGTTTGGCCACTTTAAGACCCCCCCCCCCCCCTCCCCCCTATTTCTTTCCAAAAATAAAAACGCTGATACCACTTGAACAAATTGCGTACCAAGCCGCAAGTAACAGCTAGTTAATTTAATTAATCACGTTTTTACATTCATACCTACCATTTATTCCTCATATCTACTCATGTATTTTATGCCACTAAGACACACTAATTTGAAAATAATTTGCAATAATATACAGCTTGAAAACTCTACTTAGTCCCATGAAAAAGTCACTAATACCCATTACAATTGAGAATAAAGTTGTGAATATATGGTTCAAAGATAATTTGATATGGAAAAGCAATATGATAATTAGAATAAACATATGTGCAATATATGTTAAGTGTTTTACTATAAGTTGTTAATAGTTTGGCAAAATTGCAAATTTGTTTTGGATTTGAGCGATTTATTTGGTTTCCTTGTGGAGTATTTGAAAAACCGTTAATTTGAAAAATTTAATAAATTTTTAATTAGTAATATCAGGTTGGCAACTAAGTAATTGCGGATTTTTTTTAGAAAATAAAAGTCAATTTTTTCATGGAACGAAATAACTTTATTCAGTAATGTATTGCCCATTTCGAGCAATGACCTTTTGCCATCTTTCAGGAAGCATCATAATTCCACGTTCATAAAACTTCTGATTTTTATCAGCAAAAAACTGAACCAGGTACGATTTGACATCATCATTATTATTGAAATTTTTACCATTCAAGGAGTTTTGCAAAGATCGAAATAAAAATCAGATGGTGCAAGGTAAGGACTATATGGTGAATCTGGCAAAACATCCCAACCAAGCTCCAATCATTTTTGCCGAGTGGCCAAAGATGTGTGTGGCCTTGCATTGTCATGGTGGAATACAACACCTTTTCGATTTGTGAATTCGGGCCGCTTTTCTTCAACTGCATTGTTCAATTTTGTTAGTTGTTCAATGTAGACATCTGAATTGATCGTTCGGTTGGGTGGTAAAAGTTCAAAGTAGACAATTCCTTTGTAATCCCACCAAACTGATAACATAACTTTCTTTTGATGAATATCAGCTTTTGATGTTGTTTGAGCTGGTTCACCTGCTTGCTCCGCGATCTTTTCCGATTGATATTGTTGTAAACAACCCATTTTTCATCACCAGTTATCAATCGTTTCAAAAATTTTTTAATTAATTTAATTAATTTTCATTACGTTTCTTTAACAAATCGCAGATGTTAATGCGTTGTGTTAAATGATCTTCTTTCAGTTCATGAGGAACCCATATACCGAGTTTTCGTACATAGCAAAGTTGTTTTAAGCGATTTTCAATGCATGTATGTGATACATGAAGCTTCTCTGCAATCTCACGTGTTGTACTGTGACTATCCGAATCGATTATTGCTTTGATTTGGTCGTCATCAACTTCAACTGGACGACCAGAGCATTTTTCATCTTTGAGTGAAAAATCACCAGAACGAAATTTCGCAAACCAATTTTGACACTGCCGTTCTTTTAAAGCTTCGTCATCATAAACAGCACATAACTTTTTGTGAGCTTGCGATGCGTTTTTTCCTTTCCGGAAATAAAAAAGCAAAATTTTACGAAAATGTTCGTTTTGATTTTCCATTTTTCAACAGACGCCAAACAAAAAAATGTTTTTACTGATTGACAGTTGAAGTACCAACTATCAAATAACAAAATGTGTTTGACATTTCTATTACGTCAGCAAACCTAAAAATTCAACTAAAGCCATCTATGAGTGAAATCCCCAATTACTTAGTTGCCAACCCAATAAAATAAAAATTTACAAATTCCAGTCAATCCCAATATTTTACAAAATTTGAACAAGCAGTTTGAACAAGCACGACCGACAGCGATTAAAATCGTTATTTAGTGGAGCGCACTCTGCATAACATCAATCCAGCCATGCTCAGGGAAAATGGGGTTTGTTTTGCTCCAATCTCATACTTTATTATTGGCTACATAAACTTAAAAGTATGCAGAGATTATTTAAATAATCAAACCAAAACCGAAAATTGACAATAATTCGAAAGAAAATTTAAACTGCTAACTCGGAATTTAGAGAAACTAATAAAAAAATACCTCACTTCACCTCACCTCACCTGCTTTCACCTTTCATGTAATTAAAAGATTATTGAGTTAAAGTTGCATTATAATTATATTAATTTATTAAAAGATAATCATTTAAAGTATCAAGTATAAATTTTCAAGTGTGGTAAATTAACAGATATTATTAAGGTAAGTATTAAACAAGTAAAATAATTTTCAAGTGTGGTAAATTAACAGATAACATTAAGGTAAGTATTAAACAAGTAAAGTAAACATGGTCAATTTCATTAAAATATGTTAAGTATGTATGGTGAATAAAATTAATTGTCAAATTGTTCAAATTGTTTAATTGAACAAAAAAATGATATTAAATAGCAACATGAATAAAAAGACTGAAGTATTATTTAAATCTTATAGTAAATCTTAGAGAATTTTACCTTTATATTGAATTAATTATGAATTATCAAATTTAAAAAAAATTTTTAATAACTAATAAATGCAAGGACTTACATTTTATACTCCCACGTAGTCTGCAGGCGCCTGGTGACGTTGTGTTTGCTATATTAATTAATTAATCAATTCAATATAAATATAAATACTTCTTTGAGATTTAAAAAAAAATATTACATGATAATTTTAAGTATGGGAATAATGATTTTAACTGATATTATATCAACTCTGATTTAATAAAATTATAAATTAACATTATTATTAAAATTTGAATTATTAAAATTTATTTTGAGTCTTGTGGAAATATAGATTGTAAAAATAATTATTTTTGGGCACTGCTCTTTCCTTGAATTTTACGAAAGCCAACGTAAATCAACTCAGGTTTGAACTAATACTGTATGCCTTTACAGTGACGGTGATGCTGTTGAGGATGTTTTTTGCTGCTGCTGCGATAGCAATGCTTTTGAAGCGCTAGCAATGGGCTTTGGAATAATATATCGAATGATATAAGTTTTCCAAGGAAAAACGTATGACGACGAACTCGGAGGAGCTGACAGCACTTTTTAACAAATTATTTTAATTTGTTTTTTTTTTTTTTTTATTTGTAATTTTCAACCAATTATACACAATTCGTTGGTTTTTATTAGCAATTGTTAACAGCACTTTGAAAATTTGGTTGTTTTATTTGCAAGTTTACAATTAATTCCACACAATTCGTTTTTTTTTGGTTTTTTATTTGCAATTATTAACCGCACTTTAGAAATTGTTTGTCTTTTTCGTGGTAATTTTCCAAATTATTAATTTTTCTTTTTTTATAAATTTTCCGGCACAAATTCAATTTCAAACGAATTTTTTTTCTCGACTTCCAAAATTTTCTTTCTTTTCAAATTTTTCATTTTTTTCAAATCAAGCAAAGGTTGCTACTCAAAATTTCTATTTTCAATCTACAGTAAAAACCAAAACAAGTGTATTTCAAATTGCAGTCTCACCCTCATAAGTTCTTAACAGTTTCATATTCAGTCTGTATAATGGCCACTTAATGATTAGTCCTATCGCCAACTCTGTTTCTGGATTTTATCAACGACCTTCTGTCGTTGACTCACAAGCCGAGTTCATCCGTTTGACTCTAAAAAAATCTCCGCGTGGGGTCTTTCTAACAGAGTTAACTCTTGACGTTCTGGGCATATAATCAGATCTTCATTGGAATGATCACAATTTTAATGGGTCAAAAGGAGCAGCAAAGTGACTTGGTTTTTTAAAACGGTGTAAGAAATACTTCAATCCATCTAGGCTTCAATTGATCTACACCTCATATATTAGGCCGAAAATGGAGTACAATTTGCACATTAGGGCAGGAGCTTCAAGATCATATAGGGATCTACTGGACCGGATCCAACGACATTTAATATATTTGATAGGTGATGAAAATATTTTATCTTCTCTCAACTCTTTTGGGCATCTTCGCAATGTTGGCTGCCTAAGACTTTAGTACTGGGGAGATTCATGGCCTGACGCCACCAGCTCGTGTGTTTCCTAGATCCACTCGGGCAGCTCACCAAGCACATCACTTTTAATATTGCCTTTTATCCCAATAGAACATCGCATTACCGAGATAGTTCGTTCTTCAGTCGCTCAGTAAAATTGTGAAACAGTCTCCCTGCGAGCGTGCTCCCCGGCAGTTTCCAGGTCTGTAAATTTAAATCAAATCTTTTAAATTAAATCAAATTTTTTCATGTTCATTGAAAAAAAAATTCACATTGTATGTCCCCAATTAACATAAAATCTGCGTAGCCGTGATTGCCAAATGTTTAGTCACAATCTCATATCCATTTTGTGTGACAATCGTTCACATTCTTGTTTGAAACACTGTATTTTAAGGCTCGACACCGATATTTAAAAAATTAGTTTGTTTAAAACAGTTTTGGTGAAATTTTATTAATTAATTGTGGAAATGAGATAAAGTAACGATATTAAACCATTTTTCGTAATATATGTTGATATGAGTGGAATAATAGATATTTAGAAATAGAATAATAGCATAGAAAGACAGTTTTTTTTTTGGCAAATCTCTTACCGCCGAGCAATTTCTTGAAGTTTGGAACCAGAACATAGTCGGAGGGGGCTAAGTCTGGAGAATATGGTAGATGTATTAGCTGTTTGCAGCCCCAAGTTTTTTATATATATACGCCGAACTACGTCAATGTCTTCGTAGAGCTCATACAGCTCATACTGCTCGTGGTTCATTTGGATGCGATAGTCATCGCCGACTCGAATAGGATCGAAGATTTTGCGAAGAACTTTTCTCTCGAACACTGCCAGAGCGGCTTCGTTAGTTTGCGAAACTACCCATGCCTCAGCGCCATAAAAAAGCACAGGTAGAACGAGCGTCTTGTAGAGTGTTAGTTTTGTCGATCGAGAGAGGGTTCTGGAACTTAGTTGCTTACTGAGCCCGTAGTAGCACCTATTAGCAATTATTGTTCTTCGCTTTATCTCCAGGCTGATTTCATTGTTGGTATTAATGGCGGTGCCAAGGTATACAAACTCCTTGACTACTTCAAAGTTATAGCTGCCGGACGAAACGTGGGAGAATAAACGCCGCGCTCCCTTGTTTGTAGACGGCATATACTTTGTTTTACCTTCATTTATCGTCAAACCCACTTTGGCTGATTCCTTTTCGATAGCGCCGAAAGCAGCAGTAACATCTCTCTTGGTTCTGCCAACAATATCAATATCATCAGCGTACGCAAGGAGCTGGACACCTTTATAGAAAATGATGCCATTAAGATGCACACCGGCCTTTCGTACGATCCTCCCCATGATGATGTTGAAGGGATCGCAAGACAGTGGATCGCCTTGTCTGAAACCTCTTTCGGTATTAAAGGTTTCGGAGAGGTCATTTTCTATCTTGACGGAGCTGCATGTGTTGCTCAACGTCATTCTGCAAAGTCTAATCAACTTTGTAGGTATACCGAACTTAGACATTGTTGCGTACAGGCAATCCCTTCTCGGGCTATCAAATGCAGCTTTAAAATCGACAAAGAGATGATGTGTGTCAATTCGATTTTCGTGGGTTTTCTCCAGGATTTGTCGTAGCATGAAAATCTGGTCCATGCTGGACTTTCCTGGTCGAAAGCCACACTGATAAGTTCCAATCAGTGTTTTTGTAATCGGCTTTAATCGGTCACACAGTACGCTTGAGAGAACCTTATAAATGTATTGTCGGCCTTAAATAAAACTTTAAAGGTGTGAACATTCAAACTGATTCTTGCTTTATTTTGTAGCTACTCGTACGTGGTGTTTTTACAAAAATCATTCAAAAATCAGTATTTGTTTTATTCGAATTTTGTCGTCTTCGTGGAAAATCACGACGCTGATATTGAGAACTCTGTTGATAAAGTTTTTTGCTGTGTTTCAACTGTTTTCATTGGTTCTCATTAGAGTGGAAATTAATGTGTCTTCCGGATAATTGTACTTGACAACAGTTTTTAAATTGGCAAATGTGATATTTTTATTGTATAATTATTATATGTTTAAAATTATTGTTTTTCCTTACCAGCCTTGAAGATGGCTTACAATATACGCCGAAATATCGCAAAATAAAGATTAAAAAAAAAACGAATATTAAACTTAGTTTTCTCTACGGCCAAAGCCCAATAACAACAATCGATTTAACACATATTCAAACTTTTCCTTGGGTCAAAATAAATCTTAAAATTAGGGAAGGAAGTGGAACAATTAGAGCCATGATAAATCTTTTACGTACTATCTGGATTTATGGTTGCTTTTGCAATAATAGATTTGATTCATTTTTTCGTATATATAGCCAGTTTGTTAACTACACGCAGAGAAAAAAATATGTTTATATATGTTTGGTTTCAAAAACAAAATATTCAGAGGGAACCACGTAATGATTAAGAACTTTTCTTCAATAGCATTATTTTTCGATATAAGAAGATATTAGTTGTGTCCAACATTAATATAATTGCCTTAGCTAAAAAACTAACGTCTACATTAATATGCTTGTGACAAAATAGAATTGTGTGTTTCTACCCAATAAAAATATATTTGCATCACTGTTAAACTCAAAAAGAATAGAACTCTGCAAATTTAAAACAAACACAACTCCTTTCTTGTATGTGTTTCGTCTAGACATACATATATCTGTTTCTTTTGCACTTGCACGAAAAATAGCGGAAACCTTGTTGCTTTATGCGCTTGCTTTTAACAGTTGCCAAGTTTTGGCATCATTTTAAGTTTTAAGCAGCCGCGCCCAAACGTGTTGAAAAGTTTGGCTCTTGTGAAAAGTGTTTCTGAAAATGTTTGTTTTAATTAAAAGTGTTTGTGTTTTCAAATTAATAAAATAAAACACAAAATAAAAGAAAAATAAGGCGGTTCAGCAGTAAAAATAGATGAGTTTTGAAGCAACTTTACTGATAAAACGGCTTCACTTCAAGTAAATATAGTATATGTGAATCCAACCATATTATGTTTTCTCCAACTAGAAAATGTGTGCTTATAAAAATTATTGTAATGTCGGATAAACATAATATGGTTACTTCTCAACATAATTAAATCCGAGAAAAACTTATTTACTGTTTTCTAAACATATTTTGTTTGCTTCAAACCAACAATTACTTCTAAGCAAATAATTTGTAATCACAGTGAAAAACTTTTGGCATTTCTTTTGCTAAAATATGTTTCCATGTAAATATAGTGTAATCATCGGTAAATATATTATGTTATTCTTAAATATCGTTTTAAAATAATTGCTTGACTGCAATTAAATTATGTATTCTCCAATTAAAATATATTTGTCCGTGATTATTTAATGTTATTCTTGACTAAATTATATTTCCAAGAAAACAAATAGTAATAGGCTAAAAGTGTTCTCAGTCCATTTATAATTACAATATATTTATATGAAAACATATTTTCTTTAAAACAAATTATATTGTTTTTAAATTCAAACAACATGTGCTAAGGAACAATTGAATAATGTTAAGATGCAAATATATATACAGGGTGTCCCGCAATTGAGTGCAACTATTTACGGAGCTGAAAGGTTATGTCAGGCTGAGCAAAAATTCGTATGGGAGGGGGTCTATTTTTACATTCTTAGGAGCTACAGGGTTAATTAATACTTCACGACTTTGGTTTACATTATTGTTTCTAGCAGAGAAACTAACTTACATGATAACATTACATTTGCTGTGTTTTTTACCAAGCGAGTAGTCAAAAAACGACTGCTAAGTTGCTTAAGAATGTTTCTTAAAACTTGGAAGCATTGTCTGATTTGTCAAAAATGTAAACAAAAAATATAAACAAAACAAATCCGAAGTCACAGTTGCCACCCTAATAGAAAAAGTACACAATAATTGAGAAATGATTTGGAAGCACTTTTTTTCGTTTGCTCGCTAAACTTTAAGCCACTATTAGTTTCCTGTGTTATTTAAGCGAGTATTTCTATGATAAGCGGGCGTTTTTTTACAGCTCGCTTGGTAAAAAACACAGCAATTGATAACTTATTTTAAAGGTAATAAAATCACCTTTCCAACGGTATATCAACAAAAGCCACCGACTTAACCGTTACCGAGCTGTGGTCGTGTGCAGATGAAATCAATCGGTTGAAACTACCAAATTTTATCTTTGAGTGCAATTTTCTCAGAATTTTGCGTAAAGAAATTAAAATTTTTTTTAGACCAATTTTGTAATTTATTTAATTTTCTTTTCAATGACATCAAAAACATAAACATATTTTTAAAAATAAAAAAGTTGGCTGTACTAAAAAAATTATACTTATTAGAAAACAATGATAAATAATGACATTACAATTAGTTATGCAGTAGACAATATCATTGTTTTCTAATAAGTTTAATTTTTTTAGTACAGCCAACTTTTTTATTTTTTAAGACATGTTTATGTTTTTGATGTCATTGAAAAGAAAATTGAATAAATTACAAAATTGATCTTAAAATAAAATTTCATTTATTACGCGAAATTCTGAGAAATTTGCACTCAAAATTGATATTTGGTTTTATGTCAGTTAGTTTTTCTGCTAGAAACAATAACGTAAACCAAAGTCGTGAAACATTAATTAACCCTGTAGCTCCTAAGAATGTGAAAATAGACCCCCCCATCCCATACGTTTTTTTGCGCACCTCGACATAACCTTTCAGCTCCGTAAATAGTTGCACTCAATTGCGGGACACCCTGTATAAAGAAAAATTGCATTAATGAATCATATTATATGTGGAACCTATTATGATTACTTGTTTCCAAGAAACATGCAGAAACATATTATACTTCCTGCAAATTATGTTTGGTAAGTCCTATTTTTCAGCGCGTAGAAATTTTCAATAAGCACCTTCCTTGAATTTTTCATAATTCTAACTCGAAAACCATGATAACCTATTCAATTTGGTGAAGATTAGTGGAGAAAATTGAATGATATTGATATAATATTTAGTGATATTAGTGGTCAACGATCTCAAATTTACACCAAAGCTCCAAATAAAAAACTGTGTACATTTTTATATAAATCAAGTGAACGTTCATAATAGAGATTACGAGGAAAAAAAAATCTATAAATTTTCAATTTGTTACGAGAAAAAATAAAATTTTTACAAGAAATGTTGTATCTAATGTAGTATCATAAATGCACTGCACCGTGAATGTCTCCTATAGAAAATTCTGTTATTGAATAAGTCCTAATTGCCTTACAGTGTCCTAAAATGCCTAACAGTGTGCTAATGGAAAAACCGGGTTTTTTCAGCTATAGAGAAACAGATCCTCCAGCACTCAGCAATAGGTTTATGAAGAAAATATTTAATTTTAAAACAACGAAAAAATAATTCGATTCGATTCGATTTTCACTTCGATTTTCACTTTGAATATATCGATGCCATAATATAGAAAGACCCTATCTCAAAAAGCACTATCTCAATAGGAGAAGGAACTTAATAGAAAAGTAAGTTCTATAGTTTCGAATTGAAGTGTGATGGTACAAAAATTTATTTTACTGCAGAACTTTATTTTTTATCAAGTTGTTTATTCTCCTATAAAGTAAAAGAAAAAAAAATCGAGATTGGGCCTCTGCATATTAAGGCATTGATATGTATAGTTCCACAGATTTATAACCACATTCCTTTTGAATTTCTCTGAAGTCATCAATAATATTCAGAAAAAGTTAAATTTTTCTTAAATCTATGAACTGGTTACCTCTCTGGAACTTCGAGTCAAAAGACAAACCTTATAGTTTTATAAATTTTATTGATCTCGTGTATTTATGTTTGTTTATTTATTTTTTTTTTATGATATTGTAAAATACTTTTTAGTTCTTTATTCAAAAATAATTACGTGTTGTTAGAAAAGAACTTAAACTACTTTAGTGAAATGCAAAAAATTTTTTTATATTAATCAGCGCGATTACTTGAGTGACACTCCTCACTAGCCCGCTTATAGTGGCTTAACACTCTGCTGAACCAATAGCAGATTTTGTTTAATGAAGCAAGTTGCACCACGGTAGGCCCATTCACAGACATTGGAACCCTGTTCGTTACTATCTACACATGATTGAATCTTATCTTGAATGGCATCATCGTGTTGGTCTTGTGCCCCATTACCAACCAACTGTTGATGAATGTGCTCAACATTGAAACCGTTTGTGATGTCAAAAAGCCCGAATTTAATAAAGATGCACTTCAGATAACACTGAGTTGTGGCATCGTTGGGAAAATCCCATTTCTTATAAAGTTCGACATGCTCAGCAGGTATATTCAGCTCTTTAACACATTCTTTACGATATTCTAAAAGATTTTCACGTGTCTTGACGACGTACTCTGCTGAGGTCTAAAAATAAGATGAACCATTAATAAAACGGAATTGAAAATAAATGTAGATGAAACTATTGTTTTCTCTTTACCAAAGCTATCAAGATACAAATACTGGCAAAGATTTTCATTTTACTTTAATAAAAACACGTTGTTCGTTGTAAACTACTAAAATGAAACTGTGATGTTGTAATATATATTTCGTGGTTTTTATACACTCAAGAGGGTAAGTAGAAAGGTAGCAAACAGGTATGGATGTGCTTGTGTCATAAATTCAGGTAGGTACTTGTGATTCTTGTATTTTTTGTTAGGTCTTTTTTCGAACTATAGATAAATCAGAAACTTACACTGAAAAAAATGTACACCAAAAAAGTTACTACACTATATGTTTCAGTACAAATCGCATGCCAAAATTTAACAGATTGCATTAAAATATATAGTATGGAAGAATCAAAATAAGTTTTTGACACGCGTCTGTATTTTCTTTTGTAAATTTGGAAATTAGAAATATTTCAGTACATATTTTGATACAATAACAAAGTACGATTGTGCTTTCATTAATACTCGTATCGTAATAGCTTCCCGGCAAACCAAAGTTGAATACTTTGTCGAGATTCCGACTAATTCGTAACTATTTCGAGCTGTCTTATAAAAATCGTTACAATTTCGTTACGCTTATATTGCAACAGTTTCAATTTTTAAAAGAATTTATATAGAATTTCGTTATGTGACTGTTTTTAAACGACATATTGAAATACGAACAGAGTAAAAATTCATTTCTTTCGAACTGTCTGAACGAAATCGTAACTATTTCGTAACATTTTCGATTCGACATTTTCGGTATTTTACAATCTTTCTGATTTCGTTGCGAAATCGCATCAACTAAGGTTTGCTGGGTTGACAATTTTTATCAAAGGCTTATTTCTACCGTAGGGGTCAGATAAATGTTACAGTACAATATCTTCATGTTTATTTAGTTTTCCAAGAAGTTCCAAAATTTTTTGAGCTGGCTTACGAAAGACGTCTATTTACGTTGTAAGAAAGAGATATTTGGGATAATCAAACCTTTTTTTTACTTCTAAAATAGACATAGTTGAATAATATATACATAGTTAAGTATTTTATGTATTTTCGTACTTAAAATATGTTTTCCAAAAATTTATAAATCAAGTTTTGCTCTTACCTATATTCTATACCTGAGAAGATAGTTGCTTCAAAAGTTGGAACTTTTTACAATATTTTTAGCAAGTGAAAAGATTGACTTCTTTCAGTTCTGAAACTTGCTTGTGAACAAACCATTAAAGGATTTTTCATTTATGATCATGTCATAAAAAATATCATGTGATCTTAATATTGATTGTTTTCTTTAAAGAGTTTTCAATAAATAGAAACCTTAAATTCTTTTTTGTAACTAATACCCAGCTTCGATAAACTTTTAAAATTTAGATTACAAATGGATCCAGAATGTTTTAACTTTCATGGCAAATACGTTTTTTTTTCCAGAAAGTTCTAGATGTAGAACAAAATATTCAACTTCATAAAAAAATACAGTAGGGCTGTTCACAATCAGGTGCAAATGGTCTTGCATCATAGCATTTGCAAAATGGAAGAGTATATTTTCACTCTACACTAACAAAATATGCAGAGATGCATTTACTATGCTTGTGTAAATATGCAACACTTAAAACCTATAGTTTTACCTATAGTAAAAAATAAAAATATAAAGCAAAGATATGGAAAATATGTAAATAAAAAAACGAATTAAACGGGAGAAACCCAATAAAAAAATTCATTACAGAGTCAGTGAGCTATCAGCCGTTAATTTTATTCTTTGCAACAAGTATTGCAAAGTAAAACGAAAAAGACCGCTCACGATTGATGGCAAATTTTTACAATTGCATACTCCAGATTGTGAATAGCCCTAGTCAATATTAGATTTTTCAGAATATACAAAAACATTTCCATACATCTCTTTGACTTAACCGCTCGCAGAAATGAAACTTAAATTATGCAAATATTGAATGCTATTGTTTTAGCTCTACTTTATATGAACATTCTGTAAGCATGATGTAAAAATATAATATAATAATATAAGCATAAAAAGAAATTATTTAAATAAATTTGATTTTAATTAATATTTATAATTGTAAATATTAAAGATCTTTATTTTCATTTTCGCAACATAGAATTTTTACAAAAATTAATATAGAAGTTGGAAGGGCATAGCTGCCTTTTTAAGAAATTGTTTTTTTCTAATAATCAAGATATCGAAAGAAGTTCAAGAAGCCAAAAATAAGGAATAAAAAAATTACAGACTATGTAGTCATAAAAGAAAATATAGTAGGAAGAACCTAAACTTTGATTTTAATGACAATGCTAATGATCTCATCGGACCCTTTAACATAAAAACGAAAGGGTCTCTAGATATAATTTTGATGATATCAGAATTTTTTAATTGATATAAGTATTATGAGGCTAAAAATTCTATAAAAATTTGTAGTTTAAGATATGGATATAATTAGGCAAAACTGTAATTTTTATTAAACAGTTTTGTTTTTGCTTTTTTTGTAATAAAATTCAATAAATTTAACAAATGATTTAGCAATAAAATTCAAAAATTTTCATTAATTTGCCTTATTAAATAAGTTTTAGTAGAAAAAAAAACTGCACATAAAATCATATTGAAAATAAAAAAAAAAGAATTAATGTTTGGAGCCACGCTGTGAAGCAATCCAAAAAGTTTTAATCATTTTTATTTGATTAAAAGTTATAGTTATATAAAGTTATATTTGATCTATAGTTTAGTTATAGTTTTTATAGTAAAAAAAAAGTGTCAAAAAAGTTCACTATGCGGCGTCTTAAAAATTTACTTCTGAATAATATTTAACATGGGTTTTAGGGAACATTAAATTTCGCCATTTACTAACATAAAGAGCACGAAAGCTTCTAAATATATGCCTTTTAATAGAGTTGTTGTATTGACAAACCTCTAGTAAAATAAAATGGAGAAATATTTTTGTTAAATACTTTAACAGGCCTATTCTTGCAAATTAACAAAAGTAAACCAGTGTTTTTCATATTTCTATGTGTTTGTTGTAAGTTTTTGATTTCAAAACAAAATTTGAAGCTCAAAAAACTAAATTTGTCAATGAAATTTTTAATATATGAAAAGCAGCAGACAATTTTTATTAAAATTTATTATTTTTAACCGACTTCAAAAAGGAGGAAGTTCTCAAGTTCGTCGGTTTCTCTATTTTTTTTAATTTTTTTTTTTTTTTTTTTTTTTTTTTTTAATGTACATCGATAACTCCTAAACCATATGCCTGATTGCCATATTTTTTGGTGAATAGATAGATATCATAAGCATGGAGGTGCCCGTAAAAAAGTGGGCGGTATTCAAGAACTGAGCGTGGCAATACTAGATCTCTCAATACTAGATGCTACTGTATCTCGAATAATATTGAACTAGGGTTCTGCAATTTTGTGTAGGGGGGGCACAATTCTTACAAATTACCGGCAAGAAAATGGGCGTTATTCGACAAAAAGGAGTGGCAATATTAGAAAAACAGTGTATCTCAAATAATATTGACACTAGTGTACTGGAAATTAGTATAGGGGTAGGCATTATTATTAAAAATTATGGTCAATAAAGTGGGCGTTATGCGACAAATAGGAGTGGCAATTCTAGAAAAATACTGTATCTCAAATAATATTGACACCAGTGTACTGCTATTTAATGTAGTGGGTCAAGAAAATGGGCGTTATTTAACAAATGGGCGTGGCAATATTAAAAAAGATTGTATCTCGAATAATATTTATACTATAGTACTGCAATTTGGTATAGGGGTAGGCATTATTAGTACAAATTACGGTCAAGAAAGTGGGAGGAGTTCGACTACTGGGAGTGGCAATATTAGAAAAATAGTGTATCTTGAATAATATTGACACTAGGGCACTGAAATTTATTTTAGTACAGGGGTAGGCAGAATAGAACAAATTTTTTAAGAACAATTTTATTTTTGTAGTTTATACACTTTTTTCGAAAATTTATCATATTCTCTAAAAAGGAAGAAATAAAAACTTAAAAAAAAAACTGACTACAAAAATATTTATTTCTTGGTCATATTTGACAATTTATTTAAACATATTTTTACATTGGAAAACATATTATTTGAATTATTTTCTAATTTGTTTAATTATCATAAAAATATTAATTTCTTTGTGAATACAAAAGTTTTGAAGTTAGCGCTTCTGATTAAAAGTCTGATTATATTAGTGCCGACCTTAAAAGCTTTTGTATTCATAAAGAAATTAGTATTTTTATGATAATAAAACAAATTAGAAAAAAAATTTAAATAATAAGTTTTCCAATGTAATAATATGTTTAAATAAATTGTCAAATATGGCCAAGAAATAAAGAGGAGAATTTTAAAATTATTTTTTACTTTGTAGTGTTTTTGTAGTCGGTTTTTTTTTTTAAAAGTTTTTGAGATTCGAATATGGTTTTGAAATCAAAAAATTACAACAAACAAATAGGAATATTAAAAACTATGCATAAATTCATCATAAGTCACTTTGGAAAAATTTGTCTACATCTGACTTCTATGGAGAAAAATAGTATATTTTGAATTAAAAACAAAACAAAATCCAATTGGCTATTTCAGCCCTTGCAAAGAGTTTGACCGAGCTTCTTTTGACCAATTGTGTTGTGCGTGTTATGAAATATTTGAACATAAATGATCGAGAAGTGGACCTACAATTTTTATGCCGAATCCAAACGGCTCATGTTCTCAAGAAGCTTTACATAGCAGTTTTTACTCTCTGAGGATTGCCATTGTCTGCAGAGAGCTGACGGCCGAACAGAAAAATTGATCGAATTGGTAAAACTGTCTGTGTCAGATGGGACTCGAGCCTGGGTTCTATCGCTTAAAAGCCACGCACCTTAACCAGTATGCCACGGCCACCATAGTTTTAAATTACTTAATTTAAAAATTTCTCTAGACCTTTGCAATCAACATTTCTTAGATGATGCATAAAGAACTATTTTGTAGATAATGAACTTTTTAAATTAAGTAATTAAAAACTAACTATTTTCCCATAGAAGATAGAAGTCTGTAATTTCGGAAAATATTTTTTGTTTCTATTCTTCTACGTTTTATGTTATTTACAGCAAATCTTCTCCGGTGCCCCCTTACTATATAAGACTGAATGTTCTTGCAGTCACGTCTGAACCTTGTACCTACTTACAAAACAGATGCTAACAATGTTCACATTTAGCACTAAGATGTTTCACTCAGCAATTTTGCTGCAAGTTATGGGAAATAAAGAACTTTTACTTTGTGTAAAATAGTAGAAAAACACTGCCTTGAAGTGAAAAGCACATATTTGTAATTCCGCTTTGGTTTTGCAGAAGTTGTACTGCAGAAGCCACAGAAGATTGCGGATGAGTTGTTGGAGCGGGCAAAGAAACAGCTGTATAGTCTGCTGGTGGTTTGTTATGTAAAGGATAACATTTCTTGTTGTTGCTTGTTTCTTCATGTACATATTTGGCATTGAGCTCAAAAACTGTAATTCTTAAAAATACTTTTTTTATTTTTTAGAATTACAAAAATACTTATAGTAATTTAAAAAAAAAATGCCATCAGTAAATTTTTAAACAGGAATGACATTGTTCAAGTCTGGACAGAAAAGCCATGCAAATGCGGAATTTTCATAACCAGATTCAATAATTAAATATCATTCTTCTATTAATAATTCATTTGTTTTTTTTTTCTGTGTACATTTGAACGAATCTCATTGAATGTTTGTCTTTGTTAAGGGTTCTGTTGTAGGGACACTGAATGCTTTTTTGTATTTATTTTTTTTTTTTAACATTGTGTGCAACAATTCCAAAATTTTCCATTGGCAGGTAGTGGCTAATATATGCTGGATAAAGATAAAGATAAAAGAAAGGTAATGGAAAATTTTCGAAAACTATACGAATAGAACCTATATTGCATCACTTACCTTGGTGTTAGTTACTTTAAAAAAGATAAAATTGATGAAGATTGCTGAAGAGTGTATACGCATTATCTCCCTCTCCCTCGAAACTATTGACAGATTATTAACGTTTGGCTGTTCTTAACCCGTATTGTTCAGTCGATTTTGGATGATAAGGAATGTACTCAAAATGTTCTTTTCTTTTTTAGGAAAGCAAACTAACGAATATGTAAAATTCAATTTTTCATTTTTTATTCCATATAATAGCTCAGGTACATGATGTGGCAAATTTAAAATTGATATTGTAAGTAATCAACTAAGCATACTTATATTGATATTTCCACTGTACAAATTCGATCGCGCATACTCGATAATTTATAACACTAATAAAACATCTGTTAGGTTAAAGTTTGTCATATTATGTAAAACGTATATCTCTCGTTTAAAGCTGATTTGTTATTACGAAAGGCAATAATTTTTTTAATTTTTTTCAAGTAATAGTTATCATATTAATTTTTTTGACCGAAACCAAAATTCAACAAATTCTGTAATATTCGGCCGAAACCGAAAATGAGTATTTATATGGAAAATAAGTTTTTTAAAATATATATTTTTGTTTATATTAAAAGTAAACATAAAACAAAACTTTATACATATAAAAATTTAAAGCTTTAATATAAAATAACTTTCTTAAAATAAAAAAGTTAAACTTTATTATATCTATACAAAGGCAGTCAAAAATATTTACACATTGCTCAATATTTTTACGTGTTTTAAAGAAGGATAACAATTTTATTGTTGTTGGAAAAAGTTTGCAAGCAAAGTTTTTGTTGTTGCATTTCTTGCTGTATGCAAGGAACATAAAGTAAGCTTTAGCAAACCTTAAGGTAAATAAAGAAATATTAGCAATGTGTAAATATTTTTGACTATCTCTGTATATCTTTATATATAAAAGTCAAGCATGCTGCTCCGCACCTAATATCGTTCAAACTGTAATTATTTTTAGCCATTATTACAGTCCTTTTCTAACATATATTGTCCTGATAAATGCTCAGCTTGAAAGTATGCACATACATAAAAGGCAAGCATGATTTGTAAATGTTGTAAAAGCACTGTTATAATGGCAAAAACTAAGTACAGTTTGAGCGTAAATGCTTTCAACTCATCGTTGGACGGGCTTTTATCTTCTATATACATACAAATTTGAATTTTGAGTTGAATTTTGTGTTAGTAATTGATGTTCTCTGTAATGGGTGAACCGATTTTGTTTCTGGAAATTTCTCATGAAAGGTGACCTCAATACCAAGGGAAGCACAATACATGGGACGTGCCAAATTTTTATAAAACTATATATCTGTGTGGCGGCCATGTCGCTGTGGTTAGACTGCGTGGCCCATACGCCAGAGAGCCCTGTTTCAATTCCCACCTGACGCAGAAAGTTTTTAAATTGAATTAATTTTTCTGTTCGGCCGTCACCTCTGTGCAGACAAAGGCAAACCTCAGAGAGAAAAAGTGCTATAAAAAGCTTCTGGAGAACATAAGCCGTTCGGAGTTGGCATAAAATTTGTAGGTCCAGTTTTCGATCATTTGTGTTCAAACATTTCACAACACGCACAACACAATTGATCATAAGAAGCTCGGTCGAAGTCCTTTCAAGGGCTGAAATGGTCATTTGGTTTTTTTTTTTTTTATATATCAGTTTTTAAATTCATAATTCGAATATGGCACCTAAAAAGCTTATGGTGGGGAAATAGTTTTTTTAACTTTTCTGGCTAAGGATAAACCTTTGTGTAGCGTCACGTAAAACTAGTAAGGAATGGAGCTTCGGCAGCGTTTATTTTACCCATAGCTGCCACATGGAGTAATTTGTAAACAGCTCATTATGCTAAAGAATATATGTGGAAAATTTGGTTGGTATGTGCAAATTCATACCAACGGTGTAAAATAATTTTGTTTAAAATTAAAGTGCCAAGCCCCGTTCAATTCGAGCAAATTTTTTAGACTGCTGACTGCTCATTATTCTGAAAAATATGGAAAATTTGGAAGTAGTTAAATGGCACGCCCCTGTCTAATTCCGCCCAATTTTTAGACTACTCACTGCACATTATTTCAAAAAATATATCTACAAAATTTGTTATAATTAAAAAAACGGTGTAGAAGGAGTTGAATAAGACTTAAAATCCACACGCCCCTTGTCCAATCCCACCCACTTTTGTAAGCTTATAACTTCTCATTATACTAAAGAATATATGTGCGAAATTTGGTTGAAGTCGGACAAAACGGTGTCGATGGAAATATATTAGAAATAAAGTGCCACACCCCCTGTCTAGTACCGCCCGCTTTTATAAACTGCAGACTGATCCGTGTGCAATCAGGAAGATAATATGTGTGCAAAATTTGGTTTAAGTCGGAAAAACAGTGTAGAGGCAGTTCGATTAGAGTTAAATTGACACGCCCCTTGTCCAATCCTATCCACTTTTGTAGGCTTGAAACTTCTCATTATGCTCAAGAATATATGTAAGAAATTTGGTTGAAGTCGGACAAACGGAGCGTATTGAGCTAGTTTAAAAAAAAGTGCCACGCCCCCTGTCTAGTATCGCCCAATTTTATAAACTTACACATAAGATTGCTAAAATTACCAAGGGAAATATGTGCAAAATGTTGTTGATGTCTGACACATTGATGTCTGTGTTGAAGAAGTTCGATTAAAAGTAAGATGCCACGCCCACTTGCCAAGTCTAAGGACTTTACATGTGGACTTTAGGATGTGTATATATGTGCAAAAAAAAAGAATATATGTGCAAAATTTGGTATGTGTTGGCTAAACAATGTGGGTGGAATTTGGTAAACGAATGTTTTTCTAATTTGGTGACGTCACTTTGTATGGGAGGTAGGCGTGTCTTTCATCCGATGTTGCCAAATATCATAGAGATGGTTCATACTATTTATCAAAGCTCATGTACAAAATTTCAAGACATTTCTTTAGTTTTTGTGGATTTTTAAGCGATTTTACGTTTTAAATAAAGCCACTTTTAATGGGAGGTAGGCGTGGTTTTCATCCAATTTTTCCAAATTTCATAGTCAGGATTTATATTGAAGATCAAAGCATTTCTTTAATTTTTGTGGATTTTTAAGAGATTTTACTATAAATATGTAGTCATTCTGTATGGGAGGTAGGCGTGGTTTTCGTCGCATTTGGCTCATTTTCATTTTCTTATATTTTGAATTTAAACGCGATTTTTCTAATATTGCGGCTGTAATCGTGTCGACAGACGGACACACAGAAAGACGGACAGACAGACGGACAAATGGAAATCGACTCAGGAGGTGATGCTGATCAAAAATATATATACGTTTCTATACCTGCCACGCCTCCTTATTGGAGTTACAAACGGAATGACAAAGTTAATATACCCCTTACGCAGTACGCGTTGGGGTATAAAAATTACGAGTTGGCCATTTCAGCCATTTTTTAGGACATTGACCGAGTTTCTATTGATAAATTGTGTGTTATTAAATGATAGTACACAAATGATCGAGAGCTGGATCTACAAGTCTTATGCCAACTCCTAACGTCTCATGCTTTCAAAAAGCTTGGGATACCTTTTTTTTTCTTTCTGCTGACAATGGCATGCAGAGAGGTGACAGATGATCAGAAAAAATATTTCTATTGAAAAAAAAAAAAAATTCACTGCGCCAGATGGGATTTGAGCCCGGGTCTACTGTAGTTCTTTGGCATAAGGACCATATTCTTAACAGTTCGGCCACGCCCCAAAAATTGCTTTATTTCAACCAAAAAAAAAGTTTCTGTTCGAATTATTTTTTCATTTTTGAATATAATTACAAAGAAAACAAAAACGTGCTAGAAAATATCCCGACATTTATATTTTGACATTTTTAAATTTTCTGTCGATGAATTTTGAAAATTTTGAACTATTCATAATTTATTTTATTTCATGCACAAATGCCGACAACGAACCTTTATTTTGGGGAAAAAATAATTGTGATATCGTGGAAGAATTGGATTATAACATGGAATAATCGAAAACGAGTGATTTTACAAGTTGTGACGCCGAGCATGTTTCTACTTATTTTAGTAGCTTTGAGGCTTATAGTTCCTGTCAAACACGTGGATTCGATTGTTTCCTCGCACGTAGACTTGGGAGAAAAATGGAAGTAAATGAGAATTTGAATTGGTAATAAGTTTCAAGAGGAAATGATGATTTTTTTTTTATTTTAGATGGGTGGTGGATAAAGTTGCTACAAATCAAGAAAGAATTAATAAGCATGGAATGTAAGTTAAACAATAATTTCGCAAAAAATAAAAACTGAATATGCAACTATGGCTCACTAACAGATTCCTTCACAACTGCTTTTTACCAAAACTTATTGTGGCTTATGCGCCGAATACTTCTTCATACACTAAACTGATGACTTCTGCCTCAAAAAATTATTTAAATAATATTGAAATAATGGGATTCGAAAGTGGTTGGCAGTTGCGCTGGTCTATGCAGAAAGAACATTTTCTAGCTGGAGTTATATTCAATCATACCGAATTTATACGCGATTCTACCTCAGAAGACATGTTCAATGAAGAAAACAACAACAAATTCTATAATTTGGAATATAGTCTGGTCTTTCCCAGTGAATTAAGGTTTTTGACCGGAAGCTTCATTACTCTTGACTGGACTACAGATATAGACTTCAAGGCTTACATTAATTTTGACTTCATTGACTATTTAAGGGAAGGGTTTATATCCTTGCAGAATGCTATCTCTATGAGTTTTATAAAAGGTGTACTTAAGAAAGATAGTTTGCCGCCTATTAAAATGAATCGTTTTCCAAGAATAGAACATTTTGAAGACCCTTTAATGATGAAATTTTCATACAGTCTGCCACTCATTATACTAGTAGGATATCTGGGTCCTTGCACGGAATTTACTAAGGTGAGTCAATTTGCAGATATACTTAACTGAATGAAAACTAATCGTTAAACTTGCCAATAGCGTATTATAAACGAAAAAGAACACCATCTTAGAGATATTATGAAAGTTCATGGCATAACTCAATTCATACATTTCTTGACTTGGTTCACCAGAGGTTTTATATTGTCGCTCTTTGGCTCCATATTCGTGTTAGCCATTCTCAAGGTAAGATTTTTACAAAGAATATACTTAGTAGGGACATAAATATTGTTACAACATTGAATGCACCTAACCCCATCGAAAAGTTGAATCGTTAGTCTATGCCGGGAATTCAAAATTGTTTCATCATTTAACCCTAGAACTACAAACCCATTTTTTTTTTACTTGTAAACTACAGACCGGGGTAAATATTTACCCCACGCGTTTCTTGTTTGTAAAATCGTTCTGAAAGCAGTAATCTGACTGTTAAATACATGAATTTTGTTTGTTTTTTTCGTGCAAAAGAGAATGGTGAGGAGCAAATTTAATATTGGCAAGGTTTAGTTGGTGAAAAATCGATTTAAATAGCTAAAAGTGCTGAACAACGATAAAACCGTCATTTTTACAAACAAAAATTTTTTTTATAAACCACCGATTTTCAAATTTCAAACGGGATATTTAAGAGATTTTTTAAATATCTTTATGATGTTTTGCCAAAAAAGCCTATTTATTTGATACTCTGAAAATTAGAAAAAAACTAGGAATCTGATATATGGAAAGCTCAAATAAAAATCCTTGAAATATTGGTTTCCAACAATATATTTTGGTTTTTGTTATGCAAAATATAAAAAAAATTGATATTTTATGCATATAAAAGATATTCAAAAGTGAGGTTACGATTTAACTTATTCAAAGGCGCCACATTAGCTGCAGTAGATTACTCTGTAATTCTCCCAGGACAGTCGCTTGCACTTTGCGTATGGGTGAGATACGTAAAATATAAAATATAAACCGCCGAAAATTATGTATCTAATGGTTTATTGTAAAATAAGGTTAGGTTAGGTTAGGTAAGTAGGGTCGTGCACCGTTACCGGCGCTTCCGCGGGGCCTATAGGTCCATTGCGAATCCCTTTTTATATTTGTGGTACCATGTTAAACAATTGTTCCGATTTGTTTCGCAAACCATCCTGTGCTTTTTATGAACCTCCAAGTCTTCCTTCCAAGTCTTTGAAAAATCTGTTCCCCATATGTCGGAGTCAACGATTCTGTAGACCTGGACATTCGCATAGAAGTTGAGTTATTGTTTCTGTTTCCTCCGAATCTTTTCAGCTCCGAGAGAAGTCTGGCGCTGTTATGCCCATTTTATTGGCCATACCCCCAAAGGGGCAATGAACTGTTAGAACTCCAACAAGAATTCGGATATCCCGTTAGACCAAAAGTAGAAGGCTTTTAGTTCTTCCTCATTTAGCTCCGGACAAAACCTTCGAGATATGTTGCAGTCACCTCTGGAAGCCCAGTTTGTGTTAGCAATATCTCTGGCTTTTAGGTCTATACTTCTTTTGACGACGCCTATTGGAATGTGCACATCTGTATCAGCTCTGTTTGTACTTGCGGTTGCTCCACGCCTCGCCAGTTCATCCGCTGCGTCGTTCCCTTCGATATTGCTATGTCCGGGAACCCAGCAGAGTGACATTGCAGATACTGTTCAGTGCAAGTGTACAGTTTTGCACCGTTCGAGTCTTCGTCGGTTTACTGTTCAGTGTTTTGATGGCCGCTTGGCTATCCACAAAAATTGCTACCCTTGTGGGGGTAAGATTTTTCTTGTAAATGACCTCTGCATGTTTTTCAGTAGCATATATTTCTGCCTGAAAAACGCTACAGTAATCAGGGAGCTTGTAACACTCTCTGATTTGCAGTGTTTCACAGTATATAACCGATCCATTTCCGTTTTCCATTTTGGAACCATCAGCATATAAATAGAGATTGCCGTAGGATTCTACAGCCCTTTTCTTCCCATACTTGTCTGCTGGGGATGGATGTGGTGTTTTCTGTACCGAATCTCACACTGGGTATGATATAGTCGGTTGCTCTTTTTGATTCCTCGGTTCCAAAGAGATTTAGAATAGATGCATGTCCGAATGTGTTGTTTTTCCAGGCTCGTGATTCGTTAAGGCGAATCGCGCTCTTGATCGCCGAACGTTTAAGGAACTCTTTTATGGAGAAAAGATTTAGCATCATATCCAGACCCACCTTTGGCGTAGATCTCATGGCTCCTGTTACTCCTATGCACGCTAACCTTTGAACTCTTGTTAGGGAGCTAAGGTAGCTCTTTTTATGCCTTATCGTCCATCATACAAGAGAGCCGTAGGAAAGAATGGGTCTCACGATCGCTGTGTACATCCAGTGGATTATGTGCGGTCGCAGTCCCCATTTCCTGCCAAATGTTCTCTGACATGCGTATAGAGCGCACAGTGCTTTTTTCCTTCTTTCCTCTGTGTTGCGTTTCCAGCTCAGCTTGTTATCAAGGATAATTCCAAGGTATTTGGCTTCAGTGGAAAGCTTCAGAGTTACTTCGTTGAGTTTCGGTAATGTAAAACTTTCTATTTTTCTTCTTCTTGTGAAAAGAACAAGTTCAGTCTTTATTGGGTTTACACCAAGTCCATTCGATTCTGTCCACCGCGATAACTCATTCAATGCCGCAGGCATTAGTTCGCTAATTGTTTACAGGTATATCCCGCATATAAGGATGGCAACATCATCGGCATAGGCTACCACTTTTATTCCTCCAGTTTTGAGTGTAGTGAGAGTTTTGTCAACCACAATCAGCCAGAGAAGGGGGGGTATAACTCCTCCTTGCGGTGTGCCTCTTGCGACTTCTTTCCTCACCACGCTCATTCCCATTTGTGAGCTTATACGTCTGCTATTAAGCATTTTATAAATCCACTAGGTTATTTTACTGTTAGCTCCTTTGTCTACTAAAGCAGTTCTTATAGAATTTGTATTTACACTGTTAAATGCGCCTTCGATATCTAAAAACGTTGCTAAAGTATATTTTTTGTGATGAAGGGTTCTATCTATGACCGAAACCACCTCATGCAGTGCCGTTTCTACCGATTTGCCTTTAAGGTAGGCATGTTGTACACTACAGAGATTAATATCGTTCACAGATTCTCTTATGTGAAGATTTATTATTCTCTCTAGCGTTTTCATCAAGAACGATGCGAGACTAATAAGCCTATAATCCTTTGGTGCTGAGTGTATCAGTTTCCCAGCTTTAGGAATGAACAACTCGCACTTCTCTCCAAATTTTTGAAACATATCCTGTCTTGAGGCAGCCGGTCGTAGATTTTCAAGCAGGATTCTGTGCCGGCCCATAGGGTTAAAATTATCCAAATCTGGCTCCAAAACAATTTGGCAGCATTCATTTCCACTGAAGAATGTTCCTCTGGCAGTCCAGATTTGAACCCGTCGAATTACAAATTGTGGACAGTTTTCTATTTTTGGGAACTTTTTCGTTAAAATACCTAAATTCAACTTATTAAAAAATGGAATGGAAAAAACGATATGTTGGCAAGCCTATAGTTCAAACATTTTTTTGACTAAAAATTGGAAATATTTTCTTAGAAAATACTTAAAATACTCAAACTCGAAATTTTCAAAAAAGTACACTTCTAGCAAAAAAAAAAAAATATTTTTTTTAGTTATTCAACTTACAAAATTTTTTTGTATCTCCATTTGGTATAGTTTAACAAAATATTTCCATAAAATATTATTGAACTTTTTTTAAATTTGGATTTTTTAGATTTTTTTTTTTAATGCAACCAAACAAAACAGAGTTTTTTATGTTACACTTTTTATGTTAGATAGCTTATTTTAAAGAAAAATCAAATTGGAAATGAACTACCAACCAGTTTTTTCAAAATTTACACTTATACAAAAGTTATTTGGGTTTTTTTAAAAAATGAGCACTTTTTTCCCATATAACTAAGTACTGACATGTACCGATGCTTGTCGGCAAGGGTTACCGTGGTCCTTGGTGCACCAAATTTTTTTTAAATTTCTTTTAATGCCATCAAAAGACATGAAGGGGGTAAACCATAAAAAAAACAACTTAAATTTTTAAGGGACACTCTAATATAAGTATCAATTAACTGTAAAAGAAATTTGGTAAGAAAACCTTAAATATTTTGTATTTCATAGCATAAAATGTGTGCAACAGTATTAATGTCCCTACTAAGTATATTGGAAGTGACCTAAAGTCATATACTCGTTTCTCTCAATAATATGTTGAACAGATAAGGTGGTCCGAAGGTTTTGGAATTTGTACCTACAGCTCCTGGACAGCGCTTTACTTCTTGATAATATGCTACAATGTAGCATGTACTACCTTCTGCTATATGATCGCTTCGATGACAAGTAAATCAGCCATTGGAGTATCATTGCTTGGCGTTACTTGGTTTTTAACATTTATGCCATATCTCGGATCCCAGACTCAAACAAAACCCGGCATTGGCACGAAAATAGCTATTTGTATGTTTTCGAACAGTGTGATGGGATGGGCCTTCAACGAAATAATAGAGTTAGAGTATCAAAGGAGGGGTCTGCTATGGTGCAAACTCTTCACCAAAGCACATCAAGATAGTTTTATATCTGTTGGAGTGACTAGTATTATTCTACTGGCGTTCAGCATTATATATGCACTTCTTGGAATTTTTATGAATGACCTTAATACATACACCTCTGCTTTCTTCCGAGCATGGTATCGAATGATTAATTTGCGAAATAACCACAAGGGATCGGATACTTCCGAAAGGTTATCTCTACGTAAGGCCAAAATTTTCCAAATAGAGCAGGCAAGCAGACACATCAATGTTGAGGTGAAGGACCTTTCCAAAGTGTATGAAGGAGAAGTTGTCGTTGGTGATGTAACTGTAGGTTTTTATCAGGGTGAAATCACAGTTATCATGGGTCATAATGCTAGCGGAAAGACAACACTTCTCTCCATGCTAGCTGGCGTTGATAAGCCTACTGTGGGAACAGTACTTTATGATGGTATAGACATTTTTAAATCCGCACACTATGGCCTCAACATTGGCATTAGTTTGCAAAATAATCTCTTTACGGACTTAACGGCGTTCAATATGATATATTTTTACTGCCGGATGAAAGGCCTAAAGGGTACCGAAGTGACGGAAGAGACTCAAAAGTACTTGCGAGTAATGAATCTGACGAGTGTAGCTAATGTTCTAGTACGTAATCTAACTGGAGGCCAAAGGCGGCATTTAAGTGTGTGCTGTGCTCTCTGTGGGCGCAGCAAATATGTGGTCCTTGATGAACCCAGTGCGGGTCTGGATACCACGACCAGGAGAACATTTTGGGCTTTTTTGAATAGAGAAAAAGTCAATCGCACTATAGTCATTTCAACTCAATCGACTGAAGAAGCTGAAGTGCTAGGAGATCGTCTTCTGATTTTGTCCAAAGGTGAAGTTATGTGTTACGGTTCTCCATATTTCTTAAAGGCCGTGTATGGAAAAGGTTATCGTTTAGTAAGTTTTCAAATCATATTGTTATTTTCTGACTATAAGCTATGTATTATCTATAGGTGTGTTTAAAAGATCCAGACTGTAATACGGATGACGTAAATGATTTCTTGAAAAAATATATAGCTAACATTAATCCAGAATCTGATATTGGAATGGAACTTACCTACAGGTTAAGAGAACGCTATGCTTTAGTTTTTGCAAAACTTTTGGCTGATTTGGAGAATGCATTTCACCATCTTAAAATAAACAGTTGCTCCATCAGTGAGCCAATCGTGGAAGACATATTTCTATGTATGGGTGCTGAAGACCCTAGCAAAGATGACTATAATCGACATAGTGAAATAATGAACGGTTTTAGCATATATGTCGAAGAGTATAACAAGCTGAGTTTTGTGAATAAACACGAACCTTACAAAGGCTTCAAACTTTTTCAAAACCATCTTTATAGCATTTTATTCAAGCGCTATAGTTGCAATAAACGCGATACTATTGCGATAATACAGTTTATAGTGCCCGTCTTTGTCACTTTGCTTACCTATTTAATGGCGGATGTCCGTTTCGAACGTCCAGATCTTATTCCAAAATCATTTCGGCTTTCACATTATTCAGAGACAGTTTCAGTGATGAGTGAACCTAAAGAAGAAATGTCTGATACATTTCGTGAGAGAATGCAAACACTCATACAATATTTCAGTGAGTTAGACACGTATGGTGTGGGACATAAGCTCGAAAATACAGGAAATTATACAATCGAAGAGTTCGTACAGATGAAACAATATTCGGATCCGGAATTTGATGAAAAATATTTGATAGGTATTTCTTATAGTGGAGAAAATATTATTGCCTGGTACAACAATTTCGTACCGCATACTGCACCATTGAGTCTCAACATGATTCACAACGTTATTTTATTGTAAGTATGATAGAATAAGATATGGCCGTTATGTTTGGAAAAATTAAATAGTCGATAAGAAATTAACTATTGACAAATTTAAGTAAAACGGCCGTTTGCAAGTATTGCATTTTATCGAAGTTGTGGAATTCATACCTTTTGTTCGGAAACAACGGTTAGTTATTCTTCAATTTTTACTTTATCATCTTTAAAGTAATCACCACCGGAGGCGATACACACATGCCAACGTTTTTTTATTCTTAAAAATCTTTTTGAGAGGCCGATTTCGGAATGGCCTTTAGCTCCCTCTGTGAATTTTTTTTTTTGATGACAGCAATCTTCTCAAAATGTTTTCCACGAAGTGACAATTTGAGTTTGAGGAATAGGAAAAAGTCACACGGGGCCATATCTAGCGCATATGGTGATTGTTGCACGATATTGATATTATTTTTGGTCAAATACTCGCGTACAATGCGTGATGTTTTAACTGGTGCATTATCGTGGTGCAAAAACCATGAACTGTCATTCCCTAATGCTGGCCTCTTTCGCTGAATATTCTCGCGCAAACGCTTCAAAACACTCAATTAATATTGAGCGTTGACCGATTGACATTGCGGAAGGAATTCCGAGTGCACGACACCTTCAGAATCGAAGAAAACAGTCAATCAACGACACCTTAATTTTTGAACGACTCTGTAGTGATTTTTTGGGTTTCGGCTCATCTGGATAGCGCCACTTTGCGGTGTAATAGTGCGCTGAATGTCAGTATCGTCTATTAAAAGCATCTACTGAGCGACAGTTTTGCGAAACTCTTTTTGATGGAAATTCGCATGCAGGATTGCCAGATCTTAAAGGCTGTTGTCCGGACAAGTCAAGAAAATTCCGGGATTTCTTATAAGTCATCGGGACAAAAAAAAATCCCATTGTACTAGTGTTTTTATTTAAGCAACATAAATATAAAACTAAACCATAAGCAATATGAACATACATTGAAACTAGATAATAGAAACAAAACAATTCACAACAATAATACATTGATGCTTCATAAAATTAAAATAGCGTATACATTTGGGAGCAGCAGAACAAAACCGGATATATTAATTTATTTTTGTAATTTTACAGGAGATGTCAAAATATAAATATAATTTCTTAGTTTTTGTATAACTTGCAGGAGTTTAAGTAATATTTAATACATGATTTTTGGTCAGTGGATTTGGTGATGGCTGAAAATTCCGAATCGAAAAAAGGCACTTATGTTTAAAGTGGACTTATCCGTATATTTTTTGCTGTTTTTCATTTAAAAAATATACATATATTACATATTTTTGATTTGCACGAGTTGTTTTAAGCATTTTTTACCATCTGGTGTATTTAATAAGCTCTTTAAATTATGACTATATTCATATATATTTAGCCTTATTTAAAGCTCAGATTTAATGAGCCGAAACTCCAAAGACTCTTTTGCACTGGTCAAGACCTGAAAACAATTTTGAGATTTTGTAGACGAATTGTGGTGAAACGGGGGATGAAATGGGAGCTTACAATTGCTTTGTTACAGTAATTTTTTTCATTGTCATTTTTTTCAATGTAGTTTTCCTTATATTCCGGGACAAATTGTCGGATAAGGGGACACGGGACAAACACTTCAATAACTGGACAATCCCGATGAATCCCGACCACCTGGCAATCCAAGTCGCATGCCTAAAACATCATGTGGAAATGTGCTCCGATCCAGTAGATATGTATATCTGTGGTCATTGTGAATTACAGCACATCTCGAGATATGCTCAAATTGAGTTCTTCACTTCATCTTATTCTACGTACTCAATTATATATTGTGTCAAATTTTGATGATAAACGTTTGAAAAACCTCAAGGTTATTAAAGGAAATCCTAGGAGCATAACTCGCTTTGGAACGATTCAGAAAATGGAATAACAACAATACAACTCGACTTATGGTTTTATTCTGAATTTATTTTTCTTGTGTTGTTGTTCCAAATGCAAACACAAATCAGTACAAACATATCTCGACTCAGAGGCGAAGATATGGGGGGCCAGGTCTGCGGGGCCGGACCCCACCACAGAGCCATGAAAACTATTACCAAATATCATATATAAAAGCACGAATCCACGAATGTATATGTACATCGCAAAAAAATTTTTTTCTCAAGAAAGTTCTGAAAATTTGATTTAGTTCAGTTTATTTCTTTTAAATTGGTCAACAACAACAGAATATAAGTGTAGTGACATGTATAGTAGCTAATTAAATTTTCTACTAAAATTCAAGTGTGTCAGATTTGTGGCTTAGATCCCCACGCGTTTGCCTTGTCCCCTCATTAGGGTGATTAGAAAAAAAATATTTTTTTGGCAAATCAACCGAGATCGTCAGAAAATTGGATGATCGAAATATGAAAACCAAAATAAAATTTTTTTTTAATATTTAAATAGTGCTACCATCGGTTTTCTTTTTTCGTTGGAGAAAATCATGAAAAAGCATTAAAGATAAAATATTCATATCTCCTTATTTTGTAACTAACAATTATTAAACTTTGATGGCATACGTAAAATAGATCATAATTTATAAAAACATGTTAAAATTTTGGTTACGAGACTAACATTTTTTTTAAGGTAGTAGAGTGTTAAGAAAAAGAATCGCTTGTGACTATGTTTCGCATGGGAAAAAACTATTTTTTTTTATTGAGAACCTATTCCTTGAAAACCATTCATTCCATTCTTCAACATTATTTTGTTGACGTCAAAGTAATTTCGATAGAACAGCTTATTTAACTCGGACAAGCCCAACGTCCTTCCAGAAGGTTTTTGAAATGAAGCTTTTATAGCCGCGTATACAAGAATACGGCGAGATGTATCTAATGGTTGTTGTGAAAACAACAACACAGCAATTCGCCGCGCTAGTTGTATAAAAACGAAAAATATGTTATTTAAAACTTTTTTATATTTTTGCTTCCACTGAGGATTGATTGTATTTAACCACTGGTCCACGTAGACATAATTATTTCAGTAGGTCATACTTATTTTGAATCAACAATCAGTACTTCTCTCTTTCTTTTACGATTGAATTGAGTCTATCGTTCAATACTCTGAAAGTACAGTACGGTCTAAAAATTTGAATCTGAATGTAGCTTTTTTTCAGAACATTTGCATACTTGTAGGCATTTCTCAAATTGAGTTTTGATAAATTCAGATTGATTGCATTGATTGATTTGGAAACAGGACATGCTGCAATATTAACGAATGCAACTTTGAATTTAAAATTTGTTTTATTCTTATGTCTGTGAATTTACGTATAAATATCGTATCTTTCATATAATTCAAATGTAGTTTTTAACTCATATTTATGTTACATGCGGTATGTTGGCATTTAATATTTACGAGTCTATCCATTTCAGCATAGTTTCTTTTTAAGTGTCGTTTTGAAATTTTTGTAAAAAAAAAAAACAAATTTTTACTGATAATGAAATTTTATTTGCATTACCAGTAAAGTTTTACTAATAATGAAATTTAGTTAGCATTACCAGAAAAATTTTACTGATTACTGAAAAATACTGATTACTGAAATACAAAAAATATATTTTTACTGATTTCCGGAAAAAAATGTCAGTACAAATAATTTTTAACTAATCATGAAATTTAATTTGTATTACCAGTAAAATTGTTACTGATTACTGAAAATAGTTACTGAAAAAATCAATAAATAAATTAAATAAATCATTTAAAAAATGCGATCAATTTTTATTTTCCTTTTAACATGTATTATTTACTTGCTATACACTGTTAGCTTTTCTTAAAACTAGCATTTCAAAATTTACATCGCTGAGTTTTTGCCTTTTGGAACGATTCACAATCCCAGCAAATAAAAACAACCTTTCTACAGGTGCAGATGAAGGTAATGGGGTATTGAATATTACAAAACGTTTTTAATGGCTGCATGATTTTTTAGACAATTTGTCGTTGTGTCTCGTTCGACCTGATATAAAATTGTTTCCTGGAGATAATTTTCCGAGTCAGTGGAAGCACACTGTATGCTAACATCTGTTTTAGTAGATATATAAATACATACATTATTAATATAAATATTTAATGGGAAATGAGGTGTTAAAAGTTTATCATTACTTTCTTCCCCGAAATCAAGGAATGATATTTGCGGAGTTTTAGGCAGAATACGAGTTTCGGCATCGACTATTTTGTCATACTTCACCACATAAGTGTTGAATGTTTTCTTTACTTCTTCTTCTGTTTGCGTTGTTTCTGTTTCTAAGAGAGCCTTTAAGAATCGAAATTTTATATTAGGAATAGATATACCTGAAATAACAGCATCCCAAGCGTCAGGGTACATCAGGAAATATTTCTCAAACTTACAACAAACAAAATATTTCTGGAGATAATTTCCCGAGTCAGTCCTGCGGGAAAAGCAGAGTCAATTGCCCTTAAATGACTGGTCCCGTGACAACTCCAATGCACAGCTATCACAGGATAGGTCTGATATAAATCGTCACGCAACAGGTTTATTTGTGCCTGTTACGGAACAGATTTAACTTTACTCAGCACGGGACCAATTTTATAGGATTCAAGCGGAGACAGATCTATTAAAACTCAAAGCTGTATTCGTATTGTGTATATTTGTAAATATAATAAAAAATATGAAAGTTTTGGATTGAATCTCAGTAGGTTAGGTCACAAATCTGTTTTTCTAGGCCGGTCACTGGAAAGGGTTAGGTGATGCAGCAGGTGGCAATTGGTCCCTGACAATGACAATGCTATGTAAAAGTTACCGGTCGGTTTCATATGTTGGTGGCAGAATTGGGTCTGGTCCCTATCCCTTGGGAACCTATCACATGGTAGGTTCTGAACCGTTTCTTTTCCCCGTAGGGCTGTTTTAGTAGATATATAAATACATACATAATTAATACAAATATTTAATGGCAAATGAGGTGTTAAAAGTTTATCATTACTTTCTTCCCCGAAATCAAGGAATGATATTTGCTGAGTTTTTGCCAGAATACGAGTTTCGGCATCGACTATTTTGTTATACTTCACCACATAAGTGTTGAACGTTTTCTTCACTTCTTCTTCTGCTTGCGTTGCTGCTGTTTCTAAGAGAGCCTTTAAGAATTGTAATTTTATATTAGAAATAGATATAGCCGAAATAACAGCATTCCAAGCGTCAAGGTACATCAGGAAATATTTCTCAAACCTCTTAAGCAAAGCTTCTTGCATTTTTTTGCTTACTTCGGCTAAATACTGAAACTCGTAGGCTCCAAACAACGCATTTTTTCTCATAAAGACACAATAGTAGGGACAAAGTAACCAAAATACATTTTCTTTTCACCCTGAAGGAAATCGATCGCTTCTGCTATAGGCCCCATAAGCTTTATGTATTCCTCCAAGTACTCAAGCTCATCACTGAGAATAGTGGGGATTTCCAGACGATAACACAATTCGGCTAAATGTGTTTTGTGTTGCAGCAACTTCTTTACAGAATCATAAAGTGAGTTTCACCTTGTTATGCATGGAGTTAACAAATTAGTGTTTATAACTGCGTTGATTATTTCTGCAGATTTTGGTTTATTGCATTTGTTCTAAACCTGTGTACATCTTTACAGAAATCAAAAATATAGGTGTAGCAAGTATGCAGTTGAAATAAAGTCAATTTTTACCTGTTGAAAGACCTTTTATGAATATCTTTTATATCCTGACTTGAAGAATTCAAAACTATGTTGAAATCGGTTGCAGCCAACCGTGGAGTTACGGATTGAAATTGAGGACCTGAAGCATCCATGGAGCCATCTGAATTGGAGCCAGAATCAGATTCTTAATCACTGTCATGTTCATTTATAGATCGTAAACCAATAAAAATCAACAATAGAAAACGTTATTTTGGGAATAAACAAGTATATCTGATATACTTATCTTATTATATAATAAATATATCTGACTTACTCAATTCAAGTTCTTTAAATGCCTTAATGAAGTTTGATCCATTGCCAGTAATTGTATAAACGATTTTTTCAACTGGTAGTTTATGTTGCTTGTTTATGTCGCATAACATCTTTGTTGCACAATCAAAAGAATGGGTTCCCTTAAACCTTCGACAAGCCAGAGCTACAGACTTCCTTTCAAAATTGTCAGCATTTATCCAATGGCAAGTGTAATCAAAAAATTATTTTTTTCCATCTGACCACACATCAGCAGTTACGCACACGTATTCAATTGCATCCAGTTCAATAATAAGTTCTTGGATATATTTAATGTGGCTCTCTAAAAGTAACCTTGCACTTGAACGCCTGCTCGGAATACTTTAACCAGGAAATAATTTTTTAAGACAAGAGACAAGAGAAAAGTTGTGTTGCAAATAAAATGTAAAATATCACAATTAAAAGACCATTTGCGGCCTGCACTCTGCCTGCTTTCTTCCTTTTTTGACTTGAAGTCGCAAAATTTTTGTGATGTTCTTTTTATTCAAATGCGTGATAAAATTGGAGCTAACACGCTGCGATCCTTTTACATTTTTACCGCAAATTTGGCAAGCAGCAATCAAGCCAAACATTTTTTTTATGAGGAGTTGTGTTCATCTACATTTTAATAAAATTGTGAAGCATCAAATAAGATATGATATCATGTACCTTTTCAATTTACCTTCCCAACAATTTTGAAAAATTTTTCAGTAAAGATACCCTTATTTACAACAAATCTGGTGTGCTACTTGAAGTTTCACTTAAATCATTTGATAAATTTTGTTCCAAAATATAATTTTCATTATTAATAAAATCACTTATTTGTAAGCCACGACTCTTTGAACAACTTGGTAGATCTCGTTTGCAAACAAAATCTGGATCATTAATAAAATCGTCACTATCGAAATGTAATTCACTCATATTACCATATATTTTTTTTATTTATTTGCACTTGGAATATTATTTGATATGATAACACGCGTAAAGCTATGACTCAATAATAGAATTCAGCTGCTTTATTCTTTGATTACACAGTCATGGCAAATATCAAATCGATTGACCTAAAGTAGCTAAGTTGTTACAGACGCTGAGTTAAATAACTTAAGCGATTTATTTCCTCTGGAGAGAGTTTATTGAATTTTCAGTAATCAGTAAAATTTTAGTGACAACTACAATTTTTTTCAGTAATCAGTAAAAATTTATTTTTACTACAATTTTTTTGAATAACCAGTAAAAATTTATTTATACTGCATTTATTTTCAGTAACCAGTAAAAAATTAATTTTACTGAAATTTTTATCAGTATTCAGTAAAAATTTAATATTACTGCAATATTTTTCAGTAATCAGTAAAAATTTATTTTTACTGCAATTTTTTCCAGTAATCAGTACAAATTTACTGGTAATGCAACTTAAATTTAATTATCATTAAAAATTTACTGGTAATGGAAATTGAATTTAATTATCAGTGAAAATTTACTGATTACTGCCATTTTGAATGCACTGAATATATAGTGCAGTGTGCCCATGTATGTCCAAAATATAATTTTTTCCAATTGAGCCAAGTCGTTTCCAAAATAAATTACACGAACAAACAGACATCTCCAATAATATTCGTAAACAAAAATAATGCATCAAACAATATTCAATAAATGGCACCTTAAAGTTATATTCATTTTCAAAAACATTAAATGCCATAGGACATGCATGTTTTCCTTCTACACACATTTCTCGAAACACACATTTTAATTCGAATGATTCGAATTAGCCCAAGCATTCATGAATTCATCAACGAATTCAAGAATTCTCAGCTGTGCCGCATGAATGAAGGTTGTACGGAATATATTATTTATCATCCCTCACTGCAGTCATTGCTCGATGGCTCTTCATTTCTTGTTTGCTCTCGTAATGAACAGAGAGAGATCAGGTTGTTTTGTTGTATGGGAAGAACCAATGAAGTCTGTCAGAAAATGAGGTACAACGAAGCACAATATAACTTCAGTGGCTATTCTCATCAACATTCATGCAAAAGCAATGGGATGCATGAGTTATGAGAAATACCCATAGATGCGGTTGTGCATTTATTGAATGAATGAAATCATGTAGATGTCTAATACGAATATACTGATCGAAATAATACTCAACAGATTCATTTATAGCTGTCGCTTATAAAATTTATAAAATCTATTCTATCTCAGAATAGAATAATCCCTAGGATTTAAATTTAATTTGGGAAACTTTAATTCGGATATTCGAATTTTGTTGTTTACTATCGACCGTCTATTCAAAGTTTTCTTCACTTAACCAACATTTTAACTCTTTTGCAGATCAAACGCTTACAGAGGCCAAATTACTGTAATACTTGATCCTCTACACTTCGAGTTAAATCATGGTGTGCTTTTGGCTAAAAATATAGACGATCTGCATTTTACCGAAAATTTCCAACACTTTCTGGCTTTTAATCTCGTATATACCTTCTGCATTTCCTACACCTTTATTTTAACGTATTTTATCTATGAAAAAGTGACGGGTTTTAAATTACTCCAATTCATCTATGGCATTCGTCACTTCACGTTCTTTCTAGGTGGCATGCTTTTTGACCAAGTCAAAATGATTATAATATCGTTTACGGTTTTTTTGGCAATCATCATATTTGAACATTCAAGTAGTGAAGATTTCACTGCCGCAGGTAATTGAATGAAACTGTTATATTTTAAAGTAATGAATTTTTTTTTTAATTTTTCAGGCTATTATTTGCTTGTATTTTCTTTGTTTGGTGTATGTGTGATACCGTTTTATTATCTCGTATCAGTGTTATTTAAAGATGCCATAACGGGATACGTTATTGTTAGCAGTTTCACTATTTACGGTGGTAGGATATGAAAAGTTATCTTTTGAACGTATGTACTTTTGTATCAAAATATTTGTAAATATAAAGTTTTTTGACACGGATAACAGTGCTGGAACAACCTTTCGGAACGAACGATACGAATTGTATCTTATTTTGTCATTTTCAAATCATAAATGAAATAATTTAAAAAAAAAAATGACGTTATAACTCCTAAAAGATTTCCATACATTTTAGGCCTTATTTCATAATGAAATAACCACAAAGCATTGGGACTTAATTCATAATTCTTAATTCATAATGAAATAACTCCCAATTTTCAAAAATGAAGCAACTCCTAACGATTAATTTTTGGGAGTTATTTTATTTTCGTTTGGTAATTGGTAGTGATGGGTAGATTAACCGAGAAAGTTATAATATATGTATATCGGTTATTTCCTTTAGGTTAACGATTTCATTTTATCGTATTTTCCGATTCGATTATACGAAAAAATAATCGAAAAATTAAAATATTATCGATTGAAAACCATGATGGAATTTCATTAATCTCACAAGCAATTTAACAAGCAGCACATTTGGCGCATGCACATAAAACAAAGCAACAAATAAAATAAATAAGCACAGGGTACAAGCAATGGCTCCTATTAGAATCGAAGTTTGAAGGCAGCTGCTACGGAAAAACGGAATCGCTTTAATACAAATCGCATCTTAAAGCTCTTGTTTCTGAATACAGTTCTAAACAAATTATGTTAATTTTTTTGATAATTATTTATAATTAATTGAATTAAACGCCTGATTTTTATACTCAATTAAGAATTTTCGTACACATTGTCAGTAAAAAATTAATTTTTATGTATATTTTCTTTTTTCCAACAATTTTTAACCGACTTCTAAAAGGTTCTCTTTATCTCTACTCCCATTGACAACGGTTCAAGTTCGTTTGTGGGTGTTTTTATTAATGTCTGAACACCGATTACTCCTAAGCAGTGCCGGATTAAGACTATTTGATGACTAAAGCAATCCAAGCCTGTGGGCCCCCTATCCACTAGTAAACTGGTATTGGCCTTTAAAAATTTTTTAACGTATTTTTTTACAACAAGATAGATCATAATGTACCCTAGAATATGTTCGAGAGACGGAAGATATACGTGGATTTGGTATTACTATAAAAACCAAAGCATACATTTTTTTATTTATTGAAAAGAGACATGCGACTTTTACGGGCATTCAATTCGGGGACAATAATTTTAAAGTTCAACGTTTTTAGCATATCTGCCTTTATATATAATATTGATAAAGCATCGAGCCTTTTCTGCAGCATCGTCGTTCTTTTTTAAATTTTTATTATTTTCGATTTCTAAAAAAATCGTTCCGCTGTGCAGTTTCATACCATCAGGCATACAAATATACGCAGGGCTGTGTTCAGATAAGGGAACGCTGATTCAATTTGATCATGGTGTATTATTTTGTACAACTGTGCCTGAGTTTAATGTGAACTTGTGCGAGGCAAATCACTTATTTTATTAATGATATATGAATGAAACTGCTGCATTTAGGTTTCTAAATTGGCATTAAGGTCTTGTGAATATGTGTCTACTAAATTTCTACAATGCTGACTGTATTCTGATGTTTGATCGGTGCACATATGTTAATTTTATCGACATCAAGTATTTTAGCCAGGAATGAGAATTAGTCTGCTATTTCTTTGTACTCGTATATCTTCCCCTCTTATTCGCATCTCTACATTCAATTTTTCAATGACGCCATAAAAACGCATGACTTAAAATTATTCTCTCGGGCTGAGACTTACTTCATTAACTTGACCGTCATAGGGCATTTTTTTTCCTTCGTCTTTGACGGGCATCTTTAAAATCCACATTTGGTAGCTTTTCTTTTGCGCTGTCTTCTAAATTATTCAGGCCTATCGCGAGTACTTTTTTGCCCGGAATCGAAAAATTGATTGGAAATTTTTTTTTTTTTTTTTAATTAAGCTCAAGAACTTTTGGAAATTTTTAATGTAAATTTGTTCATCAACAGTCAATATTCATGAGTGTAAAAAATGAAAAGTTGAAGCCTTATCTGCTATCTTAAAAACGGAAATACCCTTTTCCGATTCCGGGCAAAACAATTTTTACGATAGGCCTGATTAATCGACGAGTGATTTGAAAAATTGGCGCACGTCTCTAGAGTGACTTCCGGTGACTTCTTGTAATACCTTGCTGACTTTTCGGAAGGTTTGCAAAATTTCGTCCCACATGACCAATATATGTACGAACTCTTATTCCTGTAGTTTCTCTGACAAATTAAAATAAAATACAATTTTCTGTGCGGCCGCCACTTATCTGTAGACAATCGATAATTTCAAAGAGTAAATAATTCCATGTAAATATTTCTAAGGAAAATTACCGGATCATTAGTAGAAAAAAAAGTGTTTGGTACGTAATAGAAAAGAGAGTAATTAACATTATTAGAATAAGATATCCTTCAACCCGGTGGCATGCAAAGCCTATATGCTGCCCGAGGCAAACTATCAAAATGCCGTCCTAAAATTTTTGCTTAAAATATGTCATAAGAATTGAGGAGATAGATGCAATAAGGACACAAAACGGCTCTATAGAAAGAACAGTTCACAGTAAACTGACTTCTTAACATCAAAAAATCTGCAACTCTGTATGTGCCCTTCTTACATGGAACGGTAGAAGTAAAAAAATTGAAAATAGCGGAAATTTGTCTATTCAGTGCAATAACAAAAATACTATTTTGTTCTTTGCTTTTACTTATTTTTCTCTCCTTACTTCACAAAAAAGGATGCTGTTTAACATATGATTTCAGAACATTTCTTATGGCTAGAAAAAGTTTTCGTTTTTTTTATAACAATGCTTAAAATTATCAATACAAAAACAATTTTAAAGAAGTGTCAATAGCTTAATAACGCTTTTTAAATACGAAAATATACTACCTTATGTAACGAAAACTACTTTGAAATCGAAAAAGCTGAATATATAGATAAATTAAACATGTATTTGTGAAATAAAAACGTAAGATTTTTCTTTAACTTCTTTGTTTTATTAAAGAAGGACACCCATCTCTTCGACTTTCTTTACAGATTTGGAATGGCAATATATGAGTTACACTTATATTTTATTATATATTTTATTATATACTACGACAAAAAAGTTATCACACATCAAAAACTTAAAACGCTAATATCTCAGAATTAAGTTTTAACAGAAGTGCCCTTATTGCATCTAACTCCTCAATTATCAATAACTTAAAAAAATGTTTTTAAATAGTTAAAAAAAAATACAATTTTTGTGTTCACAGTGTTCAAATAGCAAGTGGCTACTTGATTGTTATTTGGTATATTTGTTAGGCACATCTATTTAAAGAAACTAACAGGTAACTCTTTTCAGAAATTTGGAGCTCATTGTGGCTGTTTGCCGCCCTTCATAATGTGCCGCCCTAGGCATTTGCCTCGTAAGCCTCGTACTTTGCACGCCACCGCTTCAACCAGTAATGTAGCAAATAGTAATAGTAGCAATAATTTTTTTCGATGTTGTTTATGGTGCCCCCTGAGACGTGATGCCCTAAGCAATTGCTTAATTTGTTTAGGGGCTAATCCAGGACTGCTCCTAAGGTACTTGACCGATTAGCGTGATTTTTCTTTTAAAAGTTGAAGCCCAGGCTTGTGGCGGGTAAGTTTTATACAAATATGTTTAGTACTTTTTAAAATATTCTATAAAAACCTTGTTAGTTTTGGAAAAAGTTGCAAATCCGAAATTGTTCGCAATATGGGAATCATTTAGAAAAACCAAAACTTCAAAAACTAACACCATTTTAGAAAATACCAAAATAAAAAGCAAGCCACATTTAAGGAAATTAATAAATTTGAATCCTCCTTATAAGGATACCCGGGTACCCGCAAATTTTTTCACTCATACACATTTTGTATAAAGAATTTAAAATAAAAGTAGTTTTAGGTTTAATTTTAGTTTGTTTTTTATTATATTATTGATTACTAAGAATCTCAAATTTTTTGACAAGGAACTTTGTAGTATATTAATGGCATATGGTAAAAAATATGGTAAAAATATGTAGAAAAATTGCAGCTTAAGCAGTGAAGTGCCATGGCACTAGTGTGCTTGTTGCACATAGGCCGCTTGCAGCCATCGCATTTCTTGCGGGTCCTATCGGATTTGGAATCAAAAGCAGCACAAATGTAGCAACGACCCTTCGCTGGCAACCGACCAGTTTCCGAACTGGCTCAGAGATGTTTTTGTTTATCATAAGTTCAACAGCAACCCGGACGTTGGTGCATCAGGTTATTAGATTATTAGTTGACCTTTGCCAAGTGATGTCAAAAAGTCTCGACGAGAGCTTCGTATTTTTGTAGCATTTGGATGAATGCTAGCATAAACAAAAAATGCACCCAACTCTATTTGTTTGTCTTGCGTTTGGTGCTATATTTAGACAACATCTGATCCATTACGTCTACTTCGCATTACACTACATTAACTACATTAACTTCGAGCTCTTTTCGCGAGTAATGCATACTTGACAAAAAGAAAAGCTTTTCCTCTTCCTGGTAACAACATATAAAAGAGTTCCATTTTTATTGAAAGTATATCGGGGTGTATCTATTTCGTCCGTGGGATTTGGCCGTTTCTCTCTTCTGAGGTAAGCTTTGTTTTGCCTTAGGGTACCGACAAGGCTCATTCCTCTAACTCGTAACTGATTGGCCAAGGGGAGTGACGTAAAAAATGTGTCTGTTGATACATTCAGACCAAATTGTTTGTAAAAATTAACCAGAGCTAAAACAATATTTTCTCCAACGTTCACTTGTTGTTTGCCTGTGTAAATGATTCCATTCAGAGGATAGCCATTAGCTATGTTACACAACCAAAATATTTTTACGCCGTATCTTGCAGGCTTCGACGGAAAATTTTTTTTGAAGATTCTTCATCAGCATATTCCAAATATCAGAGATTGAAGCGGCTTTGTCTGTTTGTTTGTGTGCTGATCTTGTGAATGCATTATCAAAGCGAATAACGCGTATCGCAATCTATCGTGACTCAGCAATGCTTTGTACAATGGATGACTATAATTGCCCCAAAGAGTTGAAAGAGGATCATCGCTAGCACCATTTATGTCCATTACCTGCAAAACTCCAATGAAAGCATAAAGTTATTTCATTGTAATTATGCGAAACTCTCGAGGTTTCACCTATTGAATTGCAATATCGGCTGCATTTTTCCGATTCAAATCCAATGCTACTTCATTGTCTTTCTTGTTGCTGTGTCTGTGGATCTCATTTTTTATATTATCTGTTATGAGTTCATCGAAAATTTCCTTAGCTGTCATTGCACTACGAAATGTGCGTTGCGGTCCAGCTAAACAGTGAACAATAAAATTGATGCTGCTAGCACATACATATAACACAACCCACCTTTGTTGTGCAAAACATTTTGTGATGGAGTTTGAGCACTTACAAGCTCTTGGAAATACCACTCAGTCTGGTCAGCTGCTACATATTTTTTACAAATAACTGGAACATCGCCAAGAAATTCAAATTCCTCGTCTTCTTCTTGGTCGTCAGGCTCAACGACATCTTCCATTTCTAAATCGGAGGCTTCATTTGTATCATTAACCCGTTCCACATCTCTGCCACACTCATATTCGATTTGATCCGTTGTTACGTCGTCCTCTAATTCCGCTTCACACAAGATATAGTATCATCAGCAGTCAATCTAATACACATAAAAAAATAAAATCAATAAAACATTCAACATAACTTACGCGGAGATATTTAGATATCCATTATCAGTTTTGGGGGCTTGCGTCTGGTCCGATGGCCCAGCAGGACTTTGTGTAGCACTGGATGATGGCAATGTGCCAGAAGATTCGCCTACAGGCACTTTCATTTCCATAAAAGATGCATTACGTTTTCGCGACATCGAAAAAATTTTGTTAAATCAAACCAAAATAAATCAACCGTACCAGCTCAAACCCAAATACGAACTGACAATGCGAAGAAACGACGATCTCGCATACAATTAAACATTCACAAACACACATATACAGACTATCTTTGTTTTCATATCAGGCTAGGCCTAAACAGCAGCATGCACGCACATGTCTCATCTATAACTCTCAGTATTCCCATACAAATTACGCTCAAGCACCCAGGTACCCTTATCGGGAGGCAACGTATGTAAAGGTTATCATGATTGTTAGGGTTAAGAGCTATTTCTTTTTTTTTTTGGGACTTATTTCATTGAGAATTATTTTAATTCTTGGATTTTGGCACTTATTTAATTTTCCCTTTGGGAGTTATTTCATTAATTTTGAGACTTATTCCATTTCCTGATTTGGGAAATATGTAATGTTTTTTTTTTTACTATTACGCAAATAAAATATACTTTGAAACATGTTTAGATACAAAAGTACTGAAATGTGTTTTTTTCTGAAATTTTTATTATGCTTACAACGCTAACAACTTTATTTATCGTTACTGTTCTTATTAGTTGCGGCTTTTTCAACTTTAGGGAAAGTGAATGCGCTGAGTTCAAATGATGCTTTAACAATGACTTTAAGATGGATCAGCTATGTATTTCCTCACTTCTCTATGTGTAAAGCTCTAATTAAGATACTTAGAATTAAGACTACCCGTGAAATATGCTTAAGTGAGGAACACAAAATTATCTCAAAGCTGGTAGATGAGTGCAACACCAAACCTAGTTGTTGCAGTGAGTAAAAGATTAGTTAAGGTGTCACCTGTTTTCATTTCATCACATGACACTTTGCTTCTTTTTTCTTTATTTTCATTTGTACAGCTGAGCCTCAAGAACTCGATTGGAGTGATGAGGGTATACTTGTGGAAATCAGATATTTTTTCATTTATGGCATATTATGTACGATACTGCTATTTTTATTTGAATTTCGCACTTACCTCAAAGGACGTTTAGGTTTTACCGTACCACCTTTTAACGTGTAAGTTTGAACGATACATATATAAAAGATCTTTCACTTTTATTTCAATGTTTCAGAAATCTAGCTAAGACCGAATACGAACGCTCGCATTCAACTTCTGAAATAACAGAAGATGATTTACTCGTAGAAAGAATTAGAGTTCAGAACCTGCCAAGAGACAAATACCAGTACAAGCCGCTGGTTGCATCCAATATTGGCAAGATTTATGGAGACAAGATAGCTGTTCATCAGATTTCCCTAATAATGGAACGGTAAGTAAAATTTTTTCATAGAATTACACAAGTTGAAAATAAAAAATGTCCACATATTTTTCCTCTACAATCCGCTTTACAGTGGTGAGTGCCTTGGAATTTCGGGAGCCAATAGTGCCGGAAAAACCACAATTCTGAAAATGTTGGTTGGTGATGAGAAATTGACCTGCGGTCGTGCCTATGTCCATGGTATCAGTTTAACCGATGACCTATACCAGATGTACAAGCACATCGGGTATTGTCCGCACATTGATGCCGTGCCTGACTTTATGACTTGTAGTGAACTGTTAAGGTTTTTTTGCTGTCTACGTGGCATACCAAAATCATATATAACGGATATATGCTTGAGTCTGGTGAAGGTGCTTGGCATTATCAAACATTACAATAAAAAGATTTATTACATTAGCCCCGGCATCAGGCGTCGTTTGAGTACTGCAATCGCACTGATTGGCAGTCCCTCCATAATTTACCTAGATGAGCACACGGCTGGCATAGACCCAGCCGGACGGCGTCAAATATGGAACATTACTGGCAGGTTGTGTCAGCATGATAAGGCTGTTATGATAACAACACAGAATACTAATGAATGTGAACGTTTCTGCACGCGCCTAGCATTTATTTACAATGGACGTTTGCAATGCCTCGACTCTGTATTTAGTCTACAATCAAGGTTTGCAAAGAATTACCTATTGCAAGTGAAAGTTAAGGTTGTTGTAAGACCTCCATCTTTTTTGGAAACTGATTCTGTATCGTTGGGGAGTATGGCAGCAAATCCACTTTGGAATCCATTTCTGAAGATTATGGCATTTGTAGAGGAGGAGTTTGTGAATTCTGTCGTCAGGTAAATGCCGCATTTTAGAGGTTACTGAAATTTAATAATTTTTTTTTGTATATATCTCAATAGTGATCATCGTGGTGCTATTGTTACTTTTTCGATTCCTGCAGAATACACTTCTATATCGCAAATCTTCAGAAAACTACATCGTAATGCTTTCATTTTGAATATTGAAAGTTTCTCTGTTATGCACGAACCTCTATCGTTGGTATTTAATGATAAAATGGAGAAAAATATATATATCTAAAGTGTAGCTTTATGATCATAATGCTGACGCGTATAAACCTGTCATATTTGTGCAATAAACTTTAGTTTTAATTTTGTAACTGATATGGCTTTCGCTGGTCTAAAATTTAGGTAAGCATCTGCAGTGTAAATATAAAAGTGGACATAAACTCAAAAAGGCAATGCATACATTTTTGCGACTCACAACTATTTTTTCTAGAACAAACAAGCTGACAACCGCAAGGCAGTTCTTCTTGAAGCACATACTTCTTGAAAGGTTAAAATAGGAATCTATTGACAGATATATATCATCTATGTTTATAGATGATATTGGTGATGTTGTGGGGGTGAATACTTATCTAGGTAACTGTGTGATGAAGGTGGCAACAATCCTACTAGTAGAGGCGAAATTCTTAATTCTGGATTACAGCGATGAGGCTGCGCTGTCTTACAATTAAGAAGTCTTAACGGTTATAGTTATGTTTAACCGTGTCACGGGTGCAGCTCACATAATGGTTGAGGTGTTCTTAAATGAAAGCGAAGTTATTTTTATGCAAAATATAATCGGAAGAATGCATTCTGCCTAGTTTCTCTGACTAGTAAGAGTCATATTATGACGATGCTAACATGAACAAATTTTAATAAAACTCTGAAAAGCAAATCGACAGCCAATTGCCTATTTTTTATTACAAAAAAAACTCCCTAATTGGGCTTTGTAATCAACAAAAAGAAAACAACAGCTATTAAGTTTTTGTTGATTACAAGGTCCAATAAGAAGACACTTGACTATGACTGAATTTGGTATTCCTAACACTCTAGTCCATAGCAGAACGTGTTTTAGCAACACCAACAGTTGAGCCCATTTGAAATTAAACTAGGTATCAGGTATCAGGCCCCGAGTTGTTCAATCTAATGTTGGAGGAGATATATTGGCACAGTATTCTATATCAATAACAACGACATCATAACACGCGCGAAGTGTTTGCAGCTTTGTTCAGAATCAAAAAAGAGTCAAACGCCAAGATGCGACAAAAATACCTGCTCTCAACAAGCAAACGTCTTTAAAACAACGTCTGCGTTAACAAATCTCCTTTCAAACTTATTTGCGAATCTTTTACTTACTATTCAACTATTTGAGCTCAGTAGGCAATTAAGAAGGCCGCTATGGATGAAGAATTCTCTCCCGAGAGCTCTCGTTTAACTAACAAAATTTATGCTCAGTAAGTTCCTCATAATGCTTTTTCTATTATACACTCTAGTAATGTGTACGTAAACATTTCTGATGTAATTCCTTTAGAAGTCTTCGAGGGGATGACCTTTTGCAAGATCCACATTCCAATTAATGCCAATGGCGGGTATAAAATCATACTAAATACTAATGTTCAAGAACTGGACCTACAAGCTAAGTGCCGAGCCCGGTTGGCTAAGACTTATGTTCTCAAGAAGCTTTGCATGACAGTTCTTACTCTTTGGGTCTTGCGATTGTCTGCAGAGAGGTGACGGTGGATCAGACAAGTTAATTAAAATTGTTCTGTGTTAGATCCCTGGAAATCAAAGTTGAAGACTTTGTCGAAATTCTGACTAATTTGAAACTATTTCGAGCCGTCTTAATGAACGCTTTACTATTTCGTTACAGTTAATATCAGAGCAGTTTAAATTTTTACACGAATTTACATAGACATTCGATATGTGCCGGGTTTCACGATATATTGAAGTGCGAACAGAGAAACATTTAATTTATTTCGAACTGTCTGAACAAAATCGTAACATATTCCTAATATTTTCGTAATTATTCGTTATGAAATCGTTACGACATTTCATTACAAAGTCGTGTCAACCCCTTCATACGATTTTCTTTACGATTTCGCAAGTAAATCGTATTCCGAAGTCGGAAAGATTTTGAAATATTCGACACGAACTCGGAACGATTTCAGAAAATTTGGCTTGCTGGGATGGGATTTGAAGCCGGCATCTCCCGAGGATATTTGATTTAGGGTTCACTCGTTAGCTTTGCCTGGTCTTAACATAACCTGCGTTGTCACAATCAGGAAAAAAAAGGGATGGTTGCAGTATAAGACTTACATATAAGACAAATCATTAGCAATTGCTTGTGTACTTACTAGTCTTGTCTTATCTGAGCGAAAGAAAAGCTAACTTCGGAACCTGGTTGCTTGGTACCATTACCTGGAGTAATTCATGCACTATGGGTATCAGATGCGGACTCAGGAGGAAACTTTGGGGGTTGAAACCCCCGAAATTCTCCCCGAAAATTTTAAATATTCATACCCTTATGCTGCAAACGTTTGTGGCCAAGGGCGTAGCCAGCCTTTGACCTAGGGAGGGCCAAACAATTTGCACAGTTTCACAATTTGCTGTGAAACAACAAAAACAAAACCCGTCTCACGCTGTGTGTGAGCAAGTTATGTGTTATCGTTCAATGCCTTATGCATAATAGTGATCATTAATAAAACATTTGTTTGGTTTTGCTTTCTATACTGACACATTAGCAGAAATTATAAAAATTACGTTAGCTCACTCTTCTACTGATAGGTTTCGTATTTTGTTCGCCCTCCCTAACGATTCAAAAGAAAAATATCGAAATTGCATCACTCTCTGAGAGATCAGTTCGGATATCGTTTCGTGTATTTGGGTTCTCTGATTGAAAGCAGCTTTTCTTGTGCCAGCATTTCCTTCGTGGGAGGGTTTTTGAAGACCGGCCATTATATCTATAAAATGTCCCTCAAACAATGCTATGATCTTGTGTTTTTGTGTCGTGTCCATCTAGTTTCACACAATAAAGGTATATTTGAAGAATTATTTTGGCGCAGAGTAGATTCTCTGAAAAAGTTGATTATATCTTTTACTGTGCCAGCACAGTGGAGTATTTCAGAAGCATTATTTAATACAAAAATACAAAAAGAACACAAAAACAGAAAAGAACACAGAAAAATTGACGGCCCAAGTATTCTCCAACACTTTCGTCGCTTATAATTTATTTACGACGTAGAGGAAATTTTGATAATTTCGTGAAGAATGTATTTTCCCGCGTAGTAACTTTAAATGCAACTGATGCTGTAAACTACCAACCGTTAGTCGAAAACTGTCAAAGTTTCAGCTTGTTGCGACGCTTAGTTTGTGTTTGGCAGCCATTAACTATCTTGTGAATTTTGGAGAAAATGTAAAAAAGAGAATTTCGTGTGTTCATCAAGCATTATTTTTTGCACAAACAAACCATCAGACAAAACAAGGAAAGGCTTGATAAATACCTTGGGGACTCTGCACCATCCATTGGAATTATTCACAAGTGGTTTACTGATTCCCGATGCGGTCGTACAAGCACAAGTGACGCCGAACATTCTGGACGCCCAAATGAGGTCACCACACCAGAAATGGTCACTAAAATTCACCATATCATGTTGGCCAATCGCAGAGTTATAGTGCGCGAGATTGTTGAGGCCATAGGCATCGGGCGTGGAACATTTTGCGACATCATATGGATATGAAAAAATTATACGCAAGATGGGTGCTGCGTTTGCTCACTTTCGACCATAAACACGAGCACATGACTGATTCAAAGGCGTGTTTGACGATGTTGAAAAAAGATAAAAAGGATTTTTTCCGTCGATTAGTAACCGTGGATGAAACATGGAATCATTACTACACACCAGAGACAAACAGTCGAAACAGTGGACTTCACTGTACGAACGTGCTCCGAAGAAGGCGAAGAAGGTGCTATCGGCCGGAAAGGTTATGGCGACAGTATTTTGGGATGAACGCGGTATAATCTATATCGTTTACCTTCCACCGAAAAGAACGATCAATGGCGAATACTTTGCAGCCGAATTGGACCGTTTCAATGACGCTTTGAAAGAGAAACGTCTCTATTTGGCGAGGAAAAAGTGCTCTTCCATCGAACCAATCCGCGCGTTCACACATGCCCAGCTCTTATCGCAAAATTCCATGAATTGAAGTACGAATTGCTTCCTCATCCAGCATATTCTCAAGATTTGGCCCCAGCAACTATTTTCTGTTTCCAAACCAAAAGAAATGGCTCAGCGGAAAGAGATTTACCACCAGAGAGCAGCTCATCACAGAAACGAGGCCTATTTTGAGGACCTTCCAAAAACTTATTTTTCGGATGGGGTCAAAAAATTGGACGAACATTGAACGAAGTGTATCAAGCAAAAAGGAGACTATATTGAGAAATAAAACGTTTTTTTGCCGTAAAAATCATTACTTGTATCATTGTTCACTGAATTATATCTATAGTATAGATCCTGGCTTGATAAAGTTTTCTGCATGGCTAACTCAATTTTAACGTTTTTTGGACTATGAAATGCCATTTAACTTCTAGGGTGGGGCAGCTGACCCATTTTCACCCTTCCCCCCTGTATACGTCCATGTTTGTGACTGTTTCTTTTTCTAATGCACTGAGTTCTGGGGCTCTATTCCGTAACTGTGCACAAAATTTGTGTACACAAAATTAAAAATTTCATATTCCCTTCAAGTGCATACTTTTTAATTTCAAGTGATTCTGTAAACTGTAATGTACACGGACATGCTGAATAAAAAATAAAATTGCTGAATATATATTTGTGGCTGTCAATTTAAAAATAGTGATGAACAAATTCAATCGGAAATATAAATAAACATCACTATAGAAAGATATTATTTGATTGTATGAAGAAAATAAGTTATTCCTTGACTGATGACAAAACCGTTAAAAATACAATCCCATATTTCGCCGGGTATATCTTAACAATAATTTTACAACAAATATCAAATATTCACAGAAAAAATCTGAGTGAATGAAAATTGTTGATTGTGTACACTTTTAAAAATTTCAAAACTCATTTTCAAAGCTAGTAAATCGGAAACTGTATGTGTACACAATATTAAGTGTACACTGCTTTATCCACAGTTAGAAAATAGGGCCCCTGTTCTTGTTTTTTTATATTTTTTGTTATTTGATATCGCGCCTTTAGCTGTAAACAGTCATACATACAACCTGAAGTTACAAAAACACCGCATTTTTCGGATCAAATATATCCAAATGCCGCACAGTGCGGTTCACATGTACTCCGTATTTTTGCAGACACTGTACGAAGATTCCAAAAGAAAAACGAGCGAAATCATTTATTGATGCTCTCAACAACTGCAACAAGCAATTCTACCCATCAATACATCGGCTCCTACAAATTTGCGCAACTCTTCCGATTTCCGTGGCTTAAGGCGAACGCTCATTTTCATCTCTACAAAGATTAAAAACGTATCTGCGAAGCAAAACAAGTGAATACCGATTGATCGGGTTAGCGTTGTTAAACGTGCATTGTGACGTTGATGTAACGTGAAAATGTAATCGAAATTATGTCGAAAAAGCCAAGAAAAATGAATACCATTTTGTAATCTAAAACACGGTTGATTTGATTTACTGATTACTTTTTTAATAAATATACCATGCATATTCGACAGGCTCTTTTTTTGTCTTTTTCTTATATTTGACATGTGCATAGCTCTGGATTGTTTCTTTATAATGCAAAAGTAATATCTTAAAATTTCAAAAAAAAAAATATTGATATTTAAATGTGCCTGTAGCGACCTCTATATTGAAAATTTGATTTACTTACTTAGGTGGCCGTAACAACCCGTGTCCGGGTTTCGGCCGACCTCATCAGCTCTCGCCAGGCGCCTCTGCTTTGCGCGCGCCTTCTCCAATCGGATACATCAAGTGCGGTTAGGGTTTCCTCAGCCTGGTCCATCCATCGAAGGCATGGCCTCCCTCGTCGTCGTTGACCAGCGACCCTCGCCTCGAGCACCTTTTTCGCTGGAGCTTCGTCGTCCATACGATGGACATGACCCAGCCAGCTTAGTCGCTGCACAGTTATACGCAGAACTACGTCAATGTCTTCGTAGAGCTCATACAGCTCGTGGTTCATTCGGATGCGATAGTCATCGCCGTCTCGAACAGGACCGAAGATTTTGCGAAGAACTTTTCTCTCGAACACCCCCAGAGCGGCTGCGTCAGTTTGCGAAACTACCCATGCCTCAGCGCCATAAAGCAGCACAGGTAGAACGAGCGTCTTGTAGAGTGTTAGTTTTGTCGATCGAGAGAGGGCTCTAGAACTTAGTTGCTTACTGAGCCCGTAGTAGCACCTATTAGCAATTATTGTTCATCGCTTTATCTCCAGGCTGATTTCGTTGTTGGTGTTAATGGCGGTGCCAAGGTATACGAACTCCTTGACTACTTCAAAGTTATAGCTGCCGGATGAAACGCCGCGCTCCCTTGTTTGTAGACAGCATATACTTTGTTTTACCCTCATTTATTGTCAAACCCACTTTGGCTGATTTGATTTACTATATATGGGAAAATAATGCTGTTTAAAAAAAAAAAAAAAAAATTAAATACCAATTACATTTTTGTTAAGCTCAAATTTTCTAAAAACTGGTGCGCACTTCATTTTTCATTACATTTTTCTTTAAAATAAGCAGAGACTATTAATAATAATTAGTTTCAGATTTTGAAACCAAAAAAGCAGTGTGAGAAAATAGTATAACCGCCGTTTTGAAGGTACCATTAGACTCCTCTCATATTGTAGAACATGTTTTCCTAATGATTTATAAAATTAAAATTTTTGAAATTATGAGCAATAAATAATAATTATTTGTGCTTATGACGATTATGATCAGGGCTGGCAATTGTAAGCAAATGCTTGGAAATGCTTATTTTGCATATATCTGGCAATTTTGGTAGGTTATGCATATATTTGACATTTGTGCATATTTGTTCATATATGGCTACATTATTGTACATTTAGCGAAAAACGGTTTTTTTATAAGCTTTTTTTATTTTTGGTGGTTAAAATGCCAAAAGAAAAATAATCTCGAATGGTTCCCTCAGTTTCCTAAAGTCTTGCGCTGCGACAATTCTATATTGTTTTGTCAATATTGTGAGTGGCATATAACAGACAAACCCAGTAGTCTCGGGCATCATGGATGAATTGATCTTTGGTAATTTCTTAAAGAAACTTGCTGCATAAGCCTGCAAGCCTGGCTTGCAGGAATATTCTTAAACGCATCCGTTTTTTTTTCGTTCATTAAAAATTTGTTGAAAATTCTTCAACTTTCTGGCTTGTTTTCGTTCATTAAAACATTTTTTGAAAATTCTTCAACTTTTTGTCTTGTGTTCGTTCATTACTTAACTCATTAAATTACCCTATAAAGCTTAATTTTTGCTTATATTTCGGGATCATTTTTTCGTCAACAGTTGAAATATATATAATTTTGTTAACGCGGTATAATACTGGTCTGAATGACTGATATATCAAAGATTACAGATTCAGATAATGTGAATCAAAGAGAAAACCACGTACTATTTAATAAAATAAAATCAAAGAATAAATAAAAAAGAAAAAGAGAAAAAAATATTTTTTTCACATTTCTGTCTTTTGTTTGTTAACGAAACTTCCCCGAATTTGGAACATTCATATGAGATTTTCGTCAATGAAATGTATGGCCGAATTAGCATGTTTCGTCCATGAATCGGAAAAATTACGGGAACGGAACTACTGGGAAGTGTTTATGAAGTTTAAGAGCGGAACTACTGGGAAGTGCGGAAAGTTTTGGCTAAAAATTCTGAGTATACAACAATATAAAATATATATTACATACTTTGTGGCTTCACAACTAGGAGTGAAGATGTAGCAAAGTGCTTCTCAACACAATTAGGTTTGTTCAAATATAGCCCAAGTATTTCTATAGACGTGAAAAGAAGCTTATCCAATTATTCAACGGTTTTTAATGACAAGCACATTTTATAATTAAAAAATATATAATTTTATACTGTAATAGCGACATTTTTAATACAAAGATAAAAATTGAAGTTAAGCTTTTCATTGATTTAGCATATTTTGTTTATTTGTCGAGCTCTTTTAAGCGCTTAAAATCAATTTTTTCATGCATATTTTTGCCAGCCCTGATTATGATATATCGTTTCAATTATTTCGTTAGGTTTCAAAGTGTGTGTTCATTAACTTGTCGATTTCAGTTATTTTTTGAAGCGAAGCTTTTTACGTCTCGTTCTGTGATTTGCTTGAGTGAAATCTCAAAAATGATACCTTTTTTCGACAGCGTTTTTGTAAGAAATTGACATTTCTTTGTTCCTTGCGTCAATTACAACAAGAAAATGTAATTTCAATATATTTAAAATTACTCTTTGATCCTCCGCGGGGAATTGAACTCCCTTCGTGGCGATTAGGAGTTCAATACACTATCCACTTATCCAAAACTCTCTGTTAAGCACAGTTGTTGATTCAATATCAAGTATTATGAAACTCTGTTGCGGCAGATCACAATAATCTCTTAATAGATAAAGGATTGTGTATTGGCTATTCTAAATATAAATATATTCCACAAATAATGTGCTTCTACGTACTACAAGATGTCCCAGTCGGTGTTTTAATAAAGTACAACTAAAGCTATGTTGCAGCCAAAAACATAGAGAACAAAGACTTTCCAAATATAAATTGTATAGCATTTCGTGAGATAAGGTGACGAGCCAGCGAGGAGTGAAACCCACATCTTCCGCAGTCAGCAAGAAGTGAAGCAAGCTTCGTTCCTCAGCACAACTGACCGGACTTGCTTTAAAGAACACAAGTGAATTGGGGGCTTATGTTATTTGTGTTTGTTTTGGTTATTTTTAGACTTAAATAGTATTTGTTTTTGTGGTTGGCATTGTTCTTGTACGAAAATAAGCAACAGCGCAGCCGAGCTAGGAATCCTTATTTTTATAAAAATTGTAATTTTCAAAAATTCGAAACTTGTATGAGCCGATCGCGTGGTCGTGTGTTCGAATTCCACGGCTGACATACAAACATTTTTTTTTTATTTTAGATTATTTTTTAGATCTATTTATTTTTTATGAACGAAAATTTCATACAAAAGAAATTGTGTTTCATTCAGTTTTCGAAACATAATTTTTTTATTAAACTTTTAAATCCTAACATTCAAATAAACTAACATAACATTATAACATTTAAATAAGGTTTAAAAAAAAAAAATTATACCTAACTTCGAAACGTATATCGGTGATTCGATGTCAAACCCGACTCCTTTCGAAACTCACATATTTTTTTTAAAATTTATCTCTATATCTTTTTTTAATTTTTTTTTCAAAAATCAAAATTTGCCATTCGGATATGTAGTAAAACAACTATATCTTCAAAACTGTTAGACCTACAAAAAAATGTAAAGAATATATTTAAAAGACCATGAAAATTTTTTTTAATATTTGTGGCCACTAAAATTTCATTTACATTTTTCAAGGTCAGCACCACTATTTTTATGGCGTTTTGAAAACATTTATATATTGAGGCATTAAATTTAAATGCATTCTCAAAATTTCATCTTGGAGAATCAATGCTTACTTTTTTAGGCATTAGTCTAAATATTTGTTTAATGAAAAAATTTTTGTTTATTTGTTTAACGTGTTCTTTAGAGTTTATAGAATATACATGCATGTTTTTAGATCGATACCTGGCATTGCAAATTAAATAATAGTTAGTGTTATCAGCCGATAATTTTAAAAATATATGAAAAATTTCGAAAAACAAAAACTTTAAAAGCGATTTCCTCGAAACAAGTTTTTTTAAAACGGATCGATAGATAACTCAAAATCTATTGGTTCAATTTTAATGCATCTTAGTGCATTTTGTTTGTAATTTTGTCATTTAAGCATTCCCCTTAATTCAAGTACCTACAATTTTTTTTTATAGACAAAAAAGTGCGCGAAAAGCATTTGTGTGAGCATTAGTTACTTTCGTCATAATTTAAAAAAAAACCCCGCGGGGGTCGTGCGGAAGAAGGATACCGAATTCCTAGTTTGTACTTTAAAATAACATTTGACTTTTTTCTTTCAGATACATGGGAAGGCCATATCCATCGAACCGTTTTGAATGAATTTTTTTTTTAATGTCATAATCAGTGCCCTCTGTATAAAAGCCAGAACATTAAAAAAATTTGTATGTCAGTCGTGGGATTCGAACCCACGACCACGAGATCGGCTCATACATTTTAAAAAATTAAAATTTTTTGCAAAAATTGCGATCCCAAGCTCGGCAGCGCTGTTGCCAATTTTATCTATCCCGTGCAAAAAGAATTTAAGTCTAAAAATAACCAAAGCAAAAACAAATAACAAAGGCCTCCAATTCACTTGTGTTCTTTACAGCAAGTCCGGTCAGTTGTGCTGAGGAACGAAGCTTGCTCCACTTCTCGCTGACTGCGGAACATATCGTACACTAAATACAAAACAGTCACAACTCAAAAAAACCGAATTTTCAGGAGAAGCAAAAACTATTTATGCTAAAATGATTGTAAAATTTTAAACAAATTTGGTTCTACAATAAAGAAACCCCATTTTAAAGAAAGTTTTGGTATAGTTTTTTTTAATTTCATATCATTTTTGTGAAAATAAAGAATAATTTCGATTTAGGACCATTTAGCTGAAATTTTTTCATATGATTAGTGATATTATCTCAAATTGTGCCTCTTTACCTGATAAAAATCGTTTGAATTTTCAACCGCTCCTAATTTTCAAACATAAAAGTAAGAAAATTATCAAAAAACATTATATTTACTTTTTGTTTAAATTTCAAGTTGTTTCTGTGTAACTGATAAAAATTGCTTGAATTTTTAAAAATACCCATTCATCAACTGATTACCAAGCAATCAAATAATAAAATTCACAATAAACTTTATGTAATATGTTTTTTTATTAAAATGTATTTTAAAATAAATTAATTTTTTATTTTTAGCACAAAAATTGCTCAGTACATTAAAAATATAATGTATTCGTTTCAAAATTTTTAGTTTTAAAATATTAATTAAGTTTTTGTAGAAAGACTCAGCAGTTTTTAGGAATGTGTTTTTTTTTGCCAGATCTTTGAAGCCCTTTTGCTTTACTTCTAATAGCGGCAGCCTTTCGGAATATACTGAGCATAGTTTTATGCTTGAAAGGGTGTTATTGGTAAATAGAAAAATGAGCATATTCTTTTTTGCGTCAGAAGTTAAATAGTAACTTAAAAATAATCTTTTGATTAGTTTGAATAAAATCTACTTACATGCTCTTTCTTTAACATACTCTTTGAAAGTTGGTTTCTTTATCTCTTTAAGCTACGAGTTTAAATCGCAGCTGTAATAATATTTGAATAAAAATTGATATATAACTATGATAATTAAAGTTTTGTAAACAAATTATCTTGAGTACTGAAATAAAATTTCATTTTATAGATCAAAAACCATATCCAAATATATGTGAAAACAGTAAGCACTTCATTTGGTCAAAATAGTCCCTAGGACAAAAAAGTTATCACGTTACGAAATAATTCCAGTACAATTAAAATTTTATTTGTTTTTTGCTTTCTTTTTTGATTAAACTAATGCTAATCACTGTTATTTCAACAAAAAAGACACATGTCAAAATAAAACAGTCGATTTTACTCACTTTTTTCAGCTATAGGATCACAATTCAAAATAAAACACTTCGAAATTTCTCAGTTGTTACAAATAAAGTGTCACAACTCAACATTAAACTTTTATGTGTAACAAAACATATTAGTTGATCTAAGACAACTTGACACAACTAAAAATAAAACTGTTTGGTTGAAAGTGCAGAGGCAACGCAATTAACATTAAGACAGACATAACCACATTTTTCCAGTTAAAGAACAATGTTATGAAAAAGACATTTTAACAGCAGTTAGAGATGTGTATTGTGAATTGATTTATGGCTAAAAGTCGATTTTGGAAAATTTTGAGTTGTGACCGTTTTGTATTTAGTGTGCGATATGGGTTTCACTCCTCGCTGGCTCGTCACCTTCTCTCACGAAATGCTATAAAATTTATATTTGGGATGTCTTCTTTCTTTATGTTTTTGGCAAAAACCTATCTTCTGTGTGCTGCCTAAAAGTATGTGATAGATTTTTATTATATTGAATATAATTAAATTCTATCAGAAATTCAAACATATCAATACGGGAAATCCACCTTTTGACGTTTCTCCAATTTTATAATTTGTTAGATTTGAAATTTGTGCTATTAAAATATAATTTCTAATATTTATTTTGATGTTTTTGCACCTATGTCTGACACGGGCACTAGTTTTATTGGAAAATTTTCACTGCTGACTTGGAAGAATTGGCAAATTTTATGGAATCACCGTGTGCAAATACTTATATCCGTTCTGGCACCGAGCCTATTCGCAATAATTCTTGTTTATATGCGATTTCATGCCGAAATCAATAATGTGGAGTCCGCAAAGTACCAACATATCGAGCCGGCGAGACAATGGAGGTAAGTAGTGTATTAAAGCAATATATGCATGGCTTGAAGCACTTTTTTCTCCTGGTTTCACACACATTTTGTAAAACTTTTAGACGAGCAATCGATGAACTAGTGGAGAATCAAGGGAAGCTAGCTGAGCATGGAGTGTAAGTTGGCAGCATGCATGCAATATATAAATATACCATGTGCAAATTTATTCAATTCGCTCTCAATCAGGAAAATGCATTCCTGCTATGTTCCGAAACTTATTGTGGCGTATGCACCGAACAATATTATGTATAGAGAACTGATGAGTTTGGCCTCGTCTGATTATTTAGATAATATTGAATTAAAAGGCTTCCAAACTGTTAAAGAGTTGCGTCGTGCTATGATTAAAGAGAACTTCTTTGCTGGTATTGGTTTCAATGATGTTCCTAACGCAAAATTCAATGAAAAAATCACATCAGAAACTGTTGATAAACATTTAAATTTGGATTTTAGCCTGGTCTTTCCAAGTGAATTAAGATTTTTTAATGAGACCTTTATTGGCCAGAGTTGGAGAACTAGCGAGGAGCACAACCATGACTTCTTAGATAACGGTGAAGAAAGCGTTTTTGATGTTTATGTACGTGAGGGATTTATTTCCTTGCAGCATGCAGTATCGATGGCTTTTATAAAAAGTGTTGTTGCAGACAAGAATTTGGCTGTTATTCTGCTGAAACGATTTCCTAGAATTCAACATAATTTTGACCCCTTTACAACTAAGCTCTTAAGCAGTATATCGCTCATTTTACTTATTGGATATCTCTATCCGTGCATGCATTTAGCTAAGGTAGGTCTAAACAGAATTGCTTTTAGAGTTTCATTCTAAACATGTTTCGTTTCGTGCAGCGCATATTAAGAGAGAGAGAACAAAATCTTAAGAATCTTTTGGGGATCCTCGGAATAAGCGAGATTATAAATTTCTTAAGTTGGTTCATGAGAGGATTCATTACATTAATTTTTAGTTCCTTATTTGTCTTGATAATACTGAAGGTGATATTTTTATTAAGAAAACCAATTAATACCATAACAAAATACGATCACAATTTATGATAATTTTATGGCTTTAGATTAACTGGAAAGAAGGCTTTGGTATATGCAACTATAGCTCTTGGTCAACGATATTATACTTTCTGGTATGTTACAATATCGCAAGCATTACCTTCTGCTTTTTAATTTGCTCGACGGTAAACAGTACGACCTCTGGTATTGTTCTTATAACATTTTTCTGGTTTCTTACCTATTTGCCCTTTACGGCATCACAGCCTATAAAAGAGAAAAGCGTAATAACGAAAATTTCCTCGTGTATTTTTTCAAATACTGCAATGGGCATAGGTTTTACTGAAATAATATTATTGGAGGAAATGGGAGAAGGTCTACAATGGAGTAATATATTTCAAAAAACTAGCAAGTACAGTATATTTTCTGTTGGGAGCCTGAGCTCCATTATGATTTGTATGAGCATTAGTTATGCAATTCTTGGACTATATATGAACCTAATGAAGCACACTGTAAATTTTTTAACCAATAAATTGTATACACTCATATGCGGCGAAAAATATAGAAGTAGCCTTAAACCACGTCCTTCAGCTTCAGCGCGCTCTTTGATTAATTACCGCAAATCGAAAGTCTTTGCGGTTGAAAATGAGTATAAAAAAGTTATCATCGAGCTTAAGAATCTGACAAAGGTCTTCAATGGCAGGCTCGCCATTTACGATGTGTCAATGAATATTTACGAGGGAGAAATAACGGTAATCATGGGCCACAACGGTGCTGGGAAGACTACGCTACTCGCGATGGTTGCTGGCTTTGTTACACCCACTTCAGGCACCACTCTTTTTGATGGTGTGAATCTGCGAAAGACCATTAATTATGGGTTTAATATAGGTGTCTGTTTCCAACACATAATCTTTCCTGATTTGACAGTAGCCAGTAATATTATCTTCTACAGCCGTTTGAAGGGCTTAAAAGGTGACGCTGTACAAACAGAAGTTAAAAAGTATTTGGATGCAATGAATTTGAATAGCATTACTAATGTTTTGGCCTGCAATCTAAGTAATGGCTTAAAGCAGAATCTAAGTATCTGTTGTGCACTATGTGGCAAGAGTAAATATGTAATACTCGATGAGCCCAGTGCGGACATGGATGCAGTAGCTCGCAAGAGACTTTGGCAGTTATTGATTAACGAAAAACAAAATCGAACTATTATGATCACAACCAACTCGACCGAAGAAGCTGAAGTACTGGGGGATCGTCTTGCTATTTTATCTGGCGGCTTGCTGATGTGCTCCGGTACACCGTTTTTTCTCAAGACTATATATGGAAGAGGATATCGTTTGGTAAGACTGTTTCTATACAAAATGCTATTTCCAAGCAATTTCTGAACTGTCATTATAATTCTTAGATTTGTTTGAAGAGACCATATTGCGATTCCGAAGTTGTGACGGCATTTATAAAAAATCAAATTCCAAATATAGCAATCGAATCTGAAATTGGCATAGAACTTTCCTATAGATTCAGTGAAGGCTATGCTGCAGTCCTGCCGAAACTCCTGTCGGATTTGGAGGAGTCTTTATATGTACTTCAAATAAGTAGCTGTTCTATCAGTGAGCCATGCATTGAGGACATATTTATGCGTATGGGTGCCGAAGATCCTGGTGAAGATAATCGTTTTCGGCAAAATGATATAATGAATGGACTCAGCATATTCCACGAAGAGTACAAAAAGTTAAGCTTGATACACCAATTTCAGTCCTACAAAGGTTTTAAACTGTTTCTAAGCCAGGTGTCCGCTATGATCTGGAAGCGTTGTATTCACAGCAAACGCAGAAAAGCAACCATATTACAATATTTAATGCCTGCCTTGGTCACGCTTGTGACATTTATACTATCTGAATCTCGGGTTTTACGAAATCCACTTAATCCGATAACATTCCGAATGACAGATTATTCGGAGTCATTGACGGCAGTTGCTGGACTGAGAGGCGAAGCTACTGAACTTGAACACGAGAGATGTAATTTATTTATACAATATTACGAAACCTTACCGTTTTTAAGTGTGAAACACAAAGTACAAGTCCTTGAAGGTCGCACTTTTACTGAGTTCACTGTAGAGAAGCAGCGTATGGGATTTACTTTTAATAAGAAGCATATTGTTGGCGCTTCATATGATATACATGAAGGTTCTCTATATTATATATTGGCCTGGTTTAACAATTATTACCTGCATACCGCACCATTGAGTCTCAATTTGGTTCACAACGGCCTTTTGGCGTATGTATTCGTATAACTTTATTGAGTATTGTCTATAAAATTCCCCATAGCTGCTATAACATTCATCAAAAGCACATGTTTATTTTCCAGGTCAAGATTGCATAAAGGAAGTATAACCGTTCATTTTGATCCTCTGCCTTTTACCTCAAATTTTGACCCAAACAAAGTTCACGTAGATTCATATACCGGAAACTATCTGCCCATAAACCTGACATTTATAATCTTAATAGTTTATTCCTCCGTTCTGCTGTTTCTTATAAATGAGCGCATTACACGTTTCAAGTTGCTCCAATACATCTGTGGTATGCGTAGCTTTTCTTTCTGGTTGGGTAGCAGTCTCTATGATGCTTTCAGAATTTCGACAATAGCGCTGGTTGTTTTCGTGATAATAATAATATTTGAACATTACACGTATGATAACTGGTTATTCGCAAGTATTATATTCACCCTTTTTTGCAGCTAATCAATATTTCTAATTGTTCTCTTTTTTCAGTCAGTCATTTAATGTTATTGATTTTTTTCGGAATATGCTTGATACCGTTTTACTACCTGGTATCATTGTTTTTCAACGATGGTTCGAATGGATTTATTATTATTGTCTTTATGAATATATACGGTGGTAAGATTTTCTAATAACTCATTCATTAGTTTTGATTAGAAAATCAATTGTTATTAATTACACGAAGACTAACGAAGACGAGTTTAGAAACTGTTGCTAAAATTGACAACAATACTTTGAGCGCAGGACGTTTCAATATAACCATCTAAATTGGAATATATACTGTATACAATGTTGATATTAAAGTTAATGTTAATGTTAATGTTAATGTTAATGTTAATGTTAATGTTAATGTTAATGTTAATGTTAATGTTAATGTTAATGTTAATGTTAATGTTAATGTTAATGTTGATGTTAATGTTAATGTTAATGTTAATGTTAATGTTAATGTTAATGTTAATGTTAATGTTAATGTTAATGTTAATGTTAATGTTAATGTTAATGTTAATGTTAATGTTAATGTTAATGTTAATGTTAATGTTAATGTTAATGTTAATGTTAATGTTAATGTTAATGTTAATGTTAATGTTAATGTTAATGTTAATGTTAATGTTAATGTTAATGTTAATGTTAATGTTAATGTTAATGTTAATGTTAATGTTAATGTTAATGTTAATGTTAATGTTAATGTTAATGTTAATGTTAATGTTAATGTTAATGTTAATGTTAATGTTAATGTTAATGTTAATGTTAATGTTAATGTTAATGTTAATGTTAATGTTAATGTTAATGTTAATGTTAATGTTAATGTTAATGTTAATGTCAATGTTAATGTTAATGTTAATGTTAATGTGAATGTTTATGTTTATGTTTATGTTTATGTTTATGTTTATGTTTATGTTTATGTTTTAGCTAATGGTAATATTAATACGCGTTAAATCTCGATTTTAAACAATTTAAATGCAAAATGTCAGAAGTTAAATAAAATTCTTATCATCTGGTATTTTCTCGGTCGCAATGCAAAGTCTTGGCCTTTTGTGCTGTAGTGGAATCGCTTGCACAGCAGAATATTAACCACATGCGTTTGCCAATTGTGTATTCAGTGCTAAGTTATCTCGTCCCGTATTATTCGCTGTCGAGGTGCCTCATAAAACTGTTTTGTATTGAGAAACTTCGTGGTATATGTATGCTTGATGAAATTAAAAATGTTTCAATTTTGGTCGATCTTTGCAGAACAGAACCAAACTGCTGTCGTGAGTATCTAGTTTCTTAATCCTTTTATTATATGTAATAACTAACATTTTCTCTCATAAATCCGTAAAAGTTGAAGCCAAAATATTTGAATGGGACTATTTGGGAGTACTTCCAGAATTATATTATTTTATCAGTTTCATGCTCTTGTGTACGCTGTTGCTGGCTGCCCACAATTATCGAAACAGTTTTAGAAAGTTTTTTGGACGCACCATACCAACAGATAATGCGTAAGTAGAGTGTAAGAAAACCCTAAGCTCAATTCATTCGGTTTGGTTATTCGCTTATTCTTAACCCTTAAATTACTATTATAAGCCAGTATTAACCACTATAAATACATTTTTGTTAGTTTCGCAGGATCAAATTTTTTAACACTGATAAGAAAGATTATACATTTTTGTTTTTAACATATAGGTTGATTGATTGATACAGCATTAATATACAGATTGACACTCCAAATTTCGCATGGTAAGTGACAGAAAGCAGCTTGTAAGCCGGTAATTGAATTTGGGTGATTGTTGCTGAGCATTTAAGGGTTAAAATACAGTAGAACTCAAGTTGAAAAGTTCACTCGAAAAGTTCGGTCATCGTTGAAAATTCAGGAATATCTAAAGCTACGGACAAATTACTTTTAGACGCGGTAAATTCTAGAGATATGTTAGTCCTACCCACTGAACAACGAGCAAAGGTTTGGTGAAAAGTTCAAGATTAGCGATATGGTGTTTTTATTTAAATTTCTGTTTTCAAACTTGGAACTTGCCTGCGTTATGTCAAAAGATTAGATTCGCAAAACACCAAAAATACATACATTTTTTTAATCAAAAATTTAAAAAAAAATTTGGTTTTAACATTCGCTAAATTATTCTTTGTTCAAATATTTTTGATAAATATTTTAAAACTATGAAGTTTTTTGTGTCTGTTTGTTTGTTCGCTTACTATTTCTAAACTTACTTACTTAGATGCCGCTTACAACCGTAAGTCGGTTTTGGCCTGGTGTAAGAATTTGCCCTAGCCATTTCTATTTTGAACTTGCACCAGTTGGAAGTTACAAGTTTTGTCAGGTTCTCCTCGACTTGGTCCTTCCAACGGACTGCGTTGACCGCCGCTGGGTACCGAATCGAATATTTTCTTCGAATCCGATTGATTTTTCTGCGCTTCACTATGTCGATGTCAGCGTATAGCTCATACAGCTCATCGTTCCAACATTGAAGCAGCAGCAGCAAACGACGTGCTTGGAGGAAATGCTTTAAGTCAGGGCAAGGTCAGTCTTGCCACTTAGTGAGGAGTTCCTCAAATCGTAAGGAATTTACAGTGGCTGTAATTTTTGAGGAATTTTAATTTGAGGAAACTTTGGGGAATTTGACAATTGTAACCATTTATCTTATTTTACTCGTTAACGCCAAGAATGACACTTTTTGTGCCCGTATTTTTCAGCCCGAAAATATTTTAAACTAGTAAGGAATGGAGCTTCGGTAAGGTATCGAAGCTAAAATACCCCCGCGGCCGAATTCCAGTATATTCGAAGTCTTTAGCCACGACAGACACGATGACATTCAGTTTTATATATTTACGAAAGTTTTCCTATTTTGATGATGCCACTTTGTATGGAAGGTAGACGTGGTTTTCATCCGATTTTGCCGAATATCATAGATATGGTTCATATTATACACCAAAGAGATTTTTTAACTTTTGTGGACTTCTAAGAGATTTAAGTTTAAAATAAAGCCACTTTGTATGAGAAGTAGGAGTGGTTTTCATCAGATTTTGGCAAATATTATAGAAACGGTTTATATTAATTATCAAAGCCCATGTGCAAAATTTCAAGACATTTCCTTAAGTTTTGGTAATTTTTAAGAGATTTTACTGTAAAAATAAAGTCACTCTGTATGGGAGGTAGGTGTGGTTTTCATTCGATTTGGCTCATTTTTGAACTTGATCTTAATTTTTTTATAAAAAGCTTATATTTTGAATTTCATCGCGATAATTGTGTCGCGATGTAATTGTGTCGACAGACAGACAGACGGATACACGGAAATCGACTCAGGAGGTGATGCTGATCAAAAATATTACAAGCGGAATGACAAAGTTAATATACCCCTTATGCAGTAAGCGTTGAGTATACATACATATACATACAATACATCAACCAACGTATACATTTACCAACACATGTTTAATTTTAAAATCTGCCCGCATTAAACGAACCGCAACGCACGCAACGCATTTCTCATACGTATATCTACGCTGGACATAGCGTTACACGATGCAATAGTTGAAAAATCTCAAAAATTTTAATTTCAGTTTGTAATTGGCAAATAAAAAAAAATTTCAGTTTTTTCGGTGACTTTGAACAGTTTTAATTTTTTCTTAGTGTCGGAAACACAATTAAAGGTGGCGAGAATGTTTTTATTTACCAAATCTGGCTAATATTTTGACTACGATTTTTTTTCTCAGAATGGTGGCCCAAAAAGGAAGACTTACAATTTCTATTTTTTTTTTTAATTACCAGAAAGCCAAAATAATTAATTAATCAAAAATTTTATTCTGCTTAGCCGACTCCATAATAACATTTTTATCTCATGAGAAAAATGTCTCCTTTTTTTTAATTTCTCTAGGGTCACCGTGGAAAAAAAATTTTAATTTTAAGTCTCGCTTTTTGAGCCGCCATTTTGAGAGAAAAATCGTAGTAAAAAAAATCTAGGTGGTTGATTTTATTATTTTTATTTTATTAAAATATAGTTACAAAATTTTTTTAGGAGTTTTATTTAAATTTGAGGAATTTGGGATATAAAAAGTGGCAATACCGGGCTGGGCATTGTAGCACAGTCGCATTTTATTTGTATTGTTAGTATGGGTGCGCACTCAAATCGCTCACACCAAGCTCTTACAATTTGCAGCGCAAAGCGACACAAGCCCTCACAACATCACCATCAGCGAACGACTGAATTACAGGGATGATATTTTGGGGTTTTAAAGGCTTTTTTCAGTCCTTTTTGATTTCGTAAGCCCTGAAGCCTTTTCCATTCATTTTAGGCCCTTTTGAAAAATTCTACTGAAAAAATATCATCTAAGTATTATGTCATCAATGCACAAGTTATTTAATAATATGGTTTTAAATAGATCTCAGTAAAATAAGTTCTGTTCAATTTTAGAAATTTTAGCTTTAGAACTCAAACAATTCTCCCCGATTTTTTTTTTTTTTTTTTTTTTAAGCTATATAAGCCTACGCAGGTACGATTGTAGTAGGCTACAGAAATTACAGAACGTGTAAAAATCTATTAAAACTGAAGACAATTTTAGAAATAATTGACGTTCTTACATTTTGTTTGAGGCCACATGTTAGCAGAATAAGCACTATTTTGTGTTATTGATTGACATCTACAGGAAAACTCCTTAAAACATTTGGTACATACTATAATGGAGAAAGTATGAAAATTCCTGCACACCCTCCAAAAGAAAGTCTACATTTTTTAATCTATTTTACTTTTAATAGTATCCTAAAGTAATTTTATAGGTTTAAAAATAGAATTTTAATGAATTTTTAATGATAAGATTTTGATGAATTTTTAACCATTTTTTTATTTTATCTGCACCAACAATAATTTCCGATGTATGATATCCTATACATCCTAAAAATGCGATTTTTCCACAAAAAAAAAAAAAATGTTGATCTAAAAATGAAATCGGTATTATACACACTCTTTTCCAAATAGAAAAGTGTTTTTGAGGCATAAATTTTAACTCGGATAAGCCCGATTATTTTTTTTTATATTTTTGAAATTTTGTGCAAAACGTGTTTTATTTCTTATAAGTAACCCACCAAAAGCATTTTTTTAAATTCCACGCCCACCTATTTTTAGCAACGCCCAATCATTCTGGACGTTGGACGCTTTTCACTGCGTTGAAACATATTTCATGTGAAATTTCATCGAAATGCGATGAAAACACTTTAAACAAACATTTTTTTTAAAGGATTCTCACAGCTGATCTTGTTTTATCCCTGTTTTTTTTAATAAATAAAACTCTTCTATTTACGATTAGATCCACAAATTCAGGCATAAAAAATTAATGTTCTTTTTCACTGCCCAAAATAAAACTAACCGAGTATAAACAAATCTAATTGGATCGTCTTCAAAAACTAAAATATCGCGCCAATGCTTGATAACCTTCTGGAAGTACGTTAAGCTTATCCGAGTTTAGAATATAGGGTTTGGAAAAGTTCAGCATGGCATCCGAAATGAAAATTTTTCAGAATGTTTTAACTTGAAAGCTAAAAAAATTTTTTTTCACAAATTTTTTTTTCAAAAAATTAAGATTGCGGAAACTGCGATGGAACATTTTCTGTTACCTTATTTGATTTGATTTAACAAATATTGTTGTTCAAGGCTCTATATTCCAAAATTATATAACATTTATGAAATTATTCTTTATTAAATTTTTAACATTCTAACAAATTCTGACAAATTCTGACATTCTTATGTATGTAACCAAGGACTCGAAAGAATACTCCTCAGACTCTTTAACGTTGAGTATATCGATCCAATTTGTGGTTTTCTGTGGAAATGCTTTGCTATTTTTATTATTAACTTATTAAATAAATGGCTTTGTTAAAAATTTTTTGGTGAATGATTATTTTTTTGGCATATTTTTGACTTTTGCAATCAATGCACAAAACCGCTATAGAACCTCTATATATGAAATAAAATTTATTTAAAGGAAACAATTAATCTATATCACTTTGAGCTTCAATTCACAAAAAAAAAAAAATTCACGAAAACATGAACTTCAAATTGTTTTTATTTCCCGAAACAGTTTATTTGAAATATATTTGTATATTTGTGGTCATGGCTGAATATTCAAATAGAAAGTCTTTAATATTGAACCACTAAAGGCCGCATTCTTGTGGCCCAAAAATGCCCTATTTCTGTATTAATTTTGGCCCTTTCACAACTAAGCTTTGTGCATATGTGTAAAGTTACGCTCAGTGAGCTATGGGGCGGCTTTTTTGGCGAATCCAAAGTAACCTTCTGCTAGCTGCAAGCAATGACAGCGTCGAAGTCAATAAACAAATGGCTCCTTGCAAGAAATTTATGAAATTTTTCACTAAAATATAGTTTTTGCGAACTATGACTTTTTTTTGTTGGAATTGCGACGATCTTTCATTTCTCCATACATCATATTGACATATCTTTTATTGTTTAGGCAGGAAATAGCAAAAAAAGACCATAATTTGATAAAAATTTCCACTTACGCCAGATTATTGTCCAAAAACTTCTCAGCTTTTTAATATATAAAAATTCTGAGCTTACAAGGACACTCTACAATAAATTGTTGTAAGAATAGTAAAAATTTTCTGAAGTGGGAACACATAGAACTTAAACTTTTTACTGTGAAACTTTGAAGGATAAGTGATTGAAATGAGTGCCTTCCATTTTTTTTTTTTGAAAATTTAAATTTTTTATAAGCAAAATAAGTTGTAAGCAAAATAATTTGCATGCAAGGGTGTTTTTTTTTTTAAATTGCGATATTTCATCAAATATTTAGTGAAAGTTAATGAAATATTGTAATTTGCATTTATTATATAATTAGTACATAAGAAAGCGTTATTCTTTTGCGTACAATAAAATAGTATACTATATATCTCGAACAAGCATAAAATCATAATGAGAAAGAAACAAAGTTATTACATTTATATTTAAAAATTACTTAAGTTTAATTCTAAAATCAATTTAAATTAATTAAAATAATGAAATCAACACGAACTTATATATACTGAAGTGAAGTATTAAAGAAAAAATGTGAAATGTAGAAAAGAAAAAAAAGCGAGAAAGTAAAAGAGAAACGAGAATTTAAGAAAAATGTGCAGATATTAATTGCTTGAAGTATTGTGCATTTGAAATTGATTTAAGATACCTCGGCAAGGAGTTCCACAGTCTAATGGTGCTTACGAAAAAAAGTCTTGAGGAGTTCAGATATTTAAAGCAAGGAACTACAAGATTTAAGCTTTTAGATGATAAACAAAACTGAAGTTTAGAATATAGATAGTTTGGAGTTCTTGAGTGTATCAGCTTATGCAGAAATATACAATTTCTTGCTTTTAAATAATTTTCTATATTGCATCCTAGTATACGGTTGCTTAGACCAGTAACATGGCTAAATCTTCTGAGTCCATACACATAACGGGCCGCATAGTTTAACGTTACTTGCAGTTTATGTAACGAATGTGAATCTAGATTACTAAAAACCACTTCAAAATAATATATAAAAGGCATAATTAACTGTAATGAAAGGCATAATCAACTGTAATATTGGTTAGGACCTATAATCCTATATTGGTATTGGGTTTAAAAATAAATCACAATTAAGATATAGAAAAGTTTTCATTAAGTTTTTAAAAATTAGTGAAGACTAATAAAAATTGAAGACACTAATTTTAATCACTAATTCTTCAAAGTTCCACAATAAAAAGTTAGACTTCGATAAGTTGATTTTTAGTGTTCCCACTTCAGAAAATTTCACTCAGTAAGACAAGATGATGATCCCGAAAAGTTCTTCAAAATCCCACCTTCTTTGGGAAATTTTGATTTTATCCTGTTTTGCTAAAATAAAAATCTGGCAATATTACACTAATATGTGTGCCCAAAACGAACTGTTCTGTCAACAAAGGTTTAGAAATTTATAGATTATACGCTTCATTAACCCTAGAGAGGTAATCATATTTTACGCACATTCTATAGGTATTCTTATTCGCGCTGTGAGACGTAATTCTACGTCAAAATACTTACTCTACGCAAAACCAAGCAAAAGTGTACACATGCAAGAGAACATCAACGACTAAAAATGTGTGAAAAGACAAAGCCTTAAGAGGAGTGAGAGACATGAGAAATTGGAAATATGCACAGTCTACGTCGAATCGACATAGATTACCTCTCTAGGGCTAAGTAGATTTTGGGAAAAGGGGGACACAGTTAAATAGTACTCGTATACAATATTAAAGCTACAAATACAAATCAATTTTTTCTATATGGAAGGTAAGCGTGGTTTTCATCCGATTTGGCTCATTTCAGATCTTGATCTTTATTTTTTAGTAAACGAAAAAAAAAAAAACGAAAAGACCATTTCAGCCCTTGAAAGAAGCTCGGTTTCTTATGATCAATTGTGTTGTGTGTTGTGAAAATGTTTCAACACAAATGATCGAGAACTTGACCTACCAGCTTTATGCCGACTCCAAACTGCTTATGCTCTCAAGAAGCTTTTCATGGCAGTTTTTACTCTTTGAGGTTTGCCATTGTCTGCAGAGAGGTGACGGCCGAACAGAAAAATTAATTCAATTAAAAAAAACTTTCTGTGTCAGATGGGGATTCGATTCGGGGTTCTCTGGCGTATGAGTCACACACTCTACCCACTATGCCACGGCCGCCTTATTTTTTAGTAGAAAACCTATGAATTGAATTTTATCGCGATAACTTCAAACTTACGGCTTACGCAGTACGCGTTGGGGTATAAAAGTAAAGGCCTATAATTATTTCTATTCTCTTCATATTCTAGGAAGCTCGCACTCGAAGACTATGAACTCAAGCATGGTCCAAACACTGAATTTCAGAATAAACTAATCAATGAGTCTTTCCGAGTACAAAATCGAAAAGAGGCCGAATATAGACAAAATCCGCTTGTAATGTCTAACGTAACCAAGATCTATGGAGAAAAAGTTGCAGTTAATCGATTGACACTATTGTTGGAACGGTCTGTACATGCTATACTAATGATTTTGTTCTATTAACGTTCGTCAATTCAATTTATATTTGCAGTTGTGAATGCTTTGGACTGCTAGGCGTCAATGGTTCCGGAAAATCGACAGTTTTAAAGATGTTAGTTGATGATGAGAACTTGACATGCGGTCGTGTCTATGTTGATGGCATCAGTTTGACCGATGACGTATACCATGTGTACAAGCGCATAGGTTACTGTCCGTACACGCAGCCCACGGCTATAAATATGACCTGTCGTGAAATGTTGTCATTTTTTTGCCGTCTACGTGGTATACAAATACAGCATATTTCGATAATAACCGATTGTCTGGTGAAGGTGCTTGGCATCGTAAAGCACTATGACAAGGAGATTTTTGTTGTTAGCTCCGGAATCAGGCGACGTTTGAGTACTGCGATTGCATTGATTGGCAATCCTTCTATAATATATTTGGATGGCCACTCGGTAAGAATTGACCCGGCTGGAAGACGTCAAATATGGAATATAATTTGTCGTATTTGTGCTCTGGGCAAGACAGTTATGCTTACAACACATGATGCGCTTGATTGTGAAAGGTTTTGTACGCGTTTTGCAGTCATTAAAAGCGGGCAAATGATATGTCTGGACACTGTATTAAATCTGCAAAACAGATATATTCAAGGATACGTGCTTCAAGTAAAAATAAAGATACCATCAAAACCAAGGCGATCTTTTGCACGTGCATCGCAGATAAGTGTTTCATTTACGAATCCGTACTTGAAGGTAATGTCATTTGTTGAAAATGAATTTCCGAATTCTACTGTCAGGTAAATGTAAATTATTTTATTTAACTTGCATGCTAAAATCAAACGTTATGACACTTTTTTGAATAGGGATCAAAGTGGAGCTATGGTCACCTTTCTTATCCCCCTGGAAGAAATTTCTCTATCGATAATCTATAAAAAAATTCAACGTAACGCTTTTCTGCTGAATATAGAAAGCTTTTCCGTTACGCGGGAGACTCTTCCACTTCTTTTTGCTGATTTGGCTGAAAAAGGATAGATATCACCATTATTGACAAGATAGCAACAATAGATACATGAGACGTCTTAAATACGTTGTCAGGGTTGTTTGCAAAGTTTATTAAATATTTAAAAATTGTTTTTATCAATATTAACAAACTAATTTAAAGATGTCAAGCTAACATACTTCACTTTGTCAATCAGATATTATAAATTTGAATTTCAAAAACTTACTCAAATCACTGAAGTTATTCATTCCTTCGACAAATGCTCAAACTAGAAAAAGCCAGTTTTGGAAAAAGTTTCCGCTTGTTAGAATTATGTACATTATGACGATATTGAATATACTTTTAAATATTAATAAAACTATGACAATTTTAAAGATTAATGCCTTGTGTTTATTTCACCAAATACATACATACCAGTGCATTATAACCATTAATTGTGATTTAACGAACAAAGTACATATATATAATACATGAAAAGGCTATTGAATGGCTTTAAGGTATGCATGCATTTTAAGGACTTAAGGAAGAATAAAATTATTTATTCATAAAACAAAACATGGGCATTTCCATATGTCGAACGTGACGATAATCACACATTTAATGTGAAAAAAGGCAAACTAAAACATATTGGCATTTCCTTTTTAGTTTACATGAAAGCTCTTAGGTAGCACTTTAATTAGTGCCAAAGTTTATAGTAGGGATAATCCTGGCTCAAAAAATGGAACGAAAATGGAAGTAGTTTTTGTGTCCATATATAAAAAATCAGAATTTAACGAAATCTGTCATAATTTTTTAGTGCAATCGGTTTTAGATGTTATGAAATAATGCTACTTTATAATATATGTTGTTCGATTCAAATATCTTCAGTACTTTTTTTTACTAATCATAATTGAAGTCAATACGTGACATTTTCAACATGATATTTCTTGCATTATGATTTAATTGAGTAGTTAAGTAATTGGGTAACTAAGTAATTACTAGCGGGGCTGTTGATTTCGCTCACTTTTTGAGGCGCCCACTTGTTGAGCGCACCAACTTTTTCCAAAAACTTAAGCGCGCTGCAAAAGTGAGCACACTCACTTTTTCAATAAATTGAGCGCGATTAAAAAGTGAGCGGCGCTCACTTTTAATGAAATTTGTTCTATCCAAAGTGGATTTATAAGGTAGTCGCAAGGGAGAGAGCGAGTACCCATAATTTTCAAATCGAAGTTGACAGCTCATAGAAAATCTGCAAGTGCTCTCTATTATCATCCGTTTTTCTTTCGTAGTCATTCGCAAAATTGGCTGGTTTTGACAATTATGAGTACTGAGAACAGAGTGCGATCAGCCCTGCGACAACCTTATAAATCAACCTTGGTTCTATCTATATCATACAACACAGTTAAGAATCATTTTCTCCTGTGTTTCTCAACCGATTTTGATGATTTTTTTTTAATGATGACATCGGAAAATATTCGGCATTGCATAAATGCCTTATCATGAATAATTTTTCAAGCGAAATCGATAAAGGGAGTTCCCGTTTTAAAGATAGCAGATAAAGACATTCCATTTTTTGTTTTTACACTCATGCATATTGACGGGTAATGAACAAATTTGCATTAAAAATTTCCAAAAAATTCTGAAGCTTTATCTGAAAAACGGAAACTCCCTTTTTCGAATTCGCGTGAAAAGTTATTCATGAAAGGGCTAAATATATTTTCTTTTCTTTACTTTTATAAAGTGAACGCAAGTGAGCACGCTCAAAATTTTTTTTTTCCATAAAACTGAGCGCGCTCAAAAAGTGAGTCGCTCAGAATATGAGCACTATAAGGGTTTCTTGAAATTCGAAATACTTTAGGAGATATGGCTTTTTTTGTTCAGCAATGTTTTCGCCAAAATGCGATTTGCTTAATTTGGCTACTTTTTGAATGCAACGGTTTGAAGCAACCACCGAATTTCGTACAACTCGTTCTTTATTAGGTTATAACTTGTTTGTATACGCATTTCAAAAATAAATGAATACACATTTTAGAGCTTAGGTATTCGAATGTTGGCAGCGTTTAGTTCACTTTGGTTTTGAGTTATAAGCCGGAAGCGCATGCGCATACAGTTTTGAAAAGTACAGCTTTGATAAAAGTTTTTGTTTGTGCTAAAGACAAAGGATAGAAAAAATCCCGATTGCCAACGTAAAATATGATTTCGACATGCCTCGGAACGAAGAACGTTTGATAAGGTCCGAAGCCAGAGCTCTGGCTGCATCAAAAGAAGGTAGAAATGCCCGAAGAGCACAAAAAACCGCTGAGTCTTCATTTTTTGAAGAAAAGGAAGGAGTTCTTTATGGGGCTGGTATTGCAGATTGATATATGTAAGTATTGCACAAAAAAAAAAAAAAAAATTGTTTTATTGCCTAAAATTTTCTTTGATTTTTTTTCAAATTCACGTTTTTGAACTTCGAAGTCACTTTTCTCCGGTTCTACCAACTTTCCGGATGAAACCAAGTGCAATCGACGCAAAATTATTCTTAAATTTCTTAAACTGCATTCTCAAATTTTTCATTTAAATTTTTTTTTGATGCAAAAAAATAACTTCAAACTTAAACGTGTTTATCTCGAAATCACGTGTTTCGAGCTTGCGGCTGAGATTGCGCACGTAGTTCTCAACCGATTTTGATGAAACAAAATGCAATCGACGCAGAATTGTCACCATTTTGGTCCCTACCTTAATCACAATTTTAAACAATTTTTTACTATCTTACACTAAGCTTAAAAAAAAGACCCAAAATCGTTATTTCATTTTTTAATGACCGCCATTTTGTAAAAAATAATCGCAAAACTATGATTGAGGTAGGGACTAGAACTACATCTGTACTGAATCTAACGCCGTTTACTTTTCCATTTCAGATCATCCGAAGTCGAGTTATCCGGGCCGCAAGCAGCATACCTTTTTTTTCGACGCCCAACTTTGAAGGCCGACAACTTTTTGAACAGCCTTCAACTTTTTGAAGAAAAGAATGTTAAATTAATTTAATATGTTCTTAATACAATAAAAAACAGAATTTAAATAACTTTTTGCGTTTTCAAATAAGAAGTTTTTCAAAAAGGGTCCAAAATCAGCTTTCCAACCAGGAATACTCCCTTAAAATCACAGAAAAAAAGTTATTGTAAAACTGTTACCAAAATATCTTTACCACAATGAAAAGATCGTTGCAAAAATGATTTATCCATTAACTATGCAAGTGCTGCATCATTGAAACAAAAGACTGAAGTTCTTTGAAGCTAAATCAATGAAAAAATCTTTGCCGTGAAGATAAAATATTTATTATAACGATTTAATTCTTTGTTAACAAGGAATTGAAAAATGTAACAAGGAACAACTTTTCTTTGTTTTTTTGAGAGTAAGCTTCATTGTTCCAAAGACAAAGTCTGTTACTTTAAAGAATGTTTTCTTTAAAATCATATTTGTATACGATGAATAAGAAAATCGTGTGCGAGTGCCAACATTGAATTGTAATTGTAAAAAAACACACGTTGATATTTACACCAGTAAATTTTATTACATTTCATCAACAAAAAGAAAAGAAAAAAAAAATTTCTTTAATTTCATGAAGCCCCCCATGTGCTTCAAATCAAGGATCTAACATTCTGCGTCTTTGCCGTAACGAATAAAAGTCTTTGTGCCAAAGTACATTTTCTTTACTTTTACGACTTTTCTATGCTTTTTTAAAGACGTACGTTTTTGCCACAATAATTTACGTTTTTGATTCAAAGTATATTGTTCTTGGAAATCTAACAATCTTTGTGTCTTTGCCGTAACGATGTTTTGTCTTTGGGCACAATCTAACCAACAAAAGGCTTTGTGACAAAGTGCATTTCTTTGGTTTTACGATTTTTTCCCTGGGTGTAGTAGTGCCGTGTGGCGTTAAAACGCCAAAATATAAAATATCTAGTGATAGGTAATTTTGTTTTTTTATTAAGGAATATTTTTATTGTGGCGGCCGTGGCGTAGTGGGTAGAGTGTGTGGCCCATACGCCAGATAGCCCTGTTTCGAATCCCACCTGACACAGTAAGTTTTTCCAATTGAATTCATTTTTCTGTTCAGCCGTCAGCTCTCTGCAGACAATGTCAAACCTCAGAGAGTAAAAACTGCCATGAAAAACTTCTTGCGAACATAAGTCGTTCGAAGTCGGCATGAAACATGTAGGTCCAGTTCTTGACCATTTGTGTTTAAACATTTCACAACACACACAGCACAATTGATCATAAGAAGCTCGGTCAAAGTCCTTTCAAGGGCTGAAATGGCCAATGGAAACAAAAAGGTTTCACTTGCTCATACTCGTATAAGTTCCACTTGAATTAGTTTTTGAGCTATTTGGGTCATTGGAACTTTTTTGAGTATTGTAGAATCCTTATACAAACATTTTTTGATAAATAGTTTCCGCTTGGACAAATAGGTACCACTTTTAATATTAGCTGCGTTCGATTCGCTAGTGCTTAACTCACTTGCGAAAAAAACGGCTACTCGTTTTTAGCTTTTACTTGCTCAATAGTTGGCAATACTTTTGTTCTGACAGAGCAATAAATTAAATTGAAAACGAAGAATAAAAAATATATTTTATTTAAAAGAAAATCGATGAAAGAAAATTAGAGAAAAAGTTCAGAAAATAAAAGAGATATTAAGAACATACTCAACGAGGGAAGGTCACATTTTATTTTGTCCTAATAGAATTGGTGCGCTCTCAAATCGCGATCACTGAGTTCATACAATTTGCAGCGCAAGGTGACATAGATTATCAAAGCATCACCGTCAGCGAACGACTGAATTATATTCTCTTGTGTTGTGAGCTTTGTGTACATTTGAAAAGTTACGTTCAGAGAGCGCTCAGTGAGCAATGAGGCGCCCATGATATAATACAAGATTGATTTATAAGGTTGTCGCAGGGCTGATGGAACTCTCTTCTCAGTGCCCATAATTGTCAAAAGCAGCCAATTTTGCGAATGACTACGAAAGAAAAATGGATGATAAAATAGAGCACTTACAGATTTTCTATGAGCTGTCAACTTCGATTTGACAATTATGGGTACTCGCTCTCTCCCTTGCGACAACCTTTTAAATCAACCTTGATATAATAATTTACAAGGTAGCCTTGACAAGTACATATTATCTCAGAGCGTCGACCAACAGTTGTAAAATTCAGTACAAAGTTTAATTTTTTATCTGTTTTGATGCATTATACAATGATAAGGTAGGGCCGCTTCGCTGAGTGCTCTCACGCGTCAACGAAGAGTGGATACTGAGAAGGAAGATATATATCAAAACGCCGAATTTCGTAGAAATTGCAAATGAAGAAAATATTTTATGTTTCCAAGTTGCAAACAGTGCGGTCGCGGGTGTTAAATTTGTGCTAACTTGAGTGAAAATATTAGAAAAAAAGTGTAATAAAAACTATAAAATGTGAAAGAAGTCTTAAAATTGCAAAAAAACCTGTAACAGTTTTAACCTAAAAACAACTGCGAAACGTGAGCATATAGAAATTCGCGATGAACAGCTGATTTTGACATCTATCTCGCTTTATTCTGCTTTCTACTCCATTCCTCTCCGAGTTTACCCTACCTTATAATTCTACCATGTTTTGATGCTTATTTGTTCCTTATTTTTCTACTAGTGTTTGACAAATGCTAGTCGACAAAAAACTGTCACTCCTACCTTGTTAATTATTATATCATGGGGGCGCCCAAGCCTGCTCTAAAGCCAATTACTGCGGCAGTTCACAAGATAGCAATTGAGTATTGTGTGCATCAATAAGGTTTCTGCTGCTCGTAAGCTCTATATGCGAGGAGGAGAACGGCTTTCAAAGTTAGATCATGTTGCTGTTTTTAACATGATTTCACACGTGGCACAGCCGTTCTTAGGACAACTAGAAGAAAACTTGTACTACTTTTCTTTCTGCTGTGATTATCCGCTGTGAGATCTGCTTCTCCCTTCTTGCCATGTAGTAGGCAAGAAGTGCCTTGGTTTCACCAATTGTCCACACCTTTCGTTTCCTATTAAATAGATCATATCAACATTTTTTTGCAAATTCGCTTTGTTTACCCTTTCTCGGCATCCGACGATTTAAAACATTTTTAAAATAAAACGTTTCCAATCAGAACGAAAACAGCAAAAAAACCAAAACAATAAACAGCTGACTGCTTGAAGAAATTTAATTTTGTTTTCACATTTTTACATTTCGACAGAATCTATTACATTTTACCTTATTCCGTAGTATACAAACCAACTAAAAAACAAGATATTGGCAACGTACATAACTTTACTCTACTCAATCGGCAATTGACCTGCTCTATCCTCAACAAGCTGGAGACTTTGTTGCTGGTTTTCCATACAAATTTTGAAACAAGCTACATTTATGAATATAGGGTTGCGAATTGATCGCAGGTATTTTTGAAAATAGTTGGGTCATTTGAACTTTTTTGGGCTTGGTGGACTTCTTGGACAAAAATATGTTCTTCTATGGCCAATAGGTTCCACTTGGATAAATTATGGTACTTGTGGGGTCATTGTAACCTTATAGGTTTTGTGAACTTATTGGGCAAAAATCTTGGATTTAGACAAATAGGTACCACTTGTGCAAATAGGATCCACTGGCACTTATAGAACAAGTTGGGCAATAGGTCAAAAAATTCATGATATTTTGTCCAAGATGTTCACTAATCTCATTACAGTTAAAATGCCCCAATTATTTTTAAAAATATTACAAGTGGAACCTATTTGTCAAAAATTCAATATTTGTGTTCAAGAGGTCCACTTAAACAAAAAAGTTCCAATCACTTAACTGGTTCCAAAAATAGTGTAGATAGAACCTATTTGTCAAATTGGATCCTATTATAAAAAAATATTATTGTCCAAGGAATCTACTAAGCACCTAACAGTGCAAAATTATTAAAAGTGGAATTTATTTGATCAAGTGGAACCTATTTGTCAATAAAAAGTTTATTCAAAAAGTCCACTGAGCCCAAAAAGTTCTAATGACCCAACTAGTTTCCAAAATATTGCAGTTGGAACCTATCTGTCCAAGTGGTACGTATTCGACAAAAAAAAATCACATATTTTGGTCCAAGGAGCCCATTAAACTCAACAAAGTTCCAACGAGCCGAGTGAATCTATTTGTAGAGAAAATTTTATTCAAGGAGTCCACTAAGCCCGAAAAGTCCCAGTGACCTAACAAGTTCCAAAAAATACTTCAAATGGAACCTATTTGTCCAAATGGAAAGTATTTGTCAAAAAATCTAAGATTTTTGGTCAATGAGTTTACATAACCTAAAAAAATTTCCAATGACCCAACTAGTACCATATATAACAGCGTCGATTTAAGGTTTTGTGGGGCCTGAGGCAAAATGATCTTCAAGGCCTTTCCGAGCTTCGTTTTTTTTTGTCTTTCGAGAGCATGAATCAGAAGACAGACATATTTTTTTGTCCATGGTTTTTTACGAACGTTCTAGATGAGCGATCCTTCTCAAAATTGAAGAATACCAAAAATTCATTGCGAAACAAATTGTCTGAAACGGAGCTTAACGCTTTCGCGATGATGTCAATCGAAAATGAGGTTTTACAAAGTTTAGATCTCGATGAAATCGATGTGGTGGATAGTATAAATTTAAAGCAGGAAGAGATTTCTAATGCCATAAAAGAACTTGACTTATTTAAGGGACCTGGACCGGACCTTATACCTACAATCTTCCTGGTGCGATGTTTAGATCATCTACTTCTGCCACTATACATAATTTTTAGCGAATCACTGTCTTGTGGGGCATTTCCTTCATATTGGAAACCATCCCATCTAAAGCCATTTTACAAGAGTAGTGATAAAAGGTCTGTTGAAAATTATAGAGGCATAGCAATTTTATCAGCCATTCCAAAAATTTTTTAAAAAATTATTTGTGATAAGCTAACAAGTATTATCAACCCACGTCTAAATGAGCAGCAACACGGCTTCAGTAAGGGACGATCTACAACATCCAATCTCATGATCATGGTATCGGATGTTTTAATGAATATAGAAAAAGGGCACCAAATAGATGCTGTTTATACGGATTTCAGTAAAGCCTTCGATAGACTTGATCAGAGCATGCTAACATGTAAATTAGAAAAATTCGATATTACGGGACCCATACTAAGTTGGCTAAAATCATATCTCGACGGCAGTTTCCAGTATGTTAAATTCCAAGTAATTCTGTAAAAAAAATTGCATTCTCCTCAGGTGTTCCGCAAGGTAGCCAACTTGGTCCTCTTCAATTTAATATATTTATATCCGACTTGTCAGAAGTCCTGAACGATATCTCACACCTTATGAACGCAGATGATTTAAAAATGTTCTATGAAATCAAATCAGAGACAGATGTAAATTTTTTAGTCAAAGCTGTTGTCTCTGGAGCAATGGTGTATCCGAAATAAACTGCATCTTAATGTCAATAAATGCAATGTTATAAGTTTTTCTCGTAAGAACAACATGGCATTACATACCTACCACCTCAATAGTACCGATCTTAAAAGAGTCAATCATGTAGTGGATATTGGAGTAGTCTTGGATTTGGATTGCAAGGTGCGCTTTAATTTGCACTATGACAACATTTTGTCCAGAGCCAGCAAACAGCTTGGATTTATAAAAACGAGAGCAAATGAATTCAAGAATATTTGGGTCACTACATCCTTATACTGTGCGTTAGTGCAGCCAATACTTGAATATGACTGAATAATTTCGATTCCCATAGCGAAAGAGTCGACCCTATTCAAAAGCAATTCTTACTATACACGTTGAGAGACATGAACAACCCCCCTTATTATAATAGCCTTCCTTCATATGAATACAGACTCAGCCTTTTAAACTTGATGCCATTATCATCAAGAAGATCATTATTGGGCTCATGTTTCACATTCGATGTTATTAATGGCGCTATTGACAGCGAATATATATCTAGTATGATATGCCTCAACGATCTAATAAGACGTACTAGGCATACTCGGCTGTTAACTGAACATCAGCTCCAAACTACATACGCAAACAATGAACCCATCAATCGATGCTGTAGAGAATTCTAAAACGTTTCCGTATACTGGATGGTGAATCCATGTCCAAATCCTCTTTCAAGCAAACCCTGTCTAAGTTCCTCGTTAACCAAAAATAACTCAGGCTTAAGCTAAATTATATGTATATAGTTACCACATTTAAGTATGCCCTCTCTAAGTTTGTTGGATATAAGTACTATCCAAGTCTCTCTCTCTTCCTAGTTAACCCAGCCTTTGATCTTCTCTCTTTTCTTCTCCTCTTTCTAGTATATAAGTACCTTTTACTCTTACTTTTAATTTTCTTTTTGCCTCTCCTTTTTGACGCGTTCGTGAAATCATGTCATTTAGGTGGGCGGATTACGTCCACTTCAATTCGTACATCTTTGAACACCAAATCAAGGAAAGGAGTAAAAATAAAATAAAAAAATTAAATTAAATTAAGTTAGAATAAGTAAAGTGCCTTGTTTGGCCAATCAAGGCAAATAAATCAATAAATCAACGAAGAGTTTGTTTTATCGAAATATCGCAGAGTTAGCATTTAACTGAAATCTATAGATTTAAGCATAAAATTAATGAATAAATCAACTGTACTTGGGTAAAGTACAAAGCACTAAGTGAAACCTGGTTTATGTTTTATTATTAAAAAAAATTGGCTTTAAGCACCGCTAGCTCGGGGCCCCAGCGAGTGCGGAGCTCGAGGCATTCATCCATGTGGAACCTATATCTTTGTCCACAGTCAACAGAAATCATAAAAGATTCTAATGGCAGCTAAATTTAAATGGAACCTATATCTTTGTCTGCAGTCTACAGAAATCATAAAGGATTCTACTGGGAGCTAAATTTCTCTTTAAACTGCTCAGATTTCATTCCTCTCTTTTATTTGCGTGAGCGGCTCATGAGCTATCTCATGCGCATTAAAAGTCTCATTTACGTTCTCGTCCACGAGCGCATACTCTTTGGTAGGCACACGTAATGAGACCTCATTTCAAAGTCTCACCAAAACGTACGCGCTCGTGGACGAGAGTGATAAAATATTTTCTAGGGTACACGTTCCTGAGTGCGTACAATTTCTTGTGTACCTTTTAGAATGGTACGCTCATAAAGGTACGCGAGCGGACTTTTCCGTACCCTGGTATTATCCATCGGTACAATACAGCAGTGTCCCGATCTCTGCCCAAATTTTATGCTAATATTTCTTATAGTACCCATAGGGGTTAAGATTTTTCCTCATTCACATTATATAATTCCATTTAATTAGTTCATAATTTTAATTAACATTAAAACTATTCAAATTAATGTGCCTTACATATAGTTAAGTATCGACTTATCAATATTTGTAACAAATACCTCAGATTATATTTTATCTTATTGTTAGTAAATTACTTTTAAGATAACAATTGTATATATCTAGTCTTAAAATGTAAATTTAAATAGCATGTACTCAATAAAACTTCCTTTTATACTCTTAGCATGACGCTTTGTATCTCTTAATAATCAATTTCTTTTAGATAAAACGTTATAGTCTAACACACAAAACATATGTCTAACATAATACATTGTACCTTATAACAATTATGTCATTAATAAAAAAGTCTCAATAAATTTTGAATTAAATTGAATTGATATACAATTGACGAAAATTCGAAAATAAAAAGAACTGAAAAAATATATTTTGACAATTCTCAGAATTCAATAAGATTTTGCTTTTAAGGTTGTGTCACATATTTTCATTTAGTTATTATTGTTCCTTCTTGCATCAATGCCTCGTCTTGGTTTTAGGGAAGGAATATCTGTGATTATTTGGAAAAATGCTAAATCCATTTGGGACTTTCGATATATTACAGCTTTTCATATATTGGCACCAAGCTTGTTTATTTCAATATTAGTAGCTATGAGGTTTTCCAACAGAGCTCATCACAGAGATTTGGCGATCTATCAACCCATCGAAATGGAAAAAGAATGGATGTAAATAGGGCAAAATACGTTGCTTTAAGATGAAATAAAATCGTAATCTTTTTTGTTTTAACTATAGAAAAATGACGCAACGAATATCTTTAAACCAAGCCAAATTTGCTAGTCAAGGAATGTAAGATTTAACATGTACAATGAGCTAAAATGTATGGTTTATGTTCAACTCTATTTCAACTCTGCAGATTTCTTCATAACTGCTATTTGCCACAGCTCATTGTGGCTTATGCACCAAATAACTCCATATATAATGAACTAATGACTTCAGCCTCTACTGATTATTTAAATAATATTAAATTGATCGGTTTCGAAAGCGTTAAGGAGTTGCGAGCGGCTATGGAAAAGGAGCATTTCCTTGCTGGAGTAACATTCAATCATGAAAAAAACCTACTTACAGCAAGCATCTTAAGAGATTCATATAATCCCGACCTTAAGGGCGAATTGTACAATTTGGATTTTACTCTGATCTTTCCAAGCGAATTAAGATTTTTTGGTAATGATTTTATTGGTCAAAGTTGGAGAACAAACATGCTTAACGTTCCATTTGCTGAGCTTGAACAGGGAAATTCAACAGAAGAGGCAGACTATGTAAAGGAAGGTTTTGTTTCCTTGCAAAATGCAGTATCGATGACTTTTATTCGAAGTCTCGGTACGGAAAAAACGTTTTCAACAGTAAAAATAAATCAGTTTCCAAGAAAAGCACATATTAGTGATCCTTTGATGAACCATTTATCGTACAGTGTGCCATTCCTAATAGTTGTTGGATATCTGAGTCCCCTTGTTCGTTTTTGTGTGGTGAGTCTTAAAAATGAGGGTCTCCTAATATGGGATTTGATCCAAGCCTTTTCTCAACAGCTCCTAGTTACTGAGAAACTATTTCAACGCAAGAAGATTATGAAAATTCTTGGAGTAACAAAAATTATTTACACTATAACTTGGTTATTGACGGGTTTAGTGACACTCTGTTTTTGTTCCATACTTGTTACGATCATTCTTAAGGTAAGTACTTTTACCAAAAACTATCAGCAATATTTCCTTTTTCGATTTCTCTTTGAATTACTACAGATTAACTGGGCTGATGACTTCGGAATATTTACTTATAGCTCATGGTCTGCACTAAACTTTTTTCTTATATGTTACAGTTTAGCGAGTATTTGCTTCTGCTTTATGGTCAGTTCGTTGGTAAGAACTGTGCCCAATGCCATAGTTGTAGTTGGAATTTTCTGGCTTATTTCATTTTTGCCATACATGGCACCTCCGACTCATTATACATTCGGAACAATGAAAATGGCACTAGCTTTTGTATTTTCGAACTCTGTTATGGGTTTGGGCTTTAGTAAAATAATTGACTTAGAGAAAAATGAAAAAGGGCTTCAATGGTGCAATTTGTTTAAGAAGCAAGGCACAGAAGTTTATTCGTCCGTTGGTGTTCTGAGCTCTATTTTAATTGGTCTCAGTCTTATTTACATACTTCTTGGCTTAACTTTGTACAAGTTACCCATTCTGTTTAAAAAAATTAGACGAAAATTGTTTACTTGCAAGATAACGCCGAAAGAAAAATGCTTATCAAGCTCATCCTCGTATTTTCGTAGAACAAAGATACTTGAAATACAGGCAGAGGATAAAGCAGTCATCATCGAGGTAAATAATCTAACGAAAGAGTATCAGGGAATAAGAGCGATCGATGATGTGTCGTTCAGTATATATGAGGGTGAGATATTAATTATAATGGGTCACAATGGTTCTGGCAAGACCACTCTTCTTATGATGATTGCTGGTGTTATTCACCCTACTAGTGGAAGTACAAGTATTGAGGACACATCCGATCTCGGTATTGGTATTCCCAACATGCTCCATCCCGATATAACGGTGGCCGACGAAATAATGCTATACTGTCGTTTGAAAGGCTTAAAGCGTGAGGATGCAAAGGAAGAAGTTGAAAAGTATTTAAGTGCTATGAATTTGAAAAGCGTGGCTAATGTTAAAACAAACAATCTAACTGAGGGTACAAAGCAACATCTTACTGTGTGTTGTGCTCTCTGTGGTGACAGTAAGCTTGTAGTGCTAGACATGCCTAGTACGGGTATGGATTCAATAGCTAAGAGAAAGTTTTGGGACTTGATAATAAGAGAAAAAATCAATCGAACCGTACTTATATCAACGCATTCAGTTCAAGAAGCTGAAATATTGGGAGACCATATTTTGATTCTATCGGGTGGGGAGCTTATGTGCTATGGTTCAGTGTACTTTTTAAAGTCCCTATATGGTAGAGGACATCGTTTGGTAAGATTTAACTAAGTTTATCTACTTAAATTTTAAAATAGGTAACATTTTTTTTTGTCAATATAGGTATGCATGAAAAATCCGAACTGTGATACGTCCAACGTAACGTCATTCCTCAGAAACTATATACCTTACATAGTTCCGGAATCTGATATTGGCATGGAACTTTCCTATAGGCTACAAGAGCGTTACTCCACAATCTTTCCAAAAATTCTGGCTAATTTGGAGGCTGCATTTTATGAGCTTGAAATAAACGGTTGCTCCATCAGCGAACCTACAATAGAAGATATTGTTTTGTTAATGGGTTCTGAAGATTCGACTGGAACCGATCGCTTTCGTCCTAGCGATGTAATGCAAGGACAAACTATCTACGCCGAGGAATACAAGAAGCATACTTTTATGCAAGAATACACAGCATACAAAGGTTTCAAAATCTTCATCATCCATCTGTACGCCATGTTCCTTAAGCGTTTTAGAAACAATAGTCATCTTATTAAGGTTTTGCTTTATGTTCTGCTGCCAACTTTGGTGACGTTACTTACATTTCAAATATCGGATCGTCGGGTTGGTCGAGTACCACTTAATGCGATCACATTCCGTATGACACAATATCCGGAGTCTGTGACGACACTTTCTGGTAATCAAATGCCTAACCAGCTGAGATATAATTTATTCTCACAATATTTCGATGATCTACCTTCTCTAAGTGTTGTGCATAAATTGGAAATCGTAAGGAGTAGCAACTATGTCAGTTATATTTTGGAAAAACAAGTTTCGGATGTTGATTTTAATAAGAAGTATATGGTTGGAGTTTCCCTCGAGAATGAAGAGATTACCGCATGGTTTAATAATTATTTTCTACATGCGGCGCCGTTAAGTCTCAACCTGGTGCACAATGGTATTTTAGCGTATGTAACCGTTAATTAATTTTCTTTGGTTTTGACTCGAACTTTAAAGATTGATATCTGCATCTCTCCTCATTACATAAGCTATGTGTTGGATATGGAAATGTATCTGTCAATTAAGTATGCAAATTTTAACACGACTACACTGAAAAATTCGACATGTTTTAAAATTAAACACAATGTTATCATTTTCGAAATGTATTTTTTAATATCAAATTTTTTCATTTTTTAAATATTCTCATATAAATTGATCACATTAAGGCAATTCACAGCTGTTGTAAAGTTGAATGTTGTAAGTGAAAGGTTTTCTCATTATCTCACTTGAACTTTTGGTTGTATGTCTTGTTTATAGTTTTGTATGGTGTGCATAAAATTGGCGTGATCGGGCCGGAAGTACGCCTACCTCCCATTCAAAGTTATTTCTTGTACATCACTGGCCCTTAATATTTACCGATGCGTCAAAAAATGGTGACTATATTATGCTTAATATCTAAGTTTAATTTTTATCAGCTTGCTGCCTGAAGAATATAGGATGCTATTAAAAAATATACTTTAAAATGCTCTTAATAACATGCGTCTTATGTGGTTTCGCCAAATTTTTTAGCATCCAAAGTAAGCACCAAGCCAAATGTTTGTTATTATTACCGTCATAAGAAAGAGTGCGGCATCTACATTTCTAAAAATTCGCAGCAAAACGCCTAAAAATAAAAAGTTAATATTTCATGAAAAAGGGATGGAATCATTATAAAAATTTAGTTATTTTAAAGAATTTACCAGTAATGCAAAAACTGTGGTACAAAATACTGTAGTTGTAGCTTTTTGCTTGTTTCTTCTTCGAATTCAGGAAATGGGAAAATTTAAAAAGCTGTATCTACATCACTTTTAGCATCTATAGAGAAAAAAGGATGCTTATCTTTTTTCAAAATGTCATCAAAACTATCTCATCGATACATAGGATTTATATTATTATGTTAAAACCGAAAGTATAATTTTTATTTGCAATAAATAAATAAAATTTGACGCATACTCTATTTTATATGACTGTAAAAAAAATTGTGTTTATGAAAAACAAATAAAAAACAAAGCCAATGGCGGCATCTACATGTATATACGGTATATACGCGTATATTTTTAACTATGTTTCTGTAGATACTGTGTTTTATCCAGGAATGATACCTAAATTTTGTGTGGATACGACAGTTAAATTTAAAATATTTAGACTAGCGGGCGAATATTCGCGATTTTTATTTTATAATCTTATAAACGTTGAATGGCAATTAAGGAAAATATAATAAAATCAATTTTGATTTTCATGCTAGATGCCGCACGATTCCTTATGACGGCAGTATAAGCACAATGACATACAATGAAAACTTTCTTTGTAATTGTATTGAATTAGATTTTGGCTTAATTGAATCTGAGTTTAAGCACATATAGGGGCAATGTGAGGAGTCAGTGACTTTTTAAATAAAAAATATTTGTCGGCAAAAAAGCGTTTTATTTTTCAACATAACCGCCTTTCAGATCGATGCATTTAGTGCATCAGTTTTCTGACTTTGTTATTTCTTCCAAATAATAGATTTTATCAATGTCCTTAAAATAAGCGTTTGTTTCCGTGATAACCTATTCATTCAACCCAAATCTCCTATCGCCCTTTCTTAAGGTTTGGAAACAGGAAATAGTCGAAAGAGGCTTAATCTGGAAAAAACAGTTAAACAAAAGATAACAGCAGTGATTAATAATATGAAAGAAATATTGTCATCACCAGTATAAATTGATTTAATTTTCATTGTGGAATAAAAAAAAAAAAAACGAAATGGCCATCTCAGCCCTTGAAAGGACTTTGACCGAGATTCTTATGATCAATTGTGTTGTGTTGTGAAATGTTTGCACACAAATGATCGAGAACTGGACCTACATGTTTTACGTCGACTCCGAACGGCTTATGTATGTATCAAGAAGCTTTTCATGGCAGTTTTTACTCTCTGAGGTTTGCCATTGTCTGCAGAGAGGTGACGGCCGAACAGAAAATTAATTCAATTGAAAAAATTTTCTGTGTCAGTTGGAGGATTCGATCCTGGGTTCTCTGGCGGAAGAGTCACACACTTACCCACTACGCCACGGCCGCCACTCATTGTGGAATAAACAACATAATTCTCATCCGAATTAGAAAAATATTATTTATTAGCATCACAAAACTGACGAAGACTAAATTGGAAGTTATCATTACAGGCAGATTTATTAGAAAGAAAATATTATTTTAAAGCTTGGAGTCAATATCACACTTTTGAACGTTACTACTACGAACACCAAGATTATATAATTTAAAAAACTAATATTGCAATCAATGGAAGATAAGAAATGATTTAAAATTTCAATATTATTATTATTTTGCTATTATGTGGTTTAATGTATAAATATTTGGAAGGAAAATATTACCATGCACATACCATACTTGTATGCCCATACCCATATCATACTGAATATACCCATGTCCATACCCATATTATACTCATACCATACCCATACCATACCCATAATATACCCATAACATACCCATGCCATACCCATACCATACCTATAATATACCCATAACATACCCATGCCATACCCATACCATACCTATACCATACCCATACCATACCCATACCATACCCATACCATACCCATACCATACCCATACCATACCCATACCATACCATACCCATACCATACCCATACCATATCCATACCATACCCATACCAAACCCATACCATACCCATACCATACCCATACCATAACACATAGACAAGCATAGTGGCATGTTAGCGACGTTTACTTGCACAACGATCACTGAACTATTATTTAAAGGCTGGATGCACAACTCCGTAGTCGAGCAAACATCCAAAATCACAGCAGAACTTCGTACAGAACCGAAACGTTAAACGTTTTTAATATTATGATGCCGATATACACCTCCGAACCTCCACGGTTCACCGGCCGACATGACAAAGCATGCCTTAAACCATGAAAAAGGGCTTGCGACGAGGCGATAATACAGACACGACATAGGCGAAATTACAACCCAGTCTATTGGTGGACAACAGAAATTGCTGAAGCCCATAGTCAATGCATCAAAGCACGGAGAAGGTACTTCCGCGCCAGAGGTACGAGCAGCTTCGACGAACTCCGTGATAGCTACCGAACGATCAAGAATATCCTGAAAAAAGCAATCAGCAATAGCAAGTGAGAGTGCTTCCTGCAGCTCTGTGACGAGGCAGAATCCACCCCATGGGGAACGGCGTACAGATAAGGCATGAAGAAGCTAAAGGCGTTATAATGATGCTATGGCTAGGGTTGAAGCTCGCCGGATCCAGTATTCCATATACATACAATTTATATTTAGAGACCTTTATTTAGAAACACTTTTGTTTCTTTTTTCATTTCCATCTTTATTAATATAAATTCTAATTTTCTGTCTTAAGTCTGATATGAATATACATTAAACTGCGTTGAGAATAGCTGCGCATACGTTGAACGACGCGATCCAATATTCCGCCTTGCTTGTCCAAGCAAATCAATGAATCAAACTTTTGCTTTACACCAATATTATTTGTTGGCCGTAGTCAAGGCCATTCTATAACTCAAATATCGTGTCCTAGAAACAAGAGCGGCAGCTAGCGCTTATCATTGGCAATAAAGAATCATGAGCCCTTTTATTCCAATTATTAATCTTCGTCCAGACAAGGTTCTATTTAACTAAGCTGTTCACTTACCTATCACGATTGACTGCTGTCTGGCTGTTGCAAACAAGCCCGCAAGACACTGCTGCTCAACGTAGTTCGGGCAATCATTAATATAAGGCTTGACCATATGGCCCACAGTGATGAAGACGAAGTCTTACCGACGTGGCGTTGAGGTGGTGTACATACTCGGTGCACTTAGAGGCTGCTGCGGTTTTAGAACAGTCTCCGAAGACGCAGCACTAGTTTTAGCCAGCTTGTTCGAAGGTAAAAGCGAGTGCCCAAAGGTTCGCAAAAGACTCGAACGGGAAAGAAGCTTGTTACAGTGGCAGGATCGCTGGAATAGTTCAGTCAAGGGTCGGTGGACTCATCAGGGCATCCCCAATATTACCGAATGGCTTGGTAGAAACCACGGCTCCGTGAACTTCAACATTACGCATATTTTAAGCGGGCACGGTTGCTTCAGGGCATATCTGCACAAATACAAGCACGTAGCAGATCCCTCTTATACCCATTATGCAACGGAAATATACCAGAAGACGAGGCCTATGCTATGTTCTCTTCGAGTGCCCCAAGTTCCATAATGCCAGACTTAAGGACTCGGTCAGTCTCGACGAAACGGTGACTGATCAAAACTTGGTTGGACATGAAGCGAACTGGTCAGTGGTTGGCACCCTGGCACGACTGATTATCGAAGAACTGAGAAGAGTTGAGTGTTCGCGAAACAGATAATATAAAGGTTATAGGCAAGCCCATGACCAAATCCTATAATATACGGACACAAGTCAAACAGTTTCCAGCTTAGAGCTGTTTCCATGCTCTGGAATGTCATGCTTTACGGCGGTCCCACGGGGCCTATACAAGGACGAAGATTCAATGCAGAGGTTAGGTTAAGTGCGTAACAATCGAACACTCCCACCTGTACAGTGGCGCCTTTTGAAAGTTCCCCTTTCGCGAATAAAAAAAAATAAAAGAAACCATACCCATAATATACCTACACCATACACATATCATACCCATACCATACCATACCCATACTATACCCATATCCATACCATACCTGCTATATACCATACACCATGTCCATAACCTGTTCTTTAATAAACTCCTTCTTTTCAGATCGATTCAACACAGTGGAAGAATAACCGTCACGCACGATCCACTACCTTTAAACTCGATGGAGGACTTACCCGATTTGCGTACCAGTACACAAATTGGAAATCTTCTGTCTATAACAATATCATATATTGTATGCTTTATTTATTCTTACGTGATCGTATTTGTAATAAACGAAAGAGTGACACGTTTCAAGTTGGCCCAACTTATAAGCGGTATACGTTACATAGCATTCTATATGGGTTCCTTGCTTTACGATATAGCAAAAGTGATATTAATATCGTTGTCTGTTCTTATCGTTACTTTGTTTTATACAGATACCACTCATGGTCAAGACAAATCCGCTGGTAATATATATATTAAAATATATTTGAATAATTTTACCAATATTTAATTTAATTTCTCTCATAGTATATTGTTTCCTGATAATGATAGTTTTTGGTACTTGCATAACGCCTTGCTATTATCTTGTGTCATTGATATTTAAAAATGCTGGCTTTGGATTCTGGTTAATTTTAATTCTGAATATTTTTGGTGGTAACGTTTGATAATGTATATAATTTTTTTTGTATTTAAGTATGCAGTTTGATTTTATTCTATAGTCGGACTCAGTAGTGCAAGTTGGAATGCGCTTGCCTACCTGGGATCGAAATGTTATTCGTTTTATACCTGTATCATTTTTGATTTTAAACGTTTTGAGCCTCAAGCGTATAAACGTTTTTGCATATTATATACCCAACAAACATTTGGGCTTCCAGAAGGCTTTAGCGAAGGTATTTCTCCTCAATCTTAAACAGGAACGCGAAGCTTTCTTGAAGGGGATTTGGCACACTTATGGAGGTGCCGGGCTCTATATTGCTTCTTCGCGGAAGCACGTCAGAGGCAACTTATCGAAGGATGTCAGAAGCAACCGAAACTTAGCCGAGCACTTCAGAAGCAACTTATCGAAGCTAGGTGAGCCTCACTTACTCTTCGTTAAAAAACCTTACCAAGGTTGAATAAAGTTACAAAATGTAGAAATTCTGACAAACAGTTTATTTTCTATTTTTTTGCTGAAAAAAAAATCGTAAAATTTAATTATATTTATATAAAAAGTAGCGTCTGAATGATATCGATGTATCATCATTTCCCAAACCGTTGGATTTTATTTTGAATCTTCCCCCGCCATTTTACCATCTTTATCTTCACCCGTATTATCTTCTTTAGCTGCTTTGCGCTTTTTCCTTGCGGTGGTATTTTTAAGGCTGGAAAGTCGCTTTCCGTATAATACCCATCACATCTAAGCACCAATTGAAAGATGAAAATAATTGCTTTGGTGAAAACACTGAACTGATCAGTAGCGAATAAGCCGGTCCCGGACACGTGACACAAAAAACCGACGTGTGAATATGCTATTGACGAGTTTGTAGCTGATGTTGTTGCCAGACTTGTTGGACCACAAGCTGATTGAAATTTGAATAGCTAGTGGACAATAAATAGAGAATGGAAAATATCGATACAATTAGTGAAAAAACGTAATGGAATGTGATCAAAAAATAACCCACCACAGCTTGATAGAATTCTTTGCTACACAATTTTTATCGAGTTCCTATATATCTTTCAAAGTGTCGATAAAATTCAGTTCAAGGACACTATTCGGTTAGATAGCATATGTAGCAATATTATTCGCCACCACATTTGAGAGATCGAGAATTGCTGCCAACATCTTTTCATACAATTCAATCAAATAGCATATTTTCCCTTGTAATTTTGCTTTGCAGTTTATAATAGCACATAGCACGTCAGTATTAAGATCCGTTGATAGATTTGGGGCTTTTAATGGCTCTGATTCCTCACCAGTATGGACATATCTGAAAGTGCTATTGTCATTTTCAGGCAAAATGTGACCAGCATCTTCTAATTCTTCTATTGTTCTTGATTGGTGTAGTGGCTCCATTGAAATCATTATTAGTGGCTGCTTCTGCAAATGTAATGTCTCATCATCAGGAATATTTTCTTCTAATGCCTTTAAAACCTTTTTTCTGCAAGCAGTAATATTTTGAATTACAACCTGAAAAGATAAAAGTAGCCAATTTAGAAACAAAATTAAAAAAACACACAGTTTCGATACTATTCTACGTGAAGATACAAGGTGGGGCAAAAGTAATCGCCCAATGATCTTTTGCTGTAATTATTTTTTTAATAAAGAACTTTAGTTGCGATTGTGAAATTTGTTTATTTAATCCATTAGAATTTATTCCATCAAGTTGAGAAAATGATATCGGCCAAGTGGCCGCCGCCAGAGTTGATGACCTTACGGCTGCGACTTCAAAAAACACCATAAAAAGAAGTCTGGAACGGTTAAGCGGATCTGGGATTTCCGGGTTGCTTAATTCCTTGTTTTTGTGATTTACTGACCGTGATTTACTGACCGGCATTGAATCAGCGATAAATACTTGGTTGAAATTGTTCCTGTCCTTGTCTGCATTAGCGACGGTCGGTTCAAACATTTTTCGGGCACCAGCGAAATATTTCGACGCATTCAACGAAATCGGCGAATTCACTATTGCAGCATCAGTATCACTTTGGTCAGACATTGCTATTAATTCATTTCGAGCTTGCATACAGTGGTCCCCGGTTATTTGCGTCAGCTAAAATGCTTGATTTTCAACGAACTCCGAAGAACTCAATTACGAGAATACATAATATGTTAAGAACATTAAACTTGCTTACTTATTAGCTCAGTTAAACGCGAAACCCAATAAAGCGGGGCGCAATTTACTGAAGTCAACTGTATAAAGTATGTAGTAATGAATTAAAGATCATTCAAGCACACAATCAATCATTAACCAACCATCGTTGGCAGTTTCGCGTGGTATCGTAGGACTTTTCACTGCCGAACCTCAGGTAAAATACGGAAATGAACAATTGCACTCACTTACCAACGCTACTGACATAATCAATGTTAAAAATGCAAATTGATGGTTTGGTTGCTGCTACTGCTGGCTCCGATGGATAAGCAAAACATATAAATGTATATGTTTATATCAGTGATGGGCAAACTAACACATAAACATGCATACTTGTGTGTGTGCCCGAGAGAGCGCGGCAGCTCTGATTCAATTTTTTCTTTGTATGTAAAACATTTTCGTAAAAAAGTTGCGTAGCAAGATCTTGCCTTGATGAATGCTTATTGTCAACTGACATGCTTTGTGCTGAGAGAATCGATCTTAATGTGCGCCAGAATGCCATTGTTCGTACTTTTCACGAAGTTTCTTATAGCGTAGGTGTGATAGCATTGCGTCGGCAGTGAAAAGCAGCCTATGCACACATGAAATTCGAAAATGCCCTTTACTGGTTTATATATATATATATGCTTGTATGTTTATTGCGTGAGCTCATTTCATTTCGCTTTCGAGCAGAGCACAGCTTGAGTGCATTCAAATTGCGTTTCGAATGGCTCGTCAATGTACGAACTACGAATGTGCCTTCTGCATTAAAATGAATGCGAAAATACATGTACCAATCGCTGTGGATACCAATGCCATAAGAGCGCTCGAAATTACGAATGCCTACGATACAAGAATAGCCAACGAAGCACGACGTGACGTGTCATTTTCTTAAATTTTACATTATTTGCTGTGCTTCGAAGTGATATTTGCAGCAAATATGTAAGTATTGTTGATTATCAAATATTTCCGTATAAATGTGTTCAAAATGATATTTCAGGTAAAATTGTTTTCTCCTAAGCAAATTAAAATTTTAATCAATTTCGTTGATGAACACCCGCAGCTGGCCAACAATTATGTTGCAAACTCGCAAGCTAAATTTATTTGACAACAAATTATTAACACTACTTTCACTGGAATATTGTAAACACAACACAAATCTTTTTGACGGAAGAGATTTATCTCTAAGGATCCTGCGTTGTCCCAACAACTCTATTTTTTCTCTTCCTCATCGTCACGCAAAAAGAAAAGCTCATCGATACCAGCTCATCTATCGTGTCAATTCAATCGTCAAAACGATAAAGCATCGTTCAAACGATATCGTCAAACGATTCTCGTCACACGTGATGAGAGCCCTGCATTCGCAAGTGCCATGGAAGGAAGCCTTGCTTTAAAATCCAAGTGTTTAACCTCCATGCACAAGTGCTTTAGAAGCGATATGGAGGTTCAACCAATATAAATTTTTACTTTCTGGATGCCTACATGTTTGTTGGGTAATAGCATGTTCTCACGGCAGTCTGAATTAAGTAATTCGACCTATGAATTAGGAATGTGAATTACCCTGTTCTCACGGAGCAATCGTAATTTGGTTTGACAGCTGTTCTTTGTGTATTTTATTTTAATTTTATTTAATTTGTTGTGGAGTACGAAGATGGGGGAAAAATGTGCGAAATAAATATTTGTTTATATCGATATTTATATTTTTAGGCAATGATACTCACTTTGTCTGCTGACTTTGAGAATTTGACTATTTGTTTTGTCTTGTTTTTATTTCTTATTGTGTTTTGCTTGTGGTTTTCGAAAAAATTATCGATAAAAATTAGAGATGAAACCAATTTCTACGTAATTCGGATGTTAATTTAAACTGAATTTCCTTCAAATCAGGTAATTCGCTTGTCAAATTTTGTATGGCGAATTACTTAATTCGGAACATAATTCAGCCATAAATTACAAATGAGTGCCGAATTACATTGTTCAGGGTGCCGTGAGAACATGCTTTAAGACTCTTTATAGGTTTTAAAATTGATTTCACATTCAGACGTGATGGGGGAAAAAACTGAATACGCCATATTATTTAGAACTGTCAGTTAATGAACGACTGATTATCGAAACCCTTAAGCTTATTAAAAAATTCGGTTTCGTTGTACTGTATAACCAATAAAAATTAAAATTTAAACGCTCAAATAGTTTATTAACTCAAATAGTTGAATTGGTGGTAGGGAAGTTTGTGGTGAAGATCGCTTGGAATTTGAAATGTGGACTGAGGTAAATCCATGATACTTGCCTCAGATTCAAATTCATATCTTTACACAGCTTTATGGAAGATCAGTATACCCAAAAGTTTAAAAATAAAATATATAAAGAAAAATTCGAAATTGTGTCTTCAGTTATTATTTTTATTCAATATCGATATCGGTTATTTTTTATGCAGTTTCGATATATTAGAATAGGTTCGAATCGAGAATAATAGACTTTATATTGTAGTAGTTAACAAAACAAAATACCAACTAAACGATATCATCGCGATACTAAAAAGAATCTTTTGAAATTTTAAATCTTCAAACAAATAGATATGCAAAATTGTTGTCATATTTAGAAAATGTTATATTAACACTTGAAATACACATTTATCATCATCATTCTTTCTGGGATTCTCCTTTCTTTTTCTTTCCGGAACAATTGGTTGCTTAAGTTTCAGCTTTTGTTGCTCTGGTGGAGTTTATTGACAGCAACAGGATTACACAGCTGGAATTGTCAACCACTTGTAAACTGCTCAGTTATCTTTTCCCGCATTTCGCACTGTGCTCTGCGCTTACGAAAATATTTAGTATTAGAAAAGCACGCTCCATCTGCTTGAATAAAGATATTCATATTATTTCGGTGATATTAGACGAATGCAAGACCGTACCAAATTGCTGCAGTAAGTATATCACGAATTTATAATGTTCTCTAAGCTTAATGTTACATTTTCTTATATCTTTGAAGTTGAGCCTAATGAATTCGAATGGACTAATTGGGGAATATTGCCAGAAATATGCTATTTCTTAATTATTGGTATCTTAAGTACGTTATTGTTATTTGTATATGAATTTTGGAATTACATCAAACTACTTCTGGGTTTTACAATACCACTGGATAATAGGTAAGATACATTGAAATGGATTCTATTAAAGAATTTTTTATTAACGGACCACGTTGGGAAATTTTAGCTTAAGACTTTCGCATTGAGGCGTAAACCAATTTCACTGGCCTATCTTTTTCGTTCATTTTCAATGTGTGGATTGTTCAGGAACCCAAAAAATATTTTTTTTTTTTGTTAATAAATTTTTCCTTATACATAGGAGTATATAAAATGTCCCAAATTCAATACAGTAGTGCTTCAAAGTGGGAACTCCTTACAATTTGGATAGATCTTACAATTGTTTATAGAATAAAATAAAATTTGCACAACAGTTTAGGTACAAATTTTTCGCTTACTTGGCATACAAACTATTTCAAATTACTTTTGACTTTTTCCATTTAGAAAATTTACCTCAACGACGAACCATTTTTGCAAGTGTCCAAATCTGCTCATAAATAATTTTTTAAATAATTTTTTGTTACACATTTCAATGAAGAAAACTTACAACATATTACAATAAAAAAAAAACTTCAATGACAATGCTTGGACACAACAAAATTATTAACTATATACATAACATTTTTGTAGCATGGAAGTAAGTTAATAACCCATGTAATCTTAGTATTAGGTGACATTATATATAAATATTATATATATTTATATAATATAAAAAATATACTTATTTAATAGTATATTGTAGGATGAGGTAACTCTGCAACACTACAAAAAAAAATGTTGAGCTCTATAGTAGTCAGCTTGCCAGCCGAATTCACGCTTGATCTAGCATCATAAAGAATTAGAATTAAATCATAATTTATATTAAAATATTTATTTTTATTACAAAAAAAAAAACGTTTAAAAGTAAAAAATTTAACTATTTTTGCTTTATTTAAATGCGGCCAAATTTCATTACAAAGTGGAATACTAACAAGGAAAGGTCCCCAGGTGTCACTCACCAATTTGAATAATTTTTGGATATGTGATAGAGGACAAAAATCTAAGGTCGACGTAATTTTTATACGTGCTCAATCGATAGTTTACGGTTTCAAAATGACGTTTTAAAATCAGCGAAAATTTCGTTTTTTTGCCACAATTTCACTATTTTCCATTAAAATATATACAAATTTGGTACCAAATGAAAAGTATTTTAAAGCCACACATGATGGCATCCATTTTGGAGAAATAAATTTCATTGTTATTTTGTTATTGTAATTTTTAACAGTATTTAGTCAATATCATAAGGAGCGGATTTTCGAAATTGTTTCATTCTCATTTAAATTTAATTTAAGAGAATTCTAAAAGTTACCTTTTATTTGTTTTTTTAAATTTTTAACTTTTTAAATTAAAATTTTCATTATTAAAATATGCATTTATTTTCTTAAAAAAATTTTGTTTTTTAGAGATGAAGACCACAATATGGGTATCAAAAATTATGTTTTTTCTTCAAATTTCCATATACGTCAATATTTGATCGGAAAAGTTTATATTTCACAGGGCTTCTATACAACTTTGTGCTTTTAACTTGTTTGCCCGAAGGAATGAGAAAAAGTCATCGGAAATTTAAAAATATGACATTCTATGTAAATATCTCCATTAGTTTTCAGCATATATCACAACATTTTTTTTGTGTTATAAAGTTTAATAAAACTACTTGCCAAAAAATATTTTTAACAATACCAATTACTGTACATTTGTATTTTTAATATTTTTTTCAAAAAAAGCCCAAAATATTCAATGTTTCCTCAAAAAATTACGTAAAATTTGTTTTTGTTGTAAAAATAATTTAAATTAAAAACTGCATTTTAAGCTCTCTTTCACATGGCATGACATCTATTAGCAAAAATGGATTCAGCTTTAAACAGAAATTTATTAACTATTTCTATCACAAAAAAACACGGGTACATCCCTTTCGATTTTCTTGATGAAATTATTTTTTTTAAAAATGTTCTTTTTATAATTTTTATAAAAGAGTACAGCTTCAAAAATAATTTATTTGAAAAAAATATCCCAATATTCTTTTCCAATCAAAACTTATTACTGAAAACCTATTTTCATACCATGTGGATTTGTATTAACAAAACTCCTTTGCTCATTTTAGCTTCAAAAGTAATTTATTTGAAAAAAATATCCCAATATTCTTTTCCAATCAAAAGTTATGTATTACTAAAAACCTATTTTCATACCATGTGGATCTGTATTAACAAAACTAATTTTTTTTTTTTTTTTTTTTTTTTTTTTTTTTGTCTTCAAGAATAATCCAAAGATTATCTTTATTTCAAGAAATTTAAAGCACACTCAATGCGCTAAAATCTCCATAAAATGTACATTTTTTAATTATGACAAAATTAAACTCGAAGCATGGTATGTAGCACGAATTAGAAAAGCATTTTAATCGTTGTCGCATCAGCTTACTTGGAACGTGCACGCATCTTTCTGCGCTTACGCTTCAACCTACGCATACGCTTCTTACGCCACTTTGCTCTCATATTCACAACTTTGCAGGAGGACGGTACAAGAACGAAAAAAAGGAAAGGATTTTCTGTTAATTATTAAGTTTCTATATGCTTCCCATGCTCATTTTAAGAATAATTATGCTCATTTTGAAAATTTTAAAAGAAACAAATATTTTTATACTTTTCAGTTATTAACCCTTGGCTGCCACATCTCGCTCCAGTAAAACAGCTTCCACCCTATGATAACTCATTACCCCAACTAACCAAGGGTTAATAACTGAAAAGTATAAAAAATATTTGTTTCTTTTAAAATTTTCAAAATGAGCATAATTATTCTTAAAATGAGCATGGGAAGCATATAGAAACTTAATAATTAACAGAAAAGGAGTTTTGTTAATACAGATCCATATGGTATGAAAATAGGTTTTTAGTAATAACTTTTGATTGGAAAAGAATATTGGGATATTTTTTTCAATTAAATTACTTTTGAAGCTATACTCTTTTATAAAAAATATAAAAAGAACATTTTTAAAAAAATTAATTTCATCATAAAAATCAAGAGGGTATACCCTTGTTTTTTTATGATAGAAATAGTAAATAAATTTTTGTTTAAAACTGAATCAATTTTTGCTAATACATGTCGTGCCATGTGAAAGGGAGTTTAAAATGCAATTTTTGTTTAAATTATTTTTACAACAAAAACAAATTTTACGTAATTTTTTGAGGAAACATTGAATATTGTGGGCCTTTTTTGAAAAAAATATTGAAAATACAAATGTACAGTAATTGGTATTGTTAAAATATCTTTTGGCAAGTACTTTAATTAAACTTTACAAAAAAAAAAAAAAAAAAAAATTGTGAAATATGTTGAAAACTAACAAAGATATTTACATTGAAAGTCATATTTTTAAATTTCCGATGACTTTATCTCATTCCTTCGGGCAAACAACTTAAAAGGAAAAAGGTGTATAGAAGCCCTGTTAAATATAAACTTTTCCGATCAAATATTGACATATAATGAAATTTGAAGAAAAAACAAAATTTTTGATACCCATATTGTGGTCTTCATCTCTAAAAAACAAAATTTTTTTAAGAAAATAAATGCATATTTTAATAATGAAAATTTTAATACAAGAAGTTAAAAATTTAAGAGTACAAAAAAAAAGGTAACTTTGAAAATTCTCTTAAATCAAATATAAATGAGAATGAAACAATTTCGAAAATGCGCTCCTTATGATATAGACTAAATACTGTTAAAAATTACAATAGCAAAATTACAATGAAATTTATTTCCCCAAATGGATGCCATCACGTGTGGCTTTAAAATACCTTTCGTTTGATACCAAATTTGTTTGTATTTTTATGGAAAATAGTGAAATTGTGGCAAAAAAATGAAATTTTCGCTGATTTTAAAACATCATTTTGAAACTGTAAACTATCGATTGAGCACGTATAAAAAAATACGCCGACCTTAGATTTTTATCCTTTATCACATATCCAAAAATTATTCAACTCGGTGAGTGACACCTGGGGACCTTCCTTGTAAGTCATATTTTAAGTAGGAATACTAAGTCAAAAAAAAAAAAAAAATCGGTACATGAAATATTTTTTGAAATTCCTTTTGCGATAAACATTTTGAATGACGCTAAGTCCGAAAATCGCATTTTTAAAATTTTTGTCTGTCTGTCTGTCTGTTAAAGCATCACGCGAAAACTACAGAATGGATTTAAATGAAACTTGACATCCAGGTTCTTATATCCCCGGTCAACATATAGGCTTCTTTCATCCAGTGATAAAGGTTAGACCCGGTAGGGGGCGCTGCGATCGGGTTCCAGGCTTTCTTTTTTTTAGCTTATCTCAGAAACCGTTCATCCGCTCATCCGATTTGCGTTGTAGTACAAATATTTTAAGAAACGTCAAAAAAGTCCAAAACCGTTCATACGATTTGCATGAAAATTTGTATGTAGAGGTTTTTGGATACGGTGAGTTTTAATGACTTATCAACTCGGTTCTATTTTGAACACCACAGGGCGCTGTATTACTAATATTTTAAAAACTTCGAAAAACTCCTAAGCCGTGCATCCGAATTGCATGAAAATTGGAAAATAGGGGTTTTCTGATACGGTGAGTGTTTTGGACTTATCTTTTTTGTGCTATCTTAAAAACCAGAGGCGCTTTAGTACAAATATTAGAAAATTGTGAAAAACTCCAAAACTTGTAAATAGCTTTTGTAATAGAAAATTTGTAAATAGCGATTTTCGAGTACGCCAAGGGTTCTGGTGCTATCTTTTTTGCTCTTTCTCGAAACTAGAGGGCGCTGTTGTCCAATTTGTACGTGTGTATGTTATTAATCTGTTCCTTAACGGCTGCACTGATTTTGATGAAATTTTTTTGTGTGTGTTTGAGTGGATGGTTCATATTGACAATTGGACCCGGTAGGTGGCACTGCAATCGTGTTTAAGCATTTGTTTTTATAGTTTATCTCCGAAACCGTTTTTGGATACGGTGAGTTTTTATGACTTATATACTCTGTTCTATCTTGAACACCAGAGACCGCTGTGTACAAATATTTTAAAAAACTACTGAGCTGTTTATCCGATTTTCACGAACATTTGTCTATAGGTGTTTTCTGATAAGGTGAGTGTTTTGGACTTATCTTTTATGTACTGTATCGAACACCAGAGGGCGCTGTAGTTCAAATCTCTTAAGAAATCGTGAAAAAGTAGAAAGCCGCTCATCTGATTTCTATGAAAAATTTTATTAAAGGATTTTCATTTGCGGCAACTGTTTTGGCGTTTTTTTTTTGCTCTGTCTCGAAAAGTAGTGGGCGATGTTGTACAATTTGATGGGCTGCACCGATTTGGTGAAATTTTTTGTGTATGTTTAAGTGGATCCCTGGATGGTACAGATTCGAAATTGGACCCGGTAGGTGGCGTTGCGACCGGGTTCCACGAATTTTGTTATTATAGTTTATCTCCGAAACCATTCATCCGATTCACAAAAAAAATTTGTATTTAGGGGTTTTCGGGTACGGTAGTTCTTATGATTTATCTATTTTGTTCTATATTGAATACCAAAGGGCACTGCAGTACAAATGTTTTAAAAATTTCGAAAAACTCCTAGCTGTACATCCGATTTGCGTGAACATTTGTACATAGGAGTTTTCGGATACGGTAGGTGTCTTAGACTTTTTTTTCTGCGCTATCTTAAACACCAGATAGTACTGCACTGCCAATCACTTAAGAAATCGTGAAACACTCAAAAACCGCTCATCCGCTTTAAATAAAAATTTGTATATCGGATTTGATTATTGAGTATGGAAAGGGCTTGGCGTTATTTTTTTATTGTATCTCGAAAACCAGAGGGCGCTGTTGTACAACTACCGCAAAAACCTCAAAACAACTCATCCGATAAGTATGATTTTTAGAGTCTTTTGGCGCTATGTATTTTGCAATATCTTGAACCCCAGAAGGCGCTGTACTACAAAATACAGTAAGGCGTAGCAAAGCGCGAAGGGTGATAAATATCTTCTTTTCTTCTTTATGTGTATTTATATTCCACTTTCTTTCTTCGCAAATCAGGACAGCTGATGCTGAATTAGGTGGTATTTGAGTACGCATCAACACATGCGCAAGTCAGTTGTGCCGTAAGTTGGCGTTGTTTTGACATTGCAGTTTCTATTTTCAATGCTTATTTAATTTTTGTCCAGTTTCCTCGCGAATTGCCAAAAATTATTTTTTGCTCTGATTTTTTTTTTTCAAAAATGTGGAATCTATCGAATACAATATAAAAATTGAAAATATATTTTTGCAAGCGATTGGCGGCACGCAAACACAAATCTCGATTTCCCTAACTTTTTCTCATAATTTTCAGATGTTGAAGCTACATTTACGAAAGTTACCGGTTCGAAAGATGCACACAAAATTCCTTCTTAAGTTTGTGAAAAGTTTTTTCAAATCGACGAAAGAAATCGAAAATTATTTATATCAATTCCCGAGCTAAGCGGGTATTCAGCTAGTTAGTATATATGACTATAGAAAAGCAGCAAATAAAAACGAAAATTAAGTAACACCAGCCGAAGGCAAACAAAAATGAACTTAAGACTCACGAGCAAAAACGAAGATAAACGAAGACGAACTGAATAGAATGGCTTGGGGCGCCTAGACTTGCTTTGTCTCTTAGATTTTTCTGAAGGCGTTTGATTCTGTTGATCACTCAATACTGTGTCAAAAACTTGCCGTTAACTTTGAATTTTCTAGCATGGCGGTCCGTCTGTTAAATAGTTACTTGGTGGGAAGGTCTCAAAGAGTTAGGGTGGGAAATAGTCTGTCTGCTTTCTGTTATCCTGTGAGGTGCCTTAAGGTTCAGTACTTGGTCTGTTATTATTTTCAATGTTCATCAACGATATTTTTATCAGATGTCGTCATGTTAGCATGCATGCATATGCTGATGATTTGCAACTGTATTTAGACAGTCCCATTGGTTTTGTTGATAATTTATGTGTAAGGATGAAGGAGGGCTTAAATGAAATAACTAAATGGGTTAATGAAAATAAGTTTATGCTAAATCCACTTAAATCATTTGTTTTGCCTGTTTGCAAAACATAGTTATTCAGTTTATAATATACCAACTATTAAACGGTGTTGGGCTGGACTTTGTTGACAAAGTTAAAAATCAAGGATATATTATGAACTCATCACTTTCTTGTGAGGATCACATTAATTCTTTTGTTTGTAAGGTCTATTATGCTCTTCGGAACCTGAGGTGGGCTGCGTCATTTGTACCTGTTGATACTAGAAAAATGGTAGTGCTTCAGCTTACAGTGCCTTTCATTTCATACTCAGATATTGCCTATAGCAAGTTTAAGCTACAAAAAGCTTTTAACAACGCCACAAGATATGCACCGAGAAAAAAGCTTATAATTTATAAGATGGCTTTGGCAGTTTTGAGCCTCCCAAGTACTTCATCAAAACGCCTAAGTTTTACATGTTGACTTGCCTATTTTTATTTGGGTGATAAATTAACCAAATTCTTACACACACTTTAAAAAAAAAATTGAATTTCAAAAATATAACTTTTTTTCTGGTTTTGGTTTTTTTTATTTTCCTTTTTCTTGGAGCTGCCGCCTCTCGTTCTGTGATTTGTTTGACTAAAATCGGCAACAACACAAATTTTTCTTTTATTAACACCGTTTTTTTCTTAGAAATTAATGACTCCTCTGCTTTTCTTGCTGCTTGACGTCTATTAAACCAAGAACATTAAATTGAATTAAATAAATATTAAATTCAAAAATTTTACCTTCGCATGCCGTTGAGATTCGAACCCACAAACCAACCGATACCACTGTGTATGAAGTCACTATACTACGCATTGAGCCAAACTCCTCCGTTACGCGTAGTGATTTATTCAATATTAATTACAACTGAAGCTATGCTGCAGCATAACACAATAATCCATTAAAAGATGTTTGTTGTATGGCTATCAACAGAATGCTGCGATATACTGCATCTGTTAAAAAAGCAACGGTTAATATAGCAGCACTTATGTCAGCAAGTAAAGGGTGGTTTAATTTTAAGGGCCGATGTTGATTTTGAATAAAACACAAATTATTTAGGAAATTACTGTCATTTCTTTTTGTTATGATAATATTGGTATGGTTCAATTATGTGTGGAACAAAATATTGGCCAAATAGCCGCCGCGACCTCGGCGGCACACCTCCATCCGATGGTCCAAATTTTCGATGACGCTGAGGCTTAAGTGAGGTTCTATGCAGTTAATGTGCCTAATTATCTCATCCTTTAGCTCTTGAATTGTTGCTGACTTATCGACGTACACCTTTTCTTTCAAATAACCCCAAAGAAAGAAGTCCAACGGTGTCAAATCACATGATCTTGGTGGCCAATTGACATCGCCACCACGTGAGATAACACGGCCATTGAGTTTGTCGCGCAAAAGAGCCATTGTTTCGTTAGCTGTGTGGCAAGTGGCACCATCCTGTTGAAACCACATATCGTCCACATTCATATCTTCCAATTCGGGCCATAAAAAGTTCGTTATCATCTCACCATAGCGAACACCATTCACAGTAACTGCCTGACCTGCCTCATTTTGGAAAAAATATGGCCCGATGATGCCGCCAACCCATAAACCGCACCAAACAGTCCCTCTTTGTGGGTGCATTGGTTTTTCGACAATCACTCTTGGATTATCATTCGCCCAACTGCGGCAATTCTGCTTATTGACGAATCCACTGAGTTGAAAATGTGCCTCATCACTGAAGATGATTTTCTTCGAAAATTGATCATCCACTGTTGCCATTTCTTGCCACCATTCTGGCCATTGATGACGCTTGAACTGGTCAAGAGGCTTTAATTCTTGAGTTAATTGCACCTTGTATGCGTGTTAATGCCAGTCTTTATGCATAATGTTCATTAACGACGAGCGTGAGAGGTGCAATTGTTGGGCACGACGACGAGTTGAGGTGGACGGCTCTTCAGCCACACTATCGCCAACAGCAGCAACATTTTCTGCAATACGAGCTGTACGAGCATGCAATGGTGTTTTCACATCTCCTGCAGTCCCGGTTTGCTCAAATTTTTGCACGATTTTGACGATTTTTGACCGAAAAAATCACGAAGTGAACGATATACATTTTGATTGGAACGCCCATTTTCATAATAAGCCTGAATAACTTTAACGCGTTGCTCGATTGTGTATCTTTCCATGGTTCAAATTGAATAAGTCTGAAATTGAGAAATGTGAAATGAAATGCAGAAAAAAACTTGATGTTTAGGTGTGGTTCACATTTAACATCCGCCCTTAAAATTTAACCACCCTTTAGTAGCAAGGCTGTTTGGATCAGTGGATAGAGCGATTTGCTGGCACCAAAAGTCCCAGGTTCGATTCCGCACGGCGGGCAAAGAAATTTTTTTTTCTTTTCTTTTTTTGATGAAATGTAATAAAATTTACTAGTATGAATATTAACGTGTGTTTTTTTAATTTACTGTATGTTATTTTTGAATTTTAAAGTGGTTTTATTGCAAAACAAAGAAACCATTTAATTATGAAATCTATCCTTCTCTCGTGTGTCTTATTACGCAGCTGTGTTTTTTTTTTGCTTACAATATTTTGCATTACTTTTTGATTAAATTTGTAATTTGTCAAATTTTAAATTGCTATTTGTTTTAAGCTATGTTTATTCATCAGTTGTAAAGGGTGATTTTTTAAGAGCTTGATAACTTTTTTTTAAAAAAAAACGCATAAAATTTGCAAAATCTCATCGGTTCTTTATTTGAAACGTTAGATTGGTCCATGACATTTACTTTTTGAAGATAATTTCATTTAAATGTTGACCGCGGCTGCGTCTTAGGTGGTCCATTCGGAAAGTCCAATTTTGGGCAACTTTTTCGAGCATTTCGGCCGGAATAGCCCGAATTTCTTCGGAAATGTTGTCTTCCAAAGCTGGAATAGTTGCTGGCTTATTTCTGTAGACTTTAGACTTGACGTAGCCCCACAAAAAATAGTCTTAAGGCGTCAAATCGCATGATCTTGGTGGCCAACTTACCGGTCCATTTCTTGAGATTAATTGTTCTCCGAAGTTTTCCCTCAAAATGGCCATAGAATCGCGAGCTGTGTGGCATGTAGCGCCATCTTGTTGAAACCACATGTCAACCAAGTTCAGTTCTTCCATTTTTGGCAACAAAAAGTTTGTTAGCATCGAACGATAGCGATCGCCATTCACCGTAACGTTGCGTCCAACAGCATCTTTGAAAAAATACGGTCCAATGATTCCACCAGCGTACAAACCACACCAAACAGTGCATTTTTCGGGATGCATGGCCAGTTCTTGAACGGCTTCTGGTTGCTCTTCACTCCAAATGCGGCAATTTTGCTTATTTACGTAGCCATTCAACCAGAAATGAGCCTCATCGCTCGAAAAAGTTGCCCAAAATTGGACTTTCCGAATGGACCACCTAAGACGCAGCCGCGGTCAACATTTAAATGAAATTATCTTCAAAAAGTAAATGTCATGGACCAATCTAACGTTTCAAATAAAGAACCGATGAGATTTTGCAAATTTTATGCGATTTTTTTTAAAAAAAAAGTTATCAAGCTCTTAAAAAATCACCCTTTATATAACTCGTTGTTATTATGTTGTTCATAAAAAAAAAAAAACGAAATGGCCATTTCAGCCCTTGAAAGGACTTTAACCGAACTTCTTATGATCAATTGTGTTGTGTGTGTCGTGAAATGTTTGAACACAAATGATCGAGAACTGGACCTACATGTTTTATGCCGACTCCGAACGACTTATGTTCTCAAGAAGCTTTTCATGGCAGTTTTTACTCTCAGAGTTTTGAAATTTTCTGCAGAGAGGTGACGGCCGAACCGAAAAATTAATTCAATTGAAAAAACTTTTTGTGTCAGGTGGCATTCGAACCAGAGCTCTCTGGCGCATGGGCCATACACTCTACCCACTTCACCACGGCAGCCATACATTATGTTGTTCTTACTGCATTAAAAAGACTCTGTCTTACATGTGAGCCTTATTACTTAATAAATTGAAATTGAAATGTAAACTGAAGCGATCGATTTAAATAAGTTTCACTTATTACGGGTGTCCTCAATACACTTAGCGTTTTATATTCTTAAGAACTGAAATTTCTCAAATTTTGTTTTGGAAAACTCCAATTGCATTCTTATGTGCTCTGGAGATATGTGAAATGAACTCACATCGTAGATCCTAAATTATATGCAGCTTGGCCAATAACTTTGCAGCGCCGGCGTTACTTATTTGAAATGTATCTTAAGCTTGGCATTGACTATATTTGGAACTGGTTCTACTATTTGCTTTCTTTTAATTTTTTTGGTGGTACGTTAGCGGGTCCACCTGAGTCTTATTCTGTCTCAGTAAGTCTAGCGTTTCTCTGTTTTGTAGTCCGGAGTAATCATCATCGTTTATATGTTTATCAGCTTGCACAAAAATATCCTGAAGGCTAAAAGTCAACTTTATACGAGGTCTGTCCGAAAATTATTGCGAATTTTGTATTCAAAAATTATTTATTTATTTGTGAATATCTATTTTGTCCCCTGCAAAGTAACCCCCATTAGATACTATACACTTGTCCCAATCCTCGAAACACTTCAAAAAATCATTTTTTGTGATCTTACTCCGATTCTCTTTCAATGTCGTCTTTATCTGCTCAATCGTAGCGTAGCGTCGCAAAGTGCATTTTTCTCAATTTTAGTATGACGAAAGTCATATCTCAAAAAGTATTTCAGGTAGGGACATGATATTTTGCACGATAATGTTGATAGTAAAAAAAGTTAAAGATACAAAAAATGGGAGTGATCGGTCAACTGCCACTCCCACCTTCCACACAAAGATTTTTAAAAAATAAAATTTTAGTACCATGCATATTTATCCAAATAAAGTTTCTTTCTATCAACTGCACACCTTCCAAAAGCATTTGAGTCTACTGAAAGCCCACAGCTTAAGAATTTCAAAATAATATGAAACTTTTGAATTAGTTCTAAGCTTTCTCCGGTTATTTGTGATGATTTTTTAGCATTTCTAAGAAATTTTCTGGCAGTGTTTCCATCATTACTGTTTAAATCATTATGCTTAGGGATGTCTACTAAAAGCCCCAATTCCTTTTTAAATCTCTGCTGAATATAGAGCTTTTGAGCATTGAACTTTACTCTCAAGATCAGAACATTTAGCTTGTCATTTCTTCATTTCGATCTTATAACTAATATGGAGCAACATTCCATAAACCTTATCCAGGCATGCATAAGGCATATGAAATCATTTCTTCATTTTCTATATTATCTTCTATATTAAGTTTAGGTGTAGCTCGACAAATGAAGCATTTTTATGAAGATGTTTTGGAAGATAAGTCATAATTACTATTTTATATTATATTTTTATGTATATTACTATTTTAGGAGTGAGAAGCGCTATTTGCCTTTTAATGTTATTGACCTCCTTCAAAATTGTTCCTGGAGTTTTTTTTGTGAAACTAAATTTAACTGGACGTAAATATTTTACAGATGAAGGTGCAGGATTTTTCCATACAACTAAATTGGCACCATTGAAACACTGAAAAGACTGGTGTCAAACCCATCACCAACAGAATATTTTTGCTTCTACCGAGTTTGCTCGGCACCATCACATCCCCATTTAATCATGATAGTTATATCGTTTAACAAAGATCAGGCCTGCTAAAAACACATCTTATTGAACGATGCAAAATCTTATGCTCGTATGGTCTAGTAATGATTGCAGTTCAATTTCAGCAGAACTTTCGAGCAATTTAGTGTTATCAGGGTAACATAATAATTTTGCCTGTTTAATATGACCGCGTGAAGGATATAATTTTGGATTTTTTTAATGATTCATATTGATGTGTACTGAGGTCAATTGAGGCTTGATTAAGGCGCCTTCGTGTTCTCTTTTCTAACTTCTAAATTGTCGGAACCAGTACTCACATGTTTTTATTTATGAAACATGTTCTCCATATGCTTTACACAGTAATTGATGTCCGTCAGCTGCACTATTTTTTATATTAAAATAAAAATAGCAGCGCTTTCCGCAAAATGTGTTTTGTTGGCACAAAGGCTGACACGGTTGGCGCAAATAAAGTATGTTGTCACTTCAGCGAAATAACACATAATTATTTTTAAAGGGAAATTATGAGAATATAACATGAATGTAGTCACAAGGTGATCCGGTTTAATGCTAGTTACGCCATCTTTGTAAATTCCTCATAACTTATACCTATGTATACCCCAGAGAGGGGAACAAGGGATTTCAGAAGATGCGAAAATCAAAAAATCGAGAAGATTAAAAAATAAGTTGTTAAAAATTTTTGAATAACAAAGTGCAAGTCGATAAAGTACCAATATTGTTTAATGTTATATTTCTTCAACGAAAAATATCAATACGCACTTAAGGCAAATATGAAGTATTTAATTATTATAACACCTCTTTGGTTCCTTTATGAATGAAGTTGGTTTCTTTCTTTGAATAACTAAATTAAAAACAATTCACAGTTGCTATTTTTTGGGATATTTATGTGATTCTCAGAGCATTTAAGGTTCTGAAAACTTGAATCAGAGCAGCACTTTTGCATCCAGAGGAACCGAAAACATACAGAAGATCCGGTTATTTCTCTCCCTGTTACACCTGATATATCATAAATAGATTTGATCTGGCCAAATGACTTTTTGAATTATGCTTTTTAAAATGCTATATTTTATAAACTTGAAAAAATACAGACAAAAAAATACCAGAATTGATTTAAGCACACTTTAATTATTGCGAAGTTATCTTAAAATAAAACTTAAAAGAGAAAAAAATTTTTTTTTAAAAATTATATTAAAGCACAATTTGATGCCTACAGCATCAATGTAAGCTTGGGTGAAAGCTGTCAAAAAAAGAAAACCATCACTAAAATCTTCAAAAAAGTTTCTTTTTGACAGGTACAATTTAAATATTATATTGAATTTAGTTTTTGTGTAATAATTTGTACTAATATCGCCCGTGGCCGAAAATCGGCCATATCAAAATCGGTTTTTCTTTTGTTTTTTTTTTTGCTGAACGCACCAACCCATAGACTGAACAGAAGTATTGGACAAAATGTCTTGAATATGAAGCAAGCCGCAGTTAAACTTTTTTTTACGCTGACGCGGTCATGGCAGAATTATAAGGTAAGCTCATCACGGAGAGGAATGGAGTAGAAAGCAGAATAAAGCTGAGAACATTGATGTCAAAATCAGCTGTACATCGCAAATTTCTTTATACTCACGTTCGCAGTTTGTAGGTTAGAATTTGTTACAGATTTGTTTGCAATTTTAAGAGTTTCACATTTTATAGTTTTTATTACACTGTTATAATATTTTCACTCAAATTATCACAAATTTAACACACGCGACCGCACTTTATGGATGTTTATGTTTGCAACTTTATGGAAGGAAATTAAATTGGTGCTACATCGCATGGCCAAGTCATCAACTGACAAGCATCTTCCTTCTCATTATCCGCTCTTCGTTGAAGCGTGAGCGGGAACAGGGGGCGAACCTTCACATGGCAACGTGTCTGACCGCCTCAACCTGGCGAGGCCAGCATTATCCATGTCGAAATCGTCTCAAGTCGACTCAAACCTCCACATGGTGTTCCCTGGGCAACGGCAAACTGGCATCCGTTAGTTTGTCGGCTAATTTGAGCGGCGGGTCACTCCATAGACCTTAAACATGGAATGTGCGCAGGGTTTGGGTCCCGTCACATTACTACTGCCCAATGAAAACTAAACCAGCCTCGGATAAGAACCCCAATTACGTTGACGACCACCGCAAACGAAAAACGGACAATGATTTACGGATATGCACCTGGAATGTCCGAACCCTTTATAGGGAAGGTGCCATTATCCAACTGGCGGAAGCCCTCAAAACGATAAAGGCTGACATCACCGCCATCCAGGAAATGCGATGGAAAGGGCAAGGCTGCTCTAAACAAGCACACTGTGATATCTACTACAGCTGCCATGCGGAGAGGCGTGAATTTGGATGTGGATTCGTTGTTAGCCGGAAACTACGCCACCTTGTTTCCCGGTTCACACCTGTCAACGAAAGATTGGCCACGATCCGCATCAAGGCAAAATTTTTCTCCATCAGCCTTATTTGCGCGCACGCCCCGACGGCGGAAGAGGACGAAGCCGTCAAAGACGCTTTCTACGCTAGCCTTGAGGACGTATACGACCACCTTCCGGTCCATGACGTGAAAATAGTCCTCGGCGATTTTAATGCGAAAGTCGGAAGGGAAGGCATCTTTGGCCCCACTGTCGGTCAGTTCAGTCTTCATGAGACCTCCACGAACAACGGTCTAAGACTGATCGACTTCGCCGCGGCGCGAAACATGGTAGTTAGTAGCACCAGATTTAAGCACCTCGACATCCACAAGGCCACCTGGCTGTCCCCGGATCAAAAAACGCGAAACCAAATTGATCATGTTGTAATCGACGGAAGGCATGCCTCTAGTGTTCTAGATGTGCGTACATTTCGGGGGGTTAACATTGACTCCGACCATTATCTTGTTGCAGCCAAGATCCGCATGCGATTATGCAATGCGAAGAACATACGCACAGGAATGCAACGAAAGCTAGATGTCGCTAAGCTGCAATTATAACGAACTGCCAAAGCCTACTCCGCTCAACTCTCGGTTAAGCTCAACCAACCAACCTCTGGACCCGACGACGCCGGCGGACTTTGGGCGCATATATCCCACTCCATGCGCGCTGCCGCTGAAGAAGTCATTGGTTTCCGGCGCCCGCAACCTCGGAACCAATGGTACGATCAGGAGTGTCGCATCGCGACTGCAGTAAAAAACGCCGCATACAGAAAAACGCTGCAGTCAGCTGCAACGCGAGCCGTGCGAGAAAACTACCGCGAAAAGAGGAAGGAAGAGAGGCGCCTTTTCAGACGCAAGAAAAGAGAGCAGGAAAAGCGTGAGCGTGAGGAACTAGAGGTATACCAGGGCAAGAAGGATGCACGAAAATTCTATCAACAGGTTAAGCGTCTAACCCAAGGTTTCAAGCCCGGAGCATCCACTTGCAGAGACGAAAATGGAGATCTGAATACGGATACACAGTGTGTGCTTAGATTGTGGAGACAGCACTTCTCCAATTTACTTACTGGCGACGATTCCACCAATGCCGCCCATCGAGAGCGCAGTGCAGTGCCACCAATCGACGATGACGGAGTGGAAGTATCACCACCTAGCCATGAAGAGGTTCGAGTTGCTATCCAACGACTCAAAAACAATAAAGCAGCGGGTGCTGACGGCCTGTCAGCTGAATTGTTTAAAACCGGCGGCGATGAATTGATAAGGCGCATGCATCAGCTCATCAGCAAAATATGGCTAGCAGAAAGCATGCCCGACGATTGGAACCTCAGTGTACTGTGCCCTATACTTAAGAAAGGAGACCCTACAATCTGCGCTAGTTATAGAGGTATCAGTCTTATTTCCATCGCATATAAGGTTCTCTCAAGCGTACTGTGTGAAAGATTAAAGCCGATTACAAAAACACTGATTGGACCTTATCAGTGTGGCTTTCGACCTGGTAAGTCCACCATAGACCAGATTTTCACGCTACGACAAATCCTGGAGAAAACCCACGAAAATCAAATTGACACACACCATCTCTTTGTCGATTTTAAAGCTGCGTTCGATAGCCCGAGAAGGGATTGCCTATACGCAACAATGTCTGACGTTGAGCAACACACGCAGCTCCGTCAAGGTAGGAAATGACCTCTCCGAAACCTTCAATACCGAAAGAGGTTTCAGGCAAGGCGATCCACTGTCTTGCGATCTCTTCAACATCATCATGGAGGGGATCGTACGAAAGGCCGGTGTGCATCGTAATGGCACCATTTTCTATAAAGGTGTCCAGCTCCTTGCGTACGCTGATGATATTGATATTGTTAGAACCAAGAGAGATGTTACCGCTGCTTTCGCCGCTATCGAAAAGGAATCAGCAAAAGTGGGTTTGACGATAAATGAGGTTAAAACAAAGTATATGCTGTCTACAAACAAGGGAGCGCGGCGTTTATACTCCCACGTTTCATCCGGCAGCTATAACTTTGAAGTAGTCAAGGAGTTTGTATACCTTGGCACCGCCATTAATACCAACAACGAAATCAGCCTGGAGATAAAGCGAAGAACAATAATTGCTAATAGGTGCTACTACGGGCTCAGTAAGCAACTAAGTTCCAGAGCCCTCTCTTGATCGACAAAACTAACACTCTACAAGACGCTCGTTCTACCTGTGCTGCTTTATGGCGCTGAGGCATGGGTAGTTTCGCAAACTGACGCAGCCGCTCTGGGGGTGTTCGAGAGAAAAGTTCTTCGCAAAATCTTCGGTCCTGTTCGAGTCGGCGATGACTATCGCATCCGAATGAACCACGAGCTGTATGAGCTCTACGGAGACATTGACGTAGTTCGGCGTATAACTGTGCAGCGACTACGCTGGCTGGGTCATGTCCATCGTATGGACGACGAAGCTCCAGCGAAAAAGGTGCTCGAGGCGAGGGTCGCTGGTCAACGACGACGAGGGAGACCATGCCTCCGATGGATGGACCAGGCTGAGGAAGCCCTAACCGCACTTGGTGTATCCGATTGGAGAAGGCGCGCGCAAAGCAGAGGCGCCTGGCGAGAGCTGATGAGGTCGGTTGAAACCCGGACACGGGTTGTTACGACCAACTAAGTAAGTAAGTAAGTAATAAAAATTATAAAATGTGAAACTCTTAAAATTGCAAACAAATCTGTAACAAATTCTAACCTACAAACTGCGAACGTGAGTATAAAGAAATTTGCGATGAACAGCTGATTTTGACATCAATCTAGCTTTATTCTGCTTTCTCTCAGAATTTCTTTATTCTGATTTCTCTCCGTGATGAGCTTACCTTATAATTCTGCCATGGACGCGGTGACAAATTTATTTTGTTGAGAGAGAAATGAAGAGAAAGCGCCAACAACAATAATCATGCACATCACTTTTGAAGCATCTGCGACTCTCTCGCATTATACTCTTTTTCGTGTATGCTACAGCTGTGCCGCTTTGTATTTTGTAGTTGCTTTCTCATTGTCCCATTGGGAAAAAAAAGTGTTTACATATGCTTAGTTTTATATATTTTAATGACACTATATTTGTATAAAAATTGTATTGTGCACATCTACTCGAAATACCTTTATGTGAATATGTTGAAGTTTATACAGTTAAAACGGGATCATAAACTCTTTTGTTTGCGTATTAATATATAAAATATTGCCGATGCGAAAGTTTTGAGCTCAAATTTTCCAAAGTGGGGCCCTATTTTTTTTATAGTAGTAACAATAGAAACCAAAGAAACAATAAACAACTTTAGTAATAAAAGTTCCAAAATTGTTACCTCTGAGCTATAAGGTTACTAAAGTTACCAAATATTTCTTTTTATCATAGTTGAATTGAATTTTCATTAAAATTTTGATATCTAAAAATGCAAGTGAAACAAAAACTCAACATAATATTGAGGGTAAAATATGACCCATAACAAAATTTCTTCTTCTTGACGGGTTAAATAAATTAAATAACGAGTTTGAAAAAAAAAGCCAAAACCACTTTCACGGTTGATAGGAATTATCCTAACATAAAGATTGCGCCATTGGGCCTGATCACGTAAAAAAACCATGGTAGTATCTCAAACAAGAAACAAGATACTGACTCAAATCTTATGACGATGTGGCGACGTATACACTTTGAAAATTACTTTGCATTCAAAAATATTTCTATAGTGATGCAACGATTAACCGAAAAAGTTATATTAAACGGTTATTTTCTTTCGGTTAATGATTTCATTGTATCGCAATTTCCCATTCGATTAACAGATAAAATAATCAAAATATGACAAAATAATCGAATGAAAACCATCACTAGAAAATGATGCAATTCACAATTTTTCAATTTACATGTTGGTTTGAGCTGGTTTGAGCATTAGAGCTCATATTTAAAGAAAAAAAAAAACAAATCTCTTCCACTGGTGATGATGCTTTTGACTTATGGGCGCGCCACAATAATTTGGTTCACAAACGAAGAAGAAAGGAAAAGCACTTGCCGCATCCTCAAGACGAACTGAACTTCTTTCTCAATGCTCCGGTGCTCGAACTAAAACGAAATGTGGTTGAAGCTTGGGAAGAGATGAAAACCGTGTACCCTATGCTACACTCTCTCTCCCAAAAATATTATTTTTCAATTTGAAGTTCCTACCATCAGAACGGCTTTTTTCCAAAGCTGGGACAACTGCTACGGAAAATGGAATCGCTTAACTATAAAACGCCTTTCAAAGCTATTGTTCCAAAATTCCATTTTAATCAAATAATATTATTTTTTTATTTCTTTTTTTGTTAATGCATATAATCGGGATTTGTGCATGCAAGTGCAAGGGGTGAAAAATTTTAAATTTAAATTTACAAAAAAATTTGAAACAAAAGCTATTTAAAAATAATCAAACAATATGAGTGACTTTTTTCAAATTTTTTTGAGACATCTTGAATAATCTTAAGTAGCTTTTGTTTAAATTTTTTTTTTAAATCTAAATTAAAAAATTTCTCTGCCTTCCTACTTGCATGCACAAACTCCTGATTTCATGCATTAATCGTATTAAAAAAATATAAATTTTTATAAGTGTATTTCTTAAGATGTAAACAAAATATTTTTGCTTACTTTTTATGGTAAAAAAATACGTTATTTTTTTAAAATCGTATTAAAAAAATTGCAGATTAGAACTGTTTTTTCAATTTTTTTAAATAAAGTAGTTTCGTACTCATTGTAAGTAAAGTGACAATGATTAGCTCTTTATAACTAATAATTTTTTAAAAATGAGTAAACATTTTTTTACAAAGCAAAGACAATTTTTCTTCAGAATGAAGAAATTTTATAACTTTTTGGAAAAAATCAAAGATTTTGTTTTTTTATCGTTATTCTATGCTGTCGACAACATCTGCATTGTCAACACAACATCTGCAAAAAATTTAAGCGATTATTTGAATATTCGGTTATTCGGTTAATTTTGCTGCAATTAACTGCAACTAATCATCGATCCCTTCTATTAATCGTTGAAGCAATTAATCGACTAAAAAATTTTTTTTTTGCGTCACTATATTTCAATGAGTACTAAAAAATGTTTATATTGACAATTTAGAAAAGTCGATTGAATGAAAAATTATATATAAGAAAATCAGAACCCGAAAAACATTAAAAGCATTATAGATATAGAAACCAGGTTAAAAATACAACACAAAGAAGTTTTAACTCATAAAATAATTTTAATAAAAGATAAGAATTAAATGAACAAAACACTTGAATTAATTAAGGAACAATTTCAGATTGAATCAATACAATGAATCCTAAGCTTCAGACACCGAACCGTACGCCTACCAAACTTCAACTAACTTTGCTCTCTCTCCTTTAGCATGAAGTAGTGCAGGGAACATTAGACATTGCCGACCCCACATGGATAAGAACGTTAAATAATTTAAATAAATAAATAAATATAGTGGTAATAAACAACAACGACAACTGCAAACGAAAGACCGTTTGTGATTTACGGTAGCTGTGGTAGGACCAGAAGTGTTGCAACCCCAAAAAAAGACGCTGCCTTGAAAGTCAGTCACCTTACAACCACAGCAGCCACTTGCCAATTTTTTTTTTTGTAACAAAACTTCCAAAAAAATATACCAAGTAGAAAAAGGCTCTAATTTTTATTTTTGCAACCGCACTTGCAACTATTGCATATCCCTGATTTACACTGGTCAAGACATGACGTCAATTCCTTGTTATTTAGTTTTAAATTTATTCTCTCTCACGTTGATGTCCTCGTCTCTCGTCTACAAATGCCAGACTTGATCAATGTTCATTAATATAGGTTAAGTCACTTGAGAGAAAAGCACTCTTTTTCTGCCTTTCCTCGAACTGTCAAAGTAGCTGTTAGCTAAAAATTGTACAGATTCAGGTTTTTTTTTTCTTGATTTCCTTTTATCCATTCTGACAGTTCGACCGAGCTTCACTCAAGTGACTTGACCTGTATTACTGAACCTTGGACTTGATCGTTACCACTAAAAACCGGCACATACCACATACAATGCATACCGCTAAGGAGTGATACAAATAGAATAGTAGTGAAGAAATAAAAACGGAAAACATGAGAGTAAGAGAATTGAGATAAGTGGCGGAACGAGGCGCAAAAGTTCTTTACTGAGATCAGACACCTGACCAGTTGTTCTATGTCATAATCTCAGATTATGTTCAGCAGAAGTAAAGGCCTGAACAATCCAACAACGACCCTGAACGACATGAACCCATAGTCTACCGATAGCATACCAAATTTTATGGATCTGGAATATTTTTTTTGGAGAAATATACCATATTACCGATTTCGGTTACATGGGAGGTAGGCGTATTAGTCGACCGATCTGGTTTATTTTCACATGAATTATTTCTTGTTAGAAAGTAATATTCCGTACCAAATTTTATTGATCTGGGAAAATTTTCTGGGGAAATATACTAAATTACCGATATCGGTTATATGGGAAATGAGCGAGTTAGGTAACCGATTTGATTAATTTTACTACCAGGCGGTTTCTTATTCCTTATGCTTCCTTCTTTCAATTAATATTGATTTCGTTTGACAAACAGATGGGTGTAGAAATCGAAAAAAATGCATTATATTAATTATAAATTAATATTGTCTGGGCTTCTTTTCACTAGGCGACCTATTCGCAATATTTTTACTAATGTACAATAATTGCTAAAAAGTACTTTTTATTCGGATGCGTAATAACAGATGGGTGTAGCTCGTTCTATGGTAGGATCTTGTACTACAACGTTTTGGAAAGCTCAATAAGGAATCATTTACTAGCATAAGACACAATGTCTCTGTTTAGTATACCTGCAAACTTATGACAAAGAGCAACTGAAACTGTGCAGTTAAGATTTCATTCTTTCAATTAAAAAACAATCACATACTTATTCTCTGTAGTGCTCCTTTTTAGCCTAGTGATGCAGAAGACAATTTGAACTGCAAATCTGTGATGAAAAATGATGCGATATAAGAGTGTTATGCTGCTGGCATATGCCGATGATATCGAAATTTTTGGCCATAATACTTGAAAAGTGAGTGTGCAGCATTTTTCTGATTGTGAAAAGTGGTAGTTCGGTATCCTTAACCATACCCGAACTTAATATAGTTCTTTCATTTTCAATTTGTTCTTAAGCTGCAACACCTTATTGAATAATCCTACCTCATGCATCAAATCTAGTAATCTGCTTTCTTACGCGAACACTGACAGACGAAATTCTTTACGTGCATGATTTTCAGTCACTACAGCAGTAGACAAACTTTACCGTAGCTCAATTCAACATTCAACGGAGTGTCTTAAGAGGACATCGAAACGTTAAAACTTAGAGTGTTTTTAGACAACATAAAACATACCGAATTTACCCCCGAAGTTTAATATCAATTAGATATTATTAATTAGATTTTATTTTTTATTTTATTAAAATTTATAAATATATATAGTGTTTTAAAAATATTTCACTCAATCTTATAGAGACCTCTTTCTGGAGGAGTACAAGCGATCGCATGATGACACCAATGATTACCAAAACGATATAATCAATGAACACTTACGGGTTGAATACCTCAAAAATGCCAACTATCCAAAAAAGCCTCTTGTGGTGTCTAATGTAAGCAAGATCTATAGGCGACAGGTCGGTGTTAAACGAATGACACTCTTAATCGAACGGTTCGTTTGCAAATGTACAGATACCATTTGAATAAGGGTAATTAATATAAATTCAATTATGTAGGGGTGAATGTTTCGGACTGCTCGGTACAAATGCTTCTGGTAAGACAACCGCTTTGAGAATGTTGGTTGGTGATGAGAGTTTTACCTGCGGTCGTGCTTATGTGCATGGCATTAGTTTACTTGATGACATATTAAAAGTGTACGAATACATTGGATACTGTCCGAACTTTCACAGCATCCCTAATTATATGACTTGTCGACAAATGGTGGAGTTTTTTTCCCTTCTACGTGGTATACCACTTAAGTATATCGCAGAAATGGGCGAAAGTTTAGTGAAGGTGCTCGGAGTCATGAAGAACTATGACAAGTTGATAGCCAGCACCAGTACTGGTACAAAGCGTCGCTTGACCACTGCAATTGCCCTGATAGGCAACCCTTCACTAATATATTTTGATGAACACACGGTTGGCATTGATCCGGCTGGAAGGCGTCAAGTGTGGAACATTATAAGCCTGATGCTTAGATTTGGTACAACCATAATTCTTACCGTACATGACCCAAGCGAGTCGGAACGCTTTTGCACGCGTATAGGAATAATTAACAAGGGAAGTATGATATGCCTTGACTATGTCTATTCCCTGCAAACAAGATATATAAAGGCATATATTCTTCAATTGAAACTAAAGGCGTCTTCAAGACATGGCTTAGAGCCAAGTTTGTCATCTACTAGTAGTCAAAGATTGTCTATTTCAAGTCAAATTTTGAGAATAAGAGCTTTTATGGAAAATATGTTTCCAAATTCTGCACTCAGGTAAGATTATTATTTTTATATGATTTTACAAAACATTCGACTCATTTCTTTCTTTTTTTTTTTTGCTTTCAAAGACATACTCATGGAACGTTTCTTGAATATATGATTCCTTCGGAGAATACATCTGTATCGCAAATTTTCAAAAAAGTAAAACGAAATGCTTTTTCTTTGAATATAGAAAGTTTTTCAGTGACGTGGGAAACGCTTTCATTACTGTTGTATGAATTAGTGGAAAAAGAAAATAAATAATTACAAATCTGTAACGTAATATTTTGGTTTTTTCTTTTTAAAGCAATGATTCTATACTCCAAGCTCTGATGATCGCCAAATAAACGATGTGATTACTTTTTGCTCTGATATAAAGCAGAAAAACCTTTTAAACACAAAACAATAACAATTGTTTGTTGGCAAGTTGTTGTTTTTTCATTAATTTTATATTCGTTTTTCGCTTTTTACTTATTCATTTTTATTGTCTTATCATTTTCAATAATAAAAATAAAATAACCAAGAACTCAGTGTCCAACACCGAGCATTTTAACACATTTCAACCCATTATATTTATTTTATATGCTATTTTATATAATTTTACTTTATATGCTTGCTTTGATAAAGTGATGCTTTTTCTTGTTTTCGTTATGCTTTATACTCATTCGTTCTTGTTCTCTATGTTGTTTATGTTTAAATAATGTTAAAGATCAAGGTTCATTAATACAGGTTAAGTCACTTGAGAGAAGCTCGGTCGAACTGTCAGAATGGATAAAAGGAAATCAAGAAAAAAAAAACCTGAATCTGTACAATTTTTAGCTAACAGCTACTTTGACAGTTCGAGCAAAGGCAGAAAAAGAGTGCTTTTCTCTCAAGTGACTTAACCTATATTAATGAACATTGGTTAAAGATGAGAGGTGAATACAGTGAGCATACGAACCACAAACAAATGTCTTGCAAACATACCCGTGCAGTTCTTTAAGGAGGAACATGACATCCGCGGCAGAGAAAACAGACCATTCTTTAAAAATTCATAACTTAACATTTTTCCAAATTGTTTTTTTTATTATTGTAGAGAATTGAACAAATTACAAGAAAAAACAAACTCAAAAAAGAATATATTTTTCACTCCAACATCGTTTTATAGAGCTCCAAACTGGCGGCAGAGAAAAAACTGGGCCTCGTGGTTGCAGCGCTGGGAGTTGCAAAAATTGTCCGTTCTGGAAAAAAATGACTTTTTTAAATCTTAACAAAATTGGTTATCGTATGACACGAGCTTTTTTTTAAACTTTGACTTTAAAAATTCATAAAAAAAATTTTAAAAAAAGCTCGTGTCATACGGTAGCGAATCATGTTAAAAAAAAACAAAAAAAAAAAAATTTCATCAAAAAATGAACCCGCTAGTGCCGCAACCAGTACGAAAAACATGGTTTCGAGATAAACGCGTTCAAAGTTTGTGAACAAAGAAAAAAAAGGTTACCTTCAATCTGCCATGCCTGCTTCGTACTGTATGCCTTCGTTATCTTGTGTTGTGCTGTTTCTTATAGTTTTTGGCAATCGTTTAGCAATTTGGGCTTCTTTTGAAGCTTCATATGCCTTCACTCTGGCGCATTTCAAACGATTTGCATCATTTCCTTTGGAAAAATTCAATGCTGTTGCTCCTATGGTGATACCAAAAGTTGAAACATTTGCAAATAGCTATAATCGCCGTCATTGTAAGTAGACACTGCCATGCAGCTTGCAATATTAACAATTCTGTGGCATACACACCATTTATCAATGGTGATGAATTTTTGGTTTTGATATCGTCATTGCACTTTGTACAAAATATAACCAGTTTGAATTCAAGGCCACGCATAGATTTCTTTTCAAATTTTACACTCCACCACATTTTCGACAAACAAGGCAATCGATAATGCCCAAAAATATTTCAGCATATTGTAATATGCAGTAGGAAAATGTTTCATCACAACCAACATCCACTGATGCTCCATGAAGTTTTTTAGCAGATGTACTAGTGAACTCCACCTCAGATTCCATTTCTTCTGTTGAAATAGGTTTTCTTGGTGTAATGATTTTGTGTAAAAAACCTCTTTTGCCTTTTCGATCTAAAGAACGACGCTTAATTTCTCAATTTTTCAATATTTTTCACAAAAAAACCACGACTTCTCGATGCAAAAGATGCCAAATAACTGAGCATATAAAATAAAAATTCCACTATATGAGTTATAAATATAAAGAAATATAAAGAAATTCAAAAACACAAAAAAAAAAAACCCACCCTTCAAGTAGGTACGTAATAACAACCACCAAAAGTCAGGTAGCAAGTAAAACAAGTATATACCAGCTGCCGTACGTAGGTAGCGCAAAAATTAAAAATGAGCTCTCACTAATCCGGCTGTAACTTTTGAACCCGTAAGAATTTTTCCATGCAATGTTTTTCTTAGAATCTTAAGAATATTTACTAAAATACAAAATTTTGATTTCAAAAAACTGCCAATGTCATGTCCCTCCTTAATGAAAAATAAATGAATAATGAAAAAAAAGTGTGCGTGTCAGCTCCGACGCGCGACTGGAGTTTACTCCTCTAGATTGATTTCCTTGGAATTTGCGATTTATATAAAAGGTAAAAGGGGTGAATAAATGCATCTCTTATATTACTAAAAGGATTGTATACTTTTTAGTTTTTAAATATATATTTACAATTTTACATATATTACAGAAATTCATTATGAGGTAAATTGATGAATTTCATTAAGGCTGGATTCACTGACCACCTTGAGCAAGTTTTTGTGAAAATTAAAAAAATAATGTTAATCAAGTTGAAGAGCGTGCAGCAAGTCTCTCTCACTGAGCGGAGAGCGCAAGAATTTGGTATAAAAAAAACGTGCAAAACTTGCCGAAGGTGGTTAGTAAATCTAGTCTAATAGCAGACCTGGACAATTTGCACTACTTCTACATTACCATTAAATTAATGAAAATTTATTTTAGTGTAAAAATTTTTACATTAAATATAACAGATTTAGTGCACTAATTTTTACATTACACTAATTTCTTATCAAAGTAGTGCATTAATATTTAACTATCACTAAAGTGTATGATAAATAATGCACTAATATTGCACAACCATTAAAACGCATTGTGAATACTGCACAATTATTGCATTATCACTAACAAACTACCCAACCAATTTTAATGCAAGTTATTTTCTCAGATGCGTACGAATTTATATCTGCTTTAAAATATAAAAATAATCTCTGTTAGGCGGACGAGATTCTCTATTAAGTGGACGAATAAATCTTGGTAAACTCCTCAAAAAAGGTTTTCAGCTCTGTAAATATCAATAAATTTTTAAAAATGGAACGTTGTAAAAAAATAATTAATTGAAATGCCAACTAATCGATTACAAATTATTGAAACAGGCCATGATATTATTATTGCATGGTAGGAGTGACAGTTCTTTTGCCGACAAGCATTTGTCAAAAACGCATAAAAAAAGAGAAGACTAATTTTTCTTCTTATTAATTTCATTTCCTTCTGCTCCTATGTAATTTGTAGATTCAACAGAAGACATAGAACAAAACGACACCAGACAAGAATTGGATCTGTATTTGGCAGACAACGATATATCATTTGGATGCTTTCAGAGATTTCTCCTGATTCGGGAAGATTTTTAAAATACAATGCACCTCTGACTTCTTCTGCTCCAGTCGAGCGCTTGTTTTCTTTTGCTGGCATGGTAAATACACCTCGCAGGCGGAGTCTTTCACAAGAAAACTTTAAAAGCTTAGTTTTAATCAGGGTAAATAACTTAGAATAGAAGTTTATTCTTAAATTTGAAAAATATTTTAATTTTGCTTGTTACATTGAATTTTTTTTGTTAAAGTTTATTTGGATTTCATTCAATAAAAAATCTTTTGCATAACCCCATAATGCTTTTTAGTGATATTGCAATAATAGTGCATTATTCGTAATACTGTTTAGTGATAGTGCAATATTAGTGCATTATTTATCATACACTTTAATGGTAGTTATATATTGGTGCATTACTTTGATAACAAAGAGTGTAGTGTAAAAATTAGTGCACTAGATCTGTAATATTTAATGGTAATTGAATAAATTTGCATTATCATTGATTTGATTTGATTACGGAAAAATCATCAATGCATTATTTCATTTAATGCAATACGCCCAGGTCTGCCTAATAGTAACGTCTTTATTAAATACTGTAATATTAGGTTTAATGTAATCGTGTCAACATCGCATCAATGGTTGTACCATATCTAGTCGTTCCCAGTGTTCTACCAGAACCTAAATCTAAATAAACGTCTTCTTTAAAAATTGCAGTATGGCCAATCCTTCATCTTTATGATGAAACAATTGAAAATTTGCTTAAATTTTGCCATATTTTTTTGCTTTAAGTTCAATTTGTGGACATATTTTGTATAATGTCCCGTTATGTCGTAGCAATAAAAAAAGCCAGCTAATTGTGAATCCAGAAATTTTTATTTTATTGAAATCAGTTGGAAATTTGTCGAGTTATTTTTTCAATTTCAATTTTTGCAATTTTTTTCAGTAACCAGTAAAAATTTATTTTTACTGCAATTTTTTTTCAGTAATCAGTAAATATTTATTTTTACTGCAATTTTTTTCAGTAACCAGTAAAAATTTACTGGTAATGCAAACTGAATTGCATTATAAGTAAAATTTTACTGGTAATGCAAATAAAATTTCATTATCAGTAAAAATTTATTTTACTGCAATTTTACTGGTACTGCAAAGTGCCCAACTATGCTTGAAATATAGGCAAAAAGCAATTACAGAGGTAGTCAAAAATATTTACACATTGCTTAATATGTGTACGTGTTTTAAAGAAAGAGCTCACTTTATTGTTGTCGGAAATAGTTTGCAAAGTTTTTGTTGTTGCATTCCTTGCAGTATGCAAAGAACATAAAGAAAATTTTAGCAAACATAACGGTAAATAATAAAATATAAGCAATGTGTAAATATTTTTGACTACCTCTGTATTTTGTCTACTAATTGTTTATTTTGATGTCTGTTGATGAAGTTCGTGGAATTCAGTTCGTGTCATCAGTGCAAACTTCGTTTTTCGAGTAAACAGTTGTACTTCAAAGCATTGGATTGAAGTTTATTGAAGATTTAATTTTCTTTTTAATTTTATTTTTAGGCACATTTTTTGTTTGTTGTTACTAGACTTGAGAAGGCATCGCGTCTAGGAATAATTCCAAGGTTGATTTATAAGGTTGTCGCAGGGTTGATCGCACTCTCTTCTCAGTACCCATAATTGTCAAAACCAGCCAATTTTGCGAATGACTACGAAAGAAAAACGGATGATAATAGAGAGCACTTGCAGATTTCTATGAGATTTCAACTTCGATTTGACAATTATGGGTACTCGCTCTCTCCCTTGCGACAACCTTATAAATCAACCTTGAATAATTCATTGCATGCCATCTGTCAAATCCATTGCAAGCAATGACAATATTTCAAGGCTGGGTTTTTGATGTTATGTTATCGTCATTTTCTGCTGATCCGTCCGCTTATAGGTTGGACTCCTTAAATTCCACAAGCACTCAAATTTCCGGTATAAATTTATTATTTATAAATTTCTTCTACACGCCACTCCATTTTCAGGAACGTAATTTTATTTTTTAAATTTTAAGCTTTAACTTCAATTTCTTTCATTTTTGCAGCAGCTTTAATTCTCAGCACATATAAAAATGACGGTCAAAAATGACAGTTCATTGCCAAGTTCATGTTGCAATATGTTCAAGTTCATGTTGCAAGCCATAGAATGCCAACTTCATCAATTGAGTGGTCTCCATTGGCCATATTTGATGTTTGACAGATGTCATGCAATGAATTATTGCTAGTCGAGACGCCCTGTTAGGGTTGCGCCTGTAGTAGCCCTGTAGGAAAATCAACTAATTTAAAAGTAGTTGATAAAGTAGTTTTTTGTCAACCACAACTAGTTGAAATTCTGACTTTTTTCCATAGAACGAACTAACATATTTTGTATGGTGATGTCCGCTAAAAAAGTCAATTCGCCTGCATATATTTTCAACTACTTGTTAAATTAGTTATATTTAAATTATTTTTTAACTACTATAAAATAAATCACTTGAAAACCGCATATATTTTCAACTAATTGTTAAATAAGTTATATTTAAATTATTTTTTAATTACTTTAAAATAACCAATTGAAAACTATTACTGATGGCCTAAAGTTAATAATATTTGATGAAATAACATGGTTAAATATATATAAACTTGTAATCTAATAAAAATTTGCAATTAAAACATGTCAAAATCAGAGTAGTTGCCGCCTTAATATAATTCAAAGTAGTTTATCAATCTTGTTGTTTTTAGGTAGTATTTCAATTACTTCATATATAATGCAATAAAAACTATTTAGAATTGAAGTGGATGCCGCCTTAATATAATTCAAAGTAGTTCATATACTGGTTTATTTTAAATTAGTTTTTTAATTAGTTGTTTTTAAAAACAAGTTAGTTTGTTCCTAAAGGGAGGATACGTGAGCATTGTGTTAAACGAAACGTTTTCAGCTGTGGTGTGAAGGTTTTTTTTTACTGTGGTGGTGCGCACAGTGGAGTTTTTTTTAAAGTTAAAAACGTTAGAAAAAAGTTTTTAACATATCACGTACTTTAAAGTAATTTTAGCCATTTAAGCTATCAATAAAGATATGAGTTAAGTTGTGGATCTTTGAATGAAATCTTGATGCAGTTTAACATATAATTAAAATTTTTTACTTTCTACAAGGTGCAATAAATTCATCAAAAATATTATTTTAAATTTTGAGCTGGTCCTTAATAAAGAGCCGAATTTTTAATTTTAAAAGGCAATATTTATTTTAAGCTTCATACCTTATGCATGTACAGTAGCGCAACCAAAGGAAGCATTTTTGGACTTAAACAATTCCCCCCAAAATAATCGTAACAAAAATAGAAATTGGATACAATTAAAGTGAATCACATCCAAATATAAATTTCAAATCTATGATTGTTGAACCGTAATATTTTAAACTATCCATGTTTTATTCCCTCAGAATACATGTGCCTAATTTTTTTTAGTTGTAATTCTGACCACTAGGAGCATTGTTGACAATTCTTCGATTTGACCATGGTGTGAGAAACAAAGTGGTAGCGTATTTTCTTATTCTATTTGGCTGTGTATCTCTGTCACCGAAAATGTCTCTAGATCTGTGAAAAACAGGTGATTGTTAATTTTAAGCAAAACCCATTAGCAAAACGAAATTTGTGATATATGTATTTTTTGTTAATTTTTAATAATATACGAGTATTTAATATAAAAGGGCATAAACTATGGAAAATAACACTGCAATGGCGCTACCCATTGAGTGACCAACAAGGGTGAAATGGCGTTTAGTTCCCTAGATTGAGCTTTTCAATAAGTTCGCTAAAACACGTCGCTATGGGTGAAGTACTAATACTTTATTAAAAAATTATCACACATTCAATTTGTTACTTAACAATATAATGTTGTATAGAATTTATTTTTTGTACTTTTAGCAAAAAGCCAACAAAATTAAAATTGATTTGACTCTAATCAACAGTTTTTGACAAGCTTTTGATTTATCTCAAGCCTAAGAGTTAGATTTTTAAAACATGGAAACATTCTTATTGAGTTTCGAACACTTTGAATTTGTGTTTCAAAAACTGTTTCCTGACGCTACTAAATTGATGGATATGGCGCTTTAGAAACTTGGATTTGGAAGTAGATTTTGATGATTTAAAAATGGAACTGAATATTTGGTATAAAGTTAGTAATAAAACTAACAACGAAAAGTAGACAGTGATTGAAGCCTTAGATATATATGAAAATTTGAAAATTTTGACAGCAGTCTATAACCAGATGGTAGTTGACAGGATCAGTGTTGCATTTAAAGTTACTACGCTCTCGTAACATTACCATACTTTCATATGGAAATATTATTCTCAAAAATTGCAATTTACTTCTGTGAGGTGAAGTAATTGAATGGTAAGATGTTGCTTGCCATGTCTGACGTTTTTACCAGGAACTATTAGTGCAAAAATCGGACTCACCAATCACTACACAATAACCGCTATAGTTACGTTTTTTTTATATGTAAGTCCGACATATTATAAAACCCTCCAAAAAAAAAAATTCTGGTTGCGCCCCTGTTCAAGTATAATAAAATATGTAAAAACAAGTTATTTGGAGCATTGAAAAAAAAAACAAACATTGCATTACTTAATTTATTGGGTTTCAAAATAAAAAAAAAAACATTTCCTAGCTAATAAAAAATATACAAGTAAGCAAAACAAAATAAAATAAATATACATTTTGATTTAAAAATACATTTTTAATATTGAAATGACCTAAACACCAAACAAACATATTAACACATTATAAAAACTAATATAAAATTAAAATACGAGAACATATATTTTATGGACGACTTTTAATAATATTGATAAATTTTATGTTATGTCTTATAATTCTAATAATATTTCAATTATTAATTATGAGTTATATTTTCGAGCTCATGGTCTGTGTTGTTTTCTGGAGAAAACAACCAACAACAACAACAACAATTCCCTTTGTATAGAGTAGCAATCAAACAGCAGACTAAACAGACCTGTTTCGTTTTTTGCCGCTACGCCAACTCATCTGTAGCCTTATATGATAGCAATGATCCACTGAGCTGTTCATGTCTATTCGTTTTCGTCAATGTTAGAGAAGATTACTTTGAATTGTATTGTACACACAAATGATACGAAAGCAGCTTAAAGTTCTTCTAATTTTAGATTCACACTTATTTGGTGTGGGCTCTTTTTTCGAAGATAGATCAAAGCTTTTTACTACTCACAGGCATGTTGTGGTTAGTTGTTATTGTTCTTCTATTTTCACTGTCCGTATTAGTTTCAGCAGTCTGCTAATATTAAACTATATTGATAAATATTAAAGCTCTGCAAAGAACCATCCAAGCATACTAGTTGTGTGTTATTATTTTATCTTATATCAACTTGTATCGGTTTCGCTCTCTAAGCATTGAATATGCATGGAATATTTCTCTTTTACATAACGATAGAACATGTATGAGAGAGTGAAACTATCAAGCATCAAGAATACTAGTTTCAGAACATACGCAACAAATAGATATATTGGTAATATTGTTATCTCTACTTGGAACATCTGGATATATGACGTCAAAGGCATTAAGCCTAAAGAGCGAATTATTTCAATAGAACAATAAGAGAAACACTTTATATAAGTGCAGTGCATTCAAGTTTTAAAATAATTTCATAAAAAAAATAAACACAACAAAGGCACTTTTGTGAACAACTTAATGAAATTAAAAATGAATTAATTAAAAATGAATAAATGTGGCACAAGTACCTTATATAAAGCTTTCGATTCACAGAATCCATTTCCATTACAACATTATTTTTTTTAGTAGCATAGACAAAGTAAAAGCACGAGATTAACACAGAGCAAACTATCTGGAATATCTATTTTGAATGGATATATCCAATTAAAAAAAGAGTTAAAACAGTTACTCTGCTTAGTGGAGCTGATAAAGAGAAAAAAAGCTTATGTTACAACGAGAGCCAGAGAAAGAGATGATACGCTCTCTGCTTAATTCAAAACATGTAAGCATAAGTTAAGCTCTACTTGTTGTTGTATTTGTACCAATAATATCAAGATCTTACTTGTTTTATCTGTTTGTACAAGTAGAATGGATTGTTCTCTGCAGACCTTTAATAAATATTATACATTTTTATAAGTAACAAGTTTAATTTTAGTCATCTAACTAAATTCTAAATTTCGGAATTGATATCAAAATTTTAACCACTGTATTGTTACCTAGTAAAATGTATTTTTAAGAGTTTTAAACATCATTCAACAGTGTTAGGGGGTCGCTCACTTCGAATCTGATGGATAAGATTGCCACCTAAATTTTTTTAATTGTAGGAATTCGGTGCTGGGGCGAACACTAGGTAAAAATGGATCTCTGAATCCGAACTCAAAGAGAGGGGTCTATCTGTCCCCCATTTGCTATATTTTAAGTGGGACAGAAACACGTGTTTGGCTTACAGTTTGACTTACAGTGGATAGCTAAGCACATGTTTCGGCCTCTCCCTAAAAATATGGCGAATGGGGGAATGATAGGTAGTTTTGTGTCTCAAAACTGTTTCCTCTCTTAGTAACACCCAAAAAATGGTTAGTTTTTACCTATTTTGCTTCCCCTTCGAGATATGGAACAACATTAAATCGAAAGATATCGAAAAATCCCCGAAAAATCTTCGAAAAATCTTCGAAAAATAGAAAAAGTGCCATATATCGACTGATTTTTGAAATAGCCTTAAACAAAAGATAAGTAAAAAATTTACTTTTCTTTTTCCGAGTGCGAATAAATTTTTAAAAAATGCTATTTTAAAAATCAGTTTTATTCAGATAGAAGATATTTTCTTTACGTTTTAAAATGCGAAAATATTTTTTTTCGGGTCAACCTAGGAGCCAGCAGAATGCCCGCAGTGCGAAAAGAGGTATATTTTACCAAATTTAATAATTTTAAAACTCCAAACAAATTTCTTCTAATAAAAACCATCACCTTTTTAACTCTCCTATAAATGTATCACCAGCATTAAGCGCTTTGCGCGACCATTTAACATTTGTTAATATTAAAGTGTTGTTTACCAAAATTCATGTTTTTAAGAGTAGAATCAGAACCCAGCGTGTCCCTGACACTTTTCGAAAAAGTTGAAAAAGTGGGACGGTCTAATATATATACCGCAAATGCCAATGAGTTCAACTTTGTTCCGTGTAGTGGATTTTGCAAGCGGGAGTTTCCACCGGGCTTGTGGTGAAGGCTCACTTACAGTGTACGATGTGAAGATGCTCAAGTCAAATTGAAACTAAGGATACTATTGCCTTGAATGTGTTTCCATATCCGACAGAATCGCTAAGAACCACGACATGGCTTTATTATGGATAATAAAACTACGTCGTTAAAAAAGAAATTTCCGATCTTAAAGAATCTATGGACATAGAGATCGGAAATCATATGACCAAACCTGAAGAAAGGTTAACATAAGGTTAGCATAAATTTTGAAGAAAATTGCTATCCTCAATAATCATGTCGAAGTGGAGTTTAGTAAACAGCGGACTGACATCAGAGAAAACAATGATATCTTACAGAGTTCAAAAATTGACTTAGCTTCCACCGTAGCGGCATCTTGGACCTGCGCGGCACCACCTAGAGTCTTAACGGTTAAATATACCTTTTCATCATCACCTGCACATTCCCATTTTCGGACTGGCTTTCGGCTTTTTACTACTCACAGGCATGTTGTGGTTAGTTGTTATTGTTCTTCTATTTTCACTGTCCGTATTAGTTTCAGCAGTCTGCTAATATTAAACTATATTGATAAATATTAAAGCTCTGCAAAGAACCATCCAAGCATACTAGTTGTGTGTTATTATTTTATCTTATATCAACTTGTATCGGTTTCGCTCTCTAAGCATTGAATATGCATGGAATATTTCTCTTTTACATAACGATAGAACATGTATGAGAGAGTGAAACTATCAAGCATCAAGAATACTAGTTTCAGAACATACGCAACAAATAGATATATTGGTAATATTGTTATCTCTACTTGGAACATCTGGATATATGACGTCAAAGGCATTAAGCCTAAAGAGCGAATTATTTCAATAGAACAATAAGAGAAACACTTTATATAAGTGCAGTGCATTCAAGTTTTAAAATTATTTCATAAAAAAAATAAACACAACAAAGGCACTTTTGTGAACAACTTAATGAAATTAAAAATGAATTAATTAAAAATGAATAAATGTGGCACAAGTACCTTATATAAAGCTTTCGATTCACAGAATCCATTTCCATTACAACATTATTTTTTTTAGTAGCATAGACAAAGTAAAAGCACGAGATTAACACAGAGCAAACTATCTGGAATATCAATTTTGAATGGATATATCCAATTAAAAAAAGAGTTAAAACAGTTACTCTGCTTACAACGAGATGTTACAATGTTACAACGAGAGCCAGAGAAAGAGATGATACGCTCTCTGCTTAATCCAAAACATGTAAGCATAAGTTAAGCTCTACTTGTTGTTGTATTTGTACCAATAATATCAAGATCTTACTTGTTTTATCTGTTTGTACAAGTAGAATGGATTGTTCTCTGCAGACCTTTAATAAATATTATACATTTTTATAAGTAACAAGTTTAATTTTAGTCATCTAACTAAATTCTAAATTTCGGAATTGATATCAAAGTTTTAACCACTGTTTTGTTACCTAGTAAAATGTATTTTTAAGAGTTTTAAACATCATTCAACAGTGTTAGGGGGTCGCTCACTTCGAATCTGATGGATAAGATTGCCACCTAAATTTTTTTAATTGTAGGAATTCGGTGCTGGGGCGAACACTAGGTAAAAATGGATCTCTGAATCCGAACTCAAAGAGAGGGGTCTATCTGTCCCCCATTTGCTATATTTTAAGTGGGACAGAAACACGTGTTTGGCTTACAGTTTGACTTACAGTGGATAGCTAAGCACATGTTTCGGCCTCTCCCTAAAAATATGGCGAATGGGGGAATGATAGGTAGTTTTGTGTCTCAAAACTGTTTCCTCTCTTAGTAACACCCAAAAAATGGTTAGTTTTTACCTATTTTGCTTCCCCTTCGAGATATGGAACAACATTAAATCGAAAGATATCGAAAAATCCCCGAAAAATCTTCGAAAAATCTTCGAAAAATAGAAAAAGTGCCATATATCGACTGATTTTTGAAATAGCCTTAAACAAAAGATAAGTAAAAAATTTACTTTTCTTTTTCCGAGTGCGAATAAATTTTTAAAAAATGCTATTTTAAAAATCAGTTTTATTCAGATAGAAGATATTTTCTTTACGTTTTAAAATGCGAAAATATTTTTTTTCGGGTCAACCTAGGAGCCAGCAGAATGCCCGCAGTGCGAAAAGAGGTATATTTTACCAAATTTAATAATTTTAAAACTAATTCTAAAACTCTTCTAATAAAAACCATCACCTTTTTAACTCTCCTATAAATGTATCACCAGCATTAAGCGCTTTGCGCGACCATTTAACATTTGTTAATATTAAAGTGTTGTTTACCAAAATTCATGTTTTTAAGAGTAGAATCAGAACCCAGCGTGTCCCTGACACTTTTCGAAAAAGTTGAAAAAGTGGGACGGTCTAATATATATACCGCAAATGCCAATGAGTTCAACTTTGTTCCGTGTAGTGGATTTTGCAAGCGGGAGTTTCCACCGGGCTTGTGGTGAAGGCTCACTTACAGTGTACGATGTGAAGATGCTCAAGTCAAATTGAAACTAAGGATACTATTGCCTTGAATGTGTTTCCATATCCGACAGAATCGCTAAGAACCACGACATGGCTTTATTATGGATAATAAAACTACGTCGTTAAAAAAGAAATTTCCGATCTTAAAGAATCTATGGACATAGAGATCGGAAATCATATGACCAAACCTGAAGAAAGGTTAACTGCATAAATTTTGAAGAAAATTGCTATCCTCAATAATCATGTCGAAGTGGAGTTTAGTAAACAGCGGAATGACATCAGAGAAAACAATGATATCTTACAGAGTTCAAAAATTGACTTAGCTTCCACCGTAGCGGCATCTTGGACCTGCGCGGCACCACCTAGAGTCTTAACGGTTAAATATACCTTTTCATCATCACCTGCACATTCCCATTTTCGGACTGAAAATGCTTTTTCTACAAATCGATCATGGGCCCAAATGTTTGCTGATACTTCACCATCTGCGTCGCTGAATAGTGTTACGATAGCATACAAACACTAAACGTACACGGGCTTTCTAATCCGTCGACTCAAGCACGTTTGGACAGCTCTCTTGTTACGCAGTTTTGCTCTAACAATTGGGTGGAAGTGCAAAATCGTATATCGAATATTAGGGCTATAAGCAAATCTACTGATAATGACACAACTTCGCCTTCTGTCAACAGATGTGTTGATGAAATTGATAAAGCTAATGGAGCGAATATTGGCAATGTTAAATATATAGGCACCGCACGGAGTTCCAACGCTGATCTGGAGGTTGTTGCTAAAAATAGCTGGATTCATGTATCCTCCAGGGTAAATACTCTGGTATTGAAAGGCACCATTTTGCCTGCCATAGACTTGTGAAAAAATATGTGCCCATTGAGAATCTAAAACGAATCACTTTTTAATTCGGATTTATATCCAGCTACTTTAATAAAATAGTGGATCCATCGCCTTGGCCCGCGGATGTTAATATTCGTTCTTTTAATTTTTTATCGAAGTAAACTCCACCTTACTATTTTCTACTATCTTCTACTACAAGCCTTCAATTGGGTTATCCTATTCAATTGGGTTATCAAAATATCCCAGCATGTACTTCTTCACCACTACAAGACACCTCTTCTGCCACTCCTGATCACTTGGTTCAACAAAGTATTCCTGCACCTCCTTCGCCGGTATCGTCACCTCACCATAGTGAGGCGATACCATACTCACTGTACAACCAAAATGCTGGTGGCATTCGTACCAAACCTTCGGATTTTTACCTTGCACTATCTCTCCACAATTATACGTATGATATAGTTGCCTTGACAGAGACATGGCTTTACAATAACATTAATAATGCTGAGATTTTTGATGACTTCTATCAGGTTTATCGATTAGATAGATGTTCGATTACTACTGGAAGGTGTTAGAGGAGGTGGAGTATTGTTAGCAGTCAGAGCTAATCTCAATGGTAAACTTATTTCTTTACCTTTGAACGACAGGGAAGTGAAACAGTTAGCGAATCGTGTTGATTTTTCTCCAAATAAATCAATTTATTTTATTAATTCATACATTCTGCCTAGTAGCGCCATTAAACTTTATAAGAAGCATTTAGACAATATTGAATTTTTAGCAAACATGTTAACAGATTATTATCATATCTTTGCTTTAGGTGATTTCAATCTCGGCATCTCGTTCCTTGGGCATACGAAGGTAAAACTTTACTTCCCCTTAACTTCAGATCTGAGACTGAATTGCGGCTTATAAGTTTTTTCTTATCCCACGGATTCGTGCAATTAAATTCCGTAAAGAACGATATTAACAGAATCCTTGACTTAATGTTTTAATAAGTCAACTAAGTCAAAGTCAAATACTTAGCTGTTTTAATAACAAGGCAATCTAAGTCTAGATACTTCTCAGCTAAGCTAAACCTATCCCTGCCTTCTAAAACTTTGTGGACAAATATTAAAAAACTCGGAGTATGTAATAAGAAAAATTCTGACTGCCAAATTGACCCAGAAACTCTCAACAGCTATTTTTTAGACAATTCATCTCCCTTGACTGACAATACTTTTAATGTTAGTTGTAATATATCCGTTTTGCATTCTTTTAATTTTGTGCATGTTGGAAAATGTGTGATGCAGTTAAACTCAAATGTGATGGGTGAAGACAACATTTCGATTAGGTTCATAAAAATCTTATTACCTCATATAATAAAACAGCTTACACACCTAATTAATTATTGTTTTACATCGTCTTCATTCCCGGATATGTGGAAAGTAGCTATTGTGTTACCTGTGGCGAAAAAAACGAACCCTTCAGGAGCTACTCATTTCTTTCAAAGATCTGTGAAAAACTAATGGCTCAACAAATAAATAGTCATATTCAGGATAAGAAACTTCTATCCCCATTTCAGTCAGGATTCAGTCAGGATTGCTGTAGTAAAGGTCTTGGATGACATAAGGACTGAGTATGATTCTGGTAACATCACATTGCTAAGTATGCTTGATTTTCAAAAGCATTTGAAAAGGTAAACCATAAACCAGATTCAGTGTAAGTGCTGTCAATTTAATCTCAAGTTACTTGTCTAATCGGTTGCAAAAAGTTAAAGTTGGGAATAATTTTTCGCAGAAAAAATTGGTACTAAGTGGTGTTCCACAAGGTTCTATTCTTGGTCCACTTTTATTTTCATTGTTTATCAATGACTTATTTTCTGTCTGCAAACACTCCTCTGTTCATGCATATGCTGATGATGTTCAGCTGTATCTTTCTCGACGCATTGGGGTACTTGATGATCTTTGTTGCAGATTGAATGAAGATCTCAATAACATCAGTGAGTGGTCAAAGACAATGGTCTTCAATTGAATGCTGCCAAATCGTATGTTCTACCTATATGTAAACATAGAATTAGTGTTGATAATATCCCTGACTTGTGTATTGGGTCTAACAAGCTGAAATTAGTGTTGAAAATTCGAAATCTGGGTTTTTTTATAAATTCGTCTCTGTCGTGTATTGATCACATTAATAGTGTAGTCCAAAAAGTGTATTATGTCCTTCGTAATTTGAGAATGTCCGCTAGTGTTACTCCTGTCAATATTAAACGTAAATTGGTAATACAGTTGGTACTACCTGTGATAGCTTACAAGTATATGGTTTGCACAAATTTGATCACTTAACTAGTTACAAAAATGCCATACTTGGGTGCGATCTACCATCTTTCCTTGATGCCAGAAACTGTATTTATCTACATAAGCTGATTCATACAAAAACACCTTCCTACTTATATAATAAACTGCTATTTAGTTTATCTAGAAGAAGTAATGTTCTTATAATTCCAAGACATGCTTCATTAAATACATCGCGCCATTAATGCCATCAGACTGTGGAATGCTCTGCCACGCGGACTGAGAGAAGTGACAGTGAGAGGTACCTTAAGGCAATCTGTTCTAAAATATTTTTCTTCCCTCTAATTATTCTCTTCACTTTCTTGAAATTCTTAAAATTCTTTAATTTTTATTATATGTTCCGGTAACTCGTTTATGTCTTATATATATATGTTAATTTTAGAGCAATTTATTATCTTTTTAAACTTGTAATATACCCTTGGTTAAGTTAATTCACGAAAAAATTGTTATCATATCTATATTGAATGTATTTATGTTGTACTATAAAAGAAAGAACTTAGTTCTTACTGTACTAATGTTTAGAATTTTTGAATAAATGAAAAGAAATGAAAAATGGAATGAATATTTGTTAGCTTAATTATTCACCAATTTCCAAAAATTTATCCACCATAAAGCATTGAAAGTTTTCTTTGAGTTCTATACACTTGACATATTTGATGCTTGAGCTCGATTTTTTCAAAGGCAACGTTGTTGAGAATAATCAAAGTTTATCTGAATGTAACTGGGCTTTGCTAGATTTGTTTTCCTATCCTGAAACTGCTTATGTGTTTATTTGTGAGAAATTCGCTAATGCTATATCTAAATACGTACCTTTAAAATCAGTAAGCGCCCTTGGTACAATCATAGACTGGCGCAACTTAAGAACTTGCAAAACAAAGCTTTGAAAAAACTTACGAAAAATAATTGTGAATTTAATAGGTATCATTTTGTACAATTGCAAAATGAGTTCAATTTCCTCCATAATTATCAATATAATCAATATATTCTAAGCATTAAAACAAAACGGCATTCTAATACATCTTCTTTTTGGAAGTTTTTGTACGATAAACGTAACACAAATGGTATTCCAGCCAATATGGAATATGAGGGTCAAATATCTAATACCACTCTAGAATCTTGCAATCTGTTTGTTAAATTTTTTCAAAGTTTTTGTGAAACCTATAGCAACTCGAGTTACTGCGAAACCAATATTTTTTCAAATAGCATTTACGTTATTGAGAATTTCTTAATGTCTGAAGATGACGTCATAACAGCTATTTCTGATTTGAAGCTTAGTTGTACTAAAGATAAAGGCGGTTTTCCACCCTACTTTTTCAAACTATGTGTAAAAATATATGTATGTGTCCGCCACGATCGGTAAAAGCGAAACTGTAACCCAAAAATGGAATTTCTGGGAAGATTGCTAATTTATTTCATTAACATTTCCTCCTTCAGTGCAACCGAATGTTTAAAAAGCGGTCTGCCTTCACACCAGTAGTAGTTTAAGAACTGTCTTTTTTTCATAAAGTCAACTAGTATTTTCAACACGGCGATGTCATGGGAAATATCAATTTCCCTCTTTTGTTTATGCACAGTTACTGAAAAGTTCAATATTCACGTACAGAATTAGAACGCATTTTTTTTTTTACTTTTGTGACACAATTGGTTTTCAAGAGGATTTACTATTTTAATTTGATGATTTAAGTAGTACCCAGGCTCGATCCTCATAGAACAGACTACATATCATGCTGTTTTAATTTTTTCTTAATTATATTTTTATTTATAAATATTAAAAAGAAAAAATTTATCGAAAAACCTGTGTCGGGACAAATGCACTTTTCCCTTTTCGTACTCGCATCGAACCTCGTACAGTTTGACTGCAAGTTGAACGTGCTACCGTCGCACTATTGGCTCCCTTCCATCAAAGCGAACAAAATACGAACAAACCTGAAAGCAAGCATAGTATAGATCTTCCAATTTATTCCATAGAATTGATGGCAAAAATAATTAATTAATTATCCAAAATGATGATCAATCGATTATATAATTTGGGTTTTATTTATATAATATATTTTCTATTTTTCTTAAAAAAAAAAAAACAACTGCCTGTGTGATTGTAAATACCATATTTTTTTAATATATAAAAAAGCACAAAATTTCAATCGCAGTTAGGGCTTCGTGGTCAGAAGCTCTAACCTTATGCTACCGAGCATGCTTGTTTGGATTTATTTTACCGTGCCTACACAGTTACAAGTGTTGATGCGTTTTTAACCGACTTCAAAAAGGAGGAGGTTCTCAAGTTCGTCGGTTTCTGTTTTTTTTTTTTTTTAAATCGATAACTCCTGAACCATATGCTTGTTTTTCATAATTTTTTAAGATATCATAAGAATGGATGTACCCTCAAAAAAGTGGGTGTTATTCAATAACTGGGCGTGGCAAAACTAGATCTCGCAATTCTAGAAACTGCAAACAAAAGCTTTGAAGTTGGCGCTTTTGATTAAAAGTCTGATTATATTAGCGCCGACCTTCAAAGCTTTTGTATTCATACAGAAATTAATATATTTATGATAATAAAACATATTCGAAAAAAATAAAATAATAAGTTTTCTAATGTAACAATATGTTTAAATAAATTATCAAATATGACAAAGAAATTAAAAGGAAAAGTTATTTTAAAATTATTTTTTACTTTGTAGTGATTTTGCAGTCGGTTTTGGTTTTTTAAAAAGTTTTTATTAAGAACTTTCGAGAAACACGGGTTGAGCGAAATATGTATGTCTGTATGATGTAATGATTGTTTTGTCAAAATCAGGTTTCAAAATTGGTATAATAATGCTGATTTTGTACGAAAGTGAGATAAAGCTGTCGAAAATATTGTTGTAAGGCTTTAGAAGTCTGTGTTTTGTGGAAGACGAAAGATTTTTATCATGGGATAAGAATCCTATCTTTCCCCGGGGTCTTGCCTTTAAGACTTTTTAAAGCAGTTGATAATTCGATAGAACTTATTCCCTTTCCTATTAGGAAAACTTTGGCAGATGGTAAGATGTGAGGAGTGGTAGTTATTGTTGTGTGCTTTTTGTTAACGGTAAAGGCTTGGAAAGTTATTATCGCTTGATGCATTAGACCAGTACTTGCAAAATTCTTCGGCTATTTCTAATTTATCGATTGTGTATGGGGAGGGAGAATTTGGGGTTTGGATTGCGTGAATGATGTGGAGAGGTTGGTCTTATGTCGGATGTGAATTTAGTTGTAGATTCTTTTTTCGATGTTTTCAGAACGCGACGAGCATTTGCTTTTTTCAACTTAAGAATGTTTCCTGTTGATATATTACGTTTTAATTGATGCCATAGCTTGTTTTTGGTTGCTTTTACTTCGCCAAGTTGCTTGTTCCACCATGGCACTTTCCTGGTTTGAATGTTTGGGTAGAAGTTGGGGTATAGCTTCATTAGCCCTTTGGAGAGTTATTTTTTTGCATATTTGCTGCCTCTTTATTTATGTTGCTGCAAGGAGTTCTACCAGCACTATGCTTATCTGAACGATTTTTAAAAGGGGCCAGTTGGCATTAGAGATGATGAACTTAGGTTTGGGTTTAAAAGCGATGTGCAAATGAGATTGGAAGAGGGTAATAAGAATGGGAAAGTGGGCGCTTTCAGAGAGATCATCTATTACTTTCCATTGAGATTGGATAGCTAGAATGGGGGAGCAAAAGGATAGGTCGACATGCGCTAATGAGTTATGGGTGCTGAAATGTGTCGGAGAACCGTTATAAGGAAGCATATATTGACTTTGGTCTATAAATTTGGATAAAATGTTGTCTCTGCCGTTACTGTTGGGTGAACCTCATTTTCTATGTCAGCTATTAAAGTCTCCTGATATAAGACATGGTGACGAATCAATGGTTAGTACTTTGCGGAAGTCAGTATGACTAAACACCTTACTTGGTTGTATGTATGAGGAAATTATGTTGAATTTAATTTTAAAACGAACTGTTGCTGCAATTAAGTCAAAGACTGGACTAAGCGTAACTAATTTGTGTTCGAGGGCGTTATGGCTAAGGAGTGCAACTCCACCGGAATGAGAATTTGAGGAGTTTTGCGAATATAATTGGAAATTTATAGAAACAGGTATATCGTTAAAGGATTAAGGGAAGTGCATTTTTGTAACGTAATAATTCTGGGATTATATTGTTTGGTTAGTGTTTGTAAATGTAGAAAGTTATTTGTATATCCGTTAATGTTACATTGTATTATATTTAATGTCATTTTTTTTCTTTTTTTTAAATAGAAGCAAATCTTATTGATGAATTTTTCAATAGGTCTTACAATAAGTTAAATTTGATCCATTTGGAAAGTGTCGTCTTTAGAGCAGGAGTTGATGGATGTTGTTTGGCTTTTAACTTTGGCTTTCTTGTTGCTTTTGTTTTAAGTTGAGACTTTAGTCCGTTAGAGATGTTTCTTGGAAAGATTTTTAATTTTGTGTCCGAAATTTTGCGGCATCGAAATGAGACTCGGGGTTCACTGATAAGCTCAAAGTTGGAATTGTCTTGAGTACAAAGAAAGTTATTTATTGTCGTTGAACTGGGTTGTGTGTTGATTTCGGATTGCGGATTATTGATAGATTGTGTGTTGTTGAAATTTTGTTGTGGGCATGGTGGAGTGTCATCAAAAAAAGGGGTTTGGTACCTGTGAAGCTTGGTTGTTGTGGGCTGACTGGAGAGCAGTTGAGTAGGTTTGGTGAGAGTGTTGGTGTCGTTCAGTGTCTGTTTTTTGAAGGGTTTTGATGGCCTGCAGTTCCTTTTGCCTTACGAAGACATGGTGATAACTCACATACTTCATTAGTTTCAGGGTTTGTGTGATATAAATTACCGCATTTAAGACAGAGTTGTGGCTTATTGCAAAATTTACCAATGTGGCCGAAGCGAAAACAGTTCTTACATCTGAGTGGTAGAGGAATATATGGACGTACATGTACTTTTTGGTATCCAATGTTTATTTCGTTTGGTAGCAATGGGGATGATAATGTTATAATTATTAGGCCTATTTCTTTAAGAAGTTCTCCTTTTTTTTGTAAATTTTTTTAACTACCATTATGTTTTCATCTTTTAATTCTTGAAGAATCTCTATTTCTGGTATAAGTCGCAGCTCGTTGGAGTAAATTACTCCTTTGGAAGAATTAAGAGATAAGTATTCGGACATATTCACTCTTATAGCTTGAGTGATAGCTGTCAGTTTAATTAACTTATTAGCTTGAGTAAGATTTTTTGTTTTTAAACGAATTGTACCGTTGCGAAGTTTTTAACATGTATCGACTTCACCTTTACATGCATACATTGTCGAAGGTGTTTTTTTTTAATAAGAACGTTTTACAAAACTAGACAAGACAAGTATTAGAGAGATCTCGAAGTAGAATAGGTTTGTTCAAACGTGTCCGTTCTTCAAGAGAAAGCGCGAGACTCTATAAAAAATATTTATATTCCCAGAGTTCTACAAATTCTTTCCTGGGCAGTTTTTGTTTATCAAGATAATTTATTCGAATAGACTAGATTTATGAATTTAAATTACAAGTACCTGCCTTCTCTCAATTGCAACTTGATCTAATAATTTCTTTCAATGCATTCAAACAAGTAAACATATTATATATCTATCACAGGCATGGGCACGAACCTCAAATTTGAGGAATGACGTTACATTTCTGTATATGCATACAGTCGTCAACGTCAATCAGCAGAGATCAGTATGCTATAAAACCTCAAGCAGGCAACATCACGTTCGCCTTTTTCGCTTCTTTTATGTGATTTTATATGTTCTTCTCTGTTTTAAGTACACTGATAAAACACGAATATTATCGAAGTGGAGATTAAAAGCGAAACAATATTTTTTTAAACATTGAATTTGGCATTGCCTTTTGGAGACATGTCGATCAGTCGATTTCAATGCTCAATGTTTGGAAGTAGATACATTTGTGAAACTTCGTTTTCTTATTTAAAAATCATCGAAAGCAAGATTCGTAATAAATAATCAGGCGAACATCTCTCAAACTTGATGGTAGTCGATGGTTGCGAAGAAGATATAAATTTATACTTTAGAATTTATTAAAATTAGATTTAGAATTTAGATTTAAGCACAAAAATTTGTAAAGCTTGCATGTCTACTAGAATTTTAAGTTTTATTTACTTTTTGCCTTTTCTGCTCAACCGCAGTTTACACCAGTTACACCTATAAATTGACATAATGTCGTTGTGTGGTGTGCTCATCCCTGATCTATAACCTATTGGTGACAAAACACTCTACAAAAATACCAACAAGATACCTTTAGCATAGCAAGAATAACGCGATCGCGCTATATTTACCAACAGCGACAAGAAAAAACAACAAACTCGAGCAGTATTGCAGCGGTGCAGTTGTGCCTTTGAACGATTCGCCGAATTACAACAATCATGAAATTATTGAAGTTGTTGTAAAAGAGTGGAAAGAGTTGGACGATGGCGATCGCTGGTTTATAGCATAGTTTTTAGCATGATACAATAATTTACAAGCTAGCCTTGACAACTATTTTTTTTCTCACGAGCGGCGATCGGGAGTTGTCATATCAATACAAAGTTTAACTTGTCTTCTGTTTTGCTGCTTCTTCGTTTTCTCTTTTCAATGTGATTTTTACAACTCCAAATTGCCAACAGAACTGTCACTCCTACCTTGTAAATCATTAGTGGTATTCAATGAACGACGTATTTGTGATGTAAACTGCGTATATGTGGTAAGTTGTATGAACTTACGGCATATACGCTATTTACATCTCAAATACGGCGTTAATTGAATACCACTATTATACTATGGTTTTAAGAGCGTATAGTTTGTATCGCATATATAACGTCGCATTTTAAAAAAATTAAATTAGGGGCCTTATGGACAAAAACTAAGACAAAAAAACAAAGTATGTTAGAAGCTATAAATATAATTTTATTTTATTTCTCCCAATATCACGTATCCGTAAATTTATGGTTATTTAAATATTTCTTTTCAAAATTTGAAAAAAAATCTTTAAAAAAATAATAATTATTTTTTTACATACTATTTCAGCTTTTGAGGATTTAAAATACTCTTTTCGAGAAATTCACATATCCAGTGATTTGGCGCCGAAGTTCTTCAAAACACGTTGATGTGGCATTCATCCAAGCATTGATGATTATCAATGCTTGGAGAATAGAAAAATAGCTTAGAAAAAAAAGTTTAATTAATATTCTATTTCCTACCTTTATTAAACAATTTTTCAAATTAGTAATTAATCATTTTCTCTTTCAACCAATTCATACAACAGTAATGTAAGGGTTTCCCTTGTTACTGAAAATTTTTCTATATGTAAATAATAAGCTTTGCGTTTTACTTTTTTGAAAATCTGCGATACAGACGTATCCTCCGATGGAATCATAAATGATAGAAACGTTCCATGACTATGTCTTTAAAAAACAGAGTAAGAATTGAGTAATATTTTTTGTAAGATCATATAAACATAGTAATCTCACCTGAGTGTAGAATTCTGAAATGTATTTTCCACAAATGTCTTTATTCTGAAAATATGACTTGGAATAGATAACATCTGACTACTAGAAGATGAAAACATTTCCTCTAGTGTCTCTTCGTGCCTTGAAGAAGTTTTAAGATTCAATTGTAGGATATATGCCTTTATATATTTTGTTTGCAGAGAATATACAGAGTCAAGGCATACCATACATCCCTTGTTAATTACTCCTATACGCGTGCAAAAGCGTTCCGACTCGCTTGGGTCATGTGCGGTAAGCATTATGGTTGTGCCATGTCTATGCATCTTGCTAATAATGTTCCACATTTGACGTCGTCCAGCCGGATCAATGCCAACCGTATGCTCATCAAAATATAAGAGTGAGGGGTTGCCTATCAGGGCGATCGCATAGGTCAAACGGCGCTTTATTCCAGGGCTGGTGGTGGCAATCAGCTTGTCAAAACTCTGCATGATTCCGAGCATCTTCACTAAACCTTCGCTTACTTCTCCGATATATTTAAGTGGCATACCACGTAGAATGCAAAAAAACTCCACCATTTGTCGACAAGTCATATAATTAGGATAGTTGTGAAAGTTCGGACAGTATCCAATGTACTCGTACACTCTTAACATGTCATCGAGCAAACTGATGCCATGCACATAAGCTCGGCCACTGTTAAAACTCTCATCACCAACCAACATTTTTATAGTGGTTGTCTTACCGGACGCGTTTATTCCGAGAAGTCCGAAACATTCAGCCCTGAATAATTGAATTTCTATAAATATTCTTATTCTAATGAAATCTGTACCGTTCGATAAGGAGTGTCATTCGATTTACACCAACATTTTCACCATAAATCTTGCTAACATTAGACATCAGAAGAGGTTTTTTTGAATATTCGGCGTTTTTGAGATTATCAACACGGATGTGTTCATTGATTATATCGTTTTGATAATCATTGTTATCATCATGCGAACGCTTGTAGTCCTCCAAAAAGAGCTGTCTATAAGAATGTGTGAAATATTTACACATCAATAATATATAAAAATAAATTTTAATAATAAATAAAATAAATTTTAATTAAAAATTGGGTACTATCGTTATATTAACGATTTAATTGTAATAATTAACTATTTGTTATATTTTGTCTTGACTAAAATTTAAAAATTTTAAAAATTTTTAAAAATTTTAAAACGCAAAAAAAAATCGAAATATCTATTTTAGCCCTTGAAAGGATTTTGACCGAGGCTTTTATGATCAATTGTGTTGTGCGTGTTGTGAAATGTTTGCACACAAATGATCGAGAGCTGAACCTACAAGTTTTGTGCCGACTCCGAAGGGCTTATTTTCTCAAGAAGCTTTTCATGGCAGTTTTTACCCTCTGAGGTTTGCCATTGTCAACAGAAAAATTAATTCAGTTGATAAAACTTTCTGTGCCAGGTGGGAATTGAACCAGGGTTCTCTGGCGTAGAGGCCACGCACTCTGCCCACTGCGCCACTGCGCTGTGAAATTTTTATGTTATCTTAAAACACACCGGAAATGTTTAACCGAAAAGTTACGCCGAAAATCCCTTTGAACGGAAAGTTTGCCTATCAAGGCTGTAGTGACTGATGGTCATCTGCGTAAGGAATTTCGTCAGCTAATTTTTGCGTAAGAAAGGAGATAAGAGGATTTATGAGTCGTTCGATGAGTCGTGGCAGGTAAAGAAGAAATTGCAAATGGGATCTTTACGACTCAAGCAGGTTAAGCTTCGATCAAGTTTTTTTATATGAAAAAGTCTTCCCGAAAAATTCTCCTTTCTGCTAATTTAAATTTTAGCGAACTCGTTTTGAATTCGTTTCGAAACCGCAATGGCGAATCCGAGATCTCGTATTCGTTTCGAATGTACAACGAAGCCGAATTTTAAATATGAAATGTTTTAAAAATAATAAAAATAAAATAAATTTTAAACTTTAATAAAGTCAAATCTTTAAAAACAAAACGTAAATAACAAAATTAAAACAAAAAAAACTCCAAAAAATAAAAAAGACCCATCCCTCATTTGAAAGCTAATTTTTAGAAGGTTTTAGTACCATAAAAATTTCTATTTCAGGTGAACCCAAAATGTGCCCAAAATGGTTTTTTTAAATAACTTTACCAGGTTTTTAACCGATCGTAAAGAAAGTATTTTAGTACTTAATTTTATCAAAGTCAGTCTAGGCGTTATATTTAGATATGCATTACGTTTTATTACCCCCAAAATTTGGATTATTTCTTTTAAGAAAATAAAGCTTTACAAGAATAATCATTACACTTTTACCAAGAAACTATTTTGAAAATGATAGAACGTGAAAATGATAGAACACTCATCTGGATGCTCATCAACAGAGAGTTCGTTTCATTGTTCATCTGAATATAAACTTTAATTGTAACTACAAGACCCTTTATTAACCCATTAACCGTCAAGGTGTGATTCTTTCGGCCGATTTCGATGGTTTTTTTCAGGAATAACTTATTTTGATCCCTAGATTACAATTTCTGTCAATCTGTAAAGTCAATTCGATATGTAATAAATTTTTAAATACAACGCTTAGACGGACTTTGGTAAAATTGAGTACGAAAACGCTCCAAACCAAGGGATAGCAGATAGTTTGTTTTCAGCACTTAAAATATGATATATATAAAATTGTAAAAAAAAAATCTGTACATGAAATATTTTTTTGAAATTCTTTTTGCGATGGACATTTTGAACGACGCTGAGTCCAAAATCGCATTTTAAAAATTTTTGTCTGTCTGTCTGTCTGTCTGTTAGAGCATCACGCGAAAACCACTGAATGGATATAAATGAAACTTCACATCTAGGTTCGTTATTCCCCCGGTCAATATATAGGCTACTTTTTATTCAGTAAAAAAGGTTGGAACCGGTAGGGGTTATATATGTATAATTGGATATTATACATATATAAACTTGGGCGGGGAACAGGGGGCGAACCTTCACATGGCAACGTGTCTGACCGCCTCAACGTGGCGAGGCCAGCATTATCCATCGTCTCATCGAAATCGTCTCAAGTCGACTCAAACCTCCACGTGGTGTTCCCTGGGCAACGGCAAACTGGCATCCGTCAGTTTGACGGCTAATTTGAGTGGCGGGTCGCTCCATAGACCTTAAACATGGAATGTGCGCAGGATTTGGGTCCCGCCACATAACTTCTGCCCAATAAAAACTAAACCAGCCTCGGATAAGAACCCCAATTACGTTGACGACCACCGCAAACGAAAAACGGACAATGATTTACGGATATGCACCTGGAATGTCCGAACCCTTTATAGGGAAGGTGCCATTATCCAACTGGCGGAAGCCCTCAAAACAATAAAGGCTGACATCACCGCCATCCAGGAAATGCGATGGAAAGGGGCAAGGCTGCTTTAAACAAGCACACTGTGATATCTACTACAGCTTTGGATGTGGATTCGTTGTTAGCCGGAAACTATGCCACCTTGTTTCCCGGTTCACACCTGTGAACGAAAAACAAAAAAATTTTTTTTTTGTAGAATTGGATAATCTTTTTCAGTCATAGTATCATACGAAAATTTAACAATTATATTATTTTGAAATTCGACATTCATTAAAGATTGGTTTTTCTCATTAAAATAAAAAGAACCAACCGAAAAAATGGAGAATAAAAATTATACCACCACGAGGTTCGAACTCATGACCTCAGTGACGTTCTCTTTTGCGCGAAAAACATATTTTTATTGGAAATTTGATTTTTATATTAAAATTCTAAATTCTTTAAGACAAATGTTAATATTGGTGGTTTAAATAAAAATGTACTAAGGAAGTTTAAAAATTTTCAAACAAAAATTGGTGATTTGTGATTTTGAGAACGATTTCTTTTTTTTTCTAAGTGAATTAAGAAAATTCTACTCCAATATCTTAAATAAACAACTTCATCTAAAATAAAGTTTTATAGAGTAGTCTAAAGTGATAAAGGGTGCCACTGCAGGATTTGAAAATATATTCTTTACTAACTTCACTAATTTGTAGTATCTCAAAACCTTTATAAGATGCAAAATTTTATTCTCAAAGCGCCAAAAGAAGTATAAAATCCTTCAATAGAATCAATATCAATGTATCTTACCTATTATCCAGTGGTATAGTAAAACCCAGAAATCGTTTGATGTAACTCCAATATTCATATACAAACAACAGTAAGGTACTTAAGAGACCAATAATCAAAAAATAGCATATTTCCGGCAATATTCCCCAATGGGTCCATTCGAATTCGTTAGGCTCAACTTCAAAGAAATAACAAAAGGGATCATTAAGTTTAGAGCACATTAAAAATTTGTGATATACTTACTGCAGCAATTCGGTATGGTCTGGCATTCGTCTAACATCACCGAAACAATATTAATGTCTTTATTCGAACAGATGAAGCGAGCTTTTCTTATACTAAATATTTTCGTAAGTGAAGCACACAGTGCGAAATGCGGGAAAAGATAGCTGAGCAGTTTAAAAGTGGTTGACAATTCCAGCTGTGTAATTCTGTTGCTGTCAATCAATTCCACTAGAGCAACAAAAGCCGAAACTTAAGTGACCAATTGTTCCAGAAAGAAAAAGAGGTGTATTTGTTATGATGATGATGATGATAAGTGTATAGCAAGAATAAATATTAAAGATTTACACAAATGCATTTGAATCGCCCTGCAAAGCATTTGTGCGGAGCGCAATTACTTTCGTTCTCTTACTCTCATTTGCGGATAGCGTTGGCGTGAGTACAAATAGTTGGTAGTATTTAAACGTAAAAAAGATATTTTAATTGCGCTAACTACGACCTTTTTTCCCAAATATCTGAACCGTTAAACCAGATAAATATGTGCAGACATTACTGGTTATCTACTCTGTGCAAAAAAAGGATTTCTTCATCCTTCCAAAGATTGACAATAAGGAAAGCGCCATATCGCTTTTTTACAATATTTTGAATTTAGTCGTTATTCCTTGTGGCTACAGATGCATGTAAATGTATATTTTATCAAAAACAAAAAACAATTTAGTTAAAGATAACGAAAACACAACAAATTTTTTTAAGAGGTTAACTTAATTTATGGTAATCGATTTTTACATACATAAATACATATGTACATCCATTACTTCAAGTTTAAAATCGACATTCATAATTTTTGATTTTATATCAGCGTTATTGTTATGAACTGCTATTAATATCGGTATCTGTAACAAAACAATCACAGTTTCATGGTCGTAAGAATTTTACCATTTTAAAAATTTAAATAAAACAATAATTCAATATTCACTTCATCAATTTCCATTTCTTACCTAATTATTTCATCTAAATATGCGTTTACTAAAACTGACAATGCCTTGTTTTCAATATACGAAAGTATTTGGAGTAAAAAATAGAACCATAGTTATTTTTTTCATTTGTCGTGATAGCGGCCGATAACTATGTACAATAATAAATGAGAGCAAGTTTCGTATGCCATTTGATCCGAGAGGGAGAGAGTAAAAATATTACTTGTTCTTTGAGCAACAAATAACGATCTCACTCAATCTCTTTGGTGAATTTTTCTACAGGTAATGTGCTTAGCTAAAACTAATTGATGAAGTCAAAGAAGCAAATTGTCGTTGGGCGTGCAATACCACTTATATTGCTATACCGCTTATATTGCAAAAAGGCCAAAATTTAAATTTGGACTTTAATTCAATTTGATTTAATTAATGCAGGGCGGATTTTCAATTAAATGCTAATTTCAGATCAAAGCAAGTATCTTATTTCACTAAACGTTTTTAGTTTAGTAGAAAATTCATTCAATAGCTTAAAACAGTGTGGGCCAGCGCCCATGCACGCGTGCACAAGGTTGCCAGTCAAAATTCGAAACAATTCCCACGGAAATTACCTTTTTCCCACAGTACCATAAATTAAATACCACCAAAATTACCACGGTCAAAATAAACAAAAAAGAAAATTCCCATCGCAATTAAAAAATACCACAAAAAATCCCGCGATCATTAAAAATTACCACAAAAATACCGCACTTTTTAAAAATACCACCCAAAATTCCATATGCATTTAAAAATTCCAAAAAAATTCCATACGCATTTAAAAATACAACAATAAATCCAAATTTTCGGAAAATCTGGAGATGTTCAGAAAGCATTTTGTAATAAGAAATAGAAAACGTACGAACAAGGTCGTAAAACTTCGTTTACCTTTATATCTAAAAAACCGAAGATATAAAAGTGGTATTCAATGAGCGCCGTATTTATGATGTTCATACCATAAGAGCGATATACCTCATACAAATAATTATATGTGCATAAATATTTGCTTGCATTTTTTCTCCACCTAGAATAGTACTGTATTTTTAGGTATGCAGTTTGTTTTTGTTATTCGTTGTTATTGTTTACCAAGTTTGAGTATGCAGTTCGTAATGCATTTAATGTACCGTTATATGAAAAATGTGACGGTGCATTGAATGATCAGTAGTAAAGAATTATATGTGCATAACGCATTTAGTTGGTGTTTGGTTGCTTAATTGATAGCTTTAAGTGCTCGCATTGGAAATAATTGTTGCGAAATATAAGGTAAGTTTTTTACATTTATAATGAATAAAATTAATTTAATTATTACGTGTTAGATATTGAAAATGTCCAGCGGAACGAGCCTTTCTGAACTTGACCAGGGAATAATACTGGGAATAAGCGAAAATGGAGCTAAAATGAAAGAAACAGCTAAAAGGCTTAATCGCCACAGTAACACAATAACAAATTTTTTAAAATGTCCTAGTAGTTATGACACAGTTAGACCGAGTGGTAGGAAAACACACATCGACTCTCGGTGTAAACGGAGAACTCAACATATTGCAGTAGTCGAAGGAATGAGTACCGGACAAATAAAAAGTCAAATGGGTCTTAACATAACAAGAAGTAGAATAGTTTAAATATTACATGAAAATCCTAAAGTAGCACTTACTTCCAAGACGCGACAACCTAACCTTTTGCCTCGACATATTAACGTATATTTAGCCTTCGCTACCATGTTCCAATTTTTGGATGAGGAATGGCGTAAAATTATCTTTAGTGACAAAAAAAGTTCAGTTTAGATAGGCCTGATGGTTCCAAGAAATATTGGCGGCATAGGCATCAATTTCGGCGCACTTGCCACTTGCGTGTCCTTAGGGGAGGATTGGTGATGGTCTGGGCTGCATTTTGTTATGAAGGGAAGACTCCAATGTGTTTTATATGAACAAAAATGAATGCTGAAATGTACGTTTATTTATTGGTCAATGAACTAGTATAATTTTCCGGCCAACTTTGTGGCGATAATTGGACTAATTAGCAGGATAATGCGCCAATACACTGTGCAAAGCGTACAAAGGAGTTTTTTACAGCCAGAAATATACCATTACTGCAATGGCCAGCAATAAGTCCATTCTTAGACCCCATTGAGAATCTCTGGGAAATCCTCTATGGAAAAGTATATAGGGATAGAAGGCATTATTTAAAAAAAGAAAAGCATATCAACTACTAATATTAAATTTTATTTAATATATTTTATTATTAAGATAGAAAATTAGGCAAAAAACACCTATAATTAAGTTGCGCACATATAATTACTTACTATGATGAAATTTTGTATGTTAATTTTTTTATTTAATGTAAAGGACAATGGAATAAAGTCTTTGTAATGTTATGTTACTGTTGTCATAAATAATATAACTGCAAGAGCAGAATTTTGAAACATTTTCATTTTAGCGCAAAAATAATTTTACTAATGGTGCACATATAATTATTTGTATGAGGTACTTACAGAAGCGAATTGTGCAACAACAAAAATTTAAGGAATATTACTGAGGTAACTTACGACATAAAATCGTGTAAACAGAGCGTTTCATATGAAGTTTTTGCTTAATAAATGTTAAAAAAAAACCATTTGAAAAAAAATTCCCAAATTCCCACGGCAATTAAAAAATACCACACTGAATTCCCACGCTAATTAAAAAATACCACGCTGAATTAATAAATACCATGGGAATTAAAAAAAAAATCCCAAGGGCAATTAAAAATGACCACGAATGGGATTTTTCTCACATAACTGGCAATCTTGCGTGTGCATCGTAAGTTCTGTTTGTCTCTGTCGCTATCACATGTGCGCTCACTAGCACGCAATTGAAAGAACAGTGCAATTATTTTTTTGGCCGACACTGGTTTAAAAGAAAGCAGTTTTTCTGCACTTCTATAGATTTTTACTATCACCGTTTGTTTGCATGTGCAAGTGCACTCTCAACGACGAAATGCATTTGTGCAGACCTGTATTAAATATTAAATGTTGTGATATTTAATATTCTATATGATATTAGATATTCTTTATTCCATTCTAATAAATAAAAGTATTATCACGTATCTTTGAGTGAGGTTTTAATAATTCTTTCAAAAATTTAAGGCACACAGGTAAACGTAGAAAAAGAGTATAAAAGCGGCTTCAGTTTCGTAAACCGAATCATACAAAGTTTACACAGTGAGCAGAAAATATTGTGTGCTAAGTTTTATACTAAATTCCATAAAGAAAATACAATGGCAGCTAGAAATTTAGATATTGCTGATATGGTGGGAAGTCGTAGTATACGCTAACAGCAAATGAGTGAGGAAGAAAGAAATTCCCAGTGGATGGGAGATTTGCAGACTTCGTGAGTGAGGAGGATGAAGTTGATGTTCCTGCATTTGATCTTGAAGGTGCGGAAGATGACTTGACATATCAACCAAATTTTCATGTTGATGATTCTGATGCCGAAAGTGAAGCAGATGTAGAGATTAATGAATTAGTGATGACGACGATGATGAAGAAAAAGAAACTGATGCTCCGCAAACAAGTGACAATTACTTCATTCCCAAAGATGGTACCAAATGGAGTAAAAATGCACCACCGACTTCCCGCACTCGTGCTCATAACGTGGTAGACTTTACAAGGAGGAAACCGGGACCAGTACGAACCACACATGATCCCTTTACCATTTTCCGCTCGATATTCACCGAAGACATGGCGTACATCATAATACGCGAAACAAATCGAAAAGGCCGTGAAGTGACTGCTGCATGCAATTTGGCAAATCCAACGAACACAAAAGAATGGAAAACAATCACTTTGAAGGAGTTCGATGCCTTTTTGGCTATTATTTTGTTTTGTTTGCTGGACTCACCAAATCGAATAGTGAACCTGCTTCAGAGCTATGGGTCCAACGCGCAGTCCAATATACAAAGCTGCATTATCGTATGATCGCTTCAGATGCATGCTACAATATCTTAGATTCGACAATGGAAATACGCGAAAGCAGCGAATAACCAGAAGCAAAACTGCGGCTATTGATGATGTTTGGCAAATGTTACAGTCTAACTTGACCATTGATGAGCAGTTATTCCCATACAGAGGCCGCACCCGCTTCACACAATACATTCCGTCGAAGCCTGCCAAGTATGGTATAAAGGTATGGTGGTTATGCGACTCGAAATCCTGTCAAAGGAATAATTTACTCTGGTAAATTGCCTGACCAAACACGCGAAGTCAATCAAGAACAGAATGTTGTACTTCAAATTGCGCAAAGTTATTTGGATGCAGGCCACACAATTTATGCTGACAATTTCTTCTCCACTTTGGAATTGGTGCGTATTTTGATCAGGAAGAAAACTGCATTTGTTGGAACAGTGCGCTCGAATAAGACATTTGTGCCACAGGTGTTCCAAAAAAATCGTATGCGTGCTGACAACAGCACATTGTTCGGCCTCAACGAAGGCGATGTAGCGCTGTGTTCATATGTGCCCAAGAAGAACAAAGCGGTCATTTTGCCGTCCACAAAACATCATACTTGCGGTGTGGAAATGCAATCTAAGAATCAGAAACCGTTTGCTATTTTGGACTACAACGCCAACAAATCAGGCGTTGATGCAATGGACCAGATGCTTGGCACGTATACTGGCAAGCGCTCAACAAACCGCTGGCCACTGGCCATGTTTTATAATATGGTGGACGTTGCTGCATTAGCAGCGTTAATTTTATATAATGAAATGCAGCCAATTCGAAGAAGTGACAGACGACGGTCATTCCTGATGATGCTGACAAAACAATTGGCAGTACCAAACATTGTCAGTACAGGAACGAGCGCTCAACAACCGCATAACCGCATATCCAAGGTTACGGAACGCAATGGAAGCATTTGATGTAAAGGTAAGAAAAATCAATTTTTATGTTCAAAAGCAGAATAACTACATATTTTTGTTCTTTTTCCTTTTTGTTCTTTTTAGATATTATCAAGACCTACAGAAGCAGAAGCAGCTGCACCGCTATTTGTGCCAAGAGGAAGCAGACCTTCATGTCGCCTATGTCGTTCTGAGTACGGACGGCAGCGGAAAACTAGGTCCTATTGCAATTCCTGCAACAATCCAGTTTCTGCAGAGCATTCTACACTCATACATCGCACCTGCACAGAAAATATTTTGGACGAAGGACAATCTACTCAACAATAGTTAGTTATGTTTTTTTCATATAAAATTCCAAAAAATTCATAGTGTTAATATATAAAAAAAAAGTTCTGGAATTCATTTAAAATTAATAATTAATAAATAATAACAAAACAAAAAAAAATAAAAACAAATTTTTTTCGTACACAATTTCATACAAATACAAATAGGTCCCTGGGGACCTTGTACTACATACAAGGGCAACGGATGACTCACCCATCGGAGGGTTAATTTTTTTGCACTCATCAATATTGACGGTTGATGAACAAATTTGCATTAAAAATTTCCAAAAGTTCTTGAGCTTTATCTTAAAAAAATGATATTCCCTTTTCCGATTCCGTGCAAAAAAATACGCACGATAGGCCTTAATATAAATTGTAAAATAGACAGAATCTATTTCCTTTTTGATGAAAATCCCTACAAAAAATGTTCAAAAACAAATCAATATGTAAAATACGTTTTATATGAAATAAATATAAAAACTAAATAAATACATAAGCATAACCATATGTAAATAAATATAAATCAGTGACGATCGAGTAGTATGCTCTCAAGGTAAGCGACATTTCGTCTTTATACGAAAACACGAAAGAGTAAATGAGGCAATGCTTTTGCGGTTTTCGACTCTGACATAAATGCATTAAATGGCATGAAACAAATTATAAGCCTGTATGATACTTCACTAAATTGCAGTGCTGGCGAAACAATAGCAGAAATGCTGCCATCTGTGTTAAAAGCAGCTGATAATAAGCTTTTATTAGCAGTGTTGCTAAGCTCAAATTATAAGGAGAGTAATTTTGATAAAGCGCTGCCTTATCAAGATTCATTTTTGTGCCTCTTTGGCAGTTTCATTAAGCAATGAATTTCATTAAACAATGTAACGTTATTAGAAAAGAGTTCACTTTTGCTCACTATTGTTGTTGTGCATTGATTTCGCAAAACATTCGCAAAACATTATCTATTGTTTAAACTGGCCGTTATAAAAATATTTCAAATTTCGCTGTGGCGTTATATATATGAAACATACCTTATAAACATATACATATACATGGGCGTAGCGAAGGTAGGACAGGGCAGGACAGTTGTCCCCCATATATGTATATGTTTATACATGTATATTTTATACATATATAAATATATGTACATTAACATGGGCGTAGTGAGGGTAGGGCAGGGGAGGACAGTTTTCCCTTGATATAGATATGTATATACACGTATATAATGCATATATACATATATAAACATATATACATGTACATGGGCATAGCAAGGGTAGGGGAGATGTCCCCCTGATATGTTTACGTATAAACATGTATATATTATACATACATAAACTTGTACATAGGCGTAGCGACGGTAGAACAGGAGAGGGCTGTTGCCCCCCATATGTATATGTGTATACATGTACATATTATACATATATATGTATAAATGTATACATACAGATGGAGCTAAAGAAGTTTTACTTCAGTCGTGTTGTTCAAAGCAAACTCTTACTTTTCTATGTGCTTCCTTGATCACCAGAGGGCGCTGTGGTAAAAATTTCTTATAAAATGGTAATATACTCCAAAATCGCTCCTCTGATTAGGATGAACATTTTGTAAATAGGGATTTTCGAGTATGGAAGGGCTTTGGCGCAATTTGTTTTTTTTGTTTTTGCTCGAAAACCAGAGGGCGCTACTCATCCGATAAGTATGATTTTTATAAGAAGTTTTCGGGTGCGGTGAGTTTTGGCCCTATATTTTTTGCTATATATTAAACACCAGAAGGCGCTGTACTACAAAATACAGTAAAGCGTAGCAAAGCGCGAAGGGTAATATATATATCTTCTTTTCTTCTTTATGTGTATTTATATTCAACATTCTTATTTTCGCATATCAGGACAGCTGATGCCAAATTCTGTTGTATTTGAGTTCGCATCAACACATGCGCAAGTTTGTTGCATCGTAAGTTGACGTTGTTTTGTCATTTCAATTTCCAGTGCTTATTTAATTGCCATCCAGTAAAAAAAGACTTACACAATAATGGCTTACTTGCAAAATATTAAGAAAAGAAATTGTCAAAAACGTGGTAAAAATTTAAGCTACATAAAAATAACGTACGAAAGAACTCTTGACCATAAAAATATCTGCAAACATGACCTGAGCTAACATAATCTCCAACAAACAGGCTACAACTTGCATTTTTCTATTTAATGTATGTAAATATTTAGTACATATTTACTTTGGTACGTATTTATTTTCAAAATTCCTTTAGGATAATTAATTTAAAAAATTTACCGTTAATCGCTCATTGCATTAATTTCAAAACAATTGAAACTCTTAGTAAAATGAATTTTAGAACTTATCAATGTTACCTGCTGCAAGAAAAATTATCAGAAATTTAAAGTTTTGACTTTCAACGCAAGTTGCTATGATGTTTTTGAATACATTTAACTAAATTCTTTTTTGTCTGAAACGTCAATAAAAGTACGTTATACAAATAATAATAGCAGTTAGTTAGGCATTTATATTTTTTAAATTTTTGTTCAAGAAAGGTCCATAATATTCAATGTTTTCTTAAGAAATGGCACAATAGTATATGTTGCAGAAATAATTTAATTCAAAATTTCATTTTTGACTCATTTTCATTGACACGTTAAACGTTACAGAAACATTACGAAACGAGAATTTGCAAACGAAATTTACATAAATGATTGCCAAAAATTATATATATATTATATAATATACTTTTGCAAGCGTTCACGATCGCACACATCACGATTTTTCTAATTTATTCTAACTATTATAACTTTCTAATTATTATAACTTTTAGGTGTTGAATCCACATTTTGCCTAATTCGCCAAAGTTAGCGGTTTGAAAGATGCACACAAAATTCCTTCCATAGTTTGTGAAAAGCTGTTTCAAATCGACGAATGAATTAAAAGAGTAAAGCCGGGTATCCAGCTAGTTTTAAATATTTTGATCCAAATACACTGACACAGACAAATAAAACGATTTTCAATCACTACCCTGTAGGAAAATCAACTACTTTAAAAGTAGTTGATAAAGTAGTTTTTTGTCAAACAAAACTTGTTGAAATTCTGACTTTTTCCATAGAACGAACTAACTTATTTTGTATGGTGATGTCCGCTAAATAAGTCAATTGACTGTCGTCTGCATATATTTTCAACTAATTGTTAAATTAGTTACATTTAAATTATTTTTTTAATTGCTTTAAAATAACCAATTGAAAACATTACTGATGGCCAAAAGTTAATAATATTTGATGAAATAACATGGTTAAATATATCGGTGATTCCATGTCAATTCGACTTTTTTTGAGCAAAACCTGACCTTTGTGTTTCCGATTTTTTTCAAACTTTGAATGTAGGTAGTGCTCGTAAAAATAACTTTAACTGTGCTTTTTGTTTTTGCCAAAAACTTTTTTTTTTGAAATTATACACTGTGAAAAATATCAAAATATCTTCAAAAATACAATTTGTGCATGTTTTCATTCAGCTCTAACTTCGAAACCGTAAGTCGTATAGAAAAAGAACTAAGGTATATTTTAAAGACCTTGACTGTGTCTTTTTGGTGGTACATTTTTTTTGCAGTGCTTTTATGAAAAAATTTTTTTTTTTTAATCTTAAATTTTTTAAACTTATTTTTCAAGGTCATCGCAACAAATTTTTTACCTTTTTTATATAGTGTCTTTTTAAGGAATCAATTCCAAAGGGTAGTTCAAAATTTTAGGATGGAATTTCAACGATTTCTATTTTTAAAGATTTTTTGAAAAAACAACTACAACAAATTTTCTGTTTTTATAACGAAAATTCAATATTTTCTTTTTAATATGTATTTTTCCGATGAGAGAGGTCATACTGTAATTGTAAACACCAGTCATCGTGATTAACTGCAAGAATCATTGATCATAAAAACGTAATAGTGATAAAAAAAATTCCCTCTAATTGTTTAGAAGCATTTCAAAGCATAGAAATTTCACCTTATGCTACTACCCACACGTAAGAATTTACATCTAAAAATTCAAATTTTTACACTTCTGAGTAGGCCATGAATTTCCGCGAATTCAAATATTCAATTGTTCAAGAATTTCCTTCGACTAAGCGAACTTCATCTCAATACATTTAAACGAATTTCAATTGCCACAAGTGTCGTGTCCCAAAAACTGAAGTCGAACAATATTTTATGAAAGTTAAAAACAAATTTGCTTTTTATAGTTGAGAACGTTGCTCTTGAAGTGTGAAATACGTGTTTTTTTTTTAAATAAATGAGATAATGGCGCCTCATCATAAGTGTTGCAATCCTTTTCGTATACAAAACCACAAAAAAACGTCACCATTAAAAATGTTACGTACAGTTACAGCAAGTTTTGCGCAGAAATATAATATTGTGGAGCCGTTATCTAATTCTTTAAAAATTTGCAACTCTTGCCGACTAATGGCAGCAAGTGATGAAAAATATACAACCTTGGATGAAGGCAACAACATTCCACAAATTTAATATGATAGCGAGTCGGAAAATGAAAAGAACGAATTTAAATTACCAATCAACTCTGCGCTTAAAGATTTTAACCAAAGTTTAGCGCTACTTGGGCATTCACCAATAAGCACAAGGAAATTAATGCAAACAAAATATGCCACTGAAAAACGAAAAAAAGTAGTAGAAACATTAGACAAGAAGATTTTCAAAGCGACAAATATAAGAAGTGAACAAGACAAAGAAAACAAACAAAATCTCTCTATTGTTTCAAAATTAAAATCAAAATTCAAAAATACTACGGATAAACAACAACGGATAAAAATTTTAACTATTTTTGCGGACTGGTCTTTTCAAGAAATTCACAAACACTTTGATACAACCGATTATATGATAAAAATTTCAAAAAAATTGTTTAAGCAAAATGGAATTTTATCCTCTCCAAATCCTAAGGCTGGCAAAATTCTGGATGAAAAGGTATTTAAAATGGACGAGTTTTATTTTTATATTTAGTATTTTAGTGCGCTATACATAGGCTTTTCACTTACAGGGTTTTCACCCGGAGACCACAGTTACCACAGTCGTATCGGTAACACAAGTGTCTGAAAACATTCTTATTGGGAAATTTTTTTTTACTTTTAGGTTTTGCGATGTGTTCTATACTTTTACGAATCGCCAGAAATAAGTCGCGAAATGCCCGGAAAAAATGATTGTATCACAATAAGAACTGGCGAAGCAAAGACCATAAAACAAAAAAGATTAGTTCTTTGCAATTTAAAAGAAGCCCATTCTATTTTTAAAACAAAACACCCTTTGCTTTGCTGATTTGAGGCCTAAAAACTGCATTCTTGCTGGTGCTAGCGGAACCCATTCGGTTTGTGTTTGCTGCATTCATCAAAATGTCAAATTAATGGTTGATGGTGCACAACTACCAAAACTTACAAACGACTCGTTAAAGCTTAAAACTTATAAAGATTTTATTAATTACATTATTTGCAACCCACCAAATTTAAATTGCTTTCTTCAATCATGCAATAATTGTCCCGGTTTACAAAATCTGATCGATCAATTAAAAGAAATTTTTGAAAATAATATGATTGAAAACGTAAGTTATAAGCAATGGTTAGCTCGTTACCTTAATGTAGAAAGGCCCTAACTCAAAAGGCCCTAACTCAATAGGAGAAGGATAAAACTTTATAAAAAATAAAGTTCTGTAGTTTCGAATTTTTTACAAACAAATTTTTTTATTAAAACCTATAAGTGATGTAGCAATGAACAATTCTTTTTACTGCAGAAATTGCAGAACTTTGTTCTTTAACAAGTTTTTTTTCCCCCCTATAATGTTAAAAAAAATTGAGTTAGGGCCTTTCTACATTAAGGTAGCGAGCTGTTGATCGTACATCAATCACTAGAAACATTACAATCTAGTACAGAAGAATATTTGGAGAAATTTTCGGAAAAATTAAAGCGCTTGGTAACACACTCTTTCATAGCAAAAGAGCAAAGCAATTTTTTGAATAAAAAAAAAGAGGACTTGCAAATTGGAGAGTGTGTAGTTATATGCGACTTTTCAGAAAACTACGCGTTTGTTCTACAGGACTCAGTACAAGGTATACACTGGAACAACGACCAAGTGACTCTACATCCATTTTCTATTTACTTCAAGTAGAATGAACAAGTAAAATTTTTAAGTTACGTTGCTATTTCTGATTGCTTGAAGCACGACACCATAGCAGTGCATTTGTTTCAGAGTGGCTTAGTTAATTTTCTTAAAAAAAAATTGGGGATACTAACTAAATTATTTTACTTCTCGGATGGAGCAGGAGCTCAATATAAAAACAAAAAAAACTTTATAAATTTGTGTAAGCACAAAATTGATTTTAATATCTCTGCTGAGTGGCACTTTTTTGCTACATCACATGGCAAAGGGCCATGAGACGGCTTGGGTGGCACAAAGGTGGCACAAAGGTGGCAAAAAGATTTTTTAATTTGGTTTCAAAGAACATAAAAAATATTGACACTGAATTTTTTTCTTCAGAACAGTACCGCGAAGAAGCTCAAGTTCTCCAAAAACGCTTTAATAAAGCAAAAATAATACATGGAACTTTGACCCACCACTCATTTATTCCTAAAGGAAAAGGAAGAATTGAAATGCGAGTAACATCCACAGCACCTACGTCAAATATTGTACAGGTTTATAAAAATTTAAAAAAAAAATAAAAATGTTTGGTTTTGTAAACTATTGACATTATTTAAGTGTTAAAAGATATCTTTTTGGATTTTCATTGGTATTGACATAAAAAAATGGAAAACTTTCTATATTAGAATAAGAAATATTTTAAAGACATTTAAAAAAAAAACGTTAAAAATAGTAATCGTTGAAATTCCAACCTAAAATTTTGACTAAGCCGTGAGAGTTGATGCTCTAAAAAGACGCTGTATAAAAAAGGTAAAAAATTTGTTGCGATGACCTTGAAAAATGAGATTAAAAAATTTCAGATTAAAAAAAAAAAAAATTTCATAAAACTGCTACAAAAAAAGTGCACCACCATAAAGACCATGTCAAGGTCTTTAAAATATATCCTAATTTTTTTTCTGTGCGACTAACGGTTTCAAAGATACAGCGGTTTGAATACATGCACAGTTCGTATTTTTTAACATATTTTCATATTTTTCACAGTGTATATCTTAAAAAAAAAAATTAAAACCCAAAAACAAAGTACGCAGATATAATACTTTTTAGGAGAACTATCCAAGCAGTGAGTTTCAAAATTTTCAAAAATAGTGATGTCAGAAACGTGGTCGATTTGACATGGAATCACCGATATATAAGCTTGTAATCTAATAAAAATTTTCAATTAAAACATGCCAACATCAGAGTAGTTGCCGCCTTAATATAATTCAAAGTAGTTTATCAATCACTGGTTTTTAAGTAGTATTTCAATTACTTCATATATTGAAGTGGATGCCGCCTTAATATAATTCAAAGTAGTTCATATACTGGTTTATTTTAAACTAGTTTTTTAATTAGTTGTTTTTAAAAACAAGTTAGTTTGTTCCTATAGGGTAATGTGAAATATGAAATATGCTTATTGAGCTTAAGTAATTACATATTCTGCTCTCAAGCGAAAAGTAAAGTAGATATCGTCATCAAAATTACATTCAGTATTAACCATGGTATTACACAAGTTTCTGCATAATTAACTGAACTTATACTTTTTTTGAACTGTGACGTTATTGAAGAAAACGAGCGAGATGATTCAAGACCAGTTTGACTATTTTGTGATATAAATGCAGTTATTTTTTTGTCAATACATTTTTTTATATTTTTTTTTTTAGTACAATGTTCTAAGCAATTATTCCAAGTCCAGCTTGGCCGTTTTTGTCATTTGAGCATTTTGTTGTTATCAATTAATCACTTATACTTTTACAAATATATTTTTGATATTTTATATCAATGTATCAATAAAATAAAATATAGATAGTCCCTATCTCAAAAAGCCGTATCTCAATAGGAGAAGGAAAAAACTAAAAAAATTTAACGTTCTATTGTTTAAAATTTTTTTCGAACGCATTTGTCTATTAAAAGCTATAAGTAGTGTGATGATGTAACAATTGTTTTTACTGCAGAAACTGCAGAGCTTAGTTTCTTCTATCAAGTATTTTATTCTAAAATAAAGTAAAAAAAAAAAAATTGAGATAGGGTCTTTCTATATTAATATCGATATACCACCTTGTTCAAAATGAAAGGTTCATTTATTGAAAAAAATTAAAGTACAAGTTTATTCATCCAAATCAATATTGTCGCCTTCAAAGTAGTCCCCGTCGGCTGCAATGCACTTATGCCAGCGGTTGATCCAGTCACGGAAACCTTTCTGGAACACGTTTTTTGGTATGGCCTTCAGAGTGTTCACCGATTTTTCCATGACATCTTCTTTGCTGGTGCAATGCGTTTTTCGAAGCGGTTTTTTGACTCGATCGAACAGTAAAAAATCACACGGAGCCAGGTCAGGTGAATTTGCCGGCTGCTGGATGTTGTTATCGTGTTGTTTTTGGCCAAAAAGTCATGAATAAGATGAGCACTGTGCCATGGTGCATTATCGTGATGGAAAATCCATGATTTGTTTTGCCACACTTGCGGTCTTTTTTGGCGAATTGCTTCACGTAAACGTTTCATAACGCCTAAATAATACTGTTTATTGACCGTTTGACCATCTGGCAAAAATTCATGGTGAACTACACCATTGTAGTCCATGAAAACAGTAAGCATCGCCTTCTTTTATGACTGAAAACGACGTGGTTTCTTCGGTCTCGGTTCGTCTGGCGACCGCCATTCACTCGCCTGTTGTTGTAAAAAAAACGCTGTCACTTTACCAAATGTCAATGAGAGACGCTGATATTTGGCAGCCTTGTCATTTGAACTGTCATGCGAAAAAAATTTTCGAATCGGACAGTTAAGTCCGGTTCACAGTTTGAATGAACCTTTTTTTTGAACAAGGTGGTAGATATTTTTTATTAGTTTACAATATTGATTTAATTTTGTATAAAAGATATAGAAATAATATCAATAAATTGAGTATGTGTTCAAAAATCAAACCTCTGAAGCATATGTTTTAATGTACTCCTCGAATTAAATAGGTTCAAGTGCCTAGTTAACCAAATTAACAGAAAAAATTATATCTGGCTAGCCACTAAATAATCAGTTAATAAATATTCGAACAGGCTTAAGTCCCTGATACAACACCTTGCGTGTTAGTTATTTTGTGTAAATTTGAAAAAGTGCGTAAGAATTCAGCACAAAAATAAATCCGAGTTTTTAAAATTGATCAAATAGAGCATTAAAAATTTTGGATGCACGAATGTTTAATAAAAAGAGTAGTACACGTACTAATATTGCAGTTCTTTCGGCAGCCTGATTAGCGTCTTTAGTAATAATATAAAACGTCCGTGGCGAAGCCTCGGAACACTACATCTTGCTAGTATATATATATTTCAGTTGATTCGACTAACAACGATCATATATTTCGTGTTTTTTTTTTTGCTTGTTGTTCGTATTTTACTTTGTGTTAGTGTATCAATAGTCCGTGTATCAATAGTCCTAAGTTTCCTACATATTTTTTTTGAAAATTTGACTCATTATTTCTACACGAGTGCCAAAAATTGAAATACGAAAACAAGTATTTTTTTCCCTAAACTTTCAAAAAACATGAGTCATAATATGAAATCGTTAGTTAACTTTAACAAATGATTTTTTGTTTTTTTGTAAGATCAGTTCAAAGTTAGAGTTAGTTGCAATCTTATTCGCCATCATGAATTTAAAAATTCTGACATCAGATTCGAAACCGGCAATCCACTAAAACTGCCAACCACGGAGTCTCTCTTAGGCAGCGCTTCTATACATTGTACTTGTTTATACTATACTTATACAAGGTTTACAAAAACAAGTTTAGTTTTTTAACGTAACATGTTTATAAACAAGTATTATTGTTTTTTTAAATTAAACCCTCAAAAAACATCGGCGCCTATAAGTTTCACTTTAAAAAACGAAATCACAACAAAATGCTATTGATACATTTCACTGTCGAGATCTGGTTTGCTGGAAGAACTCATACCATAAAAAAATTTTAATTTTATCAAATCTTACCACCAAAAATATTCAGAATGGATATGAGCCAAAAACCGAAAGCAGCACTTTTAAATATCAATGACACAAGATAATATAAAGGAGTTATACAAATACCAAAAATTATCATGATCAGGAAACAATTAACTACGGGAAAAATTAAACTTAAAATTGGAAAGTAATTTAATTGTAATTCAATATATTACCTGCAGATCTGTTTTGATCATGAATGGTATCTGTATATAACAAACTAATGATAAGAACAGACAGCGATATTGATATAATTTTTGTTACATCGTAAAGCAAGGCACCCAGATAGAATGCGATGAAACGTATGCCGCTTATAATTTGGGCCAACTTGAAACGCGTCTCTCTCTCATTTATTGCAAAAAAGATGACGTAAGAATAAGTAACGCATGTAATATATGATATTATCATAGCTAGAAGATTTCCAATTTGTGTACTGGTACGCAAATCGGGCAAGTCCTCCATCGAGTTTAAAGGTAGTGGATCGTGCGTAACGGTTATTCTCCCGCTGTGTTGAATCGATCTGAAAAGAGGGTGCTTATTAACTGGCAGGGTATGGGCGGTGAGTATATATAGGTAAAGAGTTCTTATTTCACTCTTTCAAATTTCTTCACTCAATTCCTGATATGTATTTATTAGATTATTTGGAATGAAATTTAAAAAGCATCTGTTGGCCTCTGCCCAGAGAAAGCGCTGCCGATATTTGTGCAGTCACCACCATGTTTTTCGCGCTCTTTTTAAAAACCATAAAACTGGTTTGGTTGTTTTTTTTTTGTATTGAAATATTTTTTCAGCACAATGTTTAGCTTTTTTTGGCTTAGATATTTTGCAATAAGATCAGTGCCTGTCAAAAATAGTAATGAGCGTGTGTTGGTGAGCAGACAAAATTGTGCACTAAAAAAAATCTATTCAAATTCAAAAATTCAACTAAATTCAAAAATATTAATTTTATGCAATGTTTGTTTTTTTTGTGTAACTAAGTCAAAACAGTTTTAAAAATCGTATGTTCACTTGTTTAAGAAATTACAGCTTTTACTTTAGTATTAATATTAATGCTTTGATCGCACTTTCTTATAAGTCAAATATTTTTTAAATTGTCTGTCCTTAATGCATTGCGCTGCTTAGAGGAGATGAATTTTAGATCTAGAATTTAGAATTTTAGAATTTTTTTGAATGCAAACAACCAATTGATAAAGATCATTTATGTCAGTGCTCTCTTGCATGCATATGGAAAAAGATCTACAATCGTTTAATTTGTTTTTAATTTCAGAATCAATATATTTGCTAATTTCTACATTACTATAGTTATGTTGCTATAGTTATGGCTGCTTCGTTCTCAAGTTTTTGCAAAGTTTGAACGCAAATATCTTTAATAAATGCATCATCTGAGAAAGGACTACCTTTTTTAGAATATTATAGCTTATTAATTTAGATAATGTAATTTTTATTTTAATTTGTTTGTTTTTTACATTGCTCTCATCCAAGTTTTCTTCCATTTCAGAAATTAAATTCTTTATTTTATGCGAAAGAATGTTTTTTTCCTATTATAAAATCTTTGCTTTTCTACATTATCTGATTCATATTCTCTTCATATTCTCTTCATTCTCATCATATTAGTTTTCTTATGTCCTTGGAAGGAAACATAACACAAGACACAATGAAATCATTAAAAAGCGTTTGAAATCATAATAAAATTTTTATACACATTTTCATTTGTTATCTTCAAATATTAATAGCTCAATAGCGACTAAGCGCGAGAGAGTAAGAATACGTGTAAAACGAAAGAGCCCTTAAGAGCCCAGGGTGGAAGGCACTGAATTAGATATTTACAAGTTTCAAAGGTTTTGAATCCAATTGCGCATACAGAGGCAGTCAAAAATATTTACACATTTTGAATATTTTAGAAGTAAAACTTTTATAGCCGCGTATACTAGCTAGATGGGGGGTAAAACCAATGTAACGAAATGGTTCTTATGAAAACAACAATACAGCAATTCGCCGCACTAGTTGTAAAGGGTGATTTTTTAAGAGCTTGATAACTTTTTTTTTAAAAAAAAACGCATAAAATTTGCAAAATCTCATCGGTTCTTTATTTGAAACGTTAGATTGGTCCATGACATTTACTTTTTGAAGATAATTTCATTTAAATGTTGACCGCGGCTGCGTCTTAGGTGGTCCATTCGGAAAGTCCAATTTTGGGCAACTTTTTCGAGCATTTCGGCCGGCAACTTTTTGTTGCCAAAAATGGAAGAACTGAACTTGGTTGTTCAAATCGCATGATCTTGGTGGCCAACTTACCGGTCCATTTCTTGAGATTAATTGTTCTCCGAAGTTTTTCCTCAAAATGGCCATAGAATCGCGAGCTGTGTGGCATGTAGCGCCATCTTGTTGAAACCACATGTCAACCAAGTTCAGTTCTTCCATTTTTGGCAACAAAAAGTTGCCGGCCGAAATGCTCGAAAAAGTTGCCCAAAATTGGACTTTCCGAATGGACCACCTAAGACGCAGCCGCGGTCAACATTTAAATGAAATTATCTTCAAAAAATAAATGTCATGGACCAATCTAACGTTTCAAATAAAGAACCGATGAGATTTTGCAAATTTTATGCGTTTTTTTAAAAAAAAAAGTTATCAAGCTCTTAAAAAATCACCCTTTATAACAACAAAAAAATTGCTTTTTCAAATTTTTGCTTTCACTGAGTATTGAACACAGTACGCTGTGATCCGTAGTTTGCTGTTCTACCGACTGGGCCACGAAAACATATTTAGTTGCGTAGCTCAAACTCATCCTAAATCAACAATCAGTTCTTCTTTTATTTTCTTTCCTTTATGATTGAATTGAGTCTTAGCATGTATAGCTATAAATAGAATGCACAAAAAGTATTGCCAGCTCTTTGTCAACTCTCGCTTCGACTCATGGTAAAATAAAGAGGGTAGATGCATGACTTAGAGCCGAGTGTCAGAACTGTTAAACAAAAGTTTGCAAAGTGACGGAAAGACATTGCATTCGTTTTGACAATTCTGACACTGTGAAATAAAACATGATCAGTACTATTACTGCGTGGTCACGCTCAAATTTTAGTGCTGTTGCTAATTTTTTTGCAGCAATTTAAACAATACCTACTAAAATGCACGTAAGAAAAGCATACAAGCGGAGATTGTTTATGAATATGACAAAAAAATATTCCTTGCAATTGGAAGGTGAAATGATTATTCTAATGTTGAGTAAATTGTTTTATTTGGTTGTTGTTTGTTTCAAAGTTTGCAAGCTAATAATATTTCAATATATTTTTTTAAGGAATTTATTTTTGTCTATTAGGCTGCGACGTAAGAAACAACAACAGTGCAGGTTCAGCTGCAAAAACTTACTAGTATTTCAATTAATTAAAATCGATTAGTTGAATTATTGCCAGTATATCTACCACAAGATGACTGAATTATCCAAAAAATATCTTGTACATATATTCCTGTTCCCCTATTTTTCTGCTTTGATGGTTTTATTTCGTTGAAACATACTTATAAATTTTTGTGATATGAGATGCTATTTGTTCCATATATAACTCCAGTGCAGTTTTTTATCCTTTTTCGAAGTAAGCCTTGCATTGATTGATTTGGAAACAGCACATGCCGCAATATTAACGAATGCAACATTGCAGCAAAATTTGTTTTAATCTTAGATCTGTGAATTTTTTCATTTTCATATAAATACCAAATCTTCCATATAATTCAAATGTAGTTTTTCACTCACAATTATATCGAAATTAAAAAAAAGTCGCATGCTGCGGTATTTGAACACACTATCTACAAGTTCTTCTATTGCCAACTGAGCTCGCAGACTACCTACACTAAACATCATTAAATATCAGACGGTTATGTTACTAAAATATTGTGCCGAAAATTAACTTGTTCATTAGCTGCATTTTTTTAACATCCAAATCCGATATGCTTGCAAAACAAAATCCAGCTCTTCATTTGTTCACTACGTCATCTAGGTGTGAAACGTATTTTTTGCACTCAAAAAACCGCGGCTATTGATGAAAAAATGCTTCAAATAAATATTTTTAATATTTTTTACTCACAGACAGATGTCGCTATTTTCTGCATACAGATGAATAGTTAATGTTCATTTTAATATGAAAGATAAGATAAGCAACACCATCTAGCCATCATCCAATCGTCAAGTGTTGCGTACTTTTACAGTTGCTGCCACAACACTTAAAACATACATATAATTTGATCAATTGAATTGATCCGCTCACTTGCTGGATCATGTTTTGTTTTGCTTTACTTGCAAAGTCGATGTTATGATCCTGATCTCTTATGCAAAAAAACGCAGCTAATGTTTGAGTTTCTTCTATATGTTTACATGTCTGTATCACATATCATTAAATATCGTGGCAAATGCAACATAAAATACGTTGCAAGTCTTGTAACGAAAAACGCATCAACATTTTAAACTGTGTAGGCACGGTAAAATAAACCAAAACAAGTATGCGTGGTAGCTTAAGGTCAGGGCTTCTAACCACGAAGCGAAGTTATAATCGATTAATGATTATTTTGAATAAACAATACACTTTTTTTTTGTCATCAATCCTATGGAATAAATCGGAAGATGCGAATATTGAAGTTTTCAGTAACTGTCAATAAACAAAAGGGACAATTGATATTTCCCATGATATCGCCATGTTGAAAATACTAGTTGGCTTTAAGAAAAAAAGATATTCATTGAACTACTACTGGTATGAAAGCAGACTGCTTTTTAACCATTTGGTTCCACTGAAGGAGGAAATGTTAATAAAATAAATTAGTAATCGTTCCAGAAGTTCCAATCCCAAAAGTTTCACTTCCACCGTGCGTGGCGGCCACACACCTATTTTTTTTTTTTATTTACCGTTAGGTTTGTTAAAACTTGCTTTGTGTACTTTGCATAATGCAAAGATTGCAACAACAAAAGCTTTGCTTGCAAACTATTTCCAACTATAAAGTTAGCTCTTTCTTTAAAACACGTAAGAAATATTGGGCAATGTGTAAATATATTTAACTACCTCTTTATTTGTAAGATAATATGAAATGTTTTTCCTTTTATATATTTTTATATATTTTTTGTTTGTATTGAAATTTTTTCAGCGCAATGTTTACATTTTTTGTCTGGACTTATTTCAATTTTCTGATTAAATATTTGCAAGTCTCAAAGGTTTTCAATCAACTCGCAGGCATTTTTATGAAATTATTAAATGTTATTATTTTCAATATTAATTAATAAAATTAATTAATTAATAGAAAATTAATATGTAATATCTAAATATTTCTAATAAAAAATTTATTTTAGGTCAAATACAAAATGCTTCATTTAATCCAATTTATTATATTTTCAAATGTATTGCATGGAAAAAATGTGGAAAATATATTTCTAAACATTTTTTAAAAAGTATCTTTTACAAAATATGTGGTATGAAAATTTATTTGGTTTTGCAGATATATAACATATTTTAAGCATTTCTTAATCAAACTAATTTTCATATTTTATATAAAATATTTTCAACATTCTTTGATAAAATTAATGAAAGAAAATAAAATCAATTAGGAAAATACATGTCTGCATTTCCATCGTAACTCACGCGACATGCGTACGACTTAAAGCTTCGTTTCTCGGAAGTTTATGTAAATAATGTAAAAAAATTTCTTATGTACATATGCCTTAGAAGATATAGTAATGGCATGATATACCAAAATTATCGTTCCTGTAACTAATTAAGAATAACAGTGGTAAATATGGACTTTACTTTATTATTATTTATTATTTATATCTAATATATAAAAATATCGTGTCACAATATTTGTGGCCAAACTTCTCCGACACGGCTCGACCGTTTTTAATGAACTTTTTCTTTTATATGTTTGGTAGGTACTTTTCATCTTCCTATGCTAAACGGGAGTGGCTTTGACCATACAAGCCACATTTTCGATACAGAATAACTGTGGCACAACTGTGGTAACAATTTGTGATGGCCTTTTAATGGAAAACTTGGACGGGCATTGGACAAGGGGTGTGGCTGCGCCCATACAAGCCACATTTTTATATAACTCAGAATGGAGTTACGACTTGGTGATGTCTTTCTTACTAAAAACTTGCACGGGGGTTGGACAAGAAGATATAGCTGCACCCTTACCAGCCAAATTTTTCATATTGAATAGCTATGGAAGTAAAAATCACATAACATTGAAACTCAAAATAAAGTTACCGCTTGGTGATGTCTTTTTAATAAAAGCCTTGGACGGGCATTAGACACGGGGTTAAGGCTTCGCTCATACCAGCCAAATTTTTCATATTGAATAGCTATGGAAGTAAAAGTCACAGAACATCAAAACTCAAGATGGAGTCACCACTTGGTGATGTCTTTCTAATATAAAACCTGGAAAGACATTGGGCAGGGGGGGAGTGTGGCTCCACCCATATAAGTCAAATTTTTGATATCGAATAGCTATGGAAGTAAAAGTTACAGAACATTGAAACTCAAAATGGAGTTACCACTTGGTGATGTCTTTCTAATAGAAGACTTGAACGGGCATTGGACAAGGGGGTGAGGTTCCACCCATACCAGCCAAATTTTTTGATATCGAATAGCTTTGGAAGTAAAAGTCACAGAACATTGAATCTCAGAATTGAGTTACCACTTGCTGATATCTTTGTTATAGAAAACTTGGGCGGGCATTGGACAAAGGGGTATGGCTGCACCCATATAAGCCTAATTTTTTATATCGAATAGCTTTGAGTCACAGTCACAGAATAGTGAAACTCAACATTAAGTTACCACTTAGTTATGTCTTTTTAATAGTTTCGTCCATGCGGCAGTCACTGTAAGTACAAATACGGACATTTAATAAATTACCATCAAACAAACAGACACACAACAATAGTTGGAAATAATTGGATAAGAGCGTGGCCTCACTATACGCTCACTTTTCAGGGGACTAGCGCGGAGTGCAGCGAAGCGCGCCGGGTAAAAGCTAGTATAACTATAAAATATTAAATCCTTTTAAAAAAGGTTTTATACAAAAAGCCTTGAACAATTCACAGAGTTTTGCAAATTTTGTAATCCTAGTCAAAAACTACATCTGTTTTTTGTAGCGTCACGCCAGAGCATAGTTTTGCTTGTATCTTTAAATCCTTAGAGTCGATTGTTGTAATCCTTTTACTTAATATAGAGCTACTTAATTACTACGTTAATATAAAAAAAAAATTTTAAAAACTTGACTTTTTTATTCTTTTTCTAATAATTTTTCGTACAATTCCAATTACTCCAGTTTGGTAATACCCATAGCAATTCAGTGAAGAATTTTGAAACAGTAACATAAAAACTCTTTACCATATGTACTCTCTGGTATGGGTATGGTATGGGTATGGTATAGGTATGGGTATGGTATGGGTATGGTATGGGTATGGTATGGGTATGGTATGGGTATGGTATGGGTATGGTATGGGTATGGTATGGGTATGGTATGGGTATGGTATGGGTATGGTATGGGTATGGTATGGGTATGGTATGGTATGGTATGGTATGGTATGGTATGGTATGGGTATGGTATGGGTATGGTATGGGTATGGTATGGGTATGGTATGGGTATGGTATGGGTATGGTATGGGTATGGTATGGGTATGGTATGGGTATGGTATGGGTATGGTATGGGTATGGTATGGGTATGGTATGGGTATGGTATGGGTATGGTATGGGTATGGTATGGGTATGGTATGGGTATGGTATGGGTATGGTATGGGTATGGTATGGGTATGGTATGGGTATGGTATGGGTATGGTATGGGTATGGTATGGGTATGGTATGGGTATGGTATGGGTATGGTATGGGTATGGTATGGGTATGGTATGGGTATGGTATGGGTATGGTATGGGTATGGTATGGGTATGGTATGGGTATGGTATGGGTATGGTATGGGTATGGTATGGGTATGGTATGGGTATGGTATGGGTATGGTATGGGTATGGTATGGGTATGGTATGGGTATGGTATGGGTATGGTATGGGTATGGTATGGGTATGGTATGGGTATGGTATGGGTATGGTATGGGTATGGTATGGGTATGGTATGGGTATGGTATGGGTATGGTATGGGTATGGTATGGGTATGGTATGGGTATGGTATGGGTATGGTATGGGTATGGTATGGGTATGGTATGGGTATGGTATGGGTATGGTATGGGTATGGTATGGGTATGGTATGGGTATGGTATGGGTATGGTATGGGTATGGTATGGGTATGGTATGGGTATGGTATGGGTATGGTATGGGTATGGTATGGGTATGGTATGGGTATGGTATGGGTATGGTATGGGTATGGTATGGGTATGGTATGGGTATGGTATGGGTATGGTATGGGTATGGTATGGGTATGGTATGGGTATGGTATGGGTATGGTATGGGTATGGTATGGGTATGGTATGGGTATGGTATGGGTATGGTATGGGTATGGTATGGGTATGGTATGGGTATGGTATGGGTATGGTATGGGTATGGTATGGGTATGGTATGGGTATGGTATGGGTATGGTATGGGTATGGTATGGGTATGGTATGGGTATGGTATGGGTATGGTATGGGTATGGTATGGGTATGGTATGGGTATGGTATGGGTATGGTATGGGTATGGTATGGGTATGGTATGGGTATGGTATGGGTATGGTATGGGTATGGTATGGGTATGGTATGGGTATGGTATGGGTATGGTATGGGTATGGTATGGGTATGGTATGGGTATGGTATGGGTATGGGTATGGTATGGGTATGGTATGGGTATGGTATGGGTATGGTATGGGTATGGTATGGGTATGGTATGGGTATGGTATGGGTATGGTATGGGTATGGTATGGGTATGGTATGGGTATGGTATGGGTATGGTATGGGTATGGTATGGGTATGGTATGGGTATGGTATGGGTATGGTATGGGTATGGTATGGGTATGGTATGGGTATGGTATGGGTATGGTATGGGTATGGTATGGGTATGGTATGGGTATGGTATGGGTATGGTATGGGTATGGTATGGGTATGGTATGGGTATGGTATGGGTATGGGTTTGGTATGGGTATGGTATGGGTATGATATGGGTATGGTATGGGTATGGTATGGGTATGGTATGGGTATGGTATGGGTATGGTATGGGTATGGTATGGGTATGGTATGCGTATAAATTTTTTATTTAGTTTGGATTTTTAATACAGCTTATTATACGGTGTGACTGCCAAAAGTGCACAAGGAATCTGTGAACGCAGTGTGCTAGAGAGATAGTTCCTCATTACATCTCAAAAAATTAGGGTGCGGTGTTGCGTCTAAGTTTTGAAGAAATTGGTTTAGAATCTTTTGATTTTGTATGGTTTTTTACATATGTAGGCTCTAAAAATTGTGTAATTTTGTCCGAACGTCAACTTTTGAAAATTTTTGGTTGTGGCAATTCCATATTAAGATTTTGTTTTTATGTTTGGTGATCACCAAAGGACCTTTTTGTACTTTACAAAAAAACAAAAAAACAACGAGAATTCTCTCTTGGCTTAAAAATAAAACCTCAGGGTTTTGTTTATAAGTTTTTTGAGAGCAAATTTGAGAAAACTGTTTTATTGGGAAAATACTAATTTTTAAGAGTGCGTTATAAGTAAAACCATATATAAATTTGACAAACTAATCGATAATAATTCTTCTTTTTGTGATTTCTTGAGTTAAATCGGTCTGTGGTGCTTATATTTTTTCAAAATATGCTTCGGCCCCAAAAATCCAAAAAGTTTAACAAACCCTAGAATTATCGTTATTTTTGAGTTTTCTTTTTTTAACTCAAACTCCCCTCTGGCGATCATTTATATTAATAAAACTCATATTCTGTGTGCTTGTTTGACCTATGCAAATCTAAACAGCTGAACGGATTTTTAAGTGAAAAAATTATCATATTTAAGCATTTCTGAATGACATATACAACAGGGAAATTCAACAGGGTGCTCACAAATCATTAACAATTTTATGCTCTTTGAATATAACATGCTGATATACGACAAGTTGTGAAAAACCTTATATTTATTACCAAATACACCCCGTGCCAAAATTATAAACGCACTAGATTTTTACCAATATCTTTTGTTGTGTGCATGAGTGTATTTTTCTACTTTTACCGTTAGGCAAATGTGTAAAGGCCAAGTGTTGTATATAATGAACAACAAAAACAACAAAAACATTAAGACAGAAAATATATACCTACGAAAAACATCAATGGGCCAAAATTATAAACGCACGTGGAATTTTTTAATAAATCAGAAGAAGCAGATAATTTTCTTTAATCGTTTGCAAAATGCCACGTGGTGGAGAGTTGACAGAGCGTGAAAATGGTCAAACCAAAGTATTTTTTTCAGAAAAAAGTCTTTTCGAGAAAAAAGCCGCTTGGGCAAAGTGATCGAGTAGAGCGAAATTTTGTAATAGATAAGAAAAATTATTGTTCGAAAAACAATCAACATGGACGCAAAAAAATTCTTGGCAATAATGGAATTCATCGTGTTTTACGACGATTTAACATTTCTTAATAGCGCAAAAAGTATGCGAGAAAAAAATACAAAATACGACTTGGGTGCTTCTTGAAGTACAATTCGCCATGTTGTAAAGAATTACGGGAACATATGGTTTTCTAAAATTGAGACGGTCCCTCGACTAAGCGACAAGCATAAAGCGAAGCTTAATTGAAATTAGCTAATGTTTTCGTTAAAAGTGTAACTTTTGTACATTAATGATTTTTATAAATTTTTTTTTAAGATAATATTTTCTGATGAAAAGAAGCTTAACTTGGATGGACCAGATGGCTACGATGGATACTGGCGGGATTTACGACATAAGCCCCGATATTTTTTAAAGAGAACTTTTGAAAGCGGGACACTGGTGGTGTGGAGTGCCCTCCGTGCCCTTGGAAAGGTGAATCTTTATTTTCCAACAGCTAAGATAAGCCCAGAAGAGAGCTTTTTGATCGAAAGAGCAAACGAAATTCTTGAATTTCAACAATACAATGCAGCATGCCACGTATCTCGCGCCACTTGACGTTGGTTTCGAAGACATAATAGTTCTTGAGTGGCCACCACTTTTTATTGATCTCAATATCGTGCTTTAGTTCACGTTTTTTTTTTTTTGAGAAAATACCCAATACTCCACGAAAGAAGAGCTGCAGTAAGCTATTTTAAAAGACTGGGACGGTTTCAACGAGCAACAATATTAGAATTTATTTGACTCAATACCAAACCGATTCTTTGAGGTTATAGAAAACAGCGGAAACATAGCCCATTACTAAAATGTACAATAAGACTAAGTATGCAAAAAAAAAAAATACTTTTTATGAAGTGCGTTTATAATTTTCGCACAGCAATAAGACTAAGTATGCAAAAAAAAAAAATACTTTTTATGAAGTGCGTTTATAATTTTCGCACAGCGATATTATATGTTTGTATATATTTTCTCTTTTATTGTTCTGGTTGTTCGTTGTATACAACAACTGGGCTTAAAACAAGTAGAAAGATGTTCTCATGCACACAACAAAAGATATTGGTAAAATTCTAGTGCGTTTATAATTTTGGCATGGGGTGTATTTAATAAAATAATTTTTACTTCGAGCGCCCACCACCCCTTCCTATTGTACAAGTCTTTGTGAACATTTGTTCCTTCAACTATGACAGGTTTACTCTAATAACAAATACTCTGGGGTGAGTTTTTAAGAGCGCTACTGACAAAATATTATTTCCAATACATCGCCGATATGCTGACAATCAAATAAATTGTGAACGGAAGGTTAGTATTCTAGGGTTAAATAGCAGAAAATTCGGGGCGTTGTAACTCATACTCTGAAATGTATGTATTTTTTCTTTCTTTTTGGTTTATAAATACATATAAATGAGGACTGAATGACAAACATTTTTTTAAGATAAACTCCCAACTAACACCGGGCATTTAAGCTACACTGTTAAAAATCTTGGAGTAATTTTTAAACCATTGGTTGGAATAATGTATTTTTTAAACCATTTTTTATTAGAATTAAAACTTTTCAAAATACTAGAAACTTTTTTAGTCAAAGCTGTACTTAAATTTAATAAATTTAATAAATTTGAACTTTAGTTCCTACGGTTTAAAATTTAATACAAAATATCTAAAAAGTAATGAAATCGGTTTCAAAAACTAGTAAAATTGGAAAAGATTTTGTATTAAGATAGCCATGATATTAGATTTAATACAATATGTATTACATTTTAAGACATGCTGTATTATATTTCAATACATTTCGTCTTAATTTTCCGATTGTTAAGATTAAAACGTCTTATGATTCAGAGTTATTTTTTCGGTTAACAAAGCTTTATAATACAATTTCTGCGAAACATTTTTTATTTGATTATGGCGCACAAGCAACGTTAACACTTCAAAGTTTTCGCTAGTAATTTTAGAGTTAGTTTAAAAGTTATAGCATACAAAAAAAAAAGAAATAAATTGTGTAAACAAAACCAGTTTCGTTTTTAGTCTGCTGATTTCTGATAGTCTGCTCATTTTTAGAGCTCTCATATATTTTTAAAATAATCAAAAAACGGTACAAAATCGCAAAACTTTGCAACCCATTCTCTCAAAATTTAGATGTAATCCAGCTTACCGACTTTGTGTGTTGTAATGCGGAAGTATCAATCTAAAACATTGCGTTCATATATTGCTTGTGGGTTTTATAATTTTATAAAAAGTATTTTAGTTAAGAATGAACAAAAATTGACATGATTAATATTTTGCGTGCATAATGGTCTGATACATTTCAATATACCACAAATGAATGCTCCGATGAGACAACAGTTTTGAAAACCTTTTAGCACATACATGAATGTAATTTTTAAATAAAACAACCAGAAATGACAGCCCAACAAAATAAATTAACTCACGAATACATACGCTAAAAGACCATTGTGCACCAGGTTGAGACTTAATGGTGCCGTATGTAGAAAATAATTGTTAAACCATGCGGTAATCTCGTCATTTTCAACGGAAACGCCAACCAAATACTTTTTATTAAAATCATCTTCCGAACTTTGTTTTTCCAAAATATAACCGACAAAGTTACGATTCCTAAGGATTTCCAATTTATGCACCACACTTAGAGATGGTAGATCATCGAAATATTGTAAGAATAAACTATATCTCTGCTGGCTTAAATAAGCCATTTGTTTGCCTGAAAGTGTCGTTACAGACTCCGGATACTGTGTCAAACGGAATGTTATCGGACGAAGTGGTTCTCGACCAAACCGAGGGTCCGATATTAGAAATGTAAGAAAGGTCAACAAAGCGGGCAGTAGAAAATATAGCAAAGCCTTAATAACATGACTACAGTTTCTTAAACGCTTCAGAAACATGGCATACAGATGGATGATGAAAAGATTGAAACCTTTGTAGGCTGTGTATTCTTGCATAAAAGTACACTTCTTGTATTCCTCGGAGTATATAGTTTGCCCTTGCATTACATCGCTATGACGAAAGCGTTCAATTTCGGTTGAGTCTTCGGATCCCATAAGTAGAACCATATCTTCAATTGTAGGTTCGCTAATGGAGCAACCGATTATTTCAAGCTTATCAAATGCTTCCTCCAAATCGGTCAGAAGTTTTGGAAAAATTCCGGAGTGACGCTCTTGTAGCCTGTAGGAAAGTTCTATGCCAATATCAGATTCCGGAGTTATGTACGCTATATAAGTTTTAAGAAATGCTGTAACGTTGGACGTATCACACTTCGGGGTCTTAATGCATACCTATATTAACAGGGAAATTGTTAGACCATTTGCAAGATTGAAGTAGATACAATTTAATCTTACCAAGCGATGTCCTCTACCATATAAGGATCTTAAAAAGTATTCTGAACCATAGCACATAACCTCCCCTCTTGACAGAATTAAATGATGATCTCCCAGTATTTCGGCTTCCTGAACTGAATGCGTTGATAAAAGTATGGTTCGATTGGTTTTTTCTCTTATTATCAAGTCCCAAAACTTTCTCCTAGCTATCGAATCCATACCAGTACTAGGCTCGTCCAGCACAATAAGTTTGCTGTTACCACAGAGAGCACAACACACAGTTAGGTATCGTTTTGTACTCTCAATTAGATTATTTGTTTTAACATTAGACACGCTTTTCAAATTCATAGCACTTAAATACTTCTCAACTTCTTCCTCCGCATCGGCATGATTTAAGCCTTTCAAGCGACAGTATAGCAATATTTCCTCGGCCACCGTTAATTCGGCGTGAAGCATGTTCTTTACACCTATACCGATATTGAACCCTTCTCCTGTCAACTTGTGTAAGTTTACACCATTAAAATTTGTACTTCCACTTGTAGGATAGATAACACCAGCAATCATCATAAGAAGAGTAGTCTTACCAGAACCATTGTGGCCCATTATAACCAATATCTCACCCTCATATATACTGAGTGTCACATCATCGATCACTTTTTTTCCATGATACTCTTTTGTAAGATTCTTTACTTCGATGATGACTGTTTTATTCTCAGCCTGTATTTCATAAACCTTTGTTTTACGAAAAAACGAAGATGAGCTAGATACACCGATCTCAGTTGGCTTTGACTTCCTAGATAACAATCGCTGTTTAATTTTTAAAAACAGAATGGGTATCTTGTAGAAATATAAGCCAAGAAGTATGTAAATAAGGCTGAGACCAAGTAAAATAGAGCTTTGAACTCCAACAGGCGATATATCTTCTGGGTCTTGCTTCTCAAAAAAATTGCGCCATTGAAGTCCTTCTCCATTTTTCTCTAATTCAACAATTTTACTAAATCCCAAACCCATAACAGAGTTCGAAAATGCACAACTGAGTACCGTTCTTATTGTTCCGAATGTATAATGAGTCGGAAATGCCATGTATGGCAAATATGAAATAAGCCAGAATATTTCAAATACAATCACTACATTGGGCACAGTTTTTATAAATGAAGTGACCATAAAGCAGAAGCAAATACTTGCTATATTGTAACATATAAGAAAGAAGTAAAGCGCTGACCATGAGCTATAAGTAAGAATTCCGAAGCCATCAATCCAGGTTATCTGTAGTAATTCAGAGAGAAGTCGAAAAAGTAGATATTGCTGATAGTTCTTGGTAAAAGTACTGACCTTAAGAATGATCGAAACAAGAATGGAACAAAAAAACAACGTCACGAAAATCGTCAAGAACCAAGAAAAAATATTTATAATTCTTGATATGCCAAGAATTCGCAGAATTTTCTTGCGTTGCAAATGTTTCTCTTTAACAAGGCGCTGTTGGGAAAAGTGTTGCATTAAAACCCATATCAAGCCACTTTTTGAAGACTCACCATGCTATAACGAACGAGAGGACTCAGATACCCAATAACTATTAGAAATGGTACGCTGTATGATAAATGGTTCATCAAGGGATCGGTCATATGTGCTTTTCTTGGAATCTGATTTATTTTTATTTTAGAAAATGTTTCTTCTGTACTTAGTTTTCGAATAAAAGCCATCGATACCGCATTTTGCAAGGAAACAAAACCTTCCCTTACATAGTCTGCCTCTTCTGTTGAATTTCCCTGTTCAAGCTCAGCGAATGGAACTTTCAGCATGCTTGTTCTCCAACTTTGACCAATAAAATCATCACCAAAAAATCGTAATTCACTTGGAAAGATCAGGGTAAAATCCAAATTGTACAATTCACTCTTAAGGCCAGGACTATATGATTTCTTTAATTTGCTTGCTGTAATTAAGTTTTTATCATGATTGAATGTTACTCCAGCAAGGAAATATTCTTTTTCCATAGCCGTCCGCAACTCTTTATCGCTCTTGAAACCGATCAATTTAATATTATTTAAATATTCAGTAGAGGCTGAAGTCATTAGATCACTATAAATGGAGTTATTCGGTGCATAAGCCACAATGAGCCGTGGCAAATAGCAGTTATGAAGAAATCTGCAGAGTTGAAATGGGATTATAAAAGTCAAAAATATAAGCATATTTTACATGTTAAAACTTACATTCCTTGATTTGCAAATTTGGCTTGGTTTGAAGATATTCGTTGCGTCAGTTTTCTATAATTAGAAGAAAGATTACACGATTGAATTTCTTCGTAAACCAATGTTTTTTGCCAAATTTACATCCATTCTTCTTCCATGTCGATGGGTTGATAAATCGCCATCTCCCTGTGATGAGGTCTGTTGGAAAATCTCATAGCTACTAATATTGAAACACACAAGCTTGGTAACAGTATTACAAAAGCCTGCATATATCGCCATACCCACATGGCTTTCGCATTTTTCCAAATAATCAATGATAATTTTTCCCAAAAACTAAGTTGCGACATTAATCCAAGAAGAAATAATAAAACCTTGATGAAAATATTTGACATAAATTTGAACAAAAAACCTTATTGAAATCTGAGAATTGTCAAAATTTACATATTTTTCAATTCTTTTTATTTTCGAATTTTCGTTAATTATATATTATATTTTCAAAACAGCTGTTGGGGTGGAGCTTATAACTGTTTTGCATTAGTATGCTTGAGAACTTGGTTACATCCAAACTTTTTATTTGACTTACATGCAAACCACATTCACTTTATACAAGACGGGGGAAAAGTAATGTCAAAGTGTAAAATAATTTCCATTTTCTTTGTGCTGATTTGCAAAAGGATTTTGAGGTGATTCTTTGACATTTGCTTCAATTTACTTCTAATCCTTGTAGAAAAACAGAGCAGCATTATGTCAGCATTTATGTTTACAGAAGTTAACACAAGTTAACATAAATTCAAATAAATCAAATGATATTCTCTAACTTATGATACAATAATTACAGGTACTATAAATAGCGACTGTGCTGCCGAGCAGTGGGCATATAATGTCAATAGCAAGTGATGTACAGCGAAACAAAAATTAAGAAGGGAGTTTTTTAACAGATATTTTCACACCAGCTTATTAAAAATTTTTTGCGAATGTTTATCGAAGCTATATTAAAGAAATTGATTACATGATTACAAATTGATTCATTGTGGTTTTTAAAGCATGTTCTCACGGCACCTCGAATTACTTAAGGCCGGCGATACATTTAGAGGAGAGTAAATAAGAGTGAAGTAAGTAAACAGCTGCAACGCGAGCCGTGCGAGAAAACTACCGCGAAAAGAGGAAGAAAGAGAGGCGCCTTTTCAGACGCAAGAAAAGAGAGCGGGAAAAGCGTACGCGTGAGGAACTGGAGGTATACCAAGGCAAGAAGGATGCACGAAAATTCTATCAACAGGTTAAGCGTCTAACCCAAGGTTTCAAGCCCGGAGCATCCACTTGTAGAGATCAAAATGAAGATCTGAATACGGATACACAGTGTGTGCTGAGATTGTGGAGACAGCACTTCCCCAATTTACTTACAGGCGACGATTCCACCAATGCCGCCCATGGAGAGCGCAATTTAGTGAAACCAATAAACGATGACGGAGTATAAGTACCACCACCTTGCAATGAAGAGGTTCGAGTTGCTATCCAACGACTCAAAAATAGCTGAATTGTTTAAAACCAGCGGCGGTGAATTGATAAGGCGCATGCATCAGCTCATCAGCAAAATATGGCTAGCGGAAAGCATGCCCGACGATTGGAATCTTAGCGTACTTTGTCCTTTACATAAGAAAGGAAACCCAACAATCTGCGCCAACTATCAAGGTATCAGTCTTATTTTCATCGCATATAAGGTTCTCTCAAGCGTACTGTGTGAAAGATAAAAGCCGATTACAAAAACACTGATTGGACCTTATCAGTGTGGCTTTCGACCTGGAAAGTCCACCATAGGCCAGATCTTCACACTACGACAAATCTTGGAGAAAACCCATGAAAATCAAATTGGCACACACCATCTCTTTGTCGATTTTAAAGCTGCGTTCAATAGCCCGAGAAAGGATTGCCTATACGCAACAATGTCTGAGTTCGGTATACCTGCAAAATTGATTAGACTTTGCAGAATGACGTTGAGCAACACACGCAGCTCCGTCAAGGTAGGAAACGACTTCTCCGAATCCTGTAATACCAAAAGAGGTTTCAGACAAGGCGATCCACTGTCTTGTGATCTCTTCAACATCATCATGGAGAGGATCGAACGAAAGGCCGGTGTGCATCGTAATGGCACCATTTTCTACAAAGGTATCCAGCGCTGATGATATTCCAGGTGTACGTACACTAGACCAAGTCAAATGCTACTTTGTATGGAATCCTCCGTGCCCCCCCCCCCCCAATGAAAAACACGATGGTTGCAAATGAAGTAATTAGAGCTCTTAAAAGTTCAAGAACTGTCAAAAATGGCCCGGTTCTGTTCGAAAAACCGGTTTTCGGAGTGTAATTTTAGATGAAATGTATTTAAATTTTTCTAATGCATTTCAAAACTACGAAAAATAAATAAAAGTACCTACTTCTATGTTAAACTAGCTGAAGAATCTGATCCTGGACTTAGATTTGACATACAATGAAGTCCGGTCCGAATAAGCGCGATTAAAGTCAACATTTCAAAATTTTTTCATATACTTTTTTATTCATATTTGTCCTTTGCATTGATCTAGGACATTTTTCCAAAATTAATTATTGCATTATTTCAGCCCATTTTATGGTAATATGGTAAAAAAACAGAATCGACCCATTTTTAAATGAGATATGATATTTTTTGTAAAACCATAAAACTTTTTTAAAAAAGCGTAAACTGTAATAATTATATTGTGTGTGAATTTTAAAGGAATTCATTGTGAATGGATTTTCTGGTGCTGCATGCGTTCAGAAATATTGGCTTTTGTTGTACCGCATGGAAATATTTTGCAATGGTCTTCCACCACGTGTAGTAGAGCCTGTTTTTCCGCTTCCAATGACGTCACTTTATCGTTGTACCTCGTCATAAGATTTAATGCTCTCTCAGCAGCATCGTTAACGACTGAAATGTTTTTGATGACTTCTTCTGCGCGCAAGTATTTTTCATTTTGATTCCAACAACTTGAATCGATTTTCAAAAAACTGAAGTTATCATCATCACTCGAGTCATTCACAAACAATGAGTTGAAAAATTATTTTGTATTCGATGTAACGAAATAATCGATTCTTAAAATCGAAACATCGACGGAATTGAAACTATTGGACGCTTTTTTGACGTTTCTTATTTTTCCAGCTTTCTGAAGTTCTGTCACTATCAATCGTTTTGTCTCTACGTCAATACTTCTATCAAAAAATGAAAATCCTATTACGGTTTCAGACAAGTACCATAAATGCCGATCTTGGTCAAAACTTTTTTAGCGATTAGTTCATTTATGTGCCGAAATTCAATAAGATCTCCAATTAATTGAAGATCAAGCTTCGGTGCTTCAAATGGTATAGTACATTGGAACCAGTAGGTCATATACACCATCACTATGAAAACATTAATTTCTCGTAAATTTCCAAGTTCTTTATCTGTGAAATAATCAAAAAAAATTTAAAATTTGACCAATTTCTTAAACGCATAGTCGATTTTTATGTAACGTGTCGTAAATGTATAATATATAAACAATATATAATATATCATTATTATACCTGTTAACACAAATTGATCTCTAAACAGGTATATTTTGAGAGCATAAATCCAATGCGCCATGAAGCGAGCTCTTGAGAATGGTTCGTTTTGGGCTGAGTGGGGTTTCTCCAAGGAAAAGAAGCGCTGAGTGGGCAAAATCATCCCAGTCATCTCGTGCGTGATGTGTCTCTAACTGTTCGTATTCGAATTGAATCAGTTTATCGCGAATATTGGGAGGAAAATGCTGTTTGACGTAACAGTCATTAATCGCACTGTTTGCGTGGATTGTATCGTAATCGACTTGTAATTGTGGCCACATGGTTTGGAATTTCTGAAACATGATTATATTCGGTGCATTTGATTCGGGCTCCAAAGTTATTTTGAAGGCGAGCTTCGAGAAATAGAAGCGATTTGTTGAGCAATTTCTCTAGAACAAACGCGCTGCCGTTTTTCAGGCCGGTGTTTGATGATGTTGTATCGAAACTTAGCGCATGGACTTTGTAGGCTAAATTCCATTCTGCAAGGTTATCGCGAACAAATGTCGCAATCGTTTTCCCAAGACCATTTTCAATCTTCGGAATACCCAGAACCTTAAACTGGTTTTGGAATGAAATTACCACAGCTAATCTGTTTACTACCGCGTTTCGTCTATCGATTCCTTCTGTGAAGTCTTTAATTTTTTTTCGTCGTAGTGGACTGTCACTATAGTGTTACCAGTGTCCAGTTTGTTCTTAATGTCTTGCGCAGCCTGAGTTTGTCCTGACCGACGACGTCTTGCAATTGTGGATGCCGATAAGTTCACATTCTGAATATCGAGCCCTGCCGCATTAATTGTTGAAAACAACAACATCATTGCTCCAACATTGCTTGTCGCGCATTGCAAAATCTTTCGAAGCGGTACAACAAAAGCCAATATTTCTGAACGCATGCATCACAAGAAAAGCCATTCACAATGAATTCCTTTAAAATTCGCTATACAATATAATTATTTGAGTTAACGTTTTTTTAAAAATGTTTTATACTTTTACAAAAATTATCGTATCTCATTTAAAAATGGGTCGACTCTGTTTCTGTTTTTTTAATTATTATTACCATAAAATGGGCTGAAATAATGCATTAATTAATTTTGGAAAAATGTCCTAGATCAATGCAAAGGACAAATATGAATAAAAAATTATATGAAAAAATTTTGAAATGTTGACTTTAATCGCGTTTATTGGGACCGGACTTCATTGTATGTCAAACTTAAGTCCTGAATCAAATTTTTCAGCTAGTTTAACATAGAAGTAGGTACTTTTATTTTTTTTTCGTAATTTTGAAAAGCATTAAAAAAATTTAAATACATTTCTATAAAATTACACTCCGAAAACCGGTTTTTCGAACAGAACCGGGCCATTTTTGACAATTCATCAACTTTTAAGAGCTTTAATTACTTCATTTGCAACTATCGTTTTTTTTCAGGGAGGAGGGGGGAGGGGGGCATGGAGGATTCCACATACTTTAACAAAATCCATACAAATGTGACTTGGTCTAACGTACACTCCAGGTGTACGCTGATGATATTGATTTTGTATGCAGAACCAAGAGAGATGTTACCGCTGCTATTACTGCTATCGGCAAAACAAGGTATATGCTGTCTACAAACAAGGGCGTGCGGCGTCTAGACTCCCACGTTTCATCCGGCAGCTATAACTTTGAAGTAGTCAAGGAGTTCGTACATCTTGGCAGCGCTAATAATACCAACAACGAAATCAGCCTGGAGATAAAGCGAAGAACAATAATTGCTAATACGTGCTACTACGGGCTCAGTAAGAAACTAAGTTCCTTCTCTCGATCGACAAAACTAACACTCTACAAGACGTTCGTTCTAGCTGTATTGCTTCATGGCGTTGAGGCATGGGTAGTTTCGCAAACTGAAGCACCGAGAAGGCGCGCACAAAGCAGAGGCGCCTGGCGATAGCTGATGAAATCGGCCGAAACCCGAACACGGGTTGTTATGGCCACCTAAGTAAGTAAGTAAGTAAGTAAACTTCTCGATAACTTTATCATTTTGGTAACACTAAAGAAGACATGAGAAAATTAAAGTTAACTTTAGCTAAAGTGAACTTTATAGAGAAGATGAGAAAACGGCCCTTAAATCACCTCATTTTGGCAATAAATGTCCACTTTTGACAACTCTGTCAGTTCTATTTATACTACATGCAATTATTGTGTCATGGTCAAAGTGTGGTTAATGCTAAGTTTCTAAACAAGTTTCTAAGCAATTTTTTTTTTTAAATTGGTGCTTAGTAGATTCACCAAAACTGTACACCTAAAGCGTGCTCACAAATAACAATCTAGTTATGCAGTTTTGGTGAATCTACTTAGTACCTATTCGGGTGTCAAGGGGGTGGACACTGTGAGGTGAAAGAGTCTGTTTGCTTCAACCTGGCGGAGCCAGCTCGATATTCACAGTTAAACTCCAAGTCTACTCTCATGCTACCACATAAATATTTGTGTGCTAGCACGCTTGTCTGATGGCAAGTGCCTCCCCGTGGTGGCACCTGGGCGCTGTGCTACCAACCGGCAGCATGGTGGCGGATGAGAGGGGCGAAACCCAAAAAACCCTGAAGCGTTTGACCCATAGTGGGCGGCTCACTGGTCTGCGTCTGTACCGTAGCGGTCGGCAGTATTCACACCTGTCTGTAGGTATAAACGGATAAGGGAAGGTCACCCCGAAAATAAACCATTTACCAGGAATGTCGTCTAATAACGCAACTACTCCAGGTGGAAACCACAGTAGTGGAAATCCACCCGTGGGCAATCCCACGGTCGAGGCAAGGATTCTGGAGGCCTCAAACAATATTTCTGCCCCAAAAACTGCTGCAGCGGTGGCGCACTCGGCCGCTGCACCAGTCAAAGCTACGAGCAGCAACACTACAACCGAGAACCCATTTAAAATGAGCTCAAAGGTTCAGCGATCGCCAACTAAAGGCACACCCGAAGGATCAAAGCTGCAGCATAGAGAGCCTGTCATCAAGGCAACCCCTGAAGCAGCAGCAAGCGTCAGTGTAGATGACCCTGTCATCAAAAAGCTGGTCAAAGTGAAGACACTGATACAAGGTCTGGCAGAGTTCGTCAAAACTAAATCGAACGTCCACAATGAGATCCAGAAGCTTATAAGACTGGCAAATCTGGCCTGTGAAGACCTCTCAATTGAGCTGTTCGCCGATAACGCGAACAAGAAAAAGGTCAACGCGAGTGCTTCACAAGTCCATAAGGACTCTCAGACGGACCCAATTTTTGCGCATGGCTCCAAGGCTACTCCAAAAAGAGCAAGCGAACGCAGCAGTGACTCGCGGAAACCTCCGCCAAAAAAGACTCGACTGCAGCAGCTTGCTGTCCAAGAGACTGCTCTAAAGCCATCCTATAGCGAAGTGGCTAATTCGTCTCCTCTGCCAAAAACTCCAGCAAAGCGAATGGTTGAGCCTTGGACAAAGGTCTCTAGAAAGCCCAAAAAACGCAAAAAACCGCCTCAGAAGCTGGGTAGACCTGATGCAATCGTCGTAGCAAAAGCAGGTGAGCTTTCATATAGCGATATCATCATGCGGATGAAACAGGAAAAATCGCTTGAAAAGTTCGGCGAAAACGTTTCGAGAGTAAGGCGCACTGAAAAAGGTGAAGTACTTATCCAGCTTAAGCGTGCAACCACCCAGTCAACCCAGGAGCTGAAGAAAGAATTTGATATGGTTTTCAATGGCCAAGCCGAAACCAGGACTCTCACGGAAGAAACACAGGTCGAGATCAAGGATCTTGACGAGGTTACAACACCGGAAGATGTCTGCAGCGCAGTCCAAAAGCAGCTCGGCGACTTAAAGGTGGCAAGAGTGAAATCACTCCGTAAAGCCTATGCAGGCACGCAAACAGCGGTCATAAGCCTTCCAGCACTGCAGGCGAGGAAGCTGATAGAGACTGGCAAGCTCAGAGTTGGCTGGGTCATTTGCAGAGTCCCCGAAAAAGTTACGCCAACCAGATGCTTTAAGTGTCTCGACTTTGGTCACACGGCGAAAACTTGCAACAGCACAGACCGAAGTAAGTGCTGTATGAAATGCGGCAAAGAGGGCCACAAAGCAAAAGAGTGGTCTGCAGAAGCAAGCTGTTTCTTGTGCTTAGAAAGGAAATGCTCGGAAACAAATCACCGTGCCGGAAGCTGGAAATGTTCGTCCTTTTCAGGAGCTAGCAAACCTAGGAAATTATGAGGTTCTTACAGTTGAATCTCAGCAACTGTCGCGCAGCGCAAGATCTTTTAGCGCAAACCGTTCGAGATCTAAGCACTGATGTAGCTATCTTGAGTGAGCCTTATAACGCGAAAGCACCAGGAGTCTGGGCATCTGACATTTCTGGAAGAGCCGCCATATGGTCCTGCGGAAGACATCCTTCCCTAATGAGGCAGCATACACGTGCAAACGGTTTTGTTCGTGTAGAAGTTATGGGCACACATATTGTAAGCTGCTACCTTGCACCAAGTCTATCCATAGAAGAGTTTGCTGTTACTGTCGACGCAATAGTTGACGATGTTAGAGGAATCAGTCCAGTTGTTATTGCTGGTGACTTCAACGCGTGGGCCGTAGACTGGGGAAGCCAGAGAACGAATCAAAGAGGGCTCATTATTCTGGAGGCTTTTGCTTCGTTAGAGGTTGTGCTTTTAAACACGGGAACGCAGTGTACATTCTCCAACGCGAATGGCAGCTCAGTAATTGACCTGACATTTGCCAGTTGTGACCTGAGCACGCAAGTACAGTGGCAAGTAAGCGACGTCTACACGCATAGCGATCACCAAGCAATCGTGTACACGTTGGAAAGGCAAACCAACCGGCGGAGCAGAGGCCCCCATAGCGAGCCATCATACAAGGTCGAAACGCTTGATGAAGGTATCCTCACAGCAATGATGGCTGACATACACCTCACTGGCTCAGCACAGAATATGGCTAGGCAAGCAACAGAGCAGCTGAAAAGATCTTGCGACGCAGCGATGATGTTGCGAAGGCCAAGTAAGCACCACCACGAGCCTGTGTACTGGTGGACCGCCGAAATCGCCGAAGCACGCAGCCAATGCCACCAAGCCAGAAGAAGTTACTACCGCGCCAGAGGGACCGACACGTTCGAAGAACTGCGCGAGGTCTATAGAGAGCGCAGGAAGCTGCTCAAACACAAGATTCGTTCGAGGAAGCGCGAGTGCTCCTTGCAGTTATGCGACGAAGCGGACGTAACCCCATGGGGTACCGCCTATAGACTGGTAATGAAAAAGATGAAGTCATTCGGACGACCACCACCCACGTGCCCTCGCATACTTAGCCGCATTGTAAGTGTGCTCTTCCCTCAGCAACCACCGATGCAGCCCGTCATTAATCATGGCGACGTGCAAGCCATTTCCATGGTAACCGCAGAAGAGGTAATGAAAATCTCCAATGCTGTTCATAGCGAGAAGGCCCCAGGGCCAGATAAAATCCCGAACCGCGCGCTAAAAATGGCCATTGCAGCCCAAACACAAGCCTTCGTACAGCTGTATAACGCTTGTCTCACAGAGGGCATATTCCCCGCACAATGGAAGACGCAAAAGCTTGTGCTAATACCAAAAGGTAGCGGCTCTCTGGAGGATCCCTCAGCCTACCGACCTATATGCTTGCTCGACACGATAGGCAAGATCTTCGAGAAATTGCTGTACAACCGCCTCGAAGAAGCAATACAATCCAGAGGAGGACTCTCGAGCCAACAGTTTGGTTTCCGAAAGAGTCACTCTACGTCCGATGCCATAAAACTGGTTACAAGCATAGCAAGTAAAGCTATCGAAGGCACTAGCTGGAAGAAGGGGGCAAAGCAGTATTGCCTGGTGGCAACGCTGGATGTGCGAAATGCCTTTTATTCCGCAAACTGGGATACGATAATGAAAGCGCTCACAAAATTTGAAATTCCACGCTACCTCTCTAAGATATTATCGAACTACTTCGATGGTAGAATACTACGCTATGCAACAGACGAGGGGATAATGGTGTATAACGTCTCCGGTGGTGTCCCACAGGGGTCAGTCCTAGGGCCCCTGCTGTGGAACGTTATGTATGACGACGTCCTTAGACTCGCAGTTCCCACAGGCGTTAAGATCGTCGGCTTTGCGGACGACCTAGCGGTTGTGGCCACTGCAAAACATCTTGAAGAAGTCGAGGCACTCAGTAGTGTGGCGATCGGCATTATATATAACTGGCTTATGTCAGTAGGTCTTTGTCTAGCCGAACATAAAACCGAAGCGGTGCTCATAAGCAGCCGCAAAAAGATGGAAGTTGCAAGCATCAATGTTAATGGGACGCTGGTGCAATCAAAGGAATGCATTAAATACCTTGGCGTGATGATTGACTCCCGATTAACATTTAAGCAGCATCTCCAGTATGCCCATAAAAAAGCATCCAACGCATGCATGTCTTTATCGAGAATGATGCCGAATACGAGAGGCCCCAAACAGGCGCGCAGGATACTACTCCTTAATGTAGTACGATCCATCGTGATGTATGGGTCAACGGTGTGGGCCACAGCAATGAGAACGAAGTCATACCGACGTGGTGTTGAATCAGTGCATAGACTTGGCGCACTCAGGGTATGCTGTGCCTTCAGAACAGTTTCCGAGGATGCAGCATTAGTCCTTGCAAGCTCGATACCTATCGACCTTCTAGTAGAGGAAACGCTGTTCGAAGCCAATAGCGAAAACCCAACAGTTCGCAAAAGACTCGCACGGGAGAGAAGCCTGCTAAAGTGGCAGGATCGCTGGGATAGCTCAGTTAAGGGTCGATGGACTCATCAGCTCATTCCTAACATTACCGCTTGGTTTGGTAGAACTCACGGCTCCATGAACTTCTACATTACGCAGATTTTAAGCGGGCACGGTTGCTTCAGGGCATATCTGCACAAATACAAGCACGTAGCAGATCCCTATTGTACCCATTGCGAGGGAAGTATACCAGAAGACGCGGCCCATGTCTTCTTCGAGTGCCCCAAGTTCCAAAATGCCAGACTTGAGGCTTCGGTCAGTCTCGGCGAAGCGGTGACTGATCAAAACTTGGTTACCCTTATGCTGAGAAATGAAGCTAACTGGTCAGTGGTTAGCACCCTAGCACGACTGATTATCGACGAACTGCGAAGAGTTGAGCGTTTGCGAAATAGATAAGGTTGAGTTTATAGACAAGCCCATGACCAAATCTTTTAGAATACGGACACAAGTCCATCAGTTTCCAGCTTAGTGCTGTTCCCATGCTCCGTGAAGTCATGCTTTGCGGCGGTCCCACGGGGCTTATACAGGGACGACGATTCAATGCGGAGGTTAGGTTTAGTGCGTAAGAACCGCACACTCCCACCTGCACGGTGGCGCCTTTTGAAGGTTCCCCCTTCGCGAATAAAAAAAAAAAAAAAAAAAAAAAAAAAAAAAAACTTAGTACCTATTCAAAAAAAACACACTAATGCTTTGCATAAATACAGGGTTGCCCATATTCGAAGCGCCCATTTTATTTTTAAATAAATCAAAGAAACCACAATTTTTTGTCTGTTCGTCATAAATATCATTTAATTGGGTTCAAGTAGATTTGCTTACATCATTTCTTGAATATGATATCTCGTAAATGGTCGCCATTGGCCTCTACGAAATATTGTGCCCATTTTGCAGCATTTTCCATCGTTTCTTCAACATTTCGATGGGAATGGCGGTTATTTCTTGACGGATGTTGGTTTTCAGCTCTTCTAGGGTCTTTGGCTTGTTGACGTAAACCTTTGATTTCAAATAACCACACAAAAAGAAGTCTGGAGGCGTTAAATCTGGTGATCTTGGCGGCCAATCGAAATCACCATTTTTTGACATCAATCGGCCAGGGAACAATTGCTTCAAAAAATCGATTGTAGTGCGGCTTGTGTGTGGTGGCGCGCCGTCTTGTTGAAACCAGTAGTGCCTGATACGCTTTCGACGAACGATTGGCATGAAAAAATTGTTTATCATATCGCGATAACGCTCTTGATTGACAGTAACTCTGTGGCCATTATCATCTTCGAAAAAGAACGGCCCAATGAGCATTTTAGCACAAACGCCGCACCAAACAGTGACTTTTGCATCGTGAAGAGGAACTTCTTGAATCTCTTGTGGATTTTCAGTGGTATAAATACGGCAATTTTGTTTGTTTACCGTTCCGTTCAACTGAAAATGAGCTTCATCGCTCATGATAATTTTATGCCAAAATTGCTCGTCTTCTTCAGCCATTTCGATGACTCTTTGGGCCCATTCCAATCGACGTGGCTTATCGGTAGGCAACAATTTGCTTACCAATTGAATTTTGTACGGAAACAAATTCAAATCAACACGTAAAATGCGTTGTAAAGTGGATCGGGGAATGCCGAGCTGCTGAGAACGGCGATTTTGGGATGTTGTTGGTGACTGCTCAATACTGGCTCGTACGGCTGCAATATTCTCATCCGATCGCCTTGGTCGCTTTTTATTTGGCCTCTTTGGGTTACCAAGAGTATTACCAGTTGTAAATCTTTCATACAAGCGATAAATTGTTTTCTTGGAAGGCGCACTTTTCAATTTATTTATTTTTTTGAAAGCACGTTGAGTTTTCACTATTGACTTGTTTTGTTGAATGTAAATTTCAACAATTTTAGAGCGTTCGCGTGGCGTGTACTGTTCCATTGTAAACATTTGCTTGGAATGACGCTTCAAACGCGGTATGTCATTAGTCGATTTGGCAACTCTGCGGAAAGTTATAGTGTTGCCAGATGGGCGCTTCGAATATGGGCAACCATGTACATTTAGGAACTCAGCCAACCCTTTAGTCAAACTCCCTACTTGTAAATGTTTTCGGAGATTGAACAAAGCCTTAAAGAAAATACGAATAAAATCGGTAGAGAAAATCACCGCAATCTCGTCCTTTGTGAATCGGAACTAAGGGGCTGTTTATAAATTACGTAACACGTTTAGGGGGGGAGAAGGGGGTTGAACAATTGTGTCGAAGTGTTTACGTCACAACAAAAACATTAACATTAACATTAACATTAACATTAACATTAACATTAACATTAACATTAACATTAACATTAACATTAACATTAACATTAACATTAACATTAACATTAACATTAACATTAACATTAACATTAACATTAACATTAACATTAACATTAACATTAATATTAACATTAACATTAACATTAACATTAACATTAACATTAACATTAACATTAACATTAACATTAACATTAACATTAACATTAACATTAACATTAACATTAACATTAACATTAACATTAACATTAACATTAACATTAACATTAACATTAACATTAACATTAACATTAACATTAACATTACATTAACATTAACATTAACATTAACATTAACATTAACATTAACATTAACATTAACATTAACATTAACATTAACATTAACATTAACATTAACATTAACATTAACATTAACATTAACATTAACATTAACATTAACATTAACATTAACATTAACATTAACATTAACATTAACATTAACATTAACATTAACATTAACATTAACATTAACATTAACATTAACATTAACATTAACATTAACATTAACATTAACATTAACATTAACATTAACATTAACATTAACATTAACATTAACATTAACATTAACATTAACATTAACATTAACATTAACATTAACATTAACATTAACATTAACATTAACATTAACATTAACATTAACATTAACATTAACATTAACATTAACATTAACATTAACATTAACATTAACATTAACATTAACATTAACATTAACATTAACATTAACATTAACATTAACATTAACATTAACATTAACATTAACATTAACATTAACATTAACATTAACATTAACATTAACATTAACATTAACATTAACATTAACATTAACATTAACATTAACATTAACATTAACATTAACATTAACATTAACAATAACATTAACATTAACAATAACATTAACATTAACATTAACATTAACATTAACATTAACATTAACATTAACATTAACATTAACATTAACATTAACATTAACATTAACATTAACATTAACATTAACATTAACATTAACATTAACATTAACATTAACATTAACATTAACATTAACATTAACATTAACATTAACATTAACATTAACATTAACATTAACATTAACATTAACATTAACATTAACATTAACATTAACATTAACATTAACATTAACATTAACATTAACATTAACATTAACATTAACATTAACATTAACATTAACATTAACATTCACTATCATTATCAATTGATTTTATTAACTGTAATTCTTTCAATTTCCAAAACTTTTCTATTGGTTTTCCATCATAAAAGTTTATCGTAGAAGAACGAACAGTTTTTTTTAAGTTATATTGTTTTTGCCGAGTTGAGGGTGAAATTTTTTTTGTTTTGTTTTATTGTGTTATTAAATTTAGTTTATATCAATTATTATAACTTCAGTGTGTGTCACAAAACTTTTTATTGTTCGTTTCCATTTTGTGCTACTTAAGCAACTGACTGGATAATTGCAAGTGATATTGTAATATAATGATATTATTAACCATGTTCTTCATGATAAATAGTTTCACATCGAAGAGGTCATTACTTGAAAAACTCTTCTAGCATGCAGACGACAAGTAGCCAAATCTTGAAGAACGACATTTTGTGGCATACACAGAAAGTCAATGATGTGTCTAAGGAAAAAGATGTTAAGCATTTTAAAGATCTGGTGTATTCATATTTTCATAGATATTGCGAAATATCGACTATACATGGTGTGCGTTATCTCTATGGTACCAATATTAGCTATATTGAGAGGTGAGTTGTAAAGTATTCAACATCTGTCGAACAACTAAGTTATTTTGCATTACTTAGACTTATATGGTTGGCTTTGGTTGTTACTAGCGTTGTACTGACTGGCACAGCCTATGTGCAACTTGCTGAACGCTTTAGTGCAAAGCGGCTGGTGACTGTTGTTGAAGACGCGCAGTATCCTGTCTTTTACATACCATTTCCGGCTGTGGGCTTCTGTACAGCTAATCGTATTAATTGGTTAAAATTTGAGGAGGCCAAGCATGAATTTCTACCAGCTGGAGCTGATAATAATATGATTGAAGTGTTTACCAAGTTTGTCGAACGCATGGAAGCAATGAAATTTGGAAATTTTGGCAGTTTTGAAGAAATTGAAGATGCAAATTTGGAAATGCTGGATTTTTTGAATGTCGCCGAGTTGGCACAGTTTTTAGCACTTAAATGTGAGGATATATTTTATATGGACAAATGTCGTTGGCGAGGTATTCCTTTCGATTGTTGCAAATATTTAACCTTGGAGAAAACGGAAGTGGGTCTATGTTTGACATTTAATTCCTTGTTTGCACTTAATACCAGCATTACTAAGGTGAGTTATAAATATGAAGGCACCTCATTAAAAAGAATTTGTTGGGGTCCGTTCCTCAAAATATTACTTGGTTTATGTTATGAAGATTCCTCAAATATTTCGACTCTAGCCATAGCCATCCGTGAGCTAGAATGGTTTAAAACAACTTCTAAAAACAACAAACAAAAATGGTTTAGCTCACTGGCGGTTAACGTGACAGCCAAAACTTTTTGGGAATCGTCATAGAATAGACCAAAGTTCATTTTTAGTTGGTGGGATCGACACCTTTATTTTCTTTTCTATGGAGGTCGAGGCACCTCAATGTATATCGGTGATTCCATGTCAAAAACTGTTATTTTTTGAAGTGAAACTTTTATAGCCGCGTATAAAACAATACGGTGAGCTAGGGGGGCCGGGGGGAGGAGGGGGGTAAAACCAATGTAAGAAAATTCGCTACTAGTTGTATTAAAACGAAAACATTTGCTATTTAAGAGTTTTAATTTTTTTGCTTCCACTGAGGATTGAACTCACAACCATCAGTTCTGTAGTTGGCTGTTCTAACCACTCGGTCACGGAAGCATATCTAATAGAGTAGCTCGTTCTCAGCTTAGATCAACAATCAGCTCTTCTTTTCTTTCTTTTATGCTTGAATGGAGTCTTAGCATGTATAGCTTTAATAGAATGCACAAAAAGCATTGCCAGATCTTCATCAACTCTCGCTTCAGAAAATTGTAGCATTGGTTTTGACAATTCTGACACTGTGAAAGAAACCATGAACAGTACTATTACTGCGTACTTATGCTCAATATTTGGTGATGTTGCTAATTCTTTTGCAGCAATTTAAACATTACCAACTAGAATGCACTTCTTGCTAACGTAAGAAAAGCATACAAGCGGAGATTGTTAATGAATATGACAAAAAATATTCCTTGCAATTGGAAGGTGAAATGATTGGAAGTCAACATTGTTCTAATGTTGACTAAATTGTTTTATTTGTTTTTTGTTTTTTTCAAAGCTTGCAAGCTAATAATATTTCAATGTAATATATATTTTTCTTTTTAAGGGAATTTTTCGTTTATTAGGCTGCGACGAAAGAAACGACAACAGTGCAGTGTTAGCTGCAAAAACTAACTAGTATTTCAATAAATTAAAATTGATAAAATGAAATATTTCCAGCATATCTACCTATAACCTATCTATATTAGATGGCTGAAATTTTCCAGAAAATATCTTATATACATATTTATATATATTGCTTTGATTTATTTCGTTGATACACACTTATCAATTTTTGTGATATGAGATCCTATTTGTTCCGTATATGACTCCAGTGCATTTTTTTTATCGTTTTTCAAAGTAAGCCTTGCATTGATTGATTTAGAAACAGCACATATTGCAATATTAACGAATGCAACATTGAATCTAAAATTTGTTTTATTCTTAGATCTTTGAATTTACATATAAATACGATATCTTTCGTATAATTCAAATATAGTTTTCAACTCACATTTATTTCGAAATTAAAAAAAAATTCGCATGCTGCGGTTCTTGAATGCACATCTTACAGTTTACAAGTTCTTCCATTACCAATTGAGCTATCAGACTACCTACAATACTTTGGTCTAAAGTAAAATATCAGAAGGTTATGTTGTTATGTTATGCAAAACAAACCAAACAAAATCCAGCTCTTCATATGTTCACAACGCCATCTAGGTGTGCAACTGATTTTGTGCACTCTAAATCGTAATCCAAATTCGATTTGGATGTTGGAAAAACGCGGCTTTTGATGAAAAAAGCGCTTCAAATCAATTTTTGCTATGTTTTTTACGCACAGACAGGTGGCGCTATTTTCTGCATACAGATAAACAGCTGATGTTCTTTTTAAGATAAAAGGTAAAATAAGCAGCGCCATCTAGCCATCATCAAACGGTCAAGAGCTGCTTCTTTTACAGTTCGGCCACAACACTAAAAAACATATAATTGTATCAACTGAATTGATCCAGCTGACTTGCTGGATCATGTGCTGTTTTTGCTTTGCTTGCATATTCGAGGTTATGATCCTGATCTCTCATGAAAAAAACGCAGCTTATGTTGGAGTTTCCTCTATGTAACATATATATACATGTCTGCATCACTTAGCATTAAATATCGTGGCAAATGCAACACAAAATACAATGCAAGTCTTGTAACGAAACATTTTAAACTGTGTAGGCACGGTAAAATAAACTAAAACAAGCACTTGCGGTAGCATAAGGTCAGGGTTTCTAAGCACAAAGCAAAGGTTTAGTGGTCCTTATTACGGTTGAAAGTTTGTGCCTTCTTTAAATTTAAAATATGTACAATCATACCAGCAGTATTTGTTTGTTTTTTAAGAAAAATTAAAAAAAAATTTATATAAATAAAGCCCGAGTTATAATCGATTAATGATTATTTCGAATAAGCAACACATTTTTGTTTGTCATCAATCCTATAGAATAAATTGGAAGATGCATACTATGCTTGCTTGCAGGTTTGTGCGTATTTTGTTCACTTTGATGCAAGGGAGGAAATGGTGCGATGGTAGCACGTTAAAATTGCAGCCGAACTGTACGCGGTTCGATGCGAGTGTGGAAAGGGGAAAATGCAATTTAACCGACACAGGTTTCTGGACACATTTTTTCTTTTTAATATTTATAAATAAAAATGTAATTAACAAAAAAAAAAAAAAAAATAAATAAATAAATAAAACAGGAAGGTCTGTCGTCTGTGCTATGAGGATTGAGCCTGGGCACTACTTAAGGCACTACTAATTCTGCGATCTAATTCTGTACGAGAATATTTAACTTTTGAGTAACTGTCCATTAACAAAAGGTACAATTGATATTTCCCATGATCTCGCCCTGTTGAAAATACTAGTTAGCTTTATAAAAAATAATACAGTTCTTGAACTAATACTGGTATGAAGGCAGACTGCTTTTTAACCATTTGGTTGCACTGAAGGAGGGAATGTTAATAAAATAAATTATCAATCTTCCCAGAAATTCCATTTTTGGGTAAAAGTTTCACTTTTACCGTGCGTAGCGACCACACACATATTTTTTTGTTCCATAATAGATTGAAAAGCTGTCAAATTGAAACTACTAGCTGAAAAATTATAAAATACCTTTAGAAGTAAAAAAAATAAGCTAAAAATGTCATTATTAGTTAAAAATAGAAGTTTTTTTAAAAAATGTAAATGTAAAAATTGTGCAGGCAACCTTTGAAAAATTTGTTCAAAATAGTAGTCAATCTTTGTCCAACGTAAAATTTTTGGAATGTGGAAAGCACCAAAAAAAGGGGTGGGGCTGACCTTGAGAAATGTGAATGAAAGTTTTAGAGGCCAAAAAAATTAAAATTTTTTATTAAAGTGTTGATAAAAAATTACTACCACAAAGAGGAACAATTTAAGATGTCTAAAATATGTTCTGAACATTTTTTGTATTGCTAACGGTGTTGTTTGGACATTTTACTATCATACATGTCCGAATCAAAATATTGATTTTATTAATTTTCCACATTGTTTAGCTTAAAACAAAAAAAAAGTTACAAAAAGAAAATATGCAAATATTTTTACTTTTTTAAGTACTATCGACATGCAAAGTACCAAAGATTTGACATGGAATCACCGATATATGAAAACGAGTTTGTTTACTTGAGAATGAAGCTTTTCTTTCATATAAACCCAAAAGGAACGTGGAGCAAATAAATTCTATCCACAACATAATTCGAAAGCGGGCCAAGGAACTGGTTTGAATGTTGAGATACACTTGGATAAAAAATTTAAAAGACCGAACTCAACCATGGACGATACTGTTTTGGTGAGTTAACTAAGAGCAGAGATTCGAGTAAATAAGAGCGAAAATAAATGTTAAGAATTTGTAATGTTGAAAAAGAAGTATTTTCTGTCAGGCCTACAAATTCAAACTTTCGTTTTATAGAGTTTATATAAACATGCTAATGTTAAAAAAGCTTTGTAATATAAGTGAAGAATATTACTTTTCTGGCCTTTAACTAATGTCCAACTGAATATTCTATTTCGGTTTTGGCCAGTTTCGGCCCTTTTTGACAATAACGGCTGTTCGGCCCCAATACCAAGTTTCCCTTTTACACACTTAATGTGTGATTATAATACTCGTACAAAACTTTCACTAAATTTTATCAAAATCGGTTCAGATGGGTTTTAAGGCGCGTACAATTGACATGTTTCGCCCCATATAAGTTTTATTTTTTTTTTATTAATATACGCACCAGAGAATTGCTACATAAGTATTGAATTCCATATTGAATGTATTTCCGACGTAACCCTACAGGAACAAACTAACTTGTTTTTAAAAACAACTAATTAAAAAACGAACTTAAAATAAACCAGTATATGAACTACTGTGTGAATTATATTAAGGCGGATTAACATTAACTACTCTGATTTTGACATGTTTTACTTGCAAATTTTTATTAGATTACAAGTTTATATATATTTTACCATGTTATTTCATCAAATATTATTAACTTTAGGCCATCAGTAATAGTTTTCAATTGGTTATTTTAAATTAATTAAAAAAATAATTTAAATATAACTAATTTAACAAGTAGTTGAAAATATATGCAGACGAAAGTCAATTGACTTATTTAGCGGACATCACCATACAAAATATGTTAGTTCGTTCTATGGAAAAAAGTTAGAATTTCAACTAGTTGTGGTTGACAAAAAACTACTTTATCAACTACTTTTAAATTAGTTGATTTTCCTACAGGGAAACTTTAAAAACGCCAATACATATGTAACACGTGGTTTTTTATCTCTTTTACCAGAATCCTTTGATTAATGTGTGTAAATTTTAGTATATGTTGGCCTGTGATATTGGGCCTCGTTGAATACTCGCTTATGATATTTATTTAAATTCATCGTCATCTCTTTTGAAAATATGTCTATCTTCCTTGCCGAAATTATTCTTTTTTACTAAATATTATTTTAAAGATTATGATAAAAAAGCCCGATCAATGGACTGGTATTGGCTATACAATTATTCCTAATGCAGATTCTTTTATTATTATACGACCTGATGTAACCAATACTGATAAAACCACTCTACATTTGACCCCAGAACAAAGAAATTGCGTTTTTAAGGTAAAATCACACTGCCAATTACCGTTTTGGGAAGTGATCAAATGAAAATAATTAAAAAATTTTTTTAGACTTATATGCCTTCGATTCACCTTCTTTAGAATGTAATCATTTTAGAATGCAATCATTTCAGTGATTTTAAATCATGTGATTTATATTCATGTCATAATATATTTATTATATTAATGCATTCATTTTTTCAAATCATTGATTGGGACTTGAAATTTCAAATCACAATCAATCAGCCTTACCAAAAAACTAATTTAGTGCTGGCTCTAATTAGTGCCAGCTCTAAAAAGATTTTTTGGCATAAGCTTAACAGAGCCTAAAGCTGCTACTAAATATAAAAAATGACGCTAAAATTTAATATCAGTTTTTAAGTAAGGCTGAATGATTTGAAAAATTGATTGCATTCATTTTTTCAAAACATTGATTGGGATTTGAATGATTTTAAATCACAAATGATTACATTCTTTTACAGCTCTGCTATATAGAACGTTTTCATTTACCACTTCACAGAGTGGGAATTAGCCCCAACATGATATGGAAATTAACTAAAGTTTTATTATAGTGCAAACTTTTTCCAATATTTTTTTGTTTGGTTTGTTTTTAAGGAAGAAAATTTTGTGATCAATAATAGGGTTTTAGTTAGTGGGCAATACCGGCGACGTAATTGTTTATCCATCTGCCATGAGGAGCATGTCATAAAATATTGCAACTGTTCGTTGCCACTTTATTTCTATAGCGATCGCAAGTGTAAGTATTGCATACTCCAAATAGCATTCTAATAGCTATTAATTAATTTTTTTATTTTCACCCAAAGTTCAACAATGCAAGCCTGCAAACTTCAGATGTCTGGCTAAAAATACTGGTAAGTTAAAGTTAAGTTTACTGTTGTTTACTCCGTATATAGGTAGGCTTTTTGTCTTCTCAACGCAGATATCTTTAAAACCGACAAAGTTTTTGAGGAAGGTGTTTTTTACAACTCTGTTCAAGTTGGGATGATGTGCCTTTGTTTTACGGCTTGTGCTTCATTGGATTTTTTCACCTCATTAACCACATTGCCAATAGTTGCGGAGAAATTGTGAGTTGGAGTCATAAAAGAAAGAGCGAAAAAATATCCTTGTCTCTTAGATCCCCAGACCCTGATGTAAAGATCTTCAAAATCGATGTGCATTATCAGTCCGATGTTTGCGTTAAGTATCGCACCAGCTTGGAATTCTCCATTATGGATCTAATTGGTAGCTCTTTTGCATAAAGATTATTTTCTGTTTTTTTTTTGTTTAATAAACCAAAAGTGATATTTTCCAAACCAGCCAACTTTGGTGGCATCTTTGGATTATGCATGGGTGCTTCAATGGTCAGTGCTGTGGAGCTGATATATCATCTAACCATTGGCTTTGGTTTGTACTTGTATGACAACAATTACTGGAGTGCTTTCATGCAAGACTTGAGAAATTTGAGAAGACATTTGCTTCAGCATTGGAAGACTACAGTTTCAGTAGAGCAATCATCTCTCAACTAAGCGTTATACTAAGCTCTATTAAGGTGTAAAGGTGAATGAGCTGAACTAAGTGTTCAACATGGTAAAGGTGTGAAAAAATAACATATTAAAAAATATAACAATTTTAAAAAGAATAATGTCCACACAAAGTACGGATACACCAATAAAATATACACAAAATTAAATATTAACTCACCTGGAAAAATTGTAAGAGACACGGAGTGTTTGGACAGTACTTGTATGATAAAGGCATTAACTGAGATATTAAACTGTTGCACCGATAAAGGTTAAAAAACCACGCGTTTTACTTGGCTTGCACTTATTTATTCACTGTTAGTAGTTATTTTCTTTAATAAAAAGTTCAAAGCATTATAAATCAACAAATATTAAAATTTCTCCTGCCTTTATTTACATAGTGTGTAATAATATGAGTTCAATGAAAGTAAGGCTAAGTTCCTAAATGCATTAATGCAAAGCATCAGTGACTTTTTCTTTGAATTGGTGCTTAGTAGATTAAAAAAAACTGCACAACTAACGCGAGCTAGAAAATAATAATCTAGTTGCGCAGTTTGGTGAAATTAAATTCATTAAATTTAGAATAATTGAAAATTATGATTTGGCAACACAAGCAGCTATGAGTTTGACAGTTTGTATTCAGAGTAATTGCCTGCGATGCGGATGAATATTTGGGAAGACAGCCAGGTGAGGCAACAGCTTGTAATTTAGGTGAACAAATTGTTGTTCAATTGGAACAGCCGTGGAAAAATAGTGCACACAATATTACCACGGACAATTTCTTCACTTCATTGCAACTTGCCAAAGTACTAAAGGAGATTAATCTCAGTTTGGTTGGCACGGTGTAAAAAAATAATCGCTTTATACGAAGGGACTTGCAATTTGATAAGTGTTTGCTTCTGGGTGAATCGAAATTTGCATTCTGCGACGATTCTGTGCTCTTAAGTTGGCTAAGGCCAATAAAAATGTAAAACAACGATGTTACAATTGATCCAGCCGCAAACAAGCTAGAAATAATTCTCAACTACAATTGTACAAAAGGTGATGTCGTACAATGGACCAAATGTTCGGAAATTTACATGTAAGTGGAAGTCGTATCGTTGGCCTTTGCCCTTACTATACAATATGTTGGATGTAATGGTGTTAGCTCTGGATACATCATTTATCGAGAGAATAATCCAACGCGTCGTGTTAATATCAGTCGCCGTACTTATATAAATATACTTGCTCGTGAATTGGCCACGCAAGCCATCAAACTCGTAACATTAAACCCTCGAGTCTTGCAGCATTATCACGTACGTACTGCCATAGAAGCTGTCTTGAATATTCGAGAATAGAAAAGAGCGAAACTCGCACAAAGTTTTCATTGTTTATAAACGGCCAGTGTGCCAGCAGCATATTCAAGCCATTGTCGAATGTGTTCAATGCAACAAATAAAATGTGTTTTTTCTTATTAAATTATTTTATTAAATAAATTATATATCACAAAAATCTTATAAAATATAATTTTTATACATGCTTTATACGTTTTTATATAGTTACCCAGGTTATGAATAAACATTCTCAACATGTAACAGTTAATAAAGACAAAAATAGAAAAACTTCATTTTCTACTTTTTATACTTAAAATTCATAACTATAAGATGTCACGGAAAAGGGTTAGCAGAGTTGATTAAAAACATATTTTTTTGTGTGAAAATAGTGGAAAAGTCACCCCGGTGACTCGTCGGCCGAACTAGGGTTAAGGCTGACACAATTTTTTCTAAGCTTTCAAATCTTTTTTAAAGCTTCTTTATACCACCTTGTTCAAAAAGAAAGGTTCATTTATTGAAAAAAATTTAAGCACAAGTTTATTCATCCAAATCAATATTGTCGTCTTCAAAGTAGTCCCCGTCGGTTGCAACGCACTTATGCCAGCGCTTGATCCAGTCACGGAAACCTTTCTGGAACACGGTTTTTGGTATGGCCTTCAGAGCGTTTACCGATTTTTCCAAGACCTCTTCTTTGCTGGTGAAACGCATTCCTCGAAGCGGGTTTTTGACTCGATCGAACAGGAAAAAATCACACGGAGCCAGGCCAGGTGAACTTGCTGGATGGTTTTGGCCAAAAAGTCACGAATAAGATGAGTATTGTGCGATGGAACTTCGCAGCGACATCTCAAGCCCAATTCATTCTTCAAAATGTTCTGAACGGATCCAATTCATATGCCGACGTCCTCTGCTATCTCTCTAATCTTCAATTTGCAATTTTTGACCAACATTTCTTTGATTTTTTCAACGTTTTCTTCGATAGTCGAACACGATGGCCACCCGGTACGAGGGTCGTCTTCTACTTCGTCTTGGCCACTCACAAATCGCTTAAACCACTTGTTTGTCTTCTGATACGATAGAGCAGAGTCACCGTAACATTTCACCAACATCTTACGCGTATCGTCGCAGTTGAAACCATTCACACAAAATTTGATACAAACTCGTTGCTCAATTTTTTCTTGCATCGTAAAAATCGAAGACACGAAAAAAGTTGTTTTAAAAAAAACACTGTCACTTTACCAAACGTCAACGAGAGACGCTGATATTTGGCAGCCTTTTCATAGACACATGTGGCAACCTACTAAAAAAAATTTCGAATCGGACAGTTAAGTCCGGTTCACAGTGTGAATGAATCTTTCTTTTTGAACACGGTGGTATTTCAAGTGCAGATATGCAGTTTATTAAAATTTTTTTTTTATTTGGAAAATGTCAAAAAACCGTAAAGATTATATGACCAGGTAAGTACTTATATTTGTATAAAGTATGTAATAAATTAAAGAAAAAACACCAAATGGCCATTTCAGCCCTTGCAAGGATTTTGACCGAGCTTCTTATGATCAATTGTGTTGTGTGTGTTGTGAAATGTTTGAACACAAATGATCGAGAACTGGGCCTAAAAGCTTTATGTCGACTCTGAACAGCTTATGTTCTCAAGAAGCTTTTCATGCCAGCTTTTACTCTCTGAGGTTTGCCATTGCCTGCAGAGTGGTGTCGGCAGAACAGAAAATTTAATTCAATTGAAAAATCTTTCTGTGTCAGGTGGGATTTGAACCAGGGTTCTCTGGCGTATGGGTCACACACTCTACCCTCTAAGCCTCGACCGCCACTATGTAATAAATATGTGAGCCTAAATATTGTGTCATTTATTGCTATCAATCAAAAGGCATATAAATGACAAAATATTTTAAGAACTACACAAAAAAGTAAAAAAATAAACGAAATTACCATTTCAGCCCTTGTAAGGTCTTTGACCGAGCTTCTTATGGTCAATTGTGTTGTGTGTTTGTTGTGAAATGTTTGAACACAAATGATCGAGAACTTGACCTACATGTTTTATACCCACTTCAAACGGCTTATGTTCTCAAGAAGATATTCATGACAGTTTTTACTCTCTGAGGTCTGCAATTGTCTGCAGAGAGGTGGCGGCCGAACAGAAAAATTAATATAATTAAAAAAAATTCCTGTGTCAGGTGGGATTCGAACCAGGGCTATCTGGCCTATGGGCCACACACTCTACCCACTGCACCACGGCTGCCGCTTCCAAAATCAACCACTTTTTATTTCAGACTAGTTTAACGGTTCTTATATAAAAATTACTACATAATAATTGCAATATTGGAAATTTTATTAAAATTAATAAAATTAACAGGGAACACCACGAGGAGGTTTGAGTCGACTTGGGACGATTTCGACATGGATAATGCTGGCCTCGCCAGGTTGAAGCAGTCAGACACATTGCCATGTGAAGGCTTGCCGCCTAACATAGCTTTTATTCGCTATGCCCTGTCTCAAAGTAATAAATGATCAGTTCATTGCAGCTGGACTGGGCAAATATGGACTTTTTCCAATCTCGGGATTTTTGGATCAAAAAAATTTTTTTTTAATTAGTAGAAATAAACACTAAGGGAAATAAAGAATGTTAAACTTATTCGCGACCGTGCATATATTGTGTTTAAATATTTACATGAACAAATCGAATATTTTCTATGCAACGCGTTTTTGCTGTGTATTTAAATATGAGTAAGAAAATTTAATTTGATTTTAGCTAAACTTGCTATTATTAGTTATTAAAAAATAGATTTTTCAATTGAGTTGTGGCTTACTGGTTGAGGTGCTTGCATTGTAAGCGAGGAAGCCCAGGTTCGAGTCCGCGGCAGGCACAATGTTTTTCGTTTTTCTGTTTTGTTTTAAAATTTTTCTGTTATAAGATGTTATAAACCAATTTTTCCAATTAATTTGTGGCGGCCGTGGCATACTGGTTAAAGTGCATGGCTTGTAAGCAGAGCAGCCCAGGTTCAAGCCCCATGAGTTATATATTCTAGCTCAAGCTCTATGTTGCTTTCTGAAGAAAACAACCAACAACAGCAACAAAATCCTTTTATAGAGTAGTAATCACACAGCAGACTAGACAAACTATTTTATTGGCCTCTACACCAACTCATCAGTAGCTTTGCATGAACGCGGTGATCCACTTACTTACTACTTAGGTGGCGCTTACAGCCGTAAGTCGGTTTTGGCCTGTTGTAAGAATTTCCGCCAGCCATTTCTGTTTTGCGCTTGCTGGCGCCAGTTGAAAGCTCCAAGTTTGATCAGGTTGTCCTCTACTTGGTCCTTCCAATGTAGATGCGGTCGTTCTCTTCTGCGTTGATCGCCGCTGAGTACCGAATCGAATATTTTCTTTCGCTGGAGCTTCGTCTTCCATCCGCTCAACATGACCTAGCCAGCGAAGCCAGTCGATTTTTATGCGCTTTACTAAGTCGATGTCGGCGTATAGCTCATACAGCTCATCGTTCCATCGTATTCAGTTCGTAGAGTAAATAAAAAAAAACACAGGTGCGTCGTTGGACACACGAGAGAAGCGAAGCTTTTTCGCAGTTACATAGATTTGATAGCTTAATAATTTTGTCTTTTTAATAAATTAAATATAAAATTCAAAAATTTAAAATAACAATATAAATTCCATATATACAGAAAACATATTTACTGCTTATTTTTTAATGTTGAATGTCAAATTTCCACGCCAATTACATATACGGGCATATAATGCCAGCGACTCTCCATTTGAACTCTCCACACATGGTTGTGAACTTGGCTGCACTGAACAAATTTTTTCCTTCAACAGCGTACTACGTAGCGAACAAATCTGTCGAAAATTTTTGAGATTTTACCCCAAGCAAATCACAGAACGAAAAGTAAAAAGCTTCGCTTCAAAAATATATATTAAAGAGTGCACTCGAAACAAAATTTAACAAACATTTTAGGTACCTTGCCGATGTCATGCATGCGTTTGTTAATTCCATAATTATTGATATCATCTATTTTTTTGACACTTAAAAACGCACTTGTCAACGGACTTGTGGGAATTGCTAATTTTCTTCGTACCAACAACACCTCAAACGCATTCACAATACAAACACACCGATGCTGGAGACACCTTGTGGCAAATAAAAGCAAATTTTTGTAAGTTGTAGCATAGCAAATACACAATCCTTCTTCTATTGATAGATGATGACGATCAACTGCAGCATAGCTTCTGTTATAAGTAACATTGAATTAACAACTATTCCTTACAAGTCTTTGTGGCCTGGTGGATAGTGTATTGGACTATCATTTAAGAGGACACGGGTTCGATTCCCACGGGAACCATAACATATTTTTAGTATTTAATATTAAAGTATTAAATTTTCTTGTTGTAATTAGCGCTAGCAACAAAGAAACCATAAAATTTCCGAGAAAAAATCTGTCTAAAATTTTTCAGATTTCACTCTAAGCAAATCACAGAACGAGGAGTAAAAAGCTTCGCTTCAAAAAGTATAAAAGGGTTAACTTCAGTTTTTTTCCCTACAGTTTATGCATTTATGATAAGAATGGCAAAATAATGTCATTATTGGTTTTGTACTGGATTCCACCATTTTGACAAATTAGAAAAATATATGAGTATTCTTTCAAATTTCGATGAATTCGTGATAGATTGTTACAAGGCGTTTATCTCGGAATTTTAAAATATGTAGATACGGTCTTTTTCCTTATGATGTGATTGATACCTGTGAAACAAATATTAAGCAACGAGAACACGTAATTTACTTTGTTTGTATTGGAAAAAAGAAAACCTTATAAGGATAACATAATTCACATATTTAAATTATTTAATCATATGAAGTATTCATTTATAAAATTTCGTGTCGCAGTTCTGAGATGATTGAGCTTAAATTTGATAACGAGCGCTATCGAAGATTCTCCAACATTCTTTGAAAATATCTATTAAATACGTGACCCTTGTTGAAGTTTTTCCATTATGTACCAAGATAAAATTATTCATTAAATTATTTTTTAATATTTCTGAAATATATTCCTGATTGACTTATTTCTTCTACAAGATACTTTGCCATTTTGCTGCTTAACTTTAAGAATTTTGAAATGTTTTCTTTTCCTGCAACTGAAACGGTATTGCTTTTGTAAGCGCGCATACAAGCCAATGGTGCAATAATAGCCAAGTTCAACAGCACTCAGCAAGGATGCGCCAAGAAAGAGCCCCATGATGCCACCAAAGTTAGCTGCATGAAGAACATCAAATGCGAACCGCAGAATGTTGATCAAATAAAAATGTAATGTGAAAATCAGAAAATTACAAGCATTCTTTACACTTACCCACAAGTTCAGCAAAAGTATAGCGCATGCGTGTGCTATACATGATGATATTGTCCTTTTGATAGTGAATATCGAGATGAACTCGCTTGACACTGTCCGATGCATTGACACTGCAACGTAATTTAATTAATGATGATGTAGAATGAAAGGATTTCAAATTGAAAACAACAACAACAGCAACTACAATAATAACAATACACCATTTATACTTGCCCCTCGAGTGGCACGCTGCTAAAGAAATAATCAAGCATCAGCTGATTGCAGCTATTCAAACAATTGCAGACCATGCTCTCCTTAAGGACATCATCGATAAAATGACTTTCGAAGATATGACTTTCCGCGCTGAGGATATCTTCAGAGGATTAGAGGAAATTATTTAAGTTTAGTGCTATCAAATTCAACGTACCAATGCTAAGCTTACCCTTGTGTTTGTAGATACACTCGAAATCAGTTGGTTTGCATTCAGTAAAGTTATCTGTAAAAACAACAAAATCAGTGTCATTAATGCGCTGCCCATACAAACAACACCTCTTACCGGCTGTATTATTAGGGAACAGCAGACTGATGCTGCAGTTGCAGTACTTAAGCAAATATTCCTGATGACAGCGTGTGCGACAGTTGCCACGCCAGTAGGGTAGACCCGGTATCTTCTTATACAACGGACTGTTGTGTTCATTCTGGAGTAGATTGGGCTATTTAGTCAATTGAAACTTAATTAAGTGTGCCAACTAAACTCACTTCAAAGAGGCACTTTCGTATATCCGGTCCTACGGCACGTGTTTGAATATCTGTCTCTGTAAATTGGAATGTGATGGCAACTTTGGTGAATGTGTTCACATTAATGAAACGAGCATCATTGGACCATTGCTTGGAATGTTTGGCCATGACCTTAAAACCAATTAAATCGAATAAAAATATATGATTAAAATATGAAAAAATAATAATCATATATTTAACTTTTACTTTTTTTAAATCATAAGAATAAAACACTTTTAGTAATGTTAGTTATTTTTGATTTTTTCTAACCTCTTTGGTTTTGTAAAACATTCGTTAACTACTCACATAGACACCATTGCTGCGAACAAATCCTGGGCGCATTTTAGTTTCATCGAGAAGTACTTCAATTTCTAGACCTGAACTTTCTCCAGCTTTAGAATTGTGATAAGGGTAGTATTTATCTTTTTTCTAAAAGTTAAAAATTGTATTTTCTATAAAATCAAGTAGCCTTTGATAAGTAAATTTATATCATGTCATTTATGTCATTTTATGTAAATGAAAAAAATTTATACGATATACATATAACGTATTCTTCTAAAGTATACCCTAGAAATTATCAAGTCCATTAAAGGGTTACTCCCACTAAGAGTGTTTGGATCGCTATTTATAAACATCATATCAGCTATTAAGCGTTTTTCGTAATTATGCTCAACATCAACGATATTAGCTCCTTCGAAATCAAAAGTGTGAATATTTTTGATACAATGATTATAAATAATCTGATCCAAATTTTTGTTGCGCCTATGCTCGTCAATGCGTTTTTTAAAGCTATTTTTGTTTCACTATAATAAATAGCACTACAATTTTTGCAAGATAATCTATAGACTATAACGGTTTTATCCCATTTTTCATTTTCGGGTGTTTACCTAACTTTACAATTCTACCTTCAAGTAAAATTTTTTAACTTTAGGGATGATACAGATATTATAAGAAGAGAGAGATGTTCTTTTTGTGAAAACTTTTATGTGACAGGGAAATTGCTCTATCAATTAGGTTAAAAATGATATTACGTTTTTGTTAACTGGGTGGTTAGAACGAAAATAGTCTGCCAGATGAAGTGGGTTTCTGGAAGCAATCGGTAATTAAATTAGTTTTCGTTCTAATCAAGGTTAAATTCAAAAAATTAATTTTGCCATCGACTTCTAATTCATGTGTGAATTGTAGTTTCTCATGATAAGAATTAAACACATCCGATCACAGTGTTAGCAAAATTTCTTGTGAACACAAAGCAATGTGTCATCAACATATCGAAAGTAAATAAGAACGCAGAACAGTCATATCTCTCTTTTAGCTGTTTTCGACAGCTAACTTCCAAAACTTTCATACACATATCGGCAAAAAAATTGAAAATCGTAGAATCCATTGGGGTGCCAAGGATTTGTTGATAAAATTTGTTGTTAAACATGAAGAAAGTATTGTTAAAAAGAAATTTTGTTATATCCATGACATCGGTATACGGAATGTTGCATCCATTACTCTTACGATTGTAACGTTTATCAAGACTTTGGATCACTGTTACCTTTATCAGCAATGGTAAAAAACAAATCATAGTTATTTTTTAAGAAAATTTTGGTGGCTTTTAGTTTTTTAGCAAACTTTCTGTCTTCTGATGACATTTTGTGGTGAAGGTCTTTATTCAAGAAAATTTTAATGTTTTCACCAATTTTACACGAATATTGTTTTTGGATTCAGGAGTTTTATTTAAAAGTTCTAACGTAGACTCAACATTTTGAACTGTATCGATAGCATCTACTTTTGAAAACTTTGATGCAAAGTTGTAATTTGGACGTAAAGAAACAATATAAATAACATCATCCGGAACATCAACAATACTCACATTATAAAACCATTTATCAACATCAATTTCATCCTGCACATTATTTTGAGCACGCGAAATATTTGCTAATTTTTATCATGTTGAATATCGCTTTTTGTTTTAATATTAATATTATTTTTAATATTAATATTTAATATTAGCAAAGTAGTTGTCGTTATTATCTCAGAAGTCGTTCAAGATACTATTGTCTACATTAGTTTTTTCCAATGATGCTTTCTCTTTTTTAAGGCTGGAGCTTAGGAAAGATATGTGAAAATTTATTTCTTTAATTTCCAGATTTAGCAATTTTTTGATAAAATTATGAAGAGATGTACTGAAAAGCTTACTGCACACTTTACTATGAAAAAATCTGGCACTAAAGGACTCTTTTTTATCGTTTAGATGTTTTGGAAATACATCATTTGTCCTGCATCGTAAAAAAAACTGCCGTTGAGAACAAGATTCCGCTTGTTCTTTAACCTTGATGTTATTGAACTTCCATATTGTTGAGAAACCGAACGAAAGAAAAAGTAATTTTTATACAAAATATAAGCTTTTTATAAAAAAATTAAAATCAAGTTAGAAAATAAGCCAAATCAGATGAAAACCACGCCTACCTCCCATACAAAGTGGCTATATAATAACCGTAAATCTCTAAAAAATCTGCTGAAATTAAAGAAAGTTCTAGAAATTTTCCACATAGGCTTTGATATTTAATGTAGAACATCACTATGATATTTGGCATAATTGGATGAAAACCACTCCTACCTCCCATACCAATTGGCTTTTTTTAAAAGAAAAATCCCTTAAAAAGCCACAAAAATCAAAGAAATGTTTTGAAATTTTGAACATGAGCTTTGATATATAATATGAACCATTTCTATGATATTTGGCAAAATCGCATAAGACCACGCCTTCCTCCCATACAAAGTCACGTCATCAAAAAAGGAATACTTTCGTAACTATATAAAACTGAATGCCATCGTGTCTGTCGTGGCTAAAGACCTCGAATATACTTTAATTCGGGTGCGGGGGGATATTTTAGCTTCGGTACACTGCCACAGCTCCATTCCTTACTAGTTTTGTATGATGTTGAAATAAATGTAAAAAAATTGGTGTACCTAGCATCACGGGAACCCGTGCCGACTTGTACATGTCAGTACTTGTTTATATGGGAAAAAAGTTATAATTTTTTCAAAAAACCCAAATAACTTTTGTACGAGTGTAGATTTTGAAAAAACTGGTTCGCAGTTCTTTTTCAATTTAATTTTTCTTTGAAAACAAGTTAACAAACATGGAAATTGGACAAAAACATCCAGAGTTGTGATATTTTATTTTCCGAAAAATACTCCTTTTTTTCTTGTACAAAGAAAAAATCTAAAAAATCCAAATTTGAAAAAATTTCAATGAAATTTATTTCTTGTAGAAATATTTTCTTAAACTTCACCAAATGGAGATACAAAAAATTGTGTAATTATGTTGAACAATCTTGTCGTTATGATTTTTTTCACTCGAAGTGTACCTATTTGAAAATTTCGGGTTTGAGTATTTTTACAAAAAAAAAAAAATTTCCAAAAATCCAAAATTGCAAAATATGGGAAAACAGAACTTACGATTTAATAATAGACTTGAGCTATTTTCTTCAAGAAATTAAAAAAAAACGATATTCGGAAAAAAAATTTATAACTGTTGAAATTTGTTATTTCGATCACAAAAAAAAATCATAAAAAATCGAACAACATATACATTAGACCGTATAACAAGAACCAACCTATATTTGACCCCGCCTCAATCGTTAGACATTGAAAAGAAATTTCCAAATTTTTTTTTTTTTTTTTTTTAATTGTGAACGAATAAAAAAATATTCAGGGTATGAACACTGGTATTTTTGTTAGTTTTTGTTTCGCTGTTGTTAGTAAAGCATCGTACTCTTATTCTCTTCTTCTATTCTTATATCTGAATAAAACAAAGAGAGTGTAAGAGCAGGTATGAGCAAAACAGAAAAGGGATAGCGGAAATTTTTTTATTCTATACCCTATAGGAACAAACTAACTTGTTTTTAAAAACAACTAATTAAAAAACTTATTTAGAATAAACCAGTATATGAACTACTTTTAATTATATTAAGGCGGCAACTACTCTGATGTTGACATGTTTTAATTGCAAATTTTTATTAGATTACAAGTTTATATATATTTAACCATGTTATTTCATCAAATATTATTAACTTTAGGCCATCAGTAATAGTTTTCAATTGGCTATTTTAAAGTAATTACAAAAATAATTTAAATGTAACTAATTTAACAAGTAGTTGAAAATATATGCAGAATAAAGTCAATTGACTTATTTAGCGGACATCACCATACAAAATAAGTTAGTTCGTTCTATGGAAAAAAGTCAGAATTTGAACTAGTTGTGCTTGACAAAAAACTACTTTATGAACTACTTTTAAATTAGTTGATTTTCCTACAGGGTAGATAGAGAATATATTCCGGGAGGCGAAAAAGCATACTCATGCAGGGCTCTATTAAATAAATTCAGTGCATTTATATATGAAAATTTCTTACATGAAATTAAGCTTAAGTCAAAGAAAAAATACAATTTTATACTCAAAATTTATAATAGGCAAGTAGAGCAAAGCAAATGTGGAATAGTACCCATAAAAAAAGAAAATTATGACCAAAAATTATTATTGGTGACTCTAAGGAAGGGTCATTTTGTTTTCAAGCATCCCAATTAAAAAGTGGTTATCATTTTTACTCTTCTTAGAAACGTGGAATTTTATATTAAAATGTATTCGCTATTTTAAAAATTCTTGGATTGAATTCTTGGAGATATCTGACCCGAGTTCTCGGTTTCGTTACTAATTCGAAACTAACCCGAGTGCGTTTTGTGGTTTATTGCGTATTTGAGTTTTGTTGTAAAATTATTGTTGTGATAAGCCCCGGCGTAATTTGGGATCGTATTTTTAAAAATTTTGTCATCAGTCAAGGAATAACTTATTTTCTTCATACAATCAAAAAATATTTTTCTAAAGTGATGTTTATTTATATTTAAGATTGAATTATTTTTTACAAAAATTTAAATTTGTACATCACTATTTTGAAGTTGACAGCCACAAATTTTTATTCAGCAATTTTATTTTTTATTCAGCATGTCAGTGCACATTTCAGTTTATAGAATCAATTGAAATTAATAGGTGTGCACTTGGAGTGAATATGAAATGTTTAAATTTGTGTACACAAATTTTGTGCACAGTTACGGGATAGAGCCTCAGAACTCAGTGCATTAGAAATAGAAACAGCCACAAACGTTTGCAACATAGGGATATGAATAGTTAAAATATATTATGAAAAAATAAATGTTTTTCTTTTTGGTACCCATAGAACGCATAATAGACTCAAGTATATCACATTTAAATGCAGGTTCTCCGAGAATTTCGAGGGGTTTTAAACCCAAAATGTCCCCCCTGAATCCGCACCTGGCCATCCTTTGTTTCCAATTCTAAGCAAATATCACATTAAGTTCTTACCGGAATGAGGTACGATCTCTAATTATAAATTATAAATAAATATATGGGCTATTCACAGTTTAAACTTAAATTAACAAAGCGTATTTATAGCATTTGTTATTTTTGCAACTGTGAGCACCTCAGTATGTGTTTACTACTACAAGGGTTACTTTAATTTACGCGTGTTTGCGTATTTGCGTTTGCATGCAAAATAACAACAAAGAAAAATACGCTTACGTAAGTTGGCGTAAAAATAACAAATCGTAAATTAAACAGGCCTGCGTACTTAAACTGTGAATAGCCCATTAGTCAAATCCCACATGTGTACCATGCAGAAATTTGAAGAAATTCTGTCCGCTGTAATTAACTAAAGTTATTAACTCTCAAACTTTGACTTTCATTTACTCAAAACTATCGAAGGACACATACGACACTTTATTTCTCAGGCGACGATATGTTATTTAATCCTTTCTACACTGATGAACTCTTATCAATTAGATTTTAATATTTGCAACCTTTTACATTTCAAATAGAATTACTTACATTTCAAACTTTTTATCTAGAGTTTTGACTTAAAAAAATTTTAATGTGTATCGTAAGAAGTTGAATTTGAACATTATTTTTAAAAATTAAAATGTGAATCTAAAAATCTGTTTAGTCTGTATCTTATTATGTTTAAAATTATATCTAATCGTACTTACTGCTCGTTCTTGTTCCTCTTCACCGATCTCCGAATTAAAAACATGACAGAATCCTAACTCCGTACGCTCCAACGTAAAGAGCTCACAACAATTGTAGCCACGTTGACGCCACCAACATTTGCTGCTATCAAAGACTTCTTCACAACTAAAAGTCAGATATTTCATCACCTCTAAAACGTCAACGTTGTTTATAAGCCGCAAATCTTGTCCCCGCGCACTTGCATTGCGCTTGAGAAGTTTAGACAAGCTATTGAATCTGCCGAAACGAAAGTCCTCCAAAGTCTCAATGAACCAGCGAAATGTATTTATAGCCTCTACTGAGGCATTCTTTGGAAGGAATCGCATATGGGCTGTTTGCAATTTCGGCCAGTTGATACGATTGCGCGTGCAAATGCCAATCGCAGGAAATGGTATGAAGAAGACAGGAAAGACCGAATTTGCTATGGTCGTCTGAATGCGCTGCGAGAAATAAAGTTCAGTGAGTTCGAAGTAGACGTAGATGGCGCCAAACGTTGTGGCCAAAATAATAAGAAACCAAAGCATTCTGTGGATGAAAGATAATGGGAAATTCAATTTAGGTGCCTCCACCACCATGTTCAGCGACACTTAAGGCTGCACTATTTTAATATTAATATCCTCATCAGTTTCAGTCGCGTCGCTGTCGCTGCCACTGTTGTTCGTTGTCGCCAAACTTACTTTTCGAATTTCTGCATCTTTGCATCTGTCAGATAGCGCACGCAGTGAATGGATGAGTTGTCACAGTACTCCTTCCAGCAGGGCAACAGGGAGTTTTTTAGCGAAGTTTTGCGTTTTTCATTAAAAGTTTGCAGGTGAGTGCGTTGAAATTGATTGAGTTTAAATTGTTTAAATTCGCTCAAGTTCTGCACCATTGCTCTGTTGAAGCTGTTGAAGGGCAGAAGGAACACCAGCTGACGACACACAAGAAAATCAAGTTCGAAGTTTTGTCTTCAACGCGAATTTACATGAAATGACTGAAGATAGCTTTGAAATAAGTAAAGTTCTGTCGGGTTGCCAGTGTAATGCAACAAGAGTGCTCGCCTTAATGACGAGAATTTTGCTTTAAATAAACAATTTAAGTACACTGTCACTTTGTTGCTCAATCTTGACAAACAATCAGTTTGCGGATGGATGGTCGGGTGGGTATAGGTAAAGGATGAGTAACTAGCTACACTTCAAATATAACTAGCAGGTAAACAAGACCAAAGAGGGTTGCAGTTGTGCACTAATAGGACGTTTAAGTACCCTTTGAAAAGAAGTGAATTTTGAGGTATTTGTGAAAATACAGTTTTATTTCTTAATATTATGAATTACTACGTTAGACGTAAGGTGACGAAAGAAAGTGTTTAGTGAAATGGGTTATACAAGTTTATTATTAAAGTTTTGACTAAAGCATCTGATTGCAAATAAAATTAGTAAAAAATGCAATTTTTAATAAAAATAACAATATTTGAAAAACATGCAAAAACTTTGCTGACCCAAAGTTTTTAAACCTCTGCAGAATCGCATTGCTGGCATTGCTGGGGATCATGTAATCCCAGCTATAAAATTGTTTGTTTTATTTAGATCACAATGATCAAAATTTGCTTTATGACACGAATTAGTTATAAGTTATTTGGAAAATATTAAGTGGAAAGTTCTGCCTCATCCACCGTATTCGCCGAAAATTGGCCTCTTCTTATTACTAATTGCTTCCATAGATGCAGTGCGTAACAGCACTTTAATTCCTTCAAAGAAGTCAAAAATTGGCTTGATAAATGGTTGACCTTAAAAGATGAGCAGCGGTATTGGCCCGGATTCCATAAATTAAGGGGGGACATGCCATTCGCGGCAGAGAAAACAGACCTTTTTTTTTAAATTCATAACTCAGTCAAAACCAAACATTTTTCCGAAATTTTTTTTTTTTTATTGTAGAGAATTGAACAAATTACAAGAAACAAAATTCAAAAAAAATATATTTTTCACTCCAACACGGTTTCGAGATAAACGCGTTCAAGGTTTGTGAACAAAGAAAAAAAAGGTTAAAAATTAAAAATGCGCTCTCACTAATCCGGCTGTAACTTTTGAACCCGTAGGAATTTTTGTATGAAAATTTTTCTTAGAATCTTAATAATATTTACTAAAATACAAAAATATTAAAAAAAAGTCGATTTAAAAAACTGCCAATGTCATGTCCCCCTTTAATTGCAAAAAGATGTGGGAAAATAGTCATAGCTAATGGTGGTCAATACTTTGATTATTGAATTCATTCATTATGTTGTGTTAATAAATGAGTTTTTGAGCAAAATAAAAAAATCAATATTTCATATTCCCACACCTACCTACTATTGTAAGAATAAATATGACAGTTTAAAAAAAAAAAAAAGTTGGCCATTTCAGGATCTGACCCATTCAGGGCTTTGATCGAGCTTCTTTTTATCAATTATGTTATGCGTGTTGTGAAATGTTTGAATACAAATGATAGAATACTGGACCTTTGTGCAGACTCCGAACGGCCTATGTTCTCAAAAAGTTGTACATGTCAGTTTTTACTCCCTGAGATTTACCATTGTCTGTAGAGAGGTTACGGCCGAACAAAAAAATTAATTCAGTTGAAAAACATTCTGTGAGACTCAAATCAGATTCGAGCCTCGGTTCTTTCACATACCAGCCAAGCACCTGAACCAGTATGTCACGGCAGTCACAATTTTTGCACATAATAAAAACTAAGGCAATAAGCTGTTCAATGATACTACCAAATTAAAAGAGAAACTGACTTGCAGAGTGTTACTCAAATTATTATTAGTCCCATATCTCTAGCTAGGACTTAAAACCCTAGAACTCTTATTTCTCATTGTGAATAATGAGCTTCCTCAAGTAATAACTTAGGTATATCCTTTCAGGTTGGTTCCTTCCATCCTTTTTTCTTACTATTTTTAGGGTTAAACTTTACCCAGTTTACTTAATTTAAACTGAGTTATAGCACTTTAAATTAAGAAATAAACCAATGTAACGTTTACGTTACATCGCCACTTCAGGCGATTACGGTATGCTTTGTTAGCATTTGGTAGTCTGTGTGTTTCACATGTATATAATATAGCACGTAGGATACATAGGTGATGCAAGCTTTTATTTTACATACATTAGGGCGTGTCGAACTAAATTTTTTTTTCGATTTCACATTTTAAATGGTCTCAAAAGTTGCACGGGGCTGTCAAGATCTCCCAAAAAAGTTTTATAAAAAAAGATGTTCTTCGGCAAGGACAAAATTGTTTGCTAAGAAAAACATTAAAGAACAACGATCAAAAAATGATTTGATTTTTGTCAGAAAAACAACATATGTCTTACAACAAAAGTGTGTATAGATTTTATATTACATTATTTTGCCAAACACGATTTTTTCAAGCGTTGTCCTGTGTAAAGGATATTCGAAGTTAAAGTTACACTCGAGATAGTACAGAACTTTTGATTGTTATCTAATAATCTAAATTTTGGTGGTATTGATTGTAGTAATTTTTAAACTTTAAAAAAAAAAAAATATAAGATCGGGCAACAGAAGTGGTATCGAAAATAATTTTCTCAATTTAGAATTTTCGAATATTTTTGAACAATACCCTGTCTGAAAGTATACATTTAATTCTTATTTGATATTTTTGAAAAAGTTACTTCCTAGAATGTTGCAAATACCTGATAAGAATTCATATACAATTGTTGTTGAGAAGTCTTTTAACGAAATAAAAACCATATAGGAAATATGAACAAAACTGTTAAATTTTTTGGTTAAAGTAACTTTTTTAAAAATATAAAAATAGAAAAGAGAAACATGTGGTTTTAACCTTTTATTTTTAATGTATACTCTTAGAGAGGGTGTTATCCAGAATACTTGAACAATTCTAATTGAGAAAATTATCTTCGGCACGAAGATTTGCCATTTAATTTATTTATTTTATTTATTTTATTTATTTTATTTATTATATTTATTTTATTTATTTTAGTTATTTTATTTATTTTATTTATTTTATTTATTTTATTTATTTAATTTATTTAATTTATTTAATTTATTTTATTTATTTTATTTATTTTATTTATTTTATTTATTTTATTTATTTTATTTATTTTATTTATTTTATTTATTTTATTTATTTTATTTATTTTATTTATTTTATTTATTTTATTTATTTTATTTATTTTATTTATTTTATTTATTTTATTTATTTTATTTATTTTATTTATTTTATTTATTTTATTTATTTTATTTATTTTATTTATTTTATTTATTTTATTTATTTTATTTATTTTATTTATTTTATTTATTTTATTTATTTTATTTATTTTATTTATTTTATTTATTTTATTTATTTTATTTATTTTATTTATTTTATTTATTTTATTTATTTTATTTATTTTATTTATTTTATTTATTTTATTTATTTTATTTATTTTATTTATTTTATTTATTTTATTTATTTTATTTATTTTATTTATTTTATTTATTTTATTTATTTTATTTATTTTATTTATTGTATTTATTTTATTTATTTTATTTATTTTATTTATTTTATTTATTTTATATATTTTATTTATTTTATTTATTTTATTAATTTTATTTATTTTATCTATTTTATTTATTTTATTTAGTTTATTTATTTTATTTATTTTATTTATTTTATTTATTTTATTTATTTTATTTATTTTATTTATTTTATTTATTTTATTTATTTTATTTATTTTATTTATTTTATTTATTTTATTTATTTTATTTATTTTATTTATTTTATTTATTTTATTTATTTTATTTATTTTATTTATTTTATTTATTTTATTTATTTTATTTATTTTATTTATTTTATTTATTTTATTTATTTTATTTATTTTATTTATTTTATTTATTTTATTTATTTTATTTATTTTATTTATTTTATTTATTTTATTTATTTTATTTATTTTATTTATTTTATTTATTTTATTTATTTTATTTATTTTATTTATTTTATTTATTTTATTTATTTTATTTATTTTATTTATTTTATTTATTTTATTTATTTTATTTATTTTATTTATTTTATTTATTTTATTTATTTTATTTATTTTATTTATTTTATTTATTTTATTTATTTTATTTATTTTATTTATTTTATTTATTTTATTTATTTTATTTATTTTATTTATTTTATTTATTTTATTTATTTTATTTATTTTATTTATTTTATTTATTTTATTTATTTTATTTATTTTATTTATTTTATTTATTTTATTTATTTTATTTATTTTATTTATTTTATTTATTTTATTTATTTTATTTATTTTATTTATTTTATTTATTTTATTTATTTTATTTATTTTATTTATTTTATTTATTTTATTTATTTTATTTATTTTATTTATTTTATTTATTTTATTTATTTTATTTATTTTATTTATTTTATTTATTTTATTTATTTTATTTATTTTATTTATTTTATTTATTTTATTTATTTTATTTATTTTATTTATTTTATTTATTTTATTTATTTTATTTATTTTATTTATTTTATTTATTTTATTTATTTTATTTATTTTATTTATTTTATTTATTTTATTTATTTTATTTATTTTATTTATTTTATTTATTTTATTTATTTTATTTATTTTATTTATTTTATTTATTTTATTTATTTTATTTATTTTATTTATTTTATTTATTTTATTTATTTTATTTATTTTATTTATTTTATTTATTTTATTTATTTTATTTATTTTATTTATTTTATTTATTTTATTTATTTTATTTATTTTATTTATTTTATTTATTTTATTTATTTTATTTATTTTATTTATTTTATTTATTTTATTTATTTTATTTATTTTATTTATTTTATTTATTTTATTTATTTTATTTATTTTATTTATTTTATTTATTTTATTTATTTTATTTATTTTATTTATTTTATTTATTTTATTTATTTTATTTATTTTATTTATTTTATTTATTTTATTTATTTTATTTATTTTATTTATTTTATTTATTTTATTTATTTTATTTATTTTATTTATTTTATTTATTTTATTTATTTTATTTATTTTATTTATTTTATTTATTTTATTTATTTTATTTATTTTATTTATTTTATTTATTTTATTTATTTTATTTATTTTATTTATTTTATTTATTTTATTTATTTTATTTATTTTATTTATTTTATTTATTTTATTTATTTTATTTATTTTATTTATTTTATTTATTTTATTTATTTTATTTATTTTATTTATTTTATTTATTTTATTTATTTTATTTATTTTATTTATTTTATTTATTTTATTTATTTTATTTATTTTATTTATTTTATTTATTTTATTTATTTTATTTATTTTATTTATTTTATTTATTTTATTTATTTTATTTATTTTATTTATTTTATTTATTTTATTTATTTTATTTATTTTATTTATTTTATTTATTTTATTTATTTTATTTATTTTATTTATTTTATTTATTTTATTTATTTTATTTATTTTATTTATTTTATTTATTTTATTTATTTTATTTATTTTATTTATTTTATTTATTTTATTTATTTTATTTATTTTATTTATTTTATTTATTTTATTTATTTTATTTATTTTATTTATTTTATTTATTTTATTTATTTTATTTATTTTATTTATTTTATTTATTTTATTTATTTTATTTATTTTATTTATTTTATTTATTTTATTTATTTTATTTATTTTATTTATTTTATTTATTTTATTTATTTTATTTATTTTATTTATTTTATTTATTTTATTTATTTTATTTATTTTATTTATTTTATTTATTTTATTTATTTTATTTATTTTATTTATTTTATTTATTTTATTTTTTTTTTATTTTATTTATTTTATTTATTTTATTTATTTTATTTATTTTATTTATTTTATTAATTTTATTAATTTTATTAATTTTATTAATTTTATTAATTTTATTTATTTTATTTATTTTATTTATTTTATTTATTTTATTTATTTTATTTATTTTATTTATTTTATTTATTTTATTTATTTTATTTATTTTTTTTATTTTATTTATTTTATTTATTTTATTAATTTTATTTATTTTATTTATTTTATTTATTTTATTTATTTTATTTATTTTATTTATTTTATTTATTTTATTTATTTTATTTATTTTATTTATTTTATTTATTTTATTTATTTTATTTATTTTATTTATTTTATTTATTTTATTTATTTTATTTGTTTTATTTATTTTATTTATTTTATTTATTTTATTTATTTTATTTATTTTATTTATTTTATTTATTTTATTTATTTTATTTATTTTATTTATTTTATTTATTTTATTTATTTTATTTATTTTATTTATTTTATTTATTTTATTTATTTTATTTATTTTATTTATTTTATTTATTTTATTTATTTTATTTATTTTATTTATTTTATTTATTTTATTTATTTTATTTATTTTATTTATTTTATTTATTTTATTTATTTTATTTATTTTATTTATTTTATTTATTTTATTTATTTTATTTATTTTATTTATTTTATTTATTTTATTTATTTTATTTATTTTATTTATTTTATTTATTTTATTTATTTTATTTATTTTATTTATTTTATTTATTTTATTTATTTTATTTATTTATTTTTTTATTTATTTTATTTATTTTATTTATTTTATTTATTTTATTTATTTTTTTATTTTATTTATTTTATTTATTTTATTTATTTTATTTATTTTATTTATTTTATTTATTTTATTTATTTTATTTATTTTATTTATTTTATTTATTTTATTAATTTTATTAATTTTATTTATTTTATTTATTTTATTTATTTTATTTATTTTATTTATTTTATTTATTTTATTTATTTTATTTATTTTATTTATTTTATTTATTTTATTAATTTTATTTATTTTATTTATTTTATTTATTTTATTTATTTTATTTATTTTATTTATTTTATTTATTTGATTTATTTTATTTATTTTATTTATTTTATTTATTTTATTTATTTTATTTATTTTATTTATTTTATTTATTTTATTTATTTTTTTTATTTTATTTATTTTTTTTTTTTTTTTATTTTATTTATTTTATTTATTTTATTTATTTTATTTATTTTATTTATTTTATTTATTTTATTTATTTTATTTATTTTATTTATTTTATTTATTTTATTTATTTTATTTATTTTATTTATTTTATTTATTTTATTTATTTTATTTATTTTATTTATTTTATTTATTTTATTTATTTTATTTATTTTATTTATTTTATTTATTTTATTTATTTTATTTATTTTATTTATTTTATTTATTTTATTTATTTTATTTATTTTATTTATTTTATTTATTTTATTTATTTTATTTATTTTATTTATTTTATTTATTTTATTTATTTTATTTATTTTATTTATTTTATTTATTTTATTTATTTTATTTATTTTATTTATTTTATTTATTTTATTTATTTTATTTATTTTATTTATTTTATTTATTTTATTTATTTTATTTATTTTATTTATTTTATTTATTTTATTTATTTTATTTATTTTATTTATTTTATTTATTTTATTTATTTTATTTATTTTATTTATTTTATTTATTTTATTTATTTTATTTATTTTATTTATTTTATTTATTTTATTTATTTTATTTATTTTATTTATTTTATTTATTTTATTTATTTTATTATTTTATTTATTTTATTTATTTTATTTATTTTATTTATTTTATTTATTTTATTTATTTTATTTATTTTATTTATTTTATTTATATTATTTAGTTATTTATTTATTTAGTTAAACGTAGTGTTCACATATAAGACAAATCTTTTGAATGCAGTAGGAATATGTTATTGAATTAAAACTAACAATCACTATAAAGAAATATTGTGACTCTGGTTTGGTCAAGGCCAGTTCTAAACACGTAAAAGAAACCTTGTTTAGAAAGGGGGGCGTGACACTTTACTGAAAATGCTTTAAACCACTAAAATTATGAAGGAAACAAACAGCTTTTTTACTATTAATACAGGTCATTTTGTGTCCAAGCATCTAGGGAAGTTTTAGGGCTGTTATTATATTAAATTTTTTTCATTTGCAATAATAATCTATAAATAACTCTGATAAGTCTATTATGACACAATTTATTCCATTTAAATAATGTAACTTAAGTCTTTTATAGTCAATTCCGTTTTCATAAATGAAGGCATTACAAATAAAAATGTTAATTTCTTATTTAAGTTATCATTACAGTTTCGGATTATGGAAAAAGTAAGCACTTTTTTAAAGTTAATAACTTGGGCCCTTTTATAGATATTAACAAACATTTTATTTTTTAAAATTTGTATATCCTTGAAGATTGGAAAAAAAAAATTTTCATAATCTGTATGAGTTATAGATGGCGTCAAACCTTGTTTTATTTTCAGTATTAACTTTAAGGTGAAATACCAAAATATCTTGAAAAACTTTAAAAAAACTTAATTAGCAAAGGTAAAAGTCCAAAAATGTGGTTGATTTTTTTTTCCTTAATATTGCCCAAAAGTTTTATTTTTTTTTTTTAATTTTTTTAAGATTTTTTGATTATAACGACTAACCGTTTTAAGTTACAACGATGTAAACTCAAGTTTGGTTTCATTGCTCAGTACAAGGTAAACATATCCGTATTAGTACGACTCCGGTTTAAGTAACCATCTGCTTATAGCGACCTATTTTGTAGATAATTCGTGCGGTTAGAACCACGCGCAATGTGTCTAAAGTTCGGAAGGCTGCGGAAACGCTCGATGTGTTTATTCAAACTATCTTTGATGATGATGTTATGAAAACTAGGACGTCGAGTATATACAATACTGTACAAAGTTCTTACTATCGAACAAAAATTGATCAAAAACAAACTCGAATTACAGACTTTCTACGTTAGTAACTGCATATTTAGTTGCATAGAATGTAGGCTCATACATTGTAACTCTTTGTATATGTTACAGTATGTTTTTAATGCGGAATGTTTAAGTAGCATTAAAGTTTTATGAAATTGGCAATTAATGTTTTATTTACGTAAATGGAAACTTATCTAACTGGACATTTAAATACAAACATCAAACATATACAAACAAATACAAACATACTAAAAAACAAGCTTAATTTATTCGTCCGTTTTGTGCGTCCTCCGGTTAGTACGACCTAGTTTCGCCGTTCCCTTGGAGGTCGATATATCCGGATTCTACTGTATTGCCTAAGAGAATATGTTAATAAAGAGAAAATACAAGGTTTTTTCAAAATCGACCCAGCTCATTCTGAGATTAACTGTCCGCTACCAGATTTTTGAGCACTTCAATTTGACGCCATCTATAACTCATAAAAATAATGAAAATTATTTTTTAATTTTTTTTTCAATTTACAAGGATGTATTAATTAAAAAAATTTATGTTAAAATCTAATAAAGGGCCGAAGTTATTCACTTTAGAAAATTGCTTACTTTTTCCCTGTCCGAAACTGTATTGATACCTTAATATTACAAAATTTTATTAGCTGTTTCCTACTTTTTGACATATTCCTGACTACTATCATTATTGTTAGGTACTTTTTTCTTTTCTTTTTTTTTTTTGATAAATTTATATGCATTGTCAATCACTAAACAAACGAGCTGATTTTACGTCTTTTGAATAATGTAATCAAAAAGCAATTAAATTTGACACCTCAAACCAGTCCGTACACCGCCTCTGTCAACAATGTCCACTTTGAAAGCCTCAATTGCTGCTTTGCTTATGTCAACTTTGGCCAATTTTATAAACTCAACCGAATAGCATATCTAAGCGTTATGAAAAATGTTCGAGAAGGAGAAAAGAGTATTTGGAGAAGCAACAAAACTTAAGGTAAAAATTAAGCACAATCAAAACATCCCTTAAGAAAATATTTGAGCTAAAGCGATGGATGGAAAATGTTTTTAAAAGTAATTTAGCTAAAACTAGCTGAAAATTTGACTTAGGGTTGGTTCGTAGAAAATTTTGGCGTTAAGTTCTTCAGCGTTTATAGCTGCTTTGCTTAGCCAGATTTTGTTTTATTGGCTTATAAGTGACAAAGACGTACTTGCGAGCCAATTCTGAGGGTTGATTTCACTGAAAATAAATTAGTTCATCTAATCGCCATTAACAACTGTGATAGATGCCACCTTGATACCTTGGTACTTTGTCGTTGTTGTCGTGACAATAAGTGTCAAGAGAGTTTCATATAAAAAATTGCGATTTATTTAAAAGGGCGAAATAAAGTTCAAAACACCCCGGTAAAATTACTGAAATTCCGCTGTTTTTGTTTTCTTAAGGTTTAATTAAGTAGACTAATTAATGTTGACTAACACAAAGCTGTTTTAATTTATTTGAGAAACTTTTTGCTTATCTTGTACCAAGCTATGAAGTTTGAATAAAATGTAGCAAAGACAAAAATCTCTTCAGAATTAAATTGTCTTGAATAAAGTACTGTTTAAACAAAATCTGGAAGCACAAAAAATTTTATTAATCTCCGATTCAAGATATGCATATAAAGCACCCTAACTAAGAAAGGGGTGCTTTATTAACAACTAAAATTAACAACTAAAAATTGTTAAATTTTCTAAAGAGAGAGGAATAACGATTTTGTTAAATATAATAGAAATATTTAATTAAGTAAAAATGGTGTGTCATTGTCAAGAAAATTTATGCAGAAGTGAGTCACGTTGTCGTTCCTTTTTTTTTGTCTATATTTATTATAGTGGAAAAATTAAAATTAGCTTTTACAAATCTTTTGTTGAGCTTTTTTGAAGTGAATACAAAAGTCACTTCACTTGGCAGTAAAAAATTTTAGAGCATACTTTTTGGCAATTTGATAAAACGTTCGCAAGTCGTGCTGCATATAGTACAGTACGCCGCCATAATATTATGAAGACCATACAAACTCAGACAAGGATGTACATTAGGGTGGGTCAAATTGTTCGGGTGAGAAAGGTGTATAGCAAAAAAAAAAAAAAAAAAAAATCTACACAGAATTGTATGAAAACTTCCCCAAGTACTTTGGGTCTAAAATCAAATGACATTCAAATTTGCACTAGAAAAATTTTTAAAAATAGTGTAGTTTTTTTAAGAAATGCTATTTATTATATGAGAAAAAAAACGACATTTTTCATTAACCCATTTTATACCCTCGGACGATTTTTCGTACACCAACTTTGACGAATTATTTAAAATACTTAATAATATACTATAAGATGTTAATAGGCACCAATGGGAAGGTTATTATTTTGACTGCAAAAAAAAAATGTTCAAGGACACCCCCACCCCCCGCTTCATTTTTAGGGCGCGTGCAAAAAAACACTTACTTGCAAACTAATTTTGAAACATATTTTAAAAATAGAAAATAATTTAATTTCTCTAAAAATAAATTTGGGCCTATTAGAGAATAGACTGAAGTAAACGTAGCACACGTCACCTGATTTTTCGTGGTGCTACCTGATGCCGCCAGGTGTGGTAAAAATGGTGTACGAAAAATCGCACAGTGGTCGCCGACCCACATTCTATGTTTCGACTCTGTGGCTCAGTCACACTTATCGCTTCTATATCTTATCACTTATATTATCACTTTATATCACACTTATCAACCGCTTTTCTTTCGCAATTTCTTGCCAGATCAAATAGAATTTATGCTGTGGTGAAAAATTTGCTAACACCTTCGTAAATCAATGTTATTGTTTGCAATGTGAAACTTGCATTTATTTGCAGATTGAATAAAAATATTTGGTTTATAGTAGATTTTTCGTCAAAAAGGTAATTTTTTTAGTATTTTTTAAAATACGTGAATTTTGTGGAATATAATATTTAGAAAAAATGAGTCGGCATCGCTATTTGAATGCTCATGAGCTACAAGCACTAATCGATGGATGCTCGGATGATGAAGCAATTGATAACATTGTACTGTGCTCACCAAGCAAGGTAGATGGACTTACCGATGATGAAGACATCGATGACGAGGTAATGCCAAACATGGATAATAGCAATTTCGTGGAAGTAGCCGAAGAAATTCAAATTGAGACGACCGAAGACTTTTCTGGGCCGCTAACTAATCCCAATATAAAATCGCCACATACGCTTCGAACTCCACGAACGCAATCATATCCACGAACCACAGCCCAGCACATCCACTGAATGCTCTAATCCAAAAAACACAGACAAAAAAAGATACCGCAGCCCATCAAAAGCAGCACCGGTTGTTCGAAACAAAATCGATAAACATAATAGGTACTATCAAGTATGGCATGATTGCAGGTATTATAATCAGGATAATCAATCGGAAGAGCTTTGCACAATACCTGAAATGAAGCGCTTCATTGGTATTTTGTTGATGTCGGGGTATAGTACGGTGCCACATATTTCCGACTATTGGAGCCGTTAACTCACTTTAGGAAGACAGATCGTACGAAATGCATTGAGTCGGAAGAAGTTCCAAAAAATTAAACAATATGTACAATTAGCGGACAACTATACGTTCGACACCACTGATAAATTCGGAAAGCTTGCGCCATATTTCAAGTTGCTCAACAAAAATTTCATGCAATTTGGCGTGTTCAGTGCACATTTATCAATAGATGAGCAAATGGTGCCATATTACGGGAAGCATTCATCAAAAATGTACATACGCGGCAAGCCGATCCGGTTTGGATTTAAATTGTGGTGCCTCTGTTCGTCGGAGGGATACCTGTACCAGTTTATTCCATATGGGGGTGTTCCGCCGGATTCCCCAAAGATATTGGACTAGGAGCTTACACGGTCTTGCGTCTTTTGTCCGTTGTCGATTATCCAAATCGTCATGATGTATATTTCGATAACTTTTTTACTTCATATTACTTGATGTGCCTGTTGTCGGAGAGGAACTTCTTCGCTACTGGGACGGTTTGCGTCAATCGGTTGGCCGGTGCTTCTCTAAAGACCGGTACGAGAAAATTGCCTTGCGGCGCTATCGATTATACTTTCGACAAAACGAATGACATTCTCATTGTGCGTTGGAGCGATAACAAGAAAATCACCATTGCTAGTAATCACCAATGCATTGATCCATTGGCTAAGGCCAGGCGATACAACAAGGAGCAGAAGAAAAAAATCGACGTTCACATGCCATTGCTAATCGCTCAATATAATCAGCACATGGGAGGTGTTGACCTTCACGATAACGCTGTCTCCAACTATCGGGTGGCCATACGTGGCAAGAAGTGGTGGTGGACTCTATTTGCATCGGGTCAACTCATGGGAAATCCATTGTGTCATCGCCAAACACAAAAAAATCAAACCAATGCCACAAAAAGATTTTAGGGTAGCCGTGACCAGTGCCTTGCTAAAAACGCATGACCCACTTCCCAGTGACGAAGATGATAGCGACGATGCAGATGTAAATATGGTTGGCGATAGTGGTGCTCCCGTCCCCAAGACTACTGGCAGGCACTTGGTTGAGCGAGATCCACTCAGCAAGCACTTGCGTTGTAAGGTATGCCACAAAACTACAATTTACATGGGCTGTAAGTGCAACGTTCACATTCACGCTAAGTGTTTTACTAAATACATAGCCCACAAATAAATTTTAAAATTTTTCTTTGCTTATAAACCTTTTATAAAATTCTGTTATCAACATTCAATAAAGATAACAGCCGATAATAGTATATAAAATTGTTTTATCTCCAATTTCCCCCATCAAATAGAAACTTTTCCTGAAAAACATAGAATGTAGAACAACTACCACTGTACGAAAAAACGTACAGCTGGTAACTTTTGAATGGGTGGGGGTAGGGAGTTAAAATTTTGTTTTTGCAGTAAGGGGGTCAATAGAAGATATCCATGCAAAAGGCATCAAAAACTACTCGCGGGATCGGGTAGGGGTATAAAATGGGTTAATGCAGGGCTTTTTTCTTCTTCATTATTTCAAGCCAAATTTTTGAAACCTTGTTTATTTAAATTTATCCAAAAAATTAAGTTTATAATGTCATTGAACAATCAGTAAACACACAACTTTCTTACGTTCATGTTTAATTTTGTTAGTTTCTTAAGTCCTTTTTATAATCCATTCAAGTACGAATTTCTAGAGTCACTGCTATAACATCATCTCAATTTTTTGCAATTACGCGTCGTGACACAAGCGTTAGCAGCTGCACACATCTCCCAGTTCGCTGAATGTGTGATGGAATCCCTGGATCTGGCAGTAGTATTTCATTAGAATTTATGTACTTCAAGGAGTGCAAGTGTGAGATGCTTGCAGTAAATGGAGATTCAGATAACATGTTGTCATTATCTTAGTCGACTAAATCCATAGAATCTCTGCAATAGAAATTAATTTCGATAGACAAGAAAAAAATTGTATGAGAGGGGGCGTCTATTCACACCCCTCTCCTAGTTATAAGTAAAAGTTTCGGGTTAAAGCGGGTTGGGTACTTAAAGAGGGAGATACTTAAGCGGGTTTTACTGTACTTCAACTGTTAAATTCAGTTTTCGAAAGTGGTCTTAAATCTTACGTTACTATCAGACTTTTAAAGGTATAGAATTTCTTAATAAAACAACAATGTTTTTAAAAAATTTTCAAATGCAAATTTTAATCTCCCGGCGGGAGCTAGGTTTTGATTTTAGACCCATCTTACCCCACCTTAATGTACATGCACAAAAACTCGATGCATGCAATCCAATAATTGAGGAACGACGACTGAAGTGCCAAATGAAAAGTCAAGGGTCAACCTCTAAATCTGATTTCTCGGATTTTCTCAAAAAATTTTCAAAATAAGAGTGGTCTCAAAATTGTATGTTAATTGCACTGTTTCAAGGGACGACCTTCAAATCCTTGGTAAAATTGTCAAAATTGGGGTTTTTGCACATATCGCTTTTTTTCTTTCCTATTTCCGGCTAAAATATCTAAATGCAAATCTTGGTAAGTCCTCAGACAGAATTGTTGCAGTTAGCATCAAATTTTGAGATAACCCCAGTTTTGATAACTTTTCCAAGGATTTAAGTTTAAAGGTTGCCCCATGGCCTTTCATTTGGTTTTTGGATCGTACTTATCCAAGCTGTGTTTGGATACTACGAGCAAAAAACGCACAAAATCACTTAAACGTATAAATTACAATTAACATGCAATTTTGGGACAACTCTTATTTTGAAAAAAAAAACACAGGTGCGTCGTTGGACACACGAGAGAAGCGAAGTTTTTTACAGTTTCATAGATTTAATAATTTAGTGCTTTTTTTTTTTAATAAAACAGCCTTTATATTAAAAAATTTAAAATAACATAAAGTAAATTAAAAAACGCACGTTAATATTCACACTAGTAAATTTAATTATATATCATTAATATTTTATTTCTTTTATTTCGTGCTACATTCATTGTCATTGCAACGCATTTGTGGGCAATTGTTAATTTTTCTCGATGCTGATGACATCTTGTATGTATGTAGCAAGTAGATGCAACATTTTTATGTTATATTTGGATAGCTGCTAAATATTCTGGATATGTAGAAAAGCCAATACGCAATCCTTTTAATATTTAGATTTTTCAATCTGCTGCAACAGAGTTCAGAGTTATACTTTATTAAAACACCGATGCTGGTGATATCTTTTAGCAAGTAGTAGCATGTGGAACATTTTATGTGCAATGTATTTATACATAGAATAGCCAATACACAAGCCTCTATCTATTAAGGGCTTATTGTGATCTACTGCAACATAGCTTTAGTAATACATACTTGATATTGAATCAACAACTGTGCTTAGCAGAGGCTTTTGGATCAGTGCATAGGGTTTTGAACTCCTAATTACTGCTATGCGAGTTCGAATTCCAGCGGAAGATCAAATAAATATTTTTAATGTATTGAAAATACATTTTCTTCTTATAATAGATGCAAGGAACAAAGAAACATCAATTTCTAAGTAAGCCGCTGTCGAAATTAAAAAGTGTCGTTTTTGAGATTTCACTCAAGGAAATCACTTCACTCAAGGAAATTTCCAAGGATTTAGACTTAAAGGTTGACCCTTGGCCTTTTATTTGGTACTTCAATTGTCTTTCTCCGGTAAGTGATTTGCATACAAATAGTTTGTATGTATGTATACCCTCGTCTGAGTTTGTATGGTCTTCATAATATGTAGTATGGCGGGGTACTGTACTTGTCCATTAGTCCCAAACAAATTTCAGAAGTGCATAGTAACGATTTGGCTCAAAACGTATTGTAACATAAATTTAAATTACAAATTTTTGTTTTGCTCTGATTCCATCTTCTTTCCCGAGTTTGTCCACAAAAGCAGAACATTTTTTAAAAATTAAAAAACTACGAAAAAAAAACCGAAATGGCCATTTCAGCCATTGAAAGGACTTTGACCGAGCTTCTTATGATCAATTGTGTGCTGTGTGTTATATAATGTTTGAACACAAATGATCAAGAACTTGAGTTACATGCTTTATGCCGACTTCAAACGGCTTATGCTCTCAAGAAGCTTTCCATGGCAGTTTTTGCTCTCTGAGGTTTACCATTGTCTGCAGAAAGGTGACGGTCGAACAGAAAAATTAATTCAATTGAAAAAACTTTCTATATCAGATGGGATTCGGAACAGGGTTCTCTGGCGTATGGGCCATACACTTTACCCACTGCACCACGGCCGCCGTTAAAAAGAAGTTGTATGAAAAATCTCAAAGGCTGGCTCGGTTTGCGAAAAGATGAGATGGAGCAACACAAAATTTCGTTAATTTCTGATCACATCTTCTAACTCTGAAATGTCCTCGAAGATATAAAAAACTAAATAAAAGAATTATTATAAATTATATACATTTAGCCGAATTTTGATTATATTAAATTTTTTGCCTTATGTCCTTAAAAATGTCCTTTAAAATGCAATAACAATTCGAAATTATAAATATCGTTTTAAATATGGGCCAAATCAGTTCAAAATAGGATATTCTTAATTTATATAAAATTTCAGTTTGATCTTCCTAAATTCGAAGCGAAGTCCGACTATAATTCATGTCTTTAAATTGTTCACACGTCATAACAACGCGCATGCCCTGCTAATCATCGTACTCTACGCAGCATAATTTGCTCATTACAATACCCATATCCTGTTATTTGTCCTCACATTGAACCGAAGTGTCGTGTCGTTAAAGTTACAATAGTTATGGATAAATAACATATGTTCTATTCTTTGTATCTCTCTTATACATTAACTGTAAATTTTGAATCAGCTTTTTATATTGTTTTTTTTTTTAAAAGGGCTGGACTCGCCATTAATTATTATTATATATTCAACAAAATAAAACTAAAAAGCTACAAGATTAAGATCTTATAAGTTTGCGTAAAAGAATTCGACACAATATGAAATAATAACTATATATAAATAATAAATAATATATTAAATAAATGAATATATAATAATATATAAATAAATAACAAATCCTATAAAATCTAAAGTACTGCCTATAGCGAGATGTAACTCTTGCTTTATAGATATTCCACCTCTTTTCCTTGGGCCTGATAAACTTGAAGTAGTATATAAAGCGAAAAATCTAGGATTTATAATGAACTCAAAACTGACTTGTACTGACCACATTAACAAAACGATAGGAAAAATATACGGGACGTTACGCTATCTACGTACTTCTTCGAATTTTTTGCCAACTGAAACTCGGCTCAGGCTTGTTATGCAATTAGTTATGCTACACATCACGTGTTTTATTTTAGAATTATTTTAATTTATTTAATTTTTTAAATTTTAAGTATAATTTTTAAACCGATGTTATACCCATTGAGTACTATAAAAGACTAAGTCTTATCGTACCCCAAATCTAATAATAAATAAAAAAAAAATAAATAAAATAACGCAAATCAAAATTAATAAGTTGTATGCTAAGGTTTAAAAAATACAAACGCACTCAGATTATTAATTAAATTGAAGAATTAATATGGGAAGATATTTTTTGTCTGAACTGTGCCGATGACCTAATTGTTTGCAACTTGCTGGGAAGGTTGTTCCACATACGAATTGCAGTGACAGCGAAAGAGCGTTCCAGAACCATACTTTTGTATCTAGGTAATATTGATTTCAATCCCCTACGTGATGCATGAATTTTAATAACTCTAAAAGGTAACTAGGACAATTATTATGAATAACATTATGTAATTTTATTACATTCCGTAGATTATAGTATTGATCCAGGTCCATACCCATTTCATGTTGCTAGATAATAAGTAAGATGAAATTCCGAGACTCCTAAGCCCTGTATAAACACGCTTTATAGTTGCAGATGTAGCATCAGAACAGCTTAATTTAGAATTTATTTCATATCCAAGATAGTTAATATTAGTTCTGTACGCTATAATAACATCATTGAGGTTAAGTGGAGAAAAATCCTCTTTACTAACAGCTAATCTTAAACACATAATTCCAACACACTTCGAAGGATTAAGCTTTATTTTGTTTCCATTAGACTACCCCTGAATATTATGTAAATCTTCATTTACCCTGAAGACGCAATTTTCAGACAGGCCTAATTGTCTTGAAAAATATATCAACACATCATCGGCATAAAGATGTATGTTGCAATTGATGATAACTTCGGGCATAAAGTCATTTATAAAAAGTGAGAATAAAAGAGGTCCTAACACCGGACCCTGTGGGACACCACAACTGGCTTACAAAGGGCTAGATGAGCCTTGATCTGTGATAAATGTAATTCCATCCTTAAAATAGTAACACATAAATTGCAATGATACATTAGAGAAATTTAACTTATGTTTGAGTTTTATCAAAAGAGTAGGGCAGTAGCACAGAGTCGAATGCTTTTGAGAAATCGTGCATAATTAAAACAAAATTTCTTTTTCACAATCTAATCCAAAACAAGCGTCAGTAGTTACTTTTATGACAGCTGACTCGCAGCTATGTTACGGAAACCTGATTGCCATTTACTAAGCATATTATTACTTACAATAAAAATTTGAATTTGCATGGCAAACATTTTTTCGAGGACCTTAGATAAAAAAGAAAGTATGTGATAGGTCTATAATCTGATGGGCTAGTAGGAATAATTTTATTTAGGAATTGGTAACACTTTTGCAGATTTCTAGGTATCGGGATATTCACTACTGGAAATGCAAAAATTAAATATATTAACCAGATAAGGAAGAATAAGTGGGAGTATCAGTTGTAGAAATTTTGGACATATTTCAAACATTCCCTTTGCCTTCGATTTCACGGATTGAAGAGCCACAAGAACCTCTGTAGGGCTAACTAACGTGAGAATAAAACAATCTTCAATATCCGGTTCTACAAAAAGTGGTATAGAGAAATTATTTCGTCCAAGGGGAGGGCCGATACTTGCGCATATACAGCCATGGACACATAAATAGCACAAATGTCAACTTATTTTTTAAACGTTTCGTTTGAACCTAATAATGCATATATTAACTGTAGTTATTATTTTTTGAGACTCCAGTGTGACGTTGTTTAAAACTCCGAAAGAGATGTACGGTTACTTACTTTTATTTGCTCAGGTCATCTCTTTCTGTATAGGCATGTACGATCTGCTGTGGTCATATAAATAGCACACATGTAAGATGGTGAATAAAAGTTAAAAATATCGGGTGTTTGTAAAAATTGTAGAGTTTTATTCGGTTAATTTCGCCGATTCTAAATAAAATGGGTCGTGGCAAACATTGCACTCCGGGAAAAAAGTCTATAATTGACGAACTAAGTGAATAAGCAAAAAATCATCTGAAATCGCGGATATTCTCAAAATTTCGCTAAAAATGGTCTATAATGCACTCAAGCTGGTTACATCAAATGGTTAAAATAATTTCGAGAATAAGCCGCGCAATCCTAGACGTAAAACCAGCGCTTCCACTGATTTATTGTTCTGAATGACTTTAGTTCGCAAAAGTAAGGCTGATCCTTTCAAGACAGCAAAGCAAATTATGAGGGAAATAAATGAAGAAAAGAACCTAAATGTTGCAAGAAAACTAGTATCTAGGAGACTACATGAAGCTAATCTTTATAGACGCATTAGCCGAAGAAAGCCGCTCTTAACAAAAAAAAATTTAAAGGATCGGTTAGCGTTTGCAAGGGCCCATGTGAATAAAGAAGACCAATTTTTTAAGAACGTGCTCTGGACTGACAAAACCTGACAAAACTAAATTTAATTGGGTTGAACCAGATGGAAAAACTTTTGTTCGGCGCCCCAAACGCCAAGAGTTGAATCTGAAGTATACAAAAAAATCCTTAAAGCATGGATGAGGGAATTTAATGACTTGGGGAGCTTTTTCCTGGCACGGCGTTTGGCCAATTTTTCGTATACCAAGAATAATGGACAAAAATATGTATTTAAATATTCTTAATAACCAGATGGAACCATTTGCATTTGAGAACATGCCTATTAGGTGAATTTTTATGCACTCTAATGATCCAAAACACACAGCAAAGGTTGTGATTGATTGGCTAAAAAAGGAAAAAATAAATATTTTGAATTGGCCGGCTCAAAGCCCAGACCTCAATCCCATAGAAAATTTATTTAATGATGTGAAGGTCAGCATAAGCAACCAAAATTTCGAAATTAAGATGAGTTATGGAGTGGAATTGAGATGGCTTGGGAGTGGAATTGAGATGACGAAGAGTCGGGCTGTTTTGAACAATTCGGGATACAGTACCAAGTACTAGTAAACATATTCGTAAGCTCATTGTAAAATAAAAATAAATCACTATGTCTTCTTTTCAGAATCCAACTTGTGCTATTTATACGTCCACTTCAGCTAAGGAACAATTTCAGATTTTTCATTAATTTTCTAATTTTTAATTCGTAGTTACAAAGTTACTACTGATTTTAAGTTTATAATGTTTAAACTCAAATACCATGAAATAAATTCTTGTTATCCTCTATGTATTTTATTTAAATTTATGTGAAACACCCTACATGTATTTTTGTGCTATTTATGTGTCCACGGCTGTATCTTTAGAAGTAAAAGGACATCCAATACAAGATTTATTTTTTACAATCCCCAATTGCTTAATATTCCTCCATAGTTCCTTGGAGTCAAGACTTGGACTTACTTTGGAGCAGAGATAATTTATTTTTGCAGCCCAAATTAGAGTATTGAATTTATTTTATAGATCTTATGTACTGATTTCTATTATAATCGCAAGGATTACTTTTGCATTTTTTAAAGAACCGTTCCACCTCTCATTTATTTGAATTTTTAAGTCATTGGTAAGCCTTGATACAATTGGAACATACATGTCATACAGTAGATAAACAAAATAATTCAAATTTTTTTTCTTAAAAATCGTCTGTGGGCAAAAAATATTGGGAATTGTTTAGAAATCAAAAAATCTTTATTTATTCTTCTAAATTCATTTCATCCACTTCAAAGTAGTCTCTCCCGGAAGCAATACACTTGCGTCAACGTTTTTTTCAATTTTCAAAACATTTCCAACTGCAAAGTCCTCTTCCGTTATTCCTTCTTCGTTTCGGTTTCTATCTCTGCTATCGATTCCAAACGGTGCTCACGGAGCGGTCTCTTGAGTTTATATTTATATTTACGATATGGGTCGAATATTTGGACGAATTACAATTGCAAAAACCAAGAATTGTCTTTCCACAAATCTGGTCTTTTTTGACGCACACCATTACGCAAACGACGCATAACACCCATAGCATAACTATTATTCTTTGTTGACAGTTTGGCCGCTTGGAAGAAATTTGTTATGCACCACATCACGATAATCGAAAAAAACTGTCAACATGATCTAGATTTTTGACTTGCTTTGACGTGATTTTTTCGGTCTCGGCTCATCTTTGACACGGTTTTCACCCGATTGATCGGCTGTTTCTGGGTTGTAAACGTACACCTAAGTCTCATCTCCAGTTATGATGCGTTTCATTTTGTCTTGATTGTCGGAAATTATTGTTTCACACACGTCAACGCGGCGCTGTTTTTCCATGAAATTGAGCGTTTTTAGCACTAATCGAGATTTCACTTTTCTGAGGCCCAAACGGTCACTCAAAATAGTTTTCACTGATCCTTCCGATATTCCAACAAGGTCAATAAGGTCTCGGACTGTCAATCGATGATTTTAGAGCACCAATCCTTTGATTTTGTTGACGTGTAGCTCATCAGTTGATGTTGATGATCGTCCTGGCCGTGCCTCGTCTTCAACGCTTTCTTGATCCACTTTGAACATTTTGTTCCACTCATAAACTCTTGTTTTCGATAGAGTTTTCTCACTGAAGGCCTTTTGCAACATTTTCAACGTTTCGGCAGCGAAAGTTTCATTCCGCACTCAAAATCTAATGGAACTGCGTTGTTGAATAGTTACAGACATTATAAAAAAATCGAAGAACTCAATTTTAGCTATTCACAAAAGCACGCATAACTCAAACACTAATGAACAGTGACAGTAGTGCTACCTTGAAAATAAAAACCTTTGTTCCTATTGAAATCTCCAAAAAATTTTAATTCAAATTTCCCCGTATTTTTTGACCACAGTTGAGCCACAGTCTGAGCCACAAGGATATTTTTTAAAAAAAAAAAAAAAAAGCGAAATGGCCATTTCAGCCCTTGAAAGGACTTTGACCGAGCCTTTTATGATCAATTGTGTTGTGTGTGATGTGAAATGTTTGTCAAAAGAATTTCAATATTTGATTAGTTTTTAATGCATATTATTGCGACTTATGGATTTTATGACTAACCTTGTTTCTTATTTGCAAGTAAAACCGATTTTATAATCTTTATAAACACTTTTGGAATAGAGTTGCTTTGAATGTAAGCACCTAAAATGCGGTCGATTTGATAATTGAATTAAAAAATTAATTAAATAATAATAAATAGAAGGTTTTGGCAGAAAAAAATAACTATAATCAAGATTTTCTCAAAAGCCTTATGACAACATACTAACAAAATTTTCGTCATAAAAATTCTTAAATTTGAATTAGTTTGAATATTTTGCCGAACGATACGATGAAAAACTTGCAATTTAATTTATTTGTACAGCAGTAACCTTCCTTGGTTGCTAATGAGCTGGAATTTAAAAGTTGCAGTATTTTTATCAACAAGTTAATTTTAAAAATAAGTTTTCGACATCAATAAATATGTAAAAAAAGTCATAATTTTGCCAAAAATTTCTATGATCTGCTGTCGTCTGTCAATCTTTTGTACGAAAGAGTAAGCAAAATATATTACAAAAACACATTTGCTACAAAAAAAAATCGAACATTAACTAATCGCATGGAAAAGTTCAACGAAATGGAAGAAACAACAGCAAGAGACTGATTTTAACCCTAGCAAAATACATGCAACAAAAGGCCAACAAATTAAATTGAAATTTTGTATTATCTTGGAATGTGTCCTTTTTTTTTTTTGCTTGCTCTAATTTTTATTTGGTCGTGTCTATTGCTGGTTATATAATATGAGTATCCGGTTAATGCAAGGCGCTTGATTTTTGTCATTCTATTTTATTATCGTCGCAACTGTGTCGAACACAAAAATCGATTTCCTTGAGACGTGTTCCACTTTCACTACATTTGTTATGTTATTCCCTTTCATATCCGTTCGTTTCAACTGCCGGACATGGACACTTGGTGGGTTTTTACTGTTATATGACGAGGGTACCACTAAATGGCACTCCTCCTTATTAAGCATTAGCGTACTTTGATGCATATGGCTCGAATTTACTTTAAATATTTTTTCAGCAGCAACTCGGCATTGTTATTATACTCGGAATATTCAGCATTATTTTATCGGCAAATATATTTTCTATATTGGGTGTATACTAGGGTAATTCAAGAAAATCGACTATTTTTTTTTCAAAATCCCCTATGAAATAGTTTCTATAAATTAGTAATATAAATTACATGGGAAAAATAATTATTCAACTTCTTATTCTTATCTTATATTCTTATCTTATATCTTTGCGACATTAATCATGTTTAATACGACATTAATCGGAAATGGTTTTCGATTCACAAGCTTATTATCAGTAAAAAAAACTAAACCTATATTTTACACCCGACTTCGCCAAACTCTCCGAATGTGGAAAAAATTTTCAAGATCCCTTTTGTAATAAATATAAAATTTCAAATGATAACCTAGTTTGTTGATAAAACTGTTTTACAATTGAATCAGTGCAACAGTATAAATACTTAGGAATAATAATCGATAGCAAATAAAATTGATATGAACACATCTCATCTCTTAAAGCATATCTCCGGTCTGTGGTTAGAAAATTCTATCTTTTTATTAAAGCATGTTATGCTAGGGTACTGAAAATGTTCTATACGACCTTTCAAAGTTAGCTTATGGCTTAACTTGTTGGGGCGCAGCATATAGCAAAAAATTTTGGCGAATGTAAATCGATTGAAATCTTCCTTTTCTTTATTTTTTTTATTTTATTTCAAAACTTTAAAAGTTATTTTTTTTTTAAATCTTAACACCAGGTTATTTCTTGAAAGTAACAATAGTCAAAGACGAGTTTATAACCTTAACGTTCCATATTACCACACAACTAGCTATCGCAACAGCGATTTCCTATTGTTTCATGTCGATGGTATAACAAGCTACCCAATTACCTTAAATGTTTCAAATATATACATACGTTTTTGTGACAAGTAAAATTTTGGCTTTTTAATTATTATTAGTTTGAAATTAAATGCTTCCTTGATGCACTTATATGGAAGGTACTGTAAAATTATTCTCTTCTTGTCTCTTGTCGTTTGTTTTTTTATTTATAGTAGCTACCACTCTTACATCTCTTTTTCTTTTCTATTTACTTTTATAAACCACCTTTCTTCCGTTTCTTTCCTTTTTATCTTTACAACTGTTTTGACCCCACCCTTTTTCTAAAACTTAGTTATATTGTTGCACATTTATTGCAGTAATTAATTTTGCTTCCAAATGCCACTACCTTTTCTCCTTTTCTTGTTATTTGTAATAATTTTTGAACATGATTTAGTTTACAAGTTTATTTTTATTAGGTAATCATACTTACTTACTTTACTTACTTAGATGGCCGTGACAACCCGTGTCCGGATTTCGACCGACCTCATCAGCTCTCGCCAGGCGCCTCTGCTTTGCGCGCGCCTTCTCCAATCGGATACACCAAGCGCGGTTAGGGCTTCCTCAGCCTGGTCCATCCATCGGAGGCATGGTCTCCCTCGTCGTCGTTGACCAGCGACCCTCGCCTCGAGCACCTTTTTCGCTGGAGCTTCGTCGTCCATACGATGGACATGACCCAGCCAGCGTAGTCGCTGCACAGTTATACGCCGAACTACGTCAATGTCTCCGTAGAGCTCATACAGCTCGTGGTTCATTCGGATGCGATAGTCATCGCCGACTCGAACAGGACCGAAGATTTTGCGAAGAACTTTTCTCTCGAACACCCCCAGAGCGGCTGCGTCAGTTTGCGAAACTACCCATGCCTCAGCGCCATAAAGCAGCACAGGTAGAACGAGCGTCTTGTAGAGTGTTAGTTTTGTCGATCGAGAGAGGGCTCTGGAACATAGTTGCTTACTGAGCCCATAGTAGCACCTATTAGCAATTATTGTTCTTCGCTTTATCTCCAGGCTGATTTCGTTGTTAGTGTTAATGGCGGTGCCAAGGTAAACGAACTCCTTGACTACTTCAAAGTTATAGCTGCCGGATGAAACGTGGGAGTCTAAACGCCGCGCTCCCTTGTTTGTAGACAGCATATACTTTGTTTTACCCTCATTTATCGTCAAACCCACTTTTGCTGATTCCTTTTCGATAGCGGCGAAAGCAGCGGTAACATCTCTCTTGGTTCTGCCAACAATATCAATATCATCAGCGTACGCAAGGAGCTGGACACCTTTATAGAAAATGGTGCCATTACGATGCACACCGGCCTTTCGTACGATCCCCTCCATGATGATGTTGAAGAGATCGCAAGACAGTGGATCGCCTTGCCTGAAACCTCTTTCGGTATTGAAGGTTTCGGAGAGGTCATTTCCTACCTTGACGGAGCTGCGTGTGTTGCTCAACGTCATTCTGCAAAGTCTAATCAACTTTGCAGGTATACCGAACTCAGACATTATTGCGTATAGGCAATCCCTTCTCGGGCTATCGAACGCAGCTTTAAAATCGACAAAGAGATGGTGTGTGTCAATTTGATTTTCGTGGGTTTTCTCCAGGATTTGTCGTAGCGTGAAAATCTGGTCTATGGTGGACTTACCAGGTCGAAAGCCACACTGATAAGGTCCAATCAGTGTTTTTGTAATCGGCTTTAATCTTTCACACAGTACGCTTGAGAGAACCTTATATGCGATGGAAATAAGACTGATACCTCTATAACTAGCGCAGATTGTAGGGTCTCCTTTCTTAAGTATAGGGCAGAGTACACTGAGGTTCCAATCGTCGGGCATGCTTTCTTCTAGCCATATTTTGCTGATGAGCTGATGCATGCGCCTTATCAATTCATCGCCGCCGGTTTTAAACAATTCAGCTGACAGGCCGTCAGCACCCGCTGCTTTATTGTTTTTGAGTCGTTGGATAGCAACTCGAACCTCTTCATGGCTAGGTGGTGATACTTCCACTCCGTCATCGTCGATTGGTGGCACTGCACTGCGCTCTCCATGGGCGGCATTGGTGGAATCGTCGCCAGTAAGTAAATTGGAGAAGTGCTGTCTCCACAATCTAAGCACACACTGTGTATCCGTATTCAGATCTCCATTTTCGTCTCTGCAAGTGGATGCTCCGGGCTTGAAACCTTGGGTTAGACGCTTAACCTGTTGATAGAATTTTCGTGCATCCTTCTTGCCCTGGTATACCTCTAGTTCCTCACGCTCACGCTTTTCCTGCTCTCTTTTCTTGCGTCTGAAAAGGCGCCTCTCTTCCTTCCTCTTTTCGCGGTAGTTTTCTCGCACGGCTCGCGTTGCAGCTGACTGCAGCGTTTTTCTGTATGCGGCGTTTTTTACTGCAGTCGCGATGCGACACTCCTGATCGTACCATTGGTTCCGAGGTTGCGGGCGCCGGAAACCAATGACTTCTTCAGCGACAGCGCGCATGGAGTGGGATATATGCGCCCAAAGTCCACCGGCGTCGTCGAGTCCAGAGGTTGGTTGGTTGAGCTTAACCGAGAGTTGAGCGGAGTAGGCTTCGGCAGTCCGTTGTAATTGCAGCTTAGCGACATCTAGCTTTCGTTGCATTCCTGTGCGTATGTTCTTTGCATTGCATAATCGCATGCGGATCTTGGCTGCAACAAGATAATGGTCGGAGTCAATGTTGACCCCCCGAAATGTACGCACATCTAGAACACTAGAGGCATGCCTTCCGTCGATTACAATATGATCAATTTGGTTTCGCGTTTTTTGATCAGGGGACAGCCAGGTGGCCTTATGGATGTCGAGGTGCTTAAATCTGGTGCTACTAACTACCATGTTTCGTGCCGCGGCGAAGTCGATCAGTCTTAGACCGTTGTTCGTAGAGGTCTCGTGAAGACTGAACTGACCGACAGTGGGGCCAAAGATGCCTTCCCTTCCGACTTTCGCATTAAAATCGCCGAGGACTATTTTCACGTCATGAACCGGAAGGTGGTCATATACGTCCTCAAGACTAGCGTAGAAAGCGTCTTTGACGGCTTCGTCCTTTTCCTCCGTCGGGGCGTGCGCGCAAATAAGGCTTATGTAGAAAAATTTTGCCTTGATGCGGATCGTGGCCAATCTTTCGTTGACAGGTGTGAACCGGGAAACAAGGTGGCGTAGTTTCCGGCTAACAACGAATCCACATCCGAATTCGCGCTTCTCCGCATGGCAGCTGTAGTAGATATCGCAGTGTGCTTGTTTAGAGCAGCCTTGCCCTTTCCATCGCATTTCCTGGATGGCGGTGACGTCAGCCTTTATTGTTTTGAGGGCTTCCGCCAGTTGGATAATGGCACCTTCCCTATAAAGGGTTCGGACATTCCAGGTGCATATCCGTAAATCATTGTCCGTTTTTCGTTTGCGGTGGTCGTCAACGTAATTGGGGTTCTTATCCGAGGCTGGTTTAGTTTTCATTGGGCAGTAGTAATGTGGCGGGACCCAAACCCTGCGCACATTCCATGTTTAAGGTCTATGGATCGACCCGCCGCTCAAATTAGCCGTCAAACTGACGGATGCCAGTTTGCCGTTGCCCAGGGAACACCACTTGGAGGTTTGAGTCGACTTGAGACGATTTCGACATGGATAATGCTGGACTCGCCAGGTTGAGGCGGTCAGACACGTTGCCATGTGAAGGTTCGCCCCCTGTTCCCCAGGTAACTAGGTTAACCCCAGGTTATTAGGTAATCATATTCGATTATAATCATATTCTTAACGAAATCGAAGCAAATATTTCGCAATCTTTCCGATACCGGAATCCGATTTCGTTACGAAATTGTAAAACATATCGTATGAAGGGTTTGACATGACTTCGTAACGAAATATCGTAACGATTTCGTAACGAGTCTTATTGAAAATGTTACGAAAATGTTACGATTTTGTTCAGACAGTTCGAAAGAAAAGAAATTTGACTCTGTTAGCATTTTAATATGTCGTACAAACAGTAGCATAACGAAATTGTATATAAATTCGTATAAAAAGTGAAACTGTTCCAATACTTGCGTAACACAATTGTAACGATTTCTTTAACACTGCTCAAAATAGTTACGAATTAGTCGGAAATTCGACAAAGTCATCAACTATGGTTTGCTGGGACGCTTTATTTGTGCAGTTTTGGTGAATCTACCAAACACCAATTCAAAGAAAAAAATCACTAATGCTTTGAATAAATGCGCTTAGGAACTTTATTCACGTACGCTTCATACATGTTCTGTTAACTTACCTTTCGTCATGCTGGCACTTTCTCTGTAGAACTTCTTCAAAAATTGAGTGAGTCTTCAGATGCGCACGAAGTGTACATATTTGTAGACCCATGCGACCGCAAAACTCCCTCGCTACCATTCCAAATCACTGACTGAGCATCAGCACTTCTCTTACTATTAATTTTTTCATTTATTTTTTATATATTTATATTATAATATGAAGTTCAAATGAAGTTTATCACACATGCTAATAAAAATTTTAAAATATTTTTGAGTAAAAACTTCGAAGCTTCGAATTTTTTTACTGTCAGTTATGCTAAACGAATAATCGAGCATCGAAGTTTCGTAACTTCAAAGTTTTTTTCCTATTATAAGTTTTGAAACGAAGCTTCGAACTTCGAAGCTTCAAATACTTCGAATTTCAAAACTTCGAATAAAAGTCATAGCCCTAATTTTTATCTTAAGTGTTTTAAACATTTTTTGAAAATGTTGATTTGCATTGTTCAATTAAATAAATGCAAATCATAATCATGATCATTTATAAGTTAATTTTGTACTTACTGGAGAATTGTGAATAAAATACATACACACATACATACATACATGCATCATAAACATATCAAATAGGGAAATTGAACACTCTACAAAAATGTCCCTAATCATTTTTCTGATAAATCTACTCTTTCATAAGTTATTCAAATTCAAAGTAAAATGTAGGTTATAATTACACTTTTTTCTCCAGTTTCCGGTAAAATCATTTAAGCTAGTATTAAATATTATAAAATTATCCTTGCAATTTCTACGAATTGTGATTTCCTGTAAGAAAAAGTCATTCAAAATATTCTTTCAAAAATAACTCTTGCTGCTCTCTCTCTATCTCTGTTTGTTAATCGCAGGCCTCTTAAATATTATTTAATAAAAAAAAAAAAGGCTTTTTCATTAATTCTTCCTAGAAATGATGGATTTTTCAGTCAAGCTGTTTTGAAAGACTTGACAAACTTGTCGATTTTGATTTTTAATATATTTTTTTATGGTATTTAATGATGGCTTTAATGATTTTACCGGAAACTGAAGAAAAAAGTGTAATTATTATCAGAATAAGTAGATTTATCAAGAAAATGATTAAGGACATTTTTGTAGAGCGTTCAATTTCCTATAAGATACGTTTCAGTCACTTACATTCGTCAATTGGTTTTCAAGATATAAGAATTAAAAGTTGAAATATAATTTTTCCCATGTAATTTATATGGAAACTAAAAAATCGCGATGCGCGACCTCAAAATATTAATATTAAGAGTTGCAATTTCTACAGGAATCTTTTCTCACCTCCCTAAATCTATTTCACCGTAGATTTTGAAAACAAATAGTCGATTTTTTTGAATCACCCCAGTGTACACATTGAAAACCGAACTTTTTTGGATGAAAATAATGCTTTATTTTAATTAAAGAAATTACATGTTATTGAAAATATTGTCCATCGCTTGCGATCACTTTTTCCCTATTTTATGATAGCAAATGAATTCCGCGTCAGAAAAAAATCTACGTCCTTTGGGGCTACACCTATTTTTGACACCTTGCTCAGCAGTAAAGCGTATTCCAGTGAGGGCGTTTTGCATCGAACGAAATAAATGGTAGTCGGATGGCGGCAAGTCTGGTGAATATAGCGGGTGAGGTAAAACCTCCCAGCCACTATTCTGCAGATAAGTTTTGGCCGGCATAGTAACGTGTGTTCGATCATTGTCATGATGGAAAATTACAAACTCGTGCCTGGTCGAATATTTCGGCCTTTTTCTGTCAATGCTCGCTTCAAACGAATTAAATGTTATCGGTAAAGCTGTCCCGTAATGGTTTGATCTAATTTCAGCAACTCGTAGTAGATCGGTCTCTTCTGATCCCACCAAATACTGAGCATTACCTTTCAGTCATGTATATTCGGTGTTCCTTGTTCGCCGGGCTTCATATACGATTTCCTGCCCTTCGGGTTATCATAATGTATCCATTTTTTATCGGCAGTAACAATTTGATGCAAAAACGACTTTCTTTTGTAGCGATCGAGGCACATTTCATACATGCAAAATAGCCTTTCGATATCACTTGGCGTCAGTTCGTGTGGCACCTAATTTCCTATCTTCTGGATGAATTCTTACGTTTTTAACGCCTTGAATTGGTGTTTGGCATGAGTCTTCACTATGCAGGGTCTCTAATTCTTTGTCTTCAAATTTTTTCATCTGACCAAGGCGCTCTTTGTCATTGATGTTGAAATCGCCACTTTCGAAGCATTTAAACCACTCAAAACACTGAACAAAAAAGTATTCCAACAAATAATGCAAATTCGCTACGAATTCTTTTTTTTAGATTTTTTTAAACATAAACTCGTAATGGGTTCGATACGGATCCGCATCCGTTTTTGTGTACATTGGGAAATTAAGTCACAAATTAGACTTCATGCTGCGAGCTCTTCATTTTTTGAGACTAATTTGACTTTAAAAAAAAAAAACAACATAAAAAAATACCCTTAAAATTATTGGGTTGTTCAAAAAATTAGTACGGTTTTTTATTTAAGGTAAGGATTATTTATTTTATAAATCAAATCAACATATATTCGCCGTTTTGTTTGATCACCATCTCCCATCTCTGTGGTAGCTTCATTATTCCACGCAGGTGGAAGTCTCTACTTTTCTCAGTAAAGATCCTCTCAAGATGCTGTTCGATAAGTGAGATGAGTTTTACAGGGAGCAAAACATATGGTAATCCGAGGGCGAAAGGTCTGGACTATGGAACAAAACCATCTGTACTCCCATCTGTACTCCGGAATTTTTAGAGAGTCACCAAACTCATATGAGGCCTGATGTTAACGTGGTGGAACACCACCTCCTTCCGATTGTCCAGCTCAGGACGTTTCTTTTGGATGGGATCCCTTAATTTCTGTTATTGCTCGCAATAGACTTCAGAATTTTTGGTTCTATTCTGTGGTAGTAGCCCATAGTGGACATACCCCTTCCAACCCCATCAAATTGAGAGCATAACATTCTTCTGGTGATTTCTTGCTTTTGTTTACCTTTCCAGCGGTTCATATTTCTTGAACCGACTTCTTTTTCTGTTGACATTGTTATAGAGTAACTAATTTTTGTCTACCTTAATTAATCGCTTGAGATATGGGTCGCTGTTTTCTCGTTTTATGAGCTAATCGTAAATATCAACTCGACTGACCTTGTGAATTTATTTGAATTCGTGCAAGATCCAGACTTATAATATTTTGATGAAACCAGTGGATTTTAAATGACCATGAGTGCTTTGTAGAATGCTTGATTGTCTCCACTGACGTCTTGATTTGGTCATCCGAGGGCCTACTAGAACGAGGAGCATCCATAATTAAAAAATTTTCTTCATGGAAACAAGCAAACCACTTCTAACATTGTCTTTCCTTAATCACATCTTCGCCATAAACTTCTACTAATTTTTGTCTGACTTCAGTTGCTTTTTGCCTTTTTTGGAGTAAAAGAGCAAAATATGACGTATATGTTCATCAAAGTTGTCTATTTTTAAAATAATTTTTACTCTTAAAGTACTTTTTTCCAAAAAAAAAAAAAGAACGAAAAACTGAATAAATTATTCAGTGATAAACTGATAAATTATTAGCTGTTTTAAATGTAAACAAACAGCTGAGCACAAATAATGACATATACGTTAACATATGATCAATGTATTTTTAAATAAACCCAATAGCTGTATGGTAATAAAATATTTAAAAAAAAATTCCTTCAAAAATTTTATACTTAGTCACTTTGGATTTATCTACGGCTCTCTCCAATGAAAAGATAGATATTAGAAAACTTCGTATAATGCTTCTTTTATTTTCTTAAAATTTTTCAACAGTTCTCGCATGTGTAGCAGTAAGTTTTCCATAAAGTCATTAGCAAAATTGTTGTCTTCTATTCAGGTCTTTTAGAATATGTGCAGCTTTTTCCACTACCAGTAAGAGTAATTTTTTAAATACTTTACTAAAAGTCTTAACTAGTTAGAACACATAATATTTTACAGTCCATTTTGATAGTTTTTACTTATAAAGTATGCTTAATGTTATAAAATTGTACACAAATTTGTATAATAAATCACCATAAATCGTTCAGTCACCTCATCACTTATTTTTATGATAAGCTTTATGAAAATATACATTAACAACATCTATTTGTACATAATCAGCAAAGCATTAACTTGGATGCTTACAATCTCTTGTATAGCACAACAATTTCAAGTCATAGTTTTTTCCCAATTCAACACGTAAAGCATCAACAGCTATCACTGTTGAGAGTGGTTAGCTTAAGTCTGCAAACCAGAATAGCACCTTTACGGAAAATCGTTTAAAATGCAACAGATGCATTTGATGTATGTTAAGCACAGACTCAATGACCTTTCACCACCTTAAAAATAGCAAGAGATGCACTATGCATTAAGCTAATTTGTGCTGGGTATCTAAACAAAGAAGAAATCTGCTGCAACGTGCTAAATCACAAAAACAACAACAAGAAGAACAATAGCGTGAGCAAGTTTTCAATTTGCATATTAAACGTACCGGAAGTGCTAAAATTTTGTTTAATGTTGCCACCATTAGTCAATGTAGTGTTTTGAGATTTGATTAATGGCAGCTTGAAGAAATAACTTTGCAACAAATGATTGTAACTTAAATTTATTCGTGGTCTTCATGCCAACCTTCGCATTGGAAAAAAATTTTGATTTTTTTTTTTTAAAATAATGTAAAATATGTAAAGTGTGTATATGTTGGTTAAAAATTTCAAATCGATATCTTGAATAATAAGAAAGTCAGTGGCGGATCTGAGATAAGCTAGAGGGGGGACTAACAGCTCTATTTTGCTTGTTAACAAGGAATTGAGCTCTTGTTAATTTTATTGTTATGAAATGCTCATATTCTAAAAAATCATTTAAAATTTTAAAGCTCTAAGAAAGGTAAAAGTTCACCACGCGTGGTGAGTATGTGAAACTCACAGCATTCAAACGCTAGCTGTTTTTTTTCGATGAAATTTTATGGTTTATTATATCAGCAAGCAAAATGGAAAATGCAAAGAATTAAGTAATCTCAAGATTTTTTTTATTTAAAACACAAATTTACATTTCTTTAATAGCCAAACAAAGTTTGAGTAATCCTTTTGTATATTTTGATTTTTCATTTCGGTATTTAATTGCATTAAGAGTTGGACAGAAATGAAAAAATAGATAAAGAGATAAATTGAATGAATTATTTTCATTTTGAAGACGTTTTAAATAGCGCCGTCGTTAAATTTTTTCCTTTCTTTGATCTTCTTCATTATCAAAAATTAAAAAACGTTAAAATTCTTCCATTTTTCAAAGTCTTATTTATTTGAATTCAATAATATATTACAAATTATATTATTTTTATTATTTGCACAAAAATTCTCTAGCAAAACACATAAATTTTAAGATTATGTTTTCGTTGTTAAGATACTTTGTGCAATTAACAAAATTGTAACGAAAAGAGCTTTTGAATTTTCACCAGAATACGGAACATTAACAACTTGTTAATATTAACTATTTTGGTAATGTGGTGAGCTTCGTTAAGCTGGTAGAATAGGGCTGCTAGTTAGGAAAAAAAAAATAAATTTCATATGATTTTTATATTACGAAAAAGACTTAACAAAAAATTACTCATACAAAACAAAAATTAATTTTACTTGCATTTACTTCAAGGCACATCTGCGAAATTTAAATTATGTATTGCATAATGTTTATAGCAAGGTTATCATTATATAATTGTACTACAATTTTTTTGTTACGATTTAAAAAATGTGAATAATTTATTTCTTGGTAAACTTTTTCAAAAGAACATAACAAGACCAACCTTAAATTGCATGCTTAAAAAATTAATTTAATAACATATTGTAAAAGTGCACGTTGCATTCGTCAGTTATCCTTCTAGATAAAAGCCATTACCAATCAGTTTTGTGGTCCGAGGGGGGGATAAGTGAAGCGGCTTTCAGGGCTTATTTCCATTATATTTCCAAGACAAAAAATTCTGCAAGTTGGGGAGCTAAAGCCTTTTCAGTCCGTATGTATATCCGCCACTGAAGAAAGTTATAGCCATACTCTATAAACATTAGAGTGGTCCTTTTTTTTTTTTGTTTTTTCGAAAGTAACGAATTACGCACCTGGATTTTGTTCCTTAGCATGACAGAGGTAAACTGTAAAATTTTCAGGAAAAATTATATTGATATCCAAACGTGCCTCAAGCGACCTCTATATGTAAAATCTGATTTATATGGGAAAATAGTGCTGTTTTCCCGAAAATCCCAATTACATTTTTATTCGTTTGAAGTTTCAAAAAAAAAAAGCGCAGTGAAATAACGCCCAAATGAAATAAGTCCCAATGAAATAAATGTAAAAATAAATAAAATAACTCCTAAATCAGAAAATGAAATATGTGCCAAAATTAATGAAATAACTCAAAAATGAAAAATGAAATAAGTGCCAATTTTTTGGAAATTATTTCATTACGAAATAACTCCCAGCTTAAAAAATGAAATAAGTCCCAATGAAATTAGTCAAAAAAAAAAAAAATTAAATAACTCCCAATCGATGTAATAAATCTTTGCATATTTATTAGGTTTAAAAAAAACAAAAAAACAAAAAAAATGATTTCAAAATGTAAAAAATATAAAAAATTTGGTTTTAAAAAAATATGCATATACCGAGAAAAAAGCTTATTTCAAATTGAAAAAAAACCTAGTATAATTTATAAGATGGCGTTGGCAGTTTTCAACCTCCATAGTACTTCATCAAAATGCCTAAGTTTTACATGTTGATTTGTCAATTTTTATTTGGGTGATAAATTCACCAAGTATTTCGTAATTTTTTATACACTACGTTTTTAAAAAAAATTGAATTTCAAAAATATAACTTTTTTTCGGGTCTTGGTTTTATTTTCCATTTTTCTTGAAGCTACCGACCTCTCGTTCTGTGATTTGCTTGGCTGAAATCGGCAACAACACAAAATTTTCTTTTATCAACAACACCGTTTTATTCTTAGAAATTTACGACTTCTCGGCTTTTCTTGCTGCTTGACGTCTAGTCAATTATAAAAAGAACATTAAGTCAAATTAAATATCAAATACAAAAATTTTACCTTCGCATGTCGTTAAGATTCAAACACAGAATCAACCGATACCACTGTGTATGAAGTCATTACACTACTCACTGAGACAAACTCCTTCGTTACACGGAGTGATTTATTCAATATTAATTACAACTGAAGCTATGCTGCAGCATAACAGAATAATTTATTGAAAGATACAACAAATGGCCGACATAGTGCATCTGTTAATACAGCATCTGGCAACATATCTGCATTTATGTCAGCAAGTAGTAGCAAGGCTGCTTGGATCAGTGGGTAGAGCGATGGACTGGCACCTAAAGTGCCAGAATAGATTCCGCACGGCGGCCAAAGAAATTTTTTTTCTTTTTTTTCTTCTCTTTTTGTTGATGAAATGTAATAAAATTTAATTTTATTCACACACACCAATTTATTCACACCAGTAAATATTAACTTGTGTTCTTTAATTTACTTTATGATATTTTTGAATTTAAAAGTGGGTTTATTACAAAAAAAAGCATTAAATTATCAAATCTATCCTTCTCTCGTGTGTCTCTTGTGTGTGTGTCCTTCTAAGCGAGCCATGCTAGTTTTTTTTTAATTTTGTATTTTTGGATTTTATAAATTGAATCAAATATTTTTTTTGGCAAGGTATCGAAGTATGTGCTTTCAAAGCAATGTATTAAAAAATAAATTGCTTAGGTGAATAAGCATAAGTTTATAATTTCCATACAATTCTCTTTACTTAAGCCGACTTAAGTGATTTACCTATTGCTTTTTTTCTCGGTGTAGAGTCAATCACTCCTCGACGACAAATCGGGCACTTAATTTTTTGATGACCTTTAGCCAGGCTTTCGGCCTGCAACTTAGGGACGCACGCACTGCATATTTTCAAATGTCTGCATGGAATCAATAAGACATTGGCTCATTAGGCTCACTAACTTTCTCCTCATCATCCTCTCTTTTTCCTCCATAAATTCCGTTTCTTTAAAGACATCCTCATTCGGTTCCATATCTGTAAAAATGTCATTTTTTGGAAATACCATGGGGCTTAAAAAGGCTGTTGCTGTTATAGCTCCCGACCGAAGCTCTTCGCCGGCTTTTTCAATAAGTTGGGCTTTATCAACGAATTTTTATTTTATGTACGAAATATTTGTTACATTTCACAAAACTGTTCGTTTTTTTTTAGCCTACGAAGGCTTTTTATATGCTACATATGACCGTTTGTACATTGCACAAAAGAAAAAATTGTATATTTTTCGAACGAATTCGTTTCATATACTAAAGAAAATTATTTAATATTACGAATGCTTTTGTACAATGTAGGAATGCGTTTGTTTTATTTCTAGAATCTATTTATACATTGTACCCGAACGTATTCGTAATATTAACTTATTTCATTGGCATATAGAACAAATACGTTCATGCCATGTACAAACGGAATAACATTCATGAAACAAAATTATCAAGTGTACAACTGAATTGCTGTAGTGAATATTCATTTGGGGGTTATTTCATTTATTTTGGGGAATTTTCATTTTGAGCTTACATATTTTTTTGGGCTTACTTTATTTTTTTTTTTTTTTGGGTTATTTCATTTGGACTTTAATCAGTTGATTTTTTCATTGGGTGTTATTTCATTTTGAAATAATCTCCAAGTATTGGGTCATATTCCATTTTCTATTTGGGTGTTATTTCATTGCATTTGGGCATTATTTCATTGAGTTGCTTGGGGCTCATTTCGTTTTCGTTGGGGCTTATTTCATGAATGGTTATTTCATTTGGGGTTTTTTCATTTGGCGTTTTTTCATTTGGGGGTTATTTCGAAAAGCCATTCAATTCAGATGCCTTTACAAAGGTCGACTTTGTCGCTTCACAACTGAGAGGCTGCAGGATAGAAGTGTTTTCAGAGTTTTTGAAGTGTTAAAAAGAATTGAGTAATTTAGGCACATTTCAGGTAAATTAACAATATTACATACATGCAGCAACGAATAACGAAAAAAAAAAAAATTTAAATCAATAAAAAAAGTTTAGTCAGAAAAAACTAAAGTACATTTCAATCACTGATATGTTTAAATGAACAATTTTAAACCTTTAATGGCCATCTTTTTTGATTGGTAGAAAATAAATATATGCTATGTACTTTTTCGTTTCGTTTTCGTTTATGTAACTTTGAATTCTCAACAACTTTTGTTCTTCGACTTTTTTACAGGTCGTACACTTTTTTAAAAGTTTTTTTTTTGATAATTTTTTCAAGAAAATTTATTTAATTTATATATATAATACTTGCGTTGCTTATTAAATACACAATTGGAAGAAAAATAAAGTTTTCGATCGCGGTAACGCCAAATTTTAAAAAAGAAGTATTATCCCGAATATTTATAATTTATCAAAATTTCGTTGTTTTGAGGTGTTATCTCTTGACCAACTAAAACACTTGTCAAACGAGTTAAAAGCATCTGTCTTCAAATCAAAAATTGTACAACAAAATACAACAACAAAATACAACAAAATTAACAAAAATTAAATAGAAAAGATGAGAAAAATATAGTAATAGAAGTGGTTGGTACCTCGCGGTGCCACCAGGCATTTAAGGGTTAAAGAAAATATTTCCAACATTCAGTTTGAGAGAGTTTATAAAAAAATAAGTTACATTTCTTTATTTGATTTTACAAACAGCTATTTCTTTGATTTTAGTAGTAAAAATCAATGTTTGTTATGATTAGACATAATATTCTTAGAGGGAATTTAATCAAAAAAAAAATATCATTTGAAAACTGCACTTTTATTAGCATTATCGAATTTACGGTGCTAACTTCGAACTTATTTTTTGTTGGATTTTTAAATAAAACTCGATTATATTATTCAACATAGTTGACTTCGAGAGCGATACAATGAGTAAAGCGATTTTCAAACTTTTCGATACCACTTTTATAGTACGATTTCTCTTTTTTGTCAAAATAGGCCTCAGTTTCAGCGATTACTTCATCATTGGACTTGAATATCTTTCCAGCAAGCATTCTCTTGGGATCTGAAGACAGGAAAAAGTCGCTGGGGGCTGAATCTGGAGAATACGGTGGGTGGGTAAGCAATCCGAAGCTCAATTCATTCAATTTTGCCATCGTTTTCATCGATTTGTGACACGGTGCATTGTCTTGGTTAAACAACACTTTTGTCTTTTGCAAATGTGGACGTTTCTTGGCGATTTCAGCCTTCAATCGATCCAAAAGTGCACAGTTGGAGATAGTCGATGAATATTATTCCTTTCGCATCCCAAAATACAGACGCCATCACTTTACAAGCCGACTGTTGGGTCTTTGCTCGCTTTGGATTCGGTTCGTCGACTGCTGTCCACCCAGCTGACTATCTTTTGGATTCTGGTGTGTAATAGTGAAGCCATGTTTTATCCATTGTCACATATCGACATCAATTCGTTGTTGTTTTTTGTCGACTGTGAGATCACGCGGCACCCACTTTGCACAGAGCTTTCGCATACTCAAATGTTCGTGTAAAATGGTAAAAAAACTACCATCTGATATCTGATAATCGAAAATTTTAAAAATCCCTTAACAATTAAGGAAGCTCTAGAACGATCTAATGCTAATGAGTGGATTAATGCCATGAAGAAAGAGTACAACTCTTTGATAAATAATAATACTTGGGAGCTTGTAGATCTGCCACCAAATAGACGAGCAATAAAATGTAAGTGGGTATTTAATATCAAGCGAAATGGAGAGGGAGAGATTGAACGCTACAAAGCGCGACTTGTTGCAAAGGGATGCAGTCAACGTTTTGGTCTTGATTATCAAGAGACATTTTCACCTGTTGCAAGATATTCTACAATAAGATTAATCATTGCACTAGCTGCAGAATACGAATTTTTAGTACACCAATTAGATGTCACGTCTGCTTATCTCAATGGTACTCTAGAAGAAGATGTTTTTATGATACAGCCAGATTACTTCTTTAACAGAAAAAATTAAAATAAGGTGTGCAAACTAAAAAAGGCTCTTTATGGACTTAAACAGTCAGGCAGGCATTGGAACGCTAAATTACATAATGTACTAAATAACATGGGATTCAGACAATGCAAAAGCGATACCTGCGTGTATGTAATTGAAAAAAATTAAAAAATTATTTTGGCATGCCCTGATGTGCACATTATAAATTATTTCAAAAACCAACTTGGCCTAGAATGTGAAATTGTGGATAAGGGTGCAATAAATTATTTTCTCGGGATGGAGTTCGAAAGAGAGGGAGATAGAGGAGCTTTCGAAGTGACTCAGCGTCATCTAATAAATAATTTGTTGGAAGAGTTTCAAATGACAGATTGCAAGAAGACATCGACTCCGCTTGACCCTGGCTTGAAATTGCGAAAATGTGAGAAGTGTCCTAATTGCGATAAAATAGATACAAAAACGTATCAGTCATTAATTGAATCGTTGACATACATTGGAATCACCACAAGGCCTGACATAGTACACAGTGTTAGCAAACTTTCGGAATACAATATATCTCCACACAAAGAGCATATGACAGTTGCAAAACATGTATTAAAGTATCTTCACTCAACAGTTGACTTCAAGCTGGTTTACCGAAAAACGGGAAGGGATCTTTTTGGTTACGCTGACGCTGATTGGGGTGGCAACGAAGACGATCGAAAATCGTACACGGGATTTGCTTTCTTCTTAGCTGGTTGCGCGGTTTCGTGGGAGTCTAAAAATCAGACATCTGTCGCCCTGAGTAGCACTGAAGCTGAGTACATGGCTCTTAGTGCAGCGTCGAAGGAAATACTATATCTTCGAAACATTATTGCTGAGTGAGGTTTTAAAAAACTAGTTTCTAAGCCAACGATTTTATTTGGCGATAATCTAAGTGCGCAGCAACTTGCAAAAAATCCAATATTCCATGCCAGAACAAAACATATTGATATTCGAGTCCATTTCGTTCGAGATATTTATGCTGAAAACCTTATAGAATTGCAGTACGTACAAACGGAGGAAATGACCGCGGATATTCTTACGAAAAATTTAACAAAGCATAAACACTTTAAGTTTGTAAACCTATTGGGCATAAAAATATAAATTTGAATTGAGGGATAGTGTTGAAATAAACAGTTCAACATATTATTTTTATAATCTGTTAATATTATTAGCAGCTACCTATATGTAGTAAATACTTTAACTATGTATACATTAACTAAACTTTGTAAATACTTATTATACACACTTAACACATCTTTGTACATGAATTTAACAACAGTTGCTTTATTAAATCTGAACTGAAAAGAAGATCGAGCTTCTCGCTCCTGGTTTTTTTACTTATCTTTGCTAACATTTACAATGTCAGCTAGCTTGTGCACTTTCAATTTGCGATCGGTCATAACCAATTTGTGGATTTTTTTGAATAACAGTCTGATTTAGGCGTCCACTGCGCTTTGCATCATTTGTGTATCATTTCTGGTACGACCACGTTTAAATTCAGCAATACACTTTTCTCGATGGAGAAGGGTCCGGATAATGTTTATCAAGCCATTGTTTGGTTTCCGCTATATTTTTTTCATCAAAAAGCAATGCTTTATCAAAACTCGAAATTCACATTTTTCCATTTTTTTTTTCAATAACAATAGTTGCACACAAAATGCTCTAACTCACGAATCAATTGTCAGATTGTTGCCAAATTTGTATACGTATCGTTTAAAGGCTGGTACTCAATAAAAATCTTATGAAAAAAATGTAGTAACGCCATCTATGTGTCATTCTATGTACTTTTTGAACGTACTGTTATGTGGTAAGGTTAGCAACACTTCTACGAATGTTCATATTTTTGGGTACACTAGTTCCCATAGGGAATTTTCTAATTTAAAAAAGGTAAACTAAAACTCTTAAAATCTTTTTTAAACAGAAAAATCATTAAGTATTCCAATACGTCCTTCTCTATCTAGACAATCAATATATTTTTCGTCGATAATATTAGGGAAACATTTTATAAAGAACACCAAACTATTACCTAAAAAACTTTTATCCAAAATTTGTACTGCTCTAAGAACTGGATTTTTGAAATTCACGCTTTGTATAATTTGCGGACAAATTGTGAAAAAGGACTGTAAACTGTTAAAGCAAAAGTTATTAATTTATTTCAACAGCATGCAATTTATTGCCTTTTAAATATGAAATATGTTAATGTTAAATATTAAGAGATAAATTAATAAATAAAAACAGCTTTTAAAATTTAAAATCGAAGTGTTTTCACAAGAGAGGAATTGTGGAAGTCTTCGGCATAAAAGTGAAGTGAATAACTTCGATCGAAGTGAAAACGGCAACACTGGTATGCAAAGTGCTTCGGCAGTCGACAACTTCGGCAGTCATCGTTTTGATTGACTGAAACATAGCATTATTAGTATAATTGTACAAAAGTTAGAAAGAATAAGCAGAAATTATAAGCGCAAAACGACTGTTTACGAAATTTCAACAACTGCTGCGCAGTTGTTTTCTTTCATTTTTTTCAACATTTTTTGTCAATCAAAACGACGGCTGCCGAAGTTGTCGACTGCCGAAGCACTTTGCAAACTATTGAAACTAGGTTTCTGTTTCTGCTTTTGCTGCGACTATTTGATTTATCGAAAGCACAAGTTGAAGCAGTGATATGCTTTGAAGTTATGCAAACAATTAGTGCCTAAGAAAGCAATAAGCAAAAGCAATAATTAAATTACTGAAATAAACCAGCTGTTTTAACTGTCAAAGCTAAAAAAAAGAAATGTATTTTAATATAAATGCATATTTAAAAAACTTGTGTAAGAAAATTAAGCAATTTTTCGTAAAGTGTCATTTTGGCATCTTGTGCCAAATTAAAAAAATTAGGTACCAATTGAAGCGAAATAGAGCCAAAGAGTGATGCGAGTTTGTGATGTGTTGAAGACTGTTGGACCATTGGAGCTTGTCACACAGCCAAGAAATTGAATTATGGCCGTAAGGCAATGAAACCGATCTAATTGACATCGCAAGAAGGTGTAAATAAATTGTGGCTTCTCGTACTAAAAATTCAAGCTATGAAAAGCTATGCGGTCCACAATACTCCAGTCTCCCTCCTATGCTTGAGACTTATGTACACTTGAATCTTTAATCGCCTTTTACTCAAAACAGAATTTAATAATAAGGTAACCTGCTTGGAGAAAAAAACTATTGGCATAAAACTTTCCTAATTCTGTTCAATAAAGTGTTCTTCTTTTAATAGGTTTAATCACTTTCAGCCTTTAAAATCAAAAATTCCATTTGTAAGAGTCCTAAATTGATCAAAAACTGAGCATTTTACGTCTTTTTTTTTTTGTGAAAAAAAAAATCAAGCAGAAAATAAATATAAGGTCCACTCGGCGAAAAGTGATCAGTCCTAAACAGTTTTTATGTTAATTTTTAAATCTCAAATATTTTTCAATATCTGTTTCAAAAGTTGAGATATACTGGTCACTGATTCCGACTCAAAAAAGGACTTATAAACTTTACCACACAAAAAAAAGCAAATGGATAACTCAGAAAAAAAAAAAAAAATTAAAAAAGTCAAGATTACTCTTCAGATCATATTTTGTATTATACAACAAAAAACATATATTTTTTAACCTTTCCAATCAGAGAGATCCCTTAAGGAGGGACGCAACATTCGCGGCAGAGAAACAGACATTTTTTTAAAAATTCATAACTCAGTCAAAAACAAACATTTTTCCAAATTTTTTTATTATTGTAGAGAATTGAACAATTTACAAGAAAAAAAATTCAAAAAAATGTATTTTTCACTCCAACATGGTTTTATAGAGCTCCAAACTGGCGGCAGAGAAAAAAACGGGGTCTCGTGGCTGCAGCGCTGGGAGTTGCAAAAATTGTCCGATCTGGAAAAAAAAGACTTTTTTAAATCTTAACAAAATTGGTTATTGTATGACACGAGCTTTTTTTTTAAATTTTTTTTAAATTTTTGGTGATGCTCCAAATTTGAAAGTGTGTTTTTTCGAAAAAAATATTGACTTTAAAAATTCATAAAAAATCGAAAAAAAAATTTAAAAAAAAGCTCGTGTCATACGATAGCGAATCAAGTTTAAAAAAATAAAAAAAAAAAAATTTCGTCAAAAAATGAACCCGCTAGTGCCGCAACCAGTACGAAAAACACGATTTCGAGATAAACGCGTTCAAAGTTTGTGAACAAAGAAAGAAAAAAAGGTTACCTTCAATCTGCCATGCCTGCTTCGTAGTGTATGCCTTCGTTATCTTGTGTTGTGCTGTTTCTAATAGTTTTTTGCAATCGTTTAGAATTTTGGGCTTCTTTTGAAGCTGCATATGCCTTCACTCTGGCGCATTTCAAACGATCTGCATCATTTCCTTTTGGAAAAATTCAATGCTGTAGCTCCTATGGTGATACCAAGTAGTTGAAACATTTGCAAATAACTAAAACCCACCCTTCAAGTAGGTACAAAATAACAACCACCAAAAGTCAGGTAGCAAGTAAAACAAGTATATACCAGCTGCCGTACGTAGGTAGCGCAAAAATTAAAAATGCGCTCTCACTAATCCGGCTGTAACTTTTGAACCCGTAGAAATTTTTGCATGAAATTTTTTTTCTTAGAATCTTAAGAATATTTACTAAAATACAAAATTATTAAAAGAAAGTCGATTTCAAAGAACTGCCAATGTCATGTCCCCCCTTAAATAACAGATAAATCGCATTATTAACGATTATGGCGGTGCGCTGTACGCTACAACTGTTATTAATTTGGGACAAATAAATCTTTAACCCAAAATTGTCAACAAACAATTAATCTATTTATTGTTGTTCCTGTTGTTGTTGTTGTTGGTTAATTTATCTTTACTCGTATTTTTGCTCTTGTACATCCGGTGCGTATTGATTGGAGGTTAAGTTAAGCGGTTTTGACACCAGCAAGTTTGCTTTAAGTTATTTTAATTGCATCGTTAGTGACACAAAAAGGATGCCTAACATCGAATAAGTTCCTCTGCCAGCATTACATTGGGTTGCTTTAAGCCCTTATGTTTGGTTAAGTGAAGTTTTTGCATAGATTAATTTTGGTGCGAGATTTCAAGCAATAAATAAAAAAAAACAAAAAATCCTTGGAGTGCCAGAGAAGATCTTTGATATTCAATTGTTAGTGGTGTAATCTTTCTTGCGAACTTCGGAATTATTTCATTTAAATTTTTTGCTCTTTTCCAGTCGACGCTTCAAGTCCCAGATGTGTTCATTCTTGATTTATTTGAGCTTGTCGTAGTGTAAGGTTTTAATTTATTATGCAACCATTTTGACGCTTTGACACGTTCGATATGTTTTTTGTTTGCCCTAAAAGCAAACTTACTTTCATTTAAAGATGGTTTTTTTTTTGTTTTTTTGTTCTGCATCGATTAAGGATGAACGTCAAGGATGAGTGTCTCTGATTTCTTGTGAGGAGATAATAAAAGCATATTTTTTATACAAATAACAGCATAAAGTTATTTTTTTTAATTTTGTGGATATGCTCTCGTATACTTGACAGTTACAATAAGTTTAGCGGGCAATGCGCAGCAATACGCTCGGCGTTAAATGGAAACAATTAGATGTTGTACTGTTTCTAACCTTATTTTTATATTTCAATTAAACCTCTGAGTCACTTTCGATCAGCATGCCCATAATAAGCACCTTGGTAATGAAATTTTTCAACAATGTATACTAGACCTACATTTACACTTAGACCTACTAGAACCATAGACGACTATTGGTTCTCGAATGTTTAAGGAACTCTTAAAAACGGTTTCTTACTTTTCTTTAATTGAAGATTTAAATTGAAATTGAATCTTCTGTATGTTCTTTTTGGTAAAAAACATGGTTTTTTAATGTAACTTTTTTTCACAGAACGCATATCCAAATTAGGTAAAACTAGTAACGGTACGGCAGGGTACTGAAGCTAAAAGGAAAAAAAAGCCCCCCCGCAGCCGTATTGAAGTCTATCAAGGTCTTTAACATGATTATGCATAATCTGCAAAAATATTTGTGTTATACGCTTAGTTACGTATATTTTACCCTTTGCTGCCACATGCAGTAATTTGTAGACTGCTCATTATGTTAAAGAATATATGTGCAAACTTTGATTGGTACTATGTGCAAATTTGGTGAAAAAACGGTGTAAAATAATTTTGCTTAATATCAAAGTGCCACGCCCCCCGTTCAATTCCGCTCAAATTTCTTGACTACCGACTGCTCATTATTCCAAAGAATTTGGAAAATTTGGAAGAAGTCGGACAAAGGCAATAGAAGGAGTTCGATTTAAATTAAAGTGGCACGCCCATGCCTAATTCCGCCCAATTTTTTAGACTTATCACTGCTCATAATTCCAAAGAATATATTTGTAAAATTTGGTTAAAGCCACAAAAACGGTGTAGAAGGAGTTTGATTAGAATAAATTGACACGCCCGTCGTCCAATCTCAACCACTTTTGTATGCTTAAAACTTCTCATTATACTAAAGAATATATGTGCGAAATTTGGTTAACATCGGAGAAGCGGTGTATATAGAGCTAGTCTTAAAATGATGTGCCACGCCTCCTGTCTATTACCGCCCAGTTTTATAAACTTTAGATTGCTCAAATTACCAAGGATTGTGTGTGAAAAATTTGGTTGAAGCCAGACACGCGGTGTAACAGAAGTTCGATTAAAAGTAAAATGCCACACCCACTTTTCTAATATAAAGACTCCATATTAAACCGAAGAATATGTATAAGGGTTGGATAAACGATGTGGGCGCAATTTTACATTTACGAAAGTTTTTATATTTTGATGACGTCATTTTGTATGGAAGGTAGGCGTGGCTTTCATCCGATTTTGCCAAATATCATAGAGATATTTCATGTTATATATCGAAGCTTATGTGCATAATTTCAAGATATTGCTTTAATTTTTGTGGACTTTTAAGAGATTTTACGTTTAGAATAAAGCCACTATGTATGTTAAGTAGGCGTGGTTTTCATCCGATGTTGCCAAATAGCATAGAGATAGTTTATATTATACAGGGAGTTCCGCAATTGAGTGCAACTATTTACGGAGCTGAAAGGTTATGTCGAGCTGAGCAAAAAATTGTATGGGAGGGGGCGGGGGGGGGGGGGGGTATATTTTCACATTCTTAGGAGCTACAGGGTTAATTAATATTGCACGACTTTGGTTTACGTTATTCTTTCTAGCAGAAAACAAACTTTCATAAAACTAATTTTGATAGCTCATTTCAAAAGGCAATGAGATCGATCACCTTTCCAACGATATATCAACTAACCCGACCAATTTAACAGTTACCGAGCTGTGATCATGTGAAGATGAAATCAATCGGTTGAAACTACCAAATTTAACTTTGAGTGCAAATTTTTCAGAATTTCGAGTATGAAATTTTTTTTTAGGTCAATTTTGTAATTAATTCAATTTACTTTTCAATGACACCAAAAATATAAACATATCTTAAAAACTAAAAAAGTTGGCTGTACCAAAAAAATTATACTTATTAGAAAAAAATGATATTATCTACTGCATAACTAATTGTAAAGTCATTATTTATCATTATTTTCAAAAAGGTATAATATTTTTAGTACAGCCCACTTCTTCATTTTTTAAGATATGTTATTGTTTTTATAACGGTTTTGATAACGGTAACGGTTAAGTTGGTGGAGTTTGTTGATATACCGTTGAAAAGGCGATGTCATTGCCTTTAAAATAAATTATGAAAATAAGTTCTATGTTAGTTAGTTTTACTGCTAGAAACAATAACGTGAATCAAAGTCGTGACATTTTAATTAACCTTGTATCTCCTAAGAATGTGAAAATAGACCTCCCCCCCTCCCATACGATTTTTTGCTCAGCTCGACATAACCTTTCAGCTCCGTAAATAGTTGCACTCAATTGCGGGACACCCTGTATATCAAAGCGTATGTGTAGAATTTCAAGGCATTTCATTTGTTTTTGTGGATCTTTAAGAGACTTTACTGTTAAAATAAAGTCACTTTGTATGGGAGGTAGGCGTGGTTTTCATCCGATTTGGCTCATTCTCGAACTTGATCATCATTTTTTAAAAATAAGCTTATATTTTGAATTTCATCGCGATAACTTTAAGATTCCGGCTGTAATCGTCATCACAGACGGACAGACAGACGGACACTCGGAAATCGACTCAGGAGGTGATGCTGATCAAAAATATTTATACTTTTCTATACCTGCCACGCCTCCTCATTGGCGTTACAAACGGAATGACAAAGTTAATATACCCCTTACGCAGTACGCATTGGGATATAAAAATATCCCAATTTTCGTTCTCAATCGAAAGTTGTTACTAAAATTATTTTCATACAATGTGGATCTGTATTCATAAAACTCATTTCCTGTAAATTATTAAATTTCTATATACTGCATTTTCTCCTTTTTAAAATACCTTTGCTCATTTTAACAATTTTAAAAGAAACAATTATTTTTGCATTGTTTTCATTATTTTTTTATCGTGGCCCACAGTGGGCCAGCCAATTCTGTTTTGTGGCCAAAAGTCAATATCTCTGCTTAACATAATGAAAGATGGCTGAAATTTTGTACATGGAGTATATGAAAAATAAACCTTCTAGAGTATAAGAGAATGCATTTTTTCGCAACCACGCCTACCTCTTACACGAAAAAATTTTACGCTATATTTTGTCGCATTGAAGTTATATCAAAATAACTCACGTTTGGATTAACAAAAAGTTATTTTGCCACGCCCACCCAAAATACTTTTTAAACCAAATTTGCATAGCATCAAGAATGAATCGTCGTATACCAATAAATGGTATATAAGTTGTAGTCGGCTATATAAGATCACAGACGAAAATATTTGTAAATCCGCCCACAACCACGCCTACCTCCCATAGAAAACAAAAATTTAAAATATTTTAATTTTTTTTTGTATTGAAGTTATATTAAAATAACTCACTCCAAATATGAAATGCATGTGGGGATTAAAAAAAATTACTACGCCTACCACCCATACTTTTAATACGAAATTTGCATAGCTATAAAATATGTCGTCTACCAATGAAATTTGGTATATAAATTGAAATCGGCTACATAAGGTGACTGACAAAAATATTTGCAAATTCGCCTTGAACCACGCCTATATCCCATAGAACAAAAATTTAAAACGATACTCTTTGGAAAGTAGTATTGTATTTATATGGACAAAAATATTCCTCTCAATAGCCTACAAAATCCAATGTAGTTTCCAGGTTCTACCACGAGGATGTGACAGGATTTAACAGACCCCACATTTTTATTTTTTATTTGTTTGTTTTTAATTTTTTTAATTATGTTTTTAATTGCGTTTATAGTTTTATTGTTTTTTTATTTATTTTTTTTAAATTTTATTTATTATTTGTTTTTATAGTTTTACTAGTAGGACCCAGTGGTCCGCTGCTTCGCCACGGACGTTCCAGCAACCATACTTTTTTTATTTGTGGGCGGTGAAAGGGGTAAAAGCGGTAAAAGAGGGCGTGGAAACATATTTTTGATACAATTGCCGAAAGTAACCATATAAGCTAAATGATCAAATTTTAGTCTCATACAATCGAAGCAGTCGGAAATATTGCATTTTTATTGATTTGGCGATAAAAAAGGGCGTGGTTTAAACTAAGTATGCAATAACCTAATCTAGGACGCAAGTAATACATGTTTGAAGTTTTAGCTTCAGCCGTTTAGATTTGTATAAAAGTCAAATAAACAAACAGTCAAGCAATCAAACAGAAAATGTTTTTTTTTTTTTTTTTAATTAAGATAAAAAAAGATAAAATTTTAACCTTATAAAAATTATATTTTGGCATTTTCTTATTGAAGTACATATCATTAAAAATATTGTGGCATTTAATGCCTTTGAAAGCTTGGGAAACTCCGTGGAATTATCTAATAGAGCTTATTAATATATTCATATTGTAATATTTTTGCATATACACTGAAACTTCATTGCATTGTCTACGAAATTAGAAAATTTTTTATAAAATTTTTGAGGGAATTTTCACTAAAAAAGATATTCCAAAGAATATTTTGGCATGCTACATTTTGGATAGCTTGGGGAACTTCGAAGAACTTTTGAATCAAAATAGTAATTTTAATATTAACGAATGCCATTATTTATCTATTTTAATTTGTATCTATCTATCTAATTTGTTTTATTCTTAGATCTGTGAATTTTCATATAAATACCATATCTTTCATATAATTCAAATGCAGTTTTTACCACATTTATATCGCAATTAAAAAAAAAAATCGCGTGCTGTGGTAATTGAAAACACAACATAATGGTTACAAGATTTTCTATTACCAACTGAGTAACCGGACTATCTATTCTGCTTTTAAAGAAAGTAACGAAAATTGCTGCATAAGCCAGACTTGCAGAATATTCTTTAATGCGTCTGGCTTGTATTCGTCAATAAAAGACTTGCAAAACATTTTTTAACTCATCTGCATTGGTTTCGTCAACATTAAAAAATAAAAAGAACAAAGAAACAACGAAAGCAGTAGAACACGCGATAACCGATAACTCTTCTCTCTTGTATTTCTAGTAACGAAAATTTTTTAACGCGTCCGGCGGCATCGTTACAAAATTTGTCGAATATTCTTCAACCTTTCTGCTTTGTGTTCGTTAATTTTTTTTCCTTCAAAGGCTTAATGTTCACAGTAATTTTTTCGTCAAAAGTTTCAATATATATCATTTTAAAAACGTAGTGCAATAATGGACTGCATGACTGATATATCTAAGATTACAAATCGGAAATAGTCTGATCAAAAATTATATGTTAAATAAGATCAAAGAATAAATAAAAAGGGGGAAAAAACACAGGTGCGTCGTTGGACACACGAGAGAAGCGAAGCTTTTTCGCAGTTACATAGATTTGATAGCTTATAATAATTTTTTCTTTTTAATAAATTAACTTTTAGACACAAAAATTTAAAATAACATAAAATTAATTACATATATACAGAAAACATATTTACCGCTTATTTTTTTATTATTGAATGTCAAATTCCCACGCCAATTACATATACGGGCATATAATGCCATATAATGGCTGTGAACTTGGCTGCACTGAACAAATTTTTTCCATCAACAGTGTACTACCTAGCGAAAAAATCTGTCGAAAATTTTTCAGATTTCACTCCCAGCAAATCACAAAACGAGGAGTAAAAAGCTTCGCTTCAAAAATATATATTAAAGAACGCACACGAAACAAAATTTAACAAACATTTTAGATACCTTGCCAATGTCATGCATGCGTGTGTTAATTCCATATTTTTTGATATCATCTATTTTTTTGATACTTAAAAACGCACTAGTGGACATTGCTAATTTTCCTCGTACCAACAACACCACAAACGCATTCACAATAGAAACACACCGATGCTGGAGACACCTTGTGGCAAATAAAAGCAAATTTTTTTTATTTGTAGCATAGCAAATACACAAGCCTCTATCTATTGATAACCCTGTAGGAAAGTCAACTAATTAAAAAGTAGTTGAAAAAGTAGTTTTTTGTCAACCACAACTAGTTCAAATTCTGACTTTTTCCCATAGAACAAACTAACATATTTTGTATGGTGATGTCCGCTAAATAAGTCAATTGACTTTCGTCTGCATATATTTTCAACTACTTGTTAAACTAGTTAAATTTACACTATTTTTGTAATTACTTTAAAATAACCATTTGAAAACTATTTAAAATTCCACTTACTGAAGATGAATTTAAAAGCATACACATTTTAAATTTCAATATATCAAAGAGATAATTTATTTGACTGTTTTGCAAAATACATAAATCATGCCAAAAAATCATGCCTGATCGACACAAATATTCTGAAATATTCTGAATAATTCTGAAATATAAAATCTGAAAGCAAAATGTAAACAAAGTTAAAAGTGATCAGAGCTTTTTAATGGAAAATTATGAAATGTCGTTTTTTGTGGTGTTTTAATTGATTTTAAAATAATTCAAAAGTGATTTATGCCAAACTTTATTGCCAGTTAATTCAAAAAAGGCCTAGTAATTACACTCAAGGAGCGCAACAGAAGTACGCTGCGAGGGTAGATATAATTTCGTTATTCCTTTCTTCATTGAACTATTTCTGCTTCCAACAGGTGATAGTTTCAGAAGCTGGAGGAACTCTGCGCTTATATGTGAGCATGCGTACCACGGAAGCAGTTTCCAAAAACGGACACGCCACCGCCCGGGTACATGAGCGAAGGTGCCAATCCAATTGATCGGAATTGTGTGGATACTGCGCCTGTTATTTAACACGAGCCAGCTTTTTCCATGCTTCATTTCAAAATATGAGCTAAACAAGAGTGTCAGCGGGATTTTCCACGCTTTGCAACCATCAATCATGGTCGATGGACACACCGATATTTTGCTTAGTGCTTCTTTTAAGTGTCAATCGCAATGAAGTGATGAAACAGACTCGACGCTACGTAGGGAAAGGCGTGCGTCTTTACTACTGAGTGATGAGGTGTTTGCTGAATGGTTAAGCAATCAATTTCCGTAGAGTCCAAATTGTGCAATGTTTGCTAAACACTACCAGTTTCTTATTTGAATATCTTAAATAATAATGATTTTTTAACCGTTTCACAGGGTTTTGAGGCAGTTTATCAGTTTTAAAGTGTGTTTACGACGTCTGCCTTGCAGCTCAATGTCGTAAATAAAAAATATGTCTTTTTGAAACAAAATTTTAGTGAAGCCTAAAGTTAATAATATTTAATGAAATAACATTGAAGTGGATGCCGCCTTAATATAATTCAAAGTACTTCATATACTAGTTTATTTTAAATTTGTTTTTTAATTAGTTGTTTTTAAAAACAAGTTAGTTTGTTCCTATAGGGAACCAACATTGAATTAATAACTGTTTCTTACAAGTCTTTGTGGCCTGGTGGATAGTGTATCGGACTACCATTAAAGAGGGGATCACCACGGGGACCAAAACATATTTATAGTATTTTATATTAAAGTATTAAATTTTCTTGTTGTAATTAGCGGTAGCAACAAAGAAACCATCAAATTTCCAAGAAAAAATCTTTCGAAAATTGTTCAGATTTCACTCTAAGCAAATCACAGAACGAGGAGTAAAAAGCTTCGCTACAAAAAATAAACTCCAATAAACTAAAAATAAAAATAAACATGAACATGCAAAAAAAAAAATCATTTCAAGAATATGTTGGGCTATGAAGAACGACACAACAAACTGTTATATATTCAGCAGCATCAGCAAAGCTAACAAAAAATACCAGCAATGAATGCTGACTGCATCACACCAATACAAGCACTGTGGTTCTTTCATTGCTGTGTGTGTTTGGTTATCTAAACCCTATAGGAACAAACTAACTAAAAACAACTAATTAAAAAACTAGTTTAAATTAAACCAGTATATGAACTACTTTTAATTATATTAAGGCGGAAACTACTCTGATGTTGACATGTTTTAATTGCAAATTTTTATTAGATTACAAGTTTATATATATTTAACCATGTTATTTCATCAAATCTTATTAACTTTAGGCCATCAATAATAGTTTTCAATTGGTTATTTAAAAGCAATTAAAAAAATAATTTAAATGTAACTAATTTAACAAGTAGTTGAAAATATATGCAGACGAAAGTCAATTGACTTATTTAGCGAACATCACCATACAAAATAAGTTAGTTCGTTCTATGGAAAAAAGTCAGAATTTCAACTAGTTGTGGTTGACAAAAAACTACTTTATCAACTACTTTTAAATTAGTTGATTTTCCTACAGGGAAGTTGCTTTTATTGGCTTGTCTCCCTGTATTTATGTTTGTGTTTGATTGCTTTGCTTTGGGTACATGTGTTCTTTTTGTGAACGTGCATAATTTGAGTTCTTTCCGTTCAGTCTCGAATTCGACTTCTTTAGAATTTTATATTTATGCCACAAAAATATTATTATTGCAGGTAAACAATGAAATTTATGCGCCGCATTATGAGCTTAATTTGTTTATTGAGCAAAGTTAAGTTATGTCTTTGGAATTTTTGTTGTTGTTGTTTTTTTACTGTTATGCGCTGTGTTCACAACATGTACCTTTTAAAGTTAAAAAGAAAAAAAAAAATTATTAACTCAGCTTCCAACGAAAAAATGTTCTTCTCACAAAACTTTGTCAATTATTAAGGCTTTGTTATCTTCAGTCCTTTTTTATTTTGGCATTATTCTGGTGGAGAAAAAAGCCAATTTATAAGAATTTTTTTAAGCACCACATATAAAAATATGCCATTCATGTGCCATTCACAAGGTCTTTGTAGTGGCAACACTTTAAACCAATTTACTCTGAAAGCATGAGAAATGTCATTTTACAGCTCTCTTAAAAAGCAGGTGGTTTTTTTAATATAACTGGACGTTTTAAAGACACTTTATCAAGTATTAAGGGAGTCCTCTGGTAATCTATGTCAAATTTTAGCCTTTTTTCAAAATATTGTGGAAAGAGAACGAGTAAAGATATTTTAGTTCCGTTTTTTGATTTGGGTAGCTTAATTTATTGAAAAAAATACAAAATTTTGAAAAAGTGAATTTATGGACCGTTCAGAAAGTTCTCGGCCTGGTAACGAGGTTCTCCGGAAAAAAGGTGGGTCCAAATTGCGCACGATTCCAAGTGTAAACATCGTCTGAAAAAAAAATATTCAGTTACTTAGAATGAATGTCCCTATAGCCCCTACCTCGGAAACAAAAATCGAAATTTTTTTAGGGGGGGAGCCGCCACTTTGAAAATGAAAAATCGAATTTCGACCTTTTTTTTTGTAGTCTAGTGTAGAAAAAAAATAGTAAACATTATTTTTTCGGCAAGTTTGAGGTAGGGGCTATAGCGGCGTAAATTCTGCGTCGTTTCATGCCTCATATATCAAAATCGGTCAAAAACTGTTTGAGTTATCGTGCGCAAAGTTTTGAAAAACATGGTTTCGAGAAAAACGCGTTTAAAGTTTTGACTTCAATTTTGAGGCACACAAATGACATTAACACATATTTTTTTAATACAATACTTACGAATATTAATCGGCAATTCCAGCCCCATAAAGTGTGCCTTCCTCCATCTCATAAAACGAGTTTTCCATGGCTTTTTCGATGATGCGTACGTTTTTAGCTCTGAGCGTTGAAGTCGTTTTCCGTCGCGAGATTCAGCATACATCTCGGCTTGTGGGCCGATGACAATACCCATTGTTGACATTATTTTTAAAATACTCGAAAATAAACTGAATCTCGTTCGTTTGCTTCTTTCATGTGAACACCTGGGCTCAAAATCATTTCAACCCCTAAATCAAAACATGCATGTATACATACTGCATGTATACATACTGTGTGTGTATATTTTGTAATATCAATACATATTTTGGAAGAATTCCACAGAATTTTCGACTAATGACTGCAGGCAAATAAACAACTTTGCTGATGCGTTATTTTGACGAAAACATACCTACACAAAATTGCCTGTATCTCCTAAACTATTTTGAATTTTGAAAAATCCTTTTGGGAAAATGTTTTTGAGTATCTGAGCAATAGAAAAAATTGAAAAAAAATTTTCGGATTACCAGAGGACCCCCTTAAGGAGTAAAAAAAATATTCTTCATCAATATTAAAATCCAGAAATACTGCCGAAGACATGAACAGAACAGAACATGAACAGAACATCAGAAAAACTGATGACTAACTTTGAGTAAGGCTAATAATTGCATTAGCTTTATAGCAGACTCTGAGGTTAGCCAATGTCAAGTGGGTAGAGTTTTTTTGTCTTAAAGAGCGCATTCATAGAGTGAAAATAGCAAATAAGCATTCATGCACGAAAAACCAAAAGTCATTAGAGCAGATTGACATTTATCGAAGCACAAACTCAAGCATTGACATGAACAGTTAAACATATATTCACGCACACAATTTTACACTCTGCAAAGAAGAAAAGCTGCATCATGTCAGTGGTTGGTAAAACAGTTTCTTAGCAATGCATAGCTGCACAAATGCATGGAAAAATAAATAAACTCTAAAAAATACACATATACACATACAGACATATGTTTGTATGCATGTACATGTGTCGTCTGTAGTCATACAGCCATGAAATTTGTAATTTCCTGTTATGGATTTTTGCACAATTTATTCGGTTTGATGGTATCTGCACAATTTCTCTTTTGCATGCTTTTGTCTTGCAAACGTTTGTATGTTAAATATTTTGATGTATTTTATAAATAGTAGAAATTTAAAAATTTTAACATTATTTTGTTATTCTATTTGCAGTTGGAATCATTTGAAGTAATGTTTTAAGCATAAATGGAATTCTGTTCTTTTAAAATTCACATTAAACATAACTCAAGAAAGTGAAGGGTAAACAAGTTAGTTAAAGTTAAGGTAGCCAATCATTTCTGTTATAAACAGACTCGTTAGAAATTGTAGCATATATAAATTAAACCTGACTGGCAGGAAACAAATGGGTGAAAGGATATTTGAGTGTATTACTTACAACGACGTAAAACTTAAATTTTGCTTGAAGCTCTGGTGACAGACACACTCTGAGTGGCGCCAGAAACTATTTATGTAAGCTTTAAAGATAAGTGTATGCTTTATCTGACACTCATGCAAACTCAAATGATTAATTTTTATATGAAAATCTTATTAAATGCATAACACAGCGCTCAATTACTTCATAATTTCTTTTTCATCAGTTATCTAATTAAATACGCAGTTAACTGAGCGTGTTAACACTTCATATTTGAACCAAATTGCTAAACATACATATGAAGATTGCTTTTAACTTTATGGGTCACTATCTCCGTATTTTTGATTTGCTAATAAAATAAAGATTTACGGCTTTACGTGGGTAGGTCATTGCAACGTAAAACGTTTTTGAGATGAATACAGTAAATTTCGCCACTGTTCGATAACAACTGAGTGGGAGCTTAGGAAAATCGACAGACAAGCACGTGATCGGCCTGAGTTCAATTTCCGCTGGAGTAACTTTCAAATTCAATTTAAATGATAATAATTATATGAAACTCTCTGTTACTTAATGTCTAAAAATATATAAATGTTATTATTAACACGATACAGACGGATACAGACGATACAGGAATACAGACGATACCCACTGATTTAAATGGAATAGTTTGTTATACTTAATTTATAAATTTATTTTTTTAATTATAAAATACTCTTTTTATTTAAAAATAAATTCAGAGAACAATTTCGCTTTGATATATATATAAAAAAGAGAAGTGTGAGTGCCAGCTCCGACGCGCGACTGAAGTTTACTCCTCTAGAATGATTGAAGGGGTGAATAAAGGCAGTGGCGGCCGTGGCGTATTGGGTAGAGTGTGTGATTCTTACGCTAGAGAACCCAGGTTCGAATCTTCTATCTGACACAGAACATTTTTTCAATTGAATTAATTTTTCTGTTCGGACGTCACCTCTCTGCAGACAATGGCAAACCTCAGAGAGTAAAAACTGCCATGAAAAGCTTCTTGAGAACATAAGCCATTCGGAGTCGGCGTAAAACATGTAGGTCCAGTTCTCGATCATTTGTGTGCAAACATTTCACATCACATACAACACAATTGGTCATAAGAAGCTCGGTCAAAGTCCATTCAAGGGCTGAAATGGCCATTATATCTCTTATATTACTAAAAGGATTGTATTCTTTTTTAATTTTAAAATATATATTTATTACATATATTACGTAAATTCATTAAGAGGTAAATTGATAAATTTCATTAAGGCTGCATTCACTGACCACCTTCACCAATGTTAATTAATGTTAATTAAGTTGAAGAGCGTGCAGCAAGTCCCTCTCACTGAGCGGAGAGCGCAAGAACTTCGTATAAAAAAAAAACGTGCAAAACTTGCTGAAGGTGGTCAGTGAATCCAGCCTAATAGGGCTATGTTATGCTGGCGGTCATGGGCACGCATTGTTGTTGTTTCAATGTAAATTGAATAATTGAAAAATATGAAATCACGGGATCAAAACAGTGTTGCTTTGAAGAATTATTCACAACATTTGTGTTTTAGCTTTAATATTGTACAATTTCAGTGCGAAATGTATGAAAGCAGTAATAAAATCTGCTTAACAGCAACACTCAACCATGTTCAACGATGATACTTTTTTCGGATAAAGTACTAAAAGTAGCAAACAGTATGCTAATGTTTGGAGATCATATGACCGTCAGTATAACATACTTTGGGCACAGAGCTCATGCACAAACGAAAAAAGAGCGAAAAAAGTGACGTGACCAGGGATCATTTGGCATTACCCATAGCAGACCTGGGCAATTTGCACTACTTTTACATTACCATTAAATTGATGAATATTTATTTTAGTGAAAAAATTTTTACATTACCATTAAATATAACAGATATAGTGCACTAATTTTTACATTACACTAATTTCTCATCAAAGTAGTGCTGTAATATTTAACTATCACTAAAGTGTATGATAAATAATGCACTAATATTCCACAATCATTAAAATGCATTGTAAATAATGCACTATTATTGCACTATCACTAACAAATTACCCAACCAATTTTCATGCAAGTTATTTTCTGAGTTACGTACGAATTTATATCTGCTTTAAAATATAAATATTACCTCTATTAGGCGGACGAGATTCTCTATTAAGTGGACGAATAAATCTTGGTAAACTCCTCAAAAAAGGTTTTCAGCTGTATAAATATCAGTGATTTTTTAAAAAAGGAACGCTGTAAAAAAATAATTAATGAAAATGTCAAATAAGCGTTTACAAATTATTGAAACAGGCCATGATATTATTATTGCAAGGTAGGAGTGACAGTTCTTTTGCCGACCAGCATTTGTCAAAAACGCATAGAAAAAGAGAAAACTTAATTTTTTTCTTATTAACCCTGGTACTTATACCCGAGTACAGGTGTGGCCAGTATCCCCTTTAAAGTGGTGTACCTCCTGAACCGCTTAAGATATTAACCTAAAACTCCTGATCTAGGAAAACGAAGTCATTACACGTCGATTGATACCTTATTAGACCTTATGACTTTATTAAATTTGGTCAAGGCATTGCAAAGATATAAGCTTTTAAAGTCGACACCTGCGCGGTCTTATACAGGTGTGTCCAGTTGCTGCTTTTTTGCTGTTTTTTCATATTTTCAATAAAACCATTTTAATTTGTTATTAAACTAAGAAAGTTTTTTTGTTTATTTATTATTTCTTATAACTAAATATATTATTAATAAGTAATTAATTAATTGTCATTCCTATTATTGCAACTGTAACATATAAAAGAATTTGTAGAATGTTGTAGACATATAGGCTTGCGAGCACAAATTACGTGTTCGTCTTCTGCGTTGATCCTTAATGTAGCATAAATGGTAGCTTCCAACCTGTGGTTTCGTTGCTTCCACACCAGCAGCTGCAGAGGTTGATGGTTGAACTTCAAGTCTTTCTTGTAAGGCTGAACTTATGAAACTGGCTATGGCAATTTTTGTATTGAAGTTGCGCATTATCTGTTAATTTACCGACCGCTCTTCAAGGATTGGCATGCAAAGTTCTTTGGCGAGTTGGCGAAGAAAGCGTTTACGCCTTGAATTATTGGATGATATGTTCGGATTATTCTTATAGTAAATAATGTACGCTGCCAATGCCGTTAGATCTATCATATTGAAAAACAGAGACAATGGCCAACGCTTTGTCGACCTTTGGCAAGTATATTCGCCGAGCATTTGGTCCATCACATCCGCTCCTCCTTTAGTTTGGTTGTAAAATGCAATCATTTCTGGTTTGCCGCTTTCGGCGATGGAATTATCGTCATGTAAAGATGACAGTAAAATTACTGCTTTCTTCTTCTTCGGCACATATGAGCACATGGCTATTTTTGCCGTAAAGCCAAATATGCTTGATCCTTCTGGACGATCTTTGTGTGCCAACATTTCTCTCGGTATGTACGTTTTATTTTTTCTCAGTGTTCTCCCAACCGCCGTCAAATTCATGGATGACAAGTTCTCCAGCGAATTAAGCGTAGTAAAAAAATTGTCCATAGTGATGTTTCGGCCGCTTCCATGAAAGCGACTTACTAAATCTTTCACCACGCGCTCACCCTGGTTGGTTTCCCGTCCCGTAGTTGCTTGGCCTGTATATATTTATCCATGCAGTGGGTACGATTTTTTGTTATCACATACCCACCACACTTTGATCCCATATTTTGCCGGTTTTGATGGAATGTACTGCGTGAGGCGTGTCCGGCCAAGATATAGGAAAAGCTGTTCGTCCACGGTTAAATTTTCGCTGGGCTTATATGTCTGCTCAAAGTTATAATTCATTATCGTCCAAAGCTCGGATATTGGTGCAGATTTATCAGTTTGGAGGCGTATATGCCTTGTATTGGAATTATCAAATCTGATGAACCGCAGTATGGCCTACAATGGACAATTTTCCACCGACCACAAGTCCGTGGCGCATTCGACGTTGCTGCAGTTGCTGCCAGTCATAATAAGCACACCAATAAACGCATATATTTCACTCAACGTTACCGCCTTTCATGTTTTTGGTTGCGCCTCGGGATGCTTTTCGTTATATTCATTGTATGTCGCTTACACTTTCCTGTTGGTGGATTTACCTCCTGTTGGTGTGGCGTACTATTATATCAACCATTTCCGGGGTCATAAAACATTTGAAGGTATTTAAAATTGACATAGTAGCAGTTGATCTTGTGGGCCCACTTCGCTGTCGTAATATATTGTGCTGCCTCGTTTGGCGTGCACGTCTTGGCTCTGAGATCCATGTCGTGCCATCAAGAGCAACATATCCATGTGCACGTAGATTTATCTGCACATAATCATCTTCATCGTCCATATCATCATCCTTTTCATTAGCATTGTCAATTTCACTGTCATTTTCATTGGTGTCTTCGACATCCGACAAAGTCAAGTTATTGGCAACTTCTACCTGATCGTCGTCATTATCTTCCGCGTCTGATACTAATTCTTCATCTATAACGTCATCAAACAGGCCTTGTATATACCGCTCTTTTTTAGCGTCGGATAATCCATAAAAATTATGTAAATAATTAAATTTTATTCAATATACATATATGAAATTATGTTATGTATTTGAATTTACCTCAAATATCGATTTCCTTACAAAAATTGAGTTTGCTTTCTTGCAGCCATACTTTATTTTTTAGTAATATATATTTTTTCAGTCCGAAAAAAAACTTCACACTTCAGTAGCAATCTCTAGAATGAAAAGAAAAGTTCGCCAAACTGGCTAAATGAAACCTTTAACCCTTAGCGCAAAGACTGGTTTTTATCCAAACGAGACAAAAATCGGCACATTTATACCTGCTAATATTTCTTCAACATCATGTGCAGAAATATTGAAGAATTATTGTATTCTGGGAAATTCGAACAAAAATGAGAAATAGAAATAGAGTTGCCTAGTACTTTTATTGCACTTTTTATTACACTTATGTAAATTATATTTCTTTCATTAAAAATGTACTGCATTTTTCGCAACTGCACTGTAAAAGGTGAATCTGACCAGCTGGTTAATTGCTGGTTGTGTGATACTTTTATTCATGTAAAGTGTGCAGCATTGAATGCGAGAATTTTTGATGCACTCAATGAAAGTAAAGGACTTGGTTGGTCATGTACCCATCCCGACCACCCATCGACCAGAATCTTCGAAGTTCTGCTAAATCTGCTAAGCCTGGCGCTATATCCATACCATTGTCTGTTAACAATAATGATTTAATTTCACTTTCACCTGTTTTGAGCTCACATTCCAAAGCGCAACCAACTGAGTCTGTAAATAAAGATCAAAATGGGGAATATATTGCCCCTACTAATGAGGCTGCAACAGCTGATCTGAATTTACATCCAGTTGAGTCTTCTGAAGTAGTACCAACTAAAGTCATAAGTGATGGTTCTCCGGGAAATTCTGGTATGAAAAAAAAACTTATGCCGAAGCTTGTACTGCTACTAATACTATTCCATCAACTTCCGTTATGAGCTCGGTTTTAACTGGTGCTATACCAAAACAAATATTGAAAAAAGCATTATTCTGCCGTCTTGTAAAGAACTTGTCGTTGTCCAGCCTTCTAGATCTATATTTGTATCTCGTTTTGCTCTTGATACATCCGAAGAAGACGTTTTACATCATATAAATTCTAAATTGAATATTGTTAACAAGAATATTTCGGTTTACAAATTCAAGTTTTCATATGAGCGTACTGTATCTTCTTTCAAAATAAATTTGCCTGGGAATCTCTTTAATACGGTACTAGATCAAGGTTTTTGGCCTGAAAATATGTTGATTCACGAATAGATTCCTAGATCACAACCTAGAACTTCACTGGCTACTTTACCTGTTCGTACTACTAAATAAAAAAACTATATTGTTGCCTTGCATTCCTTGCATACCAAAATGTTCGAGGATTAAATACAAAGTTAAAATATTTACATATTTTGAGTCACAACCTATTTTTATACATAATTGTTTTCAGTGAAACTTGGCTTAAGCCTAACACCCTAAATACTGAAATTCTATCTAATAATTTCAATATTTGCCGCAAAGATAGAAATGCTATTGCTGGTAATTCTTTTAATGAGTTTTAATTGCCGTTAAATCTTCTTATTTCTCACAAGAAATAATAATTCCTGAGGCATCTGATATTGAATTTTGTTGTGTTCTTGTAAAGTATGGTTCGTTAAATCTTTATGTAACATGTTCATATATTCCTCCCGTTTCCAACGTAGAGGTATATTTGAAACATTTGGTTTCGATAAATAAAGTGTGTTTAAAACTTCAGCTTCATGATCACATTCTAATAACGGGTGACTTTAATCTTCTAAGGGTCGCTTGGAACTGCTGCACCGAAAACCTTGCAATATTATTGCCTTCGTCTGAATGCTCATCTGCTAATTTATTTTTTAATGAGCTTTCAAGTCAAAGGCTTTTTCAATTAAACAGACACTTTAACAAAAATAGCCGTTTATTAGATCTTGTATATTTTGACGACAGCAATATTATTTCAGTTTCAAGGACAGATCCACTCGTGCTCCCTGAAGATCCGTACCATTCAACTTTAGAAATTGCTCTTAATTTTCCTAAGCAATCTGTAAAGAATCGTATTGCTCAACCTCCTGCTGAGTTAAATTTTAAAAGAAGCAATTATGTTTTGTTAAAAAACAATATATCTAATATTAACTGGACATCCGTACTAAATATCGTTAATACACAAACATCGCCAGAAAACCTTAATTCGGCTGTCTCTGCTTTTAATAGAACTCTCAATGATTGTTTTCTATCATCAGCACCACAGAGAAAAGCCCGTTTAGCATCTGGTCCTGTATGGTTTACCGAAGAACTGAGAAAATCAAGAAACTTAAAATCCATGCATTATAAACAATTTCAAAAATCTCATAGCATTACAGATTTTGGTTCTTATACCTCTATTAAGTACAAGTATCGTCAATTATGCAAGCAATCTAATACTACGTTCACATTGAGAGCTAAATGCGCATTTACGAAATTGAATGTATATATTTGTCTCTTTTACTCTTACAAGGAGCATACGGCCACGCATTCTAAATTGCTAATGCGCATTTCGTTAAATGCGCATTTAGCCCTCAGTGTGAACATAGTATTACGATATTTATTTAATAAAAGTAAAATTAAACATCAAATCTGATGCTAATCATTCTGAAACTTTGTCAACACAAAACGCAAGATTGATACCTATCCTTCTTTTATGAAATATAAAACTGTTGAATCAGATAGCGAGAATATCATTTGTAATCTTTTCGCTGACTTTTTCAAAGCGAGATAAAAGTGGTCCCGACAATATACCGTCATGTATACTAAAATATTGCTGTGATGAATTAGTAACTCCAATCACTTTGCTTTTTTCTTCTTCATTAAAATCTTGCTATTTTCCAGTTGCCTGGAAGTCGTCTTTTATTATTCCATTGCACAAGTCGTGGAATTGCAAAATTAACCGCTTTGCCGAAGCTTTTCGAGGCAATCATTACTTCACAATTATCACATAGTGTTAAATCTTTATTGTCTCCACTCCAACATGGATTCGTTTCAGGAAAATCTACGATTACAAACCTACTTGAATTTACTTCCAAAACCATTGACAATTTTGGAAAAGGCTTACAGACTGATGTTATATACACAGATTTTAGTAAAGCTTTTGATGTTGTTAATCATAAACTCTTAGTCTTAAAGCTATCCCTTGCTGGATTTCCCACAACACTTGTAAGATGGATTGAATCTTATTTATGCAATAGAGCACAACGTGTTCTTTTTAAACTTGTGAAATCTCATGTGTGCCTCAAGGAAGCCACCTCGGGCCTCTTCTTTTTTTACTGTTTATAAATGATTTGCCATCTGTCATAAAGCATTCGAGTATTTTAATGTATGCAGATGACGTCAAACTATTTCTTCCTTTCAAAAATGCTAATGATGCCGTTCTCTTGCAAGCTGACATAGACCATCTTTATAGCTGGTGCAACGTGAATCGTATGAATCTTAACATGAAGAAATGCAAGCACATGACTTTCACTCGAATATCTCCTGTCACAGTATTTATAAAATTTGTGACCATACATTAGAGTCTTTAGATGTCTTTCATGATCTTAGAGTAACTATGGATACTAAACTTCGCTTTCATATTTTTATTAATAAAATTATAAATCGAGCAAATAGTACGATGGGCAAAAGAGTTTAATGATCCCTATATAACAAAAACCTTATTCACCTCTCTAGTGCGACCTATTCTAGAGTATGCTTCAATTGTTTGGTGCCCTCGATATAGTTGTTACATTGACGACATAGAATCAGTTCAGAAAAAGTTTCTTTTGTTCTGCTTAAGCCGTCTTTACTGCAATTTCAACTATAACCTACCACCTTATGAATATCGTCTGCAACTTTTAAATCTTCCTACTTTAAATAATCGGAGAATTATGCTAAATGCTACTTGGATTTTTAAACATTTACATGGATATGTAGACAGTCAATATTTACTGAGCAAAATTTACTTTAATATTCCTCTCCGACCTAGAAGATCTTTTGAGTTACTTTACATGAACTTTTGTAGAACTAATTACTTGCAAAACGAACCACTTAGAACCGCTTGTGGGGACTTTTGTTTCAGATGCAATTTTAGATTATCTACAGTATCGCCACTAATCTGGATCATGCTTTCCAAAGATACTTAATATTTTCCTGTGATGTTTGGTAACACTTATACAATCTAGCTGTGTAGTTTAATATGATTATCCAGAGCGACACCACGTCCGTCTCGCCTGGCATATGCCGGTTTGACGTCGTGCGACTAGCTTTGCATGTGTGAGCTGTGCACTAATCCATATTTATATAGATATACACGCTATAGATATATTTTGATTATCCAGAGCAAGACCTCGTCTGTCTTGCCTAGCACATGTATGAGCTCGACCTCGTCCGTCTTGCCTGGCATATGGGATCACCGCTCTAATCAATTCATTCTATTTACTACTAAGAAGCTAACCGGATTGCATCTGTATATTCATGAAATCCTGACAATTTTACATTTTTATAAAATTTAATTGTACATAAATTAATTGTATCATATTTATTTTGTCGAATATTAATTGCTATAAAGTCATATATGCTTAGCATTCAAATAAAAATAATAATAATAATTAATTTTCGTATATCCGGTCCATTGAGAATACCTGTTTTAAATATAAGAAAAAATATAAGAAAAAGCGAAAAAATTATTGGTAATGCGAATATATCGAAGTGTACAATATTAGATATGACAATATTTAAATACATACAACGATACGTACCGTTTCTAATTTTAGCTTCACTGAGTTTTGGAAAGATGGATTTTGTACATATCTCGAGCAAATTTTTGTCATTCATACCTTTACTGAATTGCGAATGAAATCGAAACGCGTACATCGATTTTCATGATCTATGTCTCATTTCGTTCATAGGTTATGTAACTTTACGTGAAAGTAATAGGACTTGACACTTTTTTCCGTTTTGGAATACGTTTCAATCTGAAATTGTCCAAAAACCTGTTACGTAATTTATGAAAAGCCTTTTTTTATGATTTTTCTTTGATTTTAGGATCTTTTTTTCAGAGTGTAGAGAGTATAAGTTTTCTTTAATCTATTTTTATCTTGATACCTTGCGAAGTTAAAAAAAAAAGTTAATTTATGAGTAAAATTTGAAGAAAAGTTTTGAAAAAATGGCAATTTTCAAAAAATCGTTTCTTAGTCAGTTTTGAAAAATATTTAAATAACATTACATGACAATTAAATTCTGTATTGTAGGGACCCAAATTTACATATGTACATAATTATTGCTTTTATCCAAACCAACAAGGTATCCATATTATGACAGGGTTTAATGAAATCAAAATTGACCTTCACTTTTCGCAGGTAACATATATGTAATACTTCTATAATGGCAGTACAGTCAAGGTAAATTTACTAACATTAGAGTACATACGAATTGTTATTTGAGCGAGAAAATATATAAACGAATGTTTCCGAAATGAAGTCTCCAACTAACAAAATCGCATTTCTTTATTCTTTGGCAATCTGTATAAATATATATTTAATACACGATTCCATGTGGATATGTAGAAACTCGCGTTTGTAAAATTATGTGATTTGCTTGGGGGTTTTATTTTTTACACAAATAATAGCTACGCACCAACTTGTTTTTTTGAATAAAGAAAATTGAATTAAGAAAAATTTCACAAAAAACTTTTGCGTCGCTCCAGGATTTTTTTTATTTTTGTTATTATTGTTTTTTGTTAAAAATACAAGTGGCAGTACCGGTACCGTATCACTGATTAGAGGGTAATATTTCAAAACTCTTAAAAATTTCTAAGTTCCAAATATTTTTTTAACTTTCTGCACATAAACCAACTCGAAATTGTTTTTTAGGAGAATTCTAAAAATATTAGCTCGATTCGAGCAAAAGAAACGAAGTTATTTACATGTAAAATTGAAAAAAGCACCCGGGTGCTAGTCAGTAACACAAAGGTTAATGCATCAATACAATAATGTTTTAAAAACGCTAAAAAAAAATAATGCTGCTGACCTTAAAAAATGTGAATAAAATTTTGAGTGTCCCAAAAAACTAAAATTTTTCATTAAAGTGTTGTTAAAAAACTACACCACAAGGAATATAAATTCAAGATCTCTAAAATATGTTCTCAAAACTTTTTTTGTATTACTAACGGTTTTGAACATGTATAGTAAGTAGTTGATTTACTACATATCCGAATGATAAATTTTGATGTTTTTTTTTTAATTTTCCACTAGCAAAAAAAAAAATATTATATACAAATATATGCAAATATTTCTAGATTTTTAGGTACTATCTACACGCAAAGTATCAAATTTTTACAAATATATGAATTTCGAAAAGCATCCAATTTGACATGGAATCACCGATATATGTGAAATTAGGTTGAAGTCAGATACACGGTGTAGAAAAAGTTCGACTAAAAGTAAAATGTTACGCCCAATTGTCTAACCTCGCCCACTCTTCTAGACTAAAGAATTCTCATTATGCAAGACAAAATATGTGCAAAATTTGGTAAGGGTGGGACAAACGATGTGGGTGTAATTTTGGTACATACATACAGACACGGTGACATTTAGTTTTATATTTTGTATATAACAGTATAATGTAAATACATATATTACAATTTACGAAGGTTTTTCTATGTTGATGACGTCACTTTGTGTGGAAGGTGGGAGGAGTTTTCATTAGATTTTGCCAAATTCAAAAGTGAGGGCTTATATTGAATATCAAAGCTTATTGTAGTGCAAAATTTCAAGGCATTTCTTTATTTTTTGGGGATTTTTAAAAGAGTTTTCTGTTGAAATAAAGTCACTTTATAGGCTAGGTAGGCGTGGCACTTAGCTAATTTTGCCAAATATCATAGTCAGGATTATCATTTGCAAGACTTCAAGATATTATTTTAATTTTTTTGGAATTTTGAGACACTTTTTTTTGATAAATCCACTTTGTATGGAATGTAGGCGTGGCTTTTATTCGATCGGGCTTCATTCGATTTTATTTGATCTTTAGTTTTTTGAAAGAAGCTTATGTTTTGAATTTCACAGTGATAACCTTAAAATTACGGCTGTAATCGTGATAACAGACGGCCAGATACACACAAACACAAGTGCTGATCGAAGGTATATATGCATTTTTATACCTGGCATGCCTCCTTATTGCCGTTACAAACTGTATTACAAAGATATATATCTCTGGTGCAGTACGGTTGGGGGTATAAGAATTTCCGATTTGCTGTAATATTTTTTTGTTACGCATAAGTGATCTGCATACTGTCTTCGCTCAGAAACAAACCACAGTAGCTCTGTTGCAAACATGCTATTGGTATGTTTAATTTTTAGCAATTTAAAAGAATATAATGTTGCCGTAGAAAATAAAAGATCAAAGCAAAAGTTAATGTTAAAGATTTTATTTAGAAAACTTGCAGTTTTTCGCCCCCTAAACTTCAGAAAAATTAAAAGAATAAAGATTATCATAAAACTTCTCAAAATAATCATTAAAGACTTTTATTATACAGGTTTTTTTCTTTCCAGTTAAAGAATTTTTTATAAATCAAACTTTACACTTATAAAAAAAGTTTGTATCCCTCTCTGGCTGATTTTATTGTTACGCCCATGGAATTTACTTAACTTTCATGCAAGCTGTTTACTTTGCGATTTTTTTTTAATTAATATTTACATGAAAAGTAAGTTTTACTGAAAAAATTTGAAACTGAACTTAATGCAAATTGCAAAAAGAATAAACTTATAAATATTGAAAGTAATTTTGCTTTATTGCATTCCATTATCGTTAAGATAAGTATGCCAAACAGCTCAATCTCAATAAACATTAAGACTCGGTTATTACTGCGTCATTTTTTTTTTTTTTATTTTTAGGCAAGAATAGCAGCTAGTTATGCTTCCATTTTAATTGCGCAAAAGTTTAAAATGCATTAAAAACTCCTTATAGCCAGTAATAGAAAGAAGCCAATTTTATGCTCAGAACTGTTATTTTTAATTGATGTGCTAATCACTGCTGCAACTTAAGTAAAGATAGAAAAAAGGAGAATGAAAACTGAAGAAAAACAGAAACAAAAACATTTAAAATGGGTATTAATAAAATGCTGTGCTGAAAAATAGTTACTTAAGCACGAAATGAAAAATAATATTTACACTATCACATTCCACCCATAGCGTACAAATAAATATACAAAAAAAAAGAATTCGTGGCGTATGAGTAACATTATTTGCGGAATTTTTTAAGATTGCATTCAATGATTGGCTGTATTACTTTTATACTTTATTTCAATTGATTGAAGAGTATGATGCATGTAAAATAAATATTTAAAACTGTTTTGGTAAGTTTTGTTTATGTACTCTTTAATGTTTTCCAACTATATTTGATATGATTGAAATCAACGCAAAGCTATCCAGAAAGCAATCTTTTCGTATGAAATCCCAGAGGATATAATAAAAAATGCATATAACTGTCAAAATTAAAACCTCAAAAACCTTTAAAAACCGTAAAAAAATCTCACTGAAATCCATATAAAACAGCTGATGACACTGAAAGCAGCGCGTTGCATTCTTCTTTACCAAACTTTGTTAAAACTTTTCGTTTTATATTTAAGGCTTTATTTCGGAAATTATATTTGTAGCATACACTTGAATGTATTCAGATTGCAGGCAAGCAAATATCTCAATAAATGAATTGCACCAACACAGGCACAAGCACGCTGTGCCCGCACAACTGACATCCCAGTTGTAAAAGTAGCTCTGCTGTATGCCCGCAGAGATTTTTAAATTTTACTTATTTCCTTTAACTTATAAACTTAAGGCCGCTTTCTCCATGTCAGGTTACTGTTAAGCTCTACAGTAAGGAGATAGCTAACCATATGATAGCTAAATACTAATACTAATCGGACTTTGAGGAAGAGCTTGTTTACTAACCACTGGTTAAAGTTCTCATTAGTGCTTCATTGGACATTGAGAAAGCGGAATTAAGTAAATAAAACTTCATTATTTCACTAAAAACATTATTATTAAAAAAAATCAAAGAAACTTACAAATTTACAATAGAACACAAATAGTACAATAGTACAACAAATTTAACGTGACAAAAGTCTACATACAGGGCATTGTGCTAACTTTTCAAAGCAAACTCGGCAAAAAGAAGTGATCATTAAAATTATAACCTACGACATTGTACATGCAGGCCTTCTTTGATTTTCATCTGGGATGTCCCACATTTGCAAATGTATGCAAGAGTGTGTGTGTGTGTGCGTGTGATAAAACATACTTGATTAAATTCTTCAGAGATAATCTAAGCTATGGTTTTGAGATTCAACAATATTTTGTCTTTGTAATTTTATGCAGTTTTCATAATTATTTTATATATTCTTCTCATGAGGTTTGGTAAAATGCGTTAATAGTCTACATTGGCTTGAATAAAACTGAAACGAGACTTTATAAAAACTTTATAGTCGAACAAAAATTGTTGGTTTAGGTGGTAGGTTTAAGCCTCTACCTCTAATTTGGTAGGTCTTAGAATGTTGTAGGGCTTCCTTAGGTGTTCAAAGGAAGTGTGTATTTTAGACCGTTTCATTTTTCAACGTTTTTCAAAAAGCTCCCGGGACACACTTATTTCTGATTCTGCTTTAAAATAATGAATTTTGGTATACAATACCTCAATATTAACAAACAGTAAATGATCGCTCAAAACGTTTAAAGGGTTTTTGCTTAAAAATTAATTTTTTCGAAAAAATATGAAATTTCTTTTTCAGTATTTTACATATAACTAAGAAACTGATAAAACGATTTTTACCAAATTGCTTTTGATTAAAAGATAATAAAGTTTAGCATCTTTTGCTTTAAGATACATTGCATTCTGATAGGTACATTTTGTTTTAATACTCTCCAAAGGGAAATTTTTAAGAAAATTATTACGAAAATTTCTTGACTTCAACTCTTATAACCCCATTTACGGCTTGTAAATCTAAAAGTGCTATATTGAATTATGATTTAATTATGTGAAACTGAGTGCTTAAAGAGTAGAATCAGAAATCAACGTGTCCTGGGAACTTTTCGAAAAAGTTGGAAAAATGAAACGGTCCAATGTTCAGCTCATGTATTTCCTAGGCTCACTCGTGTAGTCTTCCAAGCCCATTGCTTTAACGTTGGCTCTTTGACCTATAGAGCATCGAATTACCGACATAATTTTTTTTTTTTTGTTGTGGTACAGTCAAATTGTGAAACAATCTTTTTGCGATTCTGTTCCTCGGAAGTTTTGAACTGTGTAGACTTAAAATATATTCTTCATCGCCACTACTTCGTTTTTCCACCTTCCAACATCCCCTGAAAGTTAGTTTAGTCTAAAAAAAAAAAAAACAATGAAAGTGTACTGATCAGATTAAAAAATTTAAATGAAATGTTCCTAGTAGAAAACTCCTTCGGACTTCTCATACTCAGATTGGAACTCAGTACTGAATTTCTATAGATAATCAGGCTTCCATGCTTAAGTTTAGATTTCAAGGCTAAAAGTTGTATATAATTTAGGTTTCCTTTTTAAAGAATATTTTTAGGAAATTTTTAAATATGAACGAATACATCTTTTATAATTGGTGTAAATGGACAATTTCTGCAGATTTCCATCGCTTGCTTAATTATTGCATATGCAATACTTTTAAACGGTCCTCATAAGGGGAAGATTTAAAATGTCAGTTCCATCAAAGTCCCTAAGGACAAATCCAACAAAAAGTTTTTGGATTCTTTCTATTCCATCAATATGCACTTTTTGACTTGTGTATATAAAAAATAAAGAACTATATAAAAAACTGAAATAAATAACTTTTTACCAAGCCAAACCCTCAAAAAAAAAAAAAAAAAAGTCATTTTAAAATTACACTGTTAAAATCACATCATTTTATACAAAAAACATTTTACGCAAAATCCAGCTTTCAAATAGCTTGTTAAATTTGAAAAAGAATACATTTACGAAGAAAATAAAGCACATTTTGAAGAGCAAAAACAACAAAACCAAAAAAAAAAAAAACGCACTGTAAGCTACTCCACAAAAGTTGTCGCAACCATATCTGACACAACATGCGGTGACCACAACACCAAGGATCACACACAAGCACACACACACAAACACTCACTCACTCACCACCTTTTGTAATGATGATAAAACAAAGCGTTGCCACCTAGGGTTACGATGTTGAAGTTGTGACAAGTGCCTCAAGAGTGTTGTTTGCATTTCAATGCCGGATACTGTTCTTCTCACAATGAATCCAGCGGGAGGTACTCACACTACATATATAAAATTAATATGGTATAAAAGCAACAACAACAATAACAGTCAAAATGAGCACAACGCACAGAAAATAAGAGAAGAATTTTGTAAAGCATAGATTGTCTGGCTGGCGGTCGGTCGGTTGGTATTATAAGTCAAATTTACATGAACCACAATCAAGACAGATATCAGCAAAACACGAGATAAAATTGCAAAACACGAAACAACTAAACTAGTCAGAGAAAGTTGGATAAAAATGAAAAAAAAACAGTACTTTATTACTGTTTAAATAAAGAGAAAGAGATTAATAAACTTTAAAAAGTTCCTCCTCATTATTAAGAACATAAGTGATGACAACATTAACTACTCGGAAATTCCTAAAGATCATTAAAAACAAAAATTTTAACTCAAGAAGTCGGATCAAAAATTTTTGGGAATTGTAAAATTATTGTAATCTATTCATAAAAAGGTTTAAGCTACTTTCACACTGAAAGCTACTCGTAAATGTGCATTTACGAAACGCAATATATTTGTTGGTCCCTTTCACTCCAACAAGGAGCATACGGCCACGCATTGTAAATTGCTAATACGCATTTCCTTAAATACGCATTTTAGTCTCAGTATGAACGTAGCATAAGCCATCCATAAAAATTTCAGTCACCTACAAGTATGTTTATGGATTTACAAGTTATAGCTGTGAGAATTTTTTTAAAAATGGATAAGCCTGAGTTTCGTGTTCTGACTAAACACTATTATTTAAACACTATATTTTATAAGCAAGAAAACGATGACGAAGACCAAAGTAAAGCTAGATAAGTATTACTCAGACTCTGCACCGTAGATGAAGATGATTCAAAAGTGGTTTTCTGACTTTCGTTGTGGCTGTGCAACCACTGACGCACATTGGCTCCAAACATAAAAAAGACGGCCAAAACCTCAGTTTTAAAGAAGTTTGAAAAACATTTTTTACTTTACATACATTTTTAAAATAGATGAGTTAAAAAAACTGCGTTGACAATTTTTTTTTTTATTTTCTTATTGATTTTTGACGCCTTAAAAGTTCACAAAAATTAAAAAAAAAAATAAAATAAAATAGTCATATTTTATGCCAAGTTTGAAGATTTGTGGTATTATTTGTACAGGGTGGCCCAAAATTACCGAAGGGGTTTGAATTGCTTATAACTTTTTATTTAAGAAATAATTATATAATTTTTTTTTTTTTTTTAATACAGTATATAATTGGAGAATATTTTTAGTTTAGTTATGAAAAATAATATCTCGCAAGTGGTGGCCATTTTCTGCTTCGCAAATTCGTGCTCTTTCCAACACATTTTCCATAACCTTTCGCAAAACTTCAGGTGTTATGATGTTAATTTCGTCGCGTATATTGCATTTGAATTCCAGGATGGTTCTAGGCTTATTAATGTAGACTTTTTCTTTCAAATAACCCCAAAGAAAACAGTCTGGAGCGGTTAAATCTGGTGAAAGCGGAGGCCAATTAAAATCACCTGTACGCAAAATAATTCGTTCACCAAAGATGTCCCGTAAAAGAGCCATTGTGTCCCTTTCAGTGTGCGCTGTGGCTCCATCTTGTTGGAACCATACTTGCGGATGGTTTCCACGGCTGGCCTTAAAAAATTTTCCAACATTGTCCAATATCTGACACCATTGACGGAAACGGCGACCCCGTGTTCATTTTCAAAAAAATAAGGACGAATTATCCTTTCCGATGAAACACCGCACCAAACCGTACACTTAGATGGGTGTAATTCTCGCTGTTGAACTACTCTCGGATTTTCGTCGCTCATAATTAAATTATTAATAAAATTTTGATTTTCTTCTGCTTTTTGACGCAAAAAAACTGCATAATCAAGTCGTTGCTGGTAATCGGTCGGTTTCAATTCTTGGACAAGCTGAATCTTGTATGAAAACATTCGTATTGTGTGCAAAATTCCGTGCAGCGACGCTCGTGAGAGGCCAAGTTGTGTTGAACGTCTCCTGGTTGTTGTTTCTCCATCGTCCCGAATACTCCTCTGTACCAGTTCAATATTGTCATCCGTGTGCACCGTTCGTCCTCTGCCAGCACCAGGAAGGTTCCTTACTGCCCCTTGTTGTCGAAAATTTGCAATCAGACGGTTTGTTTTTGACTCTGAGGGTCCAACCATCACATTAAAATAACGACGGATATGCACGCTGAGTCAAAACAATGGATCGTTGATTTGAAAAATAAAGCTCTACAATTTGGGCACGTTGTTCAATTGAGTACTGCTCCATTTTAAATTCCCCAAGTCTTCTTTACAAAATACTGAAAAGAAAAGAAAAAAAAATTTTATAATAAAAAAGTTATAAGCAATTCAAACCCCTTCGGTCATTTTGGGCCACCCTGTATAAGTAATCTATGATGTTTTATGTTATCATGTATTGGATCAAAACTTATGTAATCAGAAAAAATAAAGCTTAAAAAAATATTCATTCTAGTTTTTTAAAACAATACAATGAAAATTTAAATTGTTTCTTAAAAATTTGACTTAATTTAAATGGATAAGACAAAAGTGTTTTCCCCTTTTACTGTTGTGACTTCAAACTGGATTTTTTTTTCTGAGTGTATTAAAAAAATGAAAGTCTTGACGTCTCCAAGGAAACAAACCTACAGCAAAAGTTGTCACGAAAAGTTTTCAGAGCCAAATAAATTCCTGGAAAAGATGCTCGAAATTTTTTTTAATTGAAAAAAAATTAAATGAAAATTTTCTGAAAGCTTAATAATTATTCTTTTGAAGAAAACTTTATCAAAACCGTAATTTTCTTTGAAATATTGAAAACATTTTTGAGCGTCCAGACTTTAACTAAACGATCCTTTGACATCATTTAACTGCTAATGAAGTTTGTTAACATTTTGTTCGGTCTCTAATTTTCTAACTACCAACAATTTCCTTCCCTCACAAAGAGAGGGAAAATGTGTTCATGGCTAATATCAGTACTTAAGCGAAAATGTTATCCTTTAATTGTAGCCCAAAAGCAATTACAAATAAATTAAGTGCCATGCTGCTTGAAAAATATATTGCAATAACAATATTTTTATACAAAAAAAAAAAAAAAGAAAGAAATATAAAAGTGGTTGAATACAAGTTAACAAGTGCATTTGCACTTTATTTTTACTTGTTACCATTTGCAAAATTTGCACACCTCACATTATAATCAACTGCTTTTTTATGCGCAGCAATTTCTTGATAGCAGTGATCACGCAATGCACGCTAGGTGCTAATTGTTAGTTCTGAGCTTACGATGGGTTCTTTACATAAAATTTTACTAAATCGAGATTTATGCAAACAAAAGCATTACTATTCAAAAAATATATCTTAGTCAAACAATAAAAAATGTTTGTCAATACAAAATGTTTGTATCATACTTGTTTTATACCACAGGAAGTTTTCTGAACATTATAACAAATAACTTATGTTCAATTATTTACTTGCAATAACCGATGTGCATTTCTACACACCACAACTGTATTGGAAAATAAAAAATACATTCAAAACTTTTATTAGACCCTTTGCTTGACACCACGCTCGTTGTCCAATACCCGTTCCATTTTCCCAGTAGCAGGACATCACCAAATAAAGGGTGATCCAATAAGAGCTTCCAATTTTGTTTTCTAAATAAAATATATAAAAATCAATGTAATGATGCAAATCTTTTTTTGGAATGATAGTTCGGTTCCTACAACTCAATGTTTAAAAATTATTTCCTTCAAATGTTGCCCATGACTAACTCTTCAATGGTCCATTCTGTGGGTCCAATTTTCGACAACTGTTTCGAGCATATCGGCCAGTATTCCTTGAAAAACACGAATTATGTTGGTTTCCAAAGCGATTTAACATATTACCAAAGAAAGTAATCCGATGTCATCAAATCACAAATCACATGATCTTGGTGGCCAATAAAGAGGACCATTTCTTGAGATGATGTTTTCATCGAACGTTTTCCTCAATAAAGCGATTGTTTCCCGATTGTGACTGACTGATTTTGAAGTTTTTACAATTAATAAAAGTTGTTTGGGAGTAAGAGCATTCACGAGCTTCTATGCAGAATATGGTCGGAAGAATGCATTCGAAACGATTGGAACCTCAGTGTACTCAGCACAAGAAAGGCGATCCTACTATTTGCGCAAACTACTGTGGGATAAGCCTCCTAAATATCGCCTATAAGGTCCTGTCGAGCGTTTTATGTGAAAGACTAAAGCCCATCGTAAACCAACTTATTGGGCCTTATCAGTGTAGCTTCAGACCTGGAAAATCTATCACCGACCAGATATTTACACTACGACAAATCTTGGAAAATACCATAGAGAAGCAAATCGACACCCACCATCTTTTTGCCGACTACAAAGCCGATTTCAACAGTCCAATAAGGAATCACCTATACTCAACCCTAGCAACAATTCTTAAGAGTTGAGCACTGGACGAAAAATTTTAGTTTTTAATTGCGTCCTATAACTATCTTCAGCAAGAGCAATACGCTTACAGATTATTTACAGCAAAACTAGTTGACTATAAGTGTTCTGTTCTCTTTCACATTATCTCATAGTAGCTTAAAAGAGTTGTGTTATAAGAGCATTACTTCGAAGACGCTGCATCTTACAAGTCATTTCTTACAGACTTCTACAGCACTTCAGCTATCAGAGCCAAACTCTGAAGAGTTTTAGCTTTATAGATTAAGTCTTATAGACATCTCAAAGGCTTTTATTTAAGATGTCTGATCTGATCTGAGCAACGGTCTGACTAGAAGAATAACACTCTGATTATAAGAGAAACAGTCTGACTAGAAGAGTGCTACTCTGATAATAAGATGTTGGTTCTTATAATCGGGCAATTGCCCTAAACATAAGATTTAACTGTATTCATGTTCTTATCCCTTTCTTGTAAATTTATCATTTAAAAAAAAAAATGGGTTTTTATTTAATTAGCTTAAATTTCAGGGTACCTACATATATAATAAACGAACAGAATTATGTACAAATTATGTTAAATGAATTTGGTTCATTCATAAGAAAAATATTCCGAAAGAACAGAACAATTTCTAACTGTAATTTACGTACGGTAAACCTTGCACTTAAGTAATGAAAGGGTTAATTCTGCTTGGCATAAATGAATGCTTTTTAAAAATGGTGGCCCCACAAAGTTTCGATTTCACTCATCTCGTAAGTATACAACTCTTCTATGTGACTTACTTAAGTATATTAATTTTGTAGTAAGAGCTGTACTCTTGTATAGAGACATCAACTCTTACAACTGCGTTTTAGTACATTTATTGAGAGTATAGTATAATTTGTTAATTAAATAAAACTTTTAATGTTGGTTTTTGCGAAAGGGGACAGCTTCTAACCGAGGTGCAATATGAGATTCTTACGATAAAGTTTCCACCGCAATGAAATTTATGTCTTTATATGATAAAATATTACACCACGCATATACAATATTATAGATATAATAATTTGCTACAAACATAATAAAAAATGGTACATCAAATTTTGCTATATTAAAATAGTGTTTGTAGTATTGTATATATACATAAATTCTTATAAAATTCTCTTATGAGTATCTGTAATCTGACAAGAGATCTGTAAGCCTTGTCTAAGAAAATGTTTCTTAGAGTGTTGATCTTGTTTCAGAGCTCTAAGAGGCTGATATAAGGGCGTTCTGAAAATTACAACTCACACTTATATAGTGCCAAAATGAGCTTAGAAGAGTTTTACAAGTATCTTATAGATATCGTTTAGAGTTAATCGTAAGTGTATCAATCTTAATTATTTCTCTTCAAGAAGTCTTTAGGATAAAATAAAGATAATAAATGTTGGTTGGGCACCGTGTCTGAATTTTGTACACCTGTAAAATTAATCCGTCTATGCAGGAAGACACTGAGCAACACCAGCAGCGCTGTTAAAATTGGCAGGATCTCTATCCCCCCCTTCCCCCCTTCCCCTCGAGCGGCTTCGCTGGCTAGGTCATGTTGAGCGCATGGAAGATGACGCTCCAGCGAAGAAAATATTCGATTCGGTAGTGGAGCACGACCTGACGAAACTTGGAGCTTCCAACAGGCGCCAGCAAGCGCAAAACAGAAATGGCTGGCGCAATTTCTTATAACAGGCGGAAACAGATGGTTGTAGGCGCCACCTATGTAAGTATGTAAGTAGTTTAGGAGTAACTCTATTCATTATTGAGTCGTATTGAATACTGAACACAAACGTCATATGGACAAGCCGTTTCACACTTAACAGCTGTTGAAAAAGGGATCTCGTATTAGATCACCTTTTAGTTACTCCATTCTAAATTTCAATATTCTGTGAACTTTATTCACCTTCTATTCACAATATTCTGTATTCATTCAAAGCTATTCGATATAAAAAATTTGGCTCTTGTGGGCGGAACCACATTCTCTTGTGCAATGCCCAAACTAGTTTTCTGGTAGAAGGATATCACCAAGTAGCAACTCCATTCTCACAAACAAATTTTTGAATTCAGTTTTCAAAAATTTAAATTTCATTAAAATTTAATTTTATTCTAAATACGGCTTGAATTTTTTATCAATAAAAAAACGCACCTAATAAAATGAACGGATCAATACCGAAAAACAGCTAAAACTATGTTTAAACCGGGCAGAAGGTATAAGAGGTATTTGAAACTCCTTCAACAAGTGTAGCAGCTTCAAGAAACAGTTTTATTTTTGCTGAACTGAAGTGTGAATTCTTACTCTAAAGCAGTCATCGATAACAGCTGTTCGAACTCACCGCAATTAGTTGCGGTGAATGCGGAAGTGTTCAATTAGACGGCTACAAAAAAGTCGGTGCGAAATGGCTTCGGTTTTTGTTTTTTGTTTTAGTTTTTTAACTTAGTTAGGCTTTTATTTTAATAGAAAACAGTTTATTAAAATAATAAATATTGAAAAATGAAACGTGAATTTAAATTTTCTTTCAAGTATTGTCAGCACGATTGCGCAACAAGGGAGCGTGGCGTTTAGACTCCCACGTTTCATCCGGTAGTTATAACTTTGAAGTAGTCCAGGAGTTCGTATACCTTGGCACCGCCATTAATACCAACAACTAAATCAGCCTGGAGATAAAGCGAAGATCAATAATTGCTAATAGGTGTTACTACGGGCTCTGTAAGCAACTAAGTTCCAGAGCCCTCTCTCAATCGACAAAAACACTTTACAAGACGCTCGTTCTACCTGTGCTGCTTTATGGCGCTGAGGCATGAGGAGTTTCGCAAACTGACGCAGTCGCTCTGGGGGTGTTCGAGAGAAAGGTTCTTCGCAAAATCCTCGGTCCTGTTCGAGTCGGCGATGACTATCGCATCCGAATGAACCACGAGCTGTATGAGCTCTACGAAGACATTGACGTAGTTCGGCTTATAACTGTGCAGCAACTACGCTGGCTGGATCATGTCCATCGTATGGACGACGAAGCTCCAGCGAAAAAAGTGCTCGAGGCGAGGGTCGCTGGTCAACGACGGCGAGGCAGACCATGCCTCCGGTGGATGGACTAGGCTGAGGAAGCCCTAACCGCACTTGATGCATCCGATTGGAGAAGTCGCGCGCAAAGCATAGGCGCCTGGCGAGAGCTCATGAGGTCGGCCAAAGCCCGGACACGGGTTGTTACGGCCACCTTAGTAAGTTAGTAAGCCAGAACGATATTGAGTGCAAAATCAAACAGTCCGATTTTTAAGCAATGCTTGCGATGCGGGGACGTCGCAACGCACGCATTTATACCATAATCGTCCCTACGTTGGACCTCTACATTTACCAACATACGTTTGATTTTTAAATCTGCAATTATTAAACGCACCCCAACGCACGCAATGCATTTCTCGTGTCTACGCTGGACACGGCACACAATGTGGTGGCTCCATATAAGCCGCGGACAAAAATAGAAGGAGTTGTATTGTATTGTATTGTATTGTATTGTATTGTTTTGTTTTGTATTGTATTGTATTTGTTTATTTATTTGATATAACAGTGCATCATGGTAGGAACCTTATGATTAAAGCACTGCCATCTTGAATTTTTAGAATTTTGTGACAAAAAACTTATTCAATCTAATTAATTTTCATTAAAAATTATAACATGGAAGAAGAGAAAAAATGAATAAAAAATGAAAATATATAAAGTCAAGATCACTAACTAACACTAACAATATGTTGAAATTTTTGTCCTAAAATGTTTGACAATTTCAAGTGAAAGTGGTACAATTTATAATAATAAGATAATTAATTTAAGACTAATAATATATTATATTATTATGTAACAATAAATATTCATGTAACAAAAAAAAAGAAAATTATAGTTGAAAATTAAAAAGATTGTTGCAACGTAGAAAGATATGTAAATAAATTGGTTTTCAAATGTACAGCGTTTTGGATAGATCGAAAAAAAGGTGGCAACGAGTTCCAAAGACGAACTGCATAAATATAGAATTGCCACAGGATCATGAAATTTCTTGAAAATAAGTTTTACGACAAAAGGACTATTCACATAAAATTTTAAATGAAAAATATATAAAATAAATTTTAAAATTGAAAATTGAAATAAAATTTGGATGAATGAAAAGACCACCTCCCATATAACCAAAATCGTTCATCTGGTATATTTCCACAAAAAATTATCCTAGAACAATAAGAATTTGCACACATAGTTTTTCTGTCACAATAAACAGTTGGTGTGAAAATGAACTAAATCGGTTGACCAACACAGTCACCTTCCATATAACCGAAATCAGTAATCTGGTATATTGCCCCAAAAAATTATCCCAAATAAATAAAATTTGGTTCGCAAAATTATTTTATAGCAATAAATAGTTTCATACTCGAAAAAAATACATGACTATCGGTTTGACGATATGAACCTTATTTTTCAGTATGAATTTGATTTGTATTTAAGCCAAAAACATGCTTCAGAAAATTGCAGCCAAACTTGACATATATTTCAATTAAAAAATAAAAAAATTTTATCGAAACGTTACACTTTGCAGTTATTTTTAAAATAACTTATTTATTACTGGAAAAGTTTTTATTTAATTAAGATCAACCGAAGATTTAAAGAGAAATGAAATTATATCAAAAACTTCTAATGGTGTTCAAAAAACATTGGGAAAATACCTCAATTACACTGCAATAAAATTTCAATAATTTTCTAAAACATTCATATAGCATTCTAATAACACTCAAACAACACTCAAATAACTTTGAATACATCTAATAACACAAGAATAACATTTCAGTAACATTACAATAATATTTCAATCATAATTCAAAATTATAAAAATTAAAATTGTAAAAATATTTCAACGAAACGAAACGCAACGACGCAACGAAATAAATACACCAACATAAGTTTGACAGGTTTTGGCAAAATCACATTTTTTCCAGCATGAATCTGTTGTGCATTTCAGTCAAAGCCATGTTCCAGAAAATTGCCCATTAATTCATTATTTTTGAGTTGCCGCAGCCGAACTTTTTTGAAAACTCTTACGAATGCTTTCAGTAAAATCATATTGAAATAATAAAAAAACTTTTTTTTTTTTTAATATCAAACTTTTCAAATTTTTTGCAATTTTCAAATGCAAATATACGCATTTTGTAGCAGCCAAACTTTCTGACCAAATAGACAAAAAACTTTCATTAAAGACATACTAAAAGATAACAAAAATTTAAAAAATATGTTTGTTTTTAATTTGATTTAATTTTTTCCATGCAAATTTTAGAAATTTCACAAGCCAAAATTTAAGAAAGCACTTAAAAAGCATTGTTTAAGAATACAAAAAAATTGAATTTAGTAAAAAAATTTTTTTTACTCTTCTAAAAAACTTATATTTCATCGCTGCGCCAACAAAAACAGTTATGTGTTTTTCAGTAACTTTTCACGAAAACTAACTTCTTTTAGAGTATTTCTAGTACAGCGAGCACAAAGCTGTTTTTGATCACTTCTAAACCAAAAGAGATATAAAAAACGGCAAATGCGGAAATGTGAGCATAAAATATGGAATAAAAAAAAAATAAACACAGGTGCGTCGTTGGACACACGAGAGAAGCGAAACTTTTTCACAGTTTCATACACACAGTGGAATCATTTAAAATTATAAATTGTTCGGGTATAATATGCCTAAGACCTTCGGCCAGAATTGATTATCTAAGTATTTTTTTAATACAACAAAGGGAATTTAGGCAAGCGCATTATTTTGCCATTCGGCAATTTATGCTAGAACTTGTGTGTTCTCTTGAAGGCCTTCTGTTAAAATGGGTTATTCTAGATTTAAGGCAATATTAAAAAAGAAACTTGGGTATCATAACCTTAGGTAAGTTATACTTTTATACTAGTGAAGATTTCCTAAGGCCTTGCAACAAGCGCTTGCGTTGTTCTCTTAGGATTTGTTTGTTTTTTCATCTTTTCAGCTTTGTTAAACACCTTTTTCAGTTTTTTATTTTTCAGTTTTTAGTCAATTTAATTTTGATTTAATATCAACTCATTAGTAGTCTTGCGTGGTTCCCGCTGTGGTACACTAAACAGCTTTATGTTCTACTTGTTTCGTCAGTGTAACGACTAAATTGCTGCGAAATACATGCACGTTAGTACAAATTATAAGAAAAGGAAAGCAAATAACGACCGCATATGACAGAAAGAGTAGCAATGAGAGAAAAGATTACAAGAACCCCATTTTGCTTTTGCCCAAGTATCTTTGGCATTTTATACAATGCTGGCATGACCAAGTTGACAAAAAACTTATGAAATTTGCACAAATTCATACAAAAATAATTACCCAAGCCAAGTCGTTTTAGGCAAAACGCCGTAGGTATTTTCCTGTGTATAGATTTGATAATTTAATGGTTTTTTTTTTAAATAACTTAAATTCAAAAATTGAAAGCAACATTAAAAAACTTAAAAAACACACGTTAATATTCACACCAGTAAATTTTATAACATTTCATTATTATTTTATTTATTTTATTACATGTTACAGTCATTGTTAAAATAAAAGCATGTACCAACAACAGCATAAGCGCATTCATAATAAAAAAAATATAAAAAAAAAATATTACTGTGCCCACCATGAGGATCGCGCCGAGCCAAACAACTCTATTAAATTTCGGTGTTGATTTAATATTAAATATATAACTGCAGCTATGTTAACAGTTGTTAACAGATGGCGTTACCAAATTGAGGATGATGTTGTCACTTGCAAATTTTAGATAGTGGTAGATTGAGTCTAAAATGAGTAGTGAATTTTAAAAACGTTGGAATATATTTTTCTTCTTAAGGAAAGATTCGACTGAAATACTACAGCAAAACAAATCATTAGAAGTATACCATAAAGCAAGTTTTTTCAAGGTGAATTAGTTTTATTGCAAATAATTCTCATATGATGTTCTTAAACAGCATTAAAATTTTATATGCAAAATAAATAAAATATTATATGTAATAAAATTTCTGTGGCAATACTGATGATTCTTGTGGCAAGTGGTTTAGCAGCTACCCAAACCATAAAAATCATTTAATCAACTCTTGTAGCAAGTGGCTTAGCAGCTACCCAAACCACACAAATCCATTAAGATATTATTGGATGTGCTGCAACATAGTTTCAATTGCACTTAATAGTGAATCAATGCTGTTGTATAACGAGGGTGTTTGGCTCACTGGATAGAGTATAGAACTCCAATCGGAGGTTGACGAGTTCGAATTCCCACGGCAGGCGGAGAAATGTTTTTTCATATTTGATATATTAATTGTCTTGATGTAAAAAACGCAGAAACAAAGAAAATTCCTAGAAAAAATCTGTCGAAAATTTTTCAGATTGCACTCTAAGCAAATCACAGAACGAGGAGTAAAAAGCTTCAAAAATTGACAAAAATCACATACAGTAGCCACTCGGTTATGTGGACACTCAAATATATGACCATCCAAAAAAGTGAACAAAATATCACAGTCAAACTTTTGTACACGAGGTTCTAAAGAGTGTACAGCACTTATCTCTATTATGTGAACAGTATTATTACCTATATTTTTTTGCAGTTTTTTCTGCTAAGCTTTTGTTTCTTTTACCATGTATTTTTTGTCGTAATAACGGGACACTGTATAACGAAGATTTTCACAATGTGAAAACTTTGAGCCCTTAGCAAAAATTTAGATTTTTCGCACTCCCTCAGCAGTGAGTTAAAATTGAGCTGTAAAAGCAAATCATTGCTTTTTACAGAAAGTAGAGGGGTCACACAGCATTATCAAACAAATTTAATATTTGTTAAATCGACAGTGTGCGTAATAAATACAAATAAAGAAAAAATTCTAACTGCAACAGAAAATTCCTATGAACTGATAAAACAAAAAACTGGAAAAAAGTGGCGAAATGACAAAGATTTTAAAAATGTTCAAAAATAGAAAAAATTTATCTATCTATTTAATTTAATTATATTTTATATTTAATTTATAAAAATAGAAGTTTTCAACAAAAGTTTTGGAATTAAGTTTTTGAAAATTTCACGAATCAGAGTTTAACAAATTTTCATCCAGCTCGCACCTTGTGTCCCCACTTAAAAGACATTTTCAGTAAATGATTATGTAACGCAATCTCTCAAGCGCCTGCAGCTGAATTATGTAATATTATCTGTCAGTTCGGCAGCGAATTGCAATGTTCAATTGAGGATACACAGGATCAAACCCATTTCTCGGCTTGTGCCCGACGACGAGGACAATGAAATCCAATTGGTTTCCAAAGCTACTATAAGCAGTTCTAATTTCGGCTGCTTTTGCCAAATTTATCATTTGGGCTGAAGGCAATTGTTATGTTGATGTTAAGACGGTATTTCACAAATGCAAAGAGTAAGCATTAGAAAAAAACCGGTAGCTAATACTATAAAAAATTTAACAGAATTCTTCAGTCGTTAGCAGTTTAATTATACTTTTCATATGCATATAATATTTTTTTTTGTTTAGTTTAGTCTATAACTGACAAATATCAGTAATTATTTTTCAAAATGAATTTATCCGACATTATTTAGTTATTATTGCTCAGTACTTCGTTGTTAAAAACTATTATTTTGTTTTTATGTATATCTGATAAAATATGAGTCGAGTGGTATTATTATAAATTCAGCCTCCAATATATGAACAATTCACAAAAGTGAACAAGGCCTGTTTGAATTAGTTCACATGAGCGAGTGGCCACTGTAATTGTTTTTGTTGGCGCAGCGACGATTTGTAGCTTTTTTTAGCTTATACAGACTTTTCCTGATAGTACATCTCTTTCTTTTTTCTTCCTACCACCTCTAATAAAAAAATTTACGCTATATCATGAAAAATATATGTTAAAACAATACTGCATATTCATAATGCTGAAATTTACGGTGTGTTTTGAAATCTATAGTAATAAACTATGAAAAATGAAATTGCAGCTGAGAAGATATAGTAAAATCCTTTAAGAATTCCTACAAAAAATATTTTCGACTTTTGTCCGCTCCCGCAACACTGTGCGGCGTTAGACTAATTTTTGTGAGGGTTCGTCAAGTCATTGGCCTACGTTGAGAAGCCAGCTCTGACCGACCAGTTTGGAACCAACATTTGGTACGTTATTGGCGAGATAAGGCCGGGTATTCTGGAAAAAGTGGTGAAAAGTTCAACCAACAGGATCGCCTGCATAAGACGCAGTCGCGTTGGCCATATACTCCAAATTTTGTTCAAACACTAAATGTCATAAAAGAATAAAGCTAAAATATTGGACATGTCATTAATTTTTCTGCGCTTTATTTAAAAAGAAAACGTGTCACAAAAAAAAACTCCTTTTATGCAAAGTCACTTTGCATAACAATGTCAATTTCAACAAGCTTTGTTGAAATGATTGTAAATTTTAATGGATACGCGAATAAGCTGAATGGCCGAATGTGGTCCAAAGAACAGCGATAGGCAATTCAATAGCTGCCAATGCACCCCGAAAAATGCACTGTTTGTTGTGGTTTATGGACCGGCGGCATTATTGGACCGTTCTTCTTCAGAGGTGATGATGGTCGCAACTTCAGGGTCAATGGAGCAAAGTACCTTTCAATGTATATGAACTTTTTTTTTGTCTAAAATAGTCTTCTAGATAATAAATGGAAGACTATTTTGGGCCAAAAATGTTGGACTTGCTTGACATGTGGTCTCAACAGCACGGTGTCGCATGCCATACTGCACGCGATACCATGAACCAATTGAGAGGCAAGTTTGGTGAGCAAATATTGTCTTGTTTTGACGCAGTCCATTGAAAGCCAAGATCGTGCGATTTGATCCTAGTAGACTATTTTTTTGTGGGTTTACGTCAAGTCTCTCGTCTACAGGGACATACCAACCACGATTGCTGCCTTAGAAGACAATATTAAACATATCATTGGTGAGATACCGACCCAAATGCTGGGAAAAGTGTATCAAAATTACACTTTGAGAATGGATCCCTTAAATCGTAAAGCAGGCTACACTTGCATGAAATAATATTTTAAAAGTAAATGGCAGACATTGATTTATCGATACAAATAACTCGAACTACAAATCGACTCGATTTCGACTCGAGTCACTTTTCGCTGCGACTCGAATTGAGAGTTTTTTTGTTTCGAATTCGTTTGTTTCGCACTATCAAATGCTTGACGAGTATGTGCATATGAGAACCCTGTTTAGAAGTACCAACAAATTAAAAATTGACTACTCTAAGAAAAAAAAAAAAAAAAAAACGTTAAGCTCAAAAAACATTTAATCAGAAATAAAATAATTTATTGCATGTTTTAAATAAATTTTATGTTTTTCTGTGTATAAAAGTTTTTGTTTTGCATAAATTGATCAAATCTGACCAACATTTATTTTTCAATAAATCTTGCATGACAGTAATCAAAAGACAATTTATTTAAAAACGTTAATAATGTTTTTTCCTTGAAATTTTAAGTTTTCTGCTTAAATTGTTTTATTAATAAAAAAATTATTTAACGCATAATTACAGTTTCACTTTGAGTAATCATTATTGCCAAATACTTTTCTGAAAGGCTATATAGCTCAAAAATTAAAAAATCTAAATAGAGTTTTCAAAATCTTAATAAAATCCTTATTTATTTGGCTATTTGTTCTCTTGATCTATATAAAATCCATATATTCAAGTTTTTCATCAATACGTAAGCGCGTTAAAAACATATTTTAATTATGCAAGTACAATTTTTAATTGTAAGAATTCTTTTTTGAATAGTTTTTTTATATCTATACTATAAAATTTTCATTTAATATTTACACAAATTATCTTCGCATCGAAATAAAGAAATCAAAAATAGCAAAAATGGTAATTTTGCGTACTATCGCTTATAATGAGCAATATATCACTTACTCGCTTTTTCTTAAATTCGCTTATAGCGTGTTAAAGAATGGTAAACTCGACTTTAAAATGTTGAATCGCTTAATCGTCGACTCGTATTTCTACTCGAGTCAAAGTTATTCAGACTCGAGTAACTCGAATCGATAAAATATTCGACTCGTCACATCACTACGCGTCGGTTTAAAATTTTATTTCTTTTGGATTTTGGAAATTTGTCTCAATATTTATTTAAATAGTTAATTAAATAGTTTTGTTTACTCTAAAAATATCAAATTAATTATTAACAGCACAGTAAATATTTGATCGAAACTTAACGAAGAACGAATTGAAAGAAACGGCAAAAAAAAAAAATGCGAAGAAAATACAGTCCGTCCTACAAATTTTTCTCCAATTCGTTCTATATGCGACCCACTCACACTCACACTGACAAAATCATTCAATTCCAATAACAATTACTATATATTTTTTTTATTAAAATTTTTTTAGCAGAGGAATCGACTCCGATAGAAGTCATATTTATATCTGAGATTATTTTTTAAAAGCCGTAATTCGAGAACTGGTTTTAGCACAGCACCAATATCTTATAACCAATATATTATTTAAGTTATCGCATCAAAATAAGTCTTTCTTTGAAACATACTCATCAGCTGGATAAATTTTTATTATACAGTAATTTTTTCTTGGATATATAAGAATTTAATGAGTCGTGGATTTAAATTTAAACTATTTACAAATGAAAAAATTAAAAATAAATTTTAACTTCCAATTTGTTTTTTAATATGTTAACTAATAAAACATAATTTTAAAAATACCGAAGTGTAAAAAACTGTAATTGTTAATTTTCCTTACGAGAATTTGTAAATAAAAAAATCATCAAATCCCCATAGAATTAGACGGTATAAAATATTTTTAATGCTCCTTTTTCGAATAAAAGGATATTTAGATTTAAGGTGATTTTTCCATACCTGTTTTGAAAAGACTTCACGCAGGGCTAAATTTTTGTGCCAAGCTTGAGATTTTAGATGTCTTATATACCAAAAAAACAACAAAATAAAATGGGCAAACTTTTTAGTCATCAAGTCAAGTTTTTTAAATTGGCTTTGAAAATGTTTAAACTTTTGCATCTTCAAGTAAATTAACATAATTATCCCAGTTTATCTTATAAAAAAATTACATTTTGAATTAAATAGTCTCATTTGTGTTATTTATTCATACTTTCTGGACCCTAAGGGGGGGTTTGAACTCCTAAAACTCCCTCCTTGGCTACGGGCCTGCATTATTCCATATTTCAATATTATTAGGGGAGTTCAGAAGACACAACATTTTGTGAATCTGCCATTTGAAGTATAGTTTTTATTTTCTTCATTTGGAAATAAGGTTAAGTCCTGACTTCGAAAGATCTGTACAATTTCTGTTTGACGAGACAAAGTTCTGTACTGTACAGAAAAAATCTGTACGGTTGGCATGCCTATGCATTACTTGCTTAAGGGGGTCTTCTCATTGAGCAACTTTTTTTTTTTGCATTTATTTATAGCTTGGGTAGTTGTGAATATGCCCCTAAAAGGATTTTTCGAGATACTTTAGAAGATACAGCCTTTTTTGTGAAGCAAGGTCTGATGGACAAGAAGGTGATGGAGGTAATAAAACCAGCTTACGAAGAGCTGTCGGCAGATAATTTGCTTGAAAGATGCCTTGGATCTGAAACTCAGAATTCCAATGAGTCCTACAATTCTGTTCTTTGGTCACTTTCGCCCAAACACATCAACTCAGGCGCACGCACCATCGAAGTGGCCAATTTCATTGCAACGTGCCTCTTCAACGACGGTTTTATACCCATACTTAAAATTATGGGTTTGATGGGTATTGCGATTGGCAAAAACGCATACGAATACGCACTATCTCGCAATGAAGACAGATTGAATCGATCAGAGACTCGAGCTGCGGCATCATCAAAAGCTGGCAGAACGGCTCGCAGAGCAGAGAGGGCAGCAGAAAGCAGTTTCTACGAAAAAGAGGAAGGTGGCCTGTATGGAGCTGGCATCGCCGACTAATATTTGTAAGTAAAAATTGTCAGCTCTTTAAAACTGCATTTAAACATTTTTGATTTTTTTTTTTTTCCCAAAAAAATTACTTCAAACTTTAAACGCGTTTATCTCGAACCCACGTTTTTCGAACTGGCGGCCATGATATCTCCAGTTCAACTGAACCGATTTTCATGAAACAAAATGGAATCGACGCAGAATTGTCACCATTCTCAGGTGAACCTCGACCATAATTTTAAAAAATTTTTTACTATTTTTTTTTTACACTAAACTACAAAAAAAAAAACCCGAAATTGAAATTTTTTTTTTGAATGGCCGCCATTTTGTCAAAAAAAATCACAAAATTAAGTTTGAGGTTCACCCGAGAATTACATCTATACTGATTATAACCCCGTTTTTTTTTTCATTTCAGACGCTCCGGAGACCCGGAATCGTGGCCGCCGTGACGACACCTTTTTTTTCACCACCAACTTTGAAGTCTCATTACTTTTTGAACAGCCCACGTATCGAGGCAAAAAAATTTTTTTATTTACTTTGAACCTTTTGTAATACAATAAATAAAAAAAGTTTTCAATTATTCTTTGCGTTTTCAAATAAGAATTTTTTTAAAAAGGGTCCAAAAAACGGGTTTTGAATGGGAAGACCGCCTTAATTACTTACTTAGGTGGCGCTTACAACCGTAAGTCAGTTATCACCTGGTGTAAGAAAGTGCGCCAGCCATTTCTATTTTGCGCTTGCTGGAGCCATTTGAAAGCTCCAAGTGTCGTCAGGTTGTCCTCTACTTGTTCCTTCCAACGTAGATGCGGTAGTTCTCTTCTGTGTTGACCGCCGCTGGGTAGCAATTCGAATATTTTCTTCGCTGGAGCGTCGCCTTTTATCCGCTCAACATGACCTAGCCAGCGAAGCAACTCGATTTTTATGCGCTATTCTGTGTCGCATTTCTATGTTCCATCGTAGTTGCTACTCACCATTGACGCAGATTGGTCCGTAGATTTATTTCCGTAGAAAGTCTTTTCATCAGAGCTGCGCAACGTCCAGGCTTGTGCGGCATATAACAGGAGGGCTCTGCATTTCGATTGCCTAGTGAGCTCAAAGTAATACCTGTTGGCAAGAGTTATCCTTCGTTTTAATTCTCTACTGATATCGTTGGTGGAGTTTATGCTTGATCCCAGATAGACGAAGTCCTTCACAACCTCGAAGCAGGTACTGTCAACAGTAACATGGGTGCCAATACGCTGGGACTGTATAGGTGTTGACACCAGATATTTCGTCTTATCTGCGTTTACTGCAAGACCCATGCGACTCGACTCTTTTTCTAATTTGGAGAATGCTGCACTGACTTCGGGTGTGTTATGGCTAATGATATCATTATCATCACAATGATGCATAGTCATAGTCAAAAACAGAAGTATCGATGTTGGTAAAACTTTACTTGTTTCAAATATGTAAGTTGACTTTATTTTCATAGACAAAAAAAAAAAAAAAGCCGTCACTAAAGAGAATCGACTTGAAGAAAAATTTATTACAAAATATCAAAATCTCTGGACACTTTCTTGTTTCATAATTATTCAAAATTTGACACAAGAAACAGAACTCAACACAAGCTGACTTTTGTGTTTTTATATTTAAACTACACTTTATAAGATAAAGTCGACTTTTTCGTCTATGACTAGCATAAACTATACTTTTTCATACGTTATAGTTTAAGTGCCTTAAAGTTGAATTAATTTTTGACTATGACTATGTGTCATAAATTTAATAAAATGAGCTAAATTTCAGTGTTCAACATGATCTTGCCAAAACAATTCTTTCACCTTCAAAATACATCAGTTCATAAAGGATCTTTTTGAAATCATACTGATGAAATCTTATTCAAGTCAACCATTCTCTTTTTAAAAGTCGACAACAATAGAGTTTTAAATATAATCTGCCATTTTAATGCTGGCGAACTTTAAGTTTTTTTCCTTGACATAAAAAAAAAATGTTATCGCCTCCATAAAATATGGGCAATATTTGTTAAAATTGACAGTGCCGCTAGCGAAATTTTGGCATTCTTTCGCTTTTAATTAATGACATTAATATATAAAATGCTGTCATAGAAAGCAAAACGACTCGTTTTTCTACGTTTCTTTGCTCTTTTAGTACTCTTTAAATTCGTATCCTTTTTCAAATAGCTGATAAATTATTTACCTTTTTGTGATTCTCATTATTTGACCAATTTAAATTTGTAGTGGTAAATTTTGTAGATTTTTGCATTATTATCATTCCTCAGCTAAAAAAGAATCTATAATTTTCAGAGATCTTTAAATAAAGTCGTTTGTAGTGTTTTTGTTGTATCTATTGTTGTTTCCGTTATTGCACCGCTTTTCTCTGCTGCTGTCCAAATAGAAGACTTATCTGCGTCATTGTGTGTTTTTTTTTTTTTTTAATAAATCATTTTTCCCGAAGATGGCAGGATTTTAATTTCGTCTATTATAAACTAAGCCCTTATTGACAATTTGCCTCATTGTGGTGCAGACAATAGTTCAAGTTCGAAAGGATTTTCAATGCCAACAAGCAAATAATCATCATCTTTAACCTTAAGAAAGTTTTCTCCAAGCCTAACAGTTGCGCTTTTAACGCGCAAAGCAAAAAGCTCTTCTAGCGCGCTTCAAAAAAGCTTCAGTTTTTGTTGTTCTTTTTTTTAAGAGAAAATACTGGGTATTTTATGTATTAGATATATTTGCTCACTACTGCTCTTAAAGCCTGCGCATTGTTTGTAAACATTTTGGCGCCATTTGATGTCCTTCAATATACCGACCATAAACAGAAACAGCTGTTCTATAAATGCTCTCTTTGGCTTAAATTTCCCGACATTTCATCATTTTTCCGCTTAGCTTTGGCAGCAAGAGCTCGGTTTTCTAAGCTCTTAAAACGAATGCTAACGTGTCTTTGTCGTTTATTGTTTTTGTGCTGCTGTCTCTGGCGGTCATAAGCCGAAGTTGATGATGATGTTGGTGGTAGCTTCTTGGAGTGCTTTTCTGTCATCATCGATGCCCTATTCATTCTAGCCAACTTGGTTATTTGGTAACGCAGCACTTGATATCCTGTTGTGCTTTGTGTGTGTTTCAGTTCAGTTTTAACCGCGTTAGTCTTTGGAGCGTTTAAAAGAATACCACAGCGTTAGAAGATAAACACAGTTAAAATGTCGCGCCGACGAGCTGTCATTATTTGAACTACAGATTGCTGATATAAAAAGTTTCTAGTGTTGAAAAACAAATTTAAAAAAAAAAAAATAAAGGAATATAATAAAAAGTGTTGTAAAAATTAAAAATAAATCTAAAGCTTAAGTGCAGTTTTAAGACGAATTCTTGCCGTCTCCAGAATAATTTAATAAATGTAATTATTATTAATAGTTTTTATTTAATCTAAATATGTAAGACTATATTTTTAATGTATGAGTGTGCGTGTGTGTGTCTGTCAGAACGTCCCTCAAGCGACCTCAAATTTCATGTTGTCTCTTTTGCTTTTATTTATGTGCTCTTCTAACAATGTCAACCATAAATATGTCAACGCGTTGTTTTTCTTCAACCGAGCAACGCTGGAGTCCGTTGCTATAAATGCAGTTTTTTGAACATGACCAAGAATATTTTATATAGTGTCTGTTGTGCTGGCTGTTGTAGTGTTTTAATGGGATGTGTGTGTGTGTGTGTGTGTATGTAGGAATGTGTTTGCGTAACAAATGTGCTCCAATCGAGTGCGTTAAGAATATGCAATGTTTGTTGAGGAATTACAGCTGTGAAAAGCGTTTTAATCGAAATTATTTTAATTGACATTTAATTTTGAATTAATTTTAAGCCCCACAAAAAAAACCGACTTCAACTCAATGTGATATTAGCAATACTTATGTAAGTATGAAGTGTTTTATTTGTAATGGATAAAACTATGCAACAATTGATTTTACCCTTAAATGACGCACTACAGCTAAGTAACGTTAAAGGACACACTAGTGCGTCTTCGCAATAACGGTTTCTGATTACCTATAACTTAGCAAAAACGCAAAAAGAAAACAAAATCAACTTTATGTAAATATAACGGTGAATTTAGTTTTTTAAAGAAAATAATTTTTCTTTTGAAAATGCGCTTTAAAATAAAAAAATAAAATATAAATATAAATATGGTATTTAACAAAAAAAAAAAAAGGCTGGTAGTTCCTTGGTTAAAAAAAGCCGCATCGGAGGGGGGCGGGGGGGTCTATTCTTACTCTCCTCCTAGTAATAAGTAAAAGTATCTAAAAAAAGTTGAATTTACGAATTTTTACGCAATTACTTTAAAAGTATGACAGTTACGAAAGATTTAAGACCAGTTTTGGAAATTGAATTTAACGCTTTCAGTAAAAATTAAAATAAAAGCTTCCTTGTACTTTAAAGAAATAAAAGTTGATCAAACCCAAAAATATTTTTTTTACCAAAATTATAAGTTCTAGCGAGATTTTCTCGAAACTTTATCTAAAAAAAAAATTATTTTTTATTACATTGTTCTATACTCTCAAGTATAATCTAAACTTTTCTCATAATAAGTTTTTACCTCCGATCAACAGATCATATGATTTTGCAGTTTTAAGTTGTGCTCAAAATACCAATGCAAAGCAAAAAAGCTCACATTGATATGTTAACAAAAGGAAGCAAGATTTACTATCACTGTGATGTGTTTGGTATAAGATCGACAGAATGAGGGAAAAATTAAGATACTATAATTAACGTTATAAGTACTAAATTTTTATTATTTTTTTCGTACGATTCTTCAGTAGGGATATGACTTTTTTACAACCTCATATTTACATGGCATTCTGATATGAGAAATAAGGTAATGAAAAAATAGCGTATGAAGTTTTTTATTTTTTTTTTTTTATTACTTTTTCAAATAAGGTAGATTTATTAAATAAAGTCAAAAATATTTTAATATGCCATGCTGATATGAGATATAATGAAAAATAACGTATAAAAAGCTTATTTATATTGTTAAATCCCCTGGGAGGGGGGGTGGTATTAAACTTACATAAAATTATTTTTTCTAATATGAGGCAGTTTCAGTTTTCGACTGAATGATCGAGCTGCTTAAAGATTCATAATTTGTTTGCTGAAAACAATGGTTAGAGAACCCTCTGTCACAGCCCCGTAGCCAGGATTTACCAAAGGGGAGGGGGGGGGGGGGATTTCATAAAAGATATATCGATATTTATTGATATCGATGAATCAAAGGAATTTAGTATAAAACTTTAATGAATTATTAATAAAACTTACTTTTATTTATTTTTATATGTTTGTATTAAGTCTTCTCTTTTTTTTTGCCAATTCTGACAATACATCATCCTCTGTGACTTTGCTATCTCTATGTATTCCTAAGGATGCACAATGATTTAAGCGGTACTCGCCCATAGAACTTCTAGAAATATATTTCAAATATCAATTGCACTTCTTCACCTATCACCACAATTTCCTAATATTTGCACCAGCATCCGCTGCTGTATTCTGACTTAATTTATTCCTATGGTTGTGTTACCAGAACAAGGTACAATTCTTGCATATTGTTTAATTAAAATTTTGATCGATCCATCTTTTACGGATGTCATCAAAATCAAGTTGAACGATGACAAAAGCCAGTTGTGCTTTGTAAATAGTACTTCCATGTTGTAAATTATTGCACCAAGGAAAGGTATATAAACAGTAATTTTGTAAAAATTCTCCACACCATTAGAAATGTGACCTACAATGCAAGTTTCTTTCAAAACCATATTTTCGTAAGCGTCTTATTATAGTATTCTAACAATTTACCTTCAAGCTGCTATCGAGTTAAAAGTTTGTATAAAGCAATGTTGAACTATAAGCCACTTGTTAGCTACTAGAAAAATTATCACGCTAAGTAGACTAACAATTTCTTATAAGTAAATCCGTAACCAACTCCTAAACTTTAACAGATCACTTAGCAAAATTTTTAAATTTAATTGACTTTATCGACAACATTGAAAAGATTTCAAAATTTTATTTTAAAAAATTTTTGAGATCCCGCGTCAGTGCTAAGAAAACGCAAAACTTACAAAAAGCTCCATTATTCAATTTAGAGTAAGCTAACTAATGCCAACGGTTCCACCAAGACTGCTTAAATCGTAAATTACGCGAACCACTGATAGGAAAATTAAAAGTGAGGGGGGGGGAGGGGGGCGGATTTTAAATATTTTAAAAACTTGAGATGAAATGAAATTGGAAACATCATTTCTTGCACCTTTATGTACTGCCGGTTCCGAAGGCAGTTCCGATGTATCGAATGAAATTTCTGTTTCTGGAACAACTTCTACAATCATACACACAAAACGCACCAACTTAGAATTATTAACATAAAAAAAGAAAATTTCTAAATTACACTACTTATACGACCGCTTTTAACATTACTGTCAACACTACCACCTCCTGCAACTGCCGGTTGCAAGACAGTTCTGGACACTTTTCAAGTTTTAAAGATTCTTGAACGCTTTCTACAATGCAAACGAAATACAATATTACATTATTAGGATTTAACTAAAATTGTAACCATCAAGTAATTATAATATAGAATGGACACCGCACACATTGACCACTACACCATTCTAGCAGTGCTGCACTCGGCTGGTACATCAGCAAAGTCGACTTCGGCGATGTCATCTTCTTTTTATAATTACTCGTATTTCATTTTGTGACATTGGATCAAAGTATTAAAGGATATCAAGAAGTCGCCATAATAAGGACGGAAATTGATAAAAGAAAAAATTGCTTAAAAATAAAGACTTACTTTCCTCCTTTCTGGCCTTTTTTAATGGCGGTTTCTGCAGCTAATTAAGTGGAATCGTTTTAGTATTTTGGCACAATAAAATAATCAATAAAATTACACTTAACACAAATGGTTTAAATTTTAAAAAACCGCAATTGAAAAAGATAAATTTACAATTTCCTTTAATACTTCATTTCATTTAATACTTTCCAACGCAATAGATTATTAAATCGCTGGTGATGGACTCAATTGAATGTATCGAACTTTATTCGATATCTTAAGCATGTTGCTGTTGCAGTTTATACTGTTACTGAAGAGAAACGTAGGCGCATTAAATATGCGCATATAAAAAATGTCATATTAATGATTCTATTTTTTTTTATACTTTCTGGACCCTGAGGGGAGAGGGGTTTGAACACCCAAAACCCCTCCCTTGTCTACGGGCCTGATGTCATACCATACACCACATACAAATTTGCAGAATGGAAGTAGTTTTAATTGCTATTTTGGAATAAGTATATAAACTAGTAGTGGGTAGAGTGTGTGGCCCATATGCCAGAGAACGCTGGTTCGAATCACCCCTGACACAGAAAGTTTTTTCAATTAAATTAATTTTCGGCCGTCACCTCTCTGCAGACAATGGCAAGCCTTAGAGAGTAAAAACTGCCATGAAAAGCTTCTTGAGAAAATAAGTCGTTCGGAGTCGGCATAAAACTTGTAGGTCCAGTTCTCGATCATTTGTGCTCAAATATTTCACAGCACGCACAACACAATTTATCATAAGAAACTCGGTCAAAGTCCTTTCAAGGGCTGAAATTCGTTTTCGTTTTTTCGTTATTTTTTATTATGTAAACGTAAATGGCAAAAATAGCCCTGGAATTCCATCGAGCATTGCATAAAAGTGAATGAGTTTTAATAAAAGGAAAAATGCCATTCTTCTCGTTATATCGAAATATTTTGCCGAGCTCAAATAAATATTGCATATCAGTCCATTTGTTATTTAAAAATATGAGCTTGGGCTCATTCTGAATGTATATTCCGTTTAACAGTTCATAGGTACCACTAAAATCCGTTACGAAATTATAGCTTATGTTTGGAGATGTTGGTTTCCCGCATAATACAGGGTTGTCAATATTCGAAGCGCCTATCTGGCAACACTGTAACTTTCCGCAGTGATGCCAAATCGACTAATGACATACCGCGTTTGAAGCGTCATTCCAAGCAAATGTTTACAATGGAACAGTACACGCCACGCGAACGCTCTAAAATTGTTGAAATTTACATTCAACAAAACAAGTCAATAGTGAAAACTCAACGTGCATGAGCGATGAAGCTCATTTTCAGTTGAACGGAACGGTAAACAAACAAAATTGCCGTATTTATGCCACTGAAAATCCACAAGAGATTCAAGAAGTACCTCTTTACGATGCAAAAGTCACTGTTTGGTGCGGCGTTTGTGCTAAAATGCTCATTGGGCCGTTCTTTTTCGAAGATGATAATGGCCACAGAGTTACTGTCAATCAGGAGCGTTATCGCGATATGATAAACAATTTTTTCATGCCAATCGTTCGTCGAAAGCGTATCAGGCACTACTGGTTTCAACAAGACGGTGCGCCACCACACACAAGCCGCACTACAATCGATTTTTTGAAGCAATTGTAAAATGGGCGCTTCGAATATGTTCTTCCATAACATGTCTCAATATTAAGTCAAGGACATGGTGCTGATACCCAACGAACTGAGGAGGTGGTAAACCAATAGAATCCATATAGTTTTGTACAAGAATAACAACGCCATTTTTCTTGCCCGTGTTAACGCTTGTTGTATCAGATACTCTCATTTTAATTGACCTCCCAAAACTGAGATTAATCTAAACTCTCACATATTCAATTAAAAATCATTAAGGCTTGACCATTCTCTAAGACCAGAACACATAACTTTATTTCCTTCCACTCATTATTTAAAACAACAACTTGAATTTCTTTTTTTTCCAACTTTTTGCCAACGAAATGGAGACAACAGCTCTCATTTTTCAGAGTTTTTATAAATATTTCCTACAACATTTCGTCAGATTTTATAGCGGCTTTATAAATACTAGACTGCGTAGGTGTGGGGACATATCAGTTAATGACTTTGCCAACCCCTTGCAGACTATCAGCCTTATTCCAGGATCCGTCGTAGCTGTGATTTTCATTCGGATTCGTAAAGTTGTATTCTACGATCCGAATCGTTACGTCGTATTCGAAATTCGTAACATTTGTCATTCAACCTTCCGAACGCATCAAGTTTTTTTTTGCGGATTTCTTACGACAGGTTTCCATTGTCGGAATTTATTTTTAACAGAAATTTTTTAAGTAAAATTGTGTTTGCTTTAAGAAATGAAGCTGCATATAGGAAAAAAAATGTAAGAAAGTGTATTAAATGCGATTTGAAGATAAATTTTTTTTTGTTTTTGTTGCAATAATGCTGGGACCGAATCGCCGCTTCCGTGAACGTACAACTCATCACGTAAAGTTACGTTCAAGTAGTACGTTCACGGAAGCGTCGATTCGGCCCCTTATTTGGAATCTTCGAAAAGCATCATTGACCTGGAGCTCGATAAAATATAACCTTTAATAATTGAAAAATTATTGGAGTTATATATAAACACATAACTGAAAACTTATGAAAGAAGGTCGTAATTAATTAACTTACAAATATATTACAATAATTAATAAGTTTTTATTTCATCTAATATTCAAATTTTGTAAGTCCAATTGAAAAATATTTTCAATCAATCAAATGTACAATCGGGTTTTATTCTCAGCTTGGTCTCAATTGTCTGGTCAATGACTCTACTGCTCATCATTTTTTAATTCAATCCCAGATAGTGACGTTCTTTTTTTGTTATAGTAAAGAAATAAGGGAAATTCATACAATAAATTAATTTTCATTGGTGAAATTTGCACTTGTTTTAAATTTTGTTTGGTAGAAACACAAACGCGTTAGATTTATATTTTAAAATTTTTTGTTTAATTTAAAAGTATGTTGTTTTTCTCAGTGTACTGATTTAAATATTGTTCATGTTGTGAAATATTTGAACACAAATGATCAAGAATAGGACCTACTAGCTTATGACATTTCTTCATGACATCTAACCTGGAGGTCATACCGTGATAGATTTTCTTGATCTCCAAAAATACTATAAAATTTTAAGAATTTAGCTAATCGACATGTTTTCGCTCAAGGCTGATTACTTACGTTTACTTGCACTTCGAAGCTTGGGGAATTTGGGAATTTTCCATTTTTTTTTAACCTTCAATTTTAAACCTCTAAAAAATCTAAATGAAATAAATACAGTAAAAGATTATTCGTATACGATCGTCTTTCTTAAGCTTTATGTTTAACTTTTGTGAATTTTTACGAAGTTTGACTGACATACGTGGCTCCCGCGGGTTGACACAACGCTGGTCTTTAACGAAATACGTTTTTGTATATTTTTTGTTGTTTTGTGGAAATTCTTGTGATAAATATTGGCGCAAAATGCTCTACTTTGCTTGTAGGATATCGTTCAATAGCGTTCAATTTGAAAACTAAAAATCTCGAGGTGGTAACTCGATTTTTAATTTTTTTTTTAATTTTTTGATTTTTTTTGTCTAAGTTAGACCAAACTAAATATTTTTGGAAAATTTTATCATTCTAGCTCAACGGGAACATGGGTCAGTCCATAATGGGTTAAATGACAGTTTTTACTCTCTGAAGTTTGCCATTGTCTGCAAAGAGGTGATGGCCGAACAAAAAAATAAATTCATTTGAAAAAACATTCTGTGTCAGGTGGGATTCGAACCTGGGTTCTATCGCATACCAACCACACACTGCAACCAGTATGCAACTGCCGGCAATGTTTTTACCAACTGAATACACCTCTTCTGTACAAAATTGTTTTATACAGCAATTTTAACCAAATCAAACTCATCGCAAAACCTATCTGAAAAGGCACAACAATGTATGTCCGATCAGCTAGGTTCTTTTTAATCTTTCTAATATTTTTTCACAGTGTCGTCGGAAGGAGTTTTTAATTTTGTGGAAATTATGAATTTTGTAAATAAATTTGGTTAACTTAAAATGTGATTGTAATTGAAATTCCTCACACATTAACCGCCAGACTCGCACGCACACATACACACACATACATATTCGAATTCATACCCTGTAGGAAAATTAACTAATTTAAAAGTAGTTGATAAAGTAGTTTTTTGTCAACCACAACTAGTTGAAATTCTGACTTTTATCCATAGAACGAACTAACTTATTTTGTATGGTGATGTCCGCTAAATAAGTCAATTGACTGTCGTCTGCATATATTTTCAACTACTTGTTAAATTAGTTACATTTAAATTATTTTTGTAATTACTTTAAAATAGCTAATTGAAAACTATTACTGATGGCCTAAAGTTAATAATATTTGATGAAATAACATTGTTAAATATATATAAGATTGTAATCTAATAAAAATTTTCAATTAAAACATGCCAACATCAGAGTAGTTGCCGCCTTAATATAATTCAAAGTAGTTTATCAATCACTGATTTTTAAGTAGTATTTCAATTACTTCATATATTGAAGTGGATGCCGCCTTAATATAATTCAAAGTAGTTCATATACTGGTTTATTTTAAACTAGTTTTTTAATTAGTTGTTTTTAAAAACAAGTTAGTTTGTTCCTATAGGGTATAAACAACATGCACGTATATATCTACAAACACTCTATAAATAGGTATACAAATAAAAAGACAGTGTAGCTACTAAGTATGCTGCCAATGCTGCCACAAACTGTTGCCCACAAGTTCATATATTGCAGCGATTATCGCGATATATAAATACGGCAACATGAAGCGCCAACAAACTTTTCTTGGGCACTCAAACACTCAAACTCTTAAACACATACATATGGATGTACACACACACACACACACACAAACACTTAGTTGCTTACAGTAAAACAGTTGAAATTGCCTGCAAATGATCGTCATCCGGAATACTTATTCTTTGAAGCTTTAAAAGTAGCTCATTCTCACACCTCTTTCCTTCTCAAGTTTTGTGTGTGTGTGTGTGTGTGCTTGTGTGTGTGAGTGTGTGTGAGTGACTTTGTGGTTTGTGGCTTGTATGGGCTTGTATGTTGTCATTGTTGGTGGTTTTTAAATTTATTAAATTTTTTTTATGTAAAATATTCAAACGTCAGAGCTTATTCGGTGCCTAGCTTAAACGTGTATAACAGCCGATTCAACTTATTGCACTTTTTCATAAGCTTTGATCTTTGATGAACGAATTGAAAAAAAAAAACAATACTCAAAATGATTTAAATTTAGCTTAAACATGCATTACATGTATTTGTGAGATGGTGCAAAAAAAAAAACACAGATGCGTCGTTGAACACATGAGAGAAGCGAAGTTTTTTTGCAGTTTCATAGATTTAATATTGGTTTTTTTTTTCTTAAAAAACACACGTTAATATTCACACCAGTAATTTTTATAACTTTCATTATAGTTTTATTTATTTTATTACGTGCATTGTTATTCATTGTTATTTCAACGTACTTGTGGGCAAATGTTAATTTTTGCCAATGCTGATGACATCTTGTATGTAGCAATTAGAAGCAAAATTTTTGTTATAGATATTTGGATAGCTGCAAAATATGTTGGATATGTAGAAAAGCCAAAACGCAATCCTTTTAATATATAGATTTTTCAATCTGCTGCAACAAAGCTTTAGTTGTACTTCATTAAAACACCGATGCTGGGAACATCTTGTAGCAAGTAGAAGCACATTTTAGGTCTGTTCCCGTACTAGCAAGTTTGTGAAAACTTTCGCAACTTTTTACTTATTCCTGTTCCCGCACACGAAAAACTTGAGCAAAAATGAGTGATAATGAGAGTGAATCATTTCCCCTCTTTGAGAAAAGTTGCAAGTTTCTGCTACACACATTTCGTGTAGTAAAAACTTGCAAGTTGTCATGTGTTGCCAGAAATGTCAAAATTTGTGCAAAAACCATAAAAAAGCAGAAGACATAAGGAAAGGAGGTTAATATTTTCGATTCTCTGAAATGCCTTAGGAAATCTTTTTCAGAAAATGAGGAAACAACTTCACGTTTCTAACGCATCTCCTTTTTTTTTCCTTAACACAGTGAAAAGTATCTATTTGAAGTTTTCATCTTTATATTTATTGATAATGTCAAACATATCCATTCGTCACATTTTTCGTCAAATTTAAAACATCTTTTTTGACGTTTGATTAAAAGTTGCAAGTTCTTACTAAAATGCTTTCCAGTACTTTTTGCAACTTTTATTGCTCAGAGAAATTTTTTGCTCATTCTCTCAAATTTTGTAACTTGCAAGTTTTTGCGGCTAAAGTATAGGAACAGACCTTTTATGTGGAATGTATTTATATGTAGAATAGCCAATTCACTATCCTCTATCTATTAAAAGATTATTGTGATATGCTGCAATATATCTTCAATAATACACGATATTGAATCAACAACTGTGCTTAACAGAGGATTTTGTATCACTGGATAGTATATTGAACTTCTAATTGTCCCGGTGCGAGTTCAATTCACCGAGGAGGATTAAAAAAATATTTTTAATGTATTGAAATTACATTTTCTTGTTATAATAGACTTAAGGAACAAAGAAACATCAACTTCTAAGAAAAATGCTGTCGAAAAAAAAATGTGTGGCCGCCACGCAAGGTAGAAGTGAAACTTTAACCCAAAAATGGAATTTCTGGGAAGATTGCTAATTTATTTTATTAGCATTCCCTTCTTCAGTTCAACCAAAGGGGTAAAAAGCAGTCTGCCTTCATTCCAGTAGTAGTTTAAGAATTGTCTTTTTTTTTCATAAAGCCAAATAGTATTGACAACATGGCGATATCATGGAAAATATCAATTGTCCCTTTTGTGTATGGACAGCTACTGAAAAGTTCAATATTCACGTACAGAATTAGATCACAGTTTTTTTACTTTCGTTACAAAATTGGTTATCAAGAGGATTTTTTATTTTAATTTGATGACTTAAGTCATCCTAAGCTCGATCCTCATAGCACAGACAACATATCTTGCTGTTTTATTTTTTGTTAATTATATTTTTATTTATAAACATTTAAAAGATACAAATTTGTCGAAAAACCAGTGTCGGGAATAATGCACTTTTCCCTTTCAGTACTCGCATCGAACCGCGTACAATTCGACTGCAAGTTGAACATGCTACCATCGCACCATTGCCTACCTTGCAACAAAGCGAAGAAAATACGAACAAACCTAAAATCAAGAAATTCCATAGGATTGATTCCAAAAAGAATTAATTGCTTATCCAAAATAATCATCAATCGATTATATAATTTGGGCTTTATTTATATAATTTATTTTTAATTTTTCTTAAAAAAAAAAACAAAAACTGCCAGCATCATTGTAAATATTTTTAATATAAGATAAGCACAAAATTTCAACCGCAGTTAGGTCCACTACACCTTCGCTTCGTGGTCACAAGCTCTGACCTTATGCTACCGCGCATACTTGTTTCGGTTTATTTGAACGTGCCTACACAGTTACAAACGTTGATGCGATTTTCGTTACAAGATTTGCATCGTATTTTATATTGCTTTTGCGACGATATTTAATGCTAAATGATAAATACATGCATATATATATAGAAGAAACTCCAACATTATCACAAAAATGATGCTATTTCCATCACTTCACAAAATCCGACTTCCATATCGAAAATTTAAAAATTTACGAATAGTTCGCGATGATAACAATTGAATTCGAAAATTCGAAAAGATACGTTTTGAGGACGTAACGGTTACTTCGTAAACGAAGGTTCGCTTATGTTTCGAAAAATTATTCGCTTACAATTCCAAAGCGATTAATTTTTCAACACAAATGCGAAGATAATTATATTTTCTACTTTTTTACTGTAAGGTGCAGGGCCGTAGCTAGCGAAATATTGGTCGCTGGACTGGGGAGAGGGGGGTTTAAACTAAGTTTTTTTTAAAATATTATTTTTGTGATCATTCAACATAAATTACGTCTCTTAAATTCATCGTAAGATCTTAACAGCAATTTTGTCGACGTTCTAAAAAGCATATTTATCAATTATTTGTCTATTTGAAACAAAAATTATCGTCGAAATTATTTATAAAAACAATTTTTTTTTTTATTACGCAAATTCTCCATTTAACCCTTTCCTTGTTTTTGTACAATATATTGCACAAAAATAATTGAACTTTTCTCTTCTTGTTCTGTCAAGGAAATTAAAAATTTTGAAAGCTTAAAACTGTTTTTCTTAAATTTACCATGTTTTGGCTTTTTGAAATTAAAATTGGAGAGGAATGCAAAGTGCAGTTACTTTTTTATTTGAATCTTAAAATCTTAATCGACGATCTTAATCGACTTTGAATTTGTGTGAGTACAAGAAGTGAGCAAACAAAGTTAAACATTTTGAGCAGGTATACTCGTATATAAGTTTTTTTATTTTATAATAGCTTAAAACAACAGTTTAAATTCTATTTGTTACTACTTTGTTAACAAATTAAAAAAAAAAAAATTGGGGAAAAAAATTGTTTTGATAACTTTAAAAAAGTGTACAATATATTGTACAATTTACTCAAAGGCAAATGTACAATATATTGTGCAAAAATAATTTGGTCAATATATTGTACAAAATCGGGAAATGTCGTTAATTTTTTTAATTTTTATATTATATTTTCGGTGCTTGCAGAAATAGTAAACAATGAGTTTAATGAAAAAAGGATTGTCAGATGAAGAAATTTCTGAGTTTTTGGACAGCATAGAGGCAGATTTATCAGATTATGAGGAAGAGAAAGTGATATTGTAGAAGCAGCTGGAATCACATTTGGAGCTGAAATTGCCGGCATGGATCCTGAGGATGAGATTTTTATAGATTCTTTTATATGACACAATAGCATCAATGAGACAATACTCGAGGAAAACTTTGATGTCTTTGAAGATATCCCTAATACTTCCAGTTGTGAGCAAGGCTTAAATGTTGGAAGCAATGAAAATGCACAGGCAGAAACAGTAGAACCCGGAGCAGAATGTGAAAATTCATTTCGGACACACTATAACATAACACAAAATAAAGACATTAAGTGGCGTAGATTGGAGTATCAACCAAATCCATTCACTTTTGAACTAAGTGATGATCCAGAAGAGAATAATCTAAAAAGTCCTTATGAATACTTTGAACAATTCTTCACAAGTGATCTGTATGAAAGCGTCACATTTTATGCTACAATGTGTAACAACTTGTATGCTGCACAAAATAGCGTTTCAGGGTTTAAAAATACTACAAATGAAGAAATAAAAATTTTGATCGGCCTCCAAATCGCTATGGCAAGCCTGCAATTACGCCGAACTTATTTGTTTTGGGACCCAACATTAGGTGTTGCTTTTTTCAAAGAATCCATGACATTAAAGAGATTTCAACAACTACGGTTAAGTATTCACTTCATAGATAATTTGTCTTTACCAAATGGTTGTAATGACAAGTTTATAAAGCTACGTCCACTTATTGATACAATAAGAAACCGATGCTTGAAAGAACCCATCGAGCAGGATGTGTGTATCGATGAGCAAATTGTGCCCTTTAAAGGAAGGCTTTCTTGTAAAGTGTATCACAAAGGAAAGCCGAACCCATGGGGCATTAAAAATTATGTTCTTTGCGGAAAATCTGGATTTCCTTAGGATTTTGAATTATACCAAGGAAAACAAACAAGCATTGATTCAGAAAACTTGACAAGATACGGATTTTCAACAGCAATTGTTCAACCGCAGCATGAGGATATATTTTTTATTTCGATATAAATGTGAGTTGAAAATTTTATTTGAATTATATGAAAGATACGATATTTATATGGAAATTCATATATCTAAGAATAAAACAAATTTTAGATTCAAAGTTGCATTCGTTAATATTGCAGCATGTGCTGAATTTATCAAAATTCAATTTCAGAAATGCCTAAAAGTATGCTAATGTTCTGAAAAAAAGTTACGTTCAGATTCAAATTTTTAGACTGCACTGTACTTTCAGAGTATTGAACGAAAGACTCAATTCAATCATAGAAGAAAGAGAGAACTACTGATTGTTGATTTAAGATAAGTATGAGCTACTCAAATAGATGTGTCTACATGGCCGACTGGTTGGAACAGTCGACTGCGGATCACAGCATACTGTGTTGATTCCCCAGTGTAAGTAAAAATATGAAGAATGTGTTAAATAGCAATTTTTTTCTTTTTTATACAACTAGTGCGGCGATTTGCTGTGTTGTTGTTTTCATAAGAACCATTTCATTACATTGGTTTTACCCCCCATCTAGCTCGCCGCATTGTTGTATACGCGGCTATAAAAGTTTCACTTCAAAAAAAGTGTCGTTTCTGAGATTTCACACAAGCAAATCACAGAACGAGGCGTAAAAAGCTTAGCTTAAAAAAAAATGTACAAGAAGTTTTGTCAACATTTTTTTTATATCGTGGTTTGACAAGACAATGATGCTATAATCAAAAATACAATATATAAGTAACGTTATGTTATGTTATTTGAACCAAAAATTTAAAATTATAACTACAAAATGACTTGAGCAATTCTAATTTGACTGTTTTATAATTTGTAATACAGACTTCATAGAAATTAAGAAAAAAAAATAGATACATTTTCCTAAATAAAACAACTTTAAATTTAATCTAAAGACAAGTTTCCGTAAAAAATACTTTGTTCTACAAATGAAACACACATTTAAGACACATTGTCACCTCACTTCTGAGCTCAAAATGTTGCGTGTGTGTGTATTTGTGGCTGCCCTTGAACTTGGTATTGATAGCATTAAAATATTGGCAGTCATCTTTCGGCTACAAGGTAAAAAAAAAGTTCAATCGACATGTAATTTTGGCAGCTCATCCGTGTGCTAACGTATTTTTCTAGTTATCTTATTTTTTAATTTGTCGATGGAAACATAATAAATAACATGCAGCATTCAAAACAATAGGTACATATATAAAAACACAATTTTTTTTTGGATTAGGTTGCCAAAAGTGTTTGAATGTTTTTCTAATTAGAAACGAGATTTATGACATAGTTACCTTTTACACTCTGACGCAAATCGAAAATTTTTTCTTTTTTTCTAAAAACCACAGGAGAGCATTTAGGATTGACTACAAATCATATCTTTACTTTATGCTTATATATAAAAAAGTTATATTGTAAAAGTTTCCTGCGATGTTTGGGGTAAATTCGAGAGCAACTGTACAGATTGGGATGATAATTTATTTTATGTTGTATCAAGGTATTATATATAAATATACTATATATAATATATATATATATCATACTTATGTTAAATCAACTATCAGTAGTTCTCTTTTTATTTTATGATTGCATTGAGTCTTTCGTTCAATACTCTGAAAGGACAGTGAGGTCTACAAATTTAAATCGGAACGTAGCTTTTTTTCAGAACATTAGCATAGTTTTAGGCATTTCTCAAATTGAGTTGTGATAAATTCAAATTGATTGCATTGATTGATTTGGAAACAGCACATGCTGCAATATTAATTAATGCAACTTTAAATCTAAAATTTGTTTTATTCTTAGATATGAAAATTTTCGTATAAATACGACATCTTTCATGTAATTCAAATATAATTTTTAATTCACATCTATATCGAAATAAAAAAAGATTCATATGATGCGGTATTTGAACGCACAATTTACTGGTGACAAGTTCTACCATTACTAATTGAGCTACCCAGACTAGTTGTTAACATAACCAGAAGGTTATGTTACTAAAATATTGTGCCAAAAATTAACTTCTACCGATTTGCATGCAAAACAAAACAGACAAAATCCAGCTTTTCATATGTTCACAACGCCATCTGGGTGTGAAACTGATTTTGTGCACTCTAAGTCGTAATACAAATCTATTAAGTTATTGGAGTTAAATTGTATTTAAAGTATTTATTAAAGATAAATATTGATGCAAAGTATTACAATGTATGATGCTGCGATAAAAATGAATTGAAGACAAATTTAATGTTTGTGCATAACGAGAATCAAGATAAAAACAATGTTGCAATGTTAACAAAAACTAGAATCTTAAGAAAGGGATTTTTTCAAAGCTTATAAATAAGTAATATACATATAAATGGTTTATAATATACAAAATCCGATTTGGATGTTGAAAAAAACGCGGCTATTGATGAAAGAAACGCTTCAAAACAATTTTTGCGATGTTTTTTACTCACAGACAGATGGCGCTATTTTCTGCATTCAATTGAACAGCTGATGTTCTTTTTAAGATGAAAGATAAGATAAGCAGCGCCATCATCCAACGGTCAAGTGATACCTACTTTAACAGTTCGGCCACATTAATGTTTGTAAATATTTAGTACATATTTATTTTAAAACAATAGAAGTTCTTAGTAAAATTAATTTTTGAACTTATCAATGTTACCTGCTGCAAGAAAAAATGATTAGAAATTTAAAGTTTTGACTTTGGATGCAAGTTGCTCTGCTGTTTTTGAATATATTTAACTCAATTCTTTTTTGTCTGAAACGTCAGTAAAAGTTCTTTATAAAAATAACAATAGCAGTTAGTTAGACATTTATATATATTAAATTTTTGTTCAAGAAAGATCCATTATATATAATGTTTTGTTAAAAAATGGCGCAAAAGTTTATGTTGCAAAAATAATTTAAATTCAAAATTGCATTTTTGACTTATTTTAATTGACACATTAAACGCTACAGTAACATTACGGAACGAGTTCAAAAGGGAGCATTTATGTATGAGAACATTTACACAAATGATTGCCAAAAATAGTTTTTGCTCTGATGTTTTCAAAAATGTCCAATCTATCGAATAAAATGTGAAATTTAAAAATATATTTTTGCAAGCGATCACGATCACACACATCGCAATTTTCCTAACTTTTTCTCATAATTTTTAGGTGTTGAATCTACTTTTGCTTATTTTGCCGAAGTTACTGGTTTGAAAGATGCACACAAAATTCCTTCAATAGCTTGTGAAAAGTTTTTTCAAATCGAGGAATGAATTCAAAAATTATTTATATCAACTCCCGAGTAATTGTAGATCGTTTGGTGTAGTTGTTGTTTTTTGGTGTTTTTGGGTTTTTTTACCCTTTTCTGTACTGCAGTTGTAATAGTTCATTTGGAGTTTTGGTGTAATTTCTGTTGTTGGTATTGTTTTTATTTTTGGTGTAATTGGTCTGTTTGGTGTTATTGTTGATGTTTTTTTCAGTTTTTGGTGTTTTTAGTGTTTTTGTTTGTGTTGGTGTTTTTGGTGTTTTTTCTATTTTTCTGTATTACAGGTGGAATATATTATTTGATGTAACTGGCGTTGTTGTTGGTTTTAGATTTTTCGGTGTGTTTGGTGTTTTTGGTGTTTTTTCATGGTTTTTTTTTTTGTGTTATTGGCTGTTTCGTGTTTTTCTGCACTGCAGTTATAATAGATCATTTTGGTATTTTTCATGCAATTGGTGATGTTTTTGGCGTATTTGATGTTTTTGGCGTTATTGGTGTTGTTGGTGCTATTGTTGTTGTTGAGTTTTGTGGTGTATGGCTCAGCACTGCAGTTGTAAAGATAAGTTGGTATTTTTGGTATTGTTTTTGGTATATCTCCTCTTAGTATAAACAGTTTTATGGCCATCACTGTTGTAATTGATCAAGCTAAAAGTCATTGCATACTCTTAGGAGTATGTGACTCGTTTTTGAATTTTCACTCTCAATATGGAATCTTCATATCTCAGTCTTAGAAGTTCATATCTCAAAAATTTGATATTTTAGAAATTACCTACAAATCCGATTTTAACACCAAACCCTATTTATTTTAAAATTAAATATGTCTATCGCTTAAACTTAAAAATTGCTCTAGCTTAGTTTTGTCGCTGCTTTTAAAAAATGTGGCGGTATTTTTGCATTCAAAATGGTGGCAACATGAACCTTTTTGACTTTTTGTAATCTTGCTCAAAAAGAGCTTTAAAAAAAGCTTTTGTCTCGCAACGAAAAATAGATAATAAATTTTTCTATCTTGTTAGCTTTGCACGCAACCTGTTAAGCATTGCATGGAGCTTACAAAGAGAGAGCTTTTTTCTCGCTGAGGATAAGAATAAAGAAATTGAATTGAAGAATAAAGAAAACTTTCATTTTCATTAATAATTTGAATAATAATTAACTAATTTATATAGCCTATATCATAATTTCGGAACATAGATATCCAAGAAGAAAAGAATTATTCAAATAGCGCCTGCCGTTTTCAACCTTTACGATTCCAAACATACGTGAGTACCCTTTTATATAGACCAATTAGTTAGTACACTCAGTTCTGTTTCTACACGGTATATACGTTCCCAAAGGTTTCGAGCAAAAAAATCGTGTAAAAAAATGCATTGCACTTATGGAAAAGTAGAAGATTGGTTCCAAATTTAACAAATCTGTAGAAAGAATACAATAAACCATTTTTAAACTCATATTGGAGCGTTATAGCTAATATTTGCGTATATTTTTATTTCATAAACTTAGAAAAGAATGCAAAAAAACAATACAGTACACATACAATACAATAGGGACGACTGTTGACATGCATGTTTACACGCGGCAACACGGGAGTATAATACTAATTAAAAATTTTGTAGCGGTGAAAACTGTTAGTACTAAAATTGTTATTTTCAGAATTTGGGTCAATCGTGTTAAATCAAAATAAAGTGTGTAAAAGCAAAATAAAGATTTACTTTTAATTCGTGTTAAATAAAAGTCGTGTAAAAAAGTCGTGTAAAAACAGAACTGAGGGTATAGATGAATTTATACCAACAATTCCAGTGCTTGTGGAGTTTTAAGTTTCCAACCAATAAGCGGACAAATCAGCAGAACATGACAATAACATAACATCAAAAACCCAGCCTTGAAATATTGCCATGCAATGGATTTTGACAGATGGCATGCAATGAATTATTGCTAGTCGAGGCACCCTGTAAAGTCTAAAAACAATAAAACAAAAAGTGTGCCTAAAAATAAAATTAAAAAAAAGAAAAACGCAAACATAATAAAACCACAGCCAGCATAAACTTCAATTCAATGCTTTGAAGTACAACTGTTTTCTCAACTAGTAAAACGAAGTTTGCACTGATGACACGAACTTAATTCCACGAACTTCATAAACAGACTAGAAAATAAACAATTAGTAGACAAAATAATTGCTTTTTGTCTAAATATCAAGTTTCCACATCTCAAGTTTCCTACTAAACAGCTGCACAAATGTATTTGAAATATTCCCTGCAGTACAGCACACTAAGAATTGTTCTATGCTTGCAAAACACTTTGTTTTGTCTTGCATGTCTTGCAAGCACTCTTGCGTACAAGCCAAAGACATGACAGTATATACGAAAAATTTTCAAAATATGTTCTATGCTTGATCAAGCAAGCCATGCATGATGCTTGCGAATTTTAACGAGATATAACAGAAAATATTTTGCTCATGATTGAATAATATAAGGTTATTCGTATTTTTTGTCGTATGCTTAATTTGACAATCAAAAGTATTTTGACAATCAGCCAACAGTGTTTTGTGACGTTGGAAAAAAGGAAATGTTTCAATGTTTCATTGCGTTGTTTTTTAGTGTAAAAATGTAGTAGTTAAATAATGGTTTCTTGCTACTTAAAAAATAAATGGGAACAGTGCTTGCTATGACAGTGTTTGTTGATGGAACAAGCGAGCAAGCACTTCGTGTAAAGCACAACTTCGTTTGCTTACAAGACTAGAACACGATTTGCGTGTGCACAGCAAGACAACGCAAGCAGTGAAATCAAAGCGAATGTCTTGTTCCCTCTAACAAGCATGCTTGTGCAGCCCTTTATTTCCTACATTTGGCGACTTGATTTTTGATGCCTATTATTTACGCCTGCCTCATCTTGCAGTGATTTTAAAAATTAAAGGAACTTGAAACAGCAAATGAATACTATCATCCAGATCTGCGGTAGCTATAGCATCTGGAAGTGGCTGAAAAATATATTGACTGCTGGTCGCAAAGTTGCCACATTTTTAGATTAGCGATTATACTGCCAGATTGTAGACACGTCACATCCTAGTAGGCAACGAAAGAAGAATCGAGCATTTCTACTGCTGAATGGGCTTTGTTTGTCCCCATTTAATTTGTGCCCGATTGAAAACTTTGAGAAAAGAAAACTAAAAAATTACTTTTTTGACCTGGCAATATCACTTAGAAAAACTGAGGATTCCCAGAACATTTTTTCACAAACTCTTTTTTACAACTCCCGAGAGAAAATGTTTCATGATTGGACTGATTATAACACCACTAAAGTTATCACTCTAGCAATTAAAGCAAAATTTCTGCATGCACTCAGAAAAATTAAATTTTCGAATTTGGTTGCAGCAAATATATTTCTATTTACCGTGAATATGTCTCGCAATTCTGACCGTATCTTATATATTAATACGCAAACATATATCTTTAACTCCCTTTTTACCCACTTTATTGACAACAGATTCCGATGAAACTAATATCATTTAAAAGCTCTCCTTTATACCAAGTGCACAATATAGTGTTTATTCAAATGTTTTGTCATTAAGATAGGTAAAAATTAAAAACACCTTTTCCGCATATAAAAGAAGCAACAACAAAATATGTTCCAAAGCCACACAGCTGTGTTGAAGAGCGTTGCTGTGGGAGAGTAGATTGCGAGAGTAAAATGCGGGTATAATAAAAGGCATATGTTTTAACAGAGCTGTGTGGTTGTTGTTAAAAGTTTCTTTCCCATCTTTTCAGACACACTCGATTCGCGTTGCTGAGACAAAACAAAATAAAGGGTGTCGCAATGAAAGTGCATTTTTTGATTGCGTTGTAAAATAAACATGCTTACTTGTAAACTATATACTTTTTATTTAAATTTTATGTCATTAAGATATTTACAAATTATAAATTAAAAACACCTTTTTTCCCGTATAAAAGAAGCAACAATAAAATATGTTGCAAAGCCACACAGCTTTGTTGAACAGCGCTGCTGTGGGAGTGTAGATAACGAGAGTAAAGAAAGGCAAATGCTTCAACAGAGCTATGTGGTTGTTTTCGCTTTTTCTTTTCTACCATCTCAGACATGCTCGATCCGCGTTGCTGAGACAAAACATAATAAAGGGTGTCGAAATGTAAATATTTTCGCAGAGTCGTAAAGTAAATATTTTTTTTATTGTAAAGTAAACATGTTATAGTAATTAATAAGTTATAGAAATAAACTTTCGAAACAGTTTATTAAGATTATAGTTTATTAGGTAGTTTTTCTAAAAGTGACCAAAACATAAGCAAACGACATAAGCAAAGACAATGAAAACACATATTGAGGATCTGTTTGAATGGTTGAGTGGTGATGTAGGGGGCAGGGGGAGGGGGAAGGGGAAGGACAAGGGGTTTCTTTTCTTATCATATATCTTTTATATTAATACGCTAACACAAAACTGGAACCCCCCCTTTTTCTCAATTTATAAACAACACATTTGAATGAAACTTATATTATTTGAAAGGTCTGCTTTATGCCAACTGCAGAATATAGCTTTTATTCAAATGCTTTGTCATAAAGATAAAATATTAGAAATTAAAGACACTTTCTTCCCCATATAAAACAACAAACAATGCCACACAATTTCGCTGTTGATGCACAACGTTGCTGTGGTTGAGCAGAAGGCGAGAGAGAAAGAAAAAGCTTCAATACAGCTGTGTGATTGTTGTTGTTGCTGTTTCTTTCCTCTTTTCGGACACACTCATTCAGTCAGCAAGAATGAAAGTCCTCTTCTTCATTATTTAAGTCCCCTTTCACAGTGCCCCCTTTTACATTGATCAAGACTTGACGTCAAGTTTTTTGACGTTTTCTTTTAAACTTGACGAAAGCTTTCACATTGGTCAAGACTTGAATTCAATTTCTTGTCTTCTTTCCTTGTTTTCTTAAAAAATAAAGCGAGATAGGTAGCAAGCAATCTAAAGCAAACTGAATTTTAATAAATTTGCAAACTGAATTAAATTTGTCTATAAAAATATATTATTATTAAAAATATCTACAAAAACCCCATTAAATAACTCACACACAAATTTTACTGCAATTGAAGTCTAACAAACTCACATTGATATGCGAAACATAAAATAAAAAATACTGTCAACAACGCGAAAATAACAAAAGGAACACGAAAAAATTGCCGGTACAGCTTTCACATTTCACCCTTTCACATTGGTCAAGAATTGAAAGCAATGAAAGTGAGAACAAAAGGGAACACGAACAAATTGACGGTACAGAGGCATCGAGATCGTCAACTTTTTCACCTCTTCGTCGCTTCAGATTTGCTGCGAATTGCCTACAAACTCTGAAAATTGAATTCAATTCTTTTGAATTGAATTGCAAGAATTAAAGTTTGTGAGCAAATCTCTCACTTTGTCAGAAATTTTTTTCGTTTTTGCTTTTTCTTTTGTAACGGATATTCTATTACGCACAAAATGATTCATTCCAGTATTAGAATCTATATATCAATACGCAAACAAAAACTTTAAACTTATGCTTATCTCAACGTATTCACATGAACCTTATATCGATGGAAAGGTATTTTCAAGTAGATTTGCACAATATAATTTTTATTCGAATATGTTGCCATTAAAATAGGTAAAACTAAGAATATATAAAAACCTTTTTTCTCCAATGGGACAATGAGAAACCAACAACATGCATAGCTACACAGCTCTGTTGAACATCGTTGCTGCATCTTTGCAATATGTACGCTGCAATTGCTTGCGCCAGCTTAATGACCACTCAGGAAACTTGCGCCATGTTCATTTGCCCTTAGGCAGATGATGCACTTAAAATTACATGCTACTTTGCATGATTTTACTGCATATTTTTTGCACACAAGCTGCATACTTCTTCTCCCATGCACTTACTACTTAGGTGGTGGTATTTTTTGGCATTTAAAGCATCGCAACACTGATACATATTCCTTTATGTATCGCGCACTGTAGTTGAGCATCACATATCTATTGACCATCTTTGGCAGTGTCTCTCCAGAGACTTCCTCTATATAATTCCATAAATTTGTTTTCTTATTCAAATATTTTTGTACCAGCTTCATAGTATCATTTGATTCGATGAAATGGTTTGTTGCCACCAGTTACTCTACCAGTCCTTCCTTATTGTATCCATGATCTTTCTTCGAAAAGAATATTTTGGGTAGTTTTTTGTTTAGAGCAGATATTATGTAGCCTTCTGTAAATTGCTGCCTCATTTTCATTTTATTTTCTTACGTTCGTTTTTTGTTATTGCCTGTATACAATTAGAGTGGGTTGGAAAAAAACAGTTTGAAAAAACCACCCCCTATTTTAAGCTGACATCGAGTGGATTCCAAAAACCAGAAAAATTTTATTTCTTGGGGACCACCGGAAAAACAGCCGAACTGGTCTCCTGTCTATAACTTAAGCATTACATATCCGATCTTACAAAAATGATTTGTCGTTCAAAAGTGCTTTACAAGTACAGTACAACTTCGATAATCCGGACACATATAGTTTTAGGTTCGGTTGTCCGGACTATAGTAGGTGAACATTTTTGAAAAAATCTGAGTGAATTTAATTTCTTTGTTGAGGTGATAAATTTTGGCTTTTTCTTCTAGCCTCTTCAACAAGAGAATATCCTGGATATCCAAATTATTCTCCTCAGCCCACTGAATGCAAACTGCAAATGATTTCTGTGCATCTGCATTAGAGATCTTTGTTTTTACATCTATTACTACAAAGTCGTCTTCAGAGTCCGTAAGAAGCACTGACGTTTCATTTGGTTTAGCGAGTTGTATTATGTCTTCATCTGAAAAATCCAGTAAACATTCATTTGCACCAGTTGCCCAATCATTGATATCTTGTTCAGTGATCTCATTACTAAAATACATAGCTCCAATCATATTTTGGATGGATTTTATGTCAGCAACCATGCTATCAGTCTGAAGTTCATGGCGCAAAACCTGAAGCGGTATCATATCTTCATCATCCCAGCACAATGCAGGTCTTGTCCACAATGCACACCAGCTTTTCTGAATATTGTTGTTACTAATGCTTTGCCATGCTGAGTTCAAAAAGCAAACAGCATTTTTAAGGTTGAACTTTTTTAAAACTTTAACCACGTCGACATCATCATCATTTCCTGATAAAATATGTTGCAGTAGTTGCTTTCTATAAGCAACCTTTACATTTTGTATTAAAATTTGATCCATAGGCTGTAAGATTGCCGTACAGTTTAGTTGTAAAAAAAGAACTCTGAAATTTGGGTCAAAATTAATTTCATCCGTTTTTGGATGTGAAGGAGCATTGTCTAATAATAAAATGCTTTCAGTGGTCTGTTAACCTTTGCTAGATACCCTTTTACTTCTGGAATAAAATGGTTTTTGAACCAGTCGAAAAAAAAGTGACGTTGACATCCATCCTTTATTAGTCGCTTTATATACCACTGGTATCTCAAAACCTTTAAATGCTCTTGGATTAGCAGCTTTTCCAATAACCAAAAGAGGCAGTTTATGTGTTCCTGCAGCATTTGAGCATGGCATAAATGTCACACGATCTTTGGAAATTTTTCTCCCTGGGGCAGATTTTTCCTTTGCATGCACCCATGTGTTACCAGGCAACACTCTCCAGAAAGCAGCAGATTCGTCTGCATTGTAAACTTGCTCTTCACTTAAATCCATCTCAGCAACAATGTCGGCAAACTTTTGTTTAAAAGGCTCTACGGCGCTTTCATCGCTGGAAACTTTTTCACCACAAATTTTTAGATACCGAATACCATGCCGTAACTTAAATTTATCTAGCCAGCCTGAGCTCGCTGAAAAATCTTCCTTCCCCGTCATCTTTACGTAAAATAATTTGGCCTTGGCTTTTAAAATTTCTGACGAAATCGGGATATGATTGTTTCTTTGTTGCAAAAACCATGTGTAAAGCGCTTCCTCTACTTCTGGATTTTCTGGTTTTTTTATACCTTTTCTATTTCCTAACAGAAAGATTTAAATTATGAAAATGGTTTAATACTTTATTTTGGTAAATGTTACCTGGTCCATTGTAGGTATTCGAAATAAATTGTTTTATCTTTTCCTTGTTTTTTTTAATGTCGTAAATCGTTGATTTGGGAACATAGAATTTTTCGGCAACCTGCCTAATATCACACTTTTCCTTTAAAGGTAGTGTTTTATGTTTGCGTTTATTATTTAAAGACAGCATTGGTACGAAGCGCGCTTACGAGGGAAATAATCGAAACTGAAGTATTGACAGTATGAAATGTGAGCCAAAGTGCGAATAACAAAGCATGCGAGACTCAAAATCAGACAACCAAGCTTATGAGGGAAAGTACCGAAACTGAAGTAATGACAATGCAAAGTGTGAGTCAGAGTGCAAATAAAAAAGCATGCCAGAGACACTTGACAACCACGCAGTAATGATGACACTGCAAAGTGTCAGTCATAGTGCGAATAACAAAACATGCGAGCGTAAAAAAAATTTGTCCGGACTGTAGAGGCAAAAATTTTAAATTGTCCGAAATGTAAAAGCGTCCCAATTATTGGAGTGTCCGGATTAGCGCATGTCCGGACTACCGAAGTTGCACTGTACTATATTTTCTCTTCAGAGCATTTGTTCTTCCAAATGCCCAATTTACCCCCAAAAATATAGTTTACAATTTTTTTGGGCACCTTGAATATATTGTCGTTCTTATACCTTAATATCTTAAGAAATATTTTTATTTTAAATTCATTACTTAATTTTTAAATATAATTCAGTTCATTTTCAATTTTGTTTGATATAAAACAAAAAATATTTCATATAGAGTATGTATAATGGAAAAAGCATTGTAAAAAAATATTTGAACCATTATAACTTCTTTGTTTTTAAACTTATTAAATAATTTTTTTATGACAAAAAAAAAAAAACAATTTTAGAGAGGGCTAAATTGGGCTAACAGGGCTTACTAGTCAAATATGACGTTGGAAGAACAAATGCTCTGAAGAGAAAATAAAGTATGAAGGACTCGTAAAGCACTTTTAATCGACATAATGTTTTTTAAAATCGGATATGTTATGCTTAAGTTATAGAAAAATTACCATTTCGGCAGTTTTTCCAGTGGTCCAATAAAACTTTTTTAATTTTGGAATCCACTCGCTTTGAAATAGGGGGTGGTTTTATCAAAATTTTTTTTTTTTTTGTATGGAGACCGACACACTCTAATGTATCTTTACTATTATATAAAAGGAGACTCACGTATGTTTGGCCGCACAGAGGTGGAAAACGGCTGGTCCAAAATTATAATATAGGCTATATAAATTTGCCAATTGTTATTTAAATTACATTCTTTATTTTTATTCTCACCAGAAAAAAGCTCTCTCTTTGTAAGCTCCATTCAATGCTTACATGTTGTGCGCAAGCTAACAAGACACAACAATTTATTACTTCCCTGTAGGAAAATCAACTAATTTAAAAGTAGTTGATAAAGTAGTTTTTTGTCAACCACAACTAGTTGAAATTCTATCTTTTTTCCATAGAACGAACTAACATATATTGTATGGTGATGTCCGCTATATAAGTCAATTGACTTTCGCCTGCATATATTTTCAACTACTTGTTAAACTAGTTACATTTAAATTATTTTTTAATTGCTTTAAAATAACCAATTGAAAACTATTACTGATGGCCTTAGGTTAATAATATTTGATGAAATAACATGGTTAAATATATATAAACTTGTAATCTAATAAAAATTTGCAATTAAAGCATGTCAAAATCAGAGTAGTTGCCGCCTTAATATAATTCAAAGTAGTTTATCAATCACTTGTTTTTAAGTAGTATTTCAATTACTTCATATATAATGCAATAAAAACTATTTAGAATTGAGGTGGATCCCGCCTTAATATAATTCAAAGTAGTTCATATACTAGTTAATTTTAAACTAGTTTTTTAATTAGTTGTTTTTAAAAACAAGTTAGTTTGTTCCTAAAGGGTTATTATTCAATGCGAGACAAAAGCTTTTTATAAAGCTTATTTAGAGCAAGATTAGAAAATGCAACAAAGTTCACAAAAATAGAGACAGCAACATGAACTGTGTGATGTCCCAATATTCCTACATATTTTAATGCAAAAACACCACTTTAATAAAGCCAGCGAAAAAAATTATCTGCACCAATTTTTAAGTTTTAACAAAATAAATTCTAAAATAATTGGGCTTTGGTTTTATATTCAGCTCTTTTTAGGGCTTATTGCACGAACGTTCGTTCAAAACAAAAATATTTTGTTCGTTCGTTTGTTCGTAGAGAAATAAAGTGAGTATTTTGTTCGTTCGTTTGTTCGTGGAAAATAGATGCTCTCTTCGTTCGTACATAGAAAATTGATGTTCGTTCGTTTGCTCGCAGAAAGTAGTTGTTCGTTCGTTTGTAGAAAATACATGTCCGTTCGTGCGTTCGTAGAAAATAGATGTTCGTTCGTTTGTTCGTTGAAAATAGATGTTCGTTAGTTTGTTCGTTCGTAGAAAATAGATGTTCCTTCTTTGTTCGTAGAAAATAGATGTTCGTTCGTTCGTTCGTAGAAAATAAATGTTCGTTTGTTCGTAGAAAATACATGTTTGTTCGTAGAAAATAGATGTTCCAGGAGTAGAATCACAAATAACAAAGCCTGTGCGAGTTGCGATTTTCGATTCGAGTAATTCGGATTATCGAATGGTATGGGGACCTAAAGAAGGGCAGATATGCAGATAGGGGGTAAGTGTGTTCGGAAGAAATGTGGAAGGGAAAAAAATAAATAATAGGCTCACCTCATATATTTGGCCCTTCTCAGAGTCCAGCTACGGCCGATATAAACTATTTTCGACAGTTTTAGTGTTTTTTGTATTGGGACCCAAGGAAAGGCAAAAAATAATAGGACCTACTCATATATTTGACCCCTCAATGAGTTCATCTACGGCTGATATAAGCTATTTTCGACAGTTTTTGTGTTTTTGGTATTGGGACCCAAGGAAGGTTGGCAGTTTTTGTGTTTTTTGTAGGAAGAAGGGTGGTAGATAGAGGGTAGGTGTGTTCGGAAGAAATGTTGAAGACCCAAAAAATAATAGGACCAATCCATATATTTGACCCCTCTAGGGTTCAGTTACGGCCAATCGTGTGTTACGTCACAAAAATATGTTTGAATTCAGTATTCAAATTTTATATATTATTAAGATATAATTTAATTGTAAATATTGCTTTCATTTTTCATCAATAAAAAACGCACTTTATAAAACGAACGAATAACAAGCCGAAAAAGATACACTCTAAACTATTTTTGTAGAATTTAACGACGATAATCGTCTGCAGCACATTACCGACTATAAGTGCTGAGTTTTGCACATGTTCTTTAAATCAACATTTTTTATTAAATAATGAACAAAAAAGTATGTAAGAGAGGACGGGTGTTAATATATACACTTACAGTCGGAAATGTGTTGCCGACTATTAGAGCACTCTCCCCCAAGCAAAAGAAACTTTCTACACCTTACCACAGCAGCAGCGAATGCTTTTCAGATTTTTTTTCAGATTTTCCTTCATATAATGGACAGTCAGCCGATGATTCATCACATCCTTGGAAGGCTTGAGGTTCTTCTTGCACATGCAGATATTATGAATCACGCGTATATAGCATTGCTCCGAAGCTATTGATTGTTGATACGCTTGCACAGCCTCAACAAAGCGCAAACTGTTGGCTAAGCAGTTGTTTACGCACTATTCCGAGGAAGAGAATTGCACTTCTTTTAGAACTCTCTAAACTTTATATAAATGACTAATTAAACAATTGAACTGAACTAAGCGCACACCGATATTCGCACGATAAATATTAATTTAACATTTTGTGCTCAGACTTCACATTATTGTGTTGGACACTTTTTGTTTATATTTTAATTTTGCATAATGTTTTGTTTAAAAGTTAATAGTTTCTGTGCTATTTGAAATTTAAACATATTCTGTGTTCACCACTACACACGTTTGTATTGCAATTTAAACAGTTTTTTACGTATATTTCAATTTCGCATAACTTTTTGTTAAAAATTAAACAATTACTGTTTCTTTCTTATAAAATAAGACAAAAAAGTATTAATATTAAGCAACAACTGAAAATTCGACAAAAATTTACATTAATTTTGACAACAAATTTCAAGAAATATTTTAGAGTGCAAAGGTATAAAAAGGCATTTGAAACACCTTCAACAAAAAGTAGTTGTTTTTGCTGAACTGAAGTATGAAGTTACACTAAAGCAGTCATCGAAAGCAGCTGTTATAACGTCACGTTTGAAGCGAACATCAAAGAGCTTAAAAAAAAACTAAAACAAACAACAATTTTCACAATTGTCGAACATCCAAGTTATAACGAAAAACTTTAATTTGTGCTTAGCTCGGCTTACACACTAAAATTTTTCATAAAATTGTTGCTCAAACACAATAGAATAACGTGAATTTCCATGTAATTTCCATAATAATAAAACTTAATAAATATAACGTTTTTTATGCTTTTTTCATAACAAACTGCTAAATTATAAAAAAAAAAATCAAAAAATTTACAAAAGTAAAAGTGCGACGTGATATCTGGGGGTGGGGCAGGGTAAAAAATTGGCCAAAAATATGTTACATAATTTATAAACAGCCTTTTAGTGAGGATAAGGACTAAGCAAAATTGCCACAAAAACTTTTTGAAACTTTCAGCTATTTTAAGATTAATTCTTCTCGGAAAGTTTGAAAGTGTTGGAGAAATAATGTTGGAAAAAATAAGGAAATTTCATAATACAATCATTACTGTTAAAACCAAAATGATTTATTATTCCGCTTAAGAGTGGTACTTCAGATTCGAAGGGCTTGAATTAAATTTTTTCCATTAAGAACCTGACATAACTTTATAATGCCATTAAATAAATTCACTCTCTCCGCAGTATTTTTGCACTTCTATGCGAAAATCCTGAATGCTCAATGAAATGTAAAACAATGTGTTTTAATTAGGTTCACTGTGTTTATTTTTTAATTGCTTTTATCGCCCCCACCAACTTATTGAAAACAATCGTAATTGTTAAACTGATATAACACGGCGAAAATGCTAAAGTAAAACAAAACCACAGCAAGGAAACAACTAAAGTATTCAATAACATTTTCTTTATTATATAACCAGTCTGAAGGTAAGAGTATTTATTTTTAATAATTATTATTTCATTTTTTATTAGAAAACTTTTCTACAGTGAAATAATTGCCGATTTTCGATTTTTTGCTCCAGAGATCAATTACAAGCAGTTGCCATTGGCATGTACCATACAATTTTACTCCTGACTTTGCAAATGCTTGCTAATTCAAATTAAGAACAAAAACAAAAAAGTTATTTAAAGTCCTTCGCAGAAATTGATATAAAAAAAGTATCAAATATTTATATACTTTAAATGAAAAAAAGTTTTAATACCCTAAATAAACCACGCACTAACGCACGAGTGGAGCTTCCGCCAGTGAAGTGGAGTGCCATGGTCTGGGTGTGATCATTCTTGGTTTGGTGTGGCACATTCTGCTGCCACCGCCATGGAACACTTCACCTGGGCTATTTCAACTAATCATTGCTTTACGCTTGAATTGTTATTGCAAACTCAAAATACGCATCTCGATCTGTTAAGATGATTTATTAGATGAACAGAGCGGTTGAATTTAGAATGATTTATCGGCAAGCTCGTGGGCAACATTTTATGGTAGCAACATTAAGCAAATGCAACAATATACTCCTAAATGTATAAAATAAAAATAAAAGGGTTGCAACAACACTTTTATATGAAAAGGATTTATTTGCAAATCAAATCTGAATTTATTTTTTTTTTTGCACGTAGTTATTTTTTCATTTTGTCCTTCTGAGTGGGCATACTTTCATGGCTGCCACACTTAATTTCAATTGGGGGTTTTTTTCTCTGCTACTTCAAATTAATTTAATTTATGTACAAAATCTCTGCCGCGTGCTTTTCAGTTAATTTAATGTTTCAATTCTTTGTTTTTGTAAATTTTCCCTAATTCATTCTCATTATTTAGCTACTTGAATAGTCCAAAAATGTTGCGAAATGAGCTAGAGCAGGAGGTGAAGGAGGAAGAAGAGAAGCATCAGCTCGATTGCTTCATTCATGTTGTTTTGCATATAAATTAGAGCTCAGCTGGTAGTTGAGCAGGTAATAAACTTCCATTTGATGATGGAGCCCGTCATCGTTCCAGTGAATGAACAAAATATACGCGGTTTTTTTGAATTGTTAAATGTCCTCGAGTGGTGGTTTTTTTATGTTTTCTGTTTTTATTGCTGCACGCACGCAGGGGCTTTTGATACTTCACCGATTTCAATTTTTTTGCACCGATGCCGATACTAGTACCTATGTTTGGTCTATTTTTAAAACCGATACCGAAGTAGATACCTACGAGCAGAGAAAATATGTTATCTTTAGTTTTTTTTTGGGGGGATTTAAAAATAGGTCGGACTTACATATAAAAAAAAAAACACGTTTCTACAGCGGCTATTGTGTACTAGTTAGTGAGTCCGATTTTTGCACTAATAGTTCCTAATAATTCCAAGCAATAGCATACCATTCAACTTCTTCACCTCCAGTGGCGGACTGGCCATATTGGAGGATCTGGAGAATTCCAGAAAGGCCGGTGCAATTTGGGGCCGGTTGCCGTATAGCACATAAGAAAATGATCCATAACAGTTTTAATTAGCAAAATTTAGTCTTTGTTTCACATTTGCATTTATTATATATCTTTCAAATAGTTAAATTTTAAAGCGTATTTATTAATATACACATCAAATGAAAACACTTTTTCAAACAAACTTATACATTTATAAAAACTTAATTACATAGATTTGCTAGTATTCTTGATACTTTTTTAATGGAAGGGTGGACCATTGAGCTCTTAGAAATAATATAATTCATTTTTTTTAGAAATGTCTTCACAAAAAATATTAAAGGAGGTTCCGAGAAAATACGTCTAAAAATGCAAGTAAAACGTAAAGAAATAGCCAAAAAGCATCGAAAGAAGATGAAAGAGATTAAAGTGCTACTGTATTAATTTAATAATAAAAAGAAAAAATATTAGAAGGTATATTAACCAATCTGTGGAAGAGCATGCAAAAACTTCTTGACATGAAGCTTATTTATATTTTTTAAGAGACACCAACAGTGAAAACTTAAGTTGCTTCATTCAAATATCTGAAGTAAATTTCTTCTGCTCAAGTTAATACAAAGACGTGATGTTCTTAAGAGAATTATTAACATTATATAAATAATATGCAAAATATGAATTAGCTTCAGAGAAAATGAACAGGCGGCAGCTTATACGTCGCAAGATGAGTTCATTGATCATGAACATTTTTTAGAATTGGTTCCTTTAATAAGTAAATGGGATGTTTGTCTCAAAAAATATGTTTAAAAGTCAATATTCAAGTATGCTATTAACAAATTATAACGGAAGAGGATCTTTAATTTATATATTTTAAAAGGCATGTTATTTATATTTTATTCCCACTTTTTTTACCCGTTTTAGGCTGGTAAAATGCCATTTGTTGTTTTTTACGCCTGCGTGAAGTTTTTTAAGATATGCGTGCAATTTTTTATTTTGAAATTTTGACTTATATTGACAATGGCTATCGACCTATCGCTTAATCCATTTGCGTTTTTATTTTAAAGGTATCTTCTTCAGAACATGCTGCACCTTTATTTATGACTGGGAATTTTCTTTTTTCTGAACTTTAAAAGTATCTTAAAACATTTTAAAACGTTTTTAATATAATTATAATGAAGAATTATGCCTTAAAGGGAGAGGGCCGGTCAAGTCATTATTTTCCAGGTCAAATTTTAGACCCCAGTTCGTCACTGTTTACCTCACAGTAGTAAATTGCAACTTTTGGGAGTAATACGTGCATATGAAAGATTAAATACGTGTCACTGGATTAGATCAACTCTCAGTGGAACAGTTTTAGTTCAACTTTATTACAATTTGGCACCACTCGCGATGAAGTGTCAAAATACGAGTGCGAGCAGTATGACGAAAGCTCGTCGAAGAGTACTACAGATTTGTCAACTATGTTCGTTTTGAAAAAAAAAATGCTCTAAACTTGGAAGCACTTTAAAATCAGAACAAGAGGCAGCAAAAGAGCTGGTTCTAATTTTTGATTTTACATTGTGAATAAAATAATGCAGCTAATGATAACTAAAAATAAGCTGTTAACAAAAGTGTTTTGTTTGTATTAAAAAATAATTAAAAATTTAAAAAATTGCGATCAAGTGTATGCTCTTTACAGAAAAAAAAAACGTTAGTTACATGATTATTGTGATTAAGATTAACAAAATAAGCCACAACTATATTTTCAAATTCAGTTTACGTTTATGCCTTCTTTAAGCGAGTTTATCTAAAATAAAATCCACTGATGGCATCATATCTCTTTCATATCAACATTAAGCAGGTGAGACCGTTGAATCCATCTTGAATCATTGAATCGTTGAACATCATGCTTCTTAAATAAACATTGGTAAATTAAATATATTAGAAACTTGTAAGGAATGGAGCTACGTACCAAGTACCGAAACTAAAATACCCCCCCGCGGCCGTATTAAAGTCTTTAGAAGTCTATAAAATGTTTATGTATAACCTGCAAAAATATTTGTGTCATACGAAAAAAAAAACACGAAATGGCCATTTCAGCCCTTGAAAGGACTTTGACCGAGCTTCTTCAGATCAATTGTGTTGTGTGTGATATGAAATGTTTGCACACAAATGATCGAGAACTGGACCTTCATGTTTTACGCCGACTCCGAACGGCTTATGTTCTCAAGAAGCTTTTCATGGCAGTTTTTACTCTCTGAGGTTTGCCATTGTCTGCAGAGAGGTGACGGCCGAACAGAAAAATTTATTCTATTGAAAAAACTTTCTGTGTCGGATGAAGGATTCGAACCTGGGTTCTCTGGAGTAAGAGTCACACACTCTACCCACTACGCCACGGCCGCCACATTTGTGTCATAAGCTTAATTTTATTTTACCCTTAGCTGCCACATAGAGTAATTTGTAGACTGCTGAAAATACATGCCAACGATGTAAAATAATTTCGTTCAAAATTAAAGTGCCACGCCCCTCGTTCATTCCGCACAATTTTCTAGACTACTGACTGTTTATTATACCAAAAAAAAAAAAATTGACAAATTTGGAAGAAGTCGGTCAAACGGTATAGAAAGAGTTCGATTTAAATTGAAGTGGCACGCCCAATTCTTATTTCGCCCAATTTTAATTTTTTAGACTAATCATTTATCTGCTAATTTTTCAAAAGAAAATATTTGCAAAATTTGGTTGAAGTCAGGAAAGCGGTGCAATAGAAGTTTGACTAGAATTAGATTGACACGCCCCTTGTACAATCGCACCCACTTTTGTAGGCTTAAAACTTCTCATTATACTTAAGAATATATGTAAGAAAATTGGTTTAAATCGGACTAACGGTGTAGATGGAGCAATTTTAAAAATAAAGTGCCACGCCCCCGTCTAGTACCGCCCAATTTTATAATCTTAAGATTGCTCAAATTACCAAGGATTATGTGTACAAAATTTGGTTGAAGTCAGACACACGGTGTAACAGAAGTTCGCTTAAAATTAAAATCTCACACCCACTTTTCTAGTCTAAAGACTCCACATTTTACCGAAGAATATATGTATGGGTTGGAAAAATGGTGTGGACGGAGTTTGTGTACATACAGACATGATGTCATTGAGTTTTATATATTTACGAAACTTTTTATAAATTGATGACGCCACTTTGTGTGGGATGTAGGCGTGGTTTACATCTGATTTTGCCAAATATCATAGAGATGTTTCATGTTATATTTCAAAGGTTATGTGCAAAATTTTAAGATATTTCTTTAATTTTTGTGGATTTTTAAGAGATTTTACGTTTAAAATAAAGCCACTTTGTATGGGAAGTAGGCGTGGTTTTTATCCGATTTTGTTAAATATTATAGAGATGGTTTATGTTTAATATCAAAGCTTACGTACAATATTTCAAGACATTTTGTTAATTTTTGAAATTTTAAACAGATTTCACTGTCTAAATAAATCCAATTTGTATTGGAAGTAGGCGTGGTTTTCATCAGATTTTTCCAAATATCAAATAGCCTATATGCAAAATTCCAAGACATTTGTGTAATTTGAGCAGATTTTTAAGAAATTTTACTGTTAATATAAAGCCACTTTGCATAGGAGGTAGGCGTGGTTTGCATCCGATTTTTCCAAATATCTTAGTCAGGATTTATATTGAAGATCAAAGTTCACGTGTAAGGTATTTCATGAATTTATGTGGGTTTTTAAGAGATTTTACTGTTAAAATAAAGTCACTTTGTGTGGGACGTAGGCGTGGTTTTCATCGAATTGGCTCATTCTTGAACTGGATCTCCATTTTTTAGAGAGAAGCTTATATTTTGAATTTCATCGCAATAGCTTTAGAATTACGGCTGTAATCATGATAACAGTCGGGCAGACTGACAGACAGACGGATACACGGAAATAGACTCAAGAGTTGATGCTGATCAAAAATATATATTCTTTTCTATACCTGCCACGCCCCCTTATTGGCGTTACAAATGGAATGACAAATACCCCTTACGCAGTACTCGTTACGGTATAAAAATGTATTTAAAGGGGATTTCCTTATTTCGACCGAGATGCATCAAGTATCCGAGCCCTAAAATTACATGGAGGATATAAGTATTATTGAATATGTTTTCATATCATGCTAGGACCATATATTCCAAAAATAATAAAAAATTCTTTGTAGTTTGGCGTCAGGTCTGAAAGGGATATTAAAATGGGAGACTTTTGACGTTTCATTTTTTCATGTTTTTCCACAGATTGGTGTACATTAGGGTGCATGGTTTTTTTTTTTTTTTGATTCAATTCTCATAGCATTTTTCTGATGCTCTAGTTCATTAAGAAAAAAACTGTGTAAGGAGAAGGTCCACAATTAATATCTTCAGGTGGCGACAAGTGGTGGTGGAAAAGTCGACTTTTTCGTACTTATTTGATAAATATTGATCTCTATGAAAGCGTATACGCTGAATATCAGTCCAACATTTTTTTTACTGGAGTATATATAGACTATGTGGAAAATAAGCAAAAATGATGAATAAATATTCAATTCTATTTTTCAGCACGATATTTTGAACAATTTTTAGCAAAAAATTTTTCAAATTCGTGAGAATATCGCACTTCTTGTAAAAGTTCGCCAAATAAGAAGTGTTTTAGAACAAGATCTAATAGTACTATTCAAAGCCTTCAATTTTAGAACTTGAAAAAGTCTCTAAGTGCTCTGGAAGCAAAGTTATGGTATTTTTAAGTTTTTGTAATTCTAGAGGAATCAAATTTGCGAACGCTCCTTTTCAACGAAATAATGTTATAACAAGTGTAGATAAATAATTTCTTACTAACTAAAAAAAGTTTTCATGAACTGATCAATTAATCTCATCTTTTTCAATTTGTTTTGTTAAAATAAAAAATGTATCAATTGCATTTTTTTCTTATTAATCTCATGCCTTTTCAAATAAAATGCTTACATAGAAATGTGTAACTGAAGGGATCGCTCCAATGATTGAACAGGGTATATTAAAATTTTTGGAACCAAAGAGTATTTCAACACATATCATTGGTTTGCTCGGCGTGACAAACAGGACCTGTTTATATTAACAGGACAGTTGTAAAGTTTATAAAATTTAATTACTTGTATATATTCAGGTATTTATAAACACTAATTCTAGGTGTTTATGTCTACGCCATAAGTTTTCAAAGCAAATATTACACTTTATGGCCTATTTTCGTCTTAATTGGAAAATTTTGAAAATTGTTGATGTGCAGTATTGAAAAGTGGTGAAAAGTCAATTCAAATAATCAAAAGTGTATACTTATATTAATGCCGACTCTAAAGTTATGGCCGCTGCCAGTTCCAAAATTTTAACCGATGCCGTTTTAGAATAAATAAGTCATAAACACTTACCGTAGCCGAGAGCCCTATATATGAATTTTTATCCAAATCAGATGAGCGGTTTCGAAAACAAACTATAAATTAAAAATAATTTTCTGAAACCTTATCACCAATTTAAACACACAAACAAAAAATTTCATCGAAATCAATTCAGCCGTTTAGAATGAGCGCAATAACGTACACACACACAGAATTATACCCAGTTGGAAGATAAATCCTTAACCCATTTTCAACCACGTTGCAAAAATTTTTGAATTTTTAAATATAAAGTACATTCATAGAGTAATTAGGGCACTTTGATTCCAAATACGTCATAAAAAAATCTATCCCCACCCGTTTTTCCGTTATATCAAAAAATCAAATGTTCGATTCTATTTCCCCCATTTCTATTGTTTTTTCAACAGGAATAGATGTGTTTTGTGCGTGCTTGTAACATTTTATGTTTGTTTGTAATATTTTGCCAAGTGTGTTGGCTCTCCCATTTTTATTGTGTTTTCAACAGGAATAGACGTTTTGTGCGCGCGCTTGTAATATTTCAATTTTAGTGGATTTTATTCGTTTTTTTCACTATTTATAGTACTCTTTTATAGTGAGTATCAATTAAAATATAGATAAATTTCATGTCTTATTTATTGTGAGTGTTTGTGAATATAAATTGGTTTTAGATAACAGAATTGCAAAATGCCACGTTACAAAAAAGTAACAATGAAGGAGATTGAAGACATTTTAGAATGTTGGAGCGATGAAGAAAATCCCGTTCAGTCTGTCAACATACACCCACCTGATGTAGACGAACAATCTGATGAAGAATTAATCGACGAGAATTTCATTGCAATTAATTCGGATCCAAGTGCTTTGACTGAGGTTGCCGGATACGTGGAAATCGAGACTGAGCGCAACGTTATTAAGGATATTGGCTATGAACAAATTGCAGAAACGGAGTCGGATGCTCTCCCGTCGACTTTCAAATGCCTTGTTGATAAATCGACTATTTCGCCTAGAAAGAAACAGAGAGTAACCTACACACCATTGAGATCATTTGAAACTACAAAATGGTCCAGGAACAGAGGAAAAAAGCAGTTTAATTACAATATATCGCCTTATGCAGCTCCTTTGATCGATATGGAAAAGGAGCTGTGTGAAAGACTGAAGGATCTTAAGCCAATTCAAATATTTTTAAAGTTGTATGATGGAGAGGTGTTGGATCGTATCATAACTGAGATCAACCGTTTCGCAGCCCAGAAGAACACTGATTTTCATTTAGACGTGGCTTTATTAAAGAGATTTTTGGGTATTTTACTGCTATCGGGGTACCACACTTTGCCTTCTGTTGAGGATTATTGGTCTACAAAGCTGTCAATGGGAGTTTCAATAGTAAAGCAGACCATGTCGATATCTACGTTCATGCACATCAAAAGATATATCCATTTTGCTAATAATGATGAATTAGATCGTAGCAATAAGATGGCCAAGGTACTGTAACTAATATTACATTATTGTGATTTCAGTTTCCTTATTTTTATTCAATTGATTTCAGCTTCGTCCATTCTTCGACATTATAAACAGAAAGTTTATGCAGTTTGGAATTTGGCAGAGTTTTGTCCATAGATGAGCAAATGGTTGCCTATTTTGGCCGACACAGTTGCAAAATGTTTATTCTGGGAAAGCCAATTCATTTTGGGTATAAGCTGTGGTGCCTCTGTTCATCAACCGGCTATTTGTTTTTTTTCATCCCATACTGTGGACAATCCGATGAATACAACAAAGAGGTTGGTCTTGGAGCTGATTTCGTTCTTCGTTTACTCAGCAACGTCGAGGCTCCCATGCATCATGTGGTATTTTTTGACAACTTCTTCACATCCTATCATCTTCTGTGCTTGTTATCAGAAAAGGGATTCTGTGCCACTGGAACTGTTCGTTGTAATCGTGTAGCTGGTGGTGCTACTAATATGAGGACCGGAAAGATTTGCCTCGCGGTGCACATGATTATATGTATGAATCTAAGAACCAGATCACTAGCTACAAATTACGACCAGATTCTGCCACTCCACCCTGTTCGGCGTTGGCAAAGAACAACTAAAGCTTCAAAGAAGGGGCCTTGCGAAGAAGGCAAATTTGTTATCATGGATCAGTCGGCTGTGCTTCACAGCTATAATAATGGGATGGGTGGCGTTGATCTCCACGATAACGCTAATCAAAATTATCGAGTCAACATCCGTGGAATGAAATGGTACTGGCCACTTTGGACAAACACCCTGAATTCATCAGTTGTGAACGCTTGGAAACTGCAATGTTTGGTAGCAAAATATAAAAACGAGAAGCCCATAAGCCAGAAAGAATTTAAGTTGTCTGTCACTGAGTCTCTACTGTTGACCGATGATAAAGAAAGAATGGAAGTGGATAATGATCTGGAGTTCCAGAGACCGCGCAACTTACCAAAGGTTGTTGGCGAACACCTCATCGACCGTCAATCGGAAGGAAAATATCGTCGTTGCCAGTTGAAAGGCTGTGGCAAACCAACAATTTAGATGTGCGAGAAGTGTAGCAAACATATGCACTCACATTGTTTTAAAGTTTTTCATGAAAAATGATTTTTTTTTTCGACCAATTTATTCAATAACTAATATAAAAAGTTTATCTCAATTTATATAATATTATTACTAATTCTTATTAACTTGTACTATTTCATTACTATTCTTTAAATAATCAAAAATCACAAAATTCAATAAACAATTTTTTTACAGAAAAAAATTGTCTATTCGATTATATTACGATATGTTTCATTTGTATGTGTTTTTATAGTATGGGATAAGCGCCAACGTTCGATTAATCGAACACTGAATTTGACTCAAGCCTGCGTTATCCAGGTGTTGCCAGGTGTTGAATTTTTGATTGCAATAGACAGTTTGGCTATTTTGCTATGACACCTCATCATTACTTTTTTCTTTTTTTTTAATTATATAATTTAAATATAATTCACATGAAAGGTCTTTCAGCAAGGTATTTTTCAACCACCCCTACCACAAGTAGGGGTGGTGGTCGGAGGGATGGCAACCATTATTTTGGAATAGCCAATTATCAAAGTAATATAAGATATGAACAATTTACCTGATATCATTTACCTTCATATATATAAAAATATTTGAAAATGAACAAATTTTACGTTCAAATGGGTTACAGACGAAGTTTTCGAAACCATCTCGAAAACTAAGTATTCATGTCCAAAGTGAACGCTGACGCTCGTCAAGACTTTTCGTTCTGTCAGCCAAGAACCTATGATGTTCTCTCATAACAAAATGTATTTTGTAATACTTACCCTGCAAACATTTTCTATAGCCTCAGAATTGCAAGAGAATCGCTTGGAAGATGAGGCAATCGCCGACTGTAAACAGCTGAGGCCATAAAAGCGATTCGCCTGGAAGATTCGTAGACGAATCGCCTGAAGGGTTCGTATGCGATTCGCTGGGAAGAGTCGCAAATGAATCGCTAAGAAGGGTTCTTGGCGATTCGCAAATAGAAGAGTCAAGAACGAATCTCCGAAAGATATCTTAGGCGGTTCCCTGGAAAGAGTCGCAAACAAATTACCAAGAGAAGTCCTAAAAGGGGTAAAACGATTCGGCAAAACGGGTCCTCAGCGATATGTTGCGAAGCATCGTTGTAGAACGTAAAAATATGCTTTATTTTTAAAAATAAAAACGCGTCATTGTTTCTGAACAATAAGAAAACATTTGACATTTTTATCACAAGTGTCAAAAGTTTTGCTTCACTTTTAACGGTTTTTCAAAGCCTGCCTCATATTCCAAACATATGCTATCTTCTAACGAACGCCAGAATGAACGAAAGAATATTTTCCAAATTTGTCAAGAATCGTGATTTCATCGCTATTGCGATTTAAAAATGATCCATCTACCAACGAACTCCGGAATGAGCGAAGGAAGATTTGAATTTTTTTTTTTTTTGGATCGCGCACTCATCGCTTGGACGATCCAGAAGCGTTCCATCTTCCAACGAGCGCTGAGTTGGGATCCTCCCTATGAAGATACCCGTACGTTATTTTTACGAATGTCCATGTTCCTACTTACCTATGCACATGAATTATATTTATGTCGTCAGGACAGGAAGATACTTCATGTGTTGCCTTTTGGTTTTAAGTTGCAGCAAGGCGTTGCCGACTGTCCAAGCATTAAAATGCTCCATTTGTTTGGTGTATATTTTTCATTAAAGCTCACCAGCCCCGTTATACTTACTTCAATATGCACTGGTCCGCTCCAGAGGAAAGAAAAGAAATACTTCTTGGTGCTTTCGAACTTTAACATACTGTGTTTTATTTTAGCTGAAGCGCAGATATTTATAATCTATCTGGGCTTGCTTCTTCTTCTTAATTTTCTTACTTACTTAAGTCTAGCTTAACATATTTACAAAGGTTTCACAATTACATATCCTTATTTTCTGACCGAGATTAAAAGTACCCGGAAACATTCTTGAGATTAACATATGTACAAAATGCTAGTATTGCATTTTGTTTGCCATACATTCTTTTGCTTATTTCGAGAAGCGGAATTGCAGCAAAGAAAATACTATTAATGCATGTATTTACAACAATAAAATATTATTAATTTAAAATGCTGTCAATGCATGTTGTTCCCGGTACGGAAGGCACAACGGTGTCAGTTTATTTCTCATGACAATGGCAACAACAACATGCTGGCGGTATTGCTTGTTATTTATCGTTTAAGTTAGGGCACGCTTCATAGCTTAAACGGTTTTGTGCATTAGTGCTGATACTGCAGTTTCATGCAGTTGCACTTGGACTTGGCATTGGCTTTGAATTCAGAAATTCAACGTTGTTGTATGGCACAAAAGGTGGTGCCTACAAGTATGCATTGGTTATTTGCTTCGTTTGTGATTAATTCACAACAGCTAGAGTGAGCGAAGGAAGACTTTGAAATTTGTTCTTGAATCGCTCATTCATCGCTTGGACGATGCAAAAGCGATTTATCTTCCAACGATCGCTGGAGTGAGCGAAAGAAGATTTTCAAAATTTTCAAAAAATTGCTTTGACAATTGCATTGAGATCCATCTTCCAACGATAGCCAGAATGAGTAAAGGAAGTCTTTAAAAATATTTCTTGAATCGCACATTCATCGCTTGGGCGATCGAAAAGCGATTTATATTCTAAAAAACCCTTGGGCGAATCGCAAGAGCATCGCAAAGCCCGCTTCTCTTCCAATCGTCTTCCAGATGCTTGCAAGGTAGAGGCTAATACCCTGCAAGCGTTTGGAATACGATTGGAAGAGAAGATTAATGCGCGATTAAAAAAAAATGCTCAAAATCTTCCATCGCTCATTCTATCGATCTTTAGTAGATAGATCGCTTTTCGATCGCCCAAGCGATTATTGCGCGATTCAAGAAAAACTTTACGATCGCCTAAGCGATTAAAGCACGATTCAAGAAAAATTTGGAAAATATTTCTTTGCTCATTTCGACGATCGTTGGAAGATGGATCGTTTTTCGATCGCCCTAGCGATTAATGCACGATTCAAGAAAAATTTTAAAAATCTCGCTCATTCCGACGATCGTTGGAAGATGGATCGGATTTGAAAATTGTGGGAAAAATGTAAAATATTTCTTATCGTTCACAAGCAACGACGCGTTTGCAAACAACGATGCTTTGCAACATATCGCTGAGGACCTATTTTGTCGAATCGTTTGACCCCTTTTAGGACTTCTCTTGGTGATTCGCTTGCAGCTCTTCCCAGCGAATCGCTAAGGCCCCCCTCGGCGATTTGTTCGCGAGTCATCCCAGCGAATCGCTTAAGGCGCACATCAATGCGCACGCTCTGCAAGACTCATATACCTATTTTGTATAATCGGATTGTTTTTGTAATTTGAAACCATCGATAGGATTCTCGCTAATACTCTAAGGAGAAAAAATATTAAATTTATCCAAAAACGTTTTTAATTTATTCAAAAACAAGGTCATTTTCGAACCATTGACGCATTTGCATACAACAAATACGTAAATATTTAAAATTTTAAAAAAGAACCAAAAAAAAACAAAATGCGCCAGCCGCAGACTCGAACCTCATCACAAGGCAAGCACCTTAACCAGTATGCCACAACTTAATTACTAGTATAAAAGCCGATCCTACGATGGGTTGGAAGCATTAACGCTCAAACCAGAATTATTTTTATGCCATTATTACAGAGTTTTTACAACATATTGTTCTGAAAAATGTTTAGCATTAAAGTATGCACATACATAAAAGGCAAGCATGGCACTGATAAGTATCAAATGAATTTTCTGTGCATACTTTCAGGCGGAACATTTTTCAGCACAGTACATGTTGGGAAGAAACTGTAATAATAGCTAAAAATATAACAGTTTGAGCGATATTAAATGCAGAGCATTGTGTTTGCCTTTTATATATTTAGCCTTGCCTATTTTATGTATTGATCAAATCAAACTTTGCTTACGCAGATTTAAATACGCAAAAAAAAACATGTTGTTAGGAAAATATTTTATTCATCCACGTAAATATTTAAATACAATTTATGTACTAGTGCGGATCATTTTAATATGCGCTTTTTCTCTTAGTGTATTTGTAATATTTTTTGTTTTGTGCTTTTTTTGTAAAATTATTAAAAAAAAAAATCATAGGGAAATTTCATCAACCCGAAAGCAAATTAAAAAAACAAAAATAAAAATTTATTCAGGCATATTGAATATAGTTTTGTTAATAAACATCCGTTTTGCAAGACATGGCTTGACGCCATCGCGATGACGCGTCGTTAAGGACATGTCAACAACAAGTCTTGCAAGTCGATGTGGACTTTTTTTTGAATTGGTTTCGAACACCGCTTTGGAAATAACTCGATCCTTCTTGCAAGAAACTGACTTGTCTCGAAAAAATCTTCCAAGATGGATCGATCTATTTTCTGCTGGGTACATATAAAGCTATAATACTAAACATTTCAAGGTGTTCGCCATTTATTTTTTAATAAGTAACAAAAACATTTGGGAATGATTTTAAACAATCATTTTGTTAGTGTAAATGCAAAGAAGACCTGTATATTTTATTCTGAGAGGCTAAAATTTGACAGCAACAGCTACACCGCGGCACACACACGCACAAGCACCCACAATCAAAACCACACGAACAAAAGAAATGCAAATGCAGCAGTCACCGAGCTCAAACACGAAAAATCTTTTAGTATAAGTTTAGCAGAGTCATGCGAATGAGACGACATAGTACGTGTGGTAGCTATAAAGAATGTGGAATAGTTTGTCACCATCAATGTTTGTATGTTGGAACCACCCGTACAAACGCTGTTGCATTTGCACTCATTCTGTGTAGGTATATATATTAAGTATGCATTTATGTTGCTTTTGCTGCACTCGCTCCATACACACAAGCTTCGGAAACGGCTAGAAGCTGGCGTGTAAATATACATTATTTTTATTTAAAATTTTGATTATTCGCAACAAAAGCACAACAGCAATAACAACTACTATATTTTAAGTACGGAATCGCAGTCAGTGACATTGAAGTGCAGTCATGCATCAACAACGGAAGCCAGCAGAAACAGCAGCAGGAGCAAAAAGCAGCTAAACATTTCTGGAATTTGCATTTGCCAATGCTTCTTCACTCGGCTCCTCTCTTTGTTTTTTCTCTTCCTTCTCTCAGTTTCTACATTTTCTTCTACTTCATCTCCTGTCACAACTTTTGATCTTTTTTTTGAATATTTAAATTCGCTTCACTGTAGTTACATACATTGGAGTATTCACCGGAAACGAAAAGTTTCGATTTGGTGTGCATTTTCGATTTTCCTTTTCCGATGGTGGCTTCAGCAAGTGCCAACATGCTTATTTCTAGGGAGAAAAAAAAAAACACAGTTCCGATGCAATACATCAAGCTGTTCATACCGTTAAGTATGCAAGCTAAACTTTAGATTCTTGCATTCTTTATTAAGTTGAAAGAATTGTTGGCAGCAAGAATTTAAAAATGCAAAAGAATAATGACAGAAATATATATTAAAAAAAATGACATGCACATAAGAGAGCATTAAAGGCTTAAAAAAGAGTCAATATAGGAGCGCGAATGTCCTGTGCCACAATTAAAGCTTTTCTGACCGATACACAGTGCTCTGAAGGGGGGAAAAATACAGATTGAACCCTCTTTTTCTTCGAAAAAAAATTATCACAAACTAAATTTGGATCGAGAAACACAAATCTGAAATAATATTGTCAAAAAAGGGAATAGGTATATATAAATAAAGTTTTCTTAAATGAGCTGGAAAAATTAAAAAAAAATTATATATATCACTAGCCTATACCCTGCGTGCTTTGCTGCGCTCCGCGCTAATCACACAAAAAGTGGGCGTATAGTGAGGCCACTCCCTTATCCAACAATTTCCAACTATTGCTGTGTGTCTGTTTGTTTGATGGTAATTTAATTAGTGTCCACATTTGTAAATACGGTGACTCTTTGTATATTCAGTGACAGCCGCTTGGATCGATAGACCCTAAATACTAAGCGTGCTATTTCACTATGAAAGCATGTACAATTTTAATGGTTTCTAAAAAAGTGGGTGTAATCACAGCGCAACTACTCCCATTTTCTGTGAACTTTCCATTTAAACAAAATAACCAAATTTTAGTCTTATAAGATCAAAATCATCCGATATGTATATGGAGGACATCAGAAATTAGTGAAAAACTCCATTCTGAGTTTCAAAGTTCTGTGATTTTTACTTCCATAGTTATTCGATATCAAAAATTTGGCTTTTATGGGCAGAGCCACACCTCCTAGTCAAATGCCCGTCCAAGTTTTCTATTAGAAAGCCTTCACCAAGTGGTAACTCCATTCTGAGTTTCAGTGTGCTGGTATTTTCAATTCCGTAGCTATTCGATATTAAAAATTTGGCTTATATGGGCGGAGCTACATCCTCTAGTCCAATTCCCGTCCAAGTTATCTATTAGAAAGACATAACCAAGTGGTAACTCCATTTTGAGTTTCACTGTTCTATGGCTTTAACTTCCAAAGCTATTCGATATAAAAAATTTGGGTTATATGGGCGGAGCCATACCTCCTTTTCCAATGCTCGTCCAAATTTTCTATTAAAAAGTCATCACCAAGTGGTAACTCCATTCTGAGTTTCAATGTTCTGTGGTTTTTACTTCCAAAACTATTTGATATCAAAAAATTGTCTTATATGGGCGGAGCCACACCGCCTTGTCCAATGTCCGTCCAAGTCTTCTATTAGAAAAACATCACCAAGTGATAACTCCATTCTGAGTTTCAATGATCTATGACTTTTACTTACAAAGCTATTTGATATAAAAAATTTGGCTAGTACTTTACAACCTATTCTCATACCTACTAAATATAACAAAAAAAAAGTTCATTAAAACCGGTCGAACCGTTTCGGAGGAGTTCGGCCACAAACATTGTGACACAAGATTTTTATATATAAACTTAATATATTTTTAATATAAGTTATTTATTAAGGGGAGGTTCTCATGAAACTCGTCCAACAAACTCAATTGTTTTTTTTCCATTTTTCGATAGTTTTTGATTTGTAGATATGTTTTCAAAGCAGTTTTACTGATAACGATTGCATAAAAAAGTTATCGCATAAAGCTTAGTATGCTGTAGGAACGATAATTTTCGGGCATTCTACACGCGAAATTTTGGTGTAGAGTTAAAGTTTTTGTGTGGAGAAAAAGGCGTAATTTTTTAATGCAGTATTTTTATATCCTATAAGAGGGCACACACTAGGGCGAAGTAATTTGTTCGGAGCAAAATTTTCGAAGAAAGTATATGTCATATCTGGCTGTCCCCGGATCAAAAAACGCGAAACCAAATTGATGATGTTGAAATCGACGGAAGGCATGCCTCTAGTGTTCTCAACATTGACTCCGGTCAACATTGACTCCGAAGAAACTGAAGAAATCATTGGTTTCCGGCGCCTGCAACCTCGGAACCAATAGTACGATCAGGAGTGTCGCATCGCGACAGCAGTAAAAAACGCCGCTTATTGAAAAACGCTGCAGTCAGCTGCAACGCGAGCCGTGCGAGAAAACTACCGTGAAAAGAGGAAGGAAGAGAGGCGCCTTTTCAGACGCAAGAAAAGAGAGGAGGAAAAGCGTGAGCGTGAGGAACTAGAGGTATTCCAGGGCTAGAAGGATGCACGAAAATTCTATCAACAGGTTAAGCGTCTAACCCAAGGTTTCAAGCCCGGAGCATCCTTTTGTAGAGATGAAAATGGAGATCTGGCTACACATACGCAGTGTGCGCTGAAATTATTGAGACAGCATTTCTCCAATCTACTTACTGGCGATGATTCCACCAATACCGCTCATAGAGAAGGCAGCTCAGCACCACCAATCAACGATGACGGAGTGAAAGTCTCACCATCTAGCCATGAAGAGCTATCCATCGACTCAAAAACAATAAAGCTGTGGGTGCTGACGGCCTGTCAAATGAATTGATTAAAACCGGCGGCGATGAATTGATAAGGCGCATGCACCAGCTCATCTGCAAAATATGGCTAGCGTTATGCATGTCCAACGATTGGAATCTCAGCGTACTTTGCCCTATACCTAAGAAAGGAGAACCAACAATCTGCTCCAACTATCGAGGTATCAGTCTTTTTTCCATCGCATACAAGGTTCTCTCAAGATTACTGTGAACTGTACTGTGTGATAGATTAAAGCCGATTACAATAACACTGATTGGACCTTATCAGTGTGGCTTTCGACCTGGAAAGTCCACAATAGACCAGATCTTCACGCTACAACAAATCCTGGAGAAAACCCATGAAAATCAAATTGACACACACAATTTCTTTGTCGATTTTAAAGCTGCGTTCGATAGCCCGAGAAGGGATTGCCTATACGCAACAATGTCTGAGTTCGGTATACCTGCAAAGTTGATTAGACTTTGCAGAATGACGTTGAGCAACACACGCAGCTCCGTCAAGATAGGAAATGACCTCTTCGAAACCTTCAATGCCGAAAGAGGTTTCAGGCAAGGCGATCCACTGTCTTGCGATCTCTTTAACATCATCATGGAGGGGATCGTACGAAAGGCCGTTGTGCATCGTAATGGCACCATTTTCTACAAAGGCGTCCAGCTCCTTGCGTACGCTGATGATAATGATATTGTCGGCAGAACCAAGAGAGATGTTACCGCTGCTTTCGCCGCTATCGAAAAGGAATCAGCCAAAGAGGGTTTGACGATAAATGAGGGGTAAACAAAGTATATGATGTCTACAAACAAGGGAGCGCGGCGTCTAGACTCCCACGTTTCATCCGGCAGCTATTACTTTGAAGTAGTCAAGGGGTTCGTATACTTTTTCACCGCCATTAATATCAACAACGAAGTCAGCCTGGAGATAAAGTGAAGAACAATAATTGCTAATAGGTGCTACTACGGGCTCAGTAAGCAACTAAGTTCTAGAGCCCTCTCTCGGTCGACAAAACTAATACTCTACAAGACGCTCGTTCTACTTGTGCTGCTTTATGGCGCTGATGCATGGGTAGTTTCGCAAACTGACGCAGCCGCTCTGGGGGTGTTCGAGAGAAAAGTTTTTCGCAAAATCTTCAGTCCTGTTCGAGTCGGCGACGACTATCGCATCCGAATGAACCACGAGCTATATGAGCTATACGAAGACATTGACGTAGTTTGGCGTATAACTGTGCAGCGACTACGCTGGTTGGGTCATGTCCATCGTGTGGATGACGAAGCTCCAGTGAGAAAGGTGCTCGAGGCGAGGGTCGCTGGTCAACGACGACGAGGGAGACCATGCCCCCGATGGATGGACCAGGCTGAGGAAGCCCTAACCGCACTTGGTGTATCCGGTTGGAGAAGGCGAGCGCAAAGCACAGGCGCCTGGCTAGAGCTGATGAGGTCGGCCGAAACCCGAACACGGATTGTTACGGCCACTTAAGTAAGTAAGTAATATGGCATATTTGAATTCTACGTTAAATTCTAAGCAAAAATGCTGAGCAAACTATATCTCAAAAATGACGCGTGACCCCCCAATTTTGAAAAGAAAAGGCAGCATATTACCATTTTTTTGATCAGAGCTAATTTTGCATTTACAAAATTGTGTATATTTATTTATATTTAAGAAATAATTGCATATTTTGCAGTTGTAAAAAATCTCAAGTTGTTTCGTTTACAAAAAACCCAAACAACGGATTTTATCAATGTTAAAAATTGCAAAGCAAATGTTTAGCTTTTCGTTAATTTTCTTGCTTTTTTTTTTGTATATTTCAATGCATTTTTCGATTAACCAAAGTGCCACGCACTGAACGCACTCGGCTACAGTGGCATATTATTGCATATTAGAGATGCTTTAAGCGACTCCTCCCCTAGCCTTAGAGTTTAAAAAAAACTAAAATCAATTACAATTGTAGTGATTACATGGATATGAACGATTTTAATGATGAACAAATTTTATTTGAGCCCCGCGTACACGTGACAATCCGTACAATCATTCATTAGAACTTTGAGAACTCGAGGGTGAAGAACTACCATTGCCAGATCATGAAATTCTCTGACATATACAGTGAACAGAATGGTGTATACAGCTTTTAACTAGTGTTTCACGCCGCACATTGGAAAAACATAACAAAAACATTCGCATCGCCTGTTTTTGACGTCGTATCTATATTATTAATGCTAGAATTTTGTGTATTGCTTACAAAGTTATTCATGGAATAGACTGATATTACCTATGTTTTTTTTTCTTCACCATTGCATGATGCCCTATAGCCGGAAGTTATGACTTTTTAAAGAACTGCGCTGTGTGAAGTCAAAGAAAAATATCAAATTTAAATAATAAATTTGGAAGGCTGTTTGAAAATAAAAATACCCGTGCCTCAACGTTGTCAAAGCTCAGCCATAAAAAATGTTTTTATGAATTTGAAAATCGGCATTTTTTAACTATATTTTATTAAATTATATGGAAATAGTTTCTTTTTATGTTGAATATAGTTTAACTTTTATTATTGTTATTGTGCGCAATTTTTATTAGAAGACTATATTTTTCTAAATACTATCGTTATTCATTATCAGCCATTTTAATTGGTTTTAGAAGCAATTTCTTAAAAGAATTATATATTTAAAGTTGAAAAATTCAACTTGAATGTACTAAACTTACGTTAAATATTTAAGCAAATCGTGATACGTCATAGTTTATTGTCGTTATTGTCATAGTTTGTTCATTAATTTTCTTCATATCTTACCAACAAAATGCAAATGAAAAAATACTATATTTGAAAAGCACATCTCAAGTACCTTTATGTTTACCAAGTTTGAATTAATTCTATTCTTAAATAAAGATTCTACAATCATTCGTACACAGCAGTGTAAACAACATTGTAGAATAAAGAAAAAAATGGTTTTAGAAGCTCAACTTTGTATGACCATAGGACCAATTATATTACACGAAAAGAGTGTTTTTCGTATTTTGGATGTATCCAGATTACAAAACCTAGCAAAAATAAATAAGCCCCTAAACTTTGGAATAACCCTGAATACGAGGGCTTTGTCAATATTTCTCCCAAAGTGTGACGAGTTGTTGAAAAGAACAGAGAAGGCATTATGGCGGAGACGGTTGAAAGTGGGAAAATAATCCCTCGTCTGCACTGCATACATAATTTCTATTTTGTAAATTTTTGCAAAATGTTTTCTTAAATATAAATAAATGCACAAAATTTTCTAAATAAAAAATTAACTTCGATCAAAAAAATTATAATACTCGTTTACTGCTTTTTCTTTTAAAAATTGGGGGGGGGGGGGGTCAAACGTAATTTTTGTATTTTAGTTTGTTCAGCATTTTTGCTTAGAATTTAGCATAGAACTCGAATATGACATGCACTTTCTTAGAAAAAAAATTGCTCCGCCCTACATCACATTAATAAACTAAATATCCCTAAGCAAACTAATTAAAAAACTAGTTGAAAATAAACTAGTATATGAACTACTCTGAATTATATTAAGGCGGCATCCACTTCCATTCTAAATAGTTTTTATTTCATTATATATGAAGTAATTGAAATACTACTTAAAAACAAGTGGTTGATAAACTACTTTGAATTATATTAAGGCAGCATTAACTCTGATTTTAACATGTTTTAATTGCAAATTTTTATTAGATTACAAGTTTATATATATTTAACCATGTTATTTCATCAAATATTATTATCTTTAGGCTTCACTAACATTTTGTTTCAAAAAGACATTTTTTTTTATTTACGACATTGAGCAGCAAGACAGACGTGGTAAACACACTGTAAAACTAATAAACTGCCTCAAAACCCTGTGAAACCGATTAAAAATTCTTTATTATTTAAGATATTCAAATTAGAAACTGGTAGTGCTTAGCAAACATAGCACAATTTGGACTCTGTACAGAAATTGATTGCTTAACCATTCAGCAAACACCTCATCACTTCAGTAATAAAGACGCACTCCTTTCCCTACGTAGCGTCGAGTCTGCTCCATCACTTCATTGCGATTGACACTTAAAAGAAGCACTAAGCAAAATATCGGTGTGTCCATCGACCACGATTGATGGTTGCAAAGCGTGGAAAAACCCGCTGACACTCTTGTTTAGCTCATATTTTGAAATGAAGCATCAAAAAGCTAGCTCGTGTTAAATAACAGGCGCAGTATCCACACAATTCCGATAAATTTGATCGGCACCTTCGCTCATGCACCCAGGTGGTGGCGTGCCCGTTTTTGTAAACTGCTACCGTGGTACGCATGCTCACATATAAGCGCAGAGTTCCTCCAGCTTCTGGATATATCACCTGTTGGAAGCAGAATAGTCCAATGAAGAAAGGAATAATGAAATTATATCTACCATCGCAACGTACTTATGTTGCGCTCATTGAATATAATTACTAGTCCTTTTTTGAATTAACTGGCAATGAAGCTTGGCATGAATCACTTTTGAATTATTTTAAAATCAATTAAAACACAACAAAAAACGACATTTCACAATTTTCCATTTAAAAACTCTGATCACTTTTAACTTTGTTTACATTTTGCTTTCTGATTTTATATTTCAGAATTTATTGGTGTCGACCAGGCATGATTTTTTTGGCATGATTTATGTATTTTTCAAAACAGTCAAATAAATGATCTCTTTGATGTATAGAAATTTAAAATGTTTATGCTTTTAAATTCATCTTCAGTAAGTGGAATTTTAAATAGCTTTCAATTGGTTATTTTAAAGTAATTAAAAAAATAGTTTAAATTTTCCTAGTTTAACAAGTAGTTGAAAATATATGCAGACGAAAGTCAATTGGCTTATTTAGCGGACATCGCCATACAAAATATTTTAGTTCGTTCTATGGAAAAAAGTCAGAATTTCAACTAGTTGTGGTTGACAAAAAACTACTTTTTCAACTACTTTTAAATTAGTTGATTTTCCTACAGGGATGTTATATTTTTTCAATGGCAAATTCAACACAAACACATTCTTACTGCTTGTTTTTTTATTGTTAAATGTCAAATTCTCGAAAATTTTGACATTTTAACTCTCCACACATGGTTGTAAACTTGGATGCACTGAACAAATTTTTTCCTTCAACAGCGTACTACCAAGCAAAAAAAAAAAAATTCCGCTGCCTGTTCGCTGTCAAAAAACTCAATGTACTTCTTATGGGAATTTCGATTTCGTTTTTATATCATACTGAGATTAAAAAAGGAAAGCATCTTTTTCACGAAAATATGATTATCTCATCAAGAGAATCTCACAAAAAATGAGTATCTCACATCAATCCTTTTGAAATGCACGCCTGTATTTCCTACCATACTGGGGTAATAATAATTTACCTCAGGCACCACCAGATGTCGCTAGATGCGCTTTTGCGTTGAAACAACTGAAAGCTAATAACTAGATTAAAATCGTTGCCAAATCTAAAAACATTCTTTCTGAAAAACCATGTTTTCTAAACTGGTCTCCACAATATCTCAAGAACTACTTTATGGATTGACTTGATTTTAAGGAAGAGAAAATTAATTGGATCCTATACCTAAGTTCAAATAATATAAGCCGGTTTTTTATTTCTTTGAACATTTTAAAGAGCAAAAAATCAAAAAAAAAAAAAAAAAACCGTACTTAAAATTCAGATGCCCGCCATTTTTGTAATTCCCAAATTTCTTGATATTATTGGTATAAGCTCTAGTAAATATAATACAATTTATAAAATTTTTTAGTTTTTTTTTTTTATTTTTGATTGTGCTGTGCGATGGAGACCATTTGGGTATCTTTTTTTTCACAAGATGTTTGAAGGCGTATTGACACTTCACATTATTACTCTTTTATTTACAAAAGGAAATATTTTCATACAGTTTAAGATTCAATTAATAAATGCCAAGAAACTCAAGGAATTCATTTACTTCCTTCTATGAAAAAAAAAATTCAGGAACATCACCGGGTTTTTTGAGCTCTAGATGAGAACCTGTCCGTAAGTTTATATTACAATTTTACTATTACATTAGTATACTTTAGAAGCTAAATTTTTGAATTATTTTTAGATTTTTCTTATATCTTTTTAAAAATGCACGAAAAAAGCTAATTTCTTTTTTAAAAGTTATATTTTGACTTAGAATTCTGACAGGTCGAATTTTTGTAGACAAGCTAGCAGAGCTGTAAAAGAATGCATTAATTTATGATTTAAAATCATTCAAATCTTTTTATCAAATCTTTGATTGGGACTTGAAATTTCAAATCACAATCAATGATTCAAATTTCAAATCACAATCAATGATTTGAATAAGTGAATGCAATCAATTTTTCAAATCATTGATTGTGATTTCAAATTTCAAGTCACAATCAATGATTTGAAAAAAATGAATGCAATAAATTTTTTGAAATTTCAAATCACAATCAATGATTTGAAAAAACGAATGCAATCATATTTTCAAATCAATCAATGATTTGAACAAATGTATGCATTCACTTAGAATATAAGTCACATGATCTGAAATCACAAATGATTGCATTCTTTTACAGCTCTGTAAGCTAGGAATCAATATACTGTAAGATAGCCAAAAAGAAACAAAAATACAGTTTAGTTTACCTCTTCATTGAGAAATAATTTGAATTTTTTATTGTTTATTTAAATTTTGATTTTTGTAAACTGCAAACAAAAAGGTGCAGAGTTTTTATTAAATTTTTTGCAGTTATTTAAAATATGTAAATCTTTATTTAAACAATAAATAATTCAGTAAAGGGTGTTTTGTTTAGACGTATAGAACTTTGAAATATAATTAAATAAGGATGAATTTTGAAAATTGACATGAAATTGACTTTAATCAAAAGATAATCTTTTGGAATTATAATTTAAATATAATTTCTGGTATATGACCGCTACGGCTGGCTCGGACGTAATCTAATCTAGAGGTCCAATTTTCAATCACTTTTTTCAACATTTGTGGTCCTCCAAGTGGTCGATCGTTTCAGACTTATCGGCGCAGACTAGTGACTTCACATATCCCCACAGAAAATAGTCTAATGGCGTTAAATCGCACGATCTTTGAGGTCAATTCACGGGTTTCTTTCAGTTAATGAATTGTGGAACGAGCTGTGTGACATTTTGCGCCGTCTTGTTGAAACCACAGCTCCTGCACATCGTGGTTCTTCAATTTAGGAACGAAAAAGTCAGTAATCATGGCTCTCACGATCTAATCAGTCAGCGGTCACCATTGATTGTAACGTTCTGGCCAGCATCGTTTTTAAAGAATTATGGACCAATTATTCCACCAGCCCATAAAGCACACCAAACAGTCAGTTTTTCTGGATGTAACAGTGTCTCAACATACACTTGAGGATTATTTTCACTCCAAATACGGCAGTTTTGTTTATTGACGTAGCCTTTCAACCAAAAGTGAGCTTCATCGCTAAATAAAATTCTCTTATGAAAATTGGGATCAACGGAAATCTTGTTTTGGAATCATTCACCGAATCTACGCCTTGCTAGGTGATCGTGTGGCATCAATTCTTGCACGAGTTGGATTTTGTAAGCACACAAACTAAGATCTTTCCACAAAATCTTCCATAAAGTGGATGGACACATATCCAATTCCTATGCATGTTGGCGGATAAACTGATTCGGGTCTTCCTCTACCTTACGCTCTACAGCAGCAATGGCTTCTTCTGTACGCACTGTACAAAGGCTTAGTGGATTCGTATTATCATTTAGAGAAAGCGTGGTTCGAAAATGGTCCATAGTTAGTCGAATTAATTGCTCTGATGGACGATTATGTTAACCGTAAAATGGACATAGTGCGCGATACGTATTTCGAACAGAACCAATAACATATTTTCAAAATAAATTTGCACAATTTGGAAGCGTTGTTTAGGTGTCAGTCTATTCATGTTGAAATACCAAACTAAAAAAAAAAAAAAACACGAATCATTTGACAGCTGATAAAATGGCCGCCAGTTAAAACAGTGTTGCCAACTATACCTCTATACCTATAAAAAACGCCCTTTATTACCTTTTTAATAATTTTTGTTTTAAATATTATACAAAATTATGGTATTAGTAAAATTTTGTGAGGTAATTTTTTAGTGTTTGTGCTCACTTTTGCAATTATTTTTTTTTTAAAGGCAATAAAAGATTTTCAGTTTGGACCATTTCTCAGCATTTATGGGCAAAAGTCAAACATTTTTGCTGTTAAAATAATCTCTATTGATCACTCTTAAAAAAAAAAATATAAAAGAAATGACCATTTAAACCCTTTCAAAGACTTTCACCAAGCTCTTAAGACCAATTGTGCTGTGCGTGTTGTAAAATGTTTGAACACAAATGATCGAGAACTTATGTTCTCAAGAAGCTTTTCATGGCAGTTTTTACTCTCTGAGGCTTGCCATTGTCTGCAGAGAGGTGACGGCCGAACGGAAAAATTAGTTCAATTGAAAAAACTTTTTGTGTCAGATGAATATTGAACCAGGGTTCTCTGGCGTATGGGCCATGCACTCTACCCACTGTGCCACGGCCGCCACAATCACGCTACGATCACTCTTTTAGTTATTTGAAAATGGCAAATTCAAAAATATGTTGGTTGCTATTTATATATCTGACCTTGTCAACTGTAAGTGACATCACAAAACGTCTAATGTTTTAATTGGAAACTTGGCATTTTTGAACATAACCTTCTTTAAAACATTTTGCCGTTTGAGCGGGGCTTATGTATTTGAAAGTTACGTGAAAAATTCTTCTCGGGATAAAATGGAATTAACTCGTGAACATTTTCGTGCATAACTTTCAACTCGGTTTATTATCTATACGACGATAAATGATCTTCACACAGCACTGTAAAAAAGTGATATAACGAATTCAATCGTAGCCAAGGTTCATTCCAGGATGAATACCATAAAGGTCGTCCAAAATTGGTTGCTGTGCCGGAAAACATTGATGATGTGTGTGAACTGATTAAGCAAGATCGTCATGTGAAATACCGTGAGATTGAGACATCTTTGGACATAAGTGTGACAAGCTTCAATAAGATATTGCATGATTACTTGGCCATTAAAAGACTTTCTTCGCATCGGATCCAATAGCACCTCAATCAGAATGAAAAAAGTGCTTTTAATTCAAACACATGCAAAAGTGCATTGATATTCATGAAGAATATTCAATAAAAACAATAAAACCACTTTAGATTATACCAGAAATATAAATGCAACGGTTGTAATTTTAAAAGTAAACGTTTAAATTATCGATTAAAACGATTTAACTCCCATGTCTTTGTTTTTAATATTTTTCCTAAACTCAGATATTGTTTTATCAAAACCCCCCTATGGAAATTCTGGCTATGGACCTGGTCGGAAAGTGAACAGTGATTTTTTTTTTATAGGTGAGCTTTAGGGTAGGGCGATTTGAACATCTTAATGGGCGCTTCGCGTTTCTGATTCTTGAGATTGTACTGAGCAAAAAACTCCACTAGACCATACGTATACGGTGAAAATCGAGCTTGCAGATTTTGACTTGCAGTTTTTTCTGACTTTATTTTATTGGAAAATTTGCAAATTTTCTTGAGCTCATATTTCGTAAACTATTTGAAATTTTGGCTACAATTTCTCTGAACATATTACTTAGAAAAAACGCTGTTTTCATGGTCAAAAAGTCGAAAATGTAGAAAATTCATCACTTTTTGTCACGTTTTTTTAGATCTTTTGGCCTATAACAGCCAAACCATTGAGATTTTCTATCCAATACTAAAATTGTAGCCAAGACAATAGTTACGAACTCTCTAGTACATCGCAAAAGCATTGGAACGCTACTTCAGGCAGTTTTGGCCTTTTGAAAGTGCAAATTTTTCGTGAAAATATTGATAAATTACCATTTTCAGTTGTTCATAGCGCAAAATCATAAAATGTTCTATTTCTTATTTTTATTCTATTCTTTTATTTTATTCCATTTTATTCTATTTATTTTATTTCTTATTTTTTATTCATCTATTGTTTTCAGTTCATTTGACGCATTTTTGTTAGTTTATTGTAAACGATCACACCGTCAAATACACATAAAATTAAATACGCATTTTCAAATATCTGCCGCAAATGTAAGTTTTAGAAATAATTGTTTCGTGTATAAACTGTGCAGTGCTAATAAAAAACATTTTTTTAATTTAAGATATAAAAAAGATGGATAATCCAGTGGATTCTGATAACACAGAGAATGTAAAGATGGAGACGCAGCCAGAATCATCAGAGTCATCATCAAATCTAGAACATATGCCTTCGCAAAACGTATTGTTTAGAGGCTGACAATATTTTGCTTCCAACTTCGAGCGACATTTTGAAACATTATTTTTTCTTAGCCGCTCGTTGCAAAAACGCAAATAAAATGTTTTCATACGGCACATTCATCCCACACGTTTGCGACAAATTGATACAAATTTGGAACAAATTAAGTATTGAGGTTATTGAAAAAAAAAATATTATTAAGAAATTGGGCAGATTATTGAAAAATTACCGTGAAGCTTGTAAGAGACAAACATAAAATGATGCTTAATTCAGAGAATTTGTTGACAGCACAACGAAAATTTTTTACATCGGAAAATATAAATGCCAGCTCAAAACAGCTCGATGTAATTGTGGCAAAATTCCTGACCAACTCCATGAATTCATGTTTGATCAGCATAACGAACGCAGACTTACAATATCTGAATATTTGCCAGTCGAAACAGAAATATCGACTGTGTTACCTTTAATCTTTACATTCAGGTACATCATCTGATCCAATATTTCAACCAACCGCATCAGATGTGCATGAATTGGTAAACTATGAACATCCTGGTTCGGAAATCCATACACCAACCGTGCGAAGAATATATACTCCACGATATAGTACACCACGGTTTGCAATGATGTGTGATCCGATCCTTGGGGGTATCCGATCGTTTCGTATCCTCTGTTTTGGCTGCAGCTTTATTTGCTGACATACAGTTTAAGGATGAGCGAGGTGAAACCATTATTATGGATAAAAGAAAAGTGAGCCGAGAGCGTGAAAAATTGAGACACGATATTTTACGAGCAAATCACGATGGTGAATCGTTGATAGCTTTTTCGTTTGATGGTCGCAAAAATGATTCATTAACTCGGGAGAAATTTAATGAAGTATATCACAATGCGAAAAGAACCACACCTAGTAGTAATACGTGAACCACATTCGTCACTAATTGGCTATGTGAAACAAGCCGAATTAATTGCATTTTTCAAATCTAAAAATCTTTCACTTGAAAATTTAATTGCCGTCTGTAGTGACGGTGAGGTGGCAAGCACTGGCACATCTGAAGGTGTATTGCGTCTCATCGAACGCTATCTAGATAGACCAATACATTGGTTTATCTGTTTACTTCATTACAACGAATTGCCGTTCCGACATCTGTACAACGCTGTCGAAAAATCGGCCACTACTGGACCGACAAAAAGCACTGGATCGTTAGCTCAAAGGATAGATATTTGCAATACATTACAAGTAAATATCATAACTTTATGTACTTCTTTCTCTATACGATATAGTTTTGTAATTTTTTTATTGAAATAATCTAAACATTTTTCAGATTATCGAAAATTTTCAACTTATTCCACTTTAACACATTCCTCCAATGAGTACAGATGCTGAAAATCAACTTTCCACGGACGTTAAATATCTATACCAAATTGCCCAAACAGTTTCAAATAGTAGTTGCTCAATTAATCTTGCAAACATCAAACCTGGACCGGTAGGACATTCGAGATGGATTACAAATTTCGGCAAGGTACATCATGAAAGTGTATGTTCCCATGTATTTCAACGTCAAATACTACAATTCGGCTGTATTTGGTAGTGCTCTGCTTGGAAAATTCATCCAGTGGACGCAATATTTACCAGACAACTTACGTAACATCGTAAATCCCGTTATACAGAATAATTCCTATATCGCACATAGTGAAAATGTTTTGTTGACCATGTTATTCGATGATCGTAAAGAAATTCGTAAATTGGCACTCAAAAAAATATTGTATATTCGCGACAACGTTTGCGATTTAACTGAGCTTCGCAAATATGTAAAACCAAACATCAATTTTGATTGTATGGATTACGTTCACATGATCGATTTAGAGGACAAAGCATTGTTATTTGAACCGCCATTTACCAGGAAAATTCCATATGAGCATTTACATCAATACATCGAATGTGTAGATGATGAAAATCCTCCATTTCCAGGCCCACTAATACCTTGTCATATTCAAGGTACGGAACATCATGTCCGGCTACAAGCTAGTGTTGCTAAGCGCTCAATCGACAAAAACCGTGAAGGTATAATGGCATCTGTATCTGAAGGCCGAAAGAAAGCGCCTCGTATGGAATCTCGAAAAGATTTGGAAGGCAATCTTTGAATGAAAAATATACTGAATTGGAATTTTTGATGTGAAATCGTTTAAAACAATAATTGCTTTCTTTTTGATTCATACCTTGTCTCTACCAATACAATTACTTTGGACTTTAAATGAATTTCTCATTATTTTCAAAATAAATATTGAACAAAACAAAAAAAAAACATTATATTTTTGGATAAAAAAAGTGGAAAAAATAAGAAACAGAACATATGATTTTGCGCTACGAACAACTGAAAATGGTAATTTATCAATATTTTCACGAAAAATTTGCACTTTCACAAGGCCAAAACTGCCTGAAGGAGCGTTCCAATGCTTTTGCGATGTACTAGAAAGTTCTTAACTATTGTCTTGGCTACAATTTTTGTCCGGACATTTGGATCGAAAATCTCAATGGTTTGGCTGTTATAGGCCAAAATATCCAAAAAAACGTGACAAAAGTCTGAGAAAAAACTGCAAGTCAAAATCTGGAAGCTCGATTTTCACCGTATACGTATGGTCTAGTGGACTTTTTTGCTCATTACAATCCCAAGAATCAGAAACGCGAAGCGCCCATTAAGATTTTTTTCCTTCCATACTAATCGCCCCACCCTATTGAGCATATTTTGTTTTCGGTTCTTTTTAAATCGTATTTAATTGCGTTGTTATTATTGTTTAACAAAATTAAAGAATATTTATCTGAAAACATAAATTATTAGCCATCTTTATATTATAAATGTTATTTAAATCTCACTGCACAATTTTTGCAATATGTTCTCAAATTTAAAAAAAAAATATATTTTAGAAGCAGGTAGTGAAATAAATATAAATACTTAATAATAAGTAATTCGCGAAATTGATTTAAAATTTTTAAATCAGCGATATCAAATTAACAAAGTGAAACGTTTTTTAAAGATCAAACCACTTCTTCTATTTGTGTCAATTACTTATATGAGCTCAAGCACTGTGCGATATGCAAAACGGTAAAGAGAAAATTTTCTTACTTTTATCAAATATTTTGAGTTTTTTATTTTCTTCTTATTTTGTTCAGAGTTCAAAATTAAAAGAGTTCATGAAATTTTAGTTTTATTACTTTTTTGAGTACATTCATATCACTTGACCTTACTTGATAATCCGAGAGTAAGTATTCCTCAATAGGACTCAATAGGAAAAAAATTCCTTGATATAAAAGGGACTAATGACCTTGTTTAAGCAGCTTATAGTTTTTATAGTTTCACACTTTTACAAACCTATTATCGAACCTTTTAAAAAACTACATCTCGCTACTGCCGTCTTAATATTGTATTGCAGTCTACCGTCTACGTCTACCATCTATGTCTACCGTCTCCATCTAATGAGCTCTGTTGAGCTGGTCTGAAGTGAATCGCTCCCATTGTTGTGGTGCAACTTAATTGAATTTGAGCATTTTGGCTCAATGCCAAAAAATATTTGCAGATAAATGTGTTTTTAGCCAAACTCATTAGCGCCATCGAGTCACTCCGCTAGGACACTGAAAATTCCGCAATAGAGTGAAATTGAATTTAATTGAATGACATGCGTAGCACAATGCGGCTAAAAGGCGCCACACAAACAACGAACTAAAAAAATACCCAAGTTGACCTTAAAAAATCCTACATAACTCATAGAGTTTTTTTTTTTTTTTTTTTGTTTTAATTTGTAAAAAATAAATACAATGATATTCTTTTAATAATCTTCTACAACATAGTAAAATACAGTTTTATAACTTTTTTTTTGCAATCAATTAATTGGTGCTGTAAACAAATATATAAAACAATTATAAAGATAATTAAAAAAGCTTCAAATCGTAACATAAAATGTATTAGTTAGAAATAGTTAGAAATAAATTGAGTCTTTTTTAAAATAATGGAAGTAATATAATATTTTTTGCCAGCCCGAGTAAAAATTAATTTTCTTCTTTCTGAACAGTTTCTGAACAGCTGAAGAACAAGAACGGTTGGTGTTTCAACTCCTTTGGTAGACATGATTGAATGATCTTCGACTGGGTAGAACTGACATACGACATTTTTTTTTTTTGTTTCGTCAATGTAACGAATAAATTACTGCGAAATACATGCATGCTAGTACAAATGCTAGAAAAGAAAAGCAACTAATGACCGCGCATGACAGAGAGAGTAACAATGAGAAAAAAGATTGTAAAAACCCCAATTTGCTTTTGCAGAAATATCTGTGGCATATTATACAATTTTGGCATGCTTAAGTTGACAAAAAACTTATGAAATGTACGCAAACTTCTTAGGCTTCATAAAAAACAGTTACCCAAGTAATTTTAGGCAATACGCCGCACAGAGGTTTAAAATGCAGCCTTAGCTGAACAAAAATCAAAAAACTCGTTGCTCCAAAATCGGAAAATTTTCACGTCATTTTATTAAATATTAATTGGAGTTTATTTTACCAAATTTTTTTCTCAATCCAAATAAAATCAAAGGATATATGGGCCGCGAAAGTGGAGTTTATGAAGTGGAAGTAATTGAAAAGTGCGTAAGCAAAATTACGGTATTATAGTAAAATGCAAATTTTTAAAAGATTGATGTGAAGCACTTTAAAATAAAACGATGATTCTCTTGCAGAATATTTGTGCATGCAAAATATAGAGTTTCAAGAAATTTTAAGTAAACTTAGATTTTTTAAAATTGTCTAAGAACGAAAACAAAATTTATTTCATAAAAACATTAAATTAAAAGTTTGGTTAAGCTTTAAAGTCTGGCAACGCCCGGCAACATGATAAGCCATTCTATTTCATTAAAGAAGATAAAACGAAGGTATAAGCTTTATTTCAGTGCACTTTTTTGGGACATAAAGCCGCGTTCTTAGTGAACGCCAAGGCCGTAGATAGCGAAATATTACTCGCAGAACTAACAAATTTTTTCCAAAATTATAAAAGAGTAAAATTAAAATAAAAATGAAAAATTTAAAGGGCACGTTTGGAACTAAATTTTTTTCCTTCCAAAATGTAAAAAAACCTTTTTGACAAAATGTTTTAATAAATACAATTATTTGTATTATGAAAAAATTTTTGCCCGCTAGTTGTATTGTTCTCCCCCCCCCCCCCCCCCCCACCAGTTGAGATGAGATTCCGGCTCCTATGATGGGGTACGAGTTCGATTTCCATGGAGAGCCAAGAAAAATTTTTAATATTAAATATTTTTGTTGCAATGGACGCCAGCAGTAAAGAAACATCAATAGTAAGAAAACAGTATTGCGAAAAAAGTGTACTTTTTGAGATTTCAATCAAGCATATCCCAGAACTAGGCTTAAGAAGCATCGCTTCTAACGATCGCATTTCTTCTAAAGAATCTCATTTGATAATATAGCAAAGCAGAATTGAACTTAACATACGGGTTAATTTTAATCGGTTGTCAAATTCTGAAAGGTAAAGTTAATTATGTTGGAAACTCAGAAATGAACACCCGACAAGATATACAATCTCTTAAACCCTTATAACCCATGATCATACATTTTAAAATAAATAACATTTATGAACTTGTTTTTAAGTGACATAAAAAACGTATTTTTGGAAAATCAATATTTTTATTATATATCTATGTATTACAGAATAAAGGGGGCGTGACAGATCTGTGACATTGGGCATTTTTCCTATGTTGTGTGTGGAAATCTAATATGTATTTTAGGTACTTACCCAGTAGTGTAACAGAAAACCGTGTCAATTTAGGACAACTAACAATTTTTTCACGAATTTCCAATTTTTTGCATGCACCGTATTGTATTCGAACTTTCAAAATAAACGTTCAATAACATAATATACTAGTAGCGCCATCTCTGGGTACGATGGTGTACTATTTCTTTAGTGCGGTATGTAGCAGTGACTTAACATTGAGTTAAAAGGAAAGCGGACCGTATTGCTTTGGACTTTGTAGGATATTTTTTAGTTTGTTACGGAAATGTCACAAGGGGCTATAAGGGGTTAAGCATAGTGAAAGTAAATTTTGTCAGAAGGATTCTATATTTTTAACTTCTGTTAGCTTTGTTTTCTTTAGGTGTAATTTCCGCGTCAAGTTAAGCTATTTCAAAGAAAATTAACAATGCATAATATCACATTTTGAAGAAAGTGCAAATAAGTGTCTCAACTAGAAATTTAATGCGAACGAAAAACCCCAAAATGAATATGTGAACAACATTACAGCTAATATTACAAGCTTAAGTTGTGGCATTGAATTTCATGGAGAGCACAATTTTTTCCATTAAATTCAATGTTGCCTTAGACCACAAATAACAACAACTAAGCCAGCTTTATTTTTGATATCATAACATTTACTTTCGACTTTAATCTATTTACCACACTGTGCCGCAGCACAAGGATATCGAAAAACGCAACTAATACTTGGTTGACAAAACCAACAAAAATAAATAGCAAATATCAATAACAATAACAATAACAATAACAATAACAATAACAAAATCAACGAAAACAATGCAGTATAAAATAATTTTTGCACTAAGCTAGACTGTGTAGCGTTGTATCGTTTTCAAAGTTGACACTGCCAGCAATTTGCGGTGTCCAAAAAATGGACATCGAGCAGAATGCTGTCATTTGCCAGCATTGGCTTGTGTGTGTTGGTCTTTTGTTGAGTTGTCAAGAATGAGTGAGAGTGTTTGTGTGTGTGTGTGTATGTGTGTGTGGCAAGGAGATGTGTAGGAAATGGGACGAAATAACATGCAGCAAGCTCTCCGACGGCCAACAGCAGTGAACTCGTTGACATTTTAAGCTATATTTTATACATATACTTAAACGTACTAAGCAAAATATGCAGCAGTTGAAAATTTCTTAGCATTAGTTTGTATTGTTAGTAATCGCAGGAATTGTTCTACTTATTCTCTGAATCAAGTTATGAACACATTTTTCATTCAAGTGGGTGTGCATTTGGCTCAAATGCTAACGACTGTTGATGCCAATGCGGAGAAACGTGCCTTAGCCATGTGAAATGCTTTATAAATGTCCGTCTGCAACAAGCAGATTTAGGTAGGCGCATAAACATTTCAACATAAACGCACACCAGTGGCGTAGCTAGACTTTTACCTGCCCCCTTTTTAAAAAACTGTATTGCAAAAAAGTTAAATGCATGTCTATACAATAGAGTCGATTGAAAAAAGTTTGGAAAGTATGCCGTATGTTTTTAAGCTAATATGGAGAGCTGTTCATTGCCATAAACATTTGTTTGTTTAGACCATAACAAAAAACGCCGAAATGATCTTCTGGTTACAACTTTGTTATTTGATAACAGATCGCTAAGAGCATAGTTACATAATTGTAGATGCAACAACAATTGAACCATCGAGTGTTTTGACTTATTTTTTGTTGGATTTCGCACTTGAACTTAAGGGCCCATAATCATAAACAAAATAAAAGTCAGCTCCAAATTTAGTGTAAGCTATTTGACAACAAATTATATTGACAAAATGTCAAAAACGCTTATATTAAATTTAAAGCCGCTTTTATTTTGTCTAAGATTATGGGCCAAGAACTTTAACTTTTTTTTAATATAAAATCAGATATTAAAATATCAGAAAACTCTTGTAAAAAAAGTATATTTTCTAATTCGTTTTTTCGTTTTTTTCAATATTCTAATTGAAACTTTTTTGTATGTAACTTTCTTCTTCTAAGTCTTCTAAGTTTTCCTGACTTAAATTTGGTGTAAAAATAATATCAAAGTTTTAGGAGTTTAGTGCGAAAACCAACTAAGAATTAGCAAAAGCACTGAAATCTCAGAGAAAAAAAATTACTTTTTATTACCTAAATTAAGTTTTGACAGGTTTTTGCTTTGGTCCAAAATGCATTAAAAAAAAAAAAACCAAATGGCTATTTCAGCCCTAGAAAGGAATTTGACTTCTTCTTATGATCAATTGTGCTGTGTGTGTTGGGAAATGTTTGAACACAAATGATCGAGAGCTGGACCAATATGCTTTATGTCGACTCCGAACGGCTTATGTTCTCAAGAAGCTTTTCATGGCAATTTTTACTCTCTGAGGTTTGCCATTGTCTGCAGAGAGATCACGGCCGAACAGAAAAATTAGATCAATTGCAAAACTTTCTGTGTCAAGTGGGTTTCGAACCAGGGTGCTCTGGGGTATGGGCCACACACTCTACCCACTGCGCCACGTCCGCCACTATGCACATACACATTAAATGTTATAATGCTGCCAATAATCTCTCAAAGTACGCTTGAAAATAGAAGGTGCACTTTTATATTTTTATTTTTTTTTTTTTTTTTTTTTTTGTCAGATTTAATGTCAAAGTCTGCTTAATATCATGGTTTTGAATTCAACATTTTATGCATAAAAGGAGCTGAGAAATAAAGCTCTGCAAAGACCACTAGTTATGTGTTGTTATTTTTTCGCATATCTACTTGTTTCGGTTTCGCTCTCTAAGCATTGAATATGCATGGAATATTTCTCTTTAAGATGACGATAGAATAGGTATGAGAGAGGGCAATTTTCAATCATCAAGAATACTAGTTTGACAACATACGCAACAAACAGATATACAGTCAATATTGTTATTTTTACTTGGAACATCTGGAATTTGTGACGTCACAAGCATAAAGAAAGAAAACAATATAATATTCAATAAAACAATAAAAGAAACACCTTATTTAAGTGCAATGCATTCAAGTTTTACATTTATTTCATAAAAAAATAAATATAACAAAAGCATTTCTTTCGATAGCTTAATGAAATTAACAATCAATAAATTCAAAATTTATAAATGTAGCACAAGTACCTAATATAAAGATATCCATGCAGAAAATCCATATCCATTACACAATTACAGTTTTTTTAGTAGACTAGAAAAAGTAAAAACACGATATTAACACAAAGAGAACCATCTGGTTAACCCATATTGAATGGATATATCCATTTAAAAAAGAGTTAAAACACTTACTTTACTTAGTGGAACACATAAAGAGAAAAAAATGTGCGTGTCAGCTCCGACGTGCGGCTGGAGTTTACTCCTCTAGATCGATTACCTTGGAATTTAAGATGTACATATATAAAAGGAAAAGGGGATGAAGAATGGTATTTCTTATATAACTAAAAGGATTGTATGCTTTTTAAATATTAAAATATATTACTTACTTATTGTGGCGGCAGTGGCGCAGTGGCTAGAGTGTGTGGCCACCCGACACAGAAAGTTTTTCAATTAAACTAATTTTTAGCTAATTTCGATGAAATAAAACTTGCTGGATTTATAATTGACCAAGCTTTAATATTATTATCAAATATAATAAAAGCATACTTAAGCATAAACTACTCGTATGAACAACGGCTACGATGTGAATGCTCACATATTCAAACTGCTGTGCTGTGCAACGTGAAGTTTATGGAAACTCTATCAGCACAAGCTCGTAAAAAGAAACGACCAACGAGCAAAGCGTGGCATCGGCGATGATTTCATACAAATTCTTACCTTCAAATTATATATACTTACTGTTAAAATTTCAAAAGGAAAATGTGCTGTAGCACAAATATAATATTCTAGAGCTTATTTCATAAAAATCGGCCCAGTACTTTTGGAGTTTTACAAACATTTTCAATTCAATTTTATATAATAGCAGATTGCTGCTGTGTGTATTTGGTTAATATTTCTTCGTTGTTGGTATTTTGCTGCTCATAGTCGCACGGTTGAGAGCTGAGTACCACAACTGTCACTAGACGAATGACAGTTTGACATAACGCTTAAGTTTTTGTTGAACATTTGATTTCACTAGCTAAATAAAATCGATTTTAGAGGAGTGACCTCCAAAAAGCTTACACTACAATGAGAGCCAGAGAAATAGATGATATGCTCTCTGCTCTATCCAAAATATATAAGCAAAAGTTACGTTCTGCTCGTTGTTGTATTTGTACCAATAATATCAGGTTCTTACTTGTTTTATCTGTTTGTACAAGTAGAATGGATGGTTCGCTGCAGATTTTTTACTGAGAAATATAAGTTAACAAAAATACATATATTTCTATAGGTAGCAAAGAAAATATGGCCACCATTTTGAAAAAAGAAGAAGAAATATTTTTCTTAAAGCAGTTCTGAGATACAAATATATTGGGCAACTGTTAATAAAAGCATCAACTTTTTAAACATTTTTTCCTTGGTGGGAATGGACATAAAAGCATGAAGTTCTCTTATTTTTGACGAATTTTGCTCATGTCTCGCCTTGTTTGCCATTCTTGTGTCGTATGCATGCATAATCGCGAGCGCTCATATCCTCAGCAATTGACATATGTATTCGCGCATTAATTGTAATGCAAAAGACATGGCACATTCGTAGCTCGTATATTGACGAGACATTTGAAATGCCATTTGAATGCACTCAAGCTATTCTCTGACCCCCACCTTACTTACTTACTTAGGTGGCCGTAACAACCCGTGTCCGGGTTTCGACCGACCTCATCAGCTCTCGCCAGGCGCCTCTGCTTTGCGCGCGCCTTCTCCAATCGGATACACCAAGTGCGGTTAGGGCTTCCTCAGCCTGGTCCATTCATCGGAGGCATGGTCTCCCTCGTCGTCGTTGACCAGCGACCTTCGCCTCGAGCACCTTTTTCGCTGGAGCTTCGTCGTCCATACGATGGACATGACCCAGCCAGCGTAGTCGCTGCACAGTTATATGCCGAACTACGTCAATGTCTTCGTAGAGCTCATACAGCTCGTGGTTCATTCGGATGCGATAGTCATCGCCGACTCGAACAGGACCGAAGATTTTGCGAAGAACTTTTTTATCGAACACCACCAAGAGCGGCTGCGTCAGTTTGCGAACTACCCATGCCTCAGCGCCATATAGCAGCAAAGGTCGAACGAGCGTCTTGTAGAGTGTTAGTTTTGTCGATCGAGAGAGGGCTCTGGAACTTAGTTGCTTACTGAGCCCGTAGTAGCACCTATTAGCAATTATTGTTCTTCGCTTTATCTCCAGGCTGATTTCGTTGTTGGAATTAATGGCGGTACCAAGGTATACAAACTCCTTGACTACTTCAAAGTTATAGCTACCGGATGAAACGTGGGAGTCTAGACGCTGCGCTCCTTTGTTTGTAGACAGCATATACTTTGTTTTACCCTCATTTATCGTCAAACCCACTTTGGCTGATTCCTTTTCGATAGCGGCAAAAGCAGCGGCAACATCTCTCTTGGTCCTGCCAACAATATCAATATCATCAGCGTACGCAAGGAGCTGGACACCTTTATAGAAAATGGTGCCATTACGATGCACACCGGCCTTTCGTACGATCCCCTCCATGATGATGTTGAAGAGATCGCATGACAGTGGATCGCCTTGCCTGAAACCTATTTCGGTATTGAAGGTTTCGGAGAGGTCATTTCCAACCTTGACGGAGCTGCGTGTGTTGCTCAACGTCTTTCTGCAATCAACTTTGCAGGTATACCGAACTCAGACAATGTTGCGTATAAGCAATCCCTTCTCGGGCTATCGAACGCATCTTTAAAATCGACAAAGAGATGGTGTGTGTCAATTTTATTTTCGTGGGTTTTCTCCAGGATTTGTCCTAGCGTGAAAATCTGGTCTATGGTGGACTCACCAGGTCGAAAGCCACACTGATAAGGTCCAATCAGTGTTTTTGTAATCGGCTTTAATCTTTCACACAGTACGCTTGAGAGAACCTTATATGCGATGGAAATAAGACTGATACCTCTATAACTGGCGCAGATTGTTGGGTCTCCTTTCTTAAGTATAGGGCACAGTACGCTGAGGTTCCAATCGTCGGGCATGCTTTCTTCTAGCCATATTTTGCTGATGAGCTGATGCATGCGCCTTATCAATTCATCGCCGCCGGTGTTAAACAATTCAGCTGACAGGCCGTCAGCACCCGCTGCTTTATTGTTTTTGAGTCGTTGGATAGCAACTCGAACCTCTTCATGGCTAGGTGGTGATACTTCCACTCCGTCATCGTCGATTGGTGGCACTTAACTGCGCTCTCCATGGGCGGCATTGGTGGAATCGTCGCCAGTAAGTAGATTGAAGAACTGCTGTCTCCACAATCTAAGCACACACTGTGTATCAGTATTCAGATCTTCATTTTCGTCTCTACAAGTGGATGATCCGGGCTTGAAACCTTGGGTTAGACACTTAACCTGTTGATAAAATTTTCGTGCATCCTTCTTGCCCTGGTATACCTCTAGTTCCTCACGCTCACGCTTTTCCTGCTCTCTTTTCTTGCGTCTGAAAAGGCGCCTCTCTTCCTTCCTCTTTTCGCGGTAGTTTTCTCGCACGGCTCGAGTTGCGGCTGACTGCAGCGTTTTTTTATATGCGGCGTTTTTACTGCTGTCGCGATGCGACACTCCTGATCGTACCATTGGTTCCGAGGTTGCGGGCGCCGGAAACCAATGACTTCTTCAGCGGCAGCGCGCATGGAGTGGGATATATGCGCCCAAAGTCCGCCGGCGTCGTCGGGTCCAGAGGTTGGTTGGTTGAGCTTAACCGAGAGTTGAGCGGAGTAGGCTTTGGCAGTTCGTTATAATTGCAGCTTAGCGACATCTAGCTTTCGTTGCATTCCTGTGCGTATGTTCTTTGCATTGCATAATCGCATGCGGATCTTGGCTGCAACAATATAATGATCGGAATCAATGTTGACCCCCCGAAATGTACGCACATCTAGAACACTAGAGGCATGCCTTCCGTCTATTACAACATGATCAATTTGGTTTCGCGTTTTTTGATCCGGAGACAGCCAGGTGGCCTTGTGGATGTCAAGGTGCTTAAATCTGGTGCTGCTAACTACCATGTTTCGTGCCGCGGCGAAGTCGATCAGTCTTAGACCGTTGTTCGTGGAGGTCTCATGAAGACTGAACTGACCGACAGTGGGGCCAAAGATGCCTTCCCTTCCGACTTTCGCATTAAAATCGCCGAGGACTATTTTCACGTCATGGACCGGAAGGTAGTCGTATACGACCTCAAGACTAGCGTAGAAAGCGTCCTTGACGGCTTCGTCCTTTTCCTCCGTCGGGGCGTGCGCGCAAATAAGGCTAATGTAGAGAAATTTTGCCTTGATGCGGATCGTGGCCAATCTTTCGTTCACTGGTGTGAACCGGGAAACAAGGTGGCGTAGTTTCCGGCTATCGACGAATCCACATCCGAATTCGCACTTCTCCGCATGACAGCTGTAGTAGATATCGCAGTGTGCTTGTTTACAGCAGCCTTGCCCTTTCCATCGCATTTCCTGGATGGCGGTGATGTCAGATTTTATTGTTTTGAGGGCTTCCGCCAGTTGGATAATGGCACCTTCCCTATAAAGGGTTCGGACATTCCAGGTGCATATCCGTAAATCCTTGTCCGTTTTTCATTTGCGGTGGTCGTCAACGTAATTGGGGTTCTTATCCGAGGCTGGTTTGCGTACATTCCATGTTTAAGGTCTATGGAGCGACCCGCCGCTCAAATTAGCCGTCAAACTGACGGATGCCAGTTTGTCGTTGCCCAGGAAACACCACTTGGAGATTTGAGTCGACTTGAGACGATTTCGACATGGATAATGCTGGCCTCGCCAGGTTGAGGCGGTCAGACACGTTGCCATGTGAAGGTTCGCCCCCTGTTCCCCCTCTGACCTTCACCACAAAAAAGGGAAAAAAAAAATTAAAAGTTTGAGTTTTGAACACTCAAATAAAAGAATAAAGGTGTTTAAAGTTGTTTAAGACCGTGTCCCGGAAGAACGTCGTTTATGCGAGAAGTTTGTTATTGTTAAAGTTACCCCGATAAGAATATATTTGGCCTTCTAATATGCCGCCTATAGTGCGACGTCTTTGACGAACATTATTAGTATTTAACTTTTAAAGGCAGACATAAAAAGGACAACAACAACACGTTGGCCATGCAGATTCTACAAAAGTCCTCTTGCAAGCTATAAGGAAATAAAAAACGCAATAGGTGAAATTTTAGAGGGTAAAGTAGATTCAGGAAAATCACATGTTACTGCTCTAAGTTTGCATAGTAAAATGACAAAGATAGAAACGGGGCTTTACATAGTATTTTGGGATGAAATCTTGGGACAAGTAAACAAAAATAGTGAAATTCTACAGAAGCTTAGATTGGAACAACAACTAACAAGCTTTATAGGAACACAGCTGCGGAGTAAGCTGATCGCAATTTTTTTCCACATGAACTTGTTTGTGGTCACTGGTATTCAGAACATTGATATTTTTCAATGATTTTTGGGTCGTGTCTTTGAATTGGTTATTGCTGAGGAAGTGCGAAAAAGCTGTAGTAGCTGAACTCTATTGTTATTGCATGTATGCATTGATTATGAGAGTCAAACACAGCGCAACCACAAAAGAAACGTGCCAAAGGTTTAGTCATAAAGTCAAGGCGCAAGGTGTCCAACCTTGACCTCTTGATTGTGTCCAAGCACCTGAAGTTGAGCTAGCCACATCAGAAAAATTTCGAACTCAGAGTTTCCTTCCTGCCATAGATCAATTTGGTTTTTTCATTGCAACAGATGCTTACTAGTTGATAACCGTTTTGGGTTTTTCAACAAGTTGGATACACTCACTCATGAAGAAATAATTGCAGCGGCTTAAAAATTATTATAATCATATAATAATGACTTAGAAAATCAATTGGAAACATAAACTGATTCAGTTAAAGCCTTTTTACCAGGAGTTTCAAAACGATGACAAAGCAAATGAAAAAGACAAAAAGACAGGAGAAGTGGGTGCATAAAGCCTAACTAAAAAAAAACTTCGAAGATAGTTTTCCTAATATCGAGATTGCTCTAAAAATGTATCTATCGCTTATGGTCGCAAATGGTAGTGAAGAAAAGTCTTTTTGAAAATTTAAGTTGATCAAAAACAGGCCTCGTACCTCCATGTTAGAAGATAGGCTCAACGTTTTGTCATTGCTCAGCATTGAAATTGATATTTTTAAACAAATAACTTATGACGATATAAATTGCTTCGTTAGTATGAAATGTAGGCGCAAACCACTTAGCCATTAGGTCATTTCCATATAAAATTGTATGTAAGTTTACTGTAATATAACATTAGGAGAATATGTTCGACCAGTCTTGTGTTCTTTTCTAATATATACTAGCTTATACCCTTATACCCTAAAAGAGGGCGTAGCTTTAGTGAAGCCATGCTTTTGTAGTAAGTTCGTATTTCATAGATGTGTGACTTATTTCTAAAGCTATACCGAAAATTTTGGGTGCTAAAAAAGAACCAATGCTCCAACGCCCATAAAATGTTACCAGTGAAACTGTGCGACCAGTGAAATTGTGCGACCTATAATTCCATAAATTGTTCGATATCGAATTTTTTGGTGTATTTAAGGTGCCTTTTACGATCGGCACCAGACTTCACGGCAACACTCTCAAGACTTTGGTTTAAAAATCGGCTTAGCGATTTCGGAGTCTTTACACATATACCCACATACGTATATACATTAAGTCGCCTCACGCTCCTTAGAAAAAAATAGTCGTTTATTTTATAATGATCTCGAAAATATTTCGACAAAAAATATTGGCTGGTATGGCATTTAAAAAAAAACAAACGGTCAGAAATAAGAGTTATGAAAAAGTTCTTTTGCATCAAAAAATCTTAAATTTTTTCCGTTGGACCAAAGATAATGCCAATTTTTAATAGATTGTTTTAAATTTTTTCATATTATTTTCACTAAAATTCAAGTGAATTTTTTCCCATACTTCTTTTAATCAAATAAACTGTAAAATGTAAAAAATGTGTAAATGTGTCTTTTTGTAATTTCATACTTGTAAGGTGTAAGGTGAATTGAATTTATCATCAGTAGATAATTTATTTGACTGAATGTAACATGGCAAGAAAAAAAAAATGTGAATGTGAATTTTAATGAAAATAATATAAAATAAAGTTAAAAAATTAATGAAAATCCGCATTACCTCTGGTCCGACAGTAAAAATTAAAAATTTATTGGTGCATATTGGAAGAACTTTTTCATTACTATTATTTCTGACCGTTTGTAATTTTTAACTACCACACCAGTAAATATTTTTACAAAAAACTCGATTTTTAGAGCATATTTCAAATCATTCCGTGGCATACTGGCTGAGGTGCATGGCTTGTATGCCATAGAACCCAGGTTCGAATTCCATCTGACACAGAAAGTTTTTTCAATTGAATTCATTTTTCTGTTCGGCCGTCATCTCTATGCAGACAATGGCAAACCTCAGAGAGTAAAAACTGGCATGAAAAGCTTCTTGAGAACATAAGCTGTTCGAAGTCGGCATACAACTTGTAGGTGCGTGGCAAATTTTATATATACATATATATATTGACTGCCACTTAGAGCACCTGCATACCAAGTGTTACTATCAAAACATGTACAATTCAGGAATAAGCATGAATTTGATAAAGTGGGCGTAGATATAGTGTGGCCACGCCCATTTTGTGTACATTGCCTGACAGTAACTATACGAACTAAATTACTAAATCTTAGTCTTCTACGGCAAAAGCCGTCGGGTATAAAGCATTTTTACTGATTTGTGGGCGGTAAAAGTGGGCGTGACAACATTTATATTCACATAGTACTGCCACTTGGATCCATAGCACCCGCATACCAAGATTTACTATCAAAACTTGAAGATATCAGGAATTAAAATGATTTCTGATAAGTGGGCGTAGATATAGTGTGACCACGCCCATTTTTGTACAGTCACCGAAAGTAACCATCTGAACAAAATTACAAAATTTTAGTTTTATACAATTAAAACCGTCTGATATATAGAATTTTTTTTTGGTTTGTGGGCGATAGAGCCAATTTGGGTTGTAAGGGAGGTAGAACGCTCCCTTGTCCAATCAACACCAAACTTCACAGGAACACTTTTAGAATGTTGCTTCAGTATCCCTGAAAATTTCATAAAGATTGGTTCAGCGCCTTTGGAGTCTATATTCATCCATTTTTATATATATAGAGAAGATAGATAAACATAGATGCCAAGATTAAGTAGACGTAAGGTACTCATTGTACGTATATGTCAATTAAATTTTTATGAGTTTTAATTTCGAAAAACAATTTCGACACTTGCGCAATAGTAAGAAAGTCTCTAGTGAATCATTATCACTAGAAGCAGCGGAAACAAAACTGTTGTCTTTCATTAATGATAATGAAAATTATCATTCAATAGATTTTTTTGTTATTAATTCTTTTCGTTTTTTTTTTTTTTATTTTGGACATAAACACATTTTTTTGATATCTCTCTGCTTTTGTAGTGTAACTGTAGCTTTGGTGCCGCCCTCGAAATAGTGCAACTCGGGGCGGAATGTCCTCCCTCTTCCCCCTAGATACGCGTCTGACTCACACAAACGCTCTGAAAATCGCACATACACATTTATTTGAAAGAACAAAAGCCTAAAATGCAGCTTTTATAGAAGAAAAAAGACTTTTAATCATGTCTTGATTTAAAATTTGGCAACTGCTTCACACATGTATTGCACATGGTACATGTGCACATGTAGCTATAATCGTTTTTGTCACTGCGTTATTGTTCTTGATGTTGTTGTTATTTTTTATTGTTCAATTACAATGCAGTTGAATAATTATAGTATCTATATTAGAAACATCCTCAAACAATGCACAGAGCATCCGGAACAAAATGAGTCGTCAGACCTAGTTACAAGCATTGTCTGCCCATCTCACTGCTCATTTGATTCGGTTTTCATTGAAGTTTTGCTCACTTTTATGTTGCATTTATTTATTTTTGGATATTATGTGATTTGTTTGTTTTTCGTTTTCGTCCCCCCTCCCCTCTTCCTCCCTCAAATTGATTTAAAATATTAAACTAGCAACAACAATAGATAGCAGCAGAAACAAAAGCAATTCTAAGGCATTTATTAACATTTCAATGGAAAAGTTTCTGAAAAAGTTTTTTTTAGCTTAGAAATTTTACACCGTGCTGCTGAACTCTTGGGACATGGAAAATCGATAGACAAAATCTAGGGGAAAAGTTTACTATAACTGCGTATTAAGGTGTTTATCGTTGTGTTAATTTTTGTTCTTTTTTCTTATCTTAGCTGAACCATAACATGCTGGTACACATTAACTTTAATATATAAAAATAAAGCAAAATGTCTGTAGCAGACATAATTGTCAAACCGAATATTCGATTTTGGTTTTGTTTTCGGTCAGTTTCGGCTTTTTCTGTAAGTTACGGCTGTTCGGACTCAATATAGCCGAAACAGAAACTTCAAAATCTCATGCAAAATCTCATAATTTGTATGACAAACGACACAGAATTTTTTAAAAATATTTTTAAAAATCATTTTGTATAAAATTTTTTATTTTTAGGGGAAAGGCTTGCAGGTTGCCACCCCATAGGTTTTTGGGCAATAATTCATCATATAATCAACGTATTGTTGATTTGCTGCATAAGTTGGTAACATTCACAATACAAATCTGAAATTTATTGAATCCCAAAAAAATAAAAAAATTGTTCAGCAAATCTTAAACAGTGCCTTAAATTGACCGTTTGAAATTTTGGCTTGCAGGTTGCCACCCCTTGAAAAACGCTGAGAATATAGAAAAACTCAAGTAGAAGCACCTGCTTTAGAAAATTAATAAAAATTTATCGAATTTTATACGAATTTTGCACTGATTTGACATGATGTAATGTTAACTTTAATTGCCTTAATTGTTCGACACCAATGTATCTAAATCTTTAATACCCCGATCGATTTTTCTGGGTCTGTGCCCTGCTATATTAAAAATGTAACGCAAATAAAAAAAAAAACAACAGAAAATATTACTTAAATGATATCACACTTTGCTTTTGTAAACACACGTTATATATAAAAAAAAGGCGAAAAAGAAAGGTAGCAATCTGCAAGTCACTAAAGGTGCCAACCTGCATTTTGACTCCATTTCAAAATTAACATTATATTAAATTGGCAAATCATATTTTTGGAATTCTGTTTGGATAACGAAAGCATCATGAAAAAGCACACATATGTACCCCCTGAATTATCGATTAAAATTATCAATTTATTAGCACAGGACAAGTACACATTCTTAATTTTTCAATTTTTAAACACTAATGTTTTACACTTTCTTAAGAGGTTAGGCCACTCTAGATGCCGGAAACATATGCTTTCTTTGGGTTTTTTTTCCAGTAATACTACACAATAAATCGAGTATACAATCATTTTTTTGCTGCAATTCATTTCAAAATTGCGGCCGTTTTTGCGATGACGTCTCCATTTTTTCAGGGTCCACGGCCGGACAAACAGCTCCTGAAGTTTTTGAATAATAAAAAGCCAATAAATTTTTTCGATAATACATAATATCTGCTATAGAATTATGTACATAGGATATTTGTTATATATTGAATTTCTGCCAAATAACGCACTAAAGAGGAAAGTGAAAAATTTGCCTAAAAATCATCAGATTATTGTTGATAAAAAAAATCTTACGAAATTCCATAAACAATACATTTTTCAAGATATATTTAAAGATGTGATGATTCCAACAAAAAAGCTGTTTTAAGATAAACGCGTTTGAAGTTTTGATTAGTAGAATATTATGAATAAATTTGCAAGTTGCAAGCTTCAAATTCAAAAACCAAGTACTCAGAAATTTTCACCGGCCATAATCTTTTGCGACTTCATTTTTGAGATCATAAGGGACCACTAAAAAAAAAATTAATCAATTTTTCAAAAATTCTAGGGTGGCTTAATTTTTAGAGCCTTAAACAGACTCTGTGTTATTACGTCTGTACGCTTCAAAAATAGATTTAAAGTGGCAAAACCACTCTTTTGACGTCGATGTCAGTCGAAATTTAGGTTACGACATGGTTAGAATGTCAATACAGCAGTGGTGGCAACCTGCAAACATTAACAACTTACAAGCTTCTTCCCTGCAAGCAACAACATTTTACTGAATATCTCAAAAACTACAGGAATGAAAAAAACAGATTATGCCATACAAAAGATTTTTTAACACATACATTTACGCGTAAGACTCGGGCAACGAAATGTGATATATACATGTGATATATGTACCAGGTGTATGCATACGTTTTTTCTGGCTTTTTTGGTTACGAAATACCTAATTTTCTAAGCAAATACATTTTTTTTTTCTATTCAAAATATTGGCCAAATATGTTTCTGTCAATTGCCGTTGAGTTTGAGTTGGGTCATCATGCAATAACTCCTACAATTGCTCGTCTTCGCATTTTGTGGTCAACCAGAGCACTCATTGTCTTTCACATTGAAATCACCACATTTAAATTGTCGAAACCATGTTCCACATCTTATAATTGATGGAGTGTGTTCACCATATATTTCTACCAGCAAACCTCGACATGTCCACTGAACGATAAAACATAGACGCTTGTCTTTGGCTGACTCAACTTGTGTGTGTGTTTGCAGTTAAATGTCAGACACACAATATGGCAAATGTGTCAAATTAATAAGCTGCGTACTTTTTGCTGGCGCCATCTATTAGTCAAACCGGAAATAATTTATGCAAACACCTGGTGTATATTACAGCAAAAATCACAAATAATTCATTTGTTTGGCACTGTTGTGTGTGTGTCATAAAGTTATGGCAATAATATAATGGCAGCATTTGAATGGCTTCACTTAAGATTGTCGATTTCATGGTTTCTTGCTTTAACTCAAACATTTGTTCTGACATTAACGTTTTTTTGGCAGAAGCATATACCTACAACGTAAAATATGCTGTTTTTTTATCCTTTACTAGCACAACACAAAAACATAAATTTTAACTACCGCCATGTTATTTGCAGTGTTGCCAAATGGTCTGTTATACCGGAAATGTTACGATTTTCATACTTGAATCCGTTGATGCGTTATTTGGCCAAAATTCTTCAAAAAGTTGCGATTAAAAAAAAAAATTAATCCGACGATCGAATTTACATACATTTTTTTTTTATACATATTCAAAGAAAAAATTGGAGGCAGCTTTTAAGAAATTGTTAAAAAAAATCGATGGCTGCACTTTTTATAACTAGTTTTAACGTAAGGAATGACGATAATTTTTGTTGCCTTACTTTTACTACTTTTTTTTTTGTGCTTAAACTATTTACTGTTATGTTTGTACTTACGCCGAATTTGGATGAAAAATTTTACGATACGGATTAATTTCTCAAAAAAAAACTAATGAAACTAAATAAGTTTTGTTGTAGAATTATGTAATGAGTTTTAGTATTATTTTTATTGTTCTATTTTGGCAACAGTCGAAGTTCTTGCTGACTTGAATTTGTGTAGACGAATCCACCGATGTTTCCGTGACAAAAAGCTTAAACATAGAAGTACGATTTGCAAAAAAACTACGGTATTTATTATTTTGTACTGGTCGTGCTCAAAGCTTAAGCTACGGATGCCAGGTCTTTATATATCATTATCAAAGAAGTTTTTAATGGAGGAAACACAAAAAATATATGTCTGGCCGCCACGCACGATAGAAGTGAAACTTTTACCCAAAAATTGAATTTCTGAGAAGATTGCTAATTTATTTTAATAACATTCCCTCATTCAGAGCAATCAAATGGTGAAAAAGCAGTCTGCCTCATACCAGTATTAGTTCAAGAACTGTATTTTTTTCATAAAGCCAGCTAGTATTTTCAACATAGCGACATCATGCGAAATATCAATTGTCCCTTTTGTTTATAGACAGTTACTGAAATGTTCACTATTCACGTAAAGAATTATATCGCAGTTTTATTTACTTTCGTAGCACAGTTGGTTATCAAGAGGATTTATTATTTTAATTTGATGCTTTAAGTCGTACCCAGGCTCGATCCTCATAGAGCAGACTACAGGTCTTGCTGTTTTATTTTTTTGCTAATTATATTTTTATTTAAAAATATTAAAAAAAAACAAATTTGTTGAAAAACCTGTGTAGGGAATAATGCACTTTTCCCTTTCCGTACTCGCATCTAACCGCGCACAATTCGACTGCAAGTTGAACGTGCTACCATCGCATCATTGCCTCCCTTGTACGAACAAGCCCGAATCCAAGCATAGCATATATCTTTCAATTTATTTCATAGGATTGATGACAAACAAAATTTATTGTTTATCCAATATAATCATTAATCGATTATAACTCGGGCTTTATTCATATAATTTATTTTCAATTTTTCTTAAAAAAAAAGAAAGACAAAAACGGCCAGTATAATTGTGAATATTTTTAATTAAACAAAAAGGAAACATATTTCAACTACAGAAAGGACCACTAAACCTTTGCTTCGTGGTCAGAAGCACTGACCTTATGCTAACGCGCATACTTGTTTAGGTTTATTTTTCCGTGCCTACAAAGTTAAAAATGTCGATACGTTTTTCTGTACAAGACTTGCATCGTATTTTATGTTGCACATGCGACGATATTTCCCAGTAGTCCAAGTCTTAAAGAATTAATAAACGAATCATGAACGATTTTTCTTCATCTTTGACAAAACATGCTGATTCGGCCATAAATTTCATTGACGAAAATCCCATATAAAATTCCCAAGAACGCAATACAGAAATGTTGAGATTTTTCGTGCATGAATATATAACTGAATCGTTGCGGAAGTTTCGTCAACAAACAAGACAGAAATATGCAAAAAAAATTCTTTTGCATCCATTTTGATGTACTTTTTGATTTTATTTTACATGTGTTTTTATAACAGATTATTTCCGATTTGTATTCTTTAACATATCAGTCATCCAGTCCATTAAAACACCACGTTTTCTTAAAATGATATACAGGGTGTCCTGCAATTGAGTGCAACTATTTACGGAGCTGAAAGGTTATGTCAAGCTGAGCAAAAAATCGTATGAGAGGGGGGGTCTATTTTCGCATTCTTAGGAGCTACAGGGTTAATTAACATTTCACGACTTTGATTCACATTATTGTTTCTAGCAGAAAAACTAACTCACATACAATTTATTTTGATAACTCATTCAATGAAATCACCTTTCCAACGGTATATCAACAAACCCCACCAACTTAACCGTTACGGAGCTGTGATCGTGTAAAGAAGAAATCAATCGGTTGAAATTACCAAATTTCAACTTTGAGTACAAATTTCTCAGAATTTTGAAGTAATAAATAAATTTTTTTTTAAGATCAATTTTGTAATTTATTCCATCCATTCCATTTATTCATTTTGTAAACCATAAGCATATCTTTAAAAATAAAATAGTTGGCTGTACTAAATATATTATACTTATTAGAAAATAATGATAAATAATGACATTACAATTAGTTATGCAGTGGATAATATCATTGTTTTTTAATAAGTATAAGTTTTTTAGTACAGCCAACTTTTTTTATTTTTAAAGATATGTTTATGTTTTTGGTGCCATTGAAAAGAAACTTGAATAAATTACAAAATTGATCTAAAGAAAAAATTTCATTTATTACGCAAAATTCTGAGAAATTTGCACTCACAGTTGAAATTTGGTAATTTCATAAGTTATAAATAAGTAAATAAGTTTTATGTTAGTTAGTAAGTTCTGTTAGAAACAATAATGTGAATTAAAGTCGTGAAATAATAATTAGCCCCGTAGCTTCTAAGAATGTGAAAATATACCCCCCCCCCCCCCTCCCATACAATTTTTTGCTCAGCCGACATAAACTTTCAGCTCCGTAAATAGTTGCACTCAATTGCGAGACACCCTGTATATTGTAACTTATTACGAAAAATATCAATTCTGTCAGATGTCGTGTAACGAGTAAACGTGTTTTTTTGGTGTCCGCAACTTATCTTTGATTTTGTTGATACTATCGCATATTGAGTTTACAGTTTTGTGTCCACACGAAATAAAAAGCATCTACTTAGTTGCTACAAATATATTTGGTCATAAATCGTTGAGTTTTTTCCGTGTTTAAAATTTTAATTTTAACATTAAAACAATGCTGAACAAAAACACTCGAGGTGCTGCTGCTGCCCGTAAACTCGCTGCTCCGACGACTCCACTTGCGGTCAACGGCGAACGAATAGATGGGTTAACTGCTACAACAACGCCCTCGTCTGATGCTGCTCGTAAACCTTCTGCCCCGAAAAATCCTCTTACTGTCAACGGCGAACGTATGGATGGGTCGGCTACTACAACAACACCTTCTGAAGCCAGTCTTAACACTAAATTAAACTGCATCAAGGAAAGCATAGTAGCACAGCTAACTAAAGCAATAACGGAATCGGAGAGCAGAGTGATGGAGAGAATTGGTGAGGTATCAGCAGAGCTCGCCAACATGAAATCTTCTTTGCGGAGCGTAAGCGAAAGAGTGACTGTGGTGGAAAAGACTTGCAATGAACTTAGTTTGCTGAATGAGAGGGTACAGAAATTAAAACAGACAGTTGAAACCCTCCCTACCGCCTCCTCTGACAATGAAGAGCTTAATGCAATAAAATCTCAGTTGAGTAAATGGGAGAACGATGCGGCCTCTTCTGATGTCATCATTAACGGAGTTCCCTTTTGTGCAAATGAGAACCTTGGAAGTGTGTTTGAAAAGTTTTGCACAGCTATCAAGCACAAAACTCCACGACTTATAAATATATTTAGAGTGAGAGCAAACAAAGGCAAAGCAGACTCTGCTATCATTGCTAAGCTATCTTCTGCATATGATCGCAACTCTTTGTTTAAAGCTATTGCGTTCTATAGAAAAGCTAACAAGAGATTGCCCACATTAAATGATATCGGGTATAGTGGAGGTGAAAAAATTTATGTACATGAAAGCCTCACCAAAACAAACCGATCGATCATGTTATATGCTAACAAATTAAAGCGTGAAAATCGATTAGTTGCTGTGTTCTCTTTGCGTGGGAGAGTTTTTGTAAGAGTCTCTTGGGATGGTGATGCAAAACTGGTGCAAGATTATAAGAGCGTTGACTGTGTTGCTGGATTATCTGGATAGAGCTACAAACTTCTAACAGCCACTTATTAAGAGCGTTTGGTTATTATTATTTTTTATATTTCAATTATTACTTTTTATTTTTAATATATTCTTATTATTCTTTATCTATAGTTTTCTTTTCTATATTTTTGTTTTTTTCTATATTTTTCTTTTTATCTGTCAACTTTCTTTTAAAATTGTTTCTTCCGTTGTAATTTTTGTTTTCTAGCTGCCTGTTTTCCTAACTTCATATGACAGAAATTAGTAATAGACTCTCCAATGGTGCTATAGATTGTTACAAAGCACTTATTCAAGTGCTTTGCAAGCAAGACAAGGGCTTCAATGTTATTCATTTTAATGCTAGGAGTTTAAATGGATTTAAACTGGACTATGCAAGATACATTTTCGAAAATTCGGATGTTGATGTGATAAGTGTGTCAGAGACATGGTTTAAAAATGATGTACCTGATTATTATTACAGTTTTCAAGGATTTAAACTTTTTCGTAGTGACAGATATGGTAAAAGAGGTGGGGGCGTTGCAATCTATTGTAGGTCGTGTTTGAATGTTGAGTTTGTTAATAAAAGTAATGATGTTTGTGAGTTCTTAAATGTTGAGATTACTGACAACTATTCTAAGATATTAATTTCTTGTGTTTATAACCCTTATCGTTGTAATTCTGTAGAACCTTTTTTTAATGACCTACTAAATAGGGTTACTAACTATGATTTCTTGATTGTTTGTGGTGACTTCAACATTAATTTGCTAAACAATGATACTTTGACAGATAATTTTTATGACCATTCCACTACTTGTGGATTGAGGGTAGCCAACCATAACATTCCAACAAGATATTCGAACGACTGTGAGCCCAGCTTACTTGATGTCTGCTTAGCTTCTGATATTTCTGTAGTGTTAAAATTTGATCAAATGACATTTCTTTCTGACCATGATTTGATTTTCTGTTCTGTTAATTTAAGCTTTAACCGCACCTCTCAGTCGTCTTTTATGTTTCGTGATTATAAATCCTTGAATATTAATGATCTGTGTGATAATTTGTCCAGAGTAAATTTTAATGACTGTCTTATGTATGACTCAGTGGATGAGAAGCTTAGAGTATTTATGGATAAACTGAATGTTGTTTTCGATCAATATGTACCGATACGTACTATAAATGTCTCTAATACCCGCTGTCCTTGGTTCACAAATCGAGTTTTGGGTGCTATAAGATTAAGAAATAAACTACACTCTAAATGGAAAAATAATCGTTCTAGTCAAAATTGGGAAAATTTTAGAATATCTCGTAACAACGCCTCAGCAATATTAAAACAAGAAAAGATCAATTTCTATAACTCCAAGCTCAATCCCACTTTGGACTCAAAACAACTTTGGAAGAACATTAAAAGTTTGAAAGTATTTGGGAAAGAGTCAAATGAATGTTATTTAGATCCTGATCTTTTTAATGATTTTTTCCTAAGAAACCCAAGTACAAATAGTAGTTGTGTAGATTCACCTTTGATCCAAAACGACTTTATTTTTCCTTCGTTTGAATTCACGCCTGTTGACGAGATGTTTGTTATAAAATGTTTAATGCAAATAAAATCCAATTCAGTTGGCGTTGACGGGATGCCAATTAAGTTCATTAAAATGGTTCTCCCTTTTGTAATAACGCCAATTACTCACATTATTAACTATAGTTTATCTAATTCGCGTTTCCCTAAACTGTGGAAAGCTGCCACAGTGACCCCGGTACCCAAAACTGTTAAAGCTTCTGACTATAAAGACTACAGACCAATAAGCATACTGCCTGCTTTAGGTAAGGTGCTCGAAAAAATTATGGCTGAACAAATTACTCAATTTCTTAATGATAACAAACTATTGTCGCCTTTTCAGTCAGGGTTTCGAGCTGGACACAGCTGTTCGACAGCGTTATTAAAAGTAACTGACGATATTAGATTAATGTATGACCAAAACTTTGTAACATTGCTGTGTCTCATTGATTTCTCGAAAGCATTCGATACTATAAATCATAATTTGCTCTGCGATAAACTTGAAAAATATTTTAATTTTAGTCAAAATGCAATATGTTTAATAAGACATTATTTACAGGAAAGAATGCAGAGAGTTAAGATAGGCAATAATAATTTTTCATCTTTTAAAACCATAAAAAGTGGTGTTCCACAAGGATCTATATTAGGTCCCCTTTTGTTTGTAATTTTTTTAAATGATATTTTTAAAGTGTGTAAAAATGCTTCTATTCATGCATATGCTGATGACATTCAGCTCTACCTGTCTCGACCCGTTGGGCTGCTTGAAGACTTAAGCTTTAGACTTAACTCTGACTTATTGTCTATTAATAATTGGGCTGTTGCAAACTCACTAGTTATAAACCCTCTAAAATCTAAAGTTATGGCAATTGCTAGGAATTCCACTAGCTTTGTAGACATTCCGCCATTATTTATTGGATGCGAAAGATTAGAAATCGTTGAAAAGATTAAAAATCTGGGCTTTGTAATGAACTCGAAACTAACTTGTACCGATCATATAAACAATACCATCGGGAAAATATATGGAACCCTAAGAACCTTGCGACTCTCCTTTGCTTATACCCCAGTTGAAACTCGTCGTAGGCTTGTTTTGCAACTTATAATGCCACTTATATCTTACGCTGAAACTGTTTATTGTCAACTTGATTCACAGTCATTACATAAATTTATAGTAGCGTTTAACAGTGCAGCTAGATATGTTTATGGTGTTCATCAATATGACCACATTTCTGCCAAGAGTATAGATATCTTAGGATGTGACTTAGTAGACTATCTTAAAATTCGTAACATAATTTTCTTGCATGGGCTTATATACAGTAAATGTCCAGAATATCTTTATAATAAACTTGATTTTTTTCAGTCCACGAGATGTATGAACTTTATTGTCCCTAGGTGTAACTATCTGAACACTAGCAGGTACTTTTTTACTAGCACCATTAGAATTTGGAACTCCTTACCAAATAATATCAAACAAATAACTAGGAAAAACAATTTTAAAAACGAAATCTTTAAATATTTTGAACATTCGAACTAATGTCTCTTAGCTATCTTTTTCTTACTACTTTCTGCCCTCTATATTTGTTACTTGCACCTCTTTTCCTACATCTTAAATAAATTCAATTATTTTAATTTATTTTTAATTTAATTTTTTATATGTTACTTACTTTTACTTCAATGCAGCTTTCATGTTTATTTTTTATAATTTTTTATAATTGTAATCTGTATAAGATAATTTTTAATAATTTTTTTATAATTGTAATCTGTATAGGATTAACTGTTAATTTAAGTAATCTAATTTTGTTTTTATTTTGAAATCATATATCTACTGATGTACTATAAAAGACTAAGTCTTATTGTACAAATTAAATTAATTAATAATAATAATAATAATAATAATTGTTGTTGTTAAAAAAAAATCAACCCGAAATGTAAGCCTTTGTAGGGAAAACATGAACGAACACAAAGCAGAAAGGTTGAAGAATATTCGACAAATTTTTTAATGAACGAAGCCGCCGGACGCATTAAAAAATTTTCGACAAGAAATACAAGAGAGAAGAATTATCGGTTATTGCGTGTTTTGTGTTTTCATTGTTTCTTTGTTCTGTTTGTTTTTTAATGTTGACGAAACCAATGCAGATGAGTTAAGGAATATTCTGCAAGTCTGTCATTGACGAATACAAGCCAGACGCGTTAAAGAATAATTTAATAAGAAAAAATAATAAAAAGAATTTTCTTTAATTTTTTTAAAAGCTGAGTAGGTAGTCCGGTAGCTCAGTTGGTAATGGAAGAACTCGTAACCATTAAGTTGTGTTTTCAAACACCGCAGTATACGATTTTATTTTAATTTCGATATAAATGTGTGTTAAAAACTAGATTTGAGTTATATAAAAGATGTGGTATTTATATGAAAATTCACAGATTTAAGAATAAATCAAATATTAGATTCAAAGTTGCATTCATTTATATTGCAGCACGTGCTGTTTCTAAATCAATCAATGCAAGTCTTACTTCGAAAAACGATAAAAAATTGCACTGGAGTTACATACGAAACAAATAGCATCTCATATCACAAAAATGGATAAGTGTGTATCAACGAAATAAAACTAAGCAAAGGGGAAAAAAGGATATGTTGGCAATATTTCTACTTATCGATTTTAATTAATTGAAATACAATTTAGTTTTTGCACTTGACCCTGCACTGTTGTTGTTTTTATCGTGGCAGTCTAATCAATGAAAAATGTTCGTTAAAAAAAATACTTGCAAACTTTGAAGCAAACAACAAACAAATGAAACAATTTAATCAGCATTAGAATAATCATTTCGCCTTCCAATTGCAGGAAATATTTTTTTGTCATATTCATAAACAATCTCCGTTTGTATGCTTTCTTACGTTATCAAGAAGTGCATTTTAGTAAGAAATGTTTAAATTTCTGCAAAAGAATTAGCAACAGCTCCAAAAATTAAGCGTGATTACGCAGTAATAGTACTGATCATGCTTCTTTCAAAGTATCAGAATTGTCAAAACCAATGCAATAATTTTCCGTCACATGGCAAACTGAGTCTTTGCTCAGTGTTGTTTTGCGTTTTTTGTTTGACAGTTCAGACACTCGGCTCTAAGCCATACATCTACCCTCTTTATTTTACCATGAGTCGAAGCGAGAGTTGACAAGGAGCTTGCAATACTTTTTGTGCATTATATTAATAGCTATACATGCAAAGGCTCAATTCAATCATAAAGGAAAGAAAAGAGAAGAAGAACTGATTGTTGATTTAAGATGAGTTTGAGCTACGCAACTAAATATGCTTTCGTGGCCCAGTGGGTAGAACAGCCACCTACGGATCACAGCATACTGTGTTCATAGCAATATTTTTCGTTTTTATACAACTAGTGCCGCAAATTGCAGTGTTGTTGTTTTCATAAGAACAATTTCGTTACATTGATTTTGCCTCCCATCTAGCTCACCGTATTGTTGCAAACGCGGCTATAAAAGTTTCACTCCAAAAATTAATTGAAAGTATGCCAAATCGCATTCACAATATTATTAGAGCCAATGGAGTAGTAATTCAATGAAATTTTTATTTAATTCAATAAAACTCGTTTTTTATTCAAAACTTTGAATTGTCGTTATATATATGGAACTGCATTAAAAGTGATATTTATACATCGCTCTGGCTTACTATTTTTGTTGTGCACACATGACTTAATTCGCAAAACGTTATCTTTTGTTTAAACTGGCCGTTACAAAAATATTTCAAATTTCTAAGTGCCGTTAATACGTCTTATATATGAAACACACCTTATCGATAATCCGCAGCATCTATAAATATATTTCCAACAGTCCCAAAAGAACTGGCTAGTTCGAAAAAATTGTAAAGCTCGTGAAAATAAGACCCGAAAAAATTCTAAATCTTGTTTAAATATATTAGCTATCTTTACACCGAGAAAAAAGCTTATGTTTAATTAAAAAAAAACCTAGTATAATTTATAAGATGGCTTTGGCAGTTTTCAGCCACCCAAGTACTTTATCAAAACGCCTTAGTTTTACATGTTGACTTGCCAACTTTTATTGGGTGATAAATTAAGCAAGTGTTCGGTAATTTTTTATACAATACTTTAAAAAAATTGATTTTTAAAAATATAACTTTTTTCGGGTTTTGGATTTTTTAATTCTCCTTTTTCTTTTTTTGAAGCTGTTTTTTGAAGCTGCCGCCTCTCGTTCTGTGGTTGGCTTGACTGAAATCGGTAAAAACACAAATTTTTCTTTTATCAACATACCCAAGGTTGATTAATATATGTTCAGTGACTTGAGAGAAGCTCGGTCGAACTGTCAGAATGGATGAAAGGAAATCAAGAAAAAAAAACCTTAATCTGTACCATTTTTAGCTAACAGCTACTTTGACAGTTCGAGCAAAGGCGGAAAAAGAGTGCTTTTCTCTCAAGTGACTTAACCTTATTAATCAACCTTGAACACACCGTTTTTTCTTAGTAATTAATGACTTTTTGGCATTTCTTGCTGCTTGAAGTCCATTATAACAAGAACATTGAATTAAATTAAATTAAATTAAATATCAAATACAAAAATTTGACCGTCGCATGCCGTTGAGACTCGAACCCACACCAACCGATAGCACTGTATATGAAACCACTACACTAGCTTCGAGCCAAACTCCTTCGTTACGCTGGGTGATTTATTCAATATTAATTACAACTGAAGCTTTGATGCAGCTATCAACAGAATACTGCGACATTCTGCATCTGTTAACATTTGTGAATCAAATATTATTTTTTTGCCATGGTTTTGAAGTATGTGCTTTCATAGTAATGTATTAAACAATAAATTGCTTAGGTGAATTAAAGTAGCTGCAGTTATGTCAGCAAACAGCAGCAAGGCTGTTTGGATCAGTTCGTAGAGCGATGGACAGGCACCTGGCACCAAAAGTTCCAAGTTCGATTACGCACGGCGGACAAAGACATTTTTTTTTCTCTTCTTTTTAATGATGAAATGTAATAAAATTAACTGGTGTGAATATTAACGTGTGCTTTTTAATTTACTTTATGTTATTTTTGAATTTAAAAGTGGTGTTATTATAAAATAAAATCCATTAAATAACCAAATCTATCCTCCTCTCGTGTGTCTAATGACGCAGCTGTGTTTTTTTTTTTTTTTTTTGTAGAAATTAGCCCAAAACTATGCTTAAGCCATCTATGCTAGTAATTTTTTAATTTTGTATATCATATATATATATATATCAATTTTGTAATCATATACTTTTTTTTGCAATGTATCTAAGTATGTGCTTTCAAAGCAATGTATTAAACAATAAATTGCTTAGGTGAATAAGCGTAAGTTTATAATTCCCATACAATTCTCTTTCCCCAAGCCGACTTAGGTAATTTACCTAATGTTTTTTTCTCGGTGTAGAAAGCGTTCCTGATTGTTTATTGGATTTGTATGAACCATTCAAAATTCAATTTTTATTTCAAGCAATTTAGATTACATTGATAATTCTCTAACTATTATTAAGAATGTATGTAACAAAATTGTACTTTTTATTTTTATGTTTTATACTATCTAAAAAATAAATGAAGCCACATTTTTCAAAGCCACATTTTTCAGTGCTTAATGAATTGACTATTGAAACGAAATGTGATTCAATTAAAATAAAAAAACCTTATGTTCATAAAATGTGCATCATACATCAACATTGCATTTTTAATTTTTTTTTTTTTTTTTTTGATGAGTGTAGAACGTGATCGAAAACTTCTACGTTTCACGAATCGATACGAAAATATTTTTTCATGGCAACGCCGGTTTGGCAAAAAAAGAACTGCATGTAGAAGCGGTAGAAGATTTATACTTCAGTGAGTGTTTGTGTGCGAAAATTAATATTTCTAATTGCTTGCTGACACTGCAAGTGCAGGCAGTTAAAATGCAATTTATTATTTTTAAAAACTTTCCACAAAGTTAACTATAACGTTGTAGAATATTTTGGAAAATTACGCGTTAAATTTTTTCATTGTATAAAAACAAGAAAAAATTAATATAAAATCTATTTTATGTGATTTTTATAGAAAATTTCTACAACAACATTGATAGATGTGGCAATTTTTTAATCTTCTGCTTCAGAGTTATCAAAATGTTCTCAAATTACTCTACCGCAAACAAAATGAAAAAAAATAGATCTGTCAGCTTAGCGTCGACATTAAAACACATTCAACATTATTGTTAATAATAGACGTGAATTTTTCAGCAGTTCTGAGCACTGTTCAACACTCAATATAAAATATTAAGACAAATTATTTTTACAAAGATGTTTACAAGTATGACAAATTGTCAGATTTAACACACACTCAAACACAGTTGCGCACTTACTTAGACACACGAACACACACACACACACACGCATGGGCACACCAGTGCACGACACACATTTGTAATTTACATAAATAAATTATTTTGCAAACTTCCTGCCGACATTTGCAGGCACATCAATTGTGTTGCCGCATTTTTATTTTGTCATTTTTTTCTATTTATTATGTGTTTTTTTAAGCGCAAACAGCAGCTTTGGCACCCCAACAACCTAAAGAAAAAACATCTTTAAATTTATCCTTGGTTGGGGGAAAGGGAACAAAACTTAAATTACATGTTGTTGATGATGTCGTTGTTGATGTGCGGTTGTCATCAGTACCAAACATCAGAAGATGTGCTGTCAACACCACTCTTCCCCTCTTCCTTACTTCAACAAATTTAACTTTTCATTTGACTTTTTACACCAGCGTAATACAAGCTCATGTGTAGAGAAAAAAATTTACATTTTCCCACCTTGAATTTGAAAAATATTACCCGCATTGGCGTCATTCAAACTTGTTAATACAATTTTGCAAAGTTTTTGCATTCTTTAAACTTTTATAAGCCAAACGATAAAGCTTTGTGGTGAATAGGCAGTCAGCTAGTTAGACAGGCCACCCAACAGCCACCACTGTTTTTTAAATTGAAAAATTATGAATGTATTTCCACATTTGTCTAACTGTCTGTTAGATTCAGTGCCCCTCAACAATGAACACGTGTTGCAGTGTTTCGGAAATTTTCTGTTTTATTGGAATTTTTCTGCTTCCGCATTCAAGTTATTTATATCTCGTCTCAATTGATTGCGAATTACGTAGAGTTTTTTTAACATTGTATCTTATTTTTTTTTTATTTTATCAAAGTTGCATTTGTTAGCAAATTAATTTCTAGTCTCTATCCAACTAGCACATGAACACATTCGACAACTTAAACTTCAATTGGGTTTCCTTAAAATTTACCACTAGAAATTTACTGGTTATCGAAGGTATAGTTGATACTCGTATAAAAGCTGTTGTAAAGAATTTCACAACTTAAATTTAAAGGTTTTATAGAGGCTAAGCTTAAAGTTCCTTATAAGCTTAAATTAATCGTTTATAGAAGCTATGGGAAAATATAACTTCAAAATAGTTTTGCTAGAAGGATCAAAAGAATTTGTAGCTTATACACTTATATGTGTAAGCGATTTCAATAAAACTTTTAATTATAAGGCATTGTGTAGATTAACATTAAAAATAACTGCAACAATAAGGACATATCAGCAATTAAATACTTTTTCAAAATAGCCAATTGGCCGGGAACTTTGAGGCAAAAAAGGTTGCAAAAGTGACATAAAAGGAAAAGTGACAAAAAGGGTTAATTTGATAATTTTAACTGGACTAAGAGCAATTTTTAGATAAGGACATAAGGAAATTTTATAAGCGGAAGTAATGACAAAAAACATGTGGTTGAGATTGGACTCATTGATCATTGTGTATTGTGTGTTATATTACGTTCTATACATTACACACACCATGAATGCTATACCAACTCCGGGCAACGCCGGGTATTTTTAAATTCTTAAAAATTAAAATTTTTCATAAAAGTGTTAGTAAGAAGTTATACCACGAAGAAGTAAACAATTCATAATCTCTAAATTATGTCCTCCGACATTTCTTGCAGGACTAACGGTTTGGAAGATATGGTTGTTTAACTACATGGCCCAAGGAGAACTTTTAATTTATTTTTTAATTTTGCATTGCAAATTAAAAAAATATGCAAATTAGCGTAGCCAACAAAATATTTTCAAATTCCTCAAAAATTAAAAAAAAAATCCTCAATTTTTAAATAAAACCTTGAAAATTACAATGTTACTGCCGTATTAATAGAAGACGATTTTACACTATTAATATTGTTTGACAAAAATATATATGCATAATCATGTGTATATTAGGGTGGTTCTTATTCCTAAGAAAAATAATTTTTATACCCCAACACGTACTGCGTAAGGGGTATATTTACTTTGTCATTCCGTATGTAACGCCGATCAGGAAGCGTGGCAGGTATAGAAAGTATATATATTTTGGATCAGCATCACCACCTGAGTCGATTTCCGTGTGTCCACCTGTCTGTCTGTCTGTCGACACGATTACAGCCGTAATTTTAAAGCTATCGCGATGAAATTAAAAATATAAACTTCCTTTTAAAAAAGGAAGATCATGTTAGAAAATGAGCCAAGTCGGATAAAAACCACGCCTACCTCCCAAGCAAAGAAGCTTTATATCAACAGTAAAATCTCTTAAAAATCTGATCAAATTAAAGTAATGTCTTGAAATTTTCCACATAGGCTTTTATATTTATTATAGACTATCACTATGATATTTGCAAAAATCGGATGAAAACCACGCCTACCGCCCATACAAATTGACTTTTTTTTAAACGTAAAATCTCTAAAAACTCCACAGAAACTAAAGAAAAGTCTTGAAATTTAGCACATTAACTTTGATAAACTCGTATACGAGCCATCTCTATGATATTTGACAAAATCGGATGAAAACTACGTCTATCTCCCATACAAAGTGACGTCATCAAAATAGGAAAACTTTCGTAAATATATAAAACTGAATGTCGTCGTGTCTGTCGTGGCTAAAGACCTCGAATATGCTTCAATACGGCAGCGGTGGGGTATTTTAGCTTCGGTCCCCGGCCGAAGGTAGGTATATGCGGACATGCAAAAAAAAAAAACTCACTTATGGGAAATTTTCGGAAGCCATTTTGAACTTTTAAACCTTAGTTTTCGCACCTATAAAAAATACGTGTACCAGGCCCGTAGCCAAGGTGGGATTTTGGGTGTTTAAACCCCTTCTCCATAGGGTCGAGAAAGTGTGAAAAAATAGCACATATGAAACTATTAAATTCAAAATGTGATATTTTTTTTTTAAGAGAAGCTGAGAGAATGTTGTAAATGTGCCTGAAGATGCAAAAGTTTCAACATTTTCAACGCAAATTAATGATACTTCATTTAATTAATGAACAATTTTTTGGCCAAATGAAACATTAACTTTGCTTATAAAAGTCTAATCATTATATTTAAATTCAACTGCAAAAAGTTTGAATATAAAAGAATCATTTTCAATTATGGATTTTGATGCTCGAAAATTCCTTGATATCTAGAAAAATATATATATGAAATTATACCTAGAACGAATATAATTTTATAAATTGTAGAAAATTAGGTTGACATTTTGTAAGCAATATCTAAGCTTAATGGACCCAAAACCTTTTAGAAAGCATTCGTTTGAATGGATTTTTATACCCCAACGCGTACTGCGTCGTAAAGTACATGGGTCCAATATAAACAACAGCAAAATGTAATGAATTGATGTGATATGGGGAAAAATATATTAAATTAGTTTTTATTCTTTACATATAGATATAGTAAATAGAATAACAATAAAAGGTTATTGATAATTCACTTTTTGATGGTTGTAAAAAAAAAAAAAATGACGAAAATATAAGATCATTCTATTAATCGAATAAATTATTTCGTCGTTGGGCGTGCAATACAGTGTATCCGCCACTTACACATGCACACACACGGTGATAGAAAAATTCTAAGGAATGCAGAGGAACGGCTTTCTTTTAAACTATTGAATGGATATTCAACTAAACTAAAAGCATTTATTGAAATAAGATGCTTGCTTTGTTCTGAAATCAGCATTTACTGATAAATCCGCCCTTTAATAATTAAATCAAATTGAATTAAAATTCAAATTTAAATTTTGGCTTTTTTGCAATATACGCACTATTGCAAGTTGCTGATATGCGTTATTGCACGCCCAACGGCGATTTGAGAAATCAATTTGTTGCTTCATTAATTTTTAGTAGTTTTGCATCGAGATATTTTCATTCGTTTTTGAGGTGTTTTTGGAATAGAGAGAAAAATTTTCTTAAATTTTTGTATTTTATACTGCCTTAATACGCTATCAGTCTTACCGCTTAATATATTATCAGTGCTTAAGTGGTGATGCCTGAACAAATTTAACCCTTTGATCTCCGAATTATTTCTAGCAGAGGCAAAAATGTAAATTGTGTGTTTTTAACCAATTTGGCCCTAAAATAAGATAGTTTTAAAGTTTTTTCAAAATCGGTTCACTGAAACGTAGTTTTGAGAATGTTGCGTATGTGCAACATTGGGTACCAACGGTAATAATTGTTCAAATAAGTACTGTTTGTTTTAATGATTTAAATTCATGTTAATATTAATGAAAAATAAAGGTTAGGATATATTCACATATGGTAATTAAAAAAACAGTTTTGTTTCGGATTACAACATAAGTAAATACCACATTTGACGCACTTAGAACTAGGAAAGGCAGTCTTATACTACGTTCACACTGAGAGCTTAATGCGCATTTACAAAATGCAAATTATATATTTGGCTCTTTTACTCCTTCAAAGATCATAGGGCCATACATTCAAAATTGCTAATGCGCATTTCGTTAAATGCGCATTTAGCTGTCAGTGTGAACGTAGTGTTACAGCCACGACAACGTCCACGCCCTTCCCATTTTACCCAATGGTGAAAACCATCGAGTCTAATGTTATTTTCCGGTGCTGGTGTTATTTTATATCGAGATGACGATGGTGGTGATACCGGAGAACTCTCCCGTGAATTGGTTTCCGGATTATTTGAGGGACGACCTCTTTTTTTAGCAACTTGCACCGCTTTACTTTTATTTATCAAACCGTTTGCAACACTTGCTTGGAACTCTATGAGCGGCATTGACTTTATTTCAGGGCTTTTTGACTTCATGTGCCGTCTATAGAGAAGCCAATTGTTTACAACAGCCGTACCTAGACACCAATACACAATACGCGTATAGTACTTTGTGGATTTGTGATCGATTCGGTATAATTCTAGCAACATATCCGCCAAGTCCACTCCTCCCATAAACTTGTTGTAGTCAACAATAATTGCAGGTCGAGGAATTTCTTCAAATTGCTTAGTTTTTCCGTTCCATCGGCGACACTTATCTTCTGGTTGGGTACAAAGGTAATTTGAAATTAATTGAACTGCGCGAGTATCGTACCAACGTACAGTTGCTAAATTATGAGTAGTCTCAACTCTATAGTCATATGTGCCTCTTCCTTTTGCTTTAAGCTGTGCTTCTGTCATCATTTCACATCTTCCACATCTATTGCTACGGATCGTGCCGACACACAGTATCCCCCAATCTTTTAGAGCAATTACCAGATTTATTGAAGAAAACCAATTGTCAAAAAAGATTTTAAAATTCTGCTGACGTGGTAAGTTTTTTGCTAAATGCAAAACTATATCAGAGGAAAATCCTAAGCCAAAGTCTTCACATGTGCCCCTGCCGACATAAATTTCAAAGTCATAAATAATTCCGGATGACCCGGCTCTAGTCATGACTTTAAATCCCCATTTGTGAGGTTTCATTCGTAAATATTGTTTCAATTGAGATCGTCCTGTTTAATAATAATATAAAGTAATATAAAAGTACATAAGAAATTAATTATTATTTATTTACCTTTGAATGGAATCATCTGCTCATCTATAGCCTGAAACTCTTCTGGAGGTATATTAGCATATGTGCTTTTTAACTTATCAAGTAATGGGCGAATTTTGAATAGCTTATCATATTCGGGATGATCTTTTGGCTTTTGTTTGCAGTTGTCATTGAAATGTAAAAATTGTTTTGATTTATCAAATCGATTGCGAGACATGACATCGGCAATCAAAGGTATTCTCATTTCTTTTTTCCAAGCCATTTTTAACTGAGGAAATTTATTCAAACCAAAGTATAATAAACAGCCAAAATACTGCTCTATTTCAGCCGGCTTGCATTTCAAAGCTACACCAGTTTTTTGCATACAATATTTATTAGTTTCCTCAGAAATTAGTTCGGTTATTTCACTATCAATAAATTGCATAAAATAATCCAGTGGAGTCCCTATGAAACTCGTTACTTCTGGCATTTGGGACTTCCATTCTGAGTTAACCTGTTCCATTGCTATTTTGCACCATCTGTATGAATCTGTTTTTTGTTTTTTGAATTTTCCTGATTGTTGTTCTTCAAGTGAATCTTGCTGAATACCCTCAACTCTTTCAGCTGCATCCGTCGCATATAAAAACATATCAACTTCATCAGATCCATCACTCTCCGCATCCTCAACAACATTAGCATCCATAGCATCATTCTTTCCTCTCTCAAATAATTTTTCAATAACATCGTCTTCATCGTCTTCCAAATCACCATCTTGATCAGAATCGTCCCAATCATAATTTAAAAACTTAATCATCTCTGCCTCAGTAATTTTTTTACGAGCACTGGCCATATTGACCTACATATGTAAAAAAAACACAAAGCACTCACATTAATACCCAATGTTGCATATACGCAACATCAACAAATTCAAAATTCAGCAGATCACATTTCACTTTATATTTTAGCAAAGTTAACTGAAATACATTATTTAAAATCTTTTTCATCACATAATGTTTTGCAGTTGCAAAATTTGCACTACGAAGTTATAAAAGTAATAAATAAACACATTCGAAAAACTCACCTTCAAACGAAAAATGCGAAATTTTTTTAAAGTCTCACTAATTGCCACGTATGTTTTCGCGTCGATTGACAAATATGCACTCAAGTATACGAATGAAAAGAGAAACAAATAAACAAACAACAAAAATTAAATACCGTTAGTTTGAGTACATAAAAAAAAGTTACAGTGGGCCAAAGACAGAAAACATATACGCAACATTGGGGATAAAAGGGTTAATAGAGAATTGTAAATAGGCGTTGCAGCCATCTCAGTTGCATTGTATTTAAGAAATAGTTTGTTGTGTTATGACTCCATTTACCACTGGGAATGTAAAACGAAAGCAGACAGTATTCCGAACTAAAATAAATGCTATTTAAAATTCAAGGATGATGAAAAATACACGCACAAGAAAACTTAAGGACTTTCAAGACTTGTAAGAGTTGAACGAATTTTTATGATACAAATTTATTCTTTTTCCTATTTGACAGGTTGCACTTAAGTCGTATAAACCGTTGTTAAATTGAAGTTATAATTAAATTTATTATTACATTTATTTTTTTAATTCTACAATTTTCTATGTGTGAAAAATAAAATCTGTTTAATTACCTTAATTTTACTTGTTAACAAAAAATTATTGTTTAAAATAAATTTGTTGCTATTTTTAGAAAAAAAAAAATTCGTCTTTTGTATCATAAGTTTATATTATTGTTATCCTTAATTATCAATGACACAATAAGCCTCGCATAGAAGCCTCAGTATCAGAGCTGAATAAGCTCCTCAAAAGCAATATCTATAGCTCATTACCAATACAATCTCAACCAATATTGAACCATTTTCATTTACTTACATTCTCAGTATATGTTCTGTCTTTAGTTTTAGCATGGAGTTTTTTGTGGTTTGGCCTTTTTAGTTTAGCAATCTCATTTAGCTCTAGGCTAGTATTTGAAATGTATTTGAAGTGCTTGGAATGAAAAATTTTACTTTTGAAATTTAAAACTCTTTTTAGTTATCAAATTGGACAGTTTAAATTGCTTCAAGTTACCTGGTGTGGTTTAGTCTAAATCTTAGATTAAAATTGAATTTAGTAAATGTTTAAATTTTGTGCTTCTAGCCTGCTGTTAATTACAATCTGACTTTGACATCTTGGTCTGGTTTTTCCTTAGAATGTTCAGTATCCTGTGCGGTTGAAATAAAAACACTCAAAATACGATGCAAAGAAAACTCGTAGATAAGCCAATGAACAACGTGGTTATGTTGGAACGTCTAAGGTACACAAATACACACATATAAGCAATCTGCACTTGTTTGCAAATTATAATCATATCTAAATCCTATCAGATTCAAGGATAAAGTATAAAACTTCAACAATTTATCCCCTGGCTTCACACATTTTCAATTAATGCACACACAAACACGTACACACACACAAATACTGCATTTGGGTATGTTTGTAAAAAATCAAAATATCCATACATATATAAATAAATAGTATGTGAGTGTGTCTTCCAAAGTTATCACAGTGCACTGTATTGTATGTGCATTTGTACATGAGCTTATGTGAGTGCTTGTGTGCATCTCAATTTATATTTGAAGAAGCTGTTGAACTCTGTTTTAAGTGCTTTCAATTTATTTGGAACTCATATCCGATTTTACAATCAAGCAAACAAATTTTTATACATTTCGATTTTGTTCTTTTTATTAGAGAATTTTTTTAAGTGTGTTTGTGTGTATGTGTGCGTGTGTATGTGTGTTTGTCAATACTATATTTTTGAAGTATTATTGACATTTATTGAAGTGTTTTATGCGTGCGGCAATTATTTTTTCAACTATTTTTCCTTAGATACATCGAAAAAATCTTTTTAAAATTACAACTTAACTTTGATGCATACATTATATGGGCAGTTCCATGCCAGATCGGCCTCGACCGGCGGGACATGACTGTGATTTGGTTCAAATTTCGAGGAACGATAGACTAGTATGAGCAATAGAAAATCCTCAAATGTCAACTTTTTTAATTCACTTTTTCCGATTTAACAGTACGTCACAGAAGTTTGTAACACTTTCTTTGTTTTAAAATAAAAACTTTTTTAATAAAAGTTAAGTTTCTGAAAAAGTCCCATCCTCAAAAACAGTTTTAAAAAAATATATGTTAAAGCTGTGTGCTTCACGCAAATTTAAAGTCATAAATTTGGAAAATACTATTCTTTATGTAGAAGTTATGGACGTTTTACTCATTTATGCTGTAAATTTTAAAATAATATTTTATATTGTTTATTTTCTATTTCTTCAAAAACTAAACTCTTATTAAAAAAATTTTTTTTCAGTGTAAAAATCAAAAATATTTAATTTGTTTGTTCAAAATTAAAAAAAAAGACACAATTTGGAATATATAATTGTTTTTTTTTTTAATTTTTTAGTCCAAACAGTTCCGTGTAATTAAAAAACAAAGAAAGTGTTACAAACTTCTGTGACGTACTATAAAATCTAAAATAGTGGTTTAAACAAATTGACATCACTAGTCTATCGTTTCTCGAAATTTGAACCAAATCGGAGACATGTCCCGTCGTTTGAGGCCGATCTGGCGTGGAACTGCCCATATGCGACTTCGATAGTCGGCACAATCGATACTGAAAAAAAGTTAAAAAAAAACCCGAATTTTTTAAAGCATTGTACTTAAAAAATAGGCCCGGATTTGCAATGGCCAGAGAGAAGGAAATAACACCTGAATGGTTTGGAAATAAAGCCCGAAAGAAAATGGAAACTACTCTCGAAATTTTCAGCAGTGTTTCAGGCTTTATTTTCAAATTTTTCAAGCGTAATTTCCGTGATTCAGATTCAATGTAAGATTATCAAAATATAAAAGAACAGATTTGAGTTGTTAATTATTGTTCTCCTGTGAAAATATCTCCAAAAGATTTCCTTCATTCTTTTTATATTTGATGTTATTACATGAGCAAGGAGTCCATGATGTCCGGATACGGTCGAAATAGTATTTTTTTATTTTTTTTTTCTTTTGATTAAATGATTTGTTCTTATACGGAATGTGTTTTTTTATTTGCCGTACAGGGACAAACCATTTTATCATATCGAGTTTGAAATTTCTTAGCTTTTTGGTAAACAAAAATTCGGTCGTTTTTCCATATTTTAATTTGAAAAAAATGCCCGATTTTTTTCGGGCCTAAATTTCAAGCATATTTTTCGGCGTTTTCTTTTTTTTCTAATATTTGGAAAAAAGACCCGAAATTTATTGGCACGAGCACCCGAAATAATTACAAAATCGCCAGAAATTTCCGACATATTTTGATAGGAACTAATGCCCAATTTTGTATGGAATAAATAATACAAGTTCATAATGCGTAAGTTCTGGGTGTCATTGTCGTTAATAATTGCAGAAATTTTATATGTGATTTTTTGAAACTTTGACAGGACAATTGAAAAAAGGGAATAGTACCTGAAAACATGATATTTTTTATTTCATAAAAATATAAACAGCTTTAGTAATTTGTGTCTCACGTTGTGTAAGTGATATCTGGTTGCGCTAGATGGCGCACACAGGGGCCGCATGTGTGGGAGGCCTTGCCAAAATTGATTTTTTTAAAAAATAGGATTTTAAAAAAAAATTTGATGTAGTTGTAATTAGGAGGATATTTCTATGACAGCTTTGACATTCTTGGCATTTCTGATTTCTCGTTTAGAAGATACAGTGGTGGCGACTTACCCCTTATTGGATATTTTATGTGTAATTTTATGCAGTGCAAAAAAATAAACCACTTCAAAAGTCTATAGTTTTAGTTTAGAATGTGCTATTGGAATAAAGTATACTTTTCATAAAAACACAGTTTATCATTATCTTAAATTTTTTTTTATAAAGATTTTACATTTCAGTTTTTGTTTTAGAATTACAAAATCAAGAAAACTTTTCTTAAAAAAAATTTCTTAATTTGCGCAAAGTGCAAGCTTAATTTTTATATGATTAGTTGAATATGATCTTTACTATATGATCATACTGATATAAAGTACTTTTAAAATAATTACCTTTAAATTGGCAAAACCGTACTTTTCAGATTATCATTTATTAAGAACGATATGAAAATAAAGAAAATGTTTAAACATAGGTTTGTACTGAAGTATAATATTATAATTTTAAATATAATTTTTAACTAAAAAAACAAAATTCATTTTTGAGATATTCTAATTTAAAGCTACAAAAATCTAACATTTTGAGCAATATTTAATTAAAAAAACAAGAAGAATTTTAATATATGATTAGAATTTATTATTTAAAACTTATTTATTTTTGAAAAACAGTTTATTTTATGTTTTTATGATTTTTTTTTTTTCGTTTTGCAACACTATGTTGAACTTAATCCTTATTTTTAGAGACTACATAACATTATTTAAGACACTGCAAAAAAATTATTGTAAGCTTTGTGCATTCCCTCTTATTTTTATTTCTTTTATTGTTGTTATTGCGCTGGCGTAAAACCAGAGGACATTTGTATACATCTGTTGAATTCTATATTATTGAATTTTTTTAATAGATTTCTTGTTAAAAAGTGCAGAAATGAAAGTGAATATTAAAATGAAAGATATTTAAATGAATTGTATAGTTTTTTATCGTGTTTTGGAATATATATGAAAAGTTTTTATTGATTTGATTTGATTTATTGAATCTAAGAGCTACAAGATAAAAAATAAAATCTTAATTTTAACAAGCTTAAGTCACGATTAGTAGTTTATATCAAAGCAATAAAATTTAACAAAGCAAAAACTTAGAATAAAAATAAAATATAATAAAAAGTTGACGCTAGAAGCTAGTTGGATATGCGATTTCAAGTTAAATAATAAAATGATTGAAAAGAGTAATTTTGAATTGATATGCAATACTGATTGATAGCAAATAAGGATGCAGAGCTTATTTCTATCAACTCAAAATTGCTCTGAGGATATTATCGCGTTAACAGAAACGTGGCTAACACCAGTAATGGAAACATTACTGATTTGGATTTGTTTAACAATAGTTTTCAAGTTTTTAGAAAAGACAGATACACTGACAATATTTCTTCTGTCGGTGGTGGTGTCCTTTTGGTTGTAAGGAACTGCTTTGTCAGTTCTATTGTTTTATTCCCTGCTCTTCTAATATTGAACTAATTCGCGTTAAAGTTATACATTGTAACTCTAATGTATATGTTATTAATGCGTATGTTCCTCCTAAGAGTAGTGTAGAGGTCTATGCAAGCCTTGCGGAGTGCATAGATTTCATAATTGATTTACTTGACGTTAATGACGACATTTTATTATTGAGCGATTTTAATCTACCTGAATTAAAATGGCATTCTTCTGACGATGATACGTACTATTGTGCATCTAATTCGAAGACCCGCCAAGAACATATATTTGTTGATAATATATGTTCAGACTTACAACAAGTGACTTGTATTTATAATAGTCTTGAAAGACTTCTTGACCTGGTCTTAATTACAGACAGTAACAATGTTGTTGTTAAGAGGGCCTTTCATGCTCTAACTACTGTTGATGAATATCATTCACCATTGAGTATTTGGTACAAATCCGACAGAGCAAATATAGTAAATTCTAATTCAGGAGATACGCTTTATGAATTCAATTTTAAAAAAGCTGACTTTTTGAAGTTGAATCAGTTGCTTCATGGTAAACTTAATGCAATTTTAGAATATATTTTACATTTTTTCTATATGGAACTCTTTGCTGTGTTTTCTCAATCCGTACCTTATAGTCTCAAATCTGAGAGGAATTCTGCATACCCTTGGTACACAAAGGATTTAAAGACTCTTCGCAACAACAGGAATAGGGCATGGAAGAAATACGTCTGTAGCTTAGGCTCAAACGACATAGAAACTTACAAGCTTTTGTTTCTGGAATTTGAAAATCTCTCAGCTACATTACATCACTAATATTTAGATAATGTTAAGCTGAGAATATTGACAGATCCAAAGAAATTTTGGAGATTCGTGAACACAAAGAAGAAATCTGATGGATTTCCTTCTTCATTTAGAACTCTTCAGTAATTTACTGACAATCCCGTCAAAATTTGTGGCCTATTCGCCAATCTTTTTAAAGAATCATTCTGTTCAGATTCTTTTAATCCTGATGAAGAGTACCTTTTAATTCCGAACCCAGAGTATCTTTGGAACATATATTCTTTACTCCAGAGGATATTTTAATGTATATTAGATCGATCGATGAGGAGTTTGGTGCTGGACCTGTCGGTGTTCCTGCCGCAGTGTTAACACAATGCGGTTCCGTTTTGAGTCAACCACTTTCTTTATTATTCAATAAATCTATTAACGAAACTTATTTTGCACTTTTTTGGAAAAAATTATTTATAAGTCCTCTTTTTAAAAAGGGTTGCAGAAACGATGTCAGTAACTATAGGCCTATCACTAAGCTCTCATCGATTCCAAAACTTTTTGAGCGGATGGTGTATGATCGGGTGAAAATTCACTGTGGGGAAGTCATAACAACTCGTCAGCATGGTTTTGTGAATGGCAGATCCACTGTGTCTAATCTTCGCGATTTAACAACATTCTGCTTAAATTCTATTGATTCTGGTGACCAGGTCGATTGTGTTTACACTGACTTTAGTAAGGCATTTGATAAGCTACCACATAATCTAATCTTATTTAAATTTGAGTTAATGGGATTTCCACAATATTTTGTGAACTGGTTTAAATCGTATTTGGTGGAGCAATCTTATCAAATACGTTTCCGAAGCGCATTGTCTTCTGAATTTATTGCTGGATCAGGTATTCCTCAGGGTAGCCACCTTGGTCCTCTTCTGTTTATCTTAGCTATCATGATGTAACTCACGTCATTGAACACTCTCATCTGCTTATTTATGCCAATGATATGAAAATATACAGAACGATTAATTTTTGAGATAATTCAGATCTTCTCCAGTCTGATCTAAAATCCTTTGAAGTTTGGTGTTCTAAAAATAATATGTTTCTAAATCCTGATAAATGCCAAACTATGACCTTTTCGCGAAAAAGGAATAATTTTATTTTTGATTATAAGATTAAAGATACTGCCTTGAGTCGTGTAGGCACCATCAAAGACCTAGGTATATGCATGGATTCTAAGCTGTCGTTTAACATTCATATTGATAATATTTGTAAAAAAGCATCTTCAATGCTTGGTTTTATAAATCGCTGGGCCAAAGAATTTAATAGCATGATTACAACTACAACGTTGTATTATGCAATCGTGCGTCCTCACTATGCAAGTCAAGTTTGGTCCCCAAGTTACAATATGCATGTTGATCGAATAGAAAGAATCCAAAAACGTTTTGTTCAGTTTGCTCTAAGGGGCTTAAGTGGAACTGACATATTAGACCTTCCTCCTTATGAGGATCGTTAAAAAAAAAAAAAAAACAAAAAAAAAACGAAATGGCCATCTCAGCCTTTGAAAGGACTTTGGCCGATCTTCTTATGATCAATTGTGTTGTGTGTGATGTGAAATGTTTGCACACAAATGATTGAGAACTGGACCTACATGTTTTACGCCGACTCCGAACGGCTTATGTTCTCAAGAAGCTTTTCATGGCAGTGTTTACTCTCTGAGGTTTGCCATTGTCTGCAGAGAGGTGACGGCCGAACAGAAAAATTAATTCAATTGAAAAAATGTTCTGTGTCACGTAGAGAATTCGAACCTGGGTTCTCTGGCGTAACAGTCACACACTCTACCCGCTACGCCACGGCCGCCACATGAGGATCGTTTAAAACTATTAAAAATTCAGTCTTTAAGTGATCGAAGGAAATCTGCAGATATCGTATATTTACACCAACTTATAACAGGTGTATTCGATTCTCCAGAACTTCTTTCTCACATAATTTTTAACACTAACCGTAGAAGCAGTAGAAAAGCAAACAATTTAATTTATTTACCATTTAGTAGAACAAAATATATGGTTGCTGCTCCTTTAAACCGCATGAGTGCCTTTGTTAACAATTGTAGCGTTTTCGATGTTAATTTGTTAAAAGGTCAACTCAAAAGTAGATTAAAAGCGGTTGTGTTATTAGATCTATGTATATGCTTGGTTAGTTGTTATGTCTTGTGTTGTCCCTGAGCCCAACTCATTCATTGGTGGGTAAATTTTTCCTGCATTTACTTTTTTGGGGTCACTGATATCCGGAACATTGATATTGTTCAATGATTTTGGGGTCGTGGCCTTGAATTTAATGCTGAGGAAGTGCGAAAAAGCTGTAGTAGCTGAACTCTATTTTTATTGTTATTGTAATGAATTCCACAGGCGAATTGCTTAGATGAAAAATTGTTGTTCCGATATAGAGTATTTATGCCAAAATTGGATGATTTGATTTACCCTTGCAGAGCTCATTAGTGTAGACAATTTTGTGCAGCTGCAACAATGTACGGAGATTTAGAAAATGGCCAAGAGATATACCAAAAATGAGTTTCGTGTATGCGGAGACATGATCATGACGTTCCAAACCATATATATTCATCTTGCGATATTGTTGAAAAATACATTTAGTTTTTTCCTGCAGATACAATCGCAGTTGGCGTAGAGGCAAAGATCATTTTTTTAATCCCAAATCTGCACACTTTCTGGCTGAACATGACAATTCTTTATTAATTAATTGAAATATGAACATGGCAATTCTTTAAAAATTTTCAAGGTCGTTAATATACATATTAAATATGAGTTGCACTGACCCTTGAGAGACTCCTCTTTGTACTATACGGACTTCAGATGTAATATTGCGATCTGTTGGTGAGATACGATTTTATAAGATTAACCGCAGTGTTCGAAAAATTAAAATTATTGATGAGCTTTGTAAACAATATTTCATGAGATACTGAGTCAAACGAATTTGAATGGTCAAGAAGAGTCAACAAGGTTAGCTTATTCGCATCCAATTGCATTCTGATTTCTTCTGAAACATCAATCAGCGTAGTCATACTGCTTTTCTTTGGCCTGAAGTACGATTACCTTTCGGACTTTAGATTGTTTTGCAGTAAAAATTGATTTAATTGCTTATGAACTAGTTTTTCAAATACCTTTGATAAGTTAGACAATATCGCTATTGTTCGAAACTCTCCATTCCCTTTAGGAATGAGAATGATTTTTGCTATTTTTCATTTTAGGGGGAAATTCGAGGTGGTAAATTCAATTGAAAAGGTGTCTGAAGAATGGTAACAATGCTGGCAAGAGAACTTTGATTAAAACGGGGTGCATTTAATAAAAACCAAATGCATTTAAACGATTGAAATGCTTCGCATACCTCTGTATGACTCACACAAGAAAAGCTAAAATGATTTCCAGTCTATTCTTGATTGAGGCCCGGAGTTAACTGGAGTCGTTTAGTTTTAGGCGTAGGTAAAGGCAGTTTCAAAAAATTTTGGTAAACTGTTGTAGAAACTTTAGTGTTGATGCCGATTTTACGTATTTCTAGCCATTTTTGTTTCGAATTAATGTCTGAGCTGAACATCTTTTCGCAGTATCTAGTTTTTGCAGCTTTGATCTCGTCATTCTACATCTTTTCAAAATGGCATATAAGTGTTAGGTTTTGTATTTTTTCCATTTACTATAAGCATCATTCCTTTCGCAGATTAAATTTTTCATGTTTTTGTTAAACCAAGAGTTTTCTTCAATACGGACTTTAGTTTTCTTCGGAACAAACTGATTACAAGGGTAGGAAATGTTGTTTTGTATAAAATTAACTTGTTCGTCAACATCTGCCATGTGATAAATTGACTGTGGCCAGTCAATTACGCAGACTGCATCATAGAGCAATGAATGGTTTAAGTTTCTGAAATCTCGGTACCTAAACGATTCTTCGGTATATGTCAGGCAAAAGTTGTACTTAAGGAAGATTAAATCATGTATGAAGAAAACATGTGCAGAAAGCTGATCATATAGTAAAATATATTGTTTGTTGCTTACTAGAAATACATCTAAAAGAGTGCTGCTAGTTTTAGTAAAGTAAATCGGGTACAGAGAATATGCCGGTTGAAGTCTCGCAGCCAACAAGGTTTACTTCAACAATAATGTGGCTATTAAAGTCGCCAGTGATAACTATATTACTGTAAGAGAGATGTAGGTTATCTAGTACTGCCATAAACGGATCCAGATCAACATTTTGATTCGGCCTGTATGCACAGTCAACGAGTGCTTTGTCTACATCATTGAAAATTTCAAGGAAGATATATTCAATACTGCTGCCGAAAGATGATTTGCAGCATAATTTAAATTTTATTCCATTTTTTACACATATGGCTACTTCCACACCCCCCCCCCCCCCCCCCCCCCCCAGCATAGCTTTCTCTATCCGCCCTATAAATTTTATACCCAATAAGTTTAAAAAGTGAATCGTCTAACTCAGGAACAAACCATGTCTCAGATACACAAACAATATCTACCCCAGAGCATTGAAACAGATACCGAAATTCATCAATTTTTTTAATAAGACTTTGCGCGTTTATGTGACAGATACTTAATTCTGTTTATTAAATATGTTTATTAAATTAGGCTTTATTAAACCTTTTTTAGTTTTAATGTAATATTTCTAATTTGAAGTGCTAAAAATATTAAATTTCAAAAATGTCATCTTATGTATGGTGCAAAATAATCATCTCAAATATGTAACCTTGTGGCTAAATTGCCATCTCTATGTTCAAATTCGAACACAGAATCTATTAAACAATTAACTGCCATGCCTACTAATTTTAGTACCAAAAATTGAAACAAGAGTGAAATTTGAAATGAGCAAGCGTCCGTGCGTCCAAAAGTTTAGAGAAGTTTGAAGAACTCATCCAAAATTAAATGATTGAATAAATTGCAGAAATGAAGATTCAAATGTTTTTTGCATATATTGCAAAAAATAAAAAAAATATTTTATTTACACATATAGCATTTAATTGGTTGCGCTTATTTTTTCTGCAGCGAAGACATCTGACATTTTTTTTTTGTGTCTTGTCACTTTTGACGCTGAAAAAGAAAATTTGCAAGATACGGCTTAAAAAAACGCAGAAAAGCTGGCACGACTACAATAAATGGCGATCATATTTAATGTTAATTGCGTCGAATGCAATCTATCCCAACAAAAACATTGATGAAAAGTGGATCGATTTGTGATGAAAACATTTGTGATGAGGCATTGATGAAAAGTGAGTGGAGCGATTCTATCAGTCACATAGGTTAACAAGGGTCAAGAAGCAGACACATTAATATGCATTCCCAAAGGATTTTTGTGAGCTGAAGTTGAAGCTTGTAGCGGAATTGTTCTATCACATCAGGTTTTTGACATATCCTAACCTTAAAGTTAAAAAAACACTGTTTTTCGGCATATTTGAGGCTATGTAGTAATGTCATGTATTCTTTTTCAAAAAACTAGTACATTCAGTCGAAAAGTACAAGGCTCCCTCCTTTGAATGCCTTTGAGTTAGCTCAAATATATTCTTTTCTACGTTGAGATATCATATGCTGAAGTTTTTCAGTTTCTTTATATGCAGAAATCTACTAAGGATCCCAGTAACCTTCTGAATCTTACGGAAATATATATTCAAGTTTCTGCTTCCAAAAAAAGTTACATTTTGTTGGTTTTTGTTATCGGTCAACTGCAGAGTTCCCCATCTGGGATCTCTTTTTAAACTATTCTAATTTAAACTAAAAACACTTATTTATTTATTTATACTATCAAGTACAGTTTCAATCATGATTTTTTTTTATTTTTCATAGTTTGTTGAACCAAGGAAAAAATTTTATAAGAAACATGACCTTTTGGGGGAAAAAAATGCCTCATTTAAATTTTTTTTTATGTAGAAGCGACAATGAAACAACCAAAAGATTTAAATTTTTTGTAATTTTTTTTTGAACTTATTATTTTAACATTGATCTCTTTATATTAATAATATTAAATTATAACTTTTATTATTACATTTTAAAATAAAAAAAAAAACGAAATGGCCATTTCAGCCCTTGAAAGGACTTTGACCGAGCTTCTTATGAATTGTGTTGTGTGTGATGTGAAAAGTTTGCACACAAATGATCGAGAACTGGACCTACATGTTTTACGCTGACTCCGAACGGCTTATGTTCTCAAGAAGCTTTTCATTGCAGTTTTACTCTGTGAGGCTTGCCATTGTCTGCAGAGAGGTGACGACCGAACAGAAAAATTAATTCAATTGAAAAAAACTTTCTGTGTCGGATGGAGGATTCGAACCTGGGTTCTCTGGCGTAAGAGTGACACACTCTACCCACAACGCCACGGCCACGGCCACCCACTACCCACTACCCACTACCCACTACCCACTACCCACTACCTATTTTATAATAGGTGCAATTATATTAAAAAAAAATATTTAACGGATTTTAGCGAATTTAATTAAAAAAAATTATTAAATTACTGTTCCAATAGCTGCAGTAATATTGTAAACGCGATTTGGCATACTTGCTATTAATTTTTTTAATGTATTTGAATCAATTTTGCTTCATTCTTTGAAAATAACTGATTTCCGTTCTTCCACGTTGCCAAATTGTCTGTTATTTTTATACACCTGGCGTACAAGAACTCCCCACAAATTCTCGATGGGATTACAATTTTTTTTTTTTTTTTTTTTTTTTTTTTTTTAAATGTATTATTTGTTTCACACTATTGCTGTTGCAATTTTATTGTTTGATTTAATATATATAAACGACCACCCTTCTGCGAGTAGAATCGGATGGAATTGGTGTAACATCCTCGATACGACCAATCTTCATCGATGAACGAGCCAAAGCGCGAAGTGCAGACTGTGCACCAGGTCCGGGAGTCTTTGTTGCCACCAGTAGCACGCAGTTTGATATGAAGAGCAGTGATACCAAGAGTTTTGCACTTTTCAGCAACATCTTGAGCTGCCAACATAGCTGCGTAGGGAGATGCCTCATCACGATCAGCCTTTACTTTCATGCCACCAGTAACGCGGGCAATAGTTTCCCTGCCGGACAAATCAGTAACATGGACGAAAGTATCGTTGAAACTGGCATAGATGTGTGCAACTCCAAAGACGTATTCACCATCACGTACTTGTGGGCCCAAGGAAACTTGGAACTTCTTCCTTTTGAGCTTTAGCCTTTCTGGGAGCCATTATTTACTTTAGAAAAAAATTACTCCAATTGCGTGAACCGGATATTGAAAAGGAAATCTGATGAGTCTGATGATGAGTCCGCCGGCCACTGCAATAAATCAATGTTATTGGCCTGAAACCGTCTCGATTTACGTAGATTTCCGCATTATCTTGCTGGAAAACTAGTTGTGTCTGTCCGTTTTTTTCCAAAAGCGGAGTCAAACTGCTCTCCAGTACACGAGTGTAGTCAGCGCACTTCATGCTTCAACTTTCAATTACAGAAAAGGCACCCCACACCACCACATTATCTCCACCAAAACTTATTTTTGAAAACGGAAGTGATTCGCGGCGTATGTCGTACTAATAATGCCAAAATCCATCCTGGCCGTCAAAATTCCATTTTTTCTCATCGGAAAAATGACATGTAAAAATTCACCCTCAACATGGGAGCCTTGGGAGTGGTTAATTTGTTCCAATGTTCCATCTTGTCAATTCCAACATCGCTCTCTTATGTTTGCTAGTAAGAGCAGGAACACACTTCATAAGTTCACTACGGATATGTTTACACACATATGTTTAAATAAATTTTGAATCACTCTGTGGCTGCGATTAATTCTAAGTATGTTGGATTGCACGAGGTATTCCGGTCTACATTTTTTTCTATTGTTAAGGTCTTGAAAACTAACTACACAATTTTATTAATCTCTACACTTCAAACGCAGCAGAAAAAATAATTGCAAGTGGCGTTATAAATATGAAACAGCATTAAAAGTAATATTTAGCAATAAACAATGCACCGTTATTAGAATAGACTTTGGTCTTGCTCACTACTGTTGTTGTGCATAGATGACCAAATTCGCAAAACATTCTCTTTTGTTTAAGCGGGCCATTACAAAAATATTTAAAATTTCGAAGTGGCGTTATTTATATATGAAACACACATTAGCTTTGTGTGGTTTGTTGCACCGCCACGATAATGCATAATGTTTCGACCATTTGCTTGTGTTTGTGTAATTGGACCAAGACTCTAATGTGTGCCATCTTTTGCAACAAGAAAATTACGTGATTCTGCTTCAACACTATCTTCTGAATCATATGGGTCCTCCTCTATTTCGACTGCACCTTCTTGCTCAATATCCGATGTTACAGAAGCAGTCTGGTCAACTAGTGGAATATAATCTTCTTGGGTATCAGAGGCCGCAAATACTTCTTCGTCACTTCGAATTACAACAGAAGTAAAACGTTGAAATCTTGCTCTTGCTGAGGTATCAATCTTTCCATGTTCTTGTAAAGCAATGAAATGAATTAATTAAAATATTCACGTTGTATCTGTTGCGTTTAAATGCTCACTTTACTTAATATTTTTACAAAACAAAGCCAAAAATAACACAAAAATAATGGTTTCGATGTCAACAGTTTCGACATCGCGAAATCGCTTTCAACTGAATGTTACATGTGCAAGAATCTACATGCATTTTTACGATCATGTACCGTTATACAGCACAAGCAAAATAATTTACTAGAACAGCATTAGCCCGCAAAAATAATCTGATGCACAGATAACAACAACTACAACATCGACAAAGCGAGAAAATAAGCGGAAGCCGTGACTTTATTATTGCCTCTAAGCTTAGCAACAAATATACGGTTAAAAATCTTGGAGTTATTTTTAAACCAATGGTTGGAATAATGTATTTGTAAAACCATGTTTTTTTTAGAATTAATACTTTTCAAAATACTACAAATTTAATAAAGTTAGAATAAAATTTGAACTTGCGTACCTGCGGCTTAAAATTTAATACAGAATAACTAAAAAGTAATAAAATCGGCTTCAAAAAATCGTACAATTGGAATAGTTTTCGAATTATGTATATATTATATTTCAATACTTTCCGTCTTCATTTACAGATTGTTAAGATTAAAAAGTCTTATGATTCAGAGTAACTTCTTCGGTTAACAAAGCTTTCTAATACAATTTTTGTGAAACATTTTTTATTTGATTAAGGCGCACAAGCAACGTTTATCGTCTTGTACGTTTATCGTACGTTTATTTGTACGTTTATCGTACAAGTTCTACGTCATCATTGAACTTGTAATAAGATTTTTAATCCACATCGGGTATTGCAATTCAAACCTATGCGGGAATAAAACGTAGTTTTAGTATTTGGTGTGGTTTAAATTTTAATACAATTTCAGTGTCGTCATATATACAGTACAGGATTTACTAAAATTTGGTCCAAAAAATAAAAAAATATTTTACAAATATTTTTACAAATATATTTTTGAATTGTTATAAATTGCAGAACTCACGCAACATCGATCTATCTGAACATTTAAGCATTTAAACGCTATTTTTCTATATAAATTATATAAAGATACCCAGGTACCTAGTCAGTCTGATCAAGGTGTTTGTTTTTTGTCAGTCACATAAGGGTTAAAAAAAGCAACCATGATCGTTTGAGAAACACAGGAGAAAATGGTACTGAACGGTCTTGCCTTCGTCTATTTATATATAGCATTTTTCAATTAAATAAAACCTTCTACCAATTGAATGAAACCTTTTTCAAAACCAATGAAACCATTTTTCAATTAAATGAAACTTTTTCAAAATCAATAAAATCATTTTTCAATTAAAATAAACCTATTTACTTTTAAATTAAACTTTTTTTTTCGTTATAACGCTCGCGAGTTTAATTTTCATCGATGAGTGCAGTTTCAACCTCCATCTGCGGAAATCACAAGCACGCTTCGGAGTGGGTACAAGGGCACCTGTAATTGTGCCTACCGTAAGTGGAAGCAATGTGACATTAGTTGCAGCAATAAACAACACTGGTGTTTTGCATAAAAAAATTTTTGCGACATCAAAAATTAATGCGTATCGTTTCCAAGAATTGCTGAAAGAGTTTATTTTAGTTTAATTCTTCTTCATTATGGACGATGCTTGGTTATATAAGTCAAGAGAGACGGAAGGCAGAGTAAATGTTTTTGTAAGATTTTGCCGCCATACTCACCTATGTTAAGCCTCATTGAAAAGAAAAATGGCTCATGATGTCGTTGATGTTATTAATGAAAGCGTACAAAATATTTCACGGGTGACTGCACCAAATATGTAATGTAATGTAAAACCTTAATTATATGCTTAAGGTTTTTTTTCTTAATAGAAATATAGTTTTTAATATGTTTGTGTTGAGTTTAATTTAATTCATAAAGTTTCAATTAAATTAAAAAAAGTTTAAACTGAAAGAAAAAATGATTTTGTTTGCTTTAAAGCTTAGGCTAAATGGTCTGTTGTTTTTTTATGCAAATAAATAAAAAGATTTATTTCATATTTTTCCTCCGACGTTTCGCTTATTCTTTCCAGCTTCCTCAGGGATATTTATTGAATCTTAAAAATGTTGTGAAAATACAATTTGTTTTTATAATAATTTAGAAACAATAATGTGGGAAAATGGATGTAAACTATTTTAAAACTTTTAACGAATACTTACAAAAATTAAAGTTTCATATTTAAAAACAGATTTTACTAATGACTTAACATTATTACAAATTAAAAACAATACTGTTAAAAACTCGTCAAGTACACTTAATATTAATATTGCACTAAATATCTTTTTTAAATTGCTACTGAGAAAATAAGATTTATGTAATAATTTTCTTCTTTAGTTTTCATCGTCGTTTCTATTTTTTGTTGCATTTTCCAGCTTTCTAGTCTTAAGTCTTTTATTTGCGCTCTTCTCTTTGTCCAGAATTTTAATCTTGTCAAAATCCTCTGTATGTCCCGTGTTTAAGATGTGTTGAGAAAGCCCTTTTGGCGCTCTTTCTTTATTTATATCCACCATATGTTCCCATATGTTCTTTTATTCTAACTCCTAGTGTTCTTTTTGTTGTCCTAATGTATGCTTCTTTGCAATCTCTCCGTTTTTTCCTTTGCAGCTGATTTTGTACACTACGTTGTCTTGCTATAACTTATTTATTTTGTCTTTAGTGTTGGTGAATAGTTTTTCAAGCGTTTGATTAGGTGTGTAGCAAGATTGCCACTTCAAATTCATAACAATTCACACGAAAATTATCTTTTTCCCAAAGTACCATAAATTAAATACCACCAAAATGACCATGGTATGGGCAAACAAAAAAAAATCCCACCGTAATTAAAAAAGAGCACAAAAAATTCTACAATCCTTAAAAATTACCACAAAAATACCACGCTTTTTAAAAATACCACCAAAAATCCCAAATGCATTTAAAAATTCCAAAAAAAAATCCCAAACGAATTAAAAAGTACCACAAAAGTAATCAACATTCAAGGGATCTTACATACGTAACTAACGACATAAAATTGTGGTGTAAACATAGCGTTTAATGCGTATAATGACGATGACTTCATATAAAGTTTTTGCTTAACAAATGGGAAAAAATCATTTGAAGAACAAATTCCCAAATTCCCACGGCAATAAAATATACCACACTGATTTCCCACGCTAAATAGAAAATGCCATGCTGAAATAAAAAATACCATAAAAAAAATCCCAAGGGCAAATCAAAATTACCACGAATGGGATTTTTCTCACATAACTGGCAATCTTGGTGTGTGGGCATATGATGTGTTTTCTTGCTTTAAAGTTCTGTGTAAGTGTGAGCTATTTGTTAGACCCCTTTCACATTGGTCAAGAATTGAAAGCAATGGAAGTGAGAACAAAAGGAACACGAAAAAATTGACGGTACAGAGACATTGGTACCGTCAATTTTACTCCCTTTCGTCGCTTCCGATTTGCGGCGAATTGCCCACAAACTCTGAAAATTGAATTCAATTCTTGACCAATTTGAAAGGGGTGTTAGTTTCGGGACATATATTATAAAAAAAAACGAAATGGCCATTTCAGCCCTTGAAAGGACTTTGACCGAGCTTTTTATGATCAATTGTGTTGTGTGTGATGTGAAATGTTTGCACACAAATGATCGAGAACTGGACCTACATGTTTTACGCCGACTCCGAACGGCTTATGTTCTCAAGAAGCTTTTCATGGCAGTTTTTACTTTCTGAGGTTTGCCATTGTCTGCAGAGAGGTGACGGCCGAACAGAAAAATTCATTCAATTGAAAAAACTTTCTGTGTCGGATGGAGGATTCGAACCTGGGTTCTCTTGCGTAAGAGTCACACACTCTACCCACTACGCCACGGCCGCCACACACATATATTATGGACACATATTTTGCTGAAATTTTTTTCGTGTTGCCAGACTGACCCGTTGTTTTGGATTTTTTTATTATTTTGTCCGTGTAGTTTGACATTTATTAAGTTGTTTATAATGTTATTAGGATAATTATTGTTTTTTTAAAATTGATCTTATTTTGATAATGGTTTTTTTTTTTTTTGCGAAATTGCACGTCACTGATGTCTAGTACTTTGTTAATGAAATTATTTGCTGTATTTATCTTCTGTTCAAATGCTTGGTTTGAATTGAAATTAATCCTTGTTTGAATTGAATTTAGCACTACTTTGTCATCAATTCTATGTAGTTTTGTGTCTAAACACTGTAATATAATTTTCCATTTTCTTCTTTTCCAACCGTGAATTGTAGCTTTTTATGAAATTTGTTCAATGTTTTTAGTATTATTTCTACGTCATTTTCTCTTATCACCCCAAAAATGTCGTCTACATATTTGACAATAAATTTGATATTTGGCAATCTGCAAGTGTTTTTGGATCTGCAAGTGGATTTCCCATTGGCAATCCAAATATTTGCTTGTACATTTTGTTATTAAATTTAAAATAATTGTTGTCTCTTAAACAAAATTCAAGATATGAAATAAATTTTTGTTTAGGAATTTTTGTGTGCTTTTCAATGTTCGTCCATGAATTAAATACTTTTTAATAACTAGGTAAGTTGGTATGTATCGCCATTATTTAGGACAACATCATTGACCTTTTCTTTAAGTTCAAAGGAGTTTTTTATATTGCATATTTCGGAAATGAGGTTTTTCAAACTTCAGAAAGAAAAAAAGTTTCATAAAATTTGAAAATGGTTTCACAGATTTTGAAAAAAGTTTCATTGAATTGACAAAAGGTTTCATTGGTTTCGAAAAAGATTTCATCGATTTTGAAAACGGTTTCATTCAATTGAAAAAAGGTTTTATTAAATTGAAAAATGCTATATACTCGTAGATTTCAGTAAATTAAAATTGAACAACTTAAAACTAAATATGATAGTTCATAATTTTAAAATTGGATTTTGTTTTTGTGCTTAGTGTAATAGATTTATTTTTACTACACCTAACATTATTTTAAGATTTATTCAGTCAACAAAATAGGAAAAAAACTCTTGAAAATCACCTTAATTACGTTTATCGGCCAGATCAAAGGAAAAAGGTTTCTTCGCAAACTCTGATTAGTTAACTAAATTTAAGATATCTTTCATTCCTTTATGCCAGAGTGTGACAACATCTTCAGACCCAGCAAATAATTTTTTTTTTCTTTCGAACTTTACATTTAGTATTTTGTTAGACTTTCACATCCAGCCTTAACGTCCGCTTACATTTTCGGATGAACTTCTATGAAAACATTTTTATAACTCATAAAGTTTTAATTTCAACAGAATGACTTCATATTATTTTGTTTATTGCTACTTTTTCTATTACTGTTACGCACGTAGAACGTAAACTCAAGAAACGTTCAGTTTTTGATGAAATTTCACTTGAAGATTACTATATATATATATTACAGAAATAACGCTTGGATATAAATTTTTTTTTTTATTGCAGTTGAATATGTTTTCTCATTTTTGCATATTAAAGAATTCCGACGAAATTTGTCTTTTAGTGACACAGATGATAAATTCAATTTTAGTGTGACAAAAGGCATTAAAATAAAGTACTCATGTGTCGCCCGTTACACAATTCAACACATACAGTTAGTCAAGAGAGTGTTTTTACATAGTGAAATTATTGCAATTTTTACTTTAGTCTTCAAAAGAACCATCTTAATTTTTGTTGTGATTGTTTTTTTTTATTGATTTAGTATTATTTACTTAATTACAAACATGTAGTGGTGAGACCCAACAATCTGCGCCAGTTATAGAGGTATCAGCCTTATTTCCATCGCATATAAGGTTCTCTCAAGCGTACTGTGTAAAAGATTAAAGCCGATTACAAAAACACTGATTGGACCTTATCAGTGTGGCTTTCGACCTGGAAAGTCCACCATAGACCAGATTTTCACTCTACGACAAATCCTGGAGAAAACCCACGAAAATCAAATTGACACACACCATCTCTTTGTCGATTTTAAAGCTGCGTTCGATAGCCCGAGAAGGGATTGCCTATACGCAACAATGTCTGAGTTCGGTATACCTGCAAAGTTGATTAGACTTTGCAGAATGACGTTGAGCAACACACGCAGCTCCGTCAAGGTAGGAAATGACCTCTCCGAAACCTTCAATACCGAAAGAGGTTTCAGGCAAGGCGATCTACTGTCTTGCGATCTCTTCAACATCATCATGGAGGGGATCGTACGAAAGGCCGGTGTGCATCGTAATGGCACCATTTTCTATAAAGGTGTCCAGCTCCTTGGGTACGCTGATGATATTGATATTGTTGGCAGAACCAAGAGAGATGTTACCGCTGCTTTCGCCGCTATCGAAAAGGAATCAGCCAAAGTGGGTTTGACGATAAATGAGGGTAAACCAAAGTATATGCTGTCTACAAACAAGGGAGTGCGGCGTTTAGACCCCCACGTTTCATCCCGCAGCTATAACTTTGAAGTAGTCAAGGAGTTTGTATACCTTGGTACCGCCATTAATTCCAACAACGAAATCAGCCTGGAGATAAAGCGAAGAACAATAATTGCTAATAGGTGCTACTACGGGCTCAGTAAGCAACTAAGTTCCAGAGCCCTCTCTCGATCGACAAAACTAACACTCTACAAGACGCTCGTTCTACCTGTGCTGCTTTATGGCGCTGAGGCATGGGTAGTTTCGCAAACTGACGCAGCCGCTCTGGGGGTGTTCGAGAGAAAAGTTCTTCGCAAAATCTTCGGTCCTGTTCGAGTCGGCGATGACTATCGCATCCGAATGACCCACGAGCTGTATGAGCTCTACGAAGACATTGACGTAGTTCGGCTTATAACTGTGCAGCGACTACGCTGGCTGGGTTATGTCCATCGTATGGACGATGAAGCTCCAGCGAAAAAGGTGCTCGAGGCGAAGGTCGCTGGTCAACGACAACGAGGGAGACCATGCCTCCGATGGATGGACCAGTCTGAGGAAGCCCTAACCGCACTTGGTGTATCCGATTGGAGAAGGCGCGCGCAAAGCAGAGGCGCCTGGCTAGAGCTGATGAGGTCGGCCGAAACCCGAACACGGGTTGTTACGACCACCTAAGTAAGTAAGTAAGTAAACAAAAAAAAAAAAAAAAAACGAATTGGCAATTTCAGCCCTTGAAAGGACTTCGACCGAGCTTCTTATGATCAAATTGTGTTGTGTGTGATGTGAAATGTTTGCACACAAATGATCGAGAACTGGACCTAAGTACATGTTTTACGCCGACTCCGAACGGCTTATGTTCTCAAGAAGCTTTTCATGGCTAAAGTAAGTAAGTAAGTAAGAGGTGAAAAAAGAAAGAGCAGCAGCAAAAGCAGCAACGAAATCTTAAAATACTTTGAAATTTTACTATCAAGAAAGTGCTATGAAGTTATCTATGTTTATTAAAACTGTACTAGAATTATAATTTTAAGCATTAATATTTGGTATGATCCCCTCTGGAATTGTTAACAGCTGGTAAACTATTTCTAATAGAATATATAAACTTTTTTACGTCATATCTTTATTCCATTTATTCTTCAAAAGCAGTTTTTAGCTCTGCACGTGTTTTTGGCTGCCTTCTGGCAACTTTTTTGTTTAAATACACCCATAAATTTTTTATGGGGTTAAGATTCAGCCTCTGGGCTGATGTATCTAGCACTTTTTTCCAATTGAAAAGGAGCCACATCTTCACTCTGTGCTGCTATGTTTCGGATAATTGTCCTGATAGAATTTACATTTTTTATTAAGTCCAAATTTTCGAGCACTTGGAAATAAGTTTAATTTATTTCCAATGCCTTAAGGTATTGTTTCGCTGTTCGTAGTGCCTTCAATAAACACAATATTGCCAAACTCTGCAATATATCTCTGTTCTATCACCTCTGCTTGATATATACTCCCATGCCATTACAAATAGTTGGCCAAATTTCACTCTTGGAATAGTATTCCGTTTTGCCAATGCTTTGAAGGGCCGACGCCATACTTTATTGAACCTGTTATGATAAAATATCATCATTTTTGACACGTCACAGAATGCCATCATTATGCCAATAGGATTCCGGCATATCAATATACCTCATCGCGAACGAAAGCCTCTTCTCAATATGCTGTGTCGTAAGCTTCGGTTTCTTACGTGCTACTCTTGAAGGATATGCATTTCTTTCTGGGTATTGTCTCACTTACTCATGCGAAATAACATCACCGCACTCTTCCTTAAACATAATAGCAAGAGCTCTTGTCCATATTTTAGAGTTGTCATTCACTGCTCTTGTCAAGAAACAAATTTATAATAACATTTATAATGTTAAAAACTGTTTGTCTTGTACCAAAAAATATTTCCAATAACTCTGTAATAGTTTTCCCAATGGAATGATTTTAAAAAATTATCTAAATTATATCGAAGATCTCCTTTTACCGGGCATTTTTATTTCTGTTTTTATTTAAATTTATTCGTATTAATATCCACTGTATAGCACGATATCTAAAGCGCTACAAAAGACAAAACAAATATTAATTTACTCTATTTGCTTTAAAACATGAGCTTATCTCTGAAAAAAGTAAAACCAATAATGGTAAATCCTTTCAGCAGCTTCAATATATAAAGAGAGCGAAATGTTAAAACACTTTCTTGACAGTAAAATTTCGTAGTGATCTAAGTTTTTGTTGTTGCTTTTGCTGTCGCTGTCTTTTTTTTTTTTTCTTTTTTCACGACTACATTTTTGTCACTGAGTAAATAATACTAAATCAATAAACAAAAATAATCAAAACAAGAACTGTGACAGTTTTTTTTTTAAGACAAAAATCAAAAATTACGATTATTTCACTATGTAAAAATACTTTCTTGACAAACTGTATAAAAAAGTACATACTTTGATCAACGAATTCTGGAAGAAGAGAAAAAAAAATTACATGTATATTGGCGTTTTGAAAAATTTTAAAAAATTTGAGTATTTAATATGGGTTTGAAACTAATTTGAAGTTAGTTTTTGTGCTTACAGACATATAGTAGAATATTTTATGGTCACTTAATAGGCCATTTTTATAAAAAGTTTAAAAAAGTAGCCTTTCGTGTTTTTAACGAAGTATTCGTGTAAAATTAGTTTGTTTCGCATGCAAACAATGCTATTAAAGTAATAATTTTATGAAAACATATTCTCATATGTTTAAACTTGCTTGTTTGTAAGTTTCTTGCCTATATTGTTTTTAAATACTGAATCTATTGAATTAAGTACTATTTTTTTTAATGTCTTCTTCTGCATTACTCTATGATATTATATTTATTCTATGCTTAGAAGTTCCTAAAATTTATTGAATATGGCAAGAAACCGTAAAAAAATTGATTTGTATTGCTAATTTTTATTTGATGGCGTATTTGTTGTAGTTGTTGAAGTTGTTGTATTTTTTCTTGTATTTTTTGCCACAGTGGAAATGTATGTATCGCATGCACAAACAACAATTTAAGTAATTACATCGAAATAACTTCCAGTTTTGTTTTTTTTTTTTGTTTTGGTTCTTCTTTTTTTTTCTTTTATTTTGCGCTAAATAATTTATTCAATAATTTTCCTCATTATTAATGAAGTGATTGCTCCTTTAATGCAAGTGCAAATTAACAAAAATTCTTTTCTTGTATTTCCATCAAGATATTTTCAATCATCAACCGGCATTGCGAAAAGTTTTTTCACTTCTTGTTTTGCGAAGCTAATCGATTTAGCAATTAAGCGACACAAATATTTAAATTATTTTTCATTTAATTTGACACAAAAACCATTAAAAGCAGAAAATTAATTCAAGCATTTCAAAATTAATTTTTGCCGTCAGTGTCTTTGTAATGATTACATAATTTGAAAACAAAACTTTTTTCTGTTTTGTCCTTTGCATAAATAATATGCAATAATATGGCGTCAATGAGCTTTCAGCGCCCGTAGCACATGCTGTTACTACAAGCATGCTGCTAAACCCTCAAAACTGCTTGGCTTATAAATATAGCCTGTGTTGACATATTTGCCAACCCAGTCCATATCGCGACCTCTGATAAGATGCTAGTTTTCAGCTCAGGCACGTAAAGCTGATTAGATGAACGTGAACATAGAATTATGTGCATTAATAAAAACCTACGGACATGCATACATACATGTATATTATTGTAAATGTAATAATAATAGCAGCACTTATTTTTGGCAGTCATAAGTTATGCAAACTCAATTTTACATGCTCTACACCTGCAGGCTAGATTGGAAAAATCTATACATTTTAAACGACTTTTTTTAGGCTAACACAAAAGATCAACATAATATTAACAATTTCTTCATCTACTGAGAAGTTGTTGGCACACTTCCTTCAGTGACCCAACCCAACAAATGCTTAACAGAAAGCAAGCCAAATTTCTTAAGTAGTAAATTAAGGTTAATTTGTTGAAAATGTAACAATAACATCCTCATGTGTGGGCGTATTTATGTTTGTTTATGTGTTTGAGTGTGCATATATTTTGCACTGTATTATATGTGTTATTTTAATACCGTTACACATATATGCGTTATAATAAGTAAGGAAAAATATACAGCAACTTAAGACACGCATGCACTGTCGTACACACAAAAAAATTTGTCGTCAATAGTAAGAATTTCTTCATAATAGTAATGAAATTCATCACCCATGTTCACTTTTGTTGTTGTACATAAATTCTTGTGAACATCATATTGAAGTAGAGAATCGTAAATGCATATATATATTCATGAAAATTTATCGTAATATTGAGCACTTAAATCAATATTATATATTATGAGAGCTCATATTTATGATTTCTATTATGAACTATTTATGAACGCTTATGAGAAAGAAGAAGTTTTATCTATGAAAGTTTTATGAGCGCTTATAATAATGAGTCAGAAGAGATTTTGACTCATAGAGAAGAATTTTTTTCTGTGGATGTCGTTTTTTAACTATGTTTTGCTTTTTTTACATCGTGTTTTTAATTTGTGTCTTACTTTTTATTTATTTTTTTTTTAATCGATTTTAGTATAGATATTAAGTATAGTATAGACCCACTAGGCAATAAAGCTAAGTCTCTTCTAACGAGGGCATGCATTTACTGCTGCTTCTGCGAGCGCTTCTATAAGGCCTAATTTTTCGCTACCCTAGGCAGTACAACAATTATATTTTTTCTACAAAAACTGGTTCTGCTTATATTTCAGGGTTACTTTTCGTTTAAAGTTTAAATATATATTCAATCAAAAATATTGAATAATAATCAACGTCATGACTTAGAAATAATACATAAAAAGATTGTGGCGGCCGTGGCATAGTGGGTAGAGTGTGTGACTCTTACGCCAGAGAACCTAGGTTCGAATCCTCCATCCGTCACAGAAAGTTTTTTCATTGAATTAATTTTTCTGTTCGGCCGTCACCTCTCTGCAGACAATGGCAAACCACAGAGAGTAAAAACTGCCATGAAAAACTTCTTGAGAACATAAGCCGTTCGGAGTCGGCATAAAACATCCCAAGCAACAATTCTTAAGAGTTGAGCACTGGAAGGTAAATTTTAGTTTTTAATTACGTCCTATAACTATCTTCAGCAAGAGCAATACGCTTACAGATTATTTACAGCAAAACTAGTTGTCTATAAGTGTTCTGTTCTCTTTCACATTATCTCATAGTAGCTTAAAAGAGTTGTGTTATAAGAGCATTACTGCGAAGACGCTGCATCTTACAAGTCATTTCTTACAGACTTCTACAACACTTCAGCTATCAGAGCCAAACTCTGAAGAGTTTTAGCTTTATAGATTAAGTCTTATAGACATCTCGAAGGCTTTTATTTAAAGATGTCTGATCTGATCTGAGCAACTGTCTGACTAGAAGAGTATCACTCCGATTATAAGAGAAACAGTCTGACTAGAAGAGTGTTACTCTGACAATAAGATGTTGGTTCTTATAATCGGGTAATTGCCATTAGCAAAAGATTTAACTATATTCATGTTCTTAACCCTTTCTTGTAAATTTATCATTTTTCAAAAGAAATGGGTTTTTATTTAATTAGCTTAAATTTCAGGGTACCTATATAATAAACGAACAGAATTATGTACAAATTATGTTCAATGAATTTGGTTCATGCATAAGAAAAATATTCCGAAAGAACAGAACAATTTCTAACTGCAATTTACGTATTCACTTCCATTCATAAGATGTTGTGAATGTGTTTAGAATATGTGCTTAGAATACACGTACGCACTCAAACAATTTGCTCATCTACATCACTGAAATTGTTTATGCCCTGTGACGTATTTAGAATAGTCTAATAAGAAATAAGTCATGGAATTTGTTCTCATGGACTAATTTCAAGTTAGCGCAGCCTGTGATGTAAAATTCATACAAATAGGATAGTGTATTGTGCAAATTGTGTGGATCTGTGTCTTCAGAATTGTGCATTTTGAAAATTGTTGTTTTTACTCATGTACTAATATCAAGTAAGCCTAAACTGGGAGTAAAAGAGATTTTATTTACAATACAAAGAAATTAATTTCTTGTTTGTGAATGTAATGCGGGAAGTTTAGAAATACTTTAATTCTTGATAAATGCGATGGTTATATAAATATTTTGTATTGTTTTTGAATATAGAGTAGGTCATTGACGAATTTTATGAATAAATAAATAAAATAAAAATAAAAATTGATGTGTGAAATTTATAAATTTTACTAGGAATTCTAGGGCGAGCTTAGCCCACTAAAATTCTGATTTGAGTCGACATACAGTCAAAACCGAGATACAACTATTTTTTGTTACATAAATCAACCTTTTGAGAAAGATTTTTCATATTCTTTATAGCGCAAATTTATTGATAACTCTCAACGTAAAGTAATGAAATTAGTTCGGTAAACATTGCACTAATGTAATGAAAGGGTTAATACTGCTTGGCATAAATGAATGCTTTTTAAAAATGGTGGCCCTACAAAATTACGCTTTCCCTCATCTCGTAGAGTATACAACTCTTCTATGTGACTTACTTAAGTATATTAATTTTGTAGTAAGAGCTGTACTCTTGTATGGAGACATCAACTCTTAAAACTGCGTTTTAGTGCATTTATTGAGAGTATAGCATAATTTGTCAATTAAATAAAACTTTTAAAGTTGGTTTTTGAGAAAGGGGACAGCTTCTAACCGAGGTGCAATATGAGATTCTTACGATAAAGTTTCCACCGCAATGAAATTTATGCGTTTATATGATACAATATTACACCACGGTTATACAATATTATTGATATAATAATTTCCTACAAACATAATAAAAAATGGTACATCAAATTTTGTTATATTAAAATAGTGTTAGTAGTAATGTATATATACATAAATTCTTATAAAACTCTCTTATGTGTATATACATCTTAATTTTCTTAAAAGTATATATCTGCAAGAGATCTGTAAGTCTTGTCTAAGACAATGTTTCTTAGAGTGTTGATCTTGTTTCAGAGCTCTAAGAGGCCGATATAAGGGCGTTCTGAAAATTGCAGCTCACACTTATATAGTGCCAAAATGAGCTTAGAAGAGTTTTACAAGTATCTTACAGATATCGTTTAGAGTTAATCGTAAGTGTATCAATCTTAATAATTTCTCTTTAAGAAGTCTTTAGGATAAAATAAAGATAATAATTGTTGGTTGGGATGTAGGTTCTCGATCATTTGTGTGCAAAAATTTCACATCACGCACAACACAATTGACCATAAGAAGCTCGGTCAAAGTCCTTTCAAGGGCTGAGATGTCCCTTTCGTTTTGTTTGTTTTTTTTTTTTTAAGCACAAAAAGTAATAAAAAAAAATATTTTTTAATTTTTTTGGTCAACCCCTTCTTTAAGCCATTCTAAAGGAGTGCTTATAGCAGGCCTTTTTAAAGCAGGGAGAGCGGAAGGCATGGAAAATTTGGCCATTTCATTTAAAAAAGTATATGGGCTTGGCTATGAGTAGGGTAGGACTCCAAAATCCATTTCAAGGCCTGCTAGTAGCCCTTCGAATACCTGCCAATGCCTACTGGGAAATAGTTTTTGAATCATATAAAATAATATTTTTTTTAAAAAAATATTACTAGTGAACAAAACAAAATTTCTGCATCCCATTAATAAAGAACATCAATTCTGTTATTGCATTTTTTATGCTATGTTTATAACTCTAATAATTTTTCAATAATTAATTAAGAGTTATATTTTTGAGCTCAAGGTCTATGTTGCTTTCCGAAGAAAACAACCAACAACAGCAACAATACCCTTTGTATAGAGTGGCAATCAAGGTTGATTTATAAGGTTGTCGCAAGGGAGAGAGCGAGTACCCATAATTGTAAAATCAAAGTTGACAGCTCATAGAAAATCTGCAAGTGCTCTCTATTATCATCCGTTCTCCTTTCGTAGTCATTCGCAAAATTGGCTGGTTTTTGACAATTATGGGTACTGAGAAGAGAGTGCGATCAGCCCTGCGACAACCTTATAAATCAACCTTGGTGGCAATCATACAGAAGACTAGACAGCTGTTTCTAGTTGTTCTTCTATTATTCACTGTCCGTCTTAGTTGCAGCAACCTTCTGCTATTAAACTATGACATCATGAATATTTTTGTTTGAAAACTAGGATTTTATTTAAATGTGTGTGTAAACACACAAATAATCATAATTATTTCAACGGCCGTGCTAATCCAGAGAATTCTCTGGCCACTCTCTTGTCACTCTATACAAAGGGTATTGTTGTTGTTGTAGTTTGTATTGTAGTAGTATTGTAGTTGCAGCAACCTTCTGCTATTAAACTATGACATCATGAATATTTTTGTTTGAAAACTAGGATTTTATTTAAATGTGTGTGTAAACACACAAATAATCATAATTATTTCAACGGCCGTGCTCATCCAGAGAATTCTCTGGCCACTCTCTTGTCACTCTATACAAAGGGTATTGTTGTTGTTGTTAGTTGTTTTCTTCAGAAAGCAACATAGACCTTGAGCTCAAAAATATAACTCTTAATTAATAATTGAAAAATTATTAGAGTTATAAACATAACACAAAAAGTTATGAAAAGAGGTCGAATAAATTTACAAATAAATTGCATTTTTTATTTTTAGAAAGTTTATTCTCTTTAAATTATGTATATATATTAGGGTGCTCCCAAAAAAGTTGAAGTTATTTTTTTATGTGGTACCTCCTAAAATTTTTCGTATGATGTTGAAATTAATGTAAATGAAATTTTTGTGTACCTAGGACCACGGAAACTCGTGCCGACTTGCATCGGTACATGTTAGTACTTCGTTATATGGGAAGAAAGTGCTAATTTTCTTCAAGAAATCCAAATAACTTTGTATAAGTGTAAATTTTGCAAAAGGTGGCAGCTCGTTTTCTCTTTAATTTTCTTTAAAATAAGCTGACAGACATTAACATTGAAAGAAAACTACCAGAGTTGTGATTTTTTACTTTTCGAAAAAAAACTCCCTTTTGTTCTTGTTGTATTAAAAAAAACTAAATTTGTAAAACATTCAATGAAATCTTATGCAAATATTTTCTTAAGCTATACTAATGGAAATGCAAAAAATTGTGCCATAATGTTGAATAACCCGGTCGTTATGAATTTAATTGCTTAAAGTGTACCTTTTGGAGAATTTTGAGTTCGATTATTTTTACGCAAAAAAAAATTCCCAAAAATTCAAAAATGCAAAATTTGGAAATAAAAAACACCACGGATGATTTAAACATAGTCTTGATCTTTTTGCTTGATAATTTGTTTGATATTAGTTTGAATATTTTTACGAAAAAAAATTCCCAAAAATCCAAAAATGCAAAACATAGTCTTGAGCTATTTTCTGCAAGAAATTAAAAAAAAACGAACAACTTGACTTTTTTTCCAAAAATACTTAAAGTTACCATTTCTAGCACTTCGATCACAAAAAAAAAAAAAAATCATAAAAAATCGAAAAACAGATACTTCTCACTTAAAGCTCCCTCAATAATTCTAAAAAAAAAATTTTTAATTTTTATTCGGTAAAATTTTTAAATTCCAGGGTTGCCAAAATAACTTTTTTTTTCTTTAGGTAGGATTTAATTATTTTAACGAAAAAGCCCGCAAAAGTCGAAAAATGCTCCCTAAAACATGATCTAAATGGCCTAAATGATCCCAAAAATATTCGAAAACTAAATTTCTGCCCATTTTGGCACGTAGCTTCCACGCAACTTGTTTGAACATGTTAAGTTGAATGTCGGCACGGGTTGTCGTGCTCCAAATTAGCAGAAATTTATGTTTTCTGTAATTTAAAGTGTTAAAAGTTGAAGATGAGAATTGCTGATATTTTGAGTTGGGTTTTGAATATTATAATTCGTCGCCTGAGAAATTAAGTGTATCATGTGACATTTTATCGGTTTTGAGTTAGAATAGGTTCCTTATGTATTGAGGGTGTCTCTTTCGTTCGGCGTGGTCAGCTTTTCGATATCATAAGTAGTTACCGGGCTTAGAGGCATTGTTTTATCGTATTTGGCAACTTATTATCAAATTTGGAAATGAAGTGTCGTATTTAATAGTTTCTCCATAGGTCTTCAAAAATTTATGTCGTATGTTTCTAGGTAAGTTAATAAAAATGTGAAATCGCCACATACGACAAACCAAATCTAAGCAAATACCACATTCAGTCCTTTCCGAAATGAGGTACAATAATTATACAGTCAAATCCCACATGTGTATCATGTATAAATTTGAAGAAAATCGGTCAGCTACATACAAATTTATTGCCCTCAAACTTTGAATTCAATTTACTCAAAAAATGTCGAAAGCCACATACGATGACACTTAATTTCTCAGGCGATGAATTGACGAACATTGACAAACATTTTTGAAGCGAAGCTTTTGACGCCCGTTCTGTAATTTGCTTGGAGTGAAATCTGAAAAATTTTCAACATACTTTTTCTTAGAATTTTATATGGTTTCTTTATTTCTGCGTTTTTTACAATAAGACAATTTAATATATCAAATATAAAAAAAACATTCTCCGCCTGCCGTGGGGATTCGAACCCGCCAATCTCCGACTGGAGTTCTATACTCTATCCACTGAGCCAAACACTCTCGTTATACAACAGCATTGATTCAGTATTAAGTGCAATTGAAACTATGTTGCAGCACATCCAATAATATCTTAATGTATTTGTGTGGTTTGGGTATCTCCTAAGCCACTTGCTACAAAAGTTGATTAAATGATTTTTATGGTTTGGGTAGCTGCTAAACAACTTGCTACAAGAATCATCAGTATTGCCACTTTTCCACAATTGTGGTAAATCTAGCACTTTTTTGGTTTCTACCACTATTTGAATTTTTTTCAAATCTATCACTTTTTCATATATTTATATAAAAATAACTCCATTATAATTAAAATTTTAGAGATTTTATTACATATAATATTTTATTTATTTTGCATATAAAATTTTAATGCTGTTTAAGAACATCATATGAGAATTATTTGCAATAAAACTAATTCACCTTGAAAAAACTTGCTTTATGGTATACTTCTAATGATTTGTTTTGCTGTAGTATTTCAGTCGAATCTTTCGCTAAGAAGAAAATTATATTTCAACGTTTTTTAAAATTCACCACTCATTTTAGACTCAACCTACCACTATCTAAAATTTGCAAGTGACAACACTGGTCATCATCCTCAATTTGGTAACGCCACCTGTTAACAACTATTAACATAGCTGCAGTTATATATTTCATATTAAATCAACACCAGAATTTAATAGAGTTGTTTGGCTCGGTGGAAAGAGTGTAGGTTTATTAATCAGTGGATCATGGGACCGATCCTCTTGGTGGGCACAGTAATATTTTTTTTTTATATTTTTTTTATTATGAATGCGCTTATGCTGTTGTTGGTACATGCTTTTATTTTAACAATGACTGTAACATGTAATAAAACGACTTGGGTAATTATTTTTGTATGAAGCCTAAGAAATTTGTGCAAATTTCATAAGTTTTTTGTCAACTTGGTCATGCCAACATTGTATAAAATGCCAAAGATACTTGGGCAAAAGCAAAATGGGGTTCTTACAATCTTTTCTCTCATTGCTACTCTTTCTGTCATACGCGGTCATTATTTGCTTTCCTTTTCTTATCATTTGTACTAACGTGTATGTATTTCGCAGCAATTTAGTCGATACACTGACGAAACAAGTAGAACATAAAGCTGCTTAGTGTACCACAGCGGGAACCACGCAAGACTACAAATAAGTTGATATTAAAAAAAAAATTAAATTGATTAAAAACTGAAAAATAAAAAACTGAAAAGGTGTTAAACAAAGCTGAAAAGATGAAAAAAACAAACAAATCCTAAGAGAACAACGCAAGCGCTTGTTGCAAGGCCTTAGGAAATCTTCACTAGTATAAAAGTGTAACTTACCTAAGGTTATGATACCCAAGTTTCTTTTTTAATATTGCCTTAAATCTACAGCAGAAGGCCATAAACCATTTTAGCAGAAGGCTTTCAAAAGAACCCACAAGTTCTAGCATAAATTGCCTAACGGCAAAATAATACAATTGCCTAAATTTCATTTGTTGTATTAAAAAAATAATTAGATAACCCATTCTGGCCGAAGGTCTTAGGCAAACTATACCCGAAAATTGTATAATTTTAAATGTTTCCTCTGTGTGTATGAAACTGTGTAAAAGCTTCGCTTCTCTCGTGTGTCCAACGACGCACCTGTATTTAGTCCTGTGTACACTGCTGATTATATTTTTAGTTACGGCACCTATGTATAAGCAGCGCATACAAATTAAATTTTATAGGGGGCTTACTTTACCTAAATTATAATTCATAAGTTTTTCAAATGCTTATTTCTTGCCATATTGAACATAAGTGCTAATTTTTATTCACTTATTATTTCTGAATGCTTTTACTAGCCCCTTCAATCTCCTCGCGGTACGTGACTCTGCATACGGATGTTATTGTAGCTACTTGCTATGCATCCATGTGCTTTAATGAAATAAACACTGTTTTTTCCCCTCATGTTATAGTTAATTAAAATTAATTTCGTTCAGAGACATCTCAAAGTGTTTCTGAATTTTGATTTTTTCTATGCACGTAATAACATGTTTTTCAATTTTGTTTTTATCACGCACATTTATTGTTTATGTACGTGTGCAACTGCTACTTTTTTTCGAAGTGAAATATTCCATAGCTCGGGTGTAAGTTCAGAAACTGAAATGAAAGTGAACTGAAACTGTTATAAATATCTGTTATATATGTTAGAAAGGTTGTTTAAAATAATGGGACTTACACGCCCACTTTAGCAAATGTGAGTTAATATACAAGTATATAAAAACATTTATAATTTAGAAATTTTACAATTAAGCAATTACCAAAAATTAGCTTTTAAAACGCAATAAATAGAGTTCTATGTTGACTAAATTCTTTGAATCCTTGCAAATGTAAAAGCTTAAAATAATTTTGATACCCAAGATCAAGCAAAAGTCTCAGAGAGATAAATAAGCAATAAACAATATAATTTTCTTATCATACGCACTTAAAAAAAGAAGATGTAAGAAAAGATTTGGTTTTCGTTGGGAAATTCTTCAGACAAAAGTTGCTTGCAATAATGAACAAATGTCTTAATGTGGAAATTATGTCGTATATGAAAATCGAAGAGTTTTGAGTTAATGGTGTAATTATACAGAATTTAGCAAGATTTTTCGAATGGTGTTTTGAGTTTTTTCGTATCTGCTTTAGTCCGAGATATTAAGACTAATTTTGTCTTATGTGCAAGGTCACAAGACCTTTACTCAGTATTTTGTTGTATGTGGGAGTCTTTCGCTCACACGATAACTTTTTCATACAATTTTATGTTTTCAGTACTGTACGGTAAAATATTGGCATATGTACAAAGTCAGTCAACACATACAACATAATTTTACTATTTTTCGGTAGAGTTTTGTCATATGTGCTATGAGAAAATTATCAATCGTTACAGTTTCAGTGCCATTACTGATGTCGCACAGTGCGTCGAACCCATACAAGCAAGGGACGAAAATAAAAGTAGTGATTTTATGATAATGAAATTTTGTATACTTCTTCAGTTTAAGCTAATTAAGATAAACTGAAAATTGTTAAAATCGGTCAGTCCTTTGGGGTACCTCCCTTGACCGAATTTGAAAAAGTATTGCAAATAGACATATAGATGTGTATTGAAAATGGTTGAAATCAGTTCGGTCCTAGGCGTACCTCTATTAGACCTATATTAATTTTTGACATGATTTTGTATGGGAGGTACATAAAAATTGACCGATCTTAACGAAACTCGGCAAAAATACTAAAAAAATATAGTTATAGATGCGCATTAAAAACGGTTGAAATCGGTGAGACTCTAAGGACACTTCCCCTGGGCCTATATTAATTTTTTACATGATTTTGTATAGGAGGTACATACAAAAGTTAACCGATCATAACGAAACTCGGCCAAAATACTAAAGAAAGAGAGTTATTGACTTGTACAAAAAAGTGAATAGAAAAAGATAACAAAATGCTGAAAATTCATTAATTCAAAAAGTATTGCTTAATTGCCTGATAAAGCATTTTTAAAAAGTCAATATTTTAAAAAAAAGTTTCAAAGAGTTAAAAGTATATATTTAATGGCTCTGTATTTACTTTTTGGCGATCTTGGGCGATTTTTTTTTATTGACCATTAAAAATGGTCAAATTTTATATATTTTGCAGAAAAAAACTTCTCTGTGTATCGATATATAACATTTTTTTTCTTATTTTTTTCCAATCAAATGGAAAACATATTTTTATTGTCTTTTACCTTTTCAATAAAAAAAAAAAAAAACGAAATGGCCATCTCATCCCTTGAAAGGACTTTGACCGAGCTTCTTATGATCAATTGTGTTGTGTGTGATGTGAAATGTTAGCACACAAATGATCGAGAACTGGACCTACATGTTTTACGCCGACTCCGAACGGCTTATGTTCTCAAGAAGCTTTTCATTGCAGTTTTTACTATCTGAGGTTTGCCATCGTCTGCAGAGAGGTGACGGCCGAACAGAAAAATTAATTCAATGAAAAAAATGCACTGTGTCAAATGGAGGATTCAAACCTGAGTTCTCTGGCGTAAAAGTCACACACTGTACCTACTACGCAACGGCCGCATAAATACTAATACGGCCGCCTTTTAAATACTAGGTATTTTTTAGTAATACAGCTAAAAATGTATTTTTTGGAATTTTTTTAGTTACTACAAGCTGTGTAGCTGTGTAGCAAGCTGTAGAATGCAAGCTGTGCATATGATCATTTAAGCAAGAAAATTTTTCGAGTTTGAAGTGCTGCAGCACCCAAAAAAATGGTTTAATTGTTAAAAATGTTACTGTTTTCTGTTATTTTTAATTCCCTTTAGTTCCCTTTAAAATGATATGAAACATGATGGGTTTCTTTTCCATGAACTTTTTGATTTTTGTCCAAGGAACGGAGCACTGTGTGTCGGCGAGATGATGATGTCGAGACGGAAAGACTGATGTCGAGTCTCCTGCGCCCGATTTGCCGGATAAAATTATAAATATTAAATAAATTTAAATAAGTTTCTAAAAGTGAAACACTACAAATAAGCTAAATAAAAATTTTCGGAATAAATATACCAATAAATATACAAGCGTGAGAACAAAGATCCGAATTAGGAACCGCAAAACAAATACCGTTTTTTAAAAAACTATAAAAAATATACTAGTTATTTAATATTTTAAAAAAAATCACAACTTTGAAAGAAGGCAATAAAATTTATTTTTCTTTCCCTAGTCCGGGATATAGCGACATTTTTACTAATTAAGAATCCTTTTTTTTTACAGATGTCTAGAAGAGTTGAAATTGTGACAAGAAATTTTTAGCCCCACACCCTGTCCTCTCCTCACTTTACCAGCGTGTTTTTTAGAGTTTACTCCTTTAGAATCGATTTCATATATAGCCCGCGGTATGAATATTATATAGCCAGTGAAATCAAGCGATGAGCAAAAACTCAAGCGTTACGTTTGTTAGTTGTGGTGCTCGGTTCTCAGCTACGCGACTATGTGCAGCAAAATACCAACAAGGAAGAAATACAAAAAAAAAATACGCACGCAGCAATCTTTAGTATAATATAAAATTGAAGTGAAAACTTTTGTTGAGGATTTCAATAAACTCCATGCTGCTCTCTGCTCTTTTCTTTTTATGCTCAGCTAGCACAGCACAACAAAAAAATGTTATTGTTTTGTGTGTTTGTTTATGTACGCATTCGCATCGTAGCCATTGCTCATAGCTTGTATTTGAGTTGCCTTTTATAATAACTGATAATAATATAAACGCTTGGTTAATTATTAATCCAACAAGTTTTATTTCATTGAAATCAGTTATTTAATCAGAGTTATTCATTTTAAATTTTAAGCATAAATACTTCTTTTAAAAACAGCACAAAATCGTTGTTTTTCATGCTCTTTTGCCTGAACCGAGTTTTCGTAAGTAAGAAGATTTTGTAGTGAAGTAAAAATACTTCATTTTGAAAAACTCGACAAACATTCAATCGATTTTAATTAAATTTAACTTTCTGGACTTAGAATTAGCAAGATTTTGTATTGCTTCGATATAACGCGACATTTAATACAAAATATGCTTACAAATATAACTCAAAAAGAAAATATATAAAAAATTTGAGGAAATTTCCGATGTTCACGTATCGTATTTTAGTTACAAAAACCTATTGTTACAGTATTTAATAATGACGTTATTATTAATGAAATCCATCAACTTACCTCATAATGAATTTACATAATATGTATATGTAAGTAATATATTTTACAATTTAAAAAGTATACAATGCTTTCAGTACCATAAGAGACGCCTTATTAAAGCCCATTTGCCTTTTATATGCATCTCAAATTCTAAGGTAATCAATCTAGAGGAGTAAACTCCAGTCGCACATTGCTTTTTTCTAATTTTCATTTTATTTTAATTTTTTAGTGTATCATTGAAACATTAATAAGCATATAATAAAAAAATGGATATTAAAAATATGTTGAGTTTTTTTTTTTTATTTTAAAATACTGCTCTAATATAGCTTAAAAGAACGAAGCAATGGGCGAGTATATATCAAACATTCAAATCAATTATTTCCGACACTTGACAAATCCATATTTAAGGAAAAAGTACTTGCAACAGGATTGGTATCGGTCTTATTTTTCATTATGAAGCTGTATTTTTATTTATTTTAGCAATTTCTCAAATAATTTGGCGCTTGATTCCATCAATTCAAATAATTCCAAGCATGAAACTTGCAAGTTATCCCATAAATTGAATTATGTTTGTCTTTAGAATAGCTGAAAAACAAGTCAGCTCACAAAATATTTTTCCGGTAGTTCGATTAAAAGTAAATATAGGAGATGAAGAGACAGAAAACTACTATTTTAACTAGATATCACACAATCTTCAGACAAATTGTATGCAATTTGTTGAAACTCACGTATTGTGAACAGTACTGTCACTTTACAGTGTTAGAAGTAAAAAAGAGGAGTAGATTTACCACACTTGTGGTAAAGGGATAGCACTGATTGTGGACGTGAATTCACCTCAAAGCTGTGAAGTGCTGTTGTATCACATGCAACCAAGCAAGTTTTTCGCTGGCTTTTTTAATAATAGTGACTTGAATTCGACTTAAGCAGAGCAGATGGACATCCCTTTTTTCCCTAACTTTCTTATATCTTTTATTTTTGGTGAATATGTGGCAGAGAAAACAAAAATTACAATTTGCGTTCAAAAATCAATTGACTCATACGAAAGTATGCGATTGCCAATCTTGCCAGATAAGGTGTTTTATCGCCATTTCTGAATAGAGCAACAAATTTCGGGACTTCAAAGCTTCGTTTTCGGGACGGTTTTTTGGAACGCATTAAATATACGACAAAATTTTATTACAGAAAATCCTTGATATATTCCAGAGTAATAATATGTTAACAATTAATGTGGTATTTTCCCCTAGTTCTTTGCAAATGTAACTATCCCTCAAAATTTGGAAAATATCTACCTTGGCGCTTCCACTACGCATTTTTTTTAGTTTTTTCATATTTTTTTTTTTTAAGTAAGTTTTTTAAGAAAATTTCCCCATAAATTTAATTTTTATTTTTTTTTTTTTGTACTGATACCCCTGAAGTTTCTACTACAAAGGCTCCATACAAAATTCTTACCTGGAAGGTCTTATTTAAATATTTTATTTTTTTCAAAAATAGTCGCTATGCACATTTTTATACTAAAAAATTTTTATGTACTATGTTAATTAATGAAACAAATAAACTTTTTTATGATTTCTCTTTAATAAAAGTATTTTTTATAATATTAATATTATTAATAACAGTAAAAAGATTTAATAATAATATGGACGTTAAAATAATTTCCTAATTTAAAAATTTTGTTAAACTTTACACATAATATGCTTCACTTAATATTTTATATTGTCGAAACTCAAGACAGACACGCAAAAAATCTCGATCCTCATCACACAAAACCTGTTCAGACGTTACTACCAGAAGATCTATCCAGCGAATTGAATTTTGCAACAGAGTACTTGAAAGGAAGTTTGAGGATGACAAATTTATTATAACCATCCTCTGAACAGATGAATCGCTTTTTACTGGATATAGTACTACAAATTACCACAATCTCCATATCTAGGCTCAAGATAATCCTCACGAAAAGAAGCAGACACCATTCCAACATAGTTTTAGAGTAAACGTGTTGGCTGGAGTCATTGGTTTTTTGCTAATTGAGCATTTAATTATTATTAGTATTTAATTATTTTTATTGCTATTATTAATAAAAAAAAAAACAGAAAAAAAAACACAGGTGCGTCGTTGGACACACGAGAGAAGCGAAGCTTTTTCGCAGTTACATAGATTTGATAGCATAATAAGTTTTTTCTTTTTTAATAAATTAACTTTTAAATTCAAAAATTTAAAATAACATAAAATTAATTACATATATACAGAAAACATATCCAATTACATATAAGGGCATATAATGCCAGCGACTCTCCATTTTAACTCTCCACATATGGTTGTGAACTTGGCTGCACTGAAGAAAGTTTTTCCTCCAACAGCGTAGCGAAAAATCTTTCGAAAATTTTTCAGATTTCACTCCAAGCAAATCACAGAACGAGGAGTAAAAAACTTCGCTTCAAAAATAAATATTAAAGAACGCACACGAAACAAAATTTAACAAACGTTTTAGATACCTTGCTGATTTCATGCATGCGTTTGTTAATTCCATATTTATTGATATCATTTTTTTTTTTTTTACCCTTAAAACATAGAGTGTAAATTATTATCTTGAGATTGCATCAATTCTGCTTAATCTCTGGCATGTGTTAACAGAGTTATTTCACTTAAAAACATGAAGAAAAAAACTCTGTTAACCTCTGTTAACACATGCCAGAGATTTAGCAGATTTGATGCAATCTCTAGATAATAATTTATACTCTATGCCAACAACACCACAAACGCATTCACAATACAAGCACATCGATGCTGGAGACACCTTGTGGCAAATAAAAGCAAATTTTTGTAGCATAGCAAATACACAATCCTGTATCTATTTGTAGATGGTGACGATCTTCTGCAGCATAGCTTCTGTTATAACTAACATTAAATTAACAACTATTTCGCACAAGTGTTTGTGGCCTAGTGGGTAGTGTGCTGGGCTATCATTTAAGAGGACACGGGATCGATCCCCACGGGAACCAAAACATATTTTTATTATTTAATATTAAAGTATTAAATTTTCTTGTTGTAATAAGCGCTAGCAACAAAAAAACCATCAAAATTCCAAGAAAAAATCTGTCGAAAATTTTTCAGATTTCACTCTAAGCAAATCACAGAACGAGGAGTAAAAAGCTTCGCTTCAAAAACGGAATGGCCATTTCAGCCCTTGATTGAAAGGGCTTTGAACGAGCTTCTTATGATCAAATGTGTTGTGTGTGTTGTGAAATGATTGAACACAAATGATCGAGAACTGGACCTACATGTTTAACGCCGACTCCGAACGGCTTATCTCTCAAGAAGCTTTTCATGGCAATTTTTACTCTCTGAGGTATGCCATTGTCTGCAGAGAGGTGACGGCCGAACAGAAAAGTTAATTCTATTGAAAAAATTTTCTGTGTCAGATGGAGGATTCGAACCTGGGTTCTCTGGCGTATGAAACACACACTCTACCCAACGCCACTGCCGCCACTATAATATGAATATTATTTATAAATTCTCTCACTAAAGAGAAGTTATAAGAAGTTTGTTTATTTCATAAAAATTTACATAAAGTACAATTAGTGAAAAAAATATACATTATGACTATTTAAAAAAAAAAAAATTAAATAAGATGTCCCAGGTAAAAAGTTTGTGTCAAGACTTCGTCGAAGATACTTCAGGGGCATCAATAAAAAATAAAATAAATAAAAAAATAGGTCTAAATTTTAAGAAAAAGAATACCAGTATAGAAAAAAAAAAAAGAAATTAAAATTAACAAAATTTATTTTTGTAGAGAAATATATCCACACTCTACATTCAGTTTCTAAATGTTATGTTACCAACACAAAGCATGATTAATATCTTATCCAAAAACTATATCCAGATTTTCGTTTGTCAAACATTTTAGAGTCTGTGGTACTATCTCTGGTAGCACCTAATTTACCGAAAATATTTTTTAAACTCCCCATATCTCAAGGGATTTTGAATTATCCCCTTGACCCATACAATTTGGTGCACGAAATACGTCTACACCAGCGAAGGGCACAATTTTAATTATCAAACACGCGTGTTTGGAAACAAAATGCTGCTTGCGCGGCGTCGACACAAGTACTCTATAAGCTCCTTCGTGTGGCTTTCGATCGTGTGCGTTCGGCTGTTGCTTTGTTTTCATTTTCGCTTAGCAAATCAATTCAGTTGATATTCAGCACTTGCCAAGGTAAGACCGCGCTGCGCAATTCAGTTGATATTCAGCACTTGCCAAGGTAAGACCGCGCTGCGCAATTTTTAAAAATACAGAGAGAAAAATGTCCCCTGAAGAGTGGGAAAATGATTTCTTTTTTATAGAAAACGATGATGGTGATTTGCAATGCATGATTTGTAATCGCATTATGAGTCGCAATAATATGTTTTGTTTAAGAAGACATTTTTTCTCTAGCCATGAAAATTTTACTTTGTTAACGGGGGGTGAACGAACAACAAAAATTTTAGAGATAAAAGCAAAATTTTTTTTAATATATATGGTTGATAAAGGTGGGCTATCCGCCAACTCTATGGTAGATGAGGCTCACAGTGATCATCAGGAAGAGCATCCATTGAATGAAAATAACAATTTGTCTCTAAAAAAACCATCATATACCGTAGCCTTGGCTTTGGCAAAGCATTGCCGCCCATTTGATGATGGCATTTTTTTCAAAATTTAACATCAGACGTTTTAAAATGTTTTGGTAAAAAATGCTTTGAAACTTTGAGACTTTGCGAAAATATTTCCTTATCCCGACGTACAGTCACACGGAGAACAGAAGAGATAAGTAAATTCATCCATTCTGAAGCTAAAAACAGACTGCAAAATTGCAAATACTTTTCAATTTCGTTGGACGAGAGTACAGATATTAATAATATTTGCCAAGTTATCATTTGCACGAAAACAGTGGATGCAAATTTAACTTGTTTTGAAGAAATTTTGGATGTAGTTTCTCTTCATGGTCATGTGACGGGTGAAGTTTTGTATGACGCAATAAAATCGAATGTTTTTTCATTTGTAGACAAATGTAAGCTAAGTTCAATATGTACGGATGGAGCAAAAGTGATGAGAGGAAAAAACAAGGGTCTTTTGGGGTTTTTTAATATAAACGGAATTAATTGTCCAGCATTTCACTGTGTAATACATCAGCAAGCTCTTTTCTCAAAAGAATTAAGTATGACTAGCGTAATGAACATAGCTGTAAAAATAATAAATAAAATAAGAGGAGGACACAATTCACTGACTCACAGAAAGTTTAAGAATTTTTTAGATAACTTTAATGCAGAGTATGGTGATCTTTTGCTGTACACAGAAGTTCGATGGCTTAGTCGAGGTAGAAGTTTAGAACGACGTTTTAATTTAAGGAAGGAAATTGTAATTTTTTTAAAAACAGCACCAAAACTGGACACCGAAGAGCTTATTTTTTCACTGGAGGACCACAATTTTTTATTAGACTTAGCATTTTTATGCGATGTCACCGAAATATTAAATGAACTCAACCTAACTCTTCAAGGTAAGAATATGAGCATTTTTAAATTAGCAACAACAATACGCCATTTTGACAGAAAAATGAATTTATTAATCCAGCAACTCCAAAACAATACCTTAGTCAGCCTAAAGAAAACTTCGACCATCTTTTTTGAATTCAATATCAATAGCTTTGTTAAAATTCAAAAGTATGCTGAAATCGTTCAAAATTTAAAAAAAAATTATGAAAGTCGGTTTCAAGATTTGAAATCTACTGAAAAGTTGATTGAATTGCACGACTGTCCACTTTTTTGTGAAATAAAAGAGCAGGATATCGTACTGCACGAAGAGCTCAAACAATTACGAGATGATCTTGACTGTCCTCTGGAAACTGGAGTAAACTTTTGGACGCAAATTAATGACAGTAAGTATCCAAACCTTAAAAATGTAATTTATAAGTTGTACTCAATGTTTGGTACCACATACAACTGCGAGGTAGCATTTTCCCAACTAAAAATTATTTTGAACAAGCTACGCAATAGGATGTCCGACCAACACACAGCCGATTTATTGCGAATTAAGGAGTACAGAGGAGACATCGATTTGGACAAGTTAGCTGAACAATAATTTTCTTCTTAAAGTGGTATGTAATATGTTAATATGCATTTTTAATTTTCTATAAATTTTGTTAGTTTATTTTGTTTATACATATGTATATTTTTTATTTCCTATATATTTTTTGTATTATTTGTATAAGTGAATATGTTTATAAAAAAGTTTAAATAAAATTATATACTAAAGAAGCAACCAAAATCTTTTCTTTTCGACAGTTGAATAGTTTTTTCAGTGTAAAACTGGCGACCGTCAAGTTGATCTTCGTTTTTCTCTGCTTCACACACAAGCAAAGTATGTGATAGTATGTGTGTGCCCATCACTGGTCTACACTTACAATACCATCAAAATTGTTTTTTTTTTTTAATTTACTTCTTTAGACTCGATTTCATATATTGCCCGCGTTATGAAAATGTTATGGCGAGTGAAATTGAGCGTTATCTAAAAAATCAAGCATTACGCTGTCAGCGTTGCACAGCAAAATACCAACAACGAAGAAATACCAACAAAATATATACTCACACCAGAGAGAGTTTCCATAAACTCGATGTTGCTCTCTACTCTTCTCTTTTTATGTTCAGCTACCCTGTAGGAAATCAACTAATTTAAAAGTAGTTGAAAAAGTAGTTTTTTGTCAACCACAACTAGTTGAAATTCTGACTTTTTCCATTGAACGAACTAACATATTTTGTATGGTGATGTCCGCTAAATAAGTCAATTGACTTTCGTCTGCATATATTTCCAACTACTTGTTAAATTAGTTAAATTTAAATTATTTTTTAATTTCTTTAAAATAACCAATTGAAAACTATTTAAAATTCCACTGACTGAAGATGAATTCAAAAGCGTAAACATTTCAAATTTCTATACATCAAAGCGATCATTTATTTGACTGTTTTGAAAAATACATAAATCATGCCAGAAAAATCATGCCTGGTCGACACAAATAAATTTTGAAATATAAAATCTGAAAGCAAAATGTAAACAAAGTTAAAAGTGATCAGAGTTTTTTAATGGAAAATTGTGAAATGTCGTTTTTTGTAGTGTTTTAATTGATTTTAAAATAATTCAAAAGTGATTCATGCCAAACTTCATTGTCAGTTAATTCAAAAAAGGACTAGTAATTACATTCAAGGAGCGCAACATAAGTACGCTGCGATGGTAGATATAATTTCATTATTCCTTTCTTCATTGGACTATTCTGCTTCCAACAGGTGATATTTCCAGAAGCTGGAGAAACTCTGCGCTTATATGTGAGCATGCGTACCACGGAAGCAGTTTTCAAAAACGGGCACGCCACCGCCTGGGTACATGAGCGAAGATGCCGATCCAATTGATCGGAATTGTGTGGATACTGCGCCTGTTATTTAACACGAGCTAGCTTTTTAATGCTTCATTTCAAAATATGAGCTAAACAAGAGTGTCAGCGGGTTTTTCCACGCTTTGCAACCATCAATCGTGGTCGATGGACACACCGATATTTTGCTTTGTGCTTCTTTTAAGTGTCAATCGCAATGAAGTGACGAAACAGACTCGACGCTATGTAGGGAAAGGCGTGCGTCTTTACTATTGAAGTGATGAGGTGTTTGCTGAATGGTTAAACAATCAATTTCAGTACAGAGTCCAAATTGTGCTATGTTTGCTAAGCACTACCAGTTTCTAATTTGAATATCTTAAATAATAAAGAATTCTTAATCGTTTCACAGGGTTTTGAGGCAGTTTATCAGTTTTAAAGTGTGTCTACCACGCCTGTCTTGCAGCTCAATGTCGTAAATAAAAAAATATGTCTTTTTGAAACAAAATTTTAGTGAAGCCTAAAGTTAATAATATTTAATGAAATAACATTGAAGTGGACGCCGCCTTAATATAATTCCAAGTACTTCATATACTAGTTTATTTTGAATTAGTTTTTTAACTAGTTGTTTTTAAAAACTAGTTAGTTTGTTCCTATAGGGTAGCCACAGCACAACAAAAAAATTGTGTGTGTTTGAATATGTGTGCATTTGCAACGTAACTGTTGCTCATACTAGTTTAGATTGAAGTGCGCTTTTATTATAATTGATAAATATATAAAAGCTTGGTTAATTATTAATCCAACAAGTTTTATTTCATTGAAATTAGTTAAAAATTCGTTGAGTTATTTAAATTTTAAGCATTAAACTTTTGAAAACAGCAAAAAATCGTTGTTTTTCATACTGCTTTGCCTAAACTGAGTTTTTCGCAAAAAAGATCAAGCAAAACATAGTTATTTTAGTGATTTTGTAGTGAAGTAGAAATACTTCAAATTCAATAACACAGTCCAACATTTTTGAACACATAATTTTAGGACTCAATTCTGACAATTCACGTGAAAGTAGGCCCAGAATGAAGAACTTGTGCATCATTCGTTTTGTCTTCTTGCCTGCCAAAATATTTTTAATATCGATTTGAAGTTAGTAACTATCGTATAGGGGAATTTTTCACGTTTTTGGCTCTTTTGTTTAACATAACTCAAGAACCACTAGTCGGATTTAGCTGAAACAAATTTAGAAAAATTAAGAATTATAATTCCTCTAATCTGTTCTTATACCGTTTTCCTATGTGTGCAACACTTTCGAAGTTAAAAATGAATGTATGAAGGTAAAAAAGTATTTTTTGCCTAAAAATTTAATTTGTTTTTTTTTTAAAAATTCATAAAAAATCCACAATGGAAAAAAGTGTCAAATCTAATTACTTTCACATAAACTATGAGCAAAATAAGGCATAGGTCATGAAAATCGATGCACGCGTTTCGATTTTATTCACAATTAAGTAAATGTATAAATAAAGCCACGTAATCTGTGAGTAAAGTGAGACATTTTTTGAGAAAATCGATGAATAAATTTATTTCAATTCCAATAATGTTATGAATGAATATACACAAAACTTAAAATAAAAATTCCGATTTGTATTGCAGCTATTCTTACACAGGAAATATAGAATTTATGGAATTGTCAATATCCATTTTCGTTGAAGTTGACGCTTGTGGTTCTGATGATCTCTTTTCTTCGTAGGTTGTTGATATTCGTGGTCTGAGCTTGCGTCGTCATCCGAGCAATCCATAATATTCAAGGGCTCGTTTTTTCCCATGGGTCCACCAATTTCAGTGTCATCTTCTTCTTCGGTGCTTTCATCTTCATACTGCATAATTTTCGAACTCCACCAACAAACCTCCGCCAGCATCGCATCTAATTTTTTGCCTTTGAATCACTCTTCCATTGGCATGGTCACCTGGTGGAACCTCTCTCCTTGTTCGTCTGATTCCTGAGGTAATTGTGCCATAAAGGTATCAAGGTGGAAATGTAATTTTAATGTCATGGATGCATTGATTTTTTCAAAATAATACAGCAACTTGTCCACTCGTTTTTGTTTGTCATCTCGCTGTACTCGGTTCTTTCCTAAAACGCCTTCGATGACATCTTTCAGTGCGTTCCATGCATGTAGGTGGTTACTATGGTTCGAAAGCACATTTGTGAAAGATTAGCTTTTCATTAATTTCCTTATATTTGGTCCATTGAAAATACCTGGTTTAAATAAAAAGAAAAAAAACAAAAAAAAATATTGGTAATGCGAATATATCGAAATGAAAAAATTTATATATGACAATATTTAAATACAGACAAAGATACTTACCTTTTTTAATTTTAACGTCACTGAGTTTTGGAAAGATGGATTTTAAACAGTCATAGGCGTCCACAATATCCTTGACTACAACTGCAACGAATTTGCCAGCTATTTCTAATTTTTTGTGGAGCGGTGGCAACAAAATATCATCATAGGTTCATTGCGTAATTGTAATTGTTTGTTGGGCTCGGGAGTTCTTGCTTCCCAATCTTTACGTTGATATTGATTCCCTGTGTATCGTGAATTCCAATTACAAAGGAAGCAGAAGTATTTTGAATAGCCGCCCTTTTCTATAATGCCTTGTAATTTGTTGACCACCTTCAGATCGCAACAAATCTTCCATTTGTGTTCATCGTATTTTATTTCCTTCAAAATGTTGGCCAATGATTTATACGTTTCCCCCTTCTTTGTGCTGAATCCCAATGGAATGGACGGTTTTTTGTTTGTTTTGTGTAACAGCACAGCCTTCAAACTGGAAACGGAACCATCGATGAATAAACGCCAGTCGCCAGCGATATAATCCATTCCCAATTTTTTCACTAAACCTGGGATATCATGGCAGTACGTGAACGTATTTGCTTCGTCAACGGAATAGAATTTCTGAAAATCAGCTTGGCGTTGTCTGTATGATGTTGCGCTGACATTATGCTGTGTGAGTTTTCTGCTCTTCAAAAATCATGTCAACCATTCGTGATAGTCCCAGCTTGATAGTCCCAGTTGTGATAGTCCCAGCTTGACCACAACGTAATCCATTTCGATTTCTGTTTTCGGTTGTGGTGCATTATTTTCAATATTGGGTGTCCAATCTGCATCATTCACATTGGTCGGATTGGTGAAAACGGTTTCGGTTTGCAGGGACACAGTATCCATACTCGGAGGTTTAGGTGCATCAATATCAGCAGGGCGGTTAACTTGAAGTGTGGCAGTAAATGCAGCAGTGTATACTTTTGTTTTCAATTGTTGTCTGTTTAATCCAGGACGAAAATTTATGCATGCGTAGCACCTGGATTCATCATGTCCAGTTGTGTCTTCCACCCAAATTACTGGCTTCATAAAAGACAACGTTGCACCTCTTCCATGTATCCAATTTACAAGGGTATTATAACACATTTTGCACACAGTGTTCGGACGATATGACCAAAAACGTAACAAAAATTATCCAATTTTGGGCACTTGTCATTTTCCATGTATATTTATGTTTTGTTGTTATTCAGTTTTAAAAAACTGGAGAAAAATCACTTTTACTGTTCGCCTTCGTCGGCACTGGCTGAATGACAAAAAAATCGATCAATGCACATATATAAATACTACGTATTTTTCAATATTTGACTGACAGGTACTTATAAATGGGCGCATATTTTAAGGGTGCCTGGCTATATACCTGATTTACCACTTGTACGTTTCAAATTGTGCAAAACTTTCCAAATAATGACCACCCTTATATGTGGGTGCAATTTCTGTAAAAAAATCATACAGGTAGTTATCATACATTTATTAGCGTTTATTGCTTCGCAATCATATAAATCAAATAACCTTTTGTTTATTCCTTTTTTTCAATTCTCAGAATCATAAAAAAGGTGTCAATGTTTTCTCCAAATAATGTTGTACATATCTCGAGCAAATTTTTGAAATTCATACATTTACTTGATTGTGAATAAATGAGAAACGCGTGCATCGATTTTCATGATCTATGCCTTATTTTGCTCATAGGTTATGTGACTTTACGTGAAAATAATTAGATTTGACACTTTTTCATTTTGGATTTTTTATGAATTTAAAAAAAAAAAAATTTAATTTTTAGGCAAAAAATACTTTTTTCCCTTCATACATTCATTTTTAACTTCGAAAGTCTTGCACACATAGGAAAACGGTATAAGAACAGATTAGAGGAATTATAATTCTTAATTTTTCTAAATTTGTTTCAGCTAAATCCGACTAGTGGTTCTCGAGTTATGTCAAACAAAAGAGCCTAAAACGCGAAAAATTCCCCTATACTATAGTTACTAACTTCAAATCGATTTTAAAAATATTTTGGCAGGCAAGAAGACAAAACGAATGATGCACAAGTTCTTCATTTTGGGCCTACTTTTACGTGCAATTGTCAGAATTGAGTCCTAAAATTATGTGTTGTACTGTGTAAGTCGACGAATTTTCAACCGATTTCAATCAAATAAAACTTGCTGGATTTAGAATTAGCTAGAATTTTTATTGCTATGACATAACGGGACATTTAATACAGACTATATCCACAAATTGATCAAATTTTTAACTGTTTCATCATACAGATGAAGGATTGCGCTTAATAGAATTTTGGAAAGATGAAGTTAATTTAGATTTAGTTTCTAGAAGAGCAATGGGAACGACTAGATATGGTACAACCATTGATGCTATGTTTTCACGATTACCAGAAACCTATTATTACAGTATTTAATAATGACGTTACTATTAATGAAATTCATCAATTTACCTCATAGTGAATTTATGTAATATATATATTTTAAAATTTAAAAAGTATACAATCTTTTTACTAATATAAGAGATGCCTTTATTCACCTCTTTACCTTAAATATACATCTCAAATTCCAAGGTAATCGATCTAGAGAAGTACACTCCAGTCGCGCGTCGGAGCTGACACGCACACTTCTTTTTTTTTTCATTTTAATTAATACGACTTTGGCTTGTTAAGGAGATGATGATTTAAAAAGCATTTAAAAGCAGATTATATGTCATAATCATTTTAAAGCAAACTTTTTTCATCGTACTCATGTAAAATTTTTAATAGCAATAAAACTTATATAATATTAATTATACAAACTATATCGAAGCTCAACTAGTTGCTGTACATTCACAACATTTATTTATAACACCAGCATTACAATAATAAAAAAGAAATTTATGGTGCAACAGCGGTGAGCAATAATAAACTGTTACAGCTTGAAAACATGCATGACTAACACAAACAAAGACACAAGCACATGAATCACATGCAGCGCACAATCTCAAATAATGTCAGAGAAGTAATCAGTGAACCATTAATAATAATCGCCTGCAGTCTGTCGTTCAGAGCCAACACTTTTGTGGCGTAGGTGGCGTAGGGATAAAGTATCCGTCCCATTGACCGTTCATACATTTTGAAAGTACTCTATCTTAAGAATAAAAAAAAAAATTTACGCTATATTCCAATATTCAAGACATGCTTTGGCATAAATGCAAGATTATAACCCAAAATATTGATTCCAAAACATTAAAAAATTAAATTAAATGTGAATTTACTCTAATTCTCATGATTTGCCCCATCATTGTCCTTGCGTCTAAATTTTCAAAAACCTAATCGATTATTTAATCGATAAAACTTTATTCTAAAATTTGTTCCTATCCTTTTTGTACTGATCTATTAGTTGATATCTTTAGCCTTACGACAAAACAACTAAATTTGGCCAAGAGTATTTGATAATAAGCAGTTTGAAATCCAATTATTGTTATAAATTTTCAGAAATGCTTGCATTAACAGTGTTAAAGTTAGCAGTGATGACATTAACATTGATTTCGTTAATATTACTGACGGGAACTCATAACTTTACCCCCTGCCGAAAAGTGATCAACGCTCCTAAAGAAGTGTTCACATTAAAATTGTGACGACAAGGTTTCATATACTCACAATATATCCCTATTGAGAATTTCTATAAGGTTTGTTTGTGGTTTTTTCTTTTCATCAATTTCGTTATACGGTATAATTATATATTTTTATATTATTTAACATCACTATTTTTGAAAACATTTCATGGAAACATATAGAAATTTGATAACAAACGAAAGGTATTTAATAGCCATGCATGATGGGTTCCAATTTATAGTGATAACTTTATTGTAATTCTGTTGTTGTAATTTTTAACAATTGTTATGCAATCAAATCGTTCACTTAGGATAATTTAAAAAGTTACATTATTTTTGCTTGTTTAAGTTTTTAACTTTTTATATTAAAATTTTTCAGTTAAAAATTCACTTCATTTCTTAAAAAAAATAAAAAAAATATATATGCGAGTGACCACCACGAACGGTAGATGTGAAACTTTTACCCAAAAATTGAATTTCTGAGAAGATTGCTAATTTATTTTAATAACATTCCCTCCTTAAGAGCAATCAAATGGTTAAAAAGCAGTCTGACTCATACCAGTATTAGTTCAAGAACTGTCTTTTTTTCATAAAGCCAGCTAGTATTTTCAACATAGCGACATCATGGGAAATATCAATTGTAACTTTTGTTTATAGACAGTTACTGAAATGTTCAATATTCACGTAAAGAATTATATCGCAGTTTTATTTACTTTCGTGGCACAGCTGGTTATCAAGAGGATTTATTATTTTAATTTGATGATTTAAGTAGTACCCAGGCTCGATCCTCATAGAGCAGACTACAGATCTTGCTGTTTTTTTTTTTATTAATTATATTTTTATTTATAAATATTAAACAGAAAAAAATTTATCGAAAAACCTGTGTTGGGAATAATGCACTTTTCCCTATTCGTACTCGCATCAAACCGTCTTCAATTCGACTGCAAGTTGAACGTGCTAACGTCGCACCAATGCCTACCTTGCAACAAAGCGAACAAAATACGAACAAACCTGAAAGCAAGCATAGTAAACATCTTCCAATTTATTCCATAGGATTAATGCCAAAAAGAATTTATTGTTTATCCAAAATAATCATCAATCGATTGTATAATTTATGCTTTATTTATATAATTTATTTTAAATTTAAAAAAAAAAAAAAACAAAAACTGCCTGAATGATTGTAAATATTTTTAATTTAGGACCACTAAACCTTTGCTTCGTGTTCAGAGGCCCTGACCTTATGCTACCGCGAATACTTGTTTGGGTTTATTTTACTGTTCCTACACAGCTAGAAATGCTGATGCGTTTTTCGTTGCACGACTTTATTTCGATATAAATGTAAGTTAAAAACTACATGTGAATTATATGAAAGATACGATCTTTAAATGGAAATTCACAGATGTAAAGCATCCGATACACTTATCAACTTACCGACCAATTTCGACAGAACTATCAGAAATCTACTTGTGTGTGGCGCAGTCAGTTGACGTATTTGGCAGTTGTCGAGTTAGTTGAAGAAAATTTTAAATATTTTGATTTCTTGTACGCAACTCATCAAGTTGACAACTCGATCAAATAATGTGTGGAGAAGTCGTCGACTCAAATATCAGCCACAGCCTAAGAAAAATAAAAATTGAATGCCAACTCATTATAATCGGTTGTATTGTGTGTGGCCGAGTACAAACACAGTTTCCAAATTAGTTGTTCGGTAAGTTGATAAGTGCATGGGGGCTTTAATAATAAAACAAATTTTAGATTTCCAAATCAATCAATGCGTGGCCTACTTCGAAAATTGCTTTCTGAATTTATCAAAACTCAATTTGAGAAATGCCTAAAAGTATGCTAATGTTCTGAAAAAAAGCTACGTTCAGATTCAAATTTTTATACCGTAATGTACGTTCAGAGAATTGAACAAAAGACTCAATTCAATCATAAGAGAAAGAAAAGAACTACTGATTGTTGATTTAACATAAATATGAGCTACTCAACTAAATAAGTATCCGTGGCCCAGTGTGTAGAACAGGTGACTATGGATCCAAGCGTAGCGTGTTCAATCCTCGGTGAAAGCAAACATATGAAACATTTTAAAATAGCCATTTTTTCGTTTTTATACAAGCTTGCTGCACAACATTGCTGTATTGTTGTTTTCATAAGAACCATTTCTTTACATTGGTAGTACCCACCATCTAGCTCGCCGTATTGTTGTATACGGCTATTGTTGTATATAAAAGTTTCACTTCAAAAACATTTTTATTATTGATTTGTTCCACAATATGGGTGCCAATAATCTTATTTTTCTCGACGTTTTCAGATGTGAAGTTATTTGACTGAAAAAGGTTATATTTAATAGGTCTTCCGTACAAACTTAGGGCTTTTAACTTATTTGTTTGAGAGAGTAAGAAAAACCCATCAGAATTTCAAAGGTTTAACTTTTGATGAAAATATTTCCGTTGGTTTTTAATATATTTCACCTAATTTGTTTTTTAAAGTTTTATAAACACAGCACATTTCTAAACTGAGAAATTATATTTTAAACGTTTTTTTAAAAACGGTTCAAAAGATCGAATATTTTTTCAAAAATTGCCACAAAAGTAGTTTTTGTTGTAAAAATAATCTAAATTCAAAATTACATTTTCTGACTTTCATTCATACGACACTACATTTATTAGTAAAAGTTGCTGCAGTTAAATACAGAAATAAATTAGCTGTTTCTGTTAAAGGAAAGTAATAGTATTACCTTTGAATTTTTTTTATTGAATTTTTTGGCGTAGAATTATGTCTTACAGCGCGGTTTGTATGGGAATATTTTCACAAACTTTTTCAAGGTCATGCTAACGTTTTTTGGCTGACACTTTAGGAATACATAAATAGACAAAACTTATGCCAAAATATCAGCATAAAACGAATATCTAATTTTGGATTTTGTCTTTTCTTTAATGAAGCCACAAGATAGCAAAAAAAAGAAGAAACATTCATATTTTTGTATGAGAAAAATGCATTGACGATTCAGTTGCTGCTGACGTTCTTATGCTTGTTGCTTTAGTTCGTGTCGAAATCGCGAACGCAGCATCATGTTATTTGTTGAATAGAATCGTTTTATGAATTTCTCAGAGCTTTACAAACAATGCATACGTATACGTAAAAACTTTCAGTTAGGATAGCAATCAGTTAGGGTAGCGTCGCTTTATCCGCCTGATTCCTGAGAAAATAAGACGTTGAAATGCAAAGAAGCGATGTTCATTATATTAGTTCATATTTGGTATTTAAAAAACGCAACGCTACTACATATAAACCATTATATAAATCAAGTATAGTTTAACGAATATTGTTCAGTTTAACAGTGCTGTTCTAATAAATACGTAATTGCGAATTTTTTTTAGAAAATTAAAGACAATCCTTTCATGGAAAGAAATAACTTTATTCTGTAATGTTTTGCCCATTTTGAGCAATGACCTTTTGCTATCTTTCAGGCAGCATCATAATTCCACGTTCATAAAACTTCTGGTTTTTATCAGCAAAAAACTGAACCAGGCACGATTTGACATTATCATTATTATTGAAATTTTCACCATTCAAGGAGTTTTGCAAAGATCGAAATATAAAGTAATCAGATGGTGCAAGTGCAGGACTATATGGTGGATGTGGCCAAACATCCCAACCAAGCTCCAATAATTTTTGCCGAGTGGCCAAAGATGTGTATGGCCTAGCATTGTCATGGTGGAATACAACACCTTTTCGATATGTTAATCCGGGCCGCTTTTCTTCAACTGCATTGTTCAATTTTGTTAGTTGTTCAATGTAGACATCTGAATTGATCGTTTGGTTCGGTGGTAAAAGTTCAAAGTAGACAATTCCTTTTGTAATCCCACCAAACTGATAACATAACTTTCTTTTGATGAATATCAGCTTTTGATCTTCTTTGAGATGGTTCACCTGGCTTGCTCCACGATCTTTTCTGATTGACATTGTTGTAAGCAACCCATTTTTCATCACCAGTAATCAATCGTTTTAAAAATGGATAATTTAAATTTAGTTTCTTTAACAAATCGCAAATGTTAATGCGCTGTGAAAGAAAATCAGTTCATGAGGAACCCATATATCGAGTTTTCGTACATAGCAAAGTTGTTTTAAGCGATTTTCAATGCATGTATGTGATACATGAAGCTTCTCTGCAACCTCACGTGTTGTACTGTGACGATACGAATCGTTTATTGCTTTGATTTGGTCGTCATCAACTTCAACTCGACGACCAGAGCGTTTTTCATATTTGAGTGGAAAATCACCAGAACGAAATTTGGACACATAACTTTTTGTGAGCTTGCGATGCGTTTTTTCCTTTCCGGAAATAAGTTGAAGTACCAACTATCAAGTAACAAAATGTGTTTGACATTTCGATTACGTCAGCAAACCTAAAAATTCAACAAAAGCCATCTATGAGTGTAATCCGAAATTACTTAAATGCCAACCAAATATTTCTTTCAAGAAAAATAAATGAACAAGTTCAAAAAATTCAATCAACAAATATGTATATCAAACAAAAATTCTACGTCCACACTTACGATACTATCGAAACTGTGCCTTTTTCTATTTCATGTTGTTTCTTTATTTTTTATATTTCCACTTTCTCTTCCCAATCAAAATATATTACTATAAATCAATATTCTTACACTAAGGGAATTAACAAAAACTACAATAATCCGCGCCCGTACATAAATTGTATTTAAATATTCACGTTGATAAACCATATATTTTTCTTACAAAACACTTTTTTTTTGTGTGTATTAAAGTTTGCGTAATCAAAATTTTTTTTGATTTTATTTATTTATTTATTTAGTATTATAGTCTATGTTAAAAATAACTTACAGACTAAAAGATATATAAAAAATTAATTCAAAAATAACAATATTTAACAGATTGAATTTAAAAGATATCTCATTTGATCCATTGAAATGGGAAAATCTAGATTTACATTGCAATTGATAGAATTAAACATTTGCAAAGCTCTATTAATAGGTGCATTAACTGCATAATTAGAACGAAAAATATCAAGATAAAACGGATCGAAATTTCTAAGAATCCGAACAGGAGCATTAAAGTTAATCATTTCCAATAACGCAGGGCAATCCACCAAACCATTAATTAAATCAAAAACAAAAAGCAAAGACAAGAAGCATCTTCTACTCTCCAAAGATTTTAATCCAATTAAAAGACATCGGGTGTTGTATGAAGGAGGTACACCATTAGTATTAAAAGTACGCAAAGCAAACCTCGTAAAAGATTTTTGAATCGTTTCTAGCCGCAGCTTGTGGCAATCATATAAAGGGTTCCAGATAATAGCTACATATTCTAATCTAGACCGAACAAGAGAATTAAACAATACTTTCAACGTATATGGATCCGAAAAGCATGCACTATTTCGTTTATTAAAGGCTAGCATAGAAGAGGCTTTAGGAATAATGTAATCCAGATGATACACAAAAGTAAATTAATGATCACACACCTAAGTCTTTAAATTGATGAACTCAAACTAGAGAAGAATTGGCAATATGACAAGCAGACTGACGGAAATTATCTGATTTAGAGAAAGTCATAGAAACGCATTTAGCAAGATTTAAAGCAAGACCATTACTGCAACACCAATTATTTTGTTATTTTGTAGGAGCACAGTATCATCTATATTATTAATTTTTCAAAATATCTTAAGATCATCCGCGTAAAGTAAATATTAACAATGAACAAACATCAAGGTAACGTCATTTATAAACAACAGAAATAGGAGAGGTCCTAAAATACTCCCTTGTGGCACACCAGAAGTTGCCACATATGAATAAGAAAAAACATTATCGAAGGCAACTACACAATGCCTGTTTGATAAATATGACTTAAGCCAGCTTAAAAAACTTGAGTGGAAACCCAGCCGATTTGCAGTATTCAGAAAACGTTGTAGATCGGCCAGGTACAAAGCCATGCTGGTGAGGAGAGATAACATTTTTTACGCAAAGAACAATTTGTCCTTAATTATTGACTCAAATAACTTAGAAATAGTTGTAAGCTTTGAAATTGGCCTATAATTAGCTATATTATTTTTACAGTCCACTTTATGGATTGGAGTTATGAAGGACATCTTCCAACTATCAATAACAGAACCACAATTCAAAGAACTATTGAAAAAAAACATTAAAGGATAAGCTAAACTAAAAGAGCAACTTTCAAAAAAATGGAACAGAGGCCATCTGCATCCATTCTAGTTGAAGGCTTTAATCTTGAAATACCATTTAAAACATCATCAATCGATAAAGTTAAAGAACCAAATTCATTTTCAGGAAGTGAATTATCACCACAATTATAGTTATAATTACTAGTTTTTTCAAAATTTGACTGAAAAAATTAAGCAAACAGATTTGCGATTCCGGACGCATTGGTTGAAATTTTATTATTTAAAAACATAGATGATGGAATATTTGAGGAACCCTTTTTAGATTTAATAAAATGCCAAAAAGCTTTAGGATTTGACTTAATATTTGATTCGAATTTAGAGATATATTGTCTATATAAGAACTTATCCAAGAAGTTAAACTCCCTCAAATAATATCTGTATTTAATAAAAAATTAATTTAGGTTAGTCGACAGAAACTTTTTATTAAACTAATAACGAAGGTTTTTCAATTTTTTCAAACCACTCGTGTACCAAGGCACCTTACTAACACGATCCTCAAACTTAGGAATATTTTGCGTGCAAATAGAGGAGATACGATTTTTAAAAACACTAAAACATGATGCCGTATTTAAATGTTTAAACTCGTCATCCCAATCAATACAACCAAAAATGTAATTCAAAAAATCAAAGTTACAAGCCTTATAATTGAAATTTGCAACAGTAGCATTATTGTTCAATAAACTTAAATATTTATAAAAAGAAAGTCTAATATCTAGAGGGATATGGTGGACACTGCAGAAATTGGAAATGGAGATTCAGAAACACTATAATTTATACTATTAGTAATAAAAACTAAGTCCAATAATCTATTTAAAATATTAAAACAATTATTTATCTGAATAAGACCAATGCCAAAAAAAATTATCGATAAGATATAAATCAATAACACTCATAACGTTTGATGGCCAAAACTAACAGCTGTTCACCATCAGTCCGAAAATTAGCAAGCAATGTTGAAATATTATCCACATGCTCTTTATAAAGTTCCAGAGCGCTTTTAGGTGGAATGCATGACACACAAACGTAAAGAGATTCAGTCAAGCCTTTAATTGTAACACAGATTTGATCCAGCACCGTATCACAATTTGATAGAACAACAACGGAAGAAATCAAATTCCTTCTGACAGCTATGAGAACTCCACCACCACAAAGAAAACCAGTAGCAAGTGCATCACGATCTTTGCAATAAACATTATATAGGTGAGGATCAAAAAATTCCTCATTATTAATATTTTAATTTATCCACGTCTCCACAAGCACAAAAATGTCGTTTTCACACTGGCAAGTAGCAGCATAGATCGAAGCAGATTTGGTTCTCAGCCCAGATACATTTTGGTAGTAAATTTTTAAAGCAGGAACATCAAGAACAGGACCAGACTTGGTTATTGTAGCCTCAGTTAGCTTACAGGTCTTCGAAAAAACTGAAAATTTTTTATTTTGACCTCTTCTGGCCAAAGTTCTGGATTAACAACATCATTGTAGTAGGTTTTTGAAATACCAATTTTGAAGTTAACGAAAAGTAATGATTGAGGTTGTATATCTTTTTTTACCAATTTTGTGCAGGAAAGACTATGCCTGGGAACTAGAGTTGAGCGATCCGGTGATTTTTTAAGAACTCAGTTCTTAGTGAACGTGATTTCTCAATCACTGTTCTTTTAAGTGGTGACCGTGATCACGCTTTTTACCACAGACAAGAGAGATGTCGTGATTTTTGAAATGACAGTAAATCGTGATTTAGATATATCTCATATGTATGTAATCGACTATGTATGTAAGCGATATGTTTTAAGCGACTTTTAGTTAGAAATGGATAACAAAATAGAAAACTATTATGAATTGCTTGAAATTTTATTTAATAATTTATTTAGTAACAACAGTAAAATAATGACGTATCATCTCAATATATGCAAAAGAAAGCCGAAAATAAGAGACAGAGATAACATCAAATGCGAGCTATTGATAATTTTACTAGCGAAAGGAGGCGAGAATAAGAAGTCGCGAATAGCCAGAAACGAAACGTAGCTATTTGTGCAAAAGGAACAAAGAAAAATATATCTCGAAATCACTAGTCACTGTTTCTTACAAAATTTGATAACGACAGTTACCAGTGATTTTTCAATCACCGTGATTAAATCACCGTTAGCGATATATCGCTCATCTCTACTGGGAACAGTCGTATTCTTCACTATAAAATCCATAATATCATCTTCAGTAACTGACGGCTTAAAAGATGATAAGTGTAGAAATATTTTTGGATCAAATACTGCTAATCCAGTGTTAACATTTCGTCAAACACAAAGCGAGCGGTTATTATTTTTATTATTATTTCGATTTCTTCTGTTTACATGAGACCATCCTTCATTTGCATTAGGTTCAACAACATTAGAAAGAGAGACAGCGTTCGATGAAGAAGCCGAGAATGAAGCAGGCAATATCGCAGCTTATGTAACAGCAACACCATTTTAGCTTAACACTGGTTATAATTTTTCAAAAAATAGTGCACATTAATGTCAAAGCCACGTGTCAATTCTAACGCTGTTTTGTCAAATATCCCTGTCGATATTATAAGGCTTTTAAAAAATTCCTTATATATGTTGAAAGCTTTATCAAATTATTTTAACTTCTACAATTTATTTGCTGTATTTCCAACATAGCACACTAATACAAACACACAACCGTGCATTAGCTAAATAATAATAAAAATAACAAAAAGACATGATTCGACAAGAGGACATAAAACTATTTTGAGTTGAGTAAAAAAGTAACACAACTTTCCATAAATTTTATGCGGCATCCACATTTGTGGAGTACCGGCCAGCAGATGGTAATTGTGAAAAGTAGGGTCCAGGAGTGGCGTTTTTTTATTTTGACGAGTGTGGCTAAAGCTGCTTAGAATTTATTTTGTAGATTTATTTTAAGATGAGTAATTTCTTTTTTATTCAACTTTTTCAGCAAAAATGTTGCAAATGTAGATTACTGAGCACATGAAGATAAAAGTGGCTTAGCATAGTGGTTTAGTTTTATATTAAGTAAACTCTACATATATTATGCAAGGTACACTTATATTATTGCTAGCAAATTTCTTATTATGGACTACTGACAAAATTAAAATATATTCTAAAATAAAAATGTATTTTTTTTTTTTTTCTTCCCCTCTTTGCCAAACCGTATCTACGCAACTGACCTACGCTGACGAACATGCAGGACATCCACCAAAGTTGACCAACATGCACACTTGTAAAACTGTACAGCTACAATAAGCTAAGGCATATGCAAGCACCTTGCATCAGCTCGTAATCAGGTTTATTTTTTTTATTTTTTCCCCTTTTTTATCACAAAATGAAAAACACTATGACAGTTACGACAAGCAACAGGATGTTCCTACTTCATGAAATGGAAGTTAGTTGAGAACGAATGGCAGTAATTGGTTATATATGATATGAATATTTATCTCAACTGTGGGTAAAATAACCCATATAAATACGAGCTAAAATATATCAATAAAAACTACACAGCAGAAGATGTAATTCCTGATAAGATTGGAACTCAGCCCTGATATGCATGACCGAAGCCTGACTGTTTTTTGAAAACAGCTCTGATTTTTTCTTTTACAAGTGTCTGCCATCTCAGAACTGAAAATGTTATTACTATTTTTAAGTTTTCATCTATGGTTTCTGGTATTAATTTAAAGTTATAAGTCTGAATATCAGATATGAAATCTTGCCTGAAAAATAGAACTGAATTTTTGGTTAATTAAAATGCAGCTCTGTTAAAAGGAAGCCTGAATATTTAATTCAGTAAATTTCAGCCCTAAAACCCGAAAGGTAAAATGCAGGCCTGATTATATTTAGAAACTCATGTTCAAATTCCAGTCTCTAAAAGGCCTGAGCAAATTTTTTGCAAGGTAATTTTAGGATTTCTGAACGTTGTATATTGGCTAAATTTAAACTGTGCAAACTTAATAACTTTACTTTCAGTCAATATCAATAACTTTAAGCATTTAATATTGCATTACGAAAGTTTCAACATGATTGGGTTTCAGTGTGTTTTACTCAATATTATTTCTCATCTATAGTTTCTTTAAGACAACATACAATGTTTTACATGTAGTGAAGCTTTTTGTGCATCTTACTCTGTTTTATGTTTCACATACATAAATCACACAACTAGAGGAAATTTTCTAGAGCAATATAGCTAGCACAAACAAATTTTTAAACATTTTTTATGAATATTTTTAAGTGGTTTTTAAATTGCTTATCTTACTTACCAGATATATGTTAGCCATTTTAAAAAAATGGTTATTTTTGTAATATAAATTAATTTAAAAAATGCGTCATCAATTTGGGTAGGTCTAAAATAAAATTAGAATTTGTTAACTTTTTTTCTTTTGTAAAAACAACTAAAATGACATTTAAAAGAGTTTATATGTTTTTATTGCTAGACACATGTACACATGTTTAAGTAGGTAAAAAAATTTTGCGTTGCTTAATTCTGTAATATCACTTAAAAAAAAAACAACACAAAAATTTCAATAGAACCGCACTTATCTGACTTTGCATACGAATATGAAATCACAGCGGCAAAGTTATCCACCTTCTTTACACTCCATTATTTTTACTACTATTATGATTATTATTATTATAATTTTTTGCAGTCGAATATACTGTATGTTTGTTTGTTTCTGTCTGCCTGTCTGTCTGCCGCATTTATGCAAATCCATTGAAGAGTACGAGCTACCTTCCGGTTAGGAAACAAGCTTTACTTCCCTTTACTTCCGCTGATGTTTTATTTGACAATCTAACAGTGCTCACGTTATTTCCGCTTCAAATTGTTATATTATCTGTATTGCTTGGGCTTTTATTAAAGTCCCAAATTGTCGAAAAGTGTTTGCGGTGGTGGCCACCAGTTGTGTTACAATTGTTTATTATATTAATTTTTTATTTTTTTTATTTTATTTGACAATTCACGTTTGTCTAAGGCTGGTATAATTTGGCAACGGAAATGAGCGCAATTTAGGTCAATTTATTGCTATAATAAATATAAATTCTCAAACAGGTTAAACAGCTATTGCGTGTAGCATGACTCATGCTTATGTCGCAAAATACAACCACCTATAATATGGGTGCTACATGGCGTATGAGTAACACTAATTTTACACAAGCAGCAATTCATCAGTTATATTTGCAACTTATATTATGCTTAAGCATTTAAAAGACTTATTCTTAAAATAATGCCATGCATTAAGATGTTTATCCTTCGAAATCCTCCTGATTCGACTGTGACTGTGACTCTTTAATGGCCTCTTGCATCAGGTAAAACAATTTAGCAACTTGAACGTGACTCAAAATTAATGACAGCCTTTGACATGAATTTCGTTATTTGTTCTTGCAATGCTCTTTAGTCATTCTTCTTTGTTTAGTTATTTCTTATAATATTTGTTGTTGCTGTTACTAATGCTTCATGGTTTGTCTGTCGCAGTCATCTATTGCAAGGCACATTATTTCGTCTTAAATGAGGTGAATCAGTTGGTAAAGCTTGGCTGCGTTGATACTAAACTGACTGAAGAGCGTTGTCATATCAAGTCATTAACATTGAAAGTACTTGCTTAGAGCCGAGCATCGTTAGCTTTGTAAGAAAAACCGTTGCAAAATTTCAAAATACATATAAATTCTCTAGCTGAGCTCATTAGTTTGTGTGTGTGTGTGTGTGTGTGTGTGTAAAGTAAATATTCCCTGTAGGAAAATCAACTAATTTAAAAGTAGTTGATAAAGTAGTTTTTTGTTAACCACAACTAGTGGAAATTCTGACTTTTTTCCATAGAACGAACTAACATATTTTGTATGGTGATGTCCGCTAAATAAGTCAATTGGCTTTCGTCTGCATATATTTTCAACTACTTGTTAAATTAGTTAAATTTAAACTATATTTTAACTACTTTAATATAAATCACTCGAAAACTGCATATATTTTCAACTACTTTTTGAATTAGTTATATTTTAATTATTTTTTTAATTACTTTAAAATAACCAATTGAAAACTATTACTGGTGGCCTAAAGTTAATAATATGTGATGAAATAATATGGTTAAATATGTATAAGCTTGTAATCTAATAAAAATTTGCAATTAAAACATGTCAAAATAAGATAAGTTGCCGCTTTAATATAATTCAAAGTAGTTTATCAATCACTTGTTTTTAAGTGTTATTTCAATTACTTCATATAAAATGTAATAAAAACTATTTAGAATTGAAGTGGATGCCGCCTTAATATAATTCAAAGTAGTTCATTTACTGGTTTATTTTAAATTAGTTTTTAAATAAGTTGTTTTTAAAAACAACTTAGTTTGTTCTTATAGGGCTGTTACAGGTTCTATATGCATTAAGCTCTTTTAAAGCTAAAAGTTATTTTTACCAAAAATATACTACTCACCATTTGAATTAAACTTTTCTAGTTCGAGACCTTGAAAGAAAATAAAATCAATAATTAACTTATTAGTATTAACCGAAAAAAACCTGACTAAATTAAAAAATTTTTTTACGTCTATTACAAAAAAAAAAAAACCCATTATTAAAAACTGACAATAAATTTTCTTTATGCATGCTATTAAAGCTCCAAAGATATCTTATTTAAAGCTTTGTGGCAAACAATTACTATTTCACTATTTTAAATATACGTATTCTTTTCCACAATCACACATATAATTAAAGCTTTTTGCTTTTTAAACGCACCAATCAATTTTGTGGGTAGTACTCTTACACCGTAGTTTCCGTCCATATTTAAATTTGACATTATGGGTTAAAAAGAAAATTTGGCTTTGTTTATTTTTTTTTTTTTTGTGCCTCTGTGTGGGCATTTGTGTGGGTCCACGATTTTCGTGTTTGTTCCCTGTAGGAAAATCAACTTGTTAAAGTAGTTAAATTTAAATTATTTTTTAATTGCTTTAGAATAACCAATTGAAAACTATTTAAAATTCCACTTACTGAAGATGAATTTGAAGATGAAAACATTTTAAATTTCTATACATCAAAGAGATCATTTATTTGACTGTTTTGAAAAATACATAAATCATGCCAGAAAAATCATGCCTGGTCGACACAAATAAATTCTGAAATATAAAATCTGAAAGAAAAATGTAAACAAAGTTAAAAGTGATCAGAATTTTTTAATGGAAAATTATGAAATGTCGTTTTTTGTGGTGTTTTAATTGATTTTAAAATAATTGAAAAGTGATTCATGCCAAACTTCATTGTCAGTTAATTCAAAAAATTACTAGTAATTACATTTAAGGAGCGCAACAGAAGTACGCTGCGAGGGTAGATATAATTTCATTATTCCTTTCTTCATTGGACTATTTCTGCTTCCAACAGGTGATAGTTTCAGAAGCTGGAGGAACTCTGCGCTTATAAAGGGTCCTCCATCTAACGTTTTTTGTTTTCAACTAGTGCTTATTTCGTGAATGGTAACACTTAGCACATGTCTGATTTGACAGATAATTAGTTTTATCCTTCCCCTGAACGAATATGGTTGTGTATACGCTTGAACAACGCTGGAAAATATTGCGACATTAGTTTGAAAATCATGGTAATGTTGCAGAATGTGTGCGAAAATTGCATACGGATTTTGGAAGAACAGAAGTATCGTCAGCTCCGTATGTTCGTTATCTTGTGAAAAAAGTGAAAGAAACTGGCATCCTAATCGATAGACCAAAGAGTGAAAAGCCAAAAACAGTGCGTACACCCGAGAATATTGCTGCTGTGGCAGAAAGTGTGCGTGAAGCGGCATCAACATCAATTCACCGTCGTTCTCAACAATTGAACATATCGGAGACATCATTGAGACGAATTTTGCATAAAGACCTTGGTATGACGCCATACAAAGTCCAATTGGTTCAGGAGTTGAAGCCAACTGACCATCCAATGCGTTTTCGCTTCGCTGAGTGGGCCTGCGATCGACTTACAGAAGATGCCGATCTTGCCAAAAAAATCATCTTTTCAGATGAAGCTCATTTTGATCTTGGCGATGCACCCAAAACGAGTCACTGTTTGGTGCGGATTTTGGTCCAGAGGCATAATTGGGCCATTTTTCTTCGAAAATGAGCAAGGTGTGGCCGTTACAGTCAATGGCCATCGTTATCGGGCCATGTTGAACGAATTTTTGTTCACAAAAATTGAAAAGGAGGATATTGACAACATTTGGTTTCAACAGGACGGCGCTACGTGCCACACAGCCGAAGCTACACTCGATGTTTTGCGCCCTGTTTTTGAAGATCGCATTATCAGCAGCAGAGCTGATGTCGTTTGGCCACCTCGGAGCTGCGATTTGACACCGTTGGACTATTATTTGTGAGGTGCCCTCAAAGATAAGTGTTACGACGACAAGCCAGAGACAATTGACGCTTTAAAGAACAATATTCGTGGAGCCATTGGTGAAATACAGCTGCACACAATCGATAATGTGCTTAAAAATTGGACCGATCGTGTAGGCTACTGCATGGCCAGCCGAGGCAGCCATTTGAATGAAACTATTTTCCATTATTAACCGGAAGAGTTGTACATTCAAATAAAAGAATAAATTTGAAAAAATATGTAGTATTTTTTTTTTGTTTTTTGCATTTTCAAAAAATTAATTTCCGTACAGAGTCCAAATTGTGCAATGTTTGCTAAACAGTACCAGTTTCTAATTTGAATATCTTAAATAATAAAGAATTTTAAAGTGTGTTTACGACGTCTGTCTTGTAATGTCGTAAATAAAAAAATATGTCTTTTTGAAACAAAATTTTAGTGAAGCCTAAAGTTAATAATATTTAATGCAATAACATGGTAAACATAAACTTGTAATCTAATAAAAATTTGCAATTAAAACATGTCAAAATCAAAGTAGTTGCCGCCTAAATATAATTCAAAGTTGTTTTTAAGTAGTATTTCAATTACTTCATATATAATGCAATAAAAACTCTTTAGAATTGAAATATAATTCAAAGTACTTCATATACTAGTTTATTTTAAATTAGTTTTTTAATTAGTTGTTTTTAAAAACAAGTTAGTTTGTTCCTATAGGGTTTGTATAGGACACCTGTCAGTAGTAACATCCATCACAAGGCTTTGATTATTAAAAAATGGTTTTGTATTAGTTGGAAAAAGTTTTTCGTGTTAATGTTTTCCGTGTGTCCGTCTGTCTGTCCGTCTGTCGACACGATTACACCCGTAATTTTAAAGCTATCGCGATGAAATGCAATACATAAGTTTCTTTTTAAAAAAGACAGGCCACGTTCGAGAATGACCCAAATCGGATGAAAAACACGCCTAACTCCCATAAAAAGTGGCTATGAGTCAAATTTTCTGAATTAGGAACACTAAAACTCAACTTTTCGAACTTTAACTTTTTATCGTGGAACTTTGAAGAACCAGTGATTAAAATGAGTATCTTAAATTTTTTTTTTTTTTTGATAATTTTAATTTTTTAAAAAGTTATAAGCAAAATAGTTTGCATGCAAGGTTTTTTTTAAATTGCGATATTTCATTTAATATTGAGCGAAAGTTAATGACATTTTGGTAATAGGATTAAAAATAAATCACAATTGAGATAAAGTAAAGTTTTCATTAAAATTTTAAAAAATAGTTATAAATAATACACGTTTTTATGAACAATTAAAAATTTAACCAACGTCTCCACTCGATTGATAGAAATTTTTTTCTCAGTATTTTTTTTCTAAAATCTGCATAACATTTCTTCCAAAAAAAATTTCAGTACATTTCATAAACAAAAAAGTTACGACTGTTTTAGTGTCGTCAAATAGGCGCGAGCCGCACTGCAGCGCGAGGCACATAAGCACGATCAAGCATGTTTTATAGATTTACATAATGCATTGAATTATTAGTGCATTTAAAATATCATTACCACTATCAACCTAGTGGTAATGCATATTAAGTTTGCATTTTAATTAGTATGTAACGTTAATGGGGGGGAAAATTGCATTACCACTAAAACTTAATGCTAATGAACAATTTTGATGTAATGTGGTAATGATGGTGGTTTTAATGGTAATGAGAAAAAATGTAGGTACAATACCATTAAAATTCTTCATAACCAATCAATTTTTCATTACCACAAAATTTTAATGGTATACCACTTAATTTTAATGATAATGCGAATTGTTTTTCATAATCATTAAAAATTTAGTGGCAATGCAAATTTTTTCCATTACCGTTAAAATGTTTCATTATAACTATATTTTAGTGGTAATGCAATTTTTTCGATAATTACCATTACTTATTAATGGTAATGCAACTTTCTCTTCATTAACAGAAAAAATACCGTTACCATTTATATGTAGGTAACGGTATTTTTTCTTTTATTACCATTACATACTAATACCATTACATACCATTACAAAGTAAAGGTAATTCAATTTTTTCCCCTATTACCATTACATATTAATTAAAATGCAAACTTAATATGCATTACCACAATGTTGATAGTGGTAATGATATTTTTAATGCACTAATAATTCAATGCCTAATGCCCATCTATGAAACATGCTTGATCGTGCTTATGTGCCAAGCGCTGCAGTGCGGCTCGCTCCTATTTGACAACACTAAAACAGTCGTAACTTTTTTGTTTATGAAATGTACTGACATTTTTTTGGAAAAAATGTTATGCAGATTTTAGAGAACAATACTGAGAAAAAAATTTCTTTCAATCGAGTGGAGAAGTTATTTTAATTTTTAATTGTTAATAAAAACGTGCATTATTTATAAATAATTTTTAAAATTTTATTGAAAACTTTACTTTATCTTAATTGCGATTTATTTTTAATCCTATTACCAAAATTTCATTAACTTTCACTCAATATTTAATGAAATATCGCAATTTAAAAAAAACCTTGCATGCAAATTATTTTGCTTATATCTTTTTAAAAAATTAAAATCTTCAAAAAAAAAAATAATTTTAGGTACTTACTAATTCACTAATTCTTCAAAGTTTTACAATAAAAAGGTAAAGTTCGATAAGTTGAGTTTTAGTGTTCCCACTTCAGAAAATTAGACTCTTTATATTAAGCGTAAGATCCCTTAAAAAATTTCTCAAATTACACAAATGTCCTGGAATTTTGCACATAGGCTTGGATACATAATATAGACCATCACTATGATATTTGGAAAAATCGGATGAAAGGCACGCCTACCTCCCATACAAATTGGCTTTATTACAAACGTAAAATCGCTTAAAAATCTGCAAAAATTATAAAAAATTTCTGGAAAGTTTGCTTATAAGCTTTAATATTAAAAATAAGCCACTTTTTGATATTTTGAAAAATCGGATGAAAAGCACGCCTACCTCCAATACAAAATTACGTCATCAAAATAGAAAAACTTCCGTTAATATATAAAATTAAACTACATCGTGTCTCTATGTACCCAAACCCCGCCCATATCTTTTATCCAACCCATACATATATTTTTCGGTATAATGTGCAGTCTTTAGACTAGAAAAGTGGGTGTTGCATTTTAATTTCAATCGAACTTCTGTTACACCATGTGTCTGACTTCAACCAAATTTTTCACACACAATCCTTTTTAATTCAAGCAAGCTTAAGTTTATAAAAGTGGACAGTACTATACAGTAGGCGTGGCACTTAATTTTTAAACTACCCTGTAGGAAAATCAACTAATTTAAAAGTAGTTGATAAAGTTGTTTTTTGTCAACCACAACTAGTTGAAATTCTGACTTTTTCCCATAGAACTAACTAACATATTTTGTATGGTGATGTCCGCTAAATAAGTCAATTGACCTTCGTCTGCATATATTGTCAACTACTTGTTAAATTAGTTATATTTAAATTATTTTTTAATTACTTTAAAATAATCAATTGAAAACTTTGCTGATGGCCTAAAGTTAATAATATTTGATGAAATAACATGGTTAAATATATATAAACTTGTAATCAAATAAAAATTCGCAATTAAAAGCAAAATTTGCAATCAAAATCAGAGTAGTTGCCGCCTTAATATAATTCAAAGTAGTTTATCAATCACTTGTTTTTAAGTAGTATTTAAATTACTTCATATATAATGCAATAAAAACTATTTAGAATTGAAGTGGATACTGCCTTAATATAATTCAAAGTAGTTCATATACTGGTTTATTTTAAACTAGTTTTATAATTAGTTGTTTTTAAAAACAAGTTAGTTTGTTCCTATAGGGCAGCTCCCTCTACACCGTTTGTCAGATTTAAACCAAATTTCGCACACATATTCTTTAGTATAATGAGAAGATTTAAGCCTACAAAAGTGGGTGGGATTGGACAAGGGGTGTGTCAATTTAATTCTAATAGAACTCTTTCTTCACCGTTTTCCTGCCCTTAACCAAATTTTGCAAATATATTCTTTGTCTTACAAATTTTGCTAAATTAGACAGGGGAGGAGTGCCACTTTAATTTAAATCGAACTCCTTCTATACCATTTGTAGGATTTCTTCCAAATTTTCCATATTCTTTGGAATAATGAGCAGTCAGTAGTCTAGAAAATTGTTTGGAATTAACCGGGAGGTGTGGCATTTTATTTTATACGAAATTATTTTACACCGTTGCATGAATTTGCACATATCAATCAAATTTTGCACATATATTCCTTAGCATAATGAGCAGTCTACAAATTACCCTATGTGGCAGATAAGTGTAAAATAAAATTAAGCTTATGACACAAATGTTCTTGCAGATTATACATAAGCATTCTATAGACGGCTAAAGACTTCGAATATACTACAATGCAGCTACAATATATCACGCATTCCGTGTTGTATACGGGGACATTTTTTCAGTCCTTTAACGTATATTTTGGTGCATTTTAATGATAAAACTAATTTAAATTTTTCTTTCTTAAATGCAATTTTGTTCAAAATATGTGTATACTTAAATTGAAATTTAGTTTAATCGATTTATTAAGACATTAACCAAAAAATAAGTTATCTAGTAGTTTGCTGTTTTAGTTCATAAAGACTGCTGTTTTAGTTCATTTAAAAAACTCAATAAGTCAGCGAAATGTGTGAAAATTTTAAGAAACATTTTATTTGTACGAAAAGTGTATTAGCATAGAATGCAATATTTTATTTTAAATAAATTCCAAGTTATATAAAGAAATTATAAAAATGAAAACTTTAGTTGCAAACGATGTCCCCAATGGTTACGTATTTGGACATGGACGAAAAAAAGCGGTTCATAATTTTTCACACTGTTTAATTACAAAACAACTTTTTTTTATGTATTTGGAACCTTTAGTAGGCGATGACAATATGTTGCATCAATCGATACGTCGAAGTGGTGTTGATTTTGTGGGTTAAAATATATTTTTGTGGCGTATTTTGGACAATAACAACGGCTCTTTTTTAGGTTAGAACACGATAAAAAATTTTTATTTTACTGAACCAACTAACGTGGTTCTAATAAATCAAAAAAAAAAAATAAGAGAGTAGTTTTTCGAGTCTTACTTTTTCTCGGAATGTGTGATATAGAAAATATTTGTATATTTCATCGTATTTCATGGAGTACATAGAAACTTTTTTGTTAACAATTGTTACTAGAGTATTCTACATATAGTTAATTGTGGAAAACCCAGTTTTTACTTCAAGTCAATATCTTCCGCTGAAACCTGTGTAAAAACGAGAATTTAATGTTTTTCTAGAAAACGTCAAGTACAAAAATGTCAAAATTTTCGATGTATGGGTGCAAAACAAAAAAGATGTGACCATTGTTTTGGATTTAATGATAAATACGATTGGTGGCGGCCGAGGCGCAGTAGGTATAGTGTGAAGCCCATACGCCAAACAACCTTGGTTCGAATCCCACCTGACACAGAAAGTTTTATCAATTGTATTTATTTTTCTGTTCGGCCTTCACCTCTCTGCAAACAATAGCAAGCCTCAGAGAATAAAAACTTCAATGAAAAGCTTCTTGAGAACATAAACTGTTCGGAGTCGGCATAAACATGTAGGTCCAGTTCTCGGTCATTTGTATTCAAAGATTTCACAAGACACACAACACAATTGATCATAAGAAGCTCGTTCAAAGTCATTTCAAGGGCTGAAATGGTCATTTCGCTTTTTTTTTTTTTAAGATTGAACATAAAATTGATAATGAACTAAAAGCATCAATAGGATATATAGATCGAATCTTGTGTAACTACATAATGCAAAAATGGGTAAAACATAACCGGAACGTCCAGGTATTCCAGAGCGCGAGGTAATTTTTATTGTACCGCAACAAAATAACACTGCCGGCGACCAAAATTAAGCCATGATGAGAGCAGTTCGAGAAATAAAAGAAAACTGGCCTCTGAAATAGCATCACAGTAAAATGACAATACAAAGTTATTGGCCCTGCAGCTTTCATATCTACGAGAACAACTCGTATTCATTTGCATTTCGTCTTAAATAAGTCAGCCATTTCGCCGACTTGACCATCAAAATATATTTCTTACGCTTTCCTTCCTTTCAGATAGGTTTTGGAAGTTGAAATCTGGTGTTTGCTTCAGTTTCAAATAGAAATATTAAAAAAAAAAAAAAAAAAAAATCTGCTAATCTCTTCTGAATTACCTACAATATGTTTTTCAATTGTTTGAAAATATTATTAAATAGACAAATACATTATAATTGAAGTCTTTGGGGCGAGCTCCATGACGATAGCTTAGCCATAGATTAAGAGAACCATTCCAAGTTTAGATAACAAAACTTTAGTGTGGGTACCCCATAGAAAAAGGCACGGGGCTCGTTCAGTACTTTGTGAAAATAAGTTTTAATGCGACTGAACTTCTTGAAGCAAGCTTAGATAATAATAAATATTTAAATTTTTTTTTTAAATCCCCTTTGGAGGGGAGTCCTTCGAAAAAGGGGGGTAAGCCCTCATACTTTTGTGAAGCATTTCTGTTGTCAGTGGTGGTCTGCACACCAAATTTGGTACAGCTAGCTCACCTGCAAATAATTGTTGCCGCGACTTTGGGCTTCTGGCCCATTGTGCAAAGTTTTAAATTTTGATAAATTGTTAAAGCATTCTTTAAATTCTTATTATCAAAGTGATTTTAAAATACCCGGCTTAACTCGGAAGTTGATATAAATAATTTTCGATTTCATTCGTCAATTTGAAAAACTTTTCACAAACTTCTGAATGAATTTTGTGTGCATCTTTTAAACCGGTGACTTCGGCGAAATGAACAAAATGTTGCTTTAACATCTGAAAATGATGAGAAAAAGTTGGGGAAATCGTGAGTTGTGTGTGCGTGCCGCCGATCGCTTGCAAAAATATATTTTCAAGTTTTATTTTGTATTTTGTTTGAAAAAAAATCAGAGCAAAAACGAATTCTTGGCAATTCGCGAGGAAACTGGACAAAAATTAAATAAGCATTGAAAATAGAAATTGAAATGTCAAAACAACGCCAACTTACAACGCAACTGACTTGTGTTGATGTGTTGATGCGTACTCAAAAACCACAAAATTCGGCATCAGCTGTCCTGATTTGCAAAAACAGAAAGTGGAATATAAATACACATAAAGAAGAAAAGAAGATATTTATCACCCTTTGCGCTTTGCTACGCCTTCAAGATTTAGCTACGGGTTCAAGATATAGCAAAATACATAGCGCCAAAAGACTCACCGCACCCGAAACCCACTTATAAAAACCATACCTATCGGATGAGTTGTTTTGAGTTTTTTGCGGTGTTTGTACAACAGCGCCCTCTGGTTTTCGAGATAGCATAAAAACGCTAAGCCCTTTCCATACTTGATAATCAAATCCTATATATCCGATATACAAATTTTTATCTAAATCGGATGAGCGGTTTTTGAGTGTTTTACGATTTCTTAAGTGATTTGTACTACAGCACCATCTGGTGTTTATGATAGCGCAGAAAAAAAGTCCAAGATACCCACCGTATCCGAAAACACCGTTTCAGAAAGCCTCCATATATACCAACTTTCATGCAAATCAGATAAACGGCTTAGAAGTTTTTCGACGTTTTTTAAAATATTTATACTACAGCGCCCTCTGATGTTCACGATAGCACAAAAATGCTAAGTCCAAAACACTCACCGTATCAGTAAACACATCGATTCCAATTTTCATGCAAATCGGATTCACGGTGTAGGAGTTTTTCGAGGTTTTTCAAAATATTTGTACTACAGCACTCTCTGTAATAAAGAAATCCAGTAATAAAGAAATTCGTTAAGTTTTTTTTGGAAAATACAAAAATTAGAAGGGAATTGAAAGTGAAAAAGGTTGAAACACGATTGGACGGACAATTAAGCAGAACTAAAAAAAAAATGTATGCAATCCTTTGTCACATGACCGAGTTATTCACTTTCAAACCATCACTTTAATTTTTAATTGAGTTTTTTTCTATTTCACCAAAAAATAAAATAATTTTTTCAAAAAAATAATTTTATAATTTTCCATAAAAACCTTAACGAATTTCTTTATTTCGCAAAAAAGTTTGGTAAAAATATTTGTTGTTGGAAAATATTCAAGACCCAAAATGGCTTTTTTAATATTCTTTCATATGGTATGAACAAATGTAGGGTATGTGTAAAGTTTCCCTTGTAAAAATTCAAAAAGTTTTATAAATCGAAAAATCAAGCCTAACTATCATAAAAATTCAAGTTTGTTTCTTGTTTATCTTTATTAATTTTGTATTTTTGTAATTTTGTTTACATAAAAAATAAAAGTGAAGACAAAGAATCATGACAATTTTTCAATTCGTTTGTGAGTTATATTTTCAAATACCCCTTTAAGCACTACCACAGCAACAAAAGGGCCACCTACCGGGTCAAACTTTAGACCTAAAATATCTACAGACCTAGCCACACACACACACACCAAATTTGATCAAAATCAGTCCAGTCATTTAGGAGGAGTTCAGTGACAAAATTATTTACAGAAGAATTTTATATATAAAGATATGGAGTTTTCGGTATAAAATTGAGAAATCTTTTGTAGGCATTTTTTTAAAAATCTGTTAAAAATAGCAATCGTTGGTATCCCAAGCTAAACTGTTGTGTGAGCCTTAAGAGTTGATGCATTATAACGATACTATGTTCAAAATGGGAAAAATTTACTGCGAACATTACAAAAAACGTGACAAATAACTTCAGTCTAAAAAAATTTAAAAAAATTTCATAAAAACAGTCAAAAAAAAAGGACACCACAAAAGGACGCATTCAAGGTCTTTTAAATATATACAATTTTTTTTTTCTGTACGACTTACGGTTTCGAAGTTACATCTGTTTGCATACATACACTTTTGAAATATTTTGGAAATAGACGCAAAAGATAAATTCATTTTAACCTTAACCTTGTTTATTCCTTTAAGTGGCATCTAAGATAATACTGGACTGCACTCATGTCGACATGTCGTATATGTAACTATTCTCATTAGTTTACTTAAGTCTGTTTAAACTGTTAAGTTTATTATGCTAAGTTAGTCTTAAGGCAAGAAATCAAAATGCCTAACAATAAGCCTGCTGATATCTTTATTCAAGCTACTTACGACACAATCATAATCCGATTAAAGCAATTAAATTAGCCAATGCAAGAAAACGTTGCATAATGTGAGCGTGTGTGTATGTGCGTGAGTGTTAATATATTGCATATTACATACAAATATTAACATACATTCTGCATAATTCTGCTGTAGCTACTGATGAAATTCCAGCGTTCATTTGCTGTTGAAGTTTCTCTCGATTTATTACCGTACAAGCACACACAGCACATACGCACCACAAATACACTCATACACAATTAACAACCCTGCAGGAAAATCAACTAATTCAAAAGTAGTTGAAAAATTAGTTTTTTATCAACCACAACTAGTTGAAATTCTGACTTTTTCCCATAGAACGAACTAACATATTTTGTATGGTAATGTCCGCTAAATAAGTCAATAGACTTTCGCCTGCATATATTTTCAACTACTTGTTAAATTAGTTAAATTTAAACTATTTTTTTAATTAGTTTAAAATAACCAATTGCAAACTATTTAATATTCCACTTACTGAAGATGAATTTAAAAGCATACAAATTTTAAATTTCTATACATCAAGAGATCATTTATTTGACTGTTTTGAAAAATACTTAAATACATAAATCATGTCAAAAAATCATGCCTGGTCGACACAAATATATTCTGAAATATAAAATCGGAAAGCAAAATGTAAACAAAGTTAAAACTGATCAGAGTTTTTTAAAGGAAAATTGTGAAATGTCGTTCTTTGTGGTGTTTTAATTGATTTTAAAATAATTCGAAAGTTATTCATACCAAACTTCATTGCCAGTTAATTCAAAAAAGGATTAGTAATTACATTCAAGGAGCGCAACAGAAGTACGCTGCGATGGTATATATAATTTAATTATTCCTTTCTTCATTGGACTATTTCTGTTTCCAAGAGGTGATTGTTCCAGAAGCTGGAGGAACTCTGCGCTTATATGTGAGCATGTGTACCACGGAAGCAGTTTCCAAAAACGGGCACGCCGCCGCCTGGGTACATGAGCGAAGGTGCCGATCCAATTGATCGGAATTGTGTGGATACTGCGCCTGTTATTTAACACGAGCCAGCTTTTTGATGCTTCATTTCAAAATATGAGCTAAACAAGCGTGTCAGCGGGATTTTTCACGCTTTGCAACCATCAATCATGGCCGATGGACACACCGATATCTTGCTTAGTGCTTCTTTTAAGTGTCAATCGCAATGAAGTGATGGAGCAGAATCGACGCTACGTAGGGAAAGGCGTGCGTCTTTACTATTGAAGTGATGAGGTGTTTACTGAATGGCTAAGCAATGCATCAATTTCCGTATAGAGTCCAAATTGTGCAATGTTTGCTAAACACTACCAGTTTGTAATTTGAATATCTTAAATAATAAAGAATTTTTAATCGTTTCACAGGGTCTTGAGGCAGTTTATCAGTTTTAAAGTGTGTTTACCACGTCTGTCTTGCAGCTCAATGTCGTAAATAAAAATATGTCTTTTTGAAACAATATGTTAGTAAAGCCTAAAGTTAATAATATTTGATGAAATAACATGGCTTAATATATATGATATAAACTCGTAATCTAATAAAAATTTGTAATTAAAACATGTCAAAATCATAGTAGTTGCCGTCTGAATATTATTCAAAGTAGTTTATCAACCACTTGATTTTAAGTATATTTCAATTACTTCATATATAATGTAATAACAACTATTTAGAGTTGAAGTGGATGCCGCCTTAATATAATTCAAAATACTTCATATACTAGTTTATTTTAGATTAGTTTTTTAATTATATGTTTTTAAAACAAGTTAGTTTGTTCCTATAGGGCAGGCCTTCAGATTTTATACTATATAAGCATATTCATGCGTATGTTTGTCTGTGTGTGTTGAGCAAGTCATTTGTATCTGTGTGTCTTGCATACCTAATTCAATGTTCGTCATTTGTCGATCGATGTTTATATTACGACATTCGAATTGTTAATTTCAGTTTCAATGGTATTCCGTTGTTGCGGCAGGATATGAAGAAATCAGTAAGAGTGTGCATAATAAGGATGTGAAGGCGGATAAACGGATATGAGCCATATTTTACATATTGAACTGCTGTATGTAAATTAAGGACCTACGGGAGTTTTTCGGAGAAAAAAAGACATATTTTTAAAAATTTTTGTTTTGAAGCGGTATTTTATTTTAGACGAAATTCTTCTTGCATTATTTAAGTATAACTATTCAAGATTTATCCCAGAAATTTTGATCAAAAACTATTCGTCGGTAATTTAGAAAAGAGCAATGCTGCGAAAGACCTTAAATTTTGCGGTGAGCAAGATATCTGGATAGTGGTTGACCTGGAAAAAAAATTTGTTCGGCTTAGTAAAGAGTTGTTGGGCGCTTGATCGTTCGATTTTTTTTTTTTTTTTTTGGTATAAACTTACTTTTTGATTTATAACCTTAAACGACCTCAATTTTGTGCACAAAAAAATTAAAATTTTCTTTCTACGCCCACCATTTTGTCAAAAATTAATATTTTTCAAAAATCAACGATTAAATGTCAAATAACTCTTTATTAAACCGGAAAAAAAATGTTTTCTGTTAGATCAACAAGTCTCCAGACAGCTTGCTTACCGCAAATCTAAGGTCTTTCATTATTAAGGTCGGCATTGCACTTTTCGACCTTATCGACAAACATTTTTGGACCAAAATATCAGAGATAAATTTTTGAATAGTTACACTTTAAAATTGTAAAAAAATGTTGGTTTAAATTTTAAAATGGTGTCTTTTTTTCTTCGAAAAATTCCCAGAGGCCCTTAAGATTTTACTTGAGCATTTTCTGATATGTGCTTGTGTGTATTTGTATGTCAGTACACAATATATTGACGCGTGGAAAAAGTAGTGTTATTGCATTGAATATTTTAAATAAGCAGAAATTTAAGAATTTTATTTTTTTTTTTAAATTATGAACTTTCCATTAAAAAAAAAAAAAAGTTGTTTTTATGGCGCAGATTTTGACCAAGAATAATATGTGCTTGTGTGTTCATAGCAGATTTCACTTAAAATAAAGTTTAGTGACACGGTAGTAAATAAAAATTGTGAAAATTGACGCACGCATTAAGGGAAAGTGGATGCCAGCTGTGAAGGCGTTTGCGTAAATGTTGTTTAAGCCCCGTAGGCGTTTTTTTTTAATCGATTTTTGTTTGTTTCAGTGACGCAATCGGTACCACGACATTCCTTCTAAAAGGCCGTTTTTTGTAATCTTCTTGGTTTAGTTGCTAGCTAGATAATTTAAAAATATGGTTACAATTCAAGACTAAAATTGTTTCAAGCAGCAAGTTTGAAGAATGAACTACTGTGATATGTTAAGCACTTCTTTCAGTGGGTGTTTTATTTTCTAAAAACTTATGCTGTAATGAAGAATTTTAGCTAATGTTCACTTAACTATATCTTATCGCATAAAGTGTTGGTCATCTTTTTCGAATTTGATTTAATAATAAAAGCAAAAAAACTAGTAAGGTATGGAGCTTCGGCAGGGTACCGAAGCTAAAATATCCCCCCGCCGCCGTATTGAAGTATATTCACAGTCTTTAGCCACTACAGATGACATACAGTTTTATATATTTACGTGAGTTTTCCTATTTTGATGACGTGACTTTATATGCGAGGTAGGCTTGATTTTTATCCAATTTTGCCAAATATCATAGATGGTTCAACTTATATATCAAAGCTCATGTGCAAAATTTCAAGGCATTTATTTAATTTTTGTTGATTTCTAATAGTTTTACTTTAAAAAAAACCAAATTGTATGGGAGGTAAGCGTGGCTTTCATTCGATTATGTCAAATATCATAGTGATTGTCTACATTAAATATCAAAGCCTATGTGGAAAATTTCAAGACTTTTTTTTAACATCAACTGATTTTTAAAAGATTTTCCGGTTAATATAAAGTCACTTTGTATGGAACGTAGGCGTGGTTTTCATCCGATTTTTCCAATTCTATTGCCAGGATTTATATTGAAGATTAAAGCTTACGTGTAAAATTTGCAGGCATTTTTTAATTTTTGTGGATTTTTAAGAGATTTTACTGTATAAATAAAGTCACTATGTATCACATTTTCGAACTTTTTAGAAAGAAGCTTATATTTTGAATTTTATCGCGATAGCTTTAAAATTACGGATGTAATCGTGTCGGCAGACGCACAGACAGACAGACGGACACACGGAAATACATATACTTTAAACATACATATACTTTTTTATACCTGCCACGCCTCCTTATTGGCGTTAAAAATAGAATGACAAAGTTAATATACTAATTACGCAGTACGCGTAGTTCCCTACGACTAGGGCCAAAATTGGCCAAAAACATATTACTAAGTTCATGAAGAGCCCCTTATACAAAACTCTCCCAGGTCACCCGAGTGGGTATTGGTAAACGACGCACATTGGGAGAAATATAGACAAAACTCTCGCATTCGGTGGTATTCCAAAGTTACGGGGTTTACTTAGTTTTGCTACTTTTTGTTATTTGAATATATCTACCATGTGAAAAACACACTTTTCATGTAATATGATCCAAAGAATTGATCTCTATGGTCATCCAAAATTGAGCTACTAGTACCATTTTTTATTTGTATAATTGGTATATTAACTTTGTCATTCCGTTTGCAATGCCAATAAGGAGGCGTGGCAGGTAGAGAAAAGTATATATATTTTTGATCAGCATCACCGCCTGATTCGATTTCCGTGTGTCCGTGTGTCCGTCTGTCCGTCTGTCGACACGATTACAGCCGTAATTTTAAAGCTATCACAATAAAATTCAAAATATAAGCTTCTTTTTAAAAAAGGAAGATCAAGTTCGAGAATGAGCCAAATCGGATGAAAACCACGCCTACCTTCCATACAAAATGACTTTGTTTTAACCGTAAAATCTCTTCAAAATTTACAAATATTAAAGAGATGCCCTGAATCTTTGCAATATAAATACTGACAATGAAATTTGGAAAAATCGGATGAAAACCAAGCCTACCTCCCGTACAAAGAAGCTTTACATTAACCGTAAAATCCCTTAAAAATCTGCTCAAATTGCAGAAATGTCTTGGAATTTTGCACAAAGGCTTTTATATATAATATAGACTATCGCTATGATATTTGGCAAAATCGGATGAAAACCACGCCTACCTCCCATACAAAGTGGCTTTATTGAAAACGTTAAATCGCTTAAAAATCTGCAAAAATTACTGAAATGTTTTGAAATTTTGCATACAAACTTTGATATTTAACATAAGCCACTCTTTGATATTTGGCAAAATCGGATGAAACCACGCCTACCCTTAATACAAAGTGCCGTCATCGAAATTGAAAAACTTTGGTAAATATATAAATCTGAATGACATCGCGTCTTTATGTACCCAAGTTCCGCCCACATCGTGTATCGAGCCCATGCATATATTCTTCGTTAAAATGTGGAGTCTTTATACTAGAAAAGTGGGTGCGGCATTTTACTTTTTTTACAAATTACTCTATGTGGCACCCTTAGCTGCCACCCTGCTTAAATTAAATTAAGCGTATGACACAAATATTTTTGCAGATTATACATACAAATTTTACAGACGTCAAAAGACTTCGGATATACTTCAGTACGGCCGCGGGGGGGTATTTTAGCTTCGGTACCCTGCCGAAGCTCCATTCCTTACTAGTTTTCTACTATGTTGTTTACATTACTGTGTACGAATGATTGTAGAATCTTCCAAGAATGGAATTGGCTCAAACTTAATTTTTTAGAAGAAGGCAGCTTAGATGTGCTTTTAAAACATTAATATTTTTCCCAATTGCATTTTGTTGGTAAGATACGAGTTCCTTATGTTGCATCTTTTTTCAAGTTTTTTGTAATATTTTTTTAATTTTTTTTGAGCTGCTACTTTTATGATTCCTAATGCTTCCTCGAAATACTTCGGATCTGATAACGTCAAACTTTCGCCTTGAAGATGCGACCAAATTTATTTGCGGGTAGTTGCGGGAGTTAGAGGATTTTCAATGCAAAGTCTTACACTCAGTTTAGTAAATTAAAAAAGAATGTTTATTGAAGCAATGAAATGAAGAAAACACTGGTTTACTTTTTTGTAGTAAAGAAGTGAAGAAGTCAGTTATTTATAAGTTTTAGCAAATTAATAATTCGTGATATAACGGTAAAATGCTAACTTTTACGATCAGGAAATTTACTGATAGAGTACAGTGGTGCCATAAGGTCCGATATAGTGAATTTGTTACAATTTTCAGTATCGAATCTGATGATCTGATATTTGGCCAGTATGGATGAGAATCAAACGAGCTGAGTGTTCGATAAAAAGTTACGATATGAAAAATTTTTTCTTGGCATCGATGGTTAAATAGACTCCAATTTAAAAGTAATTCAATGTTCATAAATACTTGACATCATGTTGTATTTAAAGTGAATATATAACAATAAATAAAGGAACCTATTAAAAACATAAATTTTCTTTGTTCGAAAACGGCTGAAGATTGTTAGTAGCATAATATAAAGGCATATCAGTAAGTATTTATTATTTTTTATTGTTCTTTAGATGTTTTGATGCATGTTTTGATGCATCTTATGCAATTTTACCATTAGGTCTGTAAAATTAAAAAATTATTTTTAAGTTTTCATATGGCTTTAACAATAGTAATGTTAACAATATATTCAAGAAATGGATTTTAACACCAATTTAAATGGCTGATAAAGGATTATGATTTTATTTCACAAAATATAGTCTTCTAATAACAATTACATACAATAACAACAATAAAAGTTAAACTATTGTCAATGAAAAAACCAACTATTTCCATATAATTTCATAAAATATTTTCAACAAATGCCGACTTTCAAATTCATAAAAAACAGTTTTTATGGCTTAACTTTGGAAAACCCTGAAACACGGGTAATATTATTTTTAAACAGTCTTCCAAATTTATTACTAGAATTTTTATATTTTTATTTGACTTCACACAGAGCAGTTCTTTAAAAGTCACAAACTTCCGGCTGTAGGGTATCAGGCACTGATGAAGAAAAACAAACAAAGGTTATGTCAGCCTCTTCCATAAAAAATTTTGTAAACAATACCCAAAATTCAAGTATCTAGCGTTAATGATATAGATTCTAGCGTCAAAAACAGGCGATGCTCGCGCATTTGCTATGTTTTTCTCAATGTGCAACGTGTAAGAAAATCTTTGGTAAAGCGAAGATTAAACAAAAAAAAATTTTATGTTAGAGGTAACAATAGCTTTTCAGGCACATGGAATCTTGAAATTGGTATACCACAAGGTTCACCACTTTTTGTAGTCCTGTTTATTACTGCTTAAAAAAAAAAATAAAGCCTTGTAATAAAAGAACACAATTTTTTTTCAGTGATTTAATATAGGCGGATAACCAGGCTTGGTTTACGGCGAGACTCGCCCCTGGGCAAAGAATAATTTTCACCCCCTTTTTTTAAATTTTCTCATATATGATTTTGAAACTCATCTTAACAAATTACTATTTTTTAGCTTAACTATGTTTTGTAAACTACTTTTAATTTCTTATATTTAACTTATTGTGCAAAGAATATTTAACAGTTTTTCTTAAATGGCAATAAAAGATTGAACTTATTTCATAGTTTTACATAAATTCTTAAAGCTGAGCTAATTTGGAGGTAAGGGAAAATACACCATTAAGTGAATGATATTTGGTGTTCTGCTTTAAGGGGGGACATGACATTGGCTGTTTTTGAAATCGACTTTTTTTGAATAATTTTGTATTTTAGTAAATATTCTTAAGATTCTAAGAAAAAAATTCATGCAAAAATTCCTACGGGTTCAAAAGTTACAGTCGAATTAGTGAGAGCGCATTTTTAATTTTTGCGCTACCTACGTACGGCAGCTGGTATATACTTGTTTTACTTGCTACCTGCCTTTTGGTGGTTGTCATTTCGTACCTACTTGAAGGGTGCGTTCTTTTTTTGTGTTTTTGAATTTTTTTATATTTATAACTCATATAGTGGAATTTTTATTTTATATGCTCAGTTATTTGGCATCTTTTGCAGCGTGAAGTCGTTTTTTTGTAAAAAAAATTGAAAAACGAAGCGTCGTTCTTAAGATCGAAAAGTCAAAAGAGGTTTTTTACACAAAATCATTATACCAAGAAAACCTATTTCAACAGAAGAAATGGAATCTGAGGTGGAGTTCACTAGTACATCTGCTAAAAAACTTCATGGAGCATCAGTGGATGTTGGTTGTGATGAAACATTTTCCTACTGCATATTACAATATGCTGAAATAGTTTTGGGATTGCTGATTGCCTTGTTTGTCGAAAATGTGGTGGAAATGTAAAATTTGAAAAGAAATCTATGCGTGGCCTTTGATTCAAACTGGTTATATTTTGTACAAAGTGCAATGACGATATCAAAACCATAAATTCATCACCATTGATAAACGGTGTGCATGCCAGGCAGCAACAGAATTGTTAATATTGCAAGCTGCATGGCAGTGTTTATTACAATGACGGCGCTTATAGTTATTTGCAAATGTTTCAAATTGAATTTTTCCAAAGAAAATGATGCAAATCGTTTGAAATGCGCCAGAGTGAAGGCATATGAATCTTCAAAAGAAGCCCGAATTGCTAAACGATTGCAAAAAACTATAAGAAACAGCACAACACAAGATAACGAAGGCATGGCAGATTGAAGGTAACTTTTTTTTCTTTGTTCACAAACTTTGAACGCGTTTATCTCGAAACCATGTTTTTCGTACTGGGTGCGGCACTAGCGGGTTCATTTTTTGACGAAATTTTTATTTTTTTTGTATTTTTTTACACTTGATTCGCTATCGTATGGCACGAGCTCTTTATTTTATATTTTTTTCCCCCATTTTTTATGAATTTTTAACGTCAATATTTTTTTCGAAAAAACACACTTTCAAATTTGGAACATCACCAAAAATTGAAAAAACATTTTTTTAAAAAAAAGCTCGTGTCATACGATAACCAATTTTGTTAAGATTTAAAAAAGTCAATTTTTTCCAGATCGGAGAATTTTTGCAACTCCCAGCGCTGCAACCACGAGGCCCCGTTTTTTTCTCTGCCGCCAGTTTGGAGCTCTATAAAACCATGTTGGAGTGAAAAATATATTTTTTTGAATGTTTTTCAATTCTCTACAATAATAAAAAAAAATTTTGGAAAAATGTTTGCTTTTGACTGAGTTATGAATTTTTAAAACAAGGTCTGTTTTCTCTGCCGCGAATGCCATGTCCCTCCTTAAGAGTAATTTGATATTAGCAACCATAATTCCATTGAAATATTTAAAATATACTTATATAATTAATTTGACACACGCAAGCACAAACACACACACACACAAATTGAGTCCGCCAAAACTAGCGTCTTTGTTTTATCGTTCAGTGATCATGTCGAATTTTGTGCCTCAAAAAGAACATTTGCGGCTCGCATTGCGTTTTTTTTTATATAATCAAAATAGAAAGGCTGTTGAAAGTCTTCATTTGCTAATAGAAACATATATATATCAATGTGAAAGACAGCGCTCTGGTACACCACTAAAAAGCGAAGACGAACAATTGGATGATGACCAAACTCAAACTCAATGGCAATTGGCAGATGCATAACATGTGCCGCAAGAAACAATCATCAGACGTTTAGGAGAAATATAGGGGATGATTTGAATGAACGTCAAATAGAAAATCGCAGTAACTTGTGAAATGCTGCTTCAACGCAACGAAAGGAAATCATTTTTGTATCGAATTCTGATGAAAAAGCCGAAGTGAAAAAAATCGTAACTTTCATCTGGCGAAGCCGGTCTTTTAACACTAAGGCCAAATCGCTTTGGCAAGAAGATCAGCTCTGTGTCTAGTGAGACCAGAGTGGTATTGTGTATTATGAACTCTTAAAGCCCGGCGAAACCGTTAAAACACAACTCTATTGCCAAAAAATGATAAATTTAAACCACACATTAATCAAAAGTTGACCGAAACGGGCCAAAAGACATGGTTAAGTGATTTTTGTACACGACAACGCGCCGTCTCACACAGCAAAACTAGTGAAAGGCACCTTGAAATCGCTTGGATGGGGCATTCTTCTATATCCACCGTACTACCCAGATTTGGTGCCATCTTTACATCAATGAGAAACGCACTTGCAGAGCAGCACTTCATCGATTTCGAAATGGAAAATGGAAAATGGCTCAACGAATGGTTTGCCGATAAAGACAAGCAGCTTTTCGGGCATGCTATTCACAATTTACCTGAAAGATGGGCGAAATGTGTAGATGCAATGGCAAATATTTCGAATTAAAAAAAATTAAATTACATATTTTTTTTTTTACTAAAAAAACCGGAAAAAACTTATGCATACACCTGGTTTAGCATTTGTGTATTTTCACTACATTATAAATTGCATCTTAACCCATTTTGGCCCGCAGTGTGATCCTTTTAAAATTAATTTTTTTTCTTAATTTTGGGACCCAGGCTTTTTTTTTTGGCCTAATCTATTAAAAATTTTTTCCCTATCTGCAATAGACATGGGTAACGCAGCGCTGAGTTGAAGCACTTAAATGCGCTACTGCGTTGATACACTTCTTTTAATAAAAGTAACTCAATAGCGCAGTAATGCAAATGACGCGCTCAAAGCAAAAGTAAAAAATATTTATACAGCTAGCAAAAATTGCACATTTTGTACGGCGCATCGAACATAGAAACTGAAAGTTGAAAGCGAACTTTATTTCTCTCTATAAATATTGACAAGTGATTGCGGGGAAGATGCAGATAACCATGAATGCTTGGAGTGCGTTTGACTGTTTATAATGTTTTTCCATTCACAGAATGGTTTTGTCAACTGTTGGACGTATTCGTGTTTGAAGCAGAAGTAAATTAGAGTCGAACCTCGAACTTGTTTTGCATACCAGGAACGCGTCTGTATCTGTTTAATAGCATCAAATTTTAAACAAAACACAGTTTTGCTGCATGATTGAAGTTTAATATATCTTCAGTTTTGGTGGGTGCTGTAATCTGCGCTTCATTTAGTTATAGTTTATATTAATTACTTTTAGATTAAATAATCTTTATTGAATCAATTAGAGTTAAGATTTCTTGAGATTCTTACCTATATGTTAATTGAAAATTCGTATTTGATTTAATTTGTTTTTTCTAAGTGAAGCAAATTTGCGCTTGGTATTCCGCTACAAAATTCACCGCATTCGAAAAATTAACCACATAACGCAACACGTTGGTCAATTCAAACCCTCACTGCGTTAATGAAATTCTTGTTGATACAGGAATCATAGCATTTCAAACTACGCTATGATGCATTTGCGTTAACGCATTTCGCTGATACAGTAAAATGCGTTTGAGTTGGTGTATCAACGCAGCGATTCTTGCTGCGTTTTCCATGTCTAATCTGCAATGGTGTTCGAATAACGGTTAGGATAGTTTTCTACACATTGAGCCAATATAATTTAGACAAAAACAACCAAAATAGAAAAGAAGTTTATTTGAAAAATTTTAAGTTTCATAAAAATTATGAAGGTACATTGAACAAATGTTATTTAGAAATGTAATTAATTGAGAAATTCAAGATTTGTTCTTATTATTTATATATATAATAATTTTGAATACTTACTACTACTAGTTTTCGAAAACCACACAATCTGATTATCTAAATCTTTATTTTAGAGAATTATAATCCTTTTTAGTTCTAATCATCTTTTGCTTATTTATTGCAGCTCAGAGTCTATTGTTATTTTTAAAAATTTTGTGATGTGGTATAAAAATCTCGCTGTATTTGTTCAAAACGTGATACAATTTGTTCGTTCTCAAAGAATTTCATAACTAAAAACAAACTTATTATAATGCTTTGTTTAGCCATCAATGCGGTTGAAAGTTTACCACAAATATGTTGAGCTTATTGCTAAGACTGTGAGTAACATGAAAAAACATAAATTTCTGTTATAAAATTAATGGGATGACAGCAACTGGTTCACGGTATTATGGCAAGAAATAAACCTCGCGGTTAACGACTTTAACACTACTTTGAAGCTGCTCTGCTAGCAAATAAGGCCGAACATGAACAACAGCAGCAGTAAATGCAGCCAACAATTTTATCCTGCCAGTGAAGCCATTGCATGCTCTACACTATTTTGCTCTGTTCTGTTTGCCCAACGGCTCGACTTTATGACCAAGCCAATCCAATTCAAGCAATGCCGTTGAGGTTATTTTTTCAAAGCTGCTCAAAATAATGATGCCAATGATGATGATGCTGATGATGATGATGATGATGCTACCGGATGCTGCTGTACAAATAGTGACCCTGTCACATTCAACGACCACATAAACTATGAAGGCGGTATTATTTGCTAGTCACCAGTTAGTAAGAGTAGCAAAACATCTGATGGGTGGGTGCAAGTTAAGGTAGTTATAACTCGTTCTTAGTAACGTTAGTTAAGGTAGGAAAAGCTGTGTAGAATATCACTTTTAGTGTCACAGATACATGTTAGCTATACAGGATGCAGTTTTGTTTCTACATATAATGGTATTTGCATAGCTTTAAAGGAGTTTAGAAGTAGATTTGTTTTAGGGAACCTTCAGGTTCTTAGATTCAAAAATTTTTTTATTCAAAACATTTTATACTCATTTTAAGAACGACTTCTCTGAGCTGTCCTTATTAAGTCTGAAACCCTGTATATACACATGTATGAACGAAAAAATGCATATTTTGAGCATTTTCTGGTTTGCTGGCAAAATCTTTTTGCCGCCAGGTCAATCTCGTCGACCAGAAATTGTATCTATGGCAGAAAATTAAAAATAAACGCAGTGAAGGTAAATAATTTTTTTTACCTTTTTTTAAATGCTTAGCCATTTTCATTTTACAGAAAAAATGTTCACTTTTAACACATTTTGATAATTAAACTTGGAAATTTAAGGATGGTTAGTTTTATCTCTGCAATTTGTTTATTTTTGGTAAAATTTTAGTTAATTAATCTGCTCAAGAGTATTTGCTTTGTAGTGGAAATATTTACCCATATCTGGATGGCTATTTATAAGTAAAATAGTTTTTTCTGAATCTGCATGGTATTTAAAATATTGAGAGTTCATGAATCTCTCGTCTAAATTTGCTCGCTGCAAGGTTTGGGATCAAACGTTTTCTTTGAAGAAAATTTTCATCTATTATTCAGAGTTCATCGACCAGATCAGCTAGGTTATAAGTTTAAATATTTTTATACCCCAGCGCGCGGTATATTAACTTTGTCATTCCGTTTGTAACGCCAAAAAGGAGGCGTGGCAGGTATAGAAAAATACATCTATTTTTGATCAGCATCATCTCCTGAGTCGATTTCCATGTGTCCGTCAGTCTGTCCGTCTGTCCGTCTCTCCAAAAAAGGAACACCAAGCTCGAAAATGGGCTAAACCGGATAAAAAACACGCCTACCTCCTATACAAAGTGACTTTATATTAACAGTAAAATGTTTTTAAAATCCACAAAATTTAATGAAATGCCTTGAAATTTGGCAGGTGAGCTTTGCTCTTCAGTTCTTAATCCTGGCTATGAAATTTGGAAAAATCGAATGAAAACCACGCCTACCTCCCATACAAATTGGCTTTATTTTAAAAGATAAATCTCTTCAAAATCCACAAAAATTAACGAAATATCTTGAAATTTTGCACTTTAGCTTTGATATATAATATGAACCATCACTATTATATATGGTAAAATCGGATTAAAACCACGCCTACTTCCCATACAAAGTGACGTCATCAAAATAGGAAAACTTTCGTTAATATATAAAACTGAATGTCATTGTGTATGTCTTGGCTAAAGACTTCGAATATACTTCAATATGGCCGCGGGGAGGTATTTTAGCTTCGGTACCCTGCCGAAAAAAATACTTTGGGCTAATTTAAAAATATTGAACTTTATAAAAAATTTGTTTCAAAGTGTCCAACTGACCCAGATATTGTTAATATTTTTCTTGGATATTTTACTCCTGCACTAGTGGAATAATTTTATAAAGCGAATAAAAATTTGCTCCAAACTGATACACAAGCTGCTATAAGGCTTGCGGCAAATTTTACAAAAGGTAGTTAGATTTCTCGTTGTAGTTATGATTGTTATTTCGTTATGGTTGATATTTTATTGTAGCAATTTAACTTATATTTCACTTCAGAAGGCAAACAACATAAAGCTCTCCCGTACAATAAGAAAAGGCGGCAACTAATTTTTTTACGATTTCGAGTAAACCAACTTTTAAGGTTCTTTTTATATTTTTTTAGTTCTGTATAATTTATAACTTTACAAATATAAAATCTTAGCTTTAATATTACAAAATGTACTTTTTGTCTTTACTAAAACCCGGCACGGATTTCTACTATAACAATAGTGTCGAGTTCAGTAGTTTATAAGTATTTATAACAGCGAGTGAAATTTAACACCATTGCACGAATAGTCTTAAGGCGGTATTCCTGGTTGGCAAAAGTTTTTGTTCGATTTATTTTTATAGCTTGGATATTTGAAAATATCGTCCTGAAAAAGTTTTTTGAAATTCGAAATACTTTAGGAGATATGGCTTTTTTTGTCCAGCAATGTTTTCGCCAAAATGCGATTTGCTTAAATTGGCTACTTTTTGAATGCAACGGTTTGAAGCAACCACCGATTTTCGTTCAATGCGTTGTTTAGTAGGAAATAACTTGTTTGTATACGTATTTTAAAAATAAATTAATACATATTTTAGTGCTTAGGTTTGCGAATGTTTTCAACGTTTAGTTCACTTTGAATTGAGTTATAAACCGGACGCGCGCGCGCATACAGTTATGAAAAGTACAGTTTTGATAAAAATTTTTGTTTGTGCTAAAGACAATAGACAGAAAAAGTAAGAGAAATTAAAATAAAAGAAACACTGGTTTAATGGCTGGTTGGATGGCCAAGTAAAAATGGCCATCTCAGCCCTTGAAAGGACTTTGACCGAGCTTCTTATGATCAATTGTGATGTGTGTGATATGAAATGTTTGCACACAAATGATCGAGAACTGGACCTACATGTTTTACGCCGACTCCGAACGGCTTATGTTCTCAAGAAGCTTTTCATGGCAGTTTTTACTCTCTGAGGTTTGCCATTGTCTGCAGAGAGGTGACGGCCGAACAGAAAAATTAGTTTAATTGAAAAATTAAAATTTTTCTGTGTCAGATGGAGGATTCGAACCTGGGTTCTCTGGCGTCACACACTCTACCCACTACGCCACGGCCGCCACAAGAAACACTGGTAGCAATCGAAAAACTCGTATCTTGAAACGCTAGTTTCGTGGTAACCAACACGAAATATATGAAGACACGCACTATTGAGAATAACAATTATAATGCAACTGTCATATTTAACGAAGGTTTTCTTCCAATACTTCAAATAATGATCCTAATGGGCATCCCGATTGGCAACATCACATATGATTTCGTCATGTCTCGAAACGAAGAACGTTTGAAAAGGTCCTAAGCCAGAGCTCTGGCCGCATCAAAAGAAGGTAGAACTGCCCGAAGAGCAAAAAGAGCCGCTGAGTCCTCATTGTTTGAAGAAGAGGAAGGAGTTCTTTATGGGGCTGGCATTGCAGATTGATATATGTTAGTATTTCACAAAAAAAAATGTTTTATTGCCTAAAATTTCCTTTGAGTTTTTCAAAATCACGTTTTTGAATATCGAAGTCACTTTTCAAGTTTTCATTTAAATTTTTTTTTGGTACAATAAAATAACTTCAAACTTAAACGTGTTTATCTAGAAACAACGTTTTTCGAGCTTGCGGCCCTGATTGCGCCCGTAGTTCTGAACCGATTTTGTTGAAACAAAGTGCAGTCGACGAAAAATTGCCACCATTCTTGTTCCTACCACAATCACAATTTTCAACAATTTTTTACTATTTTTTTTTTTTAACTTAACTACAAAAAAAGACCAAAATGGGTTGGTCATTTTTCAATTACCGCCATTTTGTAAAAAATAATCGAAAAGTTATAACTTAGGTAGGGACTAGAACTACATCTGTACTAAATTTAACGCCGTTTAGTTTTTCCATTTCAGATGATCCGAAGTCGAGTTATCCGGGCCGCAAGCAGCATACCTTTTTTTTCGACGCCCTACTTTGAAGAACGAAAACTTTTTGAAGAGGCCTCGCACAAAGGAAAAAAAAATTTTTATTTAATGTAATATGTTCTTAATACAACAAAAAACAGAATTTAAATAACTATTTGTGTTTTGAAATGAAAAGTTTGTCAAAGAGGGTCCAAAAACAGCCTTCCAATACTCACTTGAACCGACTTTCAACACATTCATTTGGAAACGAGTGATTGTTATGTTTGATTCGTCCCGAACGACTCAAACATAACATAGCCGGCAACATTCGTCGGACAAACGAATCTAAACCAAGCATAACAGAATGAAGGATTTGCAAAGGATTAATGCTGCATAAATAAATGAGCCGAATGTTATGTGCACAACATAACATTCGGTGCATAAATTCAGTTTCAGTTTAATTATACATGTGCTGGCAGTCTTTAAGGGTCGCTGATTTTGAATCCAATGCTAGAATTTCAAAATTTTTTTGGCACTAGGGTGGACAACAAGAATGTTTTTGAAGTGAAACTTTTATAGCCGCGTATACAACGATACGGCGAGCTAGATGAGGGGTAAAACCAATGTAACTAAATAGTTCTTATGAAAACAACAATAGAGCAATTCGTTGCACTTCTGGCTTAAAAACAAAAAAATTGCTATTTAAAAAATTTTCACGATTCTACTTTCACCGAGGATTGAACACACTACGCTTGGATCCATAGTCAATTCGTCGCACTTCGTCGCACTTCTGGCTTAAAAACGAAAAAAATTGTTATTTAAAAAATTTTCACGATTCTACTTTCACCGAGGATTGAACATACTACGCTTGGGTCCATAGTCAGCTGTTCTAACCACTGGGCTACGGAGATATACTAATTTCAGTAGCTCATACTTATGTTAAATCAACAATCAGTTCTTCTTTTCATTCTTTTATGATTGAATTGAGTCTTTCGTTGAATACTCTGAACATACATTACGGTCTAAAAATTTGTAACTGAACGAAGTTTTTTTCAGCACATTAGCATACTTTTAGGCATTTCTCAAATTGAATTTTGATAAACTGAGTTTAGTTGAGTTTCATCAAGCAAAATTGTACTGCTTTAAATAACAACTCACATTTATATCGAAATAAAAAATATTCGCTTGGTGCGGTTTTTGAACACACAAAATACTGGTTACAAGTTCTTCCATTACCAGCTCAGCTTTCAGATCAGATTACCTACGCTTCACTACTTTGTTCGAAAGTAAAACATGAGAAGGTTATATTACTAAAATATTGTGCATTGGCAGCGAACTTTTATCGAAGATAAATTTCGTATTTTTCCCTAATTGGCGATAAAAAATCGAAAGTTATTTCATGCCAGTGTTATCGCGCCAGTAATATTAAAAGTAAGTCTGGAAGTGCCAAAAAAGTTATCCGAAAGTATACACCTTACAGGAAAAAAATACAAAATATAATTATTCTTGCATTTGTGTTGAAGAATTAATCGCTTTGAAATTGTAAACGAATAATTTTTCGAAACATAAGCGAATCTTCGTTTACGAAGTAACCGTTACGTCCGCCACACGTATTTTTTTCGAATCGTAATCGATATCGAATTCGATTGTTATCATCGCGAACTATTCGCAAATTTTTAATTTTCGATATCGAAGTCGGATTTTGTGCCGTGTGGGAAATAACAGAATTTTTGTGATAATGCAATGGAGTTTCTTCTATATATATACAAGTCTGCATCATTTAGCATTAAATATCGTCGCAAATGCAACATAAAATACGATGCAAGTCTTGTAACGAAAAACGCGTCAACATTATTGACTAAGTAGGCACAGTAAAATAAACCCAAATCATACAGGCAGTTTTTGTTTTTTTTTAAGAAAAATTGAAAATAAATTAAATAAATAAAGCCCAAATTATATAACCAATATAAAAATAAATTCTTTATGCCATCAATACTATGGAATAAAATGAAAGATATATAATAGATAATATGGCTTGCTTTCAGGTTTGTTCGTTTTTTGTTCGCTTTGATGCAAGGGAGGCAATGGTGAGATGGTAGCACGTTCAACTTGCAGTCGAACTGTACGCAGTTCGATGCGAGTACGGAAAGAGAAAAGTGCATTCCCGATACAGGTTTTTCAACAAATATTTTCTTTATAATATTTATTAATAAAAATATAATTAACAAAAAAAAAAATAAAACAGCAAGATCTGTCCTGTGTGCTATGAGAATCGAGCCTGGGTACTACTTAAGTCATCAAATTAAAATAAAAAAATCGTCTTGATAACCAACTGTGTCACAAAAGCAAAAAAAAAAAAAACTACAATCTAATTCTGTACGTGAATATTGAACTTTTCAGTTACTGTCCATAAATAAAAAGGGCAATTGATATTTCCTATGATATCGCCATGTTGAAAACACTAGTTGGCTTTATGAAAAAATACAGTTTTTAACTACTACTGGTATGAAGGCAGACTGTGTTTTAACCATTTGGTTGCACTGAAGAAGGGAATGTTAATAAAATAAGTTATAAATCTTCCCAAAAATTCCGTTTTTGGCGGCCACACACGTATTTTTTTTTTTTTTTTTAAACATATTTTTGTCAGTAAATTCATTTATGTTACAAATTTTTTTTAATAAAATGAACATATAAAGCTTTAAGACAAAAATAATGCAGTTTTTAGTTCACTACTTCAAGCAAGAAATACGTGGGCCTTTTAAGGTACACATGCTCCGTAAAAGGCCCAAAAAGTCGCATTTTAAGAGGTTTCCGATTATATATTTTGCTGTCGCCTTTTTGTTTTTGTATAAAGAATTCATCAAATAAAATTATACAAAAACATATAGGTTTGTTTGTAGGTTTAGCATAGTACGCTGTAATGCAAAACTTGTTAGGTGGGTCTTATATGGTGCACTTACTTTATAATGGTATATATCGTAACATATAGTATGTAATGTAATGTAATGTGTCACATGCATTGTCTTATGTCACATCAAATGTGATGTCAAGTCATATGATATGTCATATGATATATCGAATAAAAGAATTTCTTTAAATTGTTTTGTCGACTTGTTTTTCTATTTGTTATAGCACGTGATCGTATTATGTTTAAGTTTTCATTCCCCTGACAGTTACGTGTTTTTTAATCAATAAATTTCTTCCAAGAAAAAAAATGTTGATATGAGTAGAAGATTAAATAAAACTGTTTCATCACTGCAGCAAGGACTCGTGCACGTTTGATTGGCAGCATTTATGTAGCGAAGAAAATAATATTAAATCTATAAGAAATGTCTAAGCTGTTTCAGCAGTTTTTCTGCCACTTCAACTACTTTAGCTGTTTCCGAAAGCCATGACATGCCATATTCACATACCTACCCCTATACACTACTTCATCAGCTTCTTTATTGTCCTTTTCTTGTCTTCTTCTTCTACTTCTTCTTCTGCACAAATACTCCAACGACAAATAGAAGAATTGTGCTACAAATTAAATTTTGTGTAACTCAGCTAAATTAATTTTTGCTCGCACAGACATTGTGCAACTTTAATATTGCACAACTTTAGCAACAGGCCTTCACTGTTTGTTTTCCGTCTGGGCTGCCCCACTGCGAAGGTATTGGTTTTTTTTTATTTTTTCTTTGCGTTATATGGAGAATGTTGAAATTATAAGGAAGAAATAAAGTGGGTGGCAGGTGATGGTGATGTTGCTCGTTTGGATGAAGTAAGCTACTTATTGTTGGCCAACAGCATGTCTGCCTGTTGAATGAACCATGTTTTACATGCCACGGAAGTTCAAGTGTGTCAGAGTCTTATTATTTAAGTGATGAATAAGGTCGACGATTGCCTGATATGCTGATGTGAGATTCGGATTGGTGTGTTCATAAAATTTTTGTAGCTGTATGCATGCCATTTCATTGTTATAATTTAGAAAAATTTAAGTAATTTAAAATAGATAGGTCACATCATTAATCTCTATTTCTTGCATCTATTTTTTAGATGTCACACAAGGACCAAACATGGGCTGAGTGCTCTTCAGAGATGTTTGCACTTAAGATACCAAACAACCTTGCTGCGGTAGCGCCATAAAAGGGTATGACAAAGATTTTTAGTCAACACGGCAACCAGCAAACAGAAGAAATGCTCAATTATTACTCAACAATTACCAACTCCACTAACTGTGATAAAAAATTCGCACTCAAGTGCTTTGCATTATCAATGAGCGCAAGTTAAAGCAATCATCTAAAGATTCAAGACTTAAGCGGCTCAAGCAATGATTATGTACAATGCTTCAATTGACAATGGGCACTATAACAGCAACAAAAACAACAACTACCATGACAACAACAGCGGCAGCAACGATAGCAACCACATCATCAGCAGTACTGCAATTTATTGGCAATTTGCAGCTCCTCAACTGACAGGAGTTGCTGCCTTGGTTGCTCCTGAATTTACAGGCGTAGCCTTTCAGCAACTCGCTCACACCTACCAACACAGCGACAACTATACAGATACACAGCCATCACAAGCCGAACCACCTCCTTCCTTCTACACCAGCTTCAACATCTCTGATGACCTATTCGACTACTTCAACGGTTTTTTGGGGGGTAGCACCACAGAACAACAGCAACAACCGCAGCTTCTCTCCACTAGCAGCGACTTCAACTTCAGCGCACCTACAACAACACCAGATCCTGTCTTCTCCGAGTTTCTCGAGGCGCTGCCAAATGATCGCGTCAGTTTGCTCTCCTTTCTCTTCCTCTTCTCTTTCGCCACCGTCTTCGGCAATTCGCTCGTCATACTCGCTGTCATACGCGAGCGTTATCTGCATACGGCTACCAACTACTTTATTACCAGCCTGGCAGTGGCTGACTGCCTGGTGGGTCTCGTCGTTATGCCTTTCTCAGCACTATACGAGGTGTTAGAGAACACCTGGTTTTTCGGCACGGATTGGTGTGACATCTGGCGATCGTTGGATGTGCTTTTCAGCACAGCTTCGATACTAAACTTGTGCGTTATATCCCTGGATCGTTACTGGGCCATCACTGATCCGTTCTCCTATCCAATGCGCATGACAGTTAAACGCGCTGCGGGTCTAATCTGTGCCGTTTGGGTGTGTTCGGGCGCCATTAGCTTTCCGGCGATTGTTTGGTGGCGTGCAGCTCGTGATGGTGAAATGCCTGCATACAAGTGCACCTTCACTGAACATCTTGGTTATCTAGTGTTCTCATCGACGATTTCCTTTTACCTGCCGCTACTGGTCATGGTCTTCACTTATTGTCGCATCTATCGCGCCGCAGTTATACAGACGCGATCGCTAAAGATCGGCACCAAACAAGTGTTGATGGCTTCTGGCGAGCTGCAGCTGACATTGCGCATACATCGTGGTGGCACTACACGCGAGCCTACAACCAGCTCGCATCATCATGCAGTACACGGTGGTTCGCTAGGTGGGGAACGTGGTGGTAGTGCTTTGGGGGGCTCCCAGCATCATTCACACTCACATCACCATTCGACGCATCACAATCATAGTGTCAGCGGCACAACGACATCAACACCGGAAGAGCCAGAGGATGAGCCACTATCTGCATTGCACAATAACGGCTTGGCGCGGCATCGTCACATGGGAAAGAACTTTTCGTTGTCGCGTAAGCTGGCGAAGTTCGCCAAAGAGAAAAAGGCTGCAAAGACGCTGGGTATCGTGATGGGCGTGTTCATTGTGTGTTGGCTGCCATTTTTTGTAGTCAACCTATTGTCGGGCTTCTGCATGGAGTGCATAGAGCATGAGGAGATTGTGTCGGCAGTGGTCACATGGCTGGGCTGGATCAACTCGTGCATGAATCCGGTGATTTATGCATGTTGGAGCAGAGATTTTCGCAGGTAAGTTGATACCAGGGGTAGGGGGATGAGATTTTTCATGAACTATACTAACTGACTTATTTATTAACTCGCTTAGAGCTGAAAGATTCAGTTGCTTGCTCTGAAAACATTCATTTTGTGACCATGCTATCTGCCTTTTGTTGACAGTAATAACATTTGACATCGCACATGCTGTGAATGCACGCTCTGTCGTGTATTTTAAAGTGCCAAATGTTGGCCTCAATTCTCGTTAACAGCAACACGCACGTCTGCACCACACGCAAATAAGAAAGCCAATTTTATTGTCAAGCGAGAAACTCGTAAAAAGTTTAGATAGAAGCAAGAAGAAAATCTTAAAATGTGTAAACTCATTTTATGGAGCATGTGTGTACGGTAGAAATCAAAAATATTTTTTGAAGTTTCTAACTATGCAAATCAAAAGCAGTTTCTTTCATTTTATGCAAATTCGAGTGCGTGCTTATCTAAAGTTTCTTTAATCTAATTCTAAAGTTTTATTATCGACTTTAGAAAATTTTTAAGAAATAAAAAAATTGTGTGTTGTCCAATGTACGGTGGAAGTGAAACGTTAACACAAAAAAGAGATTCTAGAATTTTTAAAATTAAATATTTTATAACAATGTTTTTTGATCAAGCCTAATACATGCAAACCTTTTCTAAAACAATAAGCGAAATATTAAATTAATTTATTAATAACATGCACAGTACGAAAGCAATGATTGTTTTTATTAGAAAAGCTGCGATTTTTACTACTACTACTACTACTACTACTACTGCTACTACTAATACTACTATTACTACTACTACTAATACTACTACTACTACTACTACTAATACTACTACTACTACTACTACTACTACTACTACTATAATAAACGAAACCGTTGCTCAGCTTGCAGCACAAGTGCAAAACCTAACGGCCAAAAATGAAGAGAAAGATGTGCGTATAACATCCATGGAGCGCAAAATCAATGCTCTGGAGCAGCAGTCTCTAAAGGAAGGAATTCCTTGAAATTAATTGAAATAACAAATCTTCCATTGAGAGACAATGAGAACACTAAACTTATTTTGAAAGAGTTTGTGAAAAAATATGATGTAGACCTTGCCGATAGCATAAAAAACAAAAACAACACCATTGCTGCAAAGTTCTCTTCACTGAGTGTTAAGCAAAAGATTATGCAAAACACCAAAGGAAAATTCTTAGATAGTGGTACACTCGAAGAAATTCCTAACGAACAACGTATGCGAGTGTTTATCAATGATCAGCTGACCGCTTCAAACAGGCGTTTATTATGGCTGGCAAAAACAAAGGCTAAGACCGCAAATTGGAAATTCATATGGGTGCGAGAAGGGCGAATCCTGGCGAAAAAAATTGAATCGGCATCCACAATACAAATTTCTGCAGAAAGCGATATTGATTTAATTATTTAAATAAAAAAAAAAATTAACACAATTTCCACAAAAACATGTATCAACTACCAAAACATAAGCAAACAAACATTCTCAAGTTATCACCTATCCTGCAATTTTTTAAATATTCGTTCTCTACGGAAAAATTTTACACCTTGCCGCTACTAACAACATAATAACATTTGTTGATATTATAATATTTGTTGAAACTAATATTACTGATGATGAGAATAATTTGTTTTATATAGAAGGCTTCAGCGCAGAATTTCTTAACCGTACTAACAGCAGAGAAGGCGGCATCGCAGTGTATGTTAGAAAAAATTTGGCATATGAGCACGTGCTACACCCTACCAATGTCTCATATGAGTGCCTCTCTGTTAATCTATGCATAAACAATCAGCCAATAACACTTCAGGCAATTTACAGACCGCCGTCGCAAAGCATAAATACGTTTATAAATGAGCTCGATGAAAATATAAATAGTATAGATGGAAGAAAAAATATAATTATTCTAGGCGACATGAATATAGATTTAAACAAGACCCAATGTAGCTCAATTGCACACTACCTCGAGATGCTGTTATCAAACGGTATTGAGAGCGCGAATAATAATAACACAACAGAAGACGCTAGCAGAGAACAGGCAGCAACATCGATCATCTACTAGTCCGATGCATGGCAGAATTATAAGGTAAGGTCATCACGGAGAGGAATGGAGTAGAAAGCAGAATAAAGCTAGATTGATGTCAAAATCAGCTGTTCATCGCGAATTTCTTTATGCTCACGTTTCGCAGTTGTTTTTAGGTTAAAACTGTTACAGGTTTTTTTTTGCAATTTTAAGACTTCTTTCACATTTTATAGTTTTTTTTACACTTTTTATATAATATTTTCACTCAAATTAGCACAAATTTAACACCCGCGACCGCACTGTTTGCAATTTGGAAACATAAAATATTTTCTTCATTTGCAATTTCTACGAAATTTGTCGTTTTGACATTAATGTAGCTTCTCATTATCCACTCTTCGTTGACGCGTGAGAGCACTTAGTATCATGGGCCTACCTTATCATTGTATCATGGTCCGATGTAAGCAAAGCAACATTCATGCAGGCGTTATAACAACAATTGTCTCTGACCACTACTCTCTTCTCTGTGGAGTCACTTTTAACAACAACAACAACAACAACAACAACAACAACAACAACAACAACAACAACAACAACAACAACAACAACAACAACAACAACAACAACAACAACAACAACAACAACAACAACAACAACAACAACAACAACAACAACAACAACAACAACAACAACAACAACAACAACAACAACAACAACAACAACAACAACAACAACAACAACAACAACAACAACAACAACAACAACAACAACAACAACAACAACAACAACAACAACAACAACAACAACAACAACAACAACAACAACAACAACAACGACAACAACAACAACAACTCCGTTCAACAAAATCTATATGCATGCAAAAATGAAATCAGTGATAATAGGGTGAGTGTGCAAATATCCGGCACTAACTGGGAACAAAAATTTGAATCAACAAATATCGACGACATTTATAATAACATTAAACAAACATTTAAAAATATAAACGATTGTTCAAAAATAAATGTAAAAAACTCCAAAAAACGAAAACCTAATCCGTGGTTAACCGAAGAACTTATAAAATGCTATGACAATAGGGATAAACTTTATAAAAAATGGTTATCGTAACCCAAAAATAAAAACATTGAAAAAGAATACAAACAATTTAGAAACGTGTTAAATAAAAAGTTAGAACGTGCAAAAAATGATTTCTATAAACAACAACTGTACGAAAACAAAAACGATATAAAAAAACTTGGCAAATAATAAATGAAATTATCGGGAAAAAAAGTGTTAGTCTGGATGAAACCTTAAAAAAAACTTTAAAAACGAACAGCTTGACTCGCTCACAAAAAAATTTTGCAAACAATTTTAATGAAAATATTAAGCAAACTGTTCATGGCTGTGCCATTAAAACAATGCAAACTACAGAATTCACTCTAGAAAACTCAATATTTATCGATAATGTAAGTGAAATCGAAAGTTTTTAATATAATTAATAGCTTAAATGTACAAAAAGGTCCAGGGCACGTCGCGATTCGTCCAAAAGATTTAAAAAACAATGCTATTGTTATGACTCCTGTAATCACTAAACTAGTGAATATAAGCCTCGAACAAAATAAGCTTCCACAAGCACTTAAGCTCTTCATAATTAGGCCAATTTATAAAAGCGCAGTAAAATCCGATGTCGGAAATTATTGAGGAAATTGTATCCCGTAGACTCAAAGCATTTATTGAAAAATATCGTATCATTGAAAATAACCAATATGGCTTTCAAAGAGACAAGAAGATTAAAAAACTACTGGGTAATTTTGCAAACGATATTAACGGAAACCTAAGCAAAAACAACCACAGTTTAAAGCTTTTCGTAGATTTTAGCAAAGCGTTTGATACGCTGTCGCACAAAACACTGCTGGAATCACTTCATAATGCTGGATTTCGAAGCAATTGCCATAAATGGTTTGAAAACTACCTGACATTACGGTCCAATCGAGTCAAAATAGAGGATAAACTAAGCGGCAAAATTGATGTAAAGCACGGCGTTCCTCAAGGCTCAAAACTGGGACCGCTTCTGTACATCATATATGCAAATGGCATGCTGAGGGCGCTAAAAAACAGCAAAGCGTACGCTTATGCAGATGACACGGCCATAGTAGTTGCGCATACGGATGTAAAAATCGCAACAAAAATCATGCAAGATGAACTTGACATCATAACTAGATGGTCACATGACAATGGTCTGACTATCAATGCTGCAAAAACTAAGCTTATGCATATACGCCCATCACACATCCAACGCGTCGAAATTCAAATCAAATTTCACGAAACGTCATGTCTGCATAACCGCCCAATTACAAGCAGCTCAGATGATAATTGTCAAACTGTTATCGAAGTGGTGGACGAATGCAAATACTTAGGAGTTATAGTTGATTGTCATTTAAAATGGAATTTACACGTAAAGCAATTACGAGCCAAACTGCGAAAAACATCATATATGTTATACCATATTAGTTTTGCGTGTAGCTACGCCGTCCTAAAACAAGCATACTTTGCGCTCTGTAAGACATATATTCGCCACGGTATCACAGCGTGGGGTTCATCAACTCACTGCCGTGATCTACAAAGCAGCCAAAATAGTATTCTCAAAATACTGGCTAAAAGAACATCTTGAGCAGATACAACCACACTTCTCCACTGTGTCACCAACTTCAAGTCCTTAAGGTTGAAAATCTATTCAAATGCAGCTTATTGAATGAATTCTTCAGTGATTCTCGCTTCAGAAACCCTATTCGACATGAGTACAACACGCGACGCCGAATGGAAGGAAGATTTGATGTTCCGAAATTCCACAACAACTATGGAAAAAATAGACTTGATGTCACAGTACCAAAAATATGAAAAGAACTCCCGCCAAACATCGCAAATATTAATTATGCTCAAAAACAATATAGAAATAAAATCATAAAATCATTCTATGCACAAAACTAGATTCGGTTCCGTCATATCTTAAGATCTTAATACTTATTCTTTTTTAAAAACTTAAAAACTTATATTTCTATTTAGGCTTTTCAGAATTTTAAAATATCACAATCTTTTATATGTTATTCAACTGTAAATTTAATTTTCGAAAATTTTTTATTTAATTTGTGTAATTGTTTTTTAAATTGAAGATCATTTGCTGAATTCAATAATTTTATTATATATATAAGTAATTAATTAATTAGGATTAGTAATTAGTTTATATTATTTAAAATTTTCTCGCAGACAAGCCTTAAGGCTTCGCGAGATACAGGAAAATGTAAACTTTAATAGTAAAAAGATATACTGAAATAAAACTCAACTCAAACTCAACTACTACTACTACTACTACTACTACTACTACTACTACTACTACTACTACTACTACTACTACTACTACTATTTTTTTTTTAAATAAGAGCAAATGAATTTTTAATTCTACTGAAAGTTTTAGACTTTGAAGGTTTTCAAATTTTGGAAGTGGCTGCAATGGCGCAGTGGGTAAAGTGTGTGGCCCATACGCCAGAGAACTCTGGTTCGAATCCCATCTGGCACAGAATGTATTTTCAATTGAATTAATTTTTCTGTAAGACCGTCACCTCTCTGCAGAAAATGGCATGAAAAGCTTCTTGAGAACATAGCCGTTCGGAGTCGGCATAAAAAATGCCGGTCCAGTTCTCGATCATTTGTGTTCAAACGTTTCATAACACACACAACACAATTGATCATAAAAAGCTCGGTCAAAGTCCTTTCAAGGGCTGAAATGGCCACTTCGTTTTTTTTTTTCGTTCGAAGGTTTTCTGTGGTGAAAAATGGTTTTATTATTTTAAAATGCTTTTATTTTTTTCTTCTTACTTTTAACAGAAATCATATCTAAATTAGGTTTTTACAATTTTAGGTATTAACATTTTTTGACACAAAACTTAGGGTATAAAATTATGTATAATTATAAAAAGAAGTAATTTGTTCAAGTTTTCAATTGAAATATGTAACAGCACTTATTAGAGGGGGTGCATACTTAGGTGGCGCTTATAACCGTAAGTGGGTTTTGGACTGTTGTAAGAATTTCCACCAGCCATTTCTATTTTCTGCTTTCTGGTGCCAGTTGGAAGCTCCAAGAGTCATCAAGTTGTCCTCTACTTGCTCCTGTCAACGGAGATGAGCTTGCCCTCTTCTGCGTTGATCGCCGTTGGGTACCGAATCGAATATTTTCTTCGCTGGAGCGTCGTCTTCCATCCGCTCAATATGACCAAGCCAGCGAAGCCATTCGATTTTTATGTGCTTTACTATGTCGATGTTGGCGTATAGCTCATACAGCTCATCGTTCCATCGTATTCGTTACTCGCCATTGACGTAGATCGGTCCGTAAATCTTGCGAAGGATCTTTCTCTCGATGGCTCCTAAACTCTTTTCAACAGAGCTGCTCAGCGTCCAGGTTTGTGCTGCATATAATAGGACGGGCATGATAAATGACTTATGGAGCGTAACTTTTGTTCGTCGAGAGAGGGCTCTGCTTCTCAATTGCGTTCTGAGCCCAAAGAATACCTCTTGTCAAGAATTATCCTTCGTTTAATATCTCTACTGATATCGTTGGTGGAGTTAGTGCTGGACCCGAAGTAGATGAACATCTACCTAATAGTGACGTGGGTGCCGATACGCTGGGACTGTTTGTTTGTTGACACCAGATATTTCGTTTTATGAGCATTTACTGCAAGACCCATGCGACTCGACTCTTTTTCTAATTTGGAAATTGCTGCACTGGCTTCGCGTGTATTATGGCCCATAATATCCATATCATCAGCATACCCTAGCAGCATAACACTATTGTAGAATATTGTGCCGCTTTGCCTCAGATCAGCAGATCGAATGATCTTCTGCATAATTAGATAAAAAAAAAAGTCGCATGATAAGGCATCACCTTGTCTGTAACCTAGTTTGCTGACAAAAGTGTTGCTTATTGTCATCCTGCATAGACGCATTAATTTCACAGATATATGGTACCAAATTCAGACATGGTGGAGTATGGACTGTCGAAGGCGACTTTGTAATCGACAAAAGGATGGTGGGTATCAATTTGTTTCTCTAGGGTTTTTTTTAATATTTGTGGAAGAGTGAATAATCTGGTCAGTGGTAGATTTTCTAGGTCTGAAGCCACACTGATAAGGTCCCATCAGTTGATTTACGATGGGTTTCAGTCTTTCACATAATACGTTCGACAGGACCTTATATGCGATATTTAGGAAGCTTATCCAACGGTAGTTGGCACAAATGGTGGGATCGTCTTTCTTGTGGATTTGGCAGAGTCCACTCAGGTTTCAATTGTTTGGAATGCATTCTTCCGATCATATTCTGCATAAAAGCTCGTGAATGCACCTAAGCAGAGCTTCGCCTCCGTTTTTAAACAGCTCAGCGGGTAGACCATCAGCTCCCGCGGCTTTGTTGTTATTAAGTCGCGGTATCTGTCACAAGATTTCCACTTTTATCCTTGCAAGAAGAGGCCCCGGTTCTTAAGCCATAGGTCAGACGTCTTATCTTCTCGAAAAATGTTCGGGCCTCATACCTGTCGCCATACATCTCAATCTTCTCACACTTGCGTTTTTCTGCCTACCTCTTTTTCCGCCTGAAAAAAACCAGTGAATGCAAAAAAAAAACTTAATGATCGGTTCATTTTTGATCTTTTCTGCATTTTTTAAAGAGCGTTAGCTTTATTCTTCTTCATTCGTATATCGCTCTTCGACTCAATCACAAACGTTACTCCTAACACACAGTAAAGAGAGAGCGGAATGGAAGAGTTGTGTTATTGAATCACAAAACATTATTTGCTTTGTTGTGCTTTTTGCTCGTCATCGTAAACCGAAACCAAGACCAAACCAAATATATCGTTCGTTTTAGTGTTTGTTTCTGCAATCTTTTTGCAGGTTGTTGCGATTCTTTTGCAAAACAAATTACTTGTTCAGTGATTGATTGATATCGTTGAAACATGCCGCGGCCAACATATACATAACTACACAGTTTTTTTGAAAAAAATAACAAACATCAAAGTATATGCAATTCAAATGGAATTGTGGTGGGAAAAACTTTGCAAGGGCATACATCTAATTTGGAACGTCACATCAAAGCTAAGCATTCAGAGCAAGTAATACGGTAGCGCCAGTAACATTAGCAAGAACATTTCTAAACGAACAACGAACAACTTTGATTTTAGAAATGATTAGGAACATGGTACGGTTTTGGTTTACGATGGCGAGCAAAAATCACAACACAGTAAATTATATTTTATGCTCGTACAACACAACGTTACCATTCTGTTCCGATCACTCATTTTTGCAGGATGGTGTAATGCTTGTGTTTGAATCGAAGAGCTTCAAACGCAATGGAGAGAGAACAAGTTTTTGTTCGCTTATTTAGCCCTACGCATTAGAACGGTTTTTTCCACTCTCTGGAAAAAACGTCTCTCGTCTCTCCTCTTCTCTTTGTATCGCTCCTCAGCAGCATAAGTTAGAACCGACAGCAGGGTAGGTAGTTGGAGGCGGGGTTTTTTTTCTGAAGTGGCGTTGCGACACTCTTGGTCGTGACACTGATTTCGGCGTGGGCGGTGCTAGCCAACAACCTTTTCAGCAGCCGCACGTATAGAGTAAGCGATGTGTAAGCGATGCCCACTGCGCTCATAAATCGGCGATCGGAAGAGTGCTTTCTTGAAGCAGGAGTGAGAGTCAAGAGGCGAAGGCTTCGGCTGTCCATTTTGATTGCAGCTTGTCGACGTCTTGCTTTGTCTGTGTAGGGTTGTGCGCATTCTTGTTGCTGCGCACAGACGTGTACGTATCTAATCTGCGACAAGATAATGATCCGAGTCTATGTTAGCACAACGGATCTAGCAGATCTAACATCTAATACACTGGAAGAGGGTTTTGGTCAATAAAAACGTGATCAATTTGGTTGCGCGTTTTTTGGTCAGGGACAGCCAGGTGATCTTATGAATATTCAGATGCTTGAATCTAGTGCCACTTACTAGCATGTTTCTTGTTGCGGCAAAGTCAGTCAGTCCCATTTCGTTATCGGATGTGTTGTCGTAGATGCTGAGCTTCCCAACTGTTGGGCCACAGATGCAAAGGAACTTCAACCGGTGAACTTATTAAATGCAATTTAAGTTTTTCATAGTTCACTTTAATTTTATTTTAATAAACTGCAGGAAATCTTTTTATGTTTCCTTTACAACTAAATTGTTGTATTAGTGATACAACAATTTAAAAATTGTTGTATTGTATTAGTTGTATTTTGTGTTGATTTTCTCAATTATACTTTTAAAAAGATAATTAAAAAGATTATAGGCAAAATCAAAAACTTAGTATTTAAAATAAGTTTGATTAAAAAAATCAATCATCTGCTTTTTGATCATTTAGAAAAAGGCACATTCTCGAATAATCAGAAAGAAAATGGTTTTGCTTAAAAAATTTGCATATTCTTGCTTCTAATTTTTTACTGGTATCTAATTTAGATTTTTTATCAAAAAAACCTCTACCAACTTGAGAAAAAGCCGTGCTATGCGCCTCATGAGAGCTTTTACTTTTTTTCGACCAATCAAAAACAGCCAGTTTTTTAGCTCATCGAAAAAGATGCTAACCATAAATACCCTTCATTTTTAACCCTTTATATCTCAAAGATGATAACCACGTATACCCCGTAAAATGTTAGTAAGTGAAATATGTACGTTTTGAACTTATTTTCAATATATTCCGATTTTAAATAGTCACACTTTAAAAATGCTTGCAATTTTTTTAGCGTTAAATATCTTTTGAACTAAATATTTGTTCTTTTTGTATTTCTCATAAAATGTGATGCAAAATAGGTTAAATGTTTTGTTCACACTTCATGCACTACTTTATATGCCGCAGAAATAACGTTTATGATGACTTTAACGCGCCTCTTTAACTCTGTAACAAACTTTGTGGCTCACATAATGAATGTTATCATTAATAATAACAGCTATAGAGATGAAATATATCCCATTAACATAGGAATTGAAATTTTTCGTTACTCGCCTTTTTTTCTTATATATAAAATACCTTTTAATTTGACAAAAAATATAAAAAAAAGCACTTCCTTAATAAACTTTTTGTATGTCTTGATTACAGAGCGTTTGTACGATTGCTGTGCATGTGTTGCCCAAGAAAAGTACGCAGAAAATATCAGCCCACAATGCGTTCGAAGTCGCAGGTAAGTCAGTATTTAAAAATTTTTCTTGTTTTATACTTCAAGCTTAAATAATATTGTGTTGGTTTCTTCTAAGCTAAAAAAGCACACAATCTTGGTATGTTTTTTTTTTCCTTACGTCTAACAAATTATTTTCCTTTCAATTTATTTTAATTAACCAAGCTGCGTTCATGTTTTTTTTTTTTTTATCCACCATCACTAACACAGTCCCGAAAATTACACCACACAACAAAACACAAAAGGGTAGCAAATATTTTAATTTGAATAAACTTTTTTCTTTTGGTTTCTTAAACTTTTTTTTTCTAACAAACGTAGAAAACTTTTTAATTACTTACAATGACACGCATTTATAATCCTTTCTGATTTTGTCCTATATTTGTACCCACACCAATTCACAAACACAACAGAAAATCTTCCACTTTACAGCTAAAAATAAAAGCTTTTAATATTTTTAAATTAAGCAAATACGAAAAAACACCCACACATTGTAAACGCGCCCCTGAAACCATGCAATGTCAGAGAAAATTTTATGCATTTTGAAAAATTAAAAAAAGTTCAGCTGAACATATATTATATCTTTCCATATGACAAACTTAAAAAAAAAAAATACAAAAAAAAATTCCACAAAAAATTTTTCCAGAGATTCGCAACGCGACGCTGTTATTCGACGTGCTCTTTACATGGTATTCAACACGTTAGACATAACTCCTGCGAACAAACATACATCTAGTGTTAGTGGTTGTTGTGATTGTTGTTGTAGCCCGGATGATGATGATGACATTGCAGACATGCAGGCGCTCTTCATGCAGCATACCATTCAACCATTCACTATCACCAGGGAACGAACACAGGCAGAGAGATACCTAAAAGTAATGAAAATAATTTTAAATAAATTTAATAAAATCTTGCATATGGAATGTTTTAAAAGAAAACTATAATGTGGCAGCACAGTACAACTTTTTCGCCACAACATATTAAAAATTGCTCATAATTGCATGTTGGTACAACTATGACCAGAACAACACCTACTACAACAACAACAACAACAGAAACAATAACTACAACAACCACAGGCAGAAAATAGTTCAGTCTGAGCAAATATTGCGAATGAAAACACAAGTTGCTGTTGCTCCATTTAAAGCCCAATAACAAAATATTACAAAAACCTTTAACATAAGCATTGTCAGCAACAATAACAACAAAAAACCAATTCAACTAGTGTTCAACTTTTGCAAAAGTCTTTCAACTAAGACAATTTTACGCAGAACTTTTAACTCCGGTTGTATATATTTCAAAGCCAAAACCACAACCAAGACCAAACAAAATAAAAAGAGCGCCATACAAAGTACAGTCAATGGAAACTATGTTTGCGGTTCTATGAACTATTTAACAAAAAAAAAATATATATTCTTACTTGAATTTAAAACGCTTTGCAAACTTTAAAAAAGCTGTGCATTTATTTGCTAGTACATGGCAAAAGAAAGTATTTGCTACAAAGCAAGCATTGCGTCAGCTTAAAAAGGTATGTAAAGTTGATTACCCACCATAAAAACTGTACTGTCGTTAACAATCTGCGAATGTGCTGTTGATGTGTTTCATTTATGCAACCGTGCCGTCCAAGCTATTTAAGCTGTTACAAATGTTTCACTGTTTCAATCGTTTCACTTCAACTCTTGCACCATTCCATGTTCAGTGTTCTCCACGGAGTATTCGTTCGTTCGTTCGTTCATTATATCCTGATAGTTTGTTTGTTTGTTTTATTTGAATCGGTCATATCGAAAACCACATAAGTTAGAAAGCTAAAATTTTTTAAGGAATCAATAAAAATTGTGTCATTCACAAGTAAACGAATTTTCAAGGACTTGTTTGGGCTGAATATGCAGTGACGGACAAAACTTTGCATGCACAATAGTTTTTGTTTTAAAAATTACATTTAACTTAACATTTTGTATTTTCTTAATATTTTATAAAATAAATTATTATTAATTAAATGAAAGTAAATGCTAAGCAAAGGAAAAGTAAAGAGCTCAGGTTTTTTGTCACAGAAATTATTTTTACAGTGCAATGAACACTTTTGATCCTAATGATGGATTTTTTTTTTTTAATTTTACTTTATAATATTTTGTATCACCACCATTCGATTTTTTGATGGCCTTAATTCGTTGTGGCATACTTTTAACTAAATTTGTTAAAATCATTGGACCTTTATTTTGCCACGACCATAGTACTCTCTCACATACACTCAGCAGCAAAAGTCTACGTACAAAGAGTATACAAAAGGTCAGATCTAAAAAGAAAACAGCTGAGACTTCAATTTATAAGTTGCAAACTGTATTAAGTGGCTTTTTATTATTATATTCTTAGCTTTAAGTGTTGGAAGATATTATAAAATAGCGACATAAGTCTAAAGAATTAAAAACACCTTAAAATACTCTATAATTAGCTTATGCAAAAGTCTGCGGAAATTTGAAGGAATGCTGAAAAAAAGTCTTACATTTTTTGATTATTAAGAAATGAATAAGAAATTAGATTACCCTCACATTTTATAAACTTTTGTGGATGCTTTGGCATAGATTCTATTAAATTGGATGCCTCCTCAGAGATGGTGTTGGTCCATTCATGAATCATTACATCTTTGAGCATTTTATTTGAATGTATCTGAACGAATACTGCGCTCCAATAAATCCCACAAATGCTTAATTGGATTCAAATCAGGCATTTGTTTTGGTGTTATAAGCTGTTATGCGATAATATACAGCATCCAGGGCTGCAGTATGCCTCGGGTCGTTTTCCTGCTGGAACATATATTTGGTGCCCAGTCCCAAAGGCTTAGTACTCTACCTAAGGTTTACTTTTCAAATATCGATATAGTGGGTAAAAAAGTCAAGCTACCCACACCTCTTGCGCACATACACCCATATACTATAAGACTGACTCTGATATACTTTACTGTCGTTTTCAAATTTTTTAAGTGAAACTTTTATAGCCGCGTATGTTATACAACAATATGGCGAGCTAGATGGGGAGTAAAACCAATGTAACGAAACGGTTCTTATGAAAACAACAATGCAGCAATTCGTCGCGGTAGTTGTATGAAAACGAAAAAAATGCTATGTAAAAGTTGTAATTTTTCTGCTTACACTGAGGATCAGATTCACTACCATCGGTTGCGTAGTTGGCTGTTCTAACCACTTGGCCACGAAAGCATATATTATAGAATAGCTCATACCCAATTTAAATCAATAATCAGTTCTTCTTTTCCCTGTTTTATGCTTGAATTGAGTCTGAGCATGTATAGATATTAACAGAATGGTTATCAAGAGGTTTTTTTTATTCTAATTTGATGACTTAAGTCATCCTAGGCTCTATCCTCACAGCACAGACGACAGATCTTGTTGTTTTATTTTTTTTTTTTTTTTTTTTTGTTAGTTATATTTTCATTTAAAAATATTTAAAAGAAAAAATTCTCGAAAAACCTGTGTCGGAAATTAAGCACTTTTCCCTTTCCGTACTCGCATCGAACCGCGTACAATTCGACTGCAAGTTGAACGTGCTACCATCTCAACATTGTCTTCCTTGCATCAAAGCGTAGAAAATACGAACAAACCTGAAAGCAAGCACAGTAAACATCTTCCAATTTATTCCATAAGGCTGATGCCAAAAAGAATTTATTGTTTATCCAAAATAATCATCAATCGATTATATAATTTGGGCTTTATTTATATAATTTATTTTTAATTTGTCTTAAAAAAAACATAAACTGCCTGTAAATATTTTTAATATAAAAAAATTTCAACCGCAATAAGGACCGCTGAACCTCTGATTCGTGGTTAGTAGCTCTGACCTTATGCTACCGCGCATACTTGTCTGGATTTATTTTACCGTGCCTACACAATTACAAATGTATATGCGTTTTTGGTTACACGGCTTTCATCATATTTTATGTTGCATTTACCACGATATGTAATGCTAAATGACGATTCGAAAAAGATACGTTTGGTGGTCGTAACGGTTACTTCGCAAACAAAGGTTCGCTTATGTTTCGAAAAACTTTTCTGTTACAATCCCATAGCGATTAATTCTTCAACAAAAATGCGAAGATAATTATATTTTCTACTTTTTTACTGTAAGGTGGATACTTTCGGATAACTTTTTTTGGCACTTTGAGACTTACTTTTAAATTACTGACTCACTAACACTGGTATGAAATAACTTTTGATTTTTAATCGCCAATTAGGGAAAAATACGAAATTTTTCTTTGATAATAGTTCATTGCAAACAAATTTATGCCGGGTGGTTTACATATGCATTGACAAGTGTTCATTTTCGGCACAATATTTTAGTAACATATCCTTCTTATGTTTTAGTTTCGATCAACATATCGTAGGAAATCTGATAGCTCAGTTGGGAATGGAAGAACTAGTAGCCAGTTTCTTGTGTGTTAAAATGTGTGTAAATGTGATATAAGAACTACATTTAAATTAAATGAAAGATACGATATTTATATGGAAATTAAAAGATCTAAGTATAAAACAAATTTTTGATTCAAATTTGCACTCGTTAATATAGCAGCATGTGCTGTTTCCAAATCAATCAATGCAATCAATCTGAATTTATGAAAACTCAATTTGAAAAATGCCTAAAAGTATGCTAATGTTTTAAAATAACTACGTACAGATTCAAAATTTTAGACCGTAGTGTACGTTCTGAGTCAATACACTGTACTCAATACGAAAGACTCAATTCAATCATAAATGAAAGAGAGAAGTACTGATTGTTGAGTAAACATAAGTATGAACTACTCTAATAAATATGTCTACGTGGAACAGTGGTTAGGACAGTCGACTATGGGTCCAAGCGTAGTGTGTTCAATCCTCGATGGTACAAAAATAATAAAAAATTTTAATACAGCCATGTTTTCGTTTTTATACAGCCAGTGCGGCGAATTGCTGTGTTGTTGTTTTCATTAGAACCATTTCGTTACATTGGTTTTACCCCCGTCTAGCTCGCCGTATTATTGTATACGCGGCTATAAAAGCCTCACATCAAAAAAAAAAAAAAAAAAATAAAACAGCAAGATCCGTCGTCTGTGCTATGAGGATTGAGCCTGGGCACTACTTTATTCATAAAACTAAAATAATAAATATTCCTCAGCACCAACTGTGTCACGAAAGTAAAAAAAACTGCCAACTAATTCTGTGAGTGAAAGAAAAGGGACAATGGATATTTCCCATGATATCGCCATGTTGAAAATACTAGTTGGCTTTATGAAAATACAGTATTTTGAACTGCTACTGGTATGAAGGCAGACTGCTTTTTAACCATTTGGTTGCACTGAAGGAGGGAATGTTAGTAAAATAAATTATCATCTTTCCAGAAATTCCAGTTTTGGGCAAAAGTTTCACTTCTACCGTGACGGCCACACACATATTTTTTTTAGAAATCCAGACTTCGTTTTGCAGAACTTTATTTCGTAAGCGAAAATTTTGTTCGAAAATTTTTTTATCCTGTGAAGGTGCTCTTTGGTAAAGCTAAAGCTCAGCATTCGATTGCTTTTGACACACAAGGCTTTTTACGTGTTACTGGGCTATGGTAATTAGCTCGTTTAATGTTTCTTCTCATTATATTGCTACTATGATCTTACCAAATTAGTTTCTTACATTTTCAGCCATTTTTTTTTTTTTTTTTGCAGTCGACCTGGGATCTTGCTTAATAAGTTAACCAACACAACGATTCCCTCTACTGTTAGTATGGTTGGCCAGAACGTGAACGTAAGCTTGAATGATTTTTAAATTATTGACGACTCTCTGAACTGAGGAATGTACTCTGCCGAAAGTTGCTCCTGTTTTAAGACAAGCTTTATAATCTTTATAATGATTTTCCTCTCTCTTCGGTTTCAATTTCGTTTCCTTTGTGCTCTATGACGACTCTAACAAAATTGTGACTTCATAGCTTTCAGCTATCTTCTGTGAAACTATTTTATTTTAATTAATTATGCGCAGCTAATTTTGGTTGAAGCAAAGAATTAACTAATTTTCGAGAACAGTGTTGCCATGTGATCCGATATATCAGAATTGTTACGATTTTCAGACTTGAATTCGATGATCCGATATTTGGCCAAAATTCTTAAATAAGCTACAATTTCAGATAAAATGAATCCGATTTCCGATTTCACATGTTTTTCTTCATGTATATGTAAAGAAAAAAAAAAGAGAAAATAGAATAAAAAAATTTGGATGCCTCCATTGACAAGACATTGTTAAAAAAAATCAATGGTTGCACATTTTATCACAATTGACGATAGCTTTTGCTGCCTTGCTATGACTACTTTTCTTTGTGTTTGAACTAGAGCAGGATTTGGATGAAACATTTTCAGATACAGATAAATTTCTCATTAAAAACCGTACGAAACTAAATAATTATTGTTGCAGAATTATTCAATGAGTATTATTATTATTTTTACAATTCCATTAAGGCAAAAGTTGAAATTCATGCTGCACTGAAATTGTGTAGGCGAATGCACTGATGTTTCTAAAAAACAAAAACTTAAGTATAATAGTACTATATGCAAAAAAACTACGATATTTGTGATTCTTTACTGGCTTTGCTCAAAGTTCAAGCCACTGATGCGTAGTTTTTAAAAGAGGCAGCATTGATAAAAAAAAAATCTATTTGGTCACTCAGCAGAAACCAGTCTGCTCAGCAACCACTCAGCAAATTAAAGAAATGTCTTCAAATTTTGCACGTAAACTTTAATCTTCAATATAAATCCTGACAATGAAATTTACAAAAATCGAATGAAAACCACGCCTACCATACGAAGTGGCTTTAGATTAATCGTAAAATTTCGTAATTCACATAGGCTTTGATATTTAATGCAGACCATCACTATGATATTTGACAAAATCGGATGAAAACCACGCCTACCTCCCATAGAAATTGGCTTTTTTTAAACGTAAAATTTCTTAAAAATCCACAAAAATTATAGAAATGTCCTGAAATTTTGCACATAAGCTTTAATATTTAATATAAACCATCTCTATGATATTTGGCAAAAGCGGATTAAAACCACGCCTACTTCCCATACAAAATGGCTTTATTTTAAACTAAAATCTCTTAAAAATCCCCAAAAACAAAAGAAATGTCTTAAAATTTTCATATTAGCTTTGATATATAATATTAACCATCTCTATGATATTTGGCAAAATCGGATGAAAACCACGCCTACCTCCCATACAAAGTGACGTCATAAAAATAGAAAAACTTTCATAAATAGTTGTATAAAACTGAACGGCATCGTGTCTGTCGTGGCTTCCAATACAATTCGAATATACTTCAATACGGCCGCGGGGGAGTATTTTAGCTTCGTCACCCTGCCGAAGCTCCATTTCTTACTAGTTTTTTTTAATCTGATTTAAAAATATCGATCAATTATTGATTTTTATTTCTGATCTAAGGAATATCGATCAAAAGTTAACTCTTATTTCTGATCGAAAAAATAACAATAAAAAATAACTTCTATTTTCGATTGAAAAAATAACGATAAAAAATAATTTTTACAACTAATCGGCATAAAATAGATCAATAATTGACTTTCATTTTTGATCCATAAAATAACCTTAATTCTAATTGAAAAACTAACTTTTATTTCTCAAACAAAAATTATCGATCAAAAAATAACGATCAAAAATAACTTGCATTTTTGATCGTATGCGTCAGATGGGATTTAAGCCTGGGTTCTATCGCATACAAGCCACGCACCTGAATCAGTATGCCACGTCTGCCACTGATTTTAATATACGTATATTAATTTTTAATCTTTTGCAAGTTGTTTGTACGCAAACTTTTGCTGCCTAGTGTAGTTCTTCTACAGTGCCAGCTAATTCGTTCTGGCTTAAAATAGTTTGCTTTAAAATTGCCCAAAGGTGTTCGATTGGGTTTATATCAGGCGATTGGGGTGGCTAGTTAAAAACCTTGATACTATTTTCAACAAACTACTTTTAAGACATTTTTGCCATGGAGTCCATACTTTGCATGAAAATGTCGTTTTGATCCGATTGATCTGAAATTTATCCAGACTTTATTTTCCAAATTTGTCCTCAATAATATCTTCCTCAGTTAAGTGCATTTAAGAGCAAGCTCCGAATTTAAGAGCTTTACTGATATTTCGGTCCTATATACCCACCCTCGTCTCTACTCATGTCCGCAAGCGTTAATCGGAGCCAACTTGATTGATTGTTGTTTCGTCAGACAAGGTGACTTTCTTCCAATGTTTTATAGTCAAATTTTCGTATGGAGCCGCTTACTCAAAAAAGTTTTTTGATTTTGGTCTAAGCCCTCAAAAATAGGGCTTACAGTTACACTTACAGTTTTGTCCGTCACTGTATGCATTCTTTTGGAATTCAAAGTTTAAAATATTGAAAAATTTTTACAATTTACGCATACTGTAAAATCAAAAACCACATAAAATGTTCTTGACTTAAGTGATTTTAGCAATAAACAGGGTCAGGTAGTATTTTATTTAAGCAAAGCAAACATATTTATCATATCTATAATGGATATAAATATAAATAACACCTAAATACTAATATTTCTATGTTTCACTATTGTTATGGTGCGTAACCGTATTCATCATCATTCTCATTAAATCACTAATTCATTTTGTTGGTTTTGTGTGGTTTTGTGTGGTTTGTATACATATTATTTATCTACATTTAGTAAGCGTTAACAACAAAACACCGTTTAAACAAAAAGTTTGTTTAAAAAAAAACTAACTTAGGTGGTTTTTCAAATTACCGATTAATTTTATCTGTTGTTGGCATTGTCAACAGTTACGATTTTATTGTAAATAGAAGAATGTGCTAAATGTTTTGTCGTTGAATTTGTTTATTTTTTTGTCTTACTTTCTTTCTTTGTGCACTGTGTTGCCATATTCAATTAATTGAGCCATTAGTGTAGAACGCTTCGTAATTATAAGAAAAGTTATAATGTTTTCGAGGCCATCAAAAACGAGGATAAATTTTAATTAGCTGAAATGTGTGTATATGTAAATCTGACACAGAAATTCTGTAGCTGTGACACTGTTGTCAAAATTAATCGTTGCAGTCAAAACTAATCGTATTTTTTAAGTATTTTGGTAAAAAAGCAAGATACAAAGCTTATGATAACACTTGTATTATGAAAACAAAATTTCACTTTTTATGTGATAAAAATTAATGCGTTCCGCATGATCAGTATTAAAGCAATTGTTTTTTCAATGTTCGTGGTGTCTGAATAAAATAGAAATTTTGACTGAAAACAAAATTTGGCGTGTTTTGTAATATTATGCCGAAACTAAAACCGAGTATTTATATAAAAATTAAAACTTTTTAAAAAATTTTGTTTTATTACAAGTAAGCAGAAAACATTAAATTACATGCATTTTAGCTATAAGAATAAGATCCTTTATATAAAATAAACATTAATTTGAAAAATACATTATGGCATTTTTTAATTTATATTTAGTTTTTGGCAATTCTTAAAAAAATTCATTTTTAAGAATTACATTTGTGAGCTTTATGCCAAGGAATTTCATAAAGCAACAGGTTGCCACAACCTTTGCATAAAATTACTTAGCATAAAGCTCACAAATGTAATTCTTAAAAATTAATTTTTTTAAGAATTGCTAAAAACAAAATATAAACATTAATTTATTTATTCAATAGTTTTTTTTTCAAAAACATAATAATATGAAATTTTGTAGTTTCGGTTATGATTTTGGTCATATTGAGGCCAAATATTCGTATCTGACAAAAAAGGGCTAAACTGGCTTGCTTTTTCAAATAGTTTCCGTATGTTTTATAGTAACACTATGTATATTATTTTTTTTTAAATAAGAAATAGGCGGTAATAAATATCAGTAAGACCATTTATTTCAGGTTGCCTTAGACATGTACAGAGAAAAACTGTGAATAGCTCAAAACGGGGGTTTTCGGGGTAGCTGATTTCAGATTTGATCTCAAATTTTAAAATTGAAAATGACGAAATCAATATGACGCCTAAATTTCATAACCTCAATGTAACAGTATGAAATTTGTTTTTAAATATTTAAAATTTAAAATGGCTAATCAAATATGATGGCCAAAGTTCACCAGCTTTCTGATTGATCTGCTTATCCGAACCACCCTGTATTGTAATTAGCAGTACTCTGATTTTGTTAGTATGTTAACTTTTATCTACTCTAACATAGATATTTCCTGACTATGAAAAACCACTGTTCATAATCTCCAGGCATCGAAGCCTGGAAAGTCTTAGAGCATTTTTTCTATTAAAACAATTTAAGTCTTTTTCCATTGTCTTAAGTAATTTTTTCGAGTAATTTTTATGGATTTTTACATGAATTTTTTATAATTTTTGGTGATTTTAGCGATTATTTGGTACAGTAAAATATTTCGTAGATACTTTGAAAAGCCTTCGAGCCAAAGCAGTTGAAGAGGCTTTAACATTGTTTTCCAACGATTAAATAAAGGGTATTGTTGTGGCGGCCGTGGCATACTGATTGAGGTGCGTGCCTTGTATGCGATAGAACTCAGTTTAAAATCCCATCTGACACAGAATTTTTTCATTTGAATTAATTTTTCTGTTCGGCCGTCACCTCTCTGCAGACAATGGCAAGCCTCAGTGAGTAAAATCTGCCATGAAAAGCTTCTTGAGAACATAAGCCGTTCGGAGTCGGCATAAAGCTTGTAGGTCCATCCCAATAGGCAATGAAGCTAGGTCTCTTCAAACGAAGGCGTGCATTTACTGCATTTACTGTGCATTTAGGCCTAATTATTTGCTACCCAGGGCAGTACAACAATTATATTTTTCCTACAAAACTGGTTCTGCTTATATTTCATGGTCACTTTTTCGTTAATACTTAAAACATATATTAATTCAAAAACTCTGAATAATAATCAACGTCATGACTTGGGAATATTCTTATCTAACAAAAATAAAATTAAATCACAGAATAAATAGTTAGGTATATATAAAAAGATATTAAAAAAAAAATTTTTTTAATATATTTTGTTAACCTCTTCTTGAAGTCGTTCTAAAGGAGTGCTTATTGCAGGCCTCTTTAAAGCAGGGAGAGCGGAAGGCATGGAAAATTTGGACATTTCATATAAAAAAGTATATGGGCTTGGATTTGAGCAGGGTAGGCCTCGGACATCCATTTTAAGACCTGCCAGTAGCCTTTCGAATACCTACCAGTGCCTGCTGGGAGTTCTCAATCATTTGCGTTCAAACATTTCACAACACGCACAACAAAATTAATCATAAGAAGCTCGGACAATGTGCTTTCAAGAGCCAAAATGTTCTTCGTTTTTTTTTTTATTGTTTTCAAAAACAAAAAAAAAAAAAGAGAATGTTATTTCAATCTATACCAAAGATAATAAGATAGGAAATTAAAAAAACATAACCTCAAAGAAGGTTTGCATGTATTTGTGAACCGAAAAATGCAACCCTGAACGTCACTCTTGTTCTTCATCGGCCGCAAATTCTAAAAGAAATCACTTTGCAATCCCTTAAAATAATGCATATCATCTATTTTTTATTGCATAAATATTTAAGTTGGGTTGCAAGTACCTGTTTGCAACCTAAACTGATTATTGCATCCCCTTATTTTGGTTAATAAATGCTTTCAAAGTTTGCCAATTTCTTCAGTTGTTGTATTTGTCAATATTTTTGAAAAATTTAATTTTTCACAAACCCCCGTTAGTTTGCACAAACCCCCGCTATTCGAGGTGAGATAAGAAAAAGGAACGCTCTTCTTCTTTTTCTGCATTTTTCTGCTGAAACTTCGTTTTCAAACAAGAAAAATAGTGCATGGATTGAGTACATTAATGTTTTAATCTTTAAGTTGTGTTACAGGAATCTGTTTAACACCCAAATAATTACATATATGCTCTTATTTTACTTTTTATCGCCAAACAAAGTTTGCATATTTTCACATCATAAATTGATTTTTATTTTTACCACTACCGATTTCTGAAGGTTTCATGCCATCAGAGTTGCCAACTCTGATTGTTTTCTTAAGAATTCTCTTGGATAGCATAAATATTGCGCTGGTACGAAATGGTATATGTTTATCTCTAACGTTTATAAAATTGCATTGATCATGTATTTGCGTAAAATATTAAGTTGGATTTAAAGGAACTACTTAAAACTGTAAATATTATTTCTTCTTTAAAATGTATATTTAGAGGAAGTAGAAGCAGGGTTCGTATTGGCTCTCATGAAGTTTCATGAATATGAGGCAATTTTTAGTTAAAAAAAAACCTGCTCATATTCATTTTCGTGAAGAGCTGACTACATTATTATGTTCATGAACTGTTGAAGTAACCGCATAATCATAGAATGCTTTGGTATTGTATTTTTATTGCCCCGCTGCTTAACATACATACACACAAAAAATTTAAGACATTTCGATGCCTTGAAGTGAGGGTTAGGAAAAACTCTCAAGTGAAGAGCATGATTACACTTCTCTTCATCAATATTATTCAATTCACGAACTGCTCACTTTGCTTTCTTTATTCGTGAAGAAAAAAAACATGAACGCTCTTTCATTATATGTTGATTCATTTCTCTTTAACAGTTTTCGTTCATAAATTGCGCTCCTCAAAAAAACTGCCTTGAAGAGCGCTCTCTGCATTTCATTCATTTAATGTTTCTCGCTCGCATGTTTTGGCAATTCCAAATTTAATTTATTACAATTTTTGCACTACCTCAAAAAAGGTCCTAAGAAGGAAAAAAATGAACGAAAAAGATTTATAGCTCCCCGGGGTGCACCATAGAGGGGTAAAATGTATGACCAAGTCCGATTATATTTTCACCACCAATATTTCTTCTCAACGTCCCCACCTTTCTCTGTCACCTTCTTGGGGGTCCTCCTACAAAAACACAGAAGAGATAAATGTCGAAAATGGCTTATATCGTCCGTAACTGAACCCCTAGACTGGTCAAATGTTTAAGCTGGTCCTATTATTTTTTGGTCCACAATATTTCTTTTGAACATACCTACCCCCTATCTGCCACCCATTATGTGCTTATAGGTCAACTTAAATTTTGCATCAAATAAAAACAAGTGATTTAAAAATTCACGAGCGATAATAAATCCAGCACATCGCACATAGGGGCCGCTTGTATGGGAGGCTTCGCCAAATTGATTTTTTAAAAAAAAGGATATTTAAAAAAAATGTTGGTGCATTTGTAATAAAGAGGATATTACTAAACTGATCAGATTTTCCGTTTAGTAAATACAGTGGTTGCAACTTACCCCTTTTTGGATATTTGAAGTCTATTTTTATGCAGTGCAAAAATTAAGCCACTTCAAAAGTATCTATTTTTAGTTTAGGAATGTGCTATTGGAAAAAGGGTATACTTTTCGTTAAAAATACAGTTTTATCATTATTTTAAATTTTTTTTATATAGATTTAACATTTCTGCTTGGTTTTTAGAAGTACAAAATCAAGAGACTTTTAAATTTCTTAAAAAAAAATTTTAAAGCAATTTTTTTTAATTTGTGCAAAGCGTTGTTTTTATATGATTAGTTAAATATAGTTTATTGTGTAGTGGTGTCAAGGTACCACTTGAAAAACAACATAAGAATTTTAAATTAATTTTTTTCACATAATGTTTCATAGAAACTGCTTCAAAATAAAAAATAGTAAAGCTCATCTGAAAAATATAAAATTTCTTATATTATAATGTGAGCAAAAAATGTTAAGAAACTATTAAAAATAAAAATGGAAATATTAGGGACATAGCTTAAACTCAATTTAGTCAAAAAAAAAAACACATCCATGATAGTTTAAGTAAACTTAACTTATACGAATGCTAAAATATCTAGTTAAACCGAGCTTAAACGTCCCATTTTGGTAAGATAAGCTCTGTTTAATTTGACTAAAGTTTAAACTCGAACTTAAAAACTGGCCCTAAGTATTTTATTCTATAATTTTCAGGTGAAATATAATACGCTTAGTCAGTAAACCTTTAAACTGCAATTTCCAACATTACGTACTTCATTTCTGAATTTTACGGGAATAACTGTTACATATATAAATATATTTCGAACACTATTTTGTCTCATAGAGAATAAGAACATATGAGCAATAATGAATATATACTTGGGCAAGTAATAACAAAATATTTTTTTCTACGTGATTTTATAATTTTCCGCATGTTTTTTGACGTCCCGTAGACCCAATTGATCTTCTATGATCATCGTTGAGGATTAATGAAAGATATCCAAAATTATAATTTAGTGGCTAAACAGACCGCTATAACACCTTATCGATATCTTAAGTTGTTTTTTTTTCATATTAAAAGCTAGCCTGAAAAAAGTGAAATTGGCAACTCTACTACTGACAATGAAATGGAAAAAAATTTATTTCATTCATAAATTTGAACAGCTGATATTTTTAACCCGAACCTTCCATGTAAAAGTTGTTTACTTTTTGGAAGAAAATAATATGTTTTTTATGTATAAAAGTACATTTAACATGAAGCTACAGTACAACAATAAATATATTTGTCCTATTTGATAATAATTAATGCACTTTACAGATAACTCTTAAGTAGCATAATTAGCAACTGGCATATTCACCTCACTATTTTTGCAAATTGACAGTTGAGCAAAATCAAATTCAGATGAGTGTTAAGATATTCGTGGTGAACGAATTTTTCGTGTACGTGTGCTTTACTTTAGGTGAACAAGGATTCCCCACAGAAGTTTCCTATCTTGTTATCTTTGATCTATACCACAAGCCATTCGCAATGCTGGTGAGAATTTATTGAGAAAGTTTTATCAAGTATTGAATAAAAATTCTGCGCATTATGGTGAAATATTAAGTGAAAGAAATGGTTGTGTTATTTTGATGATTCAGAAATGTACATTGTAATTTATATTTATTAATATGAATTTTTAGGGAACTTTTAACTGTTAGCCCTAAGTTAATTTATAAGGTAATTTTTGGTTGTTTTTGAGAGCATCAAAATCCAAGCCCTGGTAATTAGTGTTCGATCGAATATCCAGTTTTCGTTTCTGCCGTCCTTGATCCTTTTTATCAGTTACGGAACCGAAACCAGAACTTTAAAATCTCACACAAAATCTCATATGACAAATGACAAAAAATTAAAGAAAAATTTAACATTTTTTTTATGAAATTTTTTTATTCTTAATGTTAGAAATTGCATGTTTTCTGCTTACATTTAATAAATAAAATTTTAATTTTCATATTATTACTCACATTCAGTTTCGGCTGAATATTGCGAAAGGGCAAAATTTCAACTACGGGCTTGGACACTAAAAGCAATATATAGATGCACCTATCAAAAAACGGTTCGTTGACCACAAAACCAGATATTTAGTGTAAATTCAAAAATCCACGTTATCTGTTAAAATAATATCCAGTGATAAAGTTTCTTCTAATTTTTCCCATTTCTGACGGTGTCAATATAAACTATTTTTATTATATATATTATAACTAGCTTAACCTGACGCGCTTCGCTGCGCTCCGCGCTAATCCCCTAAAAAATGGGCGTATAATGAGGCCACGCCTTTATAAAATTATTTCCAACTATTGTTGCATGTCTGCTTGTTTGATGGTAATTTAATAAGTGTCCACATTTGTAAAATTTAAAATTGTCAATTAAGCAAAAACATTGTTATAGTGTCCACTTTAGAGAGGCTAGACTGTATTTTTTGTTTATGCATTTGTTTTCCTAAAATTGTTGCTGTTTTGCGAGCACCTTTTTAGCTCCATGTAAACTAGCGGTGCATAACTATAAACAATAAGTAAAAAAAAAAATTGTAATTGATGTTAAATTATTGAAATGTGCTGTGAAAATGATAGCTGGTGTTATTCTTGTTATTCTGTTTCGAAATGCCGCGTGGTACATATTAAAGTGAAACCGAACAAGATCAAATTCTTGCATTTAGAGACCAAGGGCTAACAACGCAAGATATTGCTAAAAAAACTCAACAGAAATTGGTATGGTGTGAATAATTTTTTGCTGGATCCACTAAATTATGGGAAAAACAAAAGAGGAGGCCGAAAAAAGAAGCTTTCGGAGCGTGAGGAGCGCGACATATTGAGAAAAGCAACCAATTCATCCATAAGCAGCAAGCAATTGGCGTCGCCTTTAGACAAAAAAGTTTCGAAATGGACTATTCTTCGGCTAATTAAGAACACGCCTCATCTGCTTCATCAGAAAATTAAGCTTGCTCCCCGTTTGACAAGCAGCCATAAGGATCGTCGGATGTGCTTTGCCCGAGAAAATATGAGTACGGACTGGAGCGAGGTTAGCATAAATTAAGTTTGAAAACATACGTTCTGTTGTCATATAATAATTTAAAGGTAATTTTTTCCGACGAAAAGAAATGGAACTTAGATGGTCCAGATGGTTTTCACTCCTATTGGCGAGATCTAAGAACGGAGCCCGACTATTTCTCAAAAAGGAATTTCGGAGGCGGATCAGTAATGGTTTGGGGCGCATTTTCAAGGGATGCTGCTCTCGAACTGCAATTCGTGTCGACTAAGATGAAAAGCACCGACTACATAAATGTGCTCCAGAGTAGTCTTATTCCATTTTTGAATGAAAAGCGGGGTAAAAGTTGGAAATTTCAACAAGATAATGTATCTATACATGTCAGTAAGCAAATTCTGACTTGGCTACGTGCAAAAAATATACCAAAGCTCGACTGGCCAGCCTGCTCTCTCGATTTAAACCCCATTGAAAACCTTTGGGGTATCCTAACACGACGCGTTTATGCAGCTAACAAGCACTATGAAAGCGTATGTGAATTTAAATGGAAATTTGCTGGAAAACCTGATTGATTCAATGCCAAATCGCATTTTCAATTGCATTAGTGTTAAGGGAGCTTTAACAAAATAAAGAAATAAAAATTTATAAATTTTTTCTTTAATGATTACGCTTTTTACTTTTTTTTTGTGCTTATTGTTTATAGTTTTGCACCGCTAGTTAACATGGAGCTAAAAAGGTGCTCACAAACAGCAACAATTTTATGAAAACAAAAGCGTAAACAAAAAATACAGTCTAGCTTCTCTGAAGTGGACACTATAACAATGCTTTTGCTTAATTGACAATTTTAAAGTGCACTGTGCACTGTTTTGTTGTAGCGACCAATTATATTAAAAAAAGGTTCATTGTTTATAGTTTTGCACCGCACCTTATACGGTGACTATTTGTATATTCAGTGACAGCCGCTTGGATCAATAGACCCTACTTACCAAGCGTGGTATATCACTATGAAAACATGTACAATTTTAATGATTTCTAAAAAAAGTGGGTGTACTATAGTGCAACTACTAACATTTTTTGTGGACCTTTCATTAAAAAAATTACCAAATTTTGAACTTATACGATCAAATCATCAGATATGTATATTGAAATTTTTTTAAATTTATTTTTTATTTTTATTTATTTACCCAGCGCGCGTTGCTATGACTAAAATAAACAACTTTTATTTGACCCTTTGTTTGACACCACGCTCACTGTTTAATCGCCGTGCCAGTTTCCCTGTAGCAGGACACCACGAAATAGTGGAACCTTCATTCTGAGTTTCAATGTTCTGTGATTTTTACTTCCAAAGCTGTTCGATATCAAAAATTTTGATCATATGGGTTGAGCCACACCCCCTTTTCTAATGCCGATCCAAGTCAACTATTAGAAAGGCATTACCAAGTGGTAACTCTTTTCTGAGTTTCAATATTCTGTGACTTTTACTTCCATAGCTATTCTATATAAAAAATTTGGCTGGTAGGGGTAGAGCCACACCGCTTTGTCTAATGCCAGCCCAAGTTTTCTATTGTAAAGACATCACCAAGTGGTAACTCCATTCTGACTTCAATGTTCTGTGACTTTTACTTCCATAGCTATTCTATATCAAAAAATTGGCTGATATGTGCAGAGCCACACCCCCTTGTCCAATGCCCGCCCAAGTTTTCTATTGTAAAGACATCACTAAGTGGTAACTCCATTCTGACTTCAATGTTCTGTGACTTTTACTTCCAAAGCTATTCGATATCAAAAATTTGGTTTATATGGGCGGAGCCACACCCCCTTATCCAATGCCCATTCAAGTGTTCTATTACAAAAACATCACCAAGTGGTAACTCCGTTCTGAGTTGCAATGTTCTGTGATTTTTACTTCCAAAGGTATTCGATATCGAAAATTTGGCTGATATGGGCGAAGCAGCACTCCCTTGTCCAATACCCGACCAAGTTTTCTGTAAGAAAGATATCAACAATTGGCAACTCCATTCTGAGTATCAATGTTCTGTGATTTTTACTTCCAAAGGTATTCGATATCTAAAATATAACTTATATGGGTGGAGCCTTACCCACTTGTTCAATGCCCATCCAAGTGTTCCATTAGAAAGACATTACCAAGTGTTAACTCCGTTCTGAGTTTCAATATTCTGTCACTTTTACTTTCATAGCTATTCTATATCAAAAAATTGGCTGATATGTGCAGAGCCATACCCCCGTGTCCAATGCCCATCCAACTTTTCTATTGTAAAGACATCACTAAGTGATAACTCCGTTACGAGTTTCAATGTTCTGTGGCTTTTACCTTCATAGCAATTCGATATCAAATGTTTGGCTTATATGGGCGGAGCCACACCCCCTATAAGAAAGACATCGCCAAGTGGTAATTCACTTTTGAGTTTCAATGTTCTGTGGCTTTTACTGCCATAGCTATTCGATATTAAAAATTTGGCTTGTATAGGAGGAGCCAAGCCCGTTTTGCATAGGATGATGAAAAGTACTTTACAACCTATTCTTATACCTACCAAATATACAGAAAAAATTTCATTGAAATCGGTCGAGCCGTTTCGTAGGAGTTCGGCCACATTGCGACACGAGATTTTTATTTATTAAATTACAAGCATTGGCGGGCGTTGCAGAAACATAACGTGCAGAGTCTGTTAGCCATAAAAATTCAGATTCAAGCCCATCTAACACAGAAGTTTTGACAAAAAGAAAAAACCGAAAAAAACGAAATGGCCACTCAGCCCTTGAAAGGACTTTGACCAAGTTTCTTATGATCAATTCTGTTGTGTGTGTGTTGGGGAATTTTTGAACACAAATGATCGAGAACTGGATCTACCAGCTTTTGGAGTCGGCATAAAACTTGAAGGTTCAATTCTGGATCATTTGTGTACAAACATTTAATAATAAGCACAACACAATTGATCATACGAACTCGGTCGGCAAATTAGTTTATTTTTTTCATTAAAAATTTTTTAAAAAAAATTTCGCTAATATATTTAATAAAAGCGTTTCGGCTGGTTTATTTTTTTCATTCAAAATTTTTTAAAAAAATGTTCGCTAATATATTTAATAAAAGCTTTTCGGCTAGAAAATTACTTAAGCAAAACAATATACTTTGTAAACTTTCATTTCACTTTTCTTAGTAAGTTTTGTTGTAAAAAAAGTTCTGTGAGTTCGACCACAATAAAAAATTATTCAGTTTTTCTTGTAACGCTTAAAATAATTCAAAAATTTTCAACAAGTTATTTTATTCCAAAAATATAATCACGTAAAGAGTGTCTGACATAATTTCGATTTATCAATAACTGTGGCTTAGGCTAATTTTTCTTGTATACTGTCGCATGTATATTATGTGTTTTGCATATAAGAGTTATGTTCATTGAAATTGTAAGTAGATTAAGTAAAATAAAGCGAACATTTTTTTAAAGAAAATGTTTAAATATACCGAATTATATTAAGCTTTTAATGACTTTTTTGTAACGTAGGCCCTTAAGAAAAGATACATTTTAATTCTGCCAAATGAAAAGAAACATTTTAGTCTCAATACTAAAATTTATCAACACATATATATTCAAATATCAGAATGTGCATATTCAAAACAACATAAGAATATTTATTGACACACTCACAATGTATTGCAAACAAGCTTCTACTTAATTTTTTGTAAAAAAAGAGCTTTGACTTAACTTTTATGACATACAAGCTTAACTTAAACGAAAAAAACAAAAACCAAAACAACAAACTAGCAAGTTTTTGTCTCGTCATTCAAAGTGTCCACTTCATTCGAAAAAAAACGATCATTACACTGTCAGCAAAGAAAAACTTGTTGACAGTTATTGGTGGCAACCTTTAATTTGGCGCACATATTTTTTTTTAAGCTCTGCCGGAACACCGGAAAAATCCCTAAAACAACCAAATAAGCGGATTCAACACTATTGTTACATGTAAATCAATAAATATAACATTACTATAGGTTTTGTCACTGCAAAAAAACACACACACTCACACACTGTGAGTAAGTACCCTGTAGGAAAATCAACTAATTTAAAAGTAGTTGATAAAGTAGTTTTTTGTCAACCACAACTAGTTGAAATTCTGACTTTTTTCCATAGAACGAACTAACATATTTTGTATGGTGATGTCCGCTAAATAAGTCAATTGACCTTCGTCTGCATATATTTTCAACTACTTGTTAAATTAGTTATATTTAAATAACTTTTTAATTATTTTAAAATAACCAACTGAAAACTATTACGGATGACCTAAAGTTATTAATATTTGATGAAATAACATGGTTAAATATAAACTTGTAATCTAATAAAAATTTGCGATTAAAACATGTCAAAATCAGAGTAGTTGCCGCCTTAATATAATTCAAAGTAGTTTATCAATCACTTGTTTTTAAGTAGTATTTCAATTACTTCATATATAATGCAATAAAAGCTATTTTGGATTGAAGTGGATGCCGCCTTAATATAATTCAAAGTAGTTCATATACTGGTTTATTTTAAATTAGTTTTTTAACTTGTTGTTTTTAAAAACAAGTTAGTTTGTTCCTATAGGGTACACTCACATACACACTCAGGCACAAAATGCATACGATTCCATTCATCTCACCCACTCACAGATAGGCAACAAAATTGTACACTTTCGTTATAAACGCACTCAGTCATGCACAGCAACACACACGAATTCCCATACATTCGTTTTTCTACCTTTTTTACAATTTTTGGTGTTGTCTTTTTTTTTTCTTTGTGCTCCTTTTTTCGTATTGTTTTTTTGTTTTTTCTCAATGTTTATACAAATTGCACAACATATTCATGGCAAATGGCTGTGTGTACCAACAACAGAGAAAACAAAAATATAACAGCAGCGACAACAACAACGACAAAAGTAAATGTTGTTGAAAACCTGCTTAATCCTAGATATTAAGGTTTCACATTGTTGACGCCATTGTATGGCAGCCATATTGATTTAATAGCAACTTCCGTTTATGCTCGCTTTTAATGGAGCCCTAAAAGCGTTGTACTAAAGATTGCCTGTAGTTAATTAAGTGTCGGTTTGTTTGTTATATTTATTTCCTTTTTTATGAAGTGCTTTGATTGCATTCAGCTTGAAATTTGCTTAACATGTTTTTAATTATCTTAAGAATTAGTGTGTTTATAAAGAAAGAATTAATAATTTTAAGGCGCTTTGTGTGCAACATAAAGCACATTAAAGCATGCCGATTTTTTTAAGATTAGCAGATCTTTTGAGTTGAGTAATATTTAATGTGGATTAAAGTGATTTTTTTTTTTAGTAACACTGGATCACAAAATTAAAAAGAAAAATCATGCACTTTCAATATCAGTCACTATAATTAACCTAAGCATTTTGGACCTCTCAACTCAAAAATTACATTTTTGTGGAGATATTTCGAAAAATATATTTTTTTTTTTTTTTTTGAGGTTCGATTGGGTTGCAGAAGATTTCAAATTAAAGGGTATCAAATATGTTATAATAATTTTTAAGCGGTATAGTATTTTAGGTGTTATAGCGCTAGATAAGTAAAAAACTACAGATGCAACGGGCAGTGATTTGGCCACATACCGGATAGGTGAATCCGGCTGGAGGTGAATCAAACAAATATGTTTTTGACCAACGACTTTATTTTACAGTTTACACAATTTTGTCCGAAAAGCGTACCCGTACTTTTTGTGTTTTACTATATTTTTGAGAGATTTTTGTTGGCAGCCGTGGCGTAGTGGATAGTAGTGGGTAACCCTGGTTCAATTCCCACCTGTGTCGCATTTCAAAAATCTGTTTCGAATTTGTCCTTAGTCTCATTGCGGTGAGGTAGGAGCAAAACGACATCGCGAATATTTTGTTTTTGTTAATCATATAAGAGTTTCTCGAATATTGAAATTTATTGCCCGTGGCGGGGTGACACTGCCGCACGACAAGTTCTCCAGTAGGCCAAGGGCCATGGTTCTATGTACCATTCTTGTCCAATCGACAAAAATATTGTATTCCGGGGTTTACTTGGGGTTTCTCATGGTTTTCCTATGTCCAAACAAATCCCTTATCCCACGAGACTGAACGCACTTTATTCCGCGACTATTTTTACGAACATGACCAGAACAGTTATTGTGAATAGAATGTCAAAATCGCTTGGTTTATTCACAATGGGAGTTGCCAGTGTGGGCTGAAAAGTGTGGAGGTTGCCACACCAATACTAACGCAGATGCCGCCAAAACTGTGTAAACATTTGGTGGGTAGGAAGGTTTATTTAAATTTAATCAAAAAAAGCACCAACAAATTCCTTGATGAATTTTATAAATAGGTGTGAGTAAAGCCTTCCGTTCTGAATACTGGTTTTTTTGAAACCGCATCTACGTTAGTAAAAGATGGCGGTGCTTATGTTCCAATAATGTGGAACCTAAATCCCGCCAATAGGGGGAAGATAGGGGTTGGCAGTTCAGTTCAGTATGAACAGTGTCTGAGTGCGAGTGTGAAAAAAGAGAAAAAAAAAAAACTAAGCGACTTTGTGACCAAAAAAAAAAAGGAAGAGAACGAAAAAAATTTATAAAAAAAAAAACCATCGTGCTGCCTTTGTGTGGTGACCAAAACGGAAGACGTGGGATTTTGGAGCCAGGATTGAGGAAAACCCAAGGTGCCGCAGGATCTGGACTGTGGGGATTTGACTGTATTTCAAAAGGGAGTATTTTTTTGTGTTAGTGTGGTCCAACCACAGGTAGTTTAGACGGTCGTAGTACCCCGTCAGTTAATTTGCTTGGTTTGTAGAGTCGTTTGTCGAGTGTAATTGTCGTGGTTAAATATTCGCTGTTGTAGTTTTGCTCCACCGAAGCCATTTTGTTTTTTTTTTGTGTGTTAGGCCCTGCACTCGAGCCGAGTTCGGACAAGGACCGGTGAATTAATTGATTCTACCAGGTAGAATCGTGTTAGGGTTCAAGTAATCTCCTTGAGCCCGCAACTAGAGTGCGCCCCAAAAACTTTGTTCTTTGTTTTCCGATTTTGTGGTAGTTTATTTTTGTGTGTGTAGTACTTTCCACAGGTGAACATTTTTTTTTTTTCTTCTTTAACTTATTTAAATATAATTTTAATTAGTTTTATTTATTTGATTTTATGCCTCTTCCATCCCACTGTTTGATAGCACTTTGATAGAAAGTCTTATCAAACCCACCTGTGAATTAGTTTCCTTTTTTTTGACACATTGTTGGTATAAGACCCACCCCCGTCGCGACTGAGCAGCTGGCAACTCTATATCGCCGGTAGTTGTTGACAGCTCTATCGTGAATTCCAGCTGTTGTTTGTGAGGATTTTTTTTGTTAATGTGCGTTTTGGAAGAAAGATAAAATTAACTTCGCGAGTGCTCTCTCTGTTATTTGCATTTAAATTTGCATTAAATTTGCATTTGCATTTAAATAGTTAAAGTAGAAATCGGTGATACCTGACACAGAAAGTTTTTTCAATTAAATTAATTTTTCTGTTCGGCCGTCATCTCTCTGCAGAAAAGGGCAAACCTCAGAGAGTAAAAACTGCCACGAAAAGCTTCTTGAGAACATAAGCCGTTCGGAGTCAGCATAAAACTTGTAGGTCCAGTTCTCGATCATTTGTGTTCAAAAATTTCACAACACGCTCAACACAATTGATTATGAGAAGCTTGGTCAAAGTCCTTTCAAGGGCTGAAATGGCCATTTCGTTTTATTATTTTTTTTTTATATATATATATATTTTTGAGAGATTTTTTCTTGCAATCACGCTTTTGACAGTTTTACCATTTTAAGTCCAAAAATTACGGCAACTGGTCTTAAATCTAAATAATGTTTAATTATTTTTGTTCGCGTTAGTTCTCTTTTCAGAAATTGTTCAAACCATGACACAATCATAACGAAGGCTCATTTCAAAATATCCGCTCAAAAGACAAGTTTTCCAACAACAAAGCTGTGAGGGCCTTAAAAGTCAGATGCTAATGGCAATAGTAACTTTGACATCTAGCTCCCTTTTTTCTAGTTTCTCTCCAAGCTGAGCCTACCTTATGATTGTGTCATGGTTCCAAACTTTGAAAGAGTTAAATACTTCAGCCTGGCAATACCGAAAACCTTCATATTTAAACAGTTAATTCTTTTGATTATCTTATTTTATAGTTTGTATATTTTTCATGTTGTCAATAAAAGAATCGCCTAACGTCTTCGAACGCTGAAAATTTAGTTTTTATTCAACATAATCAACCAATTTATAACACCAGTCAATAATTTAATTTAAACGTTTTTCTAAGTCTTAAGTTTATTTATGAATTTATCATTAAAGTGAATAGTAAGAATGTAATATAAGTTTTTTGGAAAAAACTTCGTAAGTTTTTTTGTAAGCGGAGAACGATTAAAATAAAATACTTCCCATTAATCGTTCCCTATAAAAAAACTTATTTTCAATACTTCTCACGAACGATAAATAAAGCGAAGCCAGCAGAGCTTAGTTGTTCATTAGCAAACAATCGTAAAAAGTGAGTTTTTCACGAATGAGAAGTATTGTGCAGCAGCAGCACAAATATTATTCGGCATAAAATACAATACGGAAATTATATTTTAATCGATTGCGATTGTGTCTTGGACACATATTCTGAGTGCGTTATGGATCATAACTTATGGATTTTTTTAATGGGTTGTGTTGGTCTTTAGTGCACAAATGAAAGCAAGTTTGATCTAAGGCTTCCAGAAGAATTTGGCCAGCACTTTTTTGACACCAGGGTGAACCTCTAAAAAAATTTTAAAAAATTAAAAATTTTTTAAAATTAATTTAGAAGTCCAGCCAAGAATTAAAGAAAAACATAAATGCAAAAAATACGTATTCATTTTTCATCGAAATATTCTTAAACAGATAAAATAGAATTACTTTAACAATTTTAGTTTGTAGTGATTTTGTATTCGGTTGTTTTTTTTTAAAAAGTTTTTATTCCATCCTTTTTAAAGAATATGATAAATTTTCGAAAAAAGTGTATAAACAACATAAATACAATTGTTCTGAAAAAATTTGTTCTATTAAATTCTGAAAGTTTGTTGGTTTTTTAAATATATGCCGCTTCAATTTAAATTAGATGTCACGTGTTTTGAAATTATTATACCCATTTTTTTAACGAGTTTTATTACCCTAGTGTCAATATTATTCGAGATATAGTGATTTTTTAATATTTCCACGCCCCTTTGTTAAATAAGCGCCCACTTTATTGAGCGTTATTTCCATTAATTGTGCCTACCCCTGTACTTTATTTCAGTACCCCAGCGTCAATATTATCTGAGATAGTGTTCATCTAGTTTTTCCACGCCCATTTATCGAATAACGCCTACATTAATGACCGTAATTTTTAATAATTCTGATAACCCCTGTACTACAATAAATTTCAGTGCCCTGTGACTGAGATAGTGTTTTCTAATATTGCCACGCCCATTTGTAGAATAACGCCCACTTTATTGACCATAATTTGTAATAAAACTGCCTATCCCTATACTACATTGCAGTACTCTAGTCTCAAAATTATTCAAGATACACTGTTTTTCTAATATTGCCACGTCCGTGTATCGAATAACGCCCATTTTCTTACCGGTAATTTATAATAATCGTGCCTACCCCTTTACTAAACTGCAGTACCCTAGTTTCAATATTATTCGAGATACAGTAGTATCTAGTATTGCGTGATCAAGTATTGTCACGCCCAGTTCTGAAATACCGCTCACTTTTTTACGGGCACCTCCATGCTTATGATATCTATCTGGTCCCCAAAAATTATGGCAATCAGACATATGGTTTAGGAGTTATCGATGTACATACATTTAAAAAAAAAAAAAAAAAGAATATGGAGAAACCGACGAACTTGAGAACCTCCGCCTTTTTGAAGTCGGTTAAAAAAGAGATCGATTTTTGCGCGAAAAAATAGGTACTTGAATTTTTGGCGGGTTGCTTAAAGGACAAGGTTACGAACAAAATACACTAAGATTCAATAAAATTGAACTAATAGATATCAAGTTATCAAATAAGTTAAAAAAACTAGTTTCGAGGAAAACACGTTTCAAGTTTTTTTCGAAATTTTGTATATATTTCAAAATTATCGGTTGATAATACTTACTATTGTTTTATCTGCATTGCCAGATATAGATTTAAAAGCATGTATATTCTACAATCTAAAAAGAACACACTAAACATACAAAAAACACATTTAAAAAAACATAATTTTTACAAAGGACACGTATAATGGCATTGAGTGTACAAAACAGGAACCAAATATAAAATAACCTTTTAGCCTTTGAACGCCATAACTTAAAAAGTAAGAAAGATAGGCTAAAAATTATTTTTTTTTTTTTTTGGTCACTGTATGCCGATGACAGCATAATTGTTGTAAGGAAGCCATATCGTGGCGTTATCTAGAGAATATCTATTTATGTAAGAGTTCACCAATGCTCACCGATGCTCACTAACGTAATTTTAATGAAAAGATACACTTTAAAATATAGCTATAAATATACTACAATCGGTAATAGTAACTGGAATCAATACTATTTGGTAACATATGAAATATAGTTTTAATTAATGTTTATTCAATGTTTATTCAATGCTTATTAAATTTCTAAGAGTACTTCTTTCTTCGTTTTTTACTCCACTACTTAATCCTAACAATAATCATAAATGTTTAAAGCGCCCATATTTCTTCAGCCAAATGGCACATACACAGAGAAAATTTTTGTTCTAAAATGCAAAATTGTATGCAAAACTTTAGCATGCATAACTTCAGCATGAAGCATGATTTTCAGTTACTTCAAAATTTTGCTTATTTTTAGCAAAAACCAATCATAATGTGGTGTTTCAGTTTATAAAAACTAAGCAAAGTATTGCATGAATCTAATCAAAATTTGCTTTTGTGCTTTGAAACAAAATAATTTGCTCCATAATTTGCTCAATAACATGATTATATTTATTGTATAACATATTGATCGAGTTTTCAAAAATTAAAAGTAAAGATATAAATAACTTTTGTGGAAGCTGCTGGTATATATCCATCGATCATTTCATAGCTCTTTGAGCTCTACTCTACACTAAATGCTACTATTAAATATAACAATTTAGATTGAATTTTTGAGTTTACACTCAAATTGAGTTTACACTCAAAAAACTTAACTTATTTAAAGCAACAAGTCTTTATTAAAAGTCCCCTCACAATAAAGTTGTAATATTCCCAGACAATGAAAATATTGTTATAATTTTTATGAAGTTCTTTTTATTGCACACAAACCACTTATCTAGATATAAAAATATGTAGCACCACAACGAGTGCATCCATTACAATTTGTATGAGTTCGCATTTAAAATTAGAACAACTTACGGCATAGTTTTTTTCCCCCATTTTGCCACTTTGAAGTTTTATTTTTATTACATTTAAAAATATGTCCAAGAAAGTTTTCTACAAACTTATCTTGGCAATGTTTCAATGGAATACAGAGCACACATACAATTGAAAGAACACAGTAACAAAAAGAAATTATAGAAAAACTTTAAAAAAATAAAAAAGCAACAAAAAAAAGGCATTCCAGCTGAACGCTGATGACATTGGATTTGTTGCTTAATTAAATATGTCCATCAACCGGTTGCCAAATCTTATCATCTTAATTTTTTAACAGAACAAAGGAATAACTTTTTCAAAGTTTATTATTTTCAAAGCTTAAAAATAAACAAAAAACATGGGGCCACAACAATGTCGTGCTGCTGTTGGATCACTTAAATTAGTCCTTCGTTTTAATGTGCACAATTTAGGTTTCAGCCTTTATACCCTCGCGCGTCTCTTAAGTCTGTTTAACCAATTTATTAGCAAAGCTTAAGTCAGGGAAAGAAAGTGAAGGGGCAGAAGGCATTGGGCGACAATAAAGCACATCTTCAAAACAACCGGATAAAAAAGCAGTAAAATGTTTATAGCTGTATATTAACGAATGCTTGACACTTGAAGTCAGGGGCGGGAACTGGAAATAAAAGTTACTAGTTACCTTCAAGCAACTGTGACTGAAATTTTGGCTGTCCTGAAAGAAGCGTACGCGTGCACTCACGCCTACTAAGACAAATTAAAGCATGACTGCCTTCATATCTTTGGACCAAAGTTGTAGTCAAGATATATACTTACGTGTAAATCATTTAAAAATAGCAATAACTACAGCTACTTTAGCATCTGCAATTGAGTTCAATTATGTGTGTAGTCTAAATTAACACAACTTATTTTCTGGAAGTTTGTTTATATACTAAGCTGTTATACAAATCTAACAATTGGATTAATGTTTTTTAAATTAGCAGTCAATTTTTTTTTAAGTTCCCATATCAATAATCACAAATTCTGAATCTGAATAAAATATGAATAAAATAAACTCTGAATATAGAAACAAAAATAAATTTTTGATGAGTATATTTTAATTATTTACTTTTAAGAATATTTGATATATTTTTTTAACAATAACATTCGCACTAGACTAGTGAAAGAAAATAAACACTAACGTAGCATATGTTTACCTTCTTCTGGCATGCTCATCCTGAGTAACATACCTGGACTCGTGGGGTACGTACGAACCACAGTGATTAAAATCTTTGTAAAAATTGAAATATTGATTATTTTGTCTCAAAAGAATTCAGAGATCATCTTTAGATACCACTTTAAACCGTAGAATAGTCCAAGTTGAAAAAAAATAAAGAAAACTTGAAAATGTGTTTTCTTGCTTGTATTACGTTGAGTTTCGATTTCGAAGATTTAGGTATCGAAAATCAACCAGGAAAAGCGTATTGTAAGTACATACCCCACGAGGCTAGGTGAAGGTTAAGGTACTGTAGCGTAGATTTAGGAGAACAGCATATTAAAGTTGTATTTCGTAGATGACTTCACTCATTATTTTTGAGCGTTGTGTACTTGAATAGAGTCAGTATAGAGTCAAAAAAAGGTTTTTTTTGACACAATTTTATTTGTTTATTTGATAAAAACCTTAATAAAGAATATTGCGCTTGCATTGTAAGTTGGCTCAAAGAATTAAGCAAAATTATAAAATAATATTGCAACATGAAAAAATGGTTTAATGAATAGAAAAATGCTTATATGTTTTTGCTAATATTTTTTATCCATTATATAAAAATGTTGTGTTGTTCTGATAGAAACATTTTTTTTTTTATTTTAAGCGATTGGTTTTACAAAAAATTTTACTGTTTTTAAAATGTTTCTCGTTTTCTTTTTTGCTGTTATGTATTCTGCTGTAACGTTACAGTTACAGCCCTATTCTACCAGCTTAACAAAGCTCACTACATTAACAAAATAGTTAATATTAACAAGTTGTTAATGTTCCGTATTCTGGTGAAAATGTAAAAGCTTTTTCTTTACAATTTTGTTAATTGCAGAAAGTATCTTAACAACGACAACATAATCTCAACATTTATGTGTTTAGCTAGAGAATTGTTGTGCAAATAATAAAAATAATATAAATTATAATATAATATTGAAGTAAAATAAATAAGTCTGAAAAATTTAAGAACTTTTTCGTCTTTTAAGTTTTGTTAATGAAGAAGATCAACGAAAGGAAAAAATTGAACGGAGGCGCTATTTAAAACATCTTCGAAATAAAAATTATTCATTCATAGTATCTTTCTCTTTATCTATTTTTTTATTTCTATCCAACTCCAAATACAATTAAATACCGAAATGAAAAACCCAAATATAATAATATACATATGTCACTCAAAAGTTGAGGGTGATGCTGACAAAAATTGTATATAAAATAGGAGCTGCTCCTGCGTGGCTCACTCTAACTTTGTTTGGCTATTAAAAAAATGTAAATTTGTGTTTTAAATAAAAAAATCTTAAGATTACTTAATTCTTTGCATTTTCATTTTGCTAGCTGATATAATAAACAATAAAATTTCATCAAAAAAACAGCTGTTGAAAGTTTCACATTCTCATCACGCGTGGTGAACTATTTGAGCTTTTTAGAGCTTTCAAATGGTAAATGTTTTTTTAGAATATGAACATTTACATTACATAACAATAATATAAACAAGAGCTCCTTAACAATTCCTTGTTAAGTTAACAAGCAGAATAGAGCTGTTAGGCTACTCACAGTTTAAGTACGCAGGCCTGTTTAATTTACGATTTGTTATTTTTACGCCAACTTGCGTATTATCCTTTTTTGTTGTTTTGCATGCTAACGCAATTACGCAAACACGCGTAAATAAAATTAGCCCTTGGACGTGTTTTTCCTTTCTCTCGTATTTTTATGCCCAATCTACTGCATATATAACAGCGTTGCAAAATCATTGAATACGGCAAACACATACTGATCTGCTCACATTTTCAAAAATTACAAATGCTATAAATACGCTTTGTTAATATACGCTCAAACTGTGAATAGCCTAAGTATTTTATAAAAAAATATATATATTTTTAATTTATACAACACGAATTTATAACTGGAATTTATATTAAACAAATATCAAATGTATGTAAAACCGAATACGTTTTATCAAGGCTGTTAATAGCTCACTTTTTCCAAAAAACTAAGTGCGCTCAAAATGTGAGCTTGCGCTCACTTAATAGATGTACAGGAAAGAGAATATATTACGAAGTTTGTTTATTGTTGCTGTTGGAAAGAGCTGTGATGTTACCAGTAAGTGCTGCCAGGTATCGATGAAAAAAATTCCTCTTTTTTTCCGTTTTTAAGTCTTATAGCTATATTCTGCTTGTTAACTTAACAAGGAATTGTTAAGGAGCTATTGTTAAGATAATTGTTATCTAAAGTAAATGTTCGTATTCTTAAGACTCATTTACAATTTGAAAGCTTTGAAAAGCTTTAAAAGTTCACCACGCATGGTGAGAATGTAAATCTCACAGCATTTTAACGTCAGCTGTGTTCATTGAACAATGCAATTTCATTGTCTATTATATCAGCAAGCAAAATGGAAAATGCAAGGAAGTTAGTAATCTAAAGATTCTTTTTTTATTTAAAACTTTAATTTACATTTTTTTAAAAGCCAAAGAAAGTTCGAGTGAACCACGCAGAAGCAGCTGCTATTTTATATACTATTTGCCAGTAGGAGCAGCTGCTATATTATATTCAATTACACCAGCAGCAACTGGATTATTATATTTGGATATTTCATTTTTTTTTTTATTATTTAATTGTATTTAGAGTCGGATAGAGATATAAAAATATATAAAGAGATAGATAAGTCAATGAATCATTTTCATTTCGAAGTCTTAAAAATTCTTCCATTTTGCAGTTTTATTTATTTTTATTCAATATTAATTATAATTTATATTATGTTTATTATTTGCTAGCTAAACACATAAATTCCACTCATTGTTAAAGAACTTTCTGTAATCAAAAAAAATTGTAAAGAAAAGATCATTTAAATTTCCATCAGAATACGAAACATTAACAACTTGTTAATATTAACTTTGGTGAGCTTTTGGTAAATTTGGTGAGCTTTGTTAAGCTGGTAAAATAGGGCTGTTCGTATTCCAGCTTTTTTCCCCGTTTTCAAAATAATATATATAAGCGTTTTAGAAATTAAAAAATTTGAATTAATATCAATATAGAAAATATATTAATACAGAGTAAATTTCAGCCGATTTTATACCAATATTCGGTAAAAATATCTAAGATCAGCCCAACAATCATAGGTTTTGGTACAAAATAATTTAGTTTATTTATTAGGGGACCTTAATATTCCGTATTTATAAGTATCAATTTCAAAACAATGTTTCTTCAAATAAACAAATATTTGAAACTTTTCAACATATATAATTTTTTTTTTTTTTGTTTTCGTTGGCCACTAACTGATGTGTTCTGAAAATTCTGTAAAAATCAATTGTTAATAATTATTCTTCAACAACTTCAAAGCAATACTGCCCAAATAATTGAGGAAAAATATTGCTAGGAGTTACATTTTCATTTATTTATTTAATGCAATTAATTGTGCCGTGTTATGTTGGCAAAAAGTTATTGCAGCTGTCTTCGCCCAATTGTCAAGTTCGCCTTTGCATAGTTTTGCACATTTTATCAAAAACGTGCGATAGAAGGTACCACTGACATGAAGCTTTGGCCACCATGCAAATTGCCTTGTATTCACAACACCTGCTTCAAGAACATATCGAATGCCATGAAAGAATGTTCAAAGCCTCAACTGATAATAGTTGATAATATAAAACGCTAAAAGCTTGATAAACTGAACATCTTGTTTATTTGCACAAAAACCACGAACTTAACAAAATTTATTTTCATGCAATTCACCATCAGCTGTTTTTGACAAGAGCGGGGAAACACAAATTTCTCATTTTGAGAGAGAATTGTCAAACTCACTAACACCTTATTATTATTCCATCATGATAGCACTATATCAATTTTGGTTTTTAAATTAATTTTCTGTTCGAATTACTAATGCATACTAGTTAAGCTATTAATGGACTGTAATGAGCTAAGAAGATATCAAACCGAATTCTTTATTTTAGTGGATAAGTTCTCCAGAATATTTTACATGCTAACGCTTAGTTTGCTAAACGCATAGGTACTTTTAAGAAGTAAGGCGTTAACGAACAACCCAAGTTCAAGTGCGGATGAGGCCGAAATATATCAAAAGTATTACAAGAAAAATATTGTGAGAAATTAATTGTAAGGTTCACTTGCGATATTCAATACATTTTTTTGTTAAAGTTTTCAAAGATTTAATAGCTATTTATTTTCACGTTAACTATATTTACCGAATTACCGCTTGTCTTCCTTATTAGCGCTATAATGAATTCCATCATAGCTCATTTATTTTTTTATAATTCAAATGTAACTTAGATGTTTACATTTGCTAAAACGTGTTCTCTATAACATCGGGTATATTAGCTAATTGTTTGCTATAGAAGAAAGAGAGAGAGAGAGACAGAGCGACAGTCAGTCAGTAACATTAAAAAACGCACACACCCACGCACATGCATTCAGCTAAAGTCCGACAGTCAGTCTGCCATTGAAATACACGCATACACACACACACATGCATTTAGCCTGCTCATCCGGCAGCATTTTCACCCATGTGTGAAACAAGCACTAAGGTCAATTTATTAAATAAACCTCAGCTCTGCAGTTCTGTGGGTCTCGCCAATGCACAAGACCACAAGAAGCTACAGGGATATAAAATCAAAGAAAAATGGCACCGCAGCCTAGCCTTCAGGCTATAAATACATACATACGTAGCCCAAGTAGTGGGTCATGCCAGAGGAAGATGTTAGCAGCTGCTGGTCAAGATGACAGAATGCATGCATGCAAACGTGGATGATGCTAGACTAAGTGAGTGGATAGATGGTTGATTAAGTGAATGACTGCATGGATGGATGGATGAATTAATGATGTATGGATGAATGAATGGCTGTAAAACGTTATAAAGGCTTTGTGGAAGGGTCAATTTTATGGCCAGGTGGTATCGTTGTGAATGTAGCCAATTTGGCTTTAGCTGCTACGAGAGCAATGAAAGCAGTTATTTATGCGTTCTCGAGGAGAGATAAGGATGTTTATAGCTGAAAGTGAATTGAATGTTTTTTCTTGTGTTGGTGTACGAATATGTGCGTGTGTGTGTTTGTGTGCTTGACCAAAAAATTGTATGTACTTAAGCGCTAGAGTTGTGCTAGATGCTACTGATTAGCAAACGGTCGACAGGTCAGCCGGTCAAATGGTCAGTCAGTCGCTTGATGGTCTATTGCTCCACAATTGCTCAGCTTGTGTTTTTGTAAATTTGACTCTCAGACTTTTTTATAGCGTGTTTTTATTTCTCTTTCAAAGAATTTTGTGCAACGTCTGGCAAAAAGAAATAAAAAAGTTAGACATTCTTCTCAAAAGCTTTCCCGCATAGTTTTGTTCACTTTTTGTTGGTTTTTTTCATCTTTCATTTTTTTTTTTTTTTTTGTTTTTTCCTTTTGATGTTTTTCCTACATTTCTTTTCTGTGCGTTTCTGCATAACTTAGAATGCAGGTTTTTGTATTTGTTGTTGCTTTTGTGATGTTATCGTAGCAGTGCTTTTTCTCCCAATCGCTCTTATATGTACGTAAGCATTTCTTATTAAAGATTGTTGATAGTATTTTTGATATATTTAACCTCTATTCCACACAGGACCGGAGCCAGGATTTTCCTTGAGGGGGCATTGATCACATTTTTGTAATACGAATTGATATAAAATATACGAAAGCAATATGGGCATTTCCGCCAAAAAGTCCACAGTGACACGAAAATTAAAAGTTATTAAGAACTTATTATTTAATGATATTATCTTAGAAAAACATTTTTATTTTATTTTTTCAAGCAATTTAATTAAATATAAATTCATTTACCATGATGATCAAATCGTCTGCACTGTCTCACAAATGTAATTTTTCTTTTTGGAATCTATCGTAAACGTTTTAGTAAAAATGGAAGGCATTGGCTAAAAATAATGAAAAATGAATGAGGCAAGGAGAGGCAGAATATATTAAATTTGTTTTGTTAGTAACTAAATCACATAATTACTTAATTACAAAAATGAATTACAATGGAAAAAATGTCACGTAACGCCATGCCACGTAATTTTTCATACTAAGCCCAGTAAAAAAAGAATGAGAAAAGATTTTTAAATTTGATTTCTTTGAAAATAAACTTATACTATTTCAAATCCTTCTAAAAAACGTTTTATGCAGAAACTCGTGTAAATTAACAGAATTTTATTAATTTTCTGATCCAAGTCGAAAACCACTTCTATTTGTTCTATTTGTGTTTGTTTCTATAAGAGCCGAACTTTTGACAGCTTAAGGTTTTACACCTTGTATAGTGTGCTTAGTAAGCTATTGGAAAATCAAAATAAAGATCTTGTAAGTTAAATTTTTCATTCTTTTTTTACTCATTAAAGTCGTACGATCGTCACGTGCGCCACCACGGAAATGCCCATATGTGACATTTTATACTCCAAATTTAGCACTTACAAAAATTTTTCCAATTTGGTGTTTTTTTTAACTCGATAAATATTTTAAGATCATCATGACAAATTAATTTTGAAAGTGAAACTTCTTTAGCTACGTATACAAGAACACAACAAATTAAATAGAAGTAAAATATCAAAATGCTTCTCTTTATTGAGGGTCTTCACTTCTTTGTTTGTATATGCTATGCCCAGAACTTACACTCTAATAAAATAGTTTTTATTCTGTCGTTAAATTTGTTGTTCGCAGTTGAATTCAAAACACTTGGCAAAGCGATTTAGGCAGAGTTTTCTGTGCTTACAGTGCTTACATCGTTTAGTATCAAGCTTTTTTTTAAAGTCGTGTAATGAAAAACGCATCAAAATTTATAACTGTGCAGACACGGTGAATAAACCCATACAAGTATGAGCGGTCAGAGCTTCTGACCACGATACGAGGGTTTGGTGTCCACAACTGCAGTTAAAATTTTGTGCTTTTTTTAAATTAAAAAGATTTACAATCACACAGGCAGTTTTTGTTTTTTTTTTTTTTTTAAGAAAAATTGAAAATAAATTATATAAATAAAGCCCAAATTTTTTAATCAACTGATGATTATTTTGGATAAGCAATGAAATCTTTTTGGCATCAATCCTATGGAATAAATTGGAAGATCTATACTATGATTGCTTTCAGGTTTGTTCGCATTTTTTCGCTTTGATGCAAGGGAGGCATTGGTGAGATGGTAGCACGTTCAACTTGCAGTCGAATCTCCGCGGTTCGATGCGAGTACGGAAAGGGAAAAGTGCATTTTTCACGACACAGTTTTTTTGACAAATTTTTTCTTTTTAATATTTATAAATAAAAATATAATTTTAAAAAAAATAAAACAGCAAAACCTGTCGTCTGTGCTATGAATATTGAGCCAGGGAGGACTTAAGTCATCAAATTAAAATAAAAAAATACCCTTGATAACCAACTGTGTCAGGAAAGTTAAAAAAAAAAAATTCTGTACGTGAATATTGATCTTTTCAGTAACTGTTCATGAACAAAAGCGACAATTGATATTTCCAATGATATCACCATGTTGAATATACAGGATTGTCCATATTCGAAGAGCCCACTTCAAAAAATCGATTGTAGTGCGGCTTGTGTGTGGTGGCGCGCCGTCTTCTTGAAACCAGTAGTGCCTGATACGCTTTCGACGAACGATTGGCATGAAAAAATTGTTTATCATATCGCGATAACGCTCCTGATTGACAGTAACTCTGTGGCCATTATCATCTTCGAAAAAGAACGGCCCAATGAACATTTTAGCACAAACGCCGCACCAAACAGTGACTTTTGCATCGTGAAGAGGTACCTCTTGAATCTCTTGTGGATTTTCAGTTTCATACAAACGATAAATTGTTTTCTTGGAAGGCGCACTTTTCACTTTATTTATTTTTTTGAAAGCACGATGAGTTTTCACTATTGACTTGTTTTGTTGAATGGAAATTTCAACAATTTTAGAGCGTTCGCGTGGCGTGTACTGTTCCATTGTAAACATTTGCTTGGAATGACGCTTCAAATGCGTTATGTCATTGGTCGATTTGGCACCACTGCGGAAAGTTACAGTGCTGCCAGATGGGCGCTTCGAATATTGACAACCCTGTATTACAAAGAAAAAAAATTATTAAGCTATCAAATCTATGTAACTGCGAAAAAGCTTCGCTTCTCTCGTATGTCAAACGACGCACCTGTGTTTTTTTCTGATAATTTTAGGTGTGCTTATGATATGATTACGATATAACGGTAAAAGATATTGATTTAAGAATCTTTGCATGTTTTCAAAGAAGCAATTTATTTAAAAATAAATGTTTTGTTTGTGACTTTATTTTATCGTAATAATGTAATCTCAGGCAACAAGAAAAAATAAAACGGCTGCCAGGATTACTCAAAAACTAGTCAGCCCATTGACTTGACATGTTTTGTGGACATTAACCAACTTATTTTTTTTGGGATTGACACAGAATTTTTTTATTTCTTAAGGTTAATAAGGTTTATCCTCAAATTAAAAGCATATTTTAAAATTTTGACTTCCGCGATCCACTATTTTTTACAAATCAAAACTTTTGAAAACACTTGATGTCAATTCCTAGTCTTAATTCCATATTACCCATGATCATAAATTTTAAAATGAATAACATTTATCAACATATTTTTAAGTTTAATAAAACACGTACATTTTAGAAAATAAATATTTTTATTTTATATCTATTTATTACAGAATAAAGGGAGTGTGAGATCTCTGACATTGACCTAATATTATAGTTTTTCTATGTTGTGTGTGAAAATCTAATAACAGAAAGCCGTGTCAATTTAGGACAACAAACAATTTTTTTCACGAATTTCCAGTTTTTTGCATGCACCGGCTTGTGGTATTCAAACTTTCAAGAAAAACGTTCAATAACATACTAGTAACGCCATTTCTGGGTACGATTGTGTACGATTATTTCGGTAGTGCGGTATGTAGCAGTGATTCAACAATGAGTTAAAAGGGAATTAATACGGTCCGTATACACTTTGCAGGATAGTTTTTAGTTTGTTGCAGAAATGTCACAAGGGGCTACAAGGGGTTAAGTGTTTAACAAAATGAATGTTGTGTTTTTTCAGATTTTCAAAATTTGACATATCCTGCCCGCTTTCTTCTTAATGCCTTAAACGAAGAAGAAATGTCATTTTCCTAAAACTAAATACTTTTCTAAAAAATACACAAAAATACAAAATCAATATCTTTAACCATTATTTCGTAATCCCCTTGTAACACGCACCCAAATTTTTCACAATAATAAATATAAGTTCCCTCAACTAAAGTTTATTTGGCATTGCCACACTAAAAATTGCCTATCTCATTTGCATTCGCACATTTATTTAACCCAATAGCAAATCAGTTTAACCACAAGAACCACAAAAAATTTCAAGTCAATCGACCGATTAGTTTTTGAAAATCTTACCCTTCAATTGTGTTCTTTCTACAAAATTTCTTCTATTTAAATTCTGGCTTAAAAATATACAAAAACATTAAAATTTATTCGTTTTCTTTACCGTTCGATACCGTTATTTCGTAATCTTCTTACAAAGCACACCCAAATATTTCACAAAAAATGGATATAAGACTCCTTTAAGTAAAATATTTTAAATTTAGTTTATTACATTATTCTTATTCTTTAACATATGTCTATTTAAGAGTTTTAATCTTTTTTTTTTTTTTTGTTTTACGAAACCATTTTGCTCCATTTCAATGCTGTTAGGCAATAGTAGTGACTATTTAAAAATTTAGTTGCCCTTTTTCATTTTATTTGGTTTTGAAATAAACGGTTTGATTATGAACAGCTCTGGCAATTCTTTTAAATTTAGTATTTTCTAAAAGTTTATTTTAGAATACTTGGAAAAAATAATTTTCAAATCTGTTTTTTTTTTTTATTTATAAAAAAGTATTGTCTTAAATCGTCATTTTGTTTTAATTTTTTTAATAGTTTTAATTTTATAGGGGGCGTTTGATACCCAAAAATTCTCCTGAGCTCCGGGTCTGACTCTACACACATTCATGTCCATTATACGTTTTTTATCTATTTGCAGTTTTGTTTTCATTTGGTTTGCGTTTGGAATGTTTTCCATTTTGGTTACTTTCGAATTTTTCAATAAATCAAATGAAAATCAAACTGTTTGTTACAATTGATTGTTTACCATTTTTTTATTTTTTCTTTTTAGTTCTGTGAAAGCTTTACTTTATTGTTAGTTAATTAATTTAAGGAACTGAATAAAATTCATTGCTATGCGCCACCTACACCACTCTTAATGGTTAGGGTATGCTTTAAAGGTTAACGTTTTGCTTTATATCTTTACTTCTGAGATAAGTATTGACTTCGCTTAGAAACAGTTCCACAGATAATAAATTTTACTTCTTAATGGTATGAGCATAATTATTCCTCGGCATATTTGAGGACACAAAAAACTAACACAATTCAAAAACGAGCTCGTGTGGTGTACAGATGGATCTAAAATAGAAGAGGACACGGGAGTGGGAGTCCTCGTAAAAAACTTCAACCTGAGCCATTCATTCAGCCTTTGTCAATACTCAACAATATTCCAAGCGGAGATACTTGCTATAAACAGAAGTGCCACACTTAACAGTTGAAAACACGCTGAAGGCAAAACCATTTTTATATTCTCGAATACCCAAGCTGCCCTTAAAGCACTAAAATCGCCTATCATTTAGTCAAAGTTAGTTCTCGAGCAAAGATGCCCAGTAGTGGCTAATATCAGCAAATTAAACTCACACGTATACTTACGCTCTTTTGTTTGATCGTCAATCAACCAATAGGGAATCAGCATGTTGAGTGGGAGAGAAATGAATAGCAAATTGTTTTCTTCCAGTGTTATTTCGTCACTCACCAATACTACTTCCTTGGGCAACTAGGTTCTAGAGCAGTGGTGATCAAAGCACTGTTCAAACAACAAAAAACAGAGCTTTCCGAGCGCACAGCTATACACTGAAATAAGAAGTTGTTAAAAGCTCTCACAACATTTGGTGCAAGGAAATATTGTCGAGTGTTGTATTTTCAATATAAACTTTTATTTTTATACACCAACGCGTACTGCGTAAGGGGTATATTAACTTTGTCATTCCGTTTGTAACGCCAATAAGGAGGCATGGCAGGTATAGAAAAGTATAAATACTTTTGATCAGCATCACCACCTGAGCCGATTTCCGTGCGTCCGTCTGTCTGTCCATCTGTGATCACGATTACAGCCGCAATTTTGAAGTTATCGCGATGAAATTCAAAATATAAGCTTCTTTCTAAAAAACGGAGATCAAGTTCAAGAATGAGCCAAATCGGTTGAAAACCATGCCTACCTCGAATACAAAGTGACTTTATTTTAACCATAAAATCTCTTAAAAATCCACAAAAGCTAAAGAAATGTCTTGAAATTGTGCACGTGTGCTTTAATCTTTAATATAAATCCTGACTGAAATTTGCCAAAATCGGATGAAAACCACGCCTACCTCCCATGTAAAGTGGCTTTATATTTTCCGAAAAATCTCTTAGAAATCTGCTTAAATTAAAGAAATGTCTTGAAATTTTGCACATAGGCCTTGATATATGATATATAACATCACTATGATATTTGGCAAGATCGGATGAAAACCACGCCTACCTCACATACAAATTGGTTTTTTTTTAACGTAAAATCGTAAAAAAATCTGCAAAATTTAAAGAAATGTTTTTCATTTTAACACATTTTTATGTATTTAGAATAGGTGGCAACTGTCATCCTCTCAATAAAGCCTTAGATATTAGTAAATATCTAATTTTAACTGTATAATTTATAAGTGTAAATAATATATGTATAAGTAATAAGAAATTAAGCTTATATAAGTTTTACAGTTTTTAAATAAAGTAGTCTAAGCCGAACCTCCAATCGTGTCATACTCTTTTCGTAAAGATATAACATTGGATACGAGTACAGCGAAAGAATTACACGTGGTGCATTAAAATACTTTATATAATTTCAATTTTGACCTTTGACCTTTAAAGTTTTTTATCCAATTCTTCAAGATTAACCGGGATTAAAGGACTTAGCAATGCCAAATGCAAAACTGTTTGTTGGATCAATTGTTAAATCATCTGCTTCTTTGAATAAAATTGATGATAATGCCTAAAAAATATATTTTCTGGTGAGCTTGGATGGGCCAGATTTGTATAAAGTTTTAGTGTCATTAATTACCTCCAAAAAGGAAACAGATCCTACTGTACAATTTTAAGATATAATCGAAAGCCTAATTGTACATTTTTTCCCAAAGAAAAATGTTATAGCAGAATGCTTTAAGTTCTTTAAAAGATTACAGCATCATAATGAGCTACTACAAGATTACATAGTTGAATTAAAGCACATGTCTCAGCACTGTGAGTTTGGCCTTTTTCTAAACAATTTGTTTGTGGAATTAAAGACGAGCGAATTCAAAATCGTCTCTTGAACGATGCAGAACCAAGAAAATTCGATAAGGCAACGGAGATTGCAGCAGCTATATAAATGACTAGAAACAGTTTAATTATAATAAAGCATATACCGAGGAGAACACATTTTCGATCATCAGCAAGTCAGCTAAGAAAGAGCGATTGCCGGGAGAACAATGAAAGCTTTTCGAAAAATTTTAGAGACCGGTATAGCAACCATCAATGTGGAGTAGTGTGTTATGCATGTGGGTTAGTGGGACACATTAAAAAGTTTTGTAGAAAACGAGAGAGTTTCAAAGTCAACAATGTAGAAGCAGATGTTAATGAGGGCAATAACGGGTATTATCGATGTGGGTATATTAATAATTGTAAAACTTTGAGAGCGAAGTCTCATAAAATTAAGTTGAATATTGACAATAAATTAATAAAATTTCAAGTTGGCACGGGTGCATGCAAAACAATTGTGAATGAAAAGTATTATAGAGATTATTTTGGGAATTATAAACTGGTTCAAGATCTAAGAAAAATTAAGCTAATATCTGGTGAATATGTTAATGCCTTAGGAAAAATCAAGGTGCAATTCTTTTTTGTTGAGCTAGTCTACTCTTTTGACTTAACTGTTTTGAAAACTGATGACAATTGTATACCATTACTTGGCAGAAACTGGCTTGACACATTGTTTCCTTTATGGCGTAAATGTTTTGTATTTCGTAAGACAGAAAATGTTTGATATTCTTTAAAAAGTGGTTTGTCGGACATTAAATCAAAATATTGTAATGTTTTTAATAATTCAAATAATAGTGTGACAAAAAGTTATAAAGCAGAAACAAAGGGTGGTTAAATTTTAAGGGCCGATGTTGAATGTGAACCACACCTAAACGTCAAGTTTTTTTCTGCATTTCATTTGACATTTCTCAATTTCAGACTAACTCAATTTGAACCATGAAAAGATACACAATCGAGCAACGCGTTAAAGTTATTCGTTAAAATGCATATCGTGCACTTCGTGATTTTTTCGGACAATTTAATCGTCCAAATGTGCGTACAATCGGAAAACTCCTGCAAAAATTTAAGCAAACCGGGTCTGTAGGAGATGTGAAAACACCAGTACATGCTCGTACAGCTCGTACTGCAGAAAATATTGCTGCTGTTCGCGATAGTGTGGCTAAAGAGCCGTCCACCTCAACTCGTCGTCGTGCCCAACAATTGCACCTCTCACGCTCGTCGTTGATGAACATTATGCATAAAGACTTGCATTTACACGCTTACAAGGTGCAATTGACTCAAGAACTAAAGCCTCTTGACCATTTCAAGCGTCGTCAATGGTCAGAATGGTGGCAAGAAATGGCAACAGTGGTTGACCAATTTTCGAAGAAAATCATCTTCAGTGATGAGGCACATTTTCACCTCAGTGGATTCGTCAATAAGCAGAATTGCCGCATTTGGGCGAATGATAATCCAAGAGTGATTGTCGAAAAACCAATGCACCTACAAAGAGTGATTGTTTGGTGCGGTTTATGGGCAAAATGAGGCCGGTCAGACAGTTACTGTGAATGGTATTCTCTATCGTGAGATGATAACGAACTTTTTATGGAACGAATTGAACGATATGAATGTGGACGATATGTAGTTTCAACAGGACGGTGCCACTTGCCACACAGCTAATGAAGCAATGGCTCTTTTGCGCGACAAATTCAATGGCTGTGTTATCTCACGTGGTGGCGATGTCAATTGGCCGCCAAGATCATGTGATTTGACTCCGTTGGACTTCTTTCTTTGGGGTTATTTGAAAGAAAAGGTATACGTCGATATGACAGCAAAAATTCAAGAGCTAAAGGATGAGATAATTAGAGAGAGATGAGATAATTCGGCACATTAACGGCATAGAACCTCACTTATGCTTCAGCGTCATCGAAAATTTAGACCATCGAATGGAGGTGTGCCGCCGAGGTTGCGGCGGCCATTTGGCCAATATTTTGTTCAATACATAATTGAACTATACCAATGTTATCATAATAAAAAGAAATGACAATAATTTCTCAAATAATTTGTGTTTTATTCAAAATCAATATCGGCCCTTAAAATTTAACCACCCTTTTGTTATGAAGGATTATGCATGTACAATTTTCTGCAAACCGAGTTTTGTGCCTTATGGTTTAAGATCCAAAGTTGAAGATGAGATTAAACGGTTGTGCAGTAAACGTGTGCAGTGAAGGTGCAGGTAGTTGTGAACAAAGGTAATGGTTCAGTTAGGTTATGCGTGAATTGTAATAAATATGTTGAGAGTGAACATATTCCCATTCCCAGAATAGATGACATTTTTACAGATATGGCAGGTTGGCGGTTATTTTACAAACTTGATCTCTTGGGTGCATATCTTCAAGTTCAAGTTACAGAGCGATCTCGAGAATTTCTAACTATTAACATACATATCGGACTTTTTTAATATACAAGGTTGATTTTTTGCCTTAAAACAGTTCCACAATGGGACTATGTCCAAAATTCTCAGAGGCTTAGACAAAAGTGCATTTATATTTTGATGACATATTGATTGGAGGAATCGATAGGGAGGAATGTGAAAAAAAATTAATTGAGTGTTTTAGATCGGTTACAAGAGTTTAATGTGAAGGTGAATGAAGAAAAATGTACCTATATATTTTGTGGAGGAGTTGCTTTATTTAGGCTACAAAATTCATAAAGAAGGCGTAAGGCCTAGTAAAGAGAAAATAAAGCGCCAGTGTTGAAAGCTCCTGGGCCTCAAAATAAAGCACAATTAGCATCATATTTGGTATGATAAATTTTTTCCACAAATGCATAGCGGATTTATCGAGCCAGTTGGCTTGCTTTTATCGTTTAAATGGTAAAAACGTGCCATGGGAATCGAATGCGGAACACAGCGCATGTTTTCAAAAAAGTAAAAATTTAATTGCAAACATAAATATTCTCACTTATTATTACCCATCAATATCCAATCCAATCAATACGGATGCTGAAAAAATTATTCTCAACTCCATAGGGAAGCGTTCATAAACAGGTTTATGGATTACCATTTACCATTTATAGCGACCATCAACCGCTTCGTGCGATTTTTGGAAGCAAAAAATATATTCCTGTAGTAGCAGCAAACTGTCTCCAGCGATGGTCAATTTTTTTTGTAGATGTATAATTTTCATATACAACATAAAAAAGGATCTGAGATGGGACACGCAGATGGGCTATCTCGGTTGCCCCTACAAGTTTCTACTGAGGTAGAGAAGTCAGTTTAAATAATGTTAATTTAAATGATTTTCCCTTAAATTTAGGAGATATTAGACGAGCTAATAAGTATGACAGTATTTTGAGGGTTGTAAACGAAATAGTTTGTGGTGAAGGGTGGCCGAATAAAATTCCATTGGATTTGAAATCCTATTATAACAATAGATAACATATTCTTTAGAAGCCGAAGATGTTTGTTTTATGGAGATGGGGTAGTTATTCCATTTTCTTTAATTGAATGAATGAAAAAGAATAATTTTTTTATCATATCAGTAGGAAACAATTTCTCATAAACGAACCATTTTTTGTTCATAAATGAGTTCACAAATGAATCATAAATAATACTTTTTATATTCTAAAATCAGGTAAATAAAGGAACTTAAAATGAAAATGTTAACCTTCGTACAAACGTCATATGAACTTTTTTACCAGTGCGAGATGGATGTACTGCTACACGTATGAAAATTTTCAACATTTCTATCAAAAATTAAAATCAAGCCCAAATAGAATGAAAACCCCGAAAATATTCCATGCAACAATGTAATCAAATAAATTCCCCAATTAATAACTTAACTATTTTGATATATCATATTTAATTTGGAAGTTTGTCAAATTTTAAAACAATCACGCCTTTTCCCCTTTGAAACATCAATATCATGAAAAACACAATGCGTGAATGCCAGCCCAGGTATATTAATCCTATTAACCCAATGATTAATATGATCTCTAATTTTAGTAATAATCATTTCTTCTTTAACAATACATCGATATGTAATTATAAATAGTATTATGCAATAATGAAATTTATAATTCAAAAAGGTTCTTTTTTTAACTCATTCTTGAACAAAAAAAGGTTTGTTTTTGAGAGGCAATTCAGTCCAAAGATTGATACAAAAAGGGTTCAATTTCGTGTCGGTTTCGAGTGCCGAAAAATAACTTTTGTATGGTTCATTTTTGAACTCATTTCCGAAGAAAAAACAGTTTGTTTCTGAGAGGCATTTTCGTCGGCGATTGATTCAAAAATGGTTAATTTCCAAATGCAGAAAAATAACTTTTATGGTTCTTTTTTTAACTCATTTCCGAACAAAAAAGTGGATAATTTATGGTTATTTTTTTAACTCATTTGCGAACAAAATAAGGTTCGTTTTTTAAAAGGCATTTTAGTCCGACGAATGATATAAAAAGGGTTCATTTATGAGTGCCGAAAATCAACGTTTCTACCCGAAAAGGTTCATAAATGAATTCAAAAACGATAGTTTTGGTTCACTGGGTTAGCTCATTCGGCAAACTTTTGTTTGATATGTACACTCAAACTGTTATGCACAAGCAGTTGTCAAATAAGGCGCTGCCATATCAAGCACTATTCCCTAGTGTTTTCTGTATTTTGTAAACTTACTTCAAAGATTTTTTAAATATGTTGCTTTGTTTATTATATGTTAGCAGTGCTTTTGTTCGGTTTATGTATTCAATAAATATACTTTGAGCAATTAAGTGCCCTGTAGGAAAATCAACTAATTTAAAAGTAGTTGAAAAAGTAGTTTTTTGTCAACCACAACTAATTGAAATTCTGACGTTTTTCCATAGAACGAACTAACATATTTTGTATGGTGATGTCCGCTAAATAAGTCAATTGACTTTCGTCTGCATATATTTTCAACTACTTGTTAAATAAGTTAAATTTTAATTATTTTTTACTACTTTAAAATAAATCAATTGAAAACTAGTTAATATTTCACTTACTGAAGATGAATATAAAAGCACAAAAATTTTTAATTTCTATTCATCAAAGAGATAATTTATTTGGCTGTGTATATATTAAAATTACCCTGTAGGAAAATCAACTAATTTAAAAGTAGTTGAAGAAGTAGTTTTTTGTCAACCACAACTAGTTGAAATTCTCACTTTTTCCCATAGAACGAACTAACGTATTTTGTATGGTGATGTCCGCTTAATATGTCAATTGACTTTCGTCTGCATATATTTTCAACTACTTGTTAAATTAGTTATATTTAAACTATTTTTTTAATTACTTTAAAGTAACCAATTGAAAACTATTACTGATGGTCTATAGTTAATACTATTTGATGAATTAACATGGCTAAATATATATAAACTTGTAATCTAATAAAAATTTGCAATTAAAAGTATATCAATCACTTGTTTTTAAGTAGTATTTCAATTACTTCATATACGAGTATAATCCAATAAAAACTATTTAGAATTGAAGTGGATGCCGCCTTAATATAATTCAAAGTAGTTCATATACTGGTTTATTTTAAATTGGTTTTTTAATTAGTTGTTTCTAAAAACAAGTTACTTTGTTCCTATAGGGTATATTCATAAATTCATTACGTGAATGCAGTTTACGGAAGCAGTTTCCAATACTGCGCCTGTTATTTAACACAAGACAGCATTTTGATGCTTCATTTCAAAATATGAGGTAAACCATCAATCATGGTCGATGGACATACCGATATTTTGCTTAGTGCTTATTTTAAGTGTCACTCGCAATGAAGTGATGCAGCAGACTCGTCCAAATCCAAGACCAAATTGTCCAATGTTAGCTCAACACTACCAGTTTGTTATTTGAATATCTTAAATAATAAAGATTTTTTAATCGTTTCACAGGGTTTTGAGGCAGTTTATCAATTTTAAAGTGTGTTTACCACGTCTGTCTTGCAGCTCAATGTCGTAAATAAAAAAATATGTCTTTTTGAAACAAAATGTTAGTGAAGCCTAAAGTTAATAATATTTGATGAAATAACATGGTTAAATACATATAAACTTGTAGTATAATAAAAATTTGCAATTAAATCATGCCAAAATCAGAGTAGTTGCCGCCTTAATATAATTCAAAGTTGTTTACATACTAAAGGGTGGTTAAATTTAAAGGGCCGATGTTGAATGTGAACCACACCTATACGTCAAGTTTTTTTCTGTATTTCATTTAACATTTCTCAATTCCAGACTAACTCAATTTGAACCATGGAGAGATACACAATGGAGCAACGCGCTAAAGTTATTCAGGCTTATTATGAAAATGGGCGTTCAAATCAAAATGCATATCGTGCACTTCGTGATTTTTTCAATCAATTTAATCGTCCAAATGCGCGAACAATCACAAAAATCGTACAACAATTTCAGCAAATCGGGTCTGTACAAGCAGTGAAAATACCAGTGCATGCTCGTACTGCAGAAAATATTGCTGCTGTTCGCGAAAGTGTGGCTCAAGGCCGGTCAGGCAGTTACTGTGAATGGTATTCGCTATCGTGAGATGATAACGAACTTTTTATGGAACGAATTGAACGATATGAATGTGGACGATATGTAGTTTCAACAGGACGGTGCCACTTGCCAAACAGCTAACGAAGCAATGGCTCTTTTGCGCGACAAATTCATTGGCCGTGTTATCTCACGTGGTGGCGATGTCGATTGGCCGCCAAGATCATGTGATTTGACACCGTTGGACTTCTTTCTTTGGGGTTTTTTGAAAGAAAAGGTGTACGTCGATAAGCCAGCAACAATTCAAGAGCTATAGGATGAGATAATTAGAGAGAGATGAGATAATTCGGCACATTAACGGCATAGAACCTCACTTATGCCTCAGCGTCATCGAAAATTTGGACCATCGGATGGAGGTGTGCCGCCGAGTTTGCGAAGGCCAGTTGGCCTATATTTTATTCCATACATAATTGAACCATACCAACATTACCAACATTAAAAAGAAATGATAATAATATCCTAAAGAATTTGTGTTTTATTCAAAATCAACATCGGCCCTTAAAATTTATTCACCTTTTAGTTTATTTTAAATTAATTTTTTAATTAGTTGTTTTCAAAAACAAGTTAGTTTGTTCCTATAGGGTGGTTAGCGGATTTGTTATTCATTATTATTGTTTTAGTGGTTGAGTGATTGCTTTTGACATATCAAAATAGAATGTTTGCAGCTAATGCAGATTTGTTTTTATTTTAGGTATTTCAAGTGCTTTACAGCCTTCAGATACTGCATATATTTATATATTTCATAATTTATTTACCTTTAGGTTCAGAATTTTCCATTTGTTAACCATTTTATTTACGACTGCAACCACAACGATAGCATACAAGTATTCGTTTGATTTTGACGTTCCGATTTGTGGTTTCAGTGATCGTTAGAAATACATATTGCAAATATGTAACTGTAGTACGTCATCGTTCGCTGGCTGATCAGCTATTATCGTTGTTTGATTCTGTTCGAATTACAAATTTCAAAAACACGAACGATCACTGTTTTGAACAAAACGATTGTTAACACATGCCAGAGATTTAGCAGAGTTGATGCAATCTCTAGATAATAATTTATACTCTACGCCATTAGATTCAAAGATGCATTCGTTAATATTGCAGCATGTGCTGTTTCCAAATCAATCAATGCAAGGCCTACTTCGAAAATTGCTTTCTGAATTTATCAATACTCAATTTCAGAAATGCCTAAAAGTATGCTTATTAAACAAAGAAATTATGGTATTATTATCTTGCAGACTACGAAAACAATTGACAGGAGTTGGGAGACTACGAAGCAACGCACAAAGAGGAGACGCGCTAAATGCGTTTGTAGCGCTTTTTAAGTTTTCAACTCAAATTTTGTCCGACAGTTCAACAACTACAGCAACTCTACAAATGCTGGTTTGTGTACATAGCTAAGCGTGGTTTGCTTATCGTACAGGCTTAGTACTTTTTTGGTTTGGTACCGATTGGTTTGTGTACACAAAGAAATTTCGAACGCATTGTAAAGGTTGTAGTAGCAATTGATCTGTAAAATTAAGTGCCACTGGGATAATTTTAATGTCTATTCTTAGTACTCTTGTTAAAATTTCCTTCTTCGTGTGATTTTTTCGTTTCATCGAGTTTCAATTCACAACGGTGCTAAAGAAGTTTCACTTCAAAATTATCGATGGCTTGCAACTGGTTTTTTTTCGTCCAATTGTTCATATGCATTCCTTGTTTGTTGATGATATTTATCGCTGCCGGCAACCTTTTTCCCATTTCTGGGTTTTTTTGAAGAAAGTCAAACAATTCTATGCAACTGCAGTTTCATGTTACATTCTACAAATGCGACGCTTTCCAAAGTGCTCATTCGAAAGCGTGTTTTTTCTTTAGTCAACTTCGTTTGATGGTCGAAGGACTCGTTCAACTTAAGCAGATGATGATATACCGGGCAAGCAATATCTATATTGGACCGTATATGCTAGAAGTTTGCACTAACATTCTAAACAATACCTACAATTCTGTCAAAAGAAAGCACTTGAACTCACACCCTTAATTGCCTAAGTCTTATTTTTGTAAGACTTTAGTACTTTAGTAATCTAGTACTAATACTACTATGTACCATATTATTTTATAAAAGCGATAATTTGTAAAAGTATTTTAAACGATTATACATGAAATAAAAGATCTTTATGGATAAAATTTGTTTTTGGCAAATTTCGAGACATTTAGTGCGATTTGGGGACATCGGGAGAGTTGCCAAAATTTGGGGACATGTCCCGAGTAAATATGACAAATGGTCACGCTATGTATGAATGATTGTTTCAACTTTTTTGGAAGATGTCACAATTTCGATGTCCACAGGTAATTTTTAGTTGTTGTATATATTTCAAAAGCTAAACCCCATTATTAATTCAAGTTGTATGGATGGTGCCATGCCTCTTTTTTTTCTAATCTAGTTATAGCTAATCACTAATGCATATTTAAGATACAGTTATTAAAATTATGTTCAAATGGCGCTAGGAAATCCACACGAAAACACCGATTAATAACTACTGGTTTTTTTGCTGTATGGTATACTTTGTGCACCACAAATAAAATAAACGCATACCTATATGAATTATGGCGTACATACCTGTAACGAAATTAAAAATTCAAATTTGAGATTTGCATTAAATGCAAGGAAATCATTAAAGTAATTTCTTCAAACAACTAATAATCTGTATTTTTAAAATGGATAATAAAAGATTGTTACCATGATTCTAGTTAATATACAGTTCATGTAAAAACTCTCAAGTATAGGCTTAAGATAAACTAAGGTAAACTCACATCCTTTTACTAAATTTAAAACGCATGCATAAATAAATAACTGTAGAAATGTGAACATAAACACTTTTATAGGCACACAATCACAAATACACACTCACACACACTTTCATATACATATATATATATATATAAACAGCGCAGAGTTTTATTTGACTAACCTTTAAACTATCTTCAATATTTCAGCCGCTTCCACACACGTCCAGCGAATTTTTGCCTTTTGGTCACCTAGAAACATTGCATGAATCACGATGATTTCTGCTAAATTGCTAAAAAAGCCAATTCACTAGGTATTTAAATTGTTAATTATTGAAAAAAAAATTAAGCGTTTTAACTGAATAATTAAATATTTACTCAACTAACTGCTGCATGTTTGTTCCGCTAGATAAATTTTGACATTTAATTAAATTCACTAAATAATTTTTATTAAAAATTTAAAAGCTTTGCTATTGTGCATTTAAAAAAATTTTGATGTATTTTTGTTAATTTAGTGCTTTAGATAAATCGTTAAAAAATTTTTTTTATTTATTTGCCCTTGCAAAGTCAAAACTTTTTGCATCAATATTTTTTAATATAAAACTTTACCAAATATTTATTATATACAAGTATTGTCATATTTTTACTACGTTGAAAGTTTCAACTTCTTCTGATTAAAAAAAAGAGAGAGTTACTTGAAAAAAAAACAAGTTCAATAAATTTCACTCAAGTGAATCCTTTTGATTTATTTGTGCAAATAAATGTTGCATGGACGCTAAATTCCGGAACAGATATAACATATATATATATATATATATACATTCATGAGCGTACGCAGTATTTCGCCTAGGGGGTGACAAAGACTTAAGTGGAAAGTTCACGTATTGGGTAATTATTTAGGAATGCTCCTTGAAAAAGAAGACCATTAAAATTCTATTTTCTGAGATGTTTGGTGAAAATTTAGTGAACATTGTCGCAATTTACACCATTGTACTGTGTAAGATTTAACCGAACTATTAGGACGAAATTCAAAATGTTTGTAATAAAATTCGCTTGTTCGTTCTAACAAAAAAAATATTCAGAAGTTAGTGTATATCTGAAACACTCTTCCTTACGCAGGGTGTTCATAAAATTGGCTATACTGAAAAATACACTCAAATATTTAATAATAATATTTTTAAATTTTCAATTTTGAACACAAAATTATATTTTAAAACCGTGAGGTTTTGTCATTTTGTACGATGTCGTAGAGTTTTTAAGAAATAAATGTATAATTTAAAATAAAAGTTTCAAAAAATTGCAGCTTAATGTAAGTATGTTTTATCTACGGGACTCAAACTTGGTAAAAAATTTCATCAAATTGCGCTCATATGTGGTTTCTTTTGTTTTTTTTTTTTTTTTAGACTTAACCAGCACTCAGGGGATGCCCCCTTTAAATGCGAAAGCATTGTGTTCATTCGGAAGAAGGGTGATAGTTAGTTGGAGGGTGGAAAGATGGTTAAAGTAAATGGCATTTTAAAAAAATGCAACCAAATTTTGTTTTTATTATTTGCTTAAGTTCAAATAGATAATTTTAATATAAATTTGGTTTATTAAGCTACTTATAATATTGAATATTAATCTATATGCCTTCGCATGATCAACACGTTTAATAAAAAAACTGCTTACTTGAGGCTCAAAAATAATTGAAAAATACACAAAATGCAGTTATTCGATGCTGTATTTTAGAGAAATAAAATTCATTTTTTGCAGTTTTTTTTTTTTATTTTGTTCCGCTAGATTGAGACACACTATGCGTTCGACACATGCTTGCTTACATAAGAATATTCAATATAATTTGAAAGATGGGCTCAAATGAAATATTCATCCCAGTTTTCTTGCATCAGTTCAGAAATAATTTTTAACAACATTGGAATTTTTTGCTTTATATGGCTTTTTTATAATTTTTGGCAAAAGCAAATATCACTATTTTAGCTTTTTTGGTTAAGTAAGTGTTTACAGACCTATTCTGGAAAATCTACAATTTTAAGCCAGTATTTTTCAAATTTCTATATGTTTGTTGTAAGTTTTTGATTTCAGACAAAATTTGAAGCTCAAAAAACAAAATTTGTTAATGAAATTGTCAATATATGAAAAGCAGCTGACAATTTTTATCAAAATTTATTATTTTTAAGATTCAAATTTTGTTTTGAAATCAAAAAACTATAACAAACACATAGAAATCTGAAAAATACTGGATTACAGTTGTAGATTTTCAAGAATAGGTCTGTAAATGTAAAATTGTATAAATAACCATCAAGCCAATTCTAAAAACTGTTAAAAAAACAATGCAACAATTTTCCGATTTTAAACAATATAATTAATGATTTTAAGCATAAAATAAGGAATTCAGACCTGGAATTCAACGAACTCAGTTTAAGCCATTTGTCAGTGGTTGCTCGATTTTTTTAAGAAAGCATTTGTGTGATTCGGGAACATTGTAGAATGCTCGGGTATGGCAAGAAGCTATGATATGAGGCGATTAGGTTTGGGAATGCAACTCTTAAAAGTAAAATATTCATGACTTGTATATTAAAATGAATATTTGACATATAATGACACATAAAATATTAAAAATGTATTTTTTAGAGAATTTAAAATTAGTTTAAACATTTTTAAACTAATAAATAATTCGGTTTGAAAATATTTTCTTGATTTAGTCAAATGCTTAAGAAAGTGTAAAATCACAATGCAATTTCAAAATATTTCTGACCTGACACAAAAAAATTTTAAATGCACGGGTGCAACATTTAAATAAATTATATCAAACCTAAGTGGGATTTCTCTTGTGTGCAATGCATTTAATATATGATTTTAAATTCTCAATACGTTGAGTATAGGCAGTTGCTCGGTGATACAAATTTTAAAATTTTTTAAATTTTAACATTTAAATAAATTATATCACACCTAAGTGGGATTTCTTTTGTGTGCAATGCATTAAATATATGATTTTAAATTCTCAATACGTTGAGTATAGGCAGTTGCACGGTGATACAAATTTTAAAATTAGGATATTATATTATTAATAAAAAGGTTTTAAAAAAAGGCTTGAAAATTGTGACGCGCAAAACTCGCAAGCGACTTTTGCCCACACAAAGTGCAGCGACGCAGTCCACCAGAAACGTATTTACATTATTTTTTTTTATTATTCTGTTATATTTATTTAAAGAAAAGAATCACTTATTTACATTATTATTAGTCAAACATTTCTCACCTATACTTACCTACTTTAATTATCTACTTACTTACTATGAACTTATATTTTTACTTACCTTAATTTAAAAGAAGAGAAGCACTTATGTACTTTATTATTATGCAAACATTTCTCACTCACACTTACCATAAACTTATATTTTTACTTACCTTAATTTAAAAGAAGAGAAGCACTTATGTACTTTATTATTAGTCAAACATTTCTCACCATGAACTTATATTTTTACTTACCGTAATTTATTTACTTATACTTACCTACTTTAATTATCTACTTACTTACCTATTACATTATAATTGTTGTTGCATTGTGTAATAATCAAGTAAATTATTATTAAGAAGAATTGAATAGAAACATTTATAATATATATAAATAAGTAAGAAAGCACCCTGTACTAACATAAATGTACATATACAAACGATTACGAGAATAACACGTTGCCTACATAAACTAAGCAGAAGAGAAGCAGAGACCAGCCACGCAGTACTACATACATACAAGCATAGAATATATAAAACGTTTAGCAAAGCAACCAACAAGAATTAGAGCGACAACCTAAGAGAAGAGTATTGAATAATGAATTTGAGAGAAACAAAGCAGCAGCATAATACGACACACGAACGGAGTAGCATACAAGAAGCATAGGCAACGAGAATGAGATCGACAGCATAGCGCCATGCTTAATGAGAATAAGAAGAAGAACAGCGGCCAGCAATAGAGTGGTAGACTTGCTGACAAGCAACGAGAAATTCAGTTGCTGACGGACCGCGAACTAGAGAACACGCGACCAACTGGAATTGCAGAGGATTGAAGGTACGGCAACGAAGGTAAGGTGAGGACTGACAGAGACGGAAAGACACAAGTAGAGGTTAAATTTAAGTTGTCATATCCGTAGCCGGGGCGTCAGCCTAGGCTCATAAGCAGGGTAAATTTAAGTTATCATATCCGTAGCCGGGGCGTCAGCCTGAAGCACATAAGCAGGTTAAATTTAAGTGTCATATACGTAGCCGGGGCGTCAGCCTAGGCACATAAGCAGGGTAAATTTAAGTTGTCATATCCGTAGCCGGGGCGTCAGCCTAGGCACATAAGCAGGGTAAATTTAATTTGTCTTATACGTAGCCGGGGCGTCAGCCTGAAGCACATAAGCAGGATATATCTTAGGTTGTCTTATACGTAGCCGGGGCGTCAGCCTGAAGCACATAAGCAGGATATATTTTAGGTTGTCCTATACGTAGCCGGGGCGTCAGCCTGAAGCACATAAGCAGGGCCTTGAAAGTAAGGAAGAGCCAGGGCCACAGAAGTATAATTACGCAGGAGTACGGAAAGCACGAGACGACATTTCGACCACGACGGACCATCCTCGAGACACCTACCAGTTGCCACGTCGAGTACGATTCGCCACCAGAAAAGGAGGAGGAGACGAGTGAAGGAAGTCGCGCGGCACGGTTATTCTCGGCATCACCTTATTTTAAAATTATTGGCTTAAAGCCCCAATAAAAGAAATATCAACTACAACTGTACGTCTCTTTATTCATTATAAATAATGTACTGGACCTCGGAATCCGGCGAGCTTACCTCAGCTATAGACCCGGAAGACCGGGAGCTTCGTTACAAAATTTAAAGAAAAAGATGCTATAAAAATGTATGTGTTAAGCTTAATTCAACTTATAAAAATTGTTTAACTCAGCAAATGATTTTATTCCGATTATTCGTTTTGTATAATCTTTAAGCAAAGTCTTAAAGCTATAGAGTAGTTTTCCTATAAATGTCCCTCAAAGTTAAATCTGTTTTTGATTGTAATATTATTATATTTCAAATAATAGAATAATATTAATGGTTTTCCCAGAGATCTTTGTATAATTTTGCTCATACTTCAATTTTAAAATCCGGCTTATAAATTTAGCTAATATACATTATTATATACCAATAAAGTTCAAGTCAGTGACTTCATACTTTTTTATAATTGAAGACATGAATGAATGAAGGTGATATGTCGCAATTATTTTGTTGCGAGATCAAGTTCTAACCCTGTAGGAAAATCAACTAATTAAAAAGTAGTTGATAAAGTAGTTTTTTGTCAACCACAACTAGTTGAAATTCGGACATTTTTCCATAGAACGAACTAACATATTTTGTATGGTGATGTCCGCTAAATAAGTCAATTGACTTTCGTGTGCATATATTTCCAACTACTTGTTAAATTAGTTATATTTAAATTATTTTTTTTATTACTTTAAAATAACCAATTGAAAACTATTATTGATGGTCTAAAGTTAATAATATTTGATGAAATAACATGGTTAAATATATATAAACTTGTAATCTAATAAAAATTTGAAATTAAAAGATGTCAAAATCAGAGTAGTTGCCGCCTTAATATAATTCAAAGTAGTTTATCAATCACTTGTTTTTAAGTAGTATTTCAATTACTTCATATATAATGCAATAAAAACTATTTAGAATTGAAGTGGATGCCGCCTTAATATAATTCAAAGTCGTTCATATACAAGTTTATTTTAAATTAGTTTTTTAATTAGTTGTTTTTAAAAACAAGTTAGTTTGTTCCTATAGGGAAGTTTCACATTTGTACTGAAATTTATATTCAATCAAATCAAACTATGTCATGTAGTTTATTTCTAAAATACCCACTAACATGGTTGTTTTAAGTTTTAAAATAGTTTTTATGCACATAAGGCCTTCATCCATGCACAGAACATAAAAAATCCGAAAATGCGACACATCACATTCATTCATTCATATCTTCAATTATGTTATATGTAAAATAAAAGAAAATAATTTTATTTTTTTTTTTAATGAATTCATTCCAAATTCTAAAAATTTTTTCATGATTATGTAGCATATATGGTACTGATATAAATTTTTTTCGGCTGAACTCTAGGTGGAGGAAACTGACCCACCCTTTTTTTCTCCCTCTGTGGACGCCCTTGTATATATATATATCTGCTCAAATATATATATGATGTACACACATATATACATTCACATACAAGCTCGTTTATAGACGCACACATACGGTTCGTTTGATTTGTTTATGCTACACATTTAGAGTAAGTGAAGCAAGAAAGTTACAGTTCGACTGTTTACACTTATAACTGGGCAATTAATAGTGGTATTCGCTCTTTCGTGTATTAGATGTACTGATTGTAATTGTACCGATAAATACAAGGGAAAGAGTGTGTGACTTCTTCCACAGCAGTGTATCTACTATTGGCTACACTGGTGGCAATTGAACGTTTTTTCCTTATTTTAACATTGTCCATTACAGATTCCATTACAGATGGATTTTAAACAGTTCTAATTAGAAAACGATATGATGTGACGAAGAAATGGTGCCAAGAATGCTGCCAAGTAATGTCAAAATGATACAATTAACACATACAACTACATTACAATCATCTTTTAATGTTGTAAAGAAACACATAAAGTGTAACTTCAAAAGCTATGGTATTTGTTGTTGCATGTGTATTTAGTGTAATTTTTTGACAGAAGTACACTAGTGTATTCATAAATACACAAAAGAGCGAATACCACTAATGTTCATTCTATCTGTGTATCTATTGTATATCCCTATAGGAACAAACTAACTTGTTTTTAAAAACAACTAGTTAAAAAACTAGTTTAAAATAAACCAGTATATGAACTACTTTGAATTATATTAAGGCGGCAACTACTCTGATGTTGGCATGTTTTAATTGAAAATTTTTATTAGATTACAAGCTTATATATATTTAACCATGTTATTTCATCAAATATTATTAACTTTTGGTAATCAGTAATAGTTTTTAATTGGTTATTTTAAAGCAATTAAAAAAATAATTGAAATGTAACTAATTTAACAAGTAGTTGAAAATATATGCAGACGACAGTCAATTGACTTATTTAGCGGACATCACCATACAAAATAAGTTAGTTCGTTCTATGGAAAAAAGTCAGAATTTCAACTAGTTGTGGTTGACAAAAAACTACTTTATCAACTACTTTTAAATTAGTTGATTTTCCTACAGGGATCTATAGAAGTGTATCTATAAAATTCAATACAATTTTGAATTTCTATTGAAATTCAATATTAAAGGATATTTAGTTTTAATTCTATTGGGGAAATGTGTATTGCAATCCTCAGTCCTATGCTATTCACTATTTTCATTTATACTTAGAATGTTTCAATACCGACAAATTTTCTGGTAAAAAAAAAGAAACTGAACTGCACATAATTGTTATGCTATAATATTTCTAAAGAAACCGAACCGGGATATACACTATATTCAATATATAATTGTATAAATTGGTAACATTTGATCGCATTTAATAGAATATCTTGTGGGCATCACTCAGTGTTTAACAATATAAATTCGCGGAATAGCAAATTTCAAACCAAATGACTCATAAAATACATCAATCGATTCACTACAATTAACATTCAAGTTCTATTCGAACGAAATTTTAAGAAATTTTAAATTCCATATAAAATATGGGTTAAAATCTATACGAGTAATAAATAGAAGTAGGCAAAACAGTTAAGAACCATTTTCTCCTGTGTTTCTTAACCGATTTTGATGATTTTTTTTTTTAAGACCTGCAATACATTAAATTATGGTTAAAAATAAGCATTTCTCAAGAGTAAATTAATGCAGCGATTTATTTGAAGGTTTGAGGGTATATTGAGGCATGTTTTAAGAATACAAAAAAAACTTTTATGACTGAAAAAGGTGTATATATATATATATATTAGTTACAGGCCCGTAGCCAGGATTTACCTTAGGGGGGGGGGGGGGGGAGGGGGAGATTTGATAAAAAAGTCTATAAGTAGTTATCAGTAAATAATTAAGCAAAACAGTTTCTTTTAAGATTATTCGTGAATATGTCTGTTTTCAAATGACTATAAGAGAGATGACAAGAGTTTATTGAATTTTTTTATCAAATTAATTTTGAGTGCAAAGCTTTTTTAAAAATGGTCCAAAATTGAGAATTTTTAATTGTCGTTTAAATAGAATAATTCCGAAAAAGTAAAAATAACTTTCAAAAAAGTTCACTTATATTTTTATAAACAGTAGAATTAAAAAGTTATTGCCTTTAGATTTGGTTTCTTGATGCCAAGTTTGTCTACAAGTATGTGGACCTATGTGAAGCCTAGTTCGAGTTATTGTTAAAGGCCAAAATATTATTTTTTTTATATAAACAGGAGAATCAAAAAGTTATTGCCTTTAGATTTGGTTTCTTCCAAGTTTGTCTACAAGTATGTGGACCTATGTGAAGCCTAGTTCAAGTTATTGTTAAAGGCCAAAATATTATTTTTTCGGAAAAGATTTCGGCGATTTGACTTATATTCAATAGAAAATATTTTAAAATACTTAAAAATTTAACTATTCCATTTTCTCATAAAAATTTGATATCATGACTGATAAAACCATCCAATTCCCCATAACAATAACATTATATTTTTTATAAAATTTTTTGAGCAGAGAAATCGACTCCGATAAAACTCATGTTTAAAATTCAAATTATTTTTTGAAACCCGTAGTTCGAAAACTGGGTTTTCATCAAATAGTGCATCAAATAGTTTTATAGAAAAATGGTAGCTGGTACACCCAGCGTCGCACAGTAATGGGAAAGGGCATGCTAGATGGAAAAAATTCGAAATGTAATTTCTAAATTCTGAACATGTAAAACTCTTAAGAAATATCCACTAAAGTCAAAAAAAAAATTTTACTTTCCTCCGTTTTCTACAAAATAAACTAAAATTGTTGAATGTTGGCCCAAAAAGTGATATTTTTGAAATTTTAGTTCATAAGTTTTCTACTTATACTTAATTATATGTTCAAATATTTCTCAATATCCAAACAAGTTGAAAATTCGCATGCTTCATATATAAGGTATGCTATTTTGAAATTAAATAAATGCACTACCGAATTGTTTAAAATGTTGGCGCTATTAATCAGTATATAAGGATATATATGTATATGACATTATGATACTTCACATTTGCAAAAATTTTTTTTTTTTATTTAATAACTATTATGTCTTCTTTAAGCCCTGAGAGTGCCAAGGTGAGCAACTTTTTTAAAATTTTTTTCAAATTTATATAATGGTCCTAAAAATGCCTGAAAAACCAGGCTCTGACCGTTTTGTATGAAATTTGTCGAATTTGAGGTCAATTAGGCTGTATGAGGAGCTTAAATATTCTCAACACACTACAAAATATTTTTACACTGGAAAAAAAAAAATTTCAATGCATATTTCAGACGGAATAAAAATGTTATATTCCCCTACGTAGTAAAAGTGACGGTATTAAATATATATACGAGTATTTAATAAGAAAATAATGCACTCTGCTCAAACTCGAACGACAATGAATTACAAATTATTGAAGAACTATGTAATGCAATTATTACATCAAAGAGTAAGAGCAACAAGCAATCTCTTTACATTATACTCTTAGCTGTTTGTTCTTCTTGTTTGTCTTTTCTGTAATTGCATTCAGTGTTGCGGTAACGAAAATAAGAAAAGTATCCACCAAAATTTAAAAAATGTATCCAAATGTATCCACTCCAAAAAAAAAGTATCCACATATTAAATTCGAAATAACAATAACAGCAGAGTATTTTTTTCCACCATATGACAGAAGAACATGGCTTGTCACATATATATATTATTATTAAATTAAGATAATAAAATAAAACCAAATTTTTTTAAGTTTTCATTACATATTCATTTATTTCAGTTGAAGACTTACATATAAGTTTTGCAAACTAATTTTATTTAAAAAAGTGCGTAAAGAAACAAAAAAGGGTATACTGAATTAAGAACATAAATTTAAAAAGTTTAATTCAGTATTGTACATAAAGGGAAAAAATTACATATAGGGAAAAATTACTAGAATTTGAATAAATGAAATGACTAAATTTAATCCTAGAATACTTACCTTACGTTCACTTTAGTTCACAATTTACTCGTAAGGAGGGAGTAAATATTACGAAGGTTAGTATTCTAGCGCTAAACGCTCATTAATTTAAATAAAATACGAAACAAGCATTCATTTTTGACAAACATTATATTTCCTACTATTTCCACTGAAAGTATATTATTTATCGTTTTTATTAAGCTTCTAATCTGAAAAAAATACGTTCAACGGCATCATAGCTGCAAGGTAGACTTATAAGATTCATCACAAAAATTTGATTACTTTTAAAAGAGGTATTGTAAAGCATATTTCAATAAGTTAATTTTACCCCAAATTGACACAATGTCACAATGTGTTTAAACGATCTTTTTTTTTAATTTACTGCCGCTATGAAAATTTTTCTTTTTGATTTTTTTAAAAAAAATATTTGGAAATTTATTTAGCAAATTTAGAAATGTGGAATTATTAGCTTCTTTCAACTGCTTTGGATCAAGACATGACATATCTTAAGTGATATCATTTTGGATTTCATATTTTATTTTTTTTTTTTCTTTATTTGATGACAAAGATCAGTAAAGATATTTCTTATAATTGTTCTTATAATCAAAAAAGGGTTTCCACCCATTTGGCGTGCTTATATAAATATCTGTGCCTTAGCACTTATATAAGGTTCTTCAGGAGCAATATAGTTTGTTTTATTCTTTGTGTCAATCCCTTTGATATATGTAATAAAAAATTCAAAATTTCAAAAAAATTGTTTGAAATGCTGCGTTTTTACAAATTAATTAACAATTCAAAGGCAACAATGCTACAAAATTATAAAAAAGCACATTAATGCGCAATCAAAATAGACGAGTTCCTCCGTAACGAGTAAAGACTAAAATGTTTGTTCGCTTAAATGAAATTCAATCTTATTATCCAAAATAAGCAAACTCATCGAAATAAGGCAAAGTCAAGCCAAGACAACCCAACCAGCACATATTTCCGTTCGATCAAAAATAGAAAGCTGTTTCACACTAGTGTAACCGCTGCAGTTATAATAATAGTAAGTCTGAAAGTGCCAAAAAAGGTATCCGAAAGTAGCCGCATTACAGTACAAAATATAATTTTTTTCGCGTTTGTTTTGAAGTATTAATCGATCTGGAATCGTAAACGAATGATTTTTCGAAACATAAGCGAATCTTCGCCTACAAAGTAGTCGTTACGTCCGCCAAACGTATCTTTTTCGAATCGTAATCGATACCGAAGTCAGTTTTTGTGCCGGGTGGAAACTAGCTGGCAACGTTCTTGTATACTTTTATATATTTTTGCAAGCGAAAACTTATATTCATATTCAAATGTTTTTAAAAAAAATGTATCCAAATTTTTTACTTTGGCTTAAAAAAAAGTATCCATCAATATCTAAAGAAAAATTATCCAAATGGATACATTCGTATCCAAACGGCAACACTGATTGCATTTTTCTAACTTGCTCATTATTTAAACAGTTCTTCATTTTAAGACAAAAAATTGTCAAAACCGAGCAAGTGATCGTGGTGGTATAAAAATATATATATTAAGAAAATAATAAACTCTGCTCAAACTCAAATGACAATGAATTTTTCGTAACAAAGACTGTAGACGTTTCCGTTTGACAAACACAAGTAAAAGCTCAAGAGTTAATACAAATACGGATTTATTGAATATGTTCTGATCCTTTGGTTGATTCCTACCGAGAAAAGCCTCTAACTAATGTTTGAAAATTGCATCCGGACGTATTGATTTTTTTTGTTATTCTTTTTGTTGCTTCAAACATAACAGCCATGCGACAATCTTGCTACCCTCTTATTTCTGATGGTTCAACAAGTGATGAATGGTTCAATCCTGAGAGCAATTCTTTGTCAACGAATTTAAGTTACATGAAAAATAAATTGTGGCATTTTTAATTTATATTTAGTTTTTAGCAATTCTTAAAATGTAATGTAGTCAATTTTTTGAACCTTTGCTTTGTGCTAAGAAGTAGAAAAACATTGCTTTTTAAATTGGAAAGCACACAACTGCAATTCCGCTTTGGTTTTAGCAGAAGGTGTGCTTATAAGATTTTCAAAGTTAATGGACTGCATAACCCACAGAAGATTACTGATGAGTTGGTGTAGCGACCAACGAAACAGCTGTCTAGTCTGCTGGTGGTTGTTCTGTAAAGAACATTGTTGTTGTGGCAACCTGTTGCTTCATGAAATTACTTGGCATAAAGCTCAAATGTAATTCTTGAAAATTAATTTTTTTAAGAATTGCTAAAAACTAAATTTAAGTTAAATAAATTCTTAAATTTAGAAATTTTACACTTTAAGGTAATTTCTTGATCGCAGCTTTTCTCATTTCTTAGTTGTGGGCCAAAATATATATATATCATATGTATGGGAGGTGCTGGGCCCACTTGTCCAATTGAACTGAAATTTTTAGAATTGCATATTTTACGACTACGTTTGATTTTGGTATCGTGGCTTATCTCAATTTTGAGATATTGCGCAAAATGGGCAGCTACCACGCCCATTTTTCCAATCGTGCCGAAATTTTTTTTCTTTCGGAAATCACAAATTAACGACTATGTTTGATAATGGTATCGCAGTTTATCTCCTTTCTAAGATATTGCGTAAAATTCGTTTAAGTTGTATGACAGCTGCCACGCCCACTTATCCAATCGATGCAAGATCTTTGACACTTTTTTAAAATCACATATTAGATGTCTGTGTTTAATTTTGTTGTCGTAGCTTATCGCTTTCCAGAGATATAGTGTAAAATGTGCTTAAGCTCTATGGCAGCTGCCACGCCCACATGACAAAATATTTCTGAAATACATTTTTTTGTACTTTCTCATACCTTAAATATCAAAAACTACCAAAAAAAATTAGCAAAATAATATTTTCCATCTGACTTGCACCAATCGCATCACTGTGAGTCGCTCGGGGGTGGTAGGGCGAAAAAGTCGAATTTCAACCACTGGCGTGCTCTAGTAAAAAAAAAGGAAAAAGATATAAAAACTTTTTGTATTAATGATTTATAATAGTTTTTATCTATGTAAAGATTCCTTTAAAACGTTATGACAAATATTTAAAAACAACAAAATTGGTGCCATAAACTTTATTTTTTGAATTTTTTACATAAGATTTTAGTATTGATTTGAGCTGAAACGTTTTTATGTGATTTCCGTTTTAATGAGTATGAATACAAACATTTTCAGTATGTTCTTATATCGAATCGAATTTAAAGTTTATTGCTATGTTAATTTCATCTTAAATTTGAGATGCTTATCGTCTAAGATGTAACTAGCATATATAGATGCTTAAGCTCACTAATATGTGCGGTATACTTTTGACTCAAATTCAAACAACTCCCATCTTCTTAAAAATGTTCACTCAGATTAGATCTTATAAAGGGTGGTTAAAATTTAAGCGCCGATGTTGATTATTGCCATTTCTTTTTATTATGATAATATTGGTATGATTCAATTATGTATGGAACAAAATATTGGCCAAATGGCCGCCGCGACCTTGGCGGCACACCTCTATCCGATGTTCCAAATTTTCTATGCCGTTAATGTGCCAAATTATCTTATTCTTTAGCTCTTGAATTGTTGCTGGCTTATCAACGTACACCTTTTCTTTCAAATAACCCCAAAGAAAGAAGTCCAACGGTGTCAAATCACATAATCTTGGCGGCCAATTGACATCGCCACCACGTGAGATAACACGGCCATTGAATTTGTCGCGCAAAAAAGCCATTGTTTCCTTGGCTGTGTGGCAAGTGGCACTGTCCTGTTGAAACCACATATCGTCCACATCCATATCTTCCAATTTGGGCCATAAAAAGTTCGTTATCATCTCACGATAGCGAACACCATTCACAGTAATTGCCTGATGGCTCTTCAGCCACACTATCGCGAACTGCAGCAATATTTTCTGCAGTACGAGCTGTACGAGCATGCACTGGTGTTTTCACATCTATTTATTTATTTATTTATTTATTTATTTATTTATTTATTTATTTATTTATTTATTTATTTATTTATTTATTTATTTATTTATTTATTTATTTATTTATTTATTTATTTATTTATTTATTTATTTATTTATTTATTTATTTATTTATTTATTTATTTATTACGGCTTCGACGAGCCTAATTCATAATATTTAAAGATATAAATTTCTAAGTATATTAAAGGGTGATTTTTTTGAGGTTATGATTTTCATGCATTAGTATTTGACAGATCACGTGGGATTTCAGACATGGTGTCAAAGAGAAAGATGCTCAGTATGCTTTGACATTTCATCATGAATAGACTTACTAACGAGCAACGCTTGCAAATCATTGAATTTTATTACCAAAATCAGTGTTCGGTTCGAAATGTGTTTCGCGCTTTACGTCCGATTTATGGTCTACATAATCGACCAAGTGAGCAAACAATTAATGCGATTGTGACCAAGTTTCGCACTCAGTTTACTTTATTGAACATTAAACCAACCACACGAATGCGTACAGTGCGTACAGAAGAGAATATTGCGTCTGTTTCTGAGAGTGTTGCTGAAGACCGTGAAATGTCGATTCGTCGCCGTTCGCAGCAATTGGGTTTGTGTTATTCGACCAAAAAAAAAAAAATTGTTGCCAAAAATGGAAGAACTGAACTTGGTTGACATGTGGTTTCAACAAGATGGCGCTACATGCCACACAGCTCGCGATTCTATGGCCATTTTGAGGGAAAACTTCGGAGAACAATTAATCTCAAGAAATGGACCGGTAAGTTGGCCACCAAGATCATGCGATTTGACGCCTTTAGACTATTTTTTGTGGGGCTACGTCAAGTCTAAAGTCTACAGAAATAAGCCAGCAACTATTCCAGCTTTGGAAGACAACATTTCCGAAGAAATTCGGGCTATTCCGGCCGAAAAAGTTGCCCAAAATTGGACTTTCCGAATGGACCACCTAAGACGCAGCCGCGGTCAACATTTAAATGAAATTATCTTCAAAAAGTAAATGTCATGGACCAATCTAACGTTTCAAATAAAGAACCGATGAGATTTTGCAAATTTTATGCGTTTTTTTTAAAAAAAAAGTTATCAAGCTCTTAAAAAATCACCCTTTACATTGGTTATTACTTATCAATTAACAAAAACGAAAGATGCATGTGAAACCTTGTAAGTTCCAACATGGAACGTTAAAATATAAAACACTAAAACAATAAAACTTGTACCACGAAACAAGCAACATCTATCTTATTTCTAAAGTTTTGGTGTACTCATACAATTTTTTTTTAAACACATTTATATCACAGCTTTTAATATTTTCAGGTAAATCGTTGTAGCATTTTAGTCCTTTATAAAATAGACAATTTTTTTCCGACTCTGTTTTATAGAGTGGTAATTTAAAGTTATTTCTGTTTCTTGTATTTATGTCATGTATTTCGTAGTTAAATTTAATATTAGTTCTTAAATAATCCGGCAAATTACCGTTTTTTATATTGTGGATAAATTTCATTGTATAAAAGAAAATTTGTTGTTTTATGCTAAGCCAATTCAAACTAAGAAGCATTTCTTTAATTGGTGTGTCATAACGCCTATTTAAAATAAACCGCATAGCTTTATTTTGTACTTTTTGTAGCTTCGCAATTTGAGAGTCCTTCATAATAAAAAAGATTGTGGGACAATAGATAAAGTGTGGTTGAACGATTGATCTATAAACTTTAACTTTGTAAAATTGACTAAGATTTTTACAAGTTCTTTTAATAAACCATATCTTTTTTACAAGTTTGCTAATTGTATAGTCAATGTGTTCATCAAATTTCAGTTTATCATCAATTTGAATTCCCAAATATTTTATCTTCTCTACTTCTTCAATTACTTTTTTATTGATTGTAATGCTTTCGATATTCACAATATTTTTTCTAGTTATAACCATGTACTTGGTTTTTTCTATATTAATTTTGAGTCTGTTACCACAAAGCCATTTATAAAGAGCTTCCAAATCAAATTGAAGTTTTTCTCTTATATCAATTTCATTCCTACCACTTATAGAAATTAGTGCATCGTCGGCAAACAACTGAATTGTACTAAATTTCAATATTAAGTTAATGTCATTTATATAAATATTGAATAATATTGGGGCCAGAACAGATCCCTGCGGTAAGCCAATTGTAACATCGGATTCTTCTGATATTTCTGTTCCAATAGAAGTACATTGGGTGCGATTTGTAAGAAAATTTTCGAACCAATATAACTCAACATCTCTAATTCCGATTTTTGTTAGTTTTTCTAATAAAATGTTCTGATCAATTGTTTCAAACGCTCTTTTTAGGTCGACAAAAACTGCTATTGTCGAGTTTTTATTATTAAGTTCTTCTTTCCATTTCGCTAAGACCATGTTTAATGACAATTAAGACATCTCCTACAGACCCGGTTTGCTCAAATTTTTTACGATTTTTCCGATTGTACGCACATTTGGACGATTAAATTGACCAAAAAAATCACGAAGTGCACGATATGCATTTTGACTTGAGCGCCGATTTTCATAATAAGCCTGAATAACTTTAACGCATTGCTCGATTGTGTATCTTTCCAGGGTTCAAATTGAGTTAGTCTGAAATTGAGAAATGTCAAATGAAATGCAGAAAAAAACTTTACGTTTAGGTGTGGTTCACATTCAACATCGGCCCTTAAAATTTAACCACCCTTTATATCTGTAAGCATATGTTGAAGTGTAATTACCTTTACAAATCGTTGGGTCAAGTGTTTTTACACGTTTTGAAATAAATAATACGCAATAACAAACGAGTTTAGCTACACTCAAAACAAAAACCTTTGTTGACTCCATACTGACAAAAAATTTATCAAGTTAATCGAGGTGTTTGTCGATACGAACAATGTTTTTCATATTGACGAATTCCTATCTTGAGTTAATAAATTTTTTGTCAGAAGTTTTTGTCATGGTTTTTTCTTTGTGTGTACTACTGCTTTTCGCACTTTCTCAGCATTAACCCATTTGAAGCCATGAACGTCCTGAGCCAGAAATCATTAAAAAATATCAATGTTATGGAAACAAGTTAATGTGGGAAAAATGTACCCATCAAAGTATGGATTGGGCTCAGGGACAACGCAAGACGTAAAAACTCACCATGCATATGATTACACTGGCTTACAGCCAATATGTAGAATGAATGTCACTATCCATTTCTCATGTAATGAGAACTCGTTTTCGAGATATTGCCCACTGTATTTTTTCTACAAAAAAAAAAAAAGTTGGTTCCACTAATTGTATGTTCTTTTGCAGAATTCTGTTGATTGTGAACATGATTGTTTGAGTATGAAACGAGTCCCTGCGGTGTAGCAAACTAGTTGAAATACTAGTAAATGTACTAGGTCAAAAAATACCAGCACTAGATCAGCCCAAATGATTTTTACATTGTGCAAACTGGTTATTTTACTGTGTTGCTGTCATGAGAAAAGACAATTGTCCTATTCTCGATATGATTTGAGGTACCATTTTTACTGGCATATTTTGAACTAGTTGTGATAATAGTATTTTTTAAGTCAGTATAATTCTAGTATAATTAAAAAAAGGATTTTTTCTGGTATGATTTTAACCACCTGTGTACTGGTATATTAAGTATATAAAGGGCTTATTGCAATAACACGGGCTTATTGCCAATTGATTTAAGAATCGGTATTTTTAGTTCAATATATGTTTTACCTTTTACCTTTTCGTGAGAGTTTTATTGTTAACCCTCTAATGCTCAGGTTCGACTTGAGACGGGGTTCATGCCGATCGATATAAAACTGTAATCTGTGGAAATCAAATTGTTTTCTTCGGAGTGTTAACGAATTTTCAAATCACATTTCAGTTTTCACCCATTGGCGCTTGCATGCTCCGTTTGACAACTATTCAATTTGAAATGAAATGTCATCATACTTTAACGAGTTTAATTAATTAAAAAAAAAAAACTTGATTTTCAGTGAATTAAAAAACACATTAATTGAAGTGAGATTGAAGTGAAAAAAATGCTGGTGAATAGGAAATTGTTCATTATATAAATAACTGTGTTACTATTTAAAATCTAAATCGCACCTTTCAACTTATTTTTTGTATTTATGGCCAAGCCCGCCTCTAAGAGGAGTCGAATTTTTCAACTGCAACAAATGAACGATGAGTATCAAAATGAAAAACGAAGATTCAGATTAGTTTTTCTTCTCAACAAATTAGTCTAAGCCGATTTTTGGAGCACAAGCAAAAAAAGTGGCTTTGGAGGGTTAATTTATTTCCATTATTGCATCAATATTTACCACATTTTTAAAACTTAAAACTTAATTTTTTTTTTATGTTTGGAAACTGTGTAAAACAAGCAACAAACAAAGCGCTAGTACAATTATGACTACATAGTTATAAGCTAGAAAAAAAGCTGGTATTTTTTTAAGTAGTTCAAAAAGGACTGGCTAGTTAACTATAAAGCAACTAGTTATTTTTATACTAGTAAAACACCTGATCTTTTTGAAGTAGCTGCATACAGATAGTAACTTATCTAGTAACTCTTTGTCTAGTAAATTATGACTAGTTAAATAGCTAGTACTTTTTTGACTAGTTTTATTTCAACTAGTGTGTTAACTAGCCCAATTCATTACTAGTATGATTTTCCACTGGTAGTGCTGAAATGCAGGTCACAAGGTTATTATTGCAAAATAATTTCTGACCAAAAATTCAAAAAATATCAGCAACCAACCACCGTCTTGACCTAATATCGTTCCGTCCTAATTTTTTCTCTTTCTAAAAATGAAATTACCACTTCAAGGCAAATATTTTTAGTCGTTAGAAGACATAAAAGAGAACTCGCGGCGAGAACTCAAGTCGATTTAGAAAAATACGTTGGAAAAATGTTTTAATAATTGGCTTATTCGTTGACATAAGTGTATTATTTTTAAAGGTGCCTACTTAAAAGATGATACAATAAATTTTAATGAATAATAAATATTTTGTGTTTTATCGGCCGACTCCCGGTATTTTTTTTTTTTTTTTTTTTTTTGCTAAAATAGACATTCTACCTGTCATAAAATTGCCAAATAAAGTCCACCTTATATTATAAATAAATTCAGGATTTTGTGGTTCTTCTTCTAATTTTTGAAGTGAAACTTTTATAGCAGCGTATACAACAATACGGCGAGCTAGATGGGGGTAAAACCAATGTAACGAAATGGTTCTTATGAAAACAATAGCTAAGCAAATCACCGCACTAGTCGCATAAAAACGAAAAAATTGCTAATTTAAGTTTTTTCCTATTTTTGGTTCTACAGAGGATTGAACACAGTACGTTCGTTTCCATAGCCGGCTGTTCTAACCGCTAGGTCACGTAGACATATTTATTTGAGTAGCTCATACATATGTATGATTTAATTGAGTCTTTCTTTCAATATTTGAAAGTACATTACGGTCTAAAGATTTGAATCTGAATGTAGTTTTTTCAGAACATTACCTTGCTTTTAGGCATTTCTTAAATTGAGTTTTGATAAATTCAGATTATTGCATCGATTGATTTGGGAACAGCTGCAATATTAACGAATGCAAGTTTGAATCTAAAATTTGTTTCATTCTTAGTTCTGTGAATTTCCATATAAATATCGTATCTTTCATATAATTCAAATGTAGTTTATAACTCACATTTATATCGAAAAAAAAAAAATATCCGCAAGCTGCGGCATTTTAACACACAAAATACTGGTTACAAGTTCTTCCATTACCAACTGCCGTGTCACATTACCTACGATATGTTGGTCGAAACTAAAACATAAGAAGCATATGTTACTGAAATATAGTGCCGAAAATTAGCACTTGTCAATGCATATGTAACCCACCCTGCGAAAATTCGTTTGCAATGAACTTTTATCAAAGAAAAATTTCGTAATTTTCCCTAATTGGCGATAAAAATCGAAAGTTATTTCATGCCAGTGTTATCGCGTCAGTAATAATAAAAGAAAGTCTGGAAGTGCCAAAAAAGTTATCCGAAAGTATTCACCTTATAGTAAAAAAGTAGAAAATATAACTATGTTCGCACTTGTGTTGAAGAATTTATCGCTGTGGAATTGTAAACGAATAATTTTTCGAAACATAAGCGAACCTTCGCTTACGAAGTAACCGTTACGACCTTCAAACGTATCTTTTTCGAATCGTAATCGATATCGAATTCGATTGTTATCACCGCGAATTACTCGTAAATTTTAAAATTTTCGATATCGAAGTTGAATTTTGTGCCGTTTGGGAAATAGCAGAATGTTTGTGATAATGTTGGAGTTTCTTCTACAAAGGGTGTCCCGCAATTGAGTGCAACTATTTACGGAGCTGAAAAGTTATATCGAGCTGAGCAAAAAATCGTATGGGAGGGGGTCTATTTTCACACTCTTAGAAGCTACACGGTTAATTATTGTTTTACGACTTTGATTCACGTTATTGTTTCAAGCAGAAAAACTAACTTACATAAAACTTATTTCGATAGCTCATTTTAAAGTCAATAAAACTACCTTTTAACGGTATATCAACAAACCCCACCAACTTAACCTATACGGAGCTGTGATCGTGTGAAGATGAAATCAATCGATTGAAACAACCGAATTTCAATTTTGCGTGCAAATTTCTCAGAATTATACGTATACGTAATAAATGAAATTTTTTTTGGGATTAATTTTGTAATTTATTCAATTTTCTTTTCAATGACACAAAAACATATACATATCTTAAAAAATAATAAAGTTGGCTGTACTAAAAAAATTATACTTATTAGAAAACAATGATATTGTCTACTGCATAACTAATTGTAATGTCATTATTAATCATTATTTTCTAATAAATATAATTTTTTTAGTTCAGCCAATTTTTTTATTTTTAAAGATATGTTTATGTTTTTGGTGTCATTGAATAGAAAATTGAATAAATTACAAAATTGATCTAAAAAAAATTTCATTTATAGCGCAAAATTCTGAGAAATTTCCACTCAAAGTTGAAATTTGGAAGTTTCAACCGATTGCTTTCATCTGCACATCATCACAGCTCGGTATTGGTTAAGTTGGGGGGGTTTGTTGGTATACCGTTGGAAAGGTGATTTCAATGCCTTTAAAATTAACTATCAAAATAAGTTTTATGTTGGTTAGTTTTTCTGATAGAAACAATAACGTAAAGCAAAGTCGCGAAATATTAATTAACGCTGTAGCTCCTAAGAATGTGAAATAGACCCCCCCTCCTATACGATTTTTTGCTCAGCTCGACATAACCTTTCAGCTCCGTAAATAGTTGCACTCAATTGCGGGACACCCTGTATATACACATGTCTGCATCATTTAGCATTAAATATCGTCGCAAAAGCAATATAAAATACGATGCAAATCTTGTAACGAAAAACACATCAACATTTTTGACTGTGTAGGCACGGTAAAATAAACCTAAACAAGTATGCGCGGTAGCATAAGGTGGTTCTAACTGCAGTTGAAATTTTGCGCTTATTAATAAATAAATTAAGGGGGTCCTCTGGTAATCCGATTTTTTTCTATATTTCTATTGCTCAGATACTCAAAAACATTTTCCCAAAAGGATTTTTCAAAATTCGAAATAGTTTAGGAGATACAGGCATTTTTGTGTAGGTATGTTTTCGTCAAAATAACGCATCAGCAAAGTTGTTTATTTGCCTGCAGTCATTAGTCGAAAATTCTGTGGAATTCTTCCAAAATATGTATTGATATTACAAAATATACACACACAGTATGTATACATGCAGTATGTATACATGCATGTTTTGATTTAGGGGTTGAAATGATTTTGAGCCCAGGTGTTCACATGAAAGAAGCAAACGAACGAGATTCAGTTTATTTTCGAACGCTGAAAGCTACGCGTGCGCGATAACTGCTGTTGTAAAATAAAAGAAAAATCGTTTTGTGTTTTTTTTTTTGCTATGGATAAAAAAAGCCACCCAAACGCGCCGCGTAAGTACGCGTATCGAACAAAAAAGAGGCATTTCCGTGGAAACCAGCACTCCCAAGTAGAGGACACCGACTTTGCCAGCACATCGGCCAAAAAATTGAAGAAAACGCAAGACAATGAAGTCATCATCGAAAACAACCTCCAGTTCTGTTTCTTGGAATTTTTTTCATTTTTCCAAACGCTTGCTGCTCTGGTTATCTGCGCCCAATGTAAACAAAAAATTCGATTTGGAAAAACATGTATGCGTGGAGTCGGCTTCAAAGTGAGTCTGCAGTGCCAATGTAAAGCTACACAGTATATTAATTCTTCGCCGGTGGTCGGTAAATCTTTTGTTGTAAATCGCCGGTTGATATTTGCCATGAGATTGCTTGGAATAGGGAGAGAAGGTATTAATATGTTCTGCGGATTAATGGACATATGCCAAGGATTGTGCCTTGATGCGTACTATGGCACCTTGAAAAACATGCATGTGTCTGCTAAAGCAGTTTACAAGCAGTGCCTGTTGAATGCGGTTAAAGAAGAGCAGGAACAGCAGAAAGAAAAAAATCCTGACTGTGACTCCTCATTGCTGACCGTTTCAGGGGATGGCACCTGGAAAAAACGGGGATTCTCGTCTCTTTTTGGTGTCACTACGCTCGTCGGTAAACATACCAAAAAAGTGGTTGACTCCGTTGTCAAATCATGCTTTTGCCAGGCATGCAAAATGTGGGGAAAAAAATGACTCTGCAGACTTCGAAGAATGGTACAAATCGCACCAGAAAACATGCACAAACAACCACAGTGGGAGTGCGGGCAAGATGGAGGTAGATGCCGTGAAGGAAATGTTTGCCTCATCGATCGAAAAATATGGCATAAAATATGAAAAATATATTGGCGATGGCGACAGCAAAACCTTCAAGGCCATTATAGACCTTGATCCGTATAACGTCGACCCCGTTGTCACAAAAAAGGAGTGCATCGCTCACGTGCAAAAACGCATGGGCACACGGCTGCGCAAGGCCAAAAAAGAAAACAAAGGCATCGGTGGAAAAGGCACTGGCAAACTGACAGACAAAGTCATAAGCGAGCTGACTACTTACTATGGACTTGCTATTCGACGTAATAAGGACTCTGTGGAAAACATGAGAAAAGAAATATGGTCAACATATTATCACAAAAGTTCAAGTGATAGTAATCCACAACATATGTATTGCCCACCTGGTGAGTCCAGCTGGTGCGCCTATCAAAAGTCAGCAGCAGAAGGCTCATTAGCCTCATTTCACCACACGTACGCCCCACTTGATGGAAAGGTTCTGCAAGTAATGAAGCCCATATACGAAGCGTTATCATCCGACGATCTACTCAACCGATGCACTGGAGGTGAAACGCAAAATTGTAACGAATCGTTCAACTCGCTTTTGTGGACCTTTGCGCCGAAACATATCCACTGTGGTGCTACCACAGTCGAAATCGCAAATTTTCTGGCAACCTGCATTTTCAACGAAGGCTTCACAAGTATTTTAAAAATAATGTCAACAATGGGTATTGTCATCGGCCCACAAGCCGAGATGTATGCTGAATCTCGCGACGGAAAACGACTTCAACGCTCAGAGCTAAAAACGTACGCATCATCGAAAGAGGGTCGCACAGCCCGCAGAGCCCAAAAAGCCATGGAAAACTCGTTTTATGAGATGGAGGAAGGCACACTTTATGGGGCTGGAATTGCCGATTAATATTCGTAAGTATTGTATTAAAAAAATATGTGTTAATGTCATTTGTGTGCCTCAAAATTGAAGTCAAAACTTTAAACGCGTTTTTCTCGAAACCATGTTTTTCAAAACTTTGCGCACGATAACTCAAACAGTTTTTGACCGATTTTGATATATGAGGCATGAAACGACGCAGAATTTACGCCGCTATAGCCTCTACCTCAAACTTGCCGAAAAAATAATGTTTACTATTTTTTTTCTACACTAGACTACAAAAAAAAAGGTCGAAATTCGATTTTTCATTTTCAAAGTGGCGGCTCCCCCCCTAAAAAAATTTCGATTTTTGTTTCCGAGGTAGGGGCTATAGGGACATTCATTCTAAGTAACTGAATATTTTTTTTTTTTTCAGACGATGTTTACACTTGGAATCGTGCGCAATTTGGACCCACCTTTTTTCCGGAGAACCTCGTTACCAGGCCGAGAACTTTCTGAACGGTCCATAAATTCACTTTTTCAAAATTTTGTATTTTTTTCAATAAATTAAGCTACCCAAATCAAAAAACGGAACTAAAATATCTTTACTCGTTCTCTTTCCACAATATTTTGAAAAAAGGCTAAAATTTGGCATAGATTACCAGAGGACCCCCTTAACAACAATATAAAACTGCTAGATGTCGTCTATGCTATAAGGATCGAGCCTGGGATGACTTGAGCCATCAAATTAAAGTATAAAAATCTTCTTGATAACCAACTGTGCATGAAAGTAAAAAAAAAAACTGTGATCTAATTCTGTACGTGAATATTGAAATTTTCTGTAACTGTCCATAAACAAAAGAGACAATTGATATTTCCCATGATATCACTATGTTGAATATACTAGTTGGCTTTATGAAAAAAGTCAGTTGAATTGAACTACTACTGGTATGAAGGCAGGCTGCTTTTTAACCATTTGGTTGCACTAAAGGAGGGAATGTTAATAAAATAAATTAGCAATCTTCCCAGAAATTCCATTTTTGAGTAAAAGTTTCATCTCTACCGTGCGTGGCGGCCACACACATATTTTTTTTATTATACACAGTTTCTTAATTATTTCAATAAAAGATAAATACCCAGAGACTTTATTTTTAAAAAATTAAATTTAACGAAACTGTTCGAAATGAATTTTCTATCTCAACCATTTAGTATATATAAAAAGTCTTTTAAAATAAAACACACGCAACTTTTATCTTGAGAAAAGCTCACATCCAGTGCTTAAAATCATACAAACCTTCGAACAGTAAAAAACTATGACCCGAAACAAAACCGAGCATGAATTAATTATAAACGACTAAATTCGTTTTCATATAAAAAAACAACAAATTTATATTATTTCACACACCGGCAACACCATTAATATTTATTAAATTTCAAAATGTTTATATGTACTTATAGAAGGATCATCGCACTTAACCGAAAAAAGGTATTAAATTTTACAGGTCAACAGGGCAATTAATAAATTAATTGGTCAGCTTTTGCTCACCTTTTTGACACCTACGCATGTTGATTTTGGATATCGTATATTTTGCAAGTCATAAAGGCAACATGCCTATAATCCGACTCAGAGAGGAATGAAGGGATGTCCAATTTGGCAATTTATTGCTCACCATTAAAATCCACACTCAATTAGTTCGAAAGCTTACTATGACAAATGTCAGCTTAAAATAATAGCAAAACCCATAATTTGTCTAGCTTCCATTAGACATGATTGTAATAAATTGTACTTAGTGTGGACCACATGCTACTGCCGCAACCAGCAAGACCAACTATTAGGATTTTCATATTTGTATGGCACATACGTTGCTGACCACTTTTTGCTGACAATAAAAGCTGGCTACAGTTGTCTATTTATTGTTAATATTCAATGGGCGGTTTGGTTGACGTTTTTTCAAAAATTAAAAAAAAAAATAATAATTTGCTCCTAAAGGACTCAACTTTAGAGATATATAACATATATTTTATGAATGCCAACAAATACTCATGTCAGCTAAAATGAATGAAGCCTCAATGTGAAAATTCAAGATTAAAATTACCTTACGTGCGTCGCACAGTGGCTCAGAATAGGTTTGCATTGGCCGAAATTCTATAACTTTTGAACCGATTGAGATATTTGAGTAATTTTTTTCTAGTAATGTTGTTTTGTTAAAATCGATTTAATACTTATTGAAAATTAAAGGTCAAAGTAGAACTTTTGAAATTTTGAATTCTCAGTTTGAAATTTTGCTTTTCTTATTTTTTTAATCTTCTCTATTTGTTAAAAAAAGTCATACGTTGATAAATAAAACATTTTACTATTAATATGATGTTTTACATTGGGACATTTTTCGTTTTTAGATTTTTTTTTTTTTTCTTATATCATTTATATCCTATCGTGGTGGCGCAGTGGGTAGAGTGTGTGGCCCATACGCCTGAGAACCCTGGTTCGAATCCCACCTGACACAGAAAGTTTTATTCAATTGAATTAATTTTTCTTTTCTGTCGTCACCTCTCTGCAGATAATGGCAAACCTCAGAGAGTAAAAACTGCCATGAAAAGCTTCTTGAGAACCTAAGCCGTTCGGAGTCAGCATAAAACATGCAGGTCCAGTTCTCGATCATTTGTGATCAAACATTTCACAACACACACAACACAATTGATCATAAGAAGCTCGGTCAAAGTTCTTTCAAGGGCTGAAATGGCCATTTCGTTTTTTTGTTTTTTACTTGTTTGTGCTGTTTACTTGCTTTCTTTTAATTTGGCTTCACTTAGTCTTAGATTGTTTTTCTTAAACATTCGAAAACTGTGCATTTTTTATGAAAACTTTTAATAAGTTTTAAACAATTCCTAGTTTTATATATAGGGGAGACGTTAAAATTTTATCCGTTTCATTTTATCCAAGTTTGTTTTGGAATCGCTACTTCTTGGTAGCCAATCATGATTTTTGTATTTATTACCCTTGAACCAAGTGACCGAAAGTCAAAGAAAGCACATATTAATGTAAACTTAGTATTTATATTATTTCGTTATATTTTATACTTCTAATATATTTTGAAATTTAACTTACGTTTAAGTTTTGTCGAATGAAATTTTGTAAAAGGATTACCTATTGTTTGTTTCTCTAATTGAAGTATATCTAATAAGTAAATAATTTTGAAGATCAATTCAAAGTACTGACTTATGGAGTGAGAAGTTACTTTAGGAGGAAGATTTCTATGAAGATTTTTGATAGAAGGGTAGGTTTTTTTTTGTACAATAATATTCTGCGAAGTTATAGATAAGAATAAGAATGAGAATTTTGTTTGTAGAAGTAATAAAAATTATATCGCCCAAAGTTTCCGAGATATACTAAATTTCTTAATTTAATGGAGTTTTTGACCTCCTGTGCGAATATTAGGGCGAAATAATGTTTGCTAATTTGAAAGAATATTAAATTAGCAACAATTTTACTACAGGTTTTAAAACAAAATGTTGCTTAGTTTAGGAGTTAAAGAAACTAACTACGGCCTAACAGTATATAATAAGACCTTGAAAAAATCGGTTATTTGAACTAACCCAGAAAAATCCTTTGGACGGTATGTTCTATAGACCAATAGCTATCAGAAACCATTGGAGTTTTTGCAGTTATTTTTTGGTGTCGTACAGTGAAATTAGTGTAGGTACTCATACACGACTTATGTCGATTTCAAAGTAGATTTAAAGTAATATGAAATCAAATAAGCTAACAACAAAGAAATAAACTATTGTAAAAATTAAAAACCATTCAGCGTTGTATATACCAAATACAGGAAATGTTTTAAAATATAGGGTAAATTCTCCTATAAAAATATAGGGGAGAAGTGGACCTATATGAATATGATTGACTTGAATGACGGACACCGTTTTATTCGAACCACGGCTTACGCAAAACATTCCGTATGATCATTTATAATTCTGGTTTAACAAGTACGCCTGCCGTAAGGCTTAAGTACTTGGGTCTCCAGACCTAGGGTAATAGTTATAACCAGAACTTATGTGTTTACTACAACACGGACCCGTTTATGCCTTAACCAGTAAAATACACGGGGCATCCGGTGCAGCAACACGAACATGGAAGCCGTTTCACGAACGCAAAGCATCACCCAGTGCCCTGCTGATTAGGTGCATTATTCAATAAATTACATACTGCCCGTAATAGCAGTACCAGTTTAGATTTCAGTAGTGACGTACCTACAATCCATCTACTGGTGAAGACGAGACCTATCCAATCTCTTGCATATTAAGACAGATATGCCAGCCCGGTCGTACCACTGCGCAACCCCGCCGGTCAATCTAGACCTGTGTAGCATCCACACAACCACAACCAGTACGAGTCTCCCCGAAGGGCCAGCCCACGACAGTCATCTGGGCAACTCGATCCTGTCAATGAGGATCCACAACATCCCGGCAAAGAGACCAAAAATGCACTCATGCAATTATGAAGGAGTGTATTTTTAAACCAAGTGACGGTGCTCAATGAGCACTGAAAGGGCCATTCTAACAGCTCACAGCTGCCGGCTCAGTTGCGAGCAATTACACATAACTGGTACCTACAGAGGAGGACCTGATTTTGCCACTCTTATTCTGGCAGTTCGGATGATCTAAAGATCTCAACATCCAGATAGAGTTTTGGCCTTGTTCTCAGGGACTGCTGTGCTCAGTATGAGAACCCATGCTTATCACCATTTCACCACTAACCTCAGCCGTGCCAGTTTGAGGGACCAAGACAAACATCGACGAGCAAACCCCAAAGGAAAGCCCGAGAGTCAACATGTTAAGCACGCATGTTAAAACACTCAACATCCAAATTTATCGGCCATTTCTAGTCTAGTCTAGTCTAGTGCGGTGGATAGATAGGGTCTACCCCATTTGACGGGTAAGACTGTCCCCGTACTAACAAGATTTAAGGTCAATTGCTATACCTTCGCAAGCTTGTTTCATATCGATATACCGGCTATGACCTGCTACCAAGATGGGCGCCACCCCGAACTCTTGGTTGGCCCTATCAGTTTTTACGTTTGCAGGACGTATCCTACAAATAACCATTCTCCTTTATCCTGTCTTTGGACAGGCAGACGCAACTAAGTTGCTAACCTGGCGGAGTTACATACAAGGAACAGAAATCCGATATGTGTTTAAAGAGGACCCCGTTAAGGCTTAATTCCTCTGGCTCCATAGACGTTGGAGTTATAGTTCATGAATCCAACATATAGTATTAACAAATGCACAACCAAAAAGGATGTGCAAGTGAAATACTCTTCACAGACCTGTATTATACAAGTGACACCTAGAAAAGGAACCACGTACTAGATGTCACATTCATAAACACAAAAGCATTACCCTGTGCCCTATTCTCTAAAAGCAGTACGCAATAAGAATTCCATAGTGCCCTTAATAGTACCAGTTTGGCTACCGGTAGATGTCGTAACTTCATTGCCATCTACTGGTAAAGACGAGACCTATCCAATCTCTTGCATACTAAGCAGGTATACCAGCCCTGTCGTACTACTACACAAACCACAGCCAGAACGAGTCTCCCCGAAGGACCAACCCATGATAGTCACCTGGGCAACAGGATCTACAACATCCCTGCAAATGAGACAAAAAATTCATATATTCATATATATATATATATATATATATATATATATATATATATAGAAATTTTGTATTTGACTGTGCACATAGCACTATTTTGTGTTTGACTGGCACCGCGATTAAGGCATGGAGCATTACCATACCTTAAACGAAGTGCCTAGGGTTTTTGAATACCCGAAGTGCCTCAACTACACTAATGTCTCACCATTGCCGTGTCTTAAGACACAAAATAACCACACGTATTGGCCATACAGACAATGTCTCCTTGCCGTGGATGGGTAAGGTCACCTCATTCGACGGGTTTGACTAACACCGTGCTAACATGTTATTTGGACCATTGCTATTCCATCGCAGGCTTTTTTCACAAGGATTTAACATAGTGAACTGCTACCAGATTGGCTGCCACACCGAGCTCTGGTGAGCTCTTCACTTTTTCGACAGTAGACAAGACTTATCCACGAATGTTACGCCTCCATGCATCTACTGCCAACCATCCTCCTTTATCCTGGCTTTGGACAGACAGGCGCAACTCAGTTGCTAACCTGGCGGAGTTATACAAGGTTCTGTTTCTTGTATAACACTTTCAATTGCAGGCTAACGTTTCTAAACGAGTCTTAGAAAAGAACCGAGAAGGTGTTTTGATGGCAACATTAGAGAGCCGTAAGAAATAAGCCAGACTTGAAAGCAAAAAAGACTTTTCACGCATGTTAAAACACTCAAAAAATCACTCCTTATGTTGACATTGTTCACTTCTTCTTATAATAAATTTCAATTTTATACAGCCATACTATTTTAAATTATTCTAAATTTACATATGTTTTTCTCTACGGAAGAAATAATTTGAATTTCTGCCGAATAAAATAAAGTGCAATAAGAAAAAATATGTTTTGTTCATTTAGCGAGTAAGCAAAAAAAAAATCCCAATTTTTTGTCTAAAATTGAATAAAATCGACATCGGTCGTGTATGAGTACCTACAGTAATTTTCATCACTGAACATTTTGAGCTATTTGAAATTTGGAATTGATATACGGGAAAGTCAAGTATTCGTAAATTTTCCCAATATATTCTGCAATTTTCCCCAAAAACAAGCGATAAAATGCAAAAATATTAGCAGGCAGCTTTGCTGACGCGTTTTATAAATAAAATGAACGTCAAAATTGGTTTCTTTGACCCTAAAAATCCCCATATATACACCTATTACACACATACAAAAAAATTCTTTCCTAATTTCCAAGTCAAATCTTGAATATCTTGCAAAATACCCCTTTTGAAAAAGTGGGAGGCTCCGATTTTAAAATAGAACTATACTCTCTTCGCCAAAAGTTTTTCAAATGATCCATAGAACACCGCTAGGGTGGGGTCAACATCGATTTTTTGCTTGCTTCATACAATTTGACCCGCATATCTTTTTATTTGAACAAAAAATTTTGTAATTATTTTATCCATACCATTCCATGGTATTATCCGTATTAATCCGTAGTACTAAAAAAACGACAGTCCTGGCGATAACACTTCTTTTTCATCTTTGAATGAGGGTGGAGAGAGATAGAGCACAAAAACTTCATATAAAAAAAAATCCTAAATACTCTGAAGGTGGTCAGTGAATCGCCTTAAGACAGCGCAAGTCAAATAAAAATAAAAACATTTCTAATTTTGTTTTGTCCTGTCTTACAGCTACCTTTTTTTTTTTTGTTATATGTACTAGCTGAGCACAAAAAAAGAGAGTATAGACCAATATGGAGTTAAGTGCAACTCTCGCAACACAAACGCATGAAAAGAAAACAAACAAGCAATGCGTGGCATAGGAGAAGATTTATTAAAAACTTTACACTTTAATTAAATATTCTTATTATAAAAATTTCGAAAATAGATTCCCTTACTTTGCTGTAGCACAAATATGACATTTTAAAACATATTTCATAAAAATGAGCCCAGTACTTTTGGAGTAAAAAAAATGTCGATACTATTTTTATATTTTGCACAAAAGTGTATTTAAAATGTAAATGTTTTTCAAAAACAGAACTTTTTTGAAAATGTTTAAATCAGTATTTGGATGGATAACATTATGAGTTTGGGATTTTAAGATTTTGATAAGCAAAGCGAAAAAGTACTTTCCCCCAAAACGGCAATACAGGAAAAGCGTTTTAGAAATAGTTAATGCTATGCAAGAGTGACTTAGTATCGTCTAACGCTACCATAGATGTTGGTGCTGTATTTTAAGAGTCCTAACAAGCCTAACCAATGATTGCAAAGCTGAGTTTTTCGATATCAATATAATATTTGACTCTGTTGTCATCACAATATCGAAATTTCATTCAATCACTAAATAGTTATGATATCGAAATTTCATTAAATATCGATATTGATAAAGTTAGGCCGTTTTGTAACAAACACATACATTTCCGATAGAGTTTCGTTATAAACTAACACCTTTACGATATTATCTTGATATTGAAACGATATCATTTGGTTTGTTGGGTTAGAAAAAAAATATTATTATTTGTAAAACTTATGAATGTGGTTTTTATATACATAAAATTTTTCTTAAACCATTAGAAGTATATTTGTTTTTTTTTTTGTGATTGTAGCTATTGCCTGAACTCCTTTGACGTTAAAATAATGGCGTGGCAACTAACAAGCTCATTAACTATAAATTTCAGAAACTTCATATTAAGCCAATTAATTTTTTTTTTTTATTTTTTTAATTAGCAAAACGTTGATTTGACACGTTTAGAAAAATTTGCTTTTATAATTTTTCATTCGACATTTTACGTGCCTCGTACTTTTGACAGCTATTCGGCTATTATTAAATTGTGTATAAATTATTCATGGGTAAAAGTGTTAGGATTGCCAGAGCTGCAGCATTAAAATGTAATTTGCCGCGAATGCTTCAAAGCATCAATTATCCTTAATGGACTGAATTAGACTCCATCCACTCCATCCACTAATGCAGAATGTGAGAGAAATTTTGTCGCTGCGTCCGTTACAAGCGCGCTCGGGCAGGCATAATAAAAGCTCTCGGTTAAAGCTGCTGCTACTGAATGTTAGACAAATATTGTTGTTATTCTTATTAAGCTTTGTTATGATTTTTAATTTTATTGCGTCGCTGCCTTAGTCAACGCTGCATAATAATTTCATAGCCGCTTGTAAAAATAGTCATATATTGTTATTGTTGTACCCGATCCCTGGGGCTAAGTTATAAATGATTTTATGCCAAATACAAATAAAGTGCTTTGTTTTATAAAAGTTACTGCTGTGAGTTGAGGGCGGCAGGACAGTCAGGTTCAGCTTATTCAATTTAGCAGCTTAATTATGCAATCAATTTTTCAATATTGTTGGAATGTTTTCGATATATAATATTAATAAGCTATGTTTATTGTTACTCATGAAAATACACATATGAAAATACACGCACAAGCACACGCACACACACTCACATTATATGTAAGCGTTTTCTTATAACCAATTTATTCATTTCTAAAACTTTTCCTCTTATCTCTTTTTTTGTCTTCACCACCAATCAGTGTCATGTTGCCGCCGCCATGGTAGCCGCCTCGACATCCTTCGGCTACTCATCCGTAAATCAGTTCGATGCCAACCGCTCAATCATGTGACGTCAGCTGAGCAGTTGCAGCTCCTGCAGCGGAAGCAGCAACTGCGGACGCAACGGCGCCCACCATCATCAGATGCATCAGCAACAGCAGCGTGAACGCAGCTGCACGCGTTGCCAGAGCTTTCATCGACATCATCATCGTCAACGCAGACGCAGCTCCGGTCTACATCAGCTGCAGCATAACGACTTTAACGCTGCCGCAAGTGCTGGAAGTAGTGCTGCCAAAGTGACCAACACAATTCAAGCCATAATTAATATAGCGCCAACACATTTGGCGCAAACGACAACAAGCGGCTCTACACTGACGGTCTGCTCGTTGCCAACCAGCACACAACCTATGGACTCAGCAACGACTGAAGTTAGCACACCGGTGACGACACAGACGCCTGTTACCAAGCACTGTACTTTTGTTCTGACCCCAACCACGATACCGCCACCTCCAAATCAAATTTCGTTTCTCTCCACTGCACGATACCATCCGAATCTACGTCCAAAACCATTGCTTTCGCCCAGTCTGACACCCGCAGTCACACCACCAGTTCCAACGCCAACGTCTATAATTGTATCATCGCCATCCTTGGTAGAAATAGCTGCCACAACGTCGTCGTTATCTACCGGCATCAGTCATCATCAAGACAAGCGCATCAACAACGTCGAGCAGGATGATATCGATGACATTGTAGAAGAGGCATCTACGTCATCTAGTATGTCCTCGCTTGGCCAGCAAGAAGAAAAATAATTTCACACACACACACACACACACTTCACTATTTGCTATTGAAATATCTTTCTTTCCAAGTTTTAGAGAATTTCACCATAATTTCTTAACAAAATTTATGCGATTATTGTTCAAATGTTTCTGTAACTCACCAAAATATACATTTTATTATGCTTACAAATTAAAAAAAAAAACAAAGTTTAAAAGTTGATAAAACTGGGATTTAGGGTAATCGAGGACTTTGAAGGCTCTAGGTTATTCATTATATTGCCCAGTTTAACATTTTTTTTAATTATGTGTGTTTCGACATTCTTTTAAACAGTAGTAATAGTTGATATCTCTTTTTTGCGAGCTATTTCTCAGACCTGGGTTTTGCTAGTTTGGCTACCGATCCGATCTTATCGTATCATTCATATATTGGCTCAAACTTGGCTTTGAACAAGTTTTTTTAAAGAAAATGTATTTTTCTCAAGGCCGCGCGGATTGAACGGATCGGCTCTACGAAAAAACCTTCCAAACCAAATAAGCCCCGACGAAAAAAATTAAATAACACCCATTGAAAAAGGCCCCAACAAAAATAAAATAATCCCCAAAATGGCAAAATGAAATTATGCCCAAATGAAATGGAGAAAACACCCAAATGGACAAATTAAATAAACCACAAAATTTTGGGGCTTATTTCACTATGAAATAGGTCCCAATAAAAAAATCAAATAGAGCCCAATGAAATATCCTCCAATAAAATTAAATAAGCCCAAAAAAAAAACAAATTTAGCTCAAAATGTAATAATCCCCAAGCAAAATGATATAACACCCAACCAAGGTGCACAAGGTAACACTGTGGAACAAATTCAGGTTAGCAAAAGTTAGGTCGATTCTGAGAGTGAGTGGTGAAAATAGAGGCTACATTGGAAGACCCGTATCGCGGCGTTTGTTTATGTTACTTCGAATTTTTGAAGCGAAGCTTTTTACTCCTCGTTCTGGTATTTGCTTAGAGTAAAATCTGAAAAAAATTTTCGACAGATTTTTTCTTGAAAATTTGATGGTGTCTTTGTTGCTAGCGCTAATTACAACAAGAAAATTCGATACTTTAATATTAAATACTAAAAATAGGTTTCGGTTCCCGTGGGGATCGAACCCGTATCCTTTTAAATGATAGTCCAACACACTCTCCACCAGGCCACAAAGAAGCGATTGGTAATTCAATGTTAGTTAAAACAGAAGCTATGCTGCAGTAGATCCGCACCATCTATCAATAGATAGAGGATTGTGTATTTGCTATGCTATAACTTACAAAAATTTGCTTTTATTTGCTACAAGGTGTCTCCAGCATCGGTGTGCTTGTATTGTGAATGTGTTTGTGGTGTTGTTGGCACGAAGAAAATTAGCAATGCCCACAAGTGCGTTGACAAGTGCGTTTTTAAGTGTCAAAAAACGGAATTAACAAACGCATGCATGACATCGGCAAGGTATATAAAATGTTTGTTAAATTTTGTTTCGTGTGCGTTCTTTAATATATATTAATATATTAATATATATTTAAAATATATTTCTATCCTCGTTCTGTGATTTGCTTGGAGTGAAATCTGAAAAATTTTCGACAGATTTTTTCGCTAGGTAGTACGCTGTTGAAGGAAAAAATTTGTTCAGTGCAGCCAAGTTCACAACCATGTGTGAAGAGTTTAAATGGAGAGTCGCTGGCATTATATGCCCGTACATGTAATTGGCGTGGAAATTTGACATTCAACAATAAAAAAATAAGCAGTAAATATTTTTTCTGTATATATGTAATTTATTTTTTGTTATTTAAAATTTTTGTGCTTAAAAGTTCATTTATTAACAAGAAAAAATTATTAAGTTATCAAATATATGTAAATGCGAAAAAGCTTCGCTTCTCTCGTGTGTCCAACGACGCACCTGAGTTTTTTTTTTTTAATCGACCTTCGAACTTTGCAGTCGAATGCCGATTTTCAGCATATTGTTTATATGGTTTTTTGGCTATAACTCGTCGACTAATTGATATTTTTTCAATCTGTAAAAGCCAAAGTATAGCTAGAGACCTGTGCAGCAATTAAAATTGTTTAAAAAATTGATTTAGGAAATTTTTGTGGTGCTTATGAAGCAAAATGTTGGAAAAATTATTTTTTTTCATGCTTTTTGAAAATTTTTTCCACAAAACTAAATCTTTTTTGCTTTCTGTTTGATCTATAATATGCTTCTTAGTTTCTTCAATAAATTTCATTTGAAAAGAAAGCAATCATAATACAAAACTTGCGTTTTCCAGCTTAATATTAATTTACTTCTCATTTTTTATGTACCAATTTTGTTCAGTGTCGGTTTTGAAGAAACATTGCAAAAGAAATTATAAAAATATGGATAAAAATATAATTTGGAAATGTTAGTTATGAAAAGTTTTAAGTAGAAAAAGTAAATAAATTAAATTAATGATTTGGCCAGTTGTCGTTTAGCAGACGGCTGTGGATCAACATCACTGCTCTCTCTAATATCTTGATCATCGTCATCATCATCAGAAAGGTGGATAATTTCGTCCAACATATATTGTGGAATTTCATCTTTGTCTTCCCCTTCTTCCTCTTTCTCCTCGTCTTCCTCTTCTTCAAAGGTGTTTTTATACCACCAACAAATTTCAGCGAGTATTGCATCTGGATATTTCTTTCCTCTGTACCTGAAACGAAAATAGTTTTCAATCGTTAACATGTTTAAATTGTGCACTCTGACAAAGATATTAGAAAAATCTAGGAATTCAAAATATGCACACTCTATAGTTACCTTATTTCAAATGGAAGCGCAGTTTGGTGATAACGTTCGCCTTGCTCATCATATTCAGTTGGCAACTGTTGAGCGAATTGATCAAGATGCTGATGCAAGAGATGAATTTTGTACGACATATTAACCCCAATTTCATTGAAAGCTGCCAACATGTTTGCAACAGATTGCCTGTAGTTGTCTTTGTGTTCTTTACCCAAAATCCTTTAATGACTGCTTTCAATGCGAGCCACGCATTTAATTCTCGGTCTGTCAGAACTTGGTCAAAATCTTGACAACTCATTAGTTTCCGTATGTCGGGACCATTAACAACCCCTTCCTGAATTTTGGCGTTACTTAGTCTTGGGAAAATGTCTTTTAAGCGGTTGAATACTGCTGGTCTTTTCGCGATACATTTCAAAAAATTTTTAGCAATGCCAAGTTTAATGTGGAGCAACGGCAACAAAATTTTCATTTCAGGAACAAGACTTTCGTTTAGCCTAATGCGACTATTCCAGTTATGCTGTTTATACTGGTTTCTTCCTTTAATACCTTCTCCGTATCGTGAAACCCAATCGCACAAAAAACACGGATATTTTGGATGCTGTTAAGCCTGTAATCAATGAAACTATTTTGAGGGCGCAGCAAATGCCCACTGGTGTTCGTTATATTTGACTACTTCCAGAATGTGTTTCAAATTATCGAAATTTTCACTAGTGTCAGTGCTATACGCAATCGGAACAGAAGGCATTTTATTTGTCTTGTGCAAAAGCACAACTTTAAAGCTGATTAGTGAACTATCGATGAATAAACGCCAATCATCTTTTTTATAGGTTAACCCTATCGTTTCCATTAACTTTTCAATATCGTTGCAATAAGCGAAATTTTTTGCACCATTCACATTGAAGAACTTTTCTAGCTCTTTTTGGCGTTTTCGATATGCTGTTGTTTTGGTACCTTTCGCCAGCAAATTATTTCCTTTCAAAAATGAAGCCATTAGTTCTGATTTTTTCTGAGTCAAACACAAATTTGCAACAATTCCATCCAATTGGTTTTGTGTGACTAGGATTGGGTCCTTTAATGTTTCATAAGATGTACCTTCACCAGGGACGACCCTGTTGTCAATCAATACTTCGGTATGTTGGCACTGGAACGAATTCTGAGTGCGGTAATGGTAATTGGACACTTGGCACTGCTACACAAGTTTTATTCTTTGCTTTCCTTCTATTCAAAGTTTTATAGTAGTTGATACGTCCATAGCAATTTTCTTCTTGATGCGGGCTGTTGTCTAACCACATCATTGGTATACCAAAAGGCATAGCCTTCTTTTTTTCACTTTTCCATTGCATAAGAGTTGAATAGCAATTAAAGCAAACTTTTTTAGGGGCATAGTTTACGACAGTGATAAACTCTTGCGAGAAATATTGTTTATAGGCTTCCAAAAAAAAAATCACTCGCATTGCCACATTTTTCATCGCTTGCTATAAAACGTCCACAAACATTACAAAAATGGTCCATTTTACATTTTGGTTCCGACATTTTTAATACAATATATATTATACAATGTTTTCTTTGTTATTTTAATGAAACCGATGCACTTAACTTAAATCACTCACAAAATGAAATAAGTTCCAAAAAAATTAATAGCGAATTTGATCACGACTGATCGAAAATGAAAAGACATCAGCTTCGGCTGAGTTTCGAGTCTTAACTGCATCTTTATTTTTGAAATTAGTTCGCTTGTACGAAATAAAAAAAAAATCGCTACCTTGAAAACAAAAAAGTTGTTTTACTAATTCCCAATTCTTGGAACTTCCCTTTTTAATTTCTTCTACCTAAATAGCTATTTATTTAATTGTTTTGGGATTTTTAAAGCAAATTATCGACTAAGACCATTTTCTTTTCAAATTAAATTTATTGAAGAAACTAAGAAGCATATTATAGATCAAACAGAAAGCAAAAAAGACTTAGTTTTGTGGAAAATATTTTCAAAAAGCATGAAAAAAAAAATAATTTATAATTTTTCCAACATTTTGCTTCATAAGCACGACAAAAACTTTCTAAATCAATTTTTTAAAAAAATTTTAATTGTTGCACAGGTCTCTAGAAATAATTTGGCTGTTACAGATTGAAAAAATATCAATTAGTCTACGAGTTATAGCCAAAAAACCATATATACAATATGCTGAAAATCGGCATTTGACTGCAAAGTTCGAAGGTCGATCAAAAAAAAAAATTCGAACTAATATAAACAAACGCCTAAAAATTTTGCCTCTATTTTCACCCCTCATTCTCAGAATCGACCTAATTTTTGCTAACCTGAGTTTGTTCCACAGTGTAATTTTAGGAGTTAGACAAGTAAAACTCATTAGTAAAGTATGAGGGAACAGGAAATAAATCAATCGTTTAGAAGCCCGTAGGCAACTTTTAAATGGAAGGGATATAATTATTTGTAATGCTGTTCCAGAATTTATAATAAATTCAAATTAATATAATATAAATGTTATAATTAATATTGGTTTCATATGCGCCTCTTACAGAATTGATATTTTGTAAAAGGCGCAGCTACACTGAAAATATAAATACAAGAACAATCAAAAATTTCAATAAATGTGAATTAAAAGCTTTTACTAATTCAAATTAGAACTAACAATGAGTCGAACACGACCCATTAATAGAAGCCTAATTTTTTTGTAAACATTTCTTGTAAACATTTTTTTTTTTTTAGTTTTACAAAACCGGCTTCAAAAAAAAGAAAACTGTTACAAAAAGTATAACTCTCTAAAAACTTAAATTACAGAAAATGGAATAATCCCCAAATAAAATGATATAACCCCCAAAGAAAATGAAATAGCACCCAAACGAAATGAAATAACCCCCAATTCAAAAAATGAAATACTCCCCAAATGAATGTAATAACCCTATATTTTTACCTACCTATATTTTTTATTACGTTTTCGACTGTACGGAGCCTTATTTGACCTATGGCTGCAAACATTTTATTCTTTAGAGCCTCAATCGTTGCTGAATAGTCAGCGTAAGACTTATCATTAAATATGAACGGAGATAAAACGCAGCTGCGCGGTGGCCAATACACAACACTAAAACGGCTATGACACACAGCTATGACGGCTGTGACATGGTGCGCCACACAGTGTCTTAGCTCCATACAAAACTAATACATAAAAGGAAAGCATGCTGCTCCGCACCTAATATCGCTCCAACTGTTATTATTTTTTGCCATTATTACAGTGTTCTCACAACATATTCTGCTCTGAAAATGTTCAGCTTGAAAGCATGCACAGAAAATATATTTGATAGTTATCAACAGGGCACGGATTTCTATGCAACTGCATGTTTTAATTGGATATCTTAAAAGTGAAATAGTTAAATAATCATTGCGAATCATGAAATTTTCTTAAAAATGGCATTCAGTCGTATTTGCATATTTTGCACATTTTACAATTAATTACATAAAATGCATATTTGGTTGCATATTTTAAATATTTTTTAAAAAGTTTTTAATATATTCAAAAATTTCGTTAATTTTTTCATCTCATATCTATTGAAAAATTTGTAATTTCTCTTTAGTATTTGTAGTATACGACATCTATTGGTTGATAGAACTTTGCAGGTGGATAGAAACTGCAGAAAAATTATACTCTGTTCTTGAAAAAAAAACGAAGGCTTAAAGAAATTGCGAAAACTTTTAAGCAATAGGGGCTTAAATCAAGATATTTGTTTTCCAACTTATTCTGTTAGCGAACTGATTTCATTCAAATATGCTCCTATTACATCCGTTGACGTAGAAAGATAATTTTCAATGTTTAAAGATTTTTTAAGACCCAATGGGAGTTTCTTTATTTTCGAAAACTTAAACAATATTTTATCGTGTATGCCAATAGGGCCATAACTCAAGGTTGATCTCATAATTGCGATAATTGCAGTAATTTATGCATGATAATTTTATTGTTTTTGTTTTTTAAAGTTTTTGTTTTTTATAGTTTTTGTTTTTTGTAGTTTTTGTGTGTACCCAAAGTTGTTTAGTTTTAATACCTTGTTATTTGAATTCCACACAATATTTATAAAATATATAAAAAAAATATATAAATAAAAATATTTTTATTGCATATTTTAATGGCTGTAGTGTATTTTGTTGCATGATTTTGAATTTCAAGTTTGCATAATGTGCACATATTTGTGAGTTATCAGTAATGCTTCTAACCCATCGTTGGACGGGCTTTTATACTAGTATGTCACTAAATAGTGGCGGCCGTGGCGTAGTGGGTTGTGTGGCCCATACTGCAGTGAACCCTGGTTCGATGCCCTCCTGACACAGAAAGTTTTTTCAATTGAATTAATTTTTCTGTACGGCCGTCACCTCTCTCTGCATACAATGGCAAACCTCAGAGAGTAAAACTTGTAGGTCCAGTTCTCTGTCATTTGTGCTCAAATATTTCACAACACACACAACACAATTCATCATAAGAAGCTAGGTCAAAGTTCTTTCAAGGGCTGAAATTGGCCATTTCGTTTTTTTTTTTTTGTTTTAATCACTAAATAGAAATAATAGTTGTGGAGGAGTTCAATTTTGCATGTGTAATACGAACACACAGAGCTAAAAAAAAAAAAGGTGAACTCCACCCATCTATGTGCACCTCCCATAAAATAAAGAAATTAAAAACGCAAAATTTTCCTTCATATTGAAACGATTTTAAAATAACTCACTACAGAGATATATATTTATGTGCAGAATTGAAAAAAGTTTTAATCACTCCCATCTACCACATACAATTTTTCTTAATTTTACTTTTTACAAATTGGAGCTTTCTCGTAGAAAAATATTTATTTGACCTTTATAAAAAAACAAAATTTTCTCAAACTACCTTATCATTTTGTTTTAAATTAATTAAAACTAAGTGAACCTCAACTCTTTCGAAACAAATTTTGTACACTTCTTACAATTAACAAAATACATAAAAATACTTACAAATATTAATTAAATAAACATAAATTAATGATTGAATCCCTTCACCCAAAACAAAAAAAAAAAAACAAACCAAATGTGATATATTCACTGAAATAATATCGATAAAAAATTTAGTGTTAGGACACTATTGCAACAAATTTTGCACATCTTCGTTTGCATTAAGATATTTTTCGTTTGCATTTTTTTTTTTTTTTTGGAAAGAAAGAAAAGTAAAGCTATTCCTATAGAGACTTTATTCTCCCGTAACAAACTTTACATTTGTGGGTCATAAAAAGTGGGCGTATCTGTCAAGCGTATGTCAAGCTCATTATTTAGTGCATTTATCTCACATACCAAATTTTATCCATCTAACTTTTACAGAATTTTATTAATTTTTTTTTTTAATGATTTTTGATTTTATTGGAAGTGGGCGTGCTACTGGGCAGATACCAAAAAGTTTAAATAGTGCACATTCTCTGACTTAAAAACACAACTAAAATCAGTTTTGTAAATTTTCAAAAATTATTTTACACTCCTCATTACTAAAGTTTTGATTTTGACTTTACATAATACAGCTTAAGTTATAATGGAAAAATATACCCTCTTAGTTCAATGTAGGGTGTAAACAAAACAAAATAAAAACTTGGTATGTGTTTGTTGTATTTGTAAATAGCCAAACAAAAGTAATTGCATTTGCTTATGCTTAATTCACCATTTCAACCTAAGCCTAAAAACATGCCACAAGAAAATTGTACATTATAATTCAATTTAATTGAATTTAGTTACACAAAACGCATTTAGTTTTTCATTAATAAAATCTGTTTTGGCTGACTTCGGCAGCTAATTTTTGTACCCCAACGCGTACTGCATCCCCCCCCCCAACGCGTACCCCGATCTCACGGCAGTCTGAATTAAGTAATTCGGCCTATGAATTACGAATGTGAATTACCCTGTTCTCACGAAGCAATCGTAATTCGGTTTGACAGCTGCTCCTTGTGTTTTTTATTTTAATTTTATTTGATTTATTGTGGGAAACGAAAATGGGAAAAAAATGTGCAAAATAAATATTTCTTTATTATATTATTTATTTTTTTAAGCAATGTACTCACTTTGTCTGCTGACTTTGAGAATTTGGCCATCTGCTTTGTCTTGTTTTTTTTTCTTCTTGTGTTTTGCTTGTGGTTTGCGATTAATAGATGAAACCGATTTCTACGTAATTCGGTTGGTAATTCAAACTGAATTACCTTCAAATGAGGTAATTCGCTTGTTAAATTTTGTATGGCGAATTACTTAATTCGGAACATGATTCAGCCTCGAATTACAAATGAGAGCGTTGAATTACGTTGTTCAGGGTGTCGTGAGAACATGCTATAAGGGGTATATTAACTTTGTCATTCCGTTTGTAACGCCAATAAGGAAGCGTGGCAGGTATAGAAAGTATGTATATTTTCTATCAGCATCACCTCCTGAGTCAATATCCGTGTGTCAGTCTGTCTGTCTGTCTGTCGACCAAAAAACAAGTTTATTTTTAAAAAGGGAGGTCAAGTTCAAGTTCCGATGGACCAAATCGGATGAAAATCACGCCTACCTCCCATACAAAGTGACTTTATTTTTATAGTAAAATCTCTTAAAAATCCACAAAAATTAAAGAAATGTTTTCAAATTTTGCACGTATGCTTTGATTTTTAATATAAGCCCTGACTAAGAAATTTGAAAAAATCGGATGAAAACCACTCCTACCTCCCATACAAATTGGCTTTATTTAAAACGTAAAATCGCTTAAAGATCCGCAAAAATTCAAAAAAAAATGTCTTGAAAGTTTGCACATGAGCTTTGATATATAGTGTGAACCACCTCTATGATATTTGGCAAAATTGGATGAAAGCCACGCCTACCTCCCATACAAAATGATGTCATCAAAATAGAAAAACTTTCGTTTTCCAAATTCCACTCACACCGTTTATCAAACGCATACCAAATTTTGCACAAATATTCTATATACACATATGGTGTAATGTGAAGACCTTAGACTTGGAAAGTGGGCGTGGAATCTTACTTTTGATCAATTTTCTTCAAAACTGTGTGTCAGACATCAACAAAATTTTGCACATATTATTCTTGGTAATTTGAGCAATCTTACGAGTAAGTTTATAAAATTGGGCAGTAAACTTGCTCTGTCTACTCCGTTTGTCCGATATCAACGAAATTCTTACATATATTCTTGAGCATAATGAGGAACACCAATCACGTGTGTATTTTCTGTAACCCAGATGCAACAAGTTTGGTTATTAATGTAACCACGTTATTTTGGCAGTGACCGATGACTGCCTAATAAAGCTCAGTACAGTTGAAAATGTACTGAAAAGTTGGACTACTGCAAGACGAGCCGAAAAAAATTATTGGAATGAAGTAGAGTATCATATTAATTAACTAATTCAAGTGTTCCAAAAAATCATTAACTATATTATATATACGTATACCAGTAGTTATAAAAATTCTTCATGAGTTATGGTAGGGTGGAAACATTCTGATACTAGGAAAAAAAATAATTCAGTTTATTTTTGTTTTGCATCTGCACAAAGAAATTCTAAAAATGTTGTCAGATGTTTTTAAACATCGTAAGCTTCTGTATAACAGACTTTTTATGTACTCCAAATCGTTGTTTTTTTTTACCAACGGAACGTCTGCACGCTGCCATAATTCATGAAGAATTCTTATAGCTATTGGTATATAATTACATATTTTATGATTTTTTGGGACACTTGAATCACCGTTATGTTATAAAAACAACAAATATCCAACAACTCTACTGATTATAAATGAATTAAAGAAAAATTAAGAAAAACTGTTAGTTTTCACAAATTTTCTTAATAAAATTTTATACTATAATATGAAACTGCTTTAATTTTTTTGGGTCAAGGTCAAATAGAGTACTATTTTTACAAGAAGTGAAAAAATTTTTAATAAATTTATTTCTTTTTTATATATTATTTATATATTACTTCCTTAGATCCGACATAAAATGCATAAGTTATGGAAAAAAAACCATTTCACGGTTTTTCTGGGGGTCTAAAACAAAATCTCTTTATTTTTTTTTAAGTTGTTTCGAAGTTATCTTTATAATAAAAGGTGCCCTTTTCAAACTTTTTTTCGATCTACTCCAGTGGATATATCCAGTCTGCCCAGCAAAAGAAGTGCTCTCGAACGTCTGGGGTCAAGAGTTGGCCAGATGCGCCTTGTTGTACTGCATGTAGAGAGTTCAGATCAACTTATGTTGACTTTCGATGTGATATTATCTCATTATTAGAACCACTAATGTCGCCATGATACCATTTATAGCTTGTCTGCTTTCTCATATCCTTTTATGCCCTTATGCTGCGGTACCCTTATTAAGTTAATGCTAAAGTAATTTGATATTTCACCTTATGAAGCACGGATTTCTATGGCCACCTTGGAGTTGACGGTAACTTGTTCTATACATTTGATCACAACATGGCTGTCTCGGAAAATATAAAATTGCCGTTTTTATACCACGTTTTTGAGAGCATGATGCAACTTACCTTATTGCCATAATTTCGGCCTGAAAACACTACATTGTTTCGGCAGTCTACAGATCAGTAGACACTCTCGTTTTTTTAGCGCACCATTATTACAGTATAACCTAATTTATAAACTATAGAAATAAACAAAACTATCTCAGTAGCAGATAACCGTATATTTATTTTTTATAAAAATACTCATATAGAACTTTGTTAAGCTATTGAAATTATTCTATCGTATATAGTCTATTAAATGTTATTTGTTTAAGTGTTGTGATTAAAATTAGTTTTACACAACAACTGTACAAATTTAATTAAAGCGCTCTTCCTTTAATTTAAGCATAAAATTTAGATTCTCTTTTCGAAAACGACTATTTGTGAACAAAAAGTTATTGTTGAGTGAGAAAAGTACACAAAAGCAACAACAATTGATGAGAAAAATAAGAAGCATGATTTCATTAAAAATTAAATAATAATCCGTGTATAAACTTAAGCTTCAAACTTAGATATCAATGATTATTTGACATAATCATTAAATGTAATAAATGGTTAGTTAAGAACTATGAACAAACAAAAAACATCATTTTCAAAATAAAATAAATCATAATAACTACTGTAAAGCTATAAATATCATTAAAAATTAGTCAAAACAGTACTTAACGGGTGTATAAATGTGCAATAATATAATTAAAGCAAATAAACAAAAAAAAAAAAAAACCAAAACTAGTATTAACTGAACATCTTATACAAAATAATATATGTTTTAAAACTATTTTCTTTTTCATAAACTTTTAACTATTTTTTCTTAATTTAAACAAAATAAAGCGATTCTCTAGAGGCTCATTAGAATCTCGCTTTATTATACTTTAAGTCTAGCCTTTGTTTAATAAAAGACTAGGCTTAGACTAAACCATAAATATATAAGTAAAAAAACTTTTTCGAAAACTTATGTAAGCAAATCTTCAATCTTGTATAGCTACTTAGTACACTATAATTGTTTCCTTTTTTTTATGTTATCAGTGAAAATAAACAAGTATTTTAAATTTATGAAATTTATATATACTTATACTAAATGCTCGATTGTCTTTGCTGTATAGTGTATTATTTTCTGTTCAAATAAAAACTTCATTTATATTTGTATAAGAATTGTGAGTTTTTTTTTCATTTAACACATTTAGAAGGACAAAAAAACAAAAGGTAAGGTTAATAATTTAAAATATATGCTAATTGTGTCTAAAAAATATCTAAAAAATATTTAAACTACAAATTTTTCACTTTATTAAATTTTTTAGTAAGCATTGAAATAACTTAAAAGTATCGTATTTCTTATGAATCAGATAATTAAAAAATTAAAACACAAAAATTTGGATGTAAATAGAAAAATGTTTAACGATATATTATAGAGGTTGTGAATTGGGTGAAACTTTATACACTACGGTGCATAACAATAAGAACAGTTGTCTTTTCAAATTTAATGGCCATTTGAAAACTTTTTTAAAAAAGTACGAATGGGGAATGAAAGAGAATACAAAAATATGTTTTCGGAAAAAAGCAACAACAAAAACAACAAGTGGCGTTTACCGTTGAGCCGAAATCGTTTTTTTTTTTAGCGGTGCACAACTATAAGAACAATTCTATATCAGTTGTGTGTTTACGAGAAATTGCAAGAAAAGTTGTACGCTCAGTAACAGTTGTGCGGAATTTTTTGCAAAAAAAAGAAGAATATGGTGCAAATAAAAGAGGAGGACCAAAGCCCAAGCTAAGTTCGAGGGATAAGCGTCGAATTGTACAATCAGCAAGCAATTCAATGAAGAGCGCTAGCAAAATATCTAAGGAATTAGGCTTAAATGTATCACGTTGGACGGTAGCTCGAGCACTGAAGCAGTCTGGAACTATCATAAGGCAAGTTCTCAAGACAGCACCAAGATTGCTTCAGCGGCACAAGAAAGCGCGTCTCGATTTCGCAAAAAATAATATGACAACGGACTGGAAAAAGGTGGACGCGTTCTTTAAAGTATTTCAATAATCCATAACATCCTCTTTTGTTTTTTAGGTTATTTTTTCGGATGAAAAAAAATTCAATTTGGATGGCCCTGATGGATTCAAGTGTTATTGGAGGGATTTACGTAAAGAGCCGCGATTTTTTTCCAAACGAAACTTTGGGGGTGGCTCTCTTATGGTTTAGGGTGCTTTCAGCTTTAAAGGAACCCTGGAATTAGCTTTCCCAAGCACCCGAATGAATTCTGCTGAGTACATTCAGACGTTGCAAATTAATCTTTTGCCTTTTCTTCAAAGAAAGAGAAGCTCCAAATGGATTTTTCAGTAGGACAATGCGTCCGTACACAAAAGTCAAGAGACGCGAGAATGGATGCAAACAAAAAAGTCAAATGTTTAGACTGGCCTGCCTGTTCTCCGGACATGAACCCCATAGAAAATGTTTGGGGATTACTCGTGAAACGTGTTTACGCCGAAAACACTCAATACAACAGTGTTACAGAACTTAAAGTTTCCGTCATTCGAGAGTGGGAGTCTTTTGAAATAAATCAGCTACGGGATCTAATTATTTCAAAGCCCAATCGAATTTTCGAGCTTACTCGACAAGGCGGAGGACCCACATATTATTAAAATGCAAAAAATTTTAATTTATATAACTTTAAAATATTTTTACTATGCTAATATCATATTGTTCTTATAGTTATGCACCATTCAAAATACAATGATTTCGGTCTAACTGAAAAAGCCACTTCTTATTGTTGTTGTTGTTTTTTTCCAAAAATATATTTCTTTCACCTCTTTCTTTCCCCATCTGTAGTTTTTTCAAAAACTGTTTTAATGGCTATAAAATTGAAAAAGATTGTTGTTCTTATTGTTATGCACCACAGTGTATGACTTCATACATAAATTTAAGAATATTATCCCAAAGTTGCAGCTTGTATGAAAAGCACACTGTATGCTGAAATGTCAAGCGACGTAACATAGAAATCTACGTCGCGACTTCTACGTCGCATTATGTTTCGGCTAATTAGATACACAAAAAACGCATTTGGTAGATTTCTATGTGACAAAAGAAACGGCTGTGTTGCGTTGATCTATGTTTGGCTCATTAGGCCATAAGAAGTACATTAAGTTTTTTGACAGCGAACAGGCAGAGGAAATTTTTTGTCGCTAAGCAGTACGCTATTGATGGAAAAAAATTGTTCAGTGCTGCCAAGTTCACAATAATCCCGAAAAATTGACATTCAACAATAAACTAATAAGCAGTAAGTATGTGTTGTTGTTGAATTTGTTATTTAACAAATTTATATAGTTTATTAATGTGTAGTCTTGCTTTTTATAGAATATAATACTGCAGCAATAAAAATATGAATCTGTCAACCAGAACAGCTAGTGCTTTTTCTCCACACAAAAATTTTGACTCAGCACCAAAATTTCGCGTGTAGAATAATATGCCAAAAAAATTTTCGCTGCTACAGCATACTTAGCTTTACTGCTTATTTTTTATTGTTGTATGTCAAATTTCCACGCCAATGAAATGTACAGGCATATAATTGCTAGCAAAATTTTGGCATTGTAACTCTCCATACATGACTGTGAACTTGGCAGCACTGAACAAATTTTTTCCGTCAACAGCGTACTATCTAGCGAAAAAAAAATTCCGCTGCCTGTACGCTGTCAAAAAAATCAATGTCCTTTTATGGGAATTTTTGTATCCATTTCTACAGCATACTGAGCTATATATTTTGCAAATTAACCTGCCAAGAATAAGGGTTTCATACAGCTCTTTTTTTTATTATGTTATAGTATAAAAGTTGCTATTGTTAAAAAACCTGAAAAAGCTGGGCATTCACTCCAACTTACTTATTTGGATTAAGTCCTATCACTCCAATAGACAACTCGTAATCAAGGTAAAGGAAAGTTATTCCAGAACGATAACACCAAACTCCGGCGTACCTCATGGAAGTCACTTAGGGCCTCTGCTTTATTTATTAATGATATTACTTGTATCTTTAAATCATGTATCTTTCTACTAACAGTACGTTCAAAAAGTCCATAGGATGACACATAGATGGCGTTACTAGATTTTTTACATATAATTTTTATTTAGTACCAACCTTTAAACGATACGTATACAAATTTGACAACAATCTGACAATTGATTCGTGAGTAATAGCATTTTGTGTACAACTATTGTTATTGAAAAAAAAAAAATGGAAAAAACTGAATTTCGAGTTTTGATCAAGCATTGCTTTTTGATGAAAAAAAAAAAAATACAGTGAAAACCAAACAATGGCTTGATAAACATTATCCGGGCTCTGCTCCATCGAGACAAATGGTAGAAAAGTGGATTGCTGAATTTAAACGTGATCGTACCAGCACACATGATGCAGAGCGCTGTGGACGCCCAAATCAGACTGTTATTCCACAAAACATCAAAAACATGCACAAATTGGTTATGAACGATCGCAAATTGAAGGTGCACGAGCTAGCTGATATTGTAAAGATATCAGATGGTATTGATTTTACCATTTTACACAAGCATTTGGGTATGCGAAAGCTCTGTGCGAAGTGGGTGCGACGTTAGCTCACAGTCGACTAAAAACAACAACGAATTGATGCTTCATAGGAGTGTTTGGCGCTGTTAAACCGAAATAAAATCTAATTCTGTCGTCGATATATGACAATGGATGAAACATGGCTTCACTATTACACACCAGAATCCAAAAGACAGTCAGCTGAGTGGACAGCAGTCGACGAACCGAATCCAAAGCGTGCAAAGACCCAACAGTCGACTTGTAAGGTGATGACCTGTTATATGCCGACGACTTAAAACTGTTTGCAACTGTAAACAATTCTCATGACTTTTGCCACTATCAAAAAGTCATAAATTCTTTAAAAACATGGTGCAATCAGAACGAGTAACTTCTCAATTTTAACAAATGTAAAATTCGAACTTGCTCGCATAAACAATCGGCTATCATTCACGACTACAACTACGACTTTAATTGTTTTTTTCAAAGAGATATTGTCGTAAAAGACTAAGGCGTTCTTGTAGACGTCAAACTATCGTTTGACGCGCATTTAAACTATAGGGTTTCTAAGGCGAGTTCACTTCTAGGTTTTGTCATCAGAAACTCGAAGGAACTTAATGACCCAAATTCCATAAAATCTTTTTTTTCGCATTAGTAAAAGACCGACTCTAGAATATGCCAACATTATTTGGTATCCCTTCTATGAGATAGTGGTAAAAAGAATTGAAATAGTATCATAGCGTTTTACTAAATTTGCACTTTGTCGTAGTTTTTCTGATGAGAATATGTTCTCATACGAATCGCGGTAGGAATTATTAAATTTAAACAATTAATAAAACAACGAAGAAAGGCTCAGAGCATAATTTTTACCAAAAATATACTCGGCAATTAAATTGATTCACCTGAATTGTTAGCTCTTATTAATCTTTATGCGCCGCAGAAAACTCTGCGAATTAGAAATTTATTTTTTCCACAGTCCCATAGTTCTAACTATGGTTTGAATGAACCAATGTCAAGTTGTCTAACTCTGATCAACTCAATCAACGGTCATGTGGATTTCGATGTAAACAGACATATAGTTTTGAAAAATCTCTATAATATTCTTAATGATGGAGTAAATGAAAACTTAAAATCCATAATATTTTATCATTCATAGTTAAATTATTAATAGTTAATTAGGTTAAGTTATGCCTGTAAAGGCTAAGCCCAGTAGACGAATTTTTAATAAATAAATAAATAGATAAAAGTAGTACTTTTTCTCAAAAAAGTACTTTTTACCTACTAAAAGTCAGTGTATTCGTTATTTCGCCACCTAGAAACACTGTTGTGAACGATGAATGATGTCATGGACATCGTTCAGAAATGAAAAAATTTTGATTGCCCTACAAAGTGTTCATCCGCTCTTGCTCTCACTGTTTTTTGACAGTTTTGCATTGAAAGCAACAACAAAACATTTCGAACGCCGTTCAAACAATCATCGTCTGACCTCAGCCTTATTACAAAACAGATCGAATCCATAACAGTAAAAATCTTGCAAAATTGGTTCGATATCGATGAATCAAAGGAATTCAGTATAATACTTTAATGAATTTTTAATAAAACTTACTTTTATTTATTTTTATATGTTTGTATTAAGTCTTCTCTTTTTTTTTTGCCAATTCTGACAATACATCATCCTCTGTGACTTTGCTATCCCTATGTATTTTTAAGGATGCACAACCATTTAAGCGGTACTAGCCCATAGAACTTCTAGAAATATATTTCAAATATCAATTGCACTCCGTCACCTATCACCACACGTTTCTAATATTTGCGCTAGCATCTGCTGCTAAATTCTGATTTAATTTATTCCTATGGTAGTGTTACCAGAGCAAGGTGAAATTCTTGCATATTGTTTAATTAAAAATTTTGATCGTTCCTCGTTTTCGGATGTCATCAAAATCAAGTTGAACGATGACAAAAGCCAGTTGTGCTTTATAAATAGTATTTCTATGTTGTGAATTGTTGCACCAAGGAAAGGTATATAAACAGTAATTTTGTAAAAATTTACCACACCATTAGAAATGTGACCTACAATGCAAGTTCCTTTCAAACGATATTTTCATGAGCGTCTTATTAGAGTATTCTAACAATTTACCTACAAGCTGCTATAAAATTCTGTATAAAGCAATGTTGAACTATAAGCCACTTGTGAACTACTAGAAAAATTACCACGATAAGAAGACTAACATTATCTTGTAAGTAAATCCGTAATCAACTTCTAAACTTTAACAGATCACTTAGCAAAATTTTTAAATTTAAATGGGTTTTACGACAACATTCAAAAGGTGTGAAAATTTTATTTTTAAAAATTTTTGCTGTCCCAAGAGGTTGAGATCCCGCGTCAGTGCTAAAAAAAAAACGCAAAACTTACAATAAGCTCCTTTTTTCCATTTGGAGTAAGCTAACTAATGCCAACGGTTCAACCAAGACAGCTTAAATCGTAGATTACGCGAACCACTGACAGGAAAATCAAAAGTTGTGGTGGGAGGGAAATTTTAAATGCTTTGAAAACTTGAAATGAAATGAAATTGCAAATATTGCTTGCACCTTTATGTACTGCCGAAGTCGAGACAGTTCCGATCAGAGAACTGCAACGAGTCTATGATTCGAATGAATGACTATAAATTATCCATCAAAAACCGAATGCGAGTATGTGTGGTTGCGTACAACAACTACCACTTCCACGCGAATCATCCTCATAACAGCGATGAGCGACGAGTGCCGCCGCTTTCACACATTGCTCATAAGAATGCCGCTCAATGATTCTAATGATTCTAGAGTCATTCCTTATGATTCTAGAGTCACTAAGGGAAATCGCGTGCAATGTTACCGCTAACATATTTTATTATACATATAATATATAAATTTATTATTATATACATATAATACTAGGGGACTCGGCAAATGTATGAAAATAAACCTTAAAATAGTGTTAAAAAAATATTCAAATGCATATCCTTAATAAAAAAAAAGAATTTCAAATATTGATAGAAATTAGTGAAAAATTGTGAAAATATTATAAAAAAATATTTTAAAAATTTTTGGAAAATTTTTTTAAGTATTATTAAAATTATTATAATTAAAGAATTAAGAATTATTATAATTAAAATATTAAATAAAATCATTTTATAATATATAAATCATTAACAGCGGCAATCCTGTTTATTTTGGATTGCCGCTTTCCTTGTGGCATCCCTAAACATAAAGGTTCTCAGCAATTCATCATTGCAAGTGTGAAAGTGATTTAAAAAATTGATTAAAACAATACAATAGCGACAAGGAACAAAAAATAGATAACATACAAGTATAAAGTAGTAAGTTTGCTACAATTTAATTCTTTGAACTAGCGATCCCCAACTCAGAAGCTGCCTATTTATCTTAATCAACACGTAAAACACAAAACAAAAGTTAAACAAGGAAAACGCACGCCAATTCTGAAGTGCACGCAAATCATTCAATGACTCTAGAGTCATTGAGGGTGGTTAGAATCATATGCTTAGAACTCAGCAGTCTTTCTAATGAGTGATGAGTGAGAGCAGCGGCACTCGTCGCTCATCGCTGTTATGAGAATGCTCGCGTGGAAGTGGTTGTTGGTGTGCGTAACCGCACGCACTCGCACTCGGTTTTTGACGAGTGATTTAGAATCGTAAAAAAACGATTCGCTACAGGTATCTGATTCCGATGCATCAAATGAAATTTCTGTTTCAGGAACAACTTCTACAATCATATACACAAAACGCACTAACTTAGAATTATTAACATGAAAAGTGAAATATTCTTAATAACACTACTTATACGACCGCTTTTAACATTACTGTCAATACTACCACGGTTCAGTATACTGCTGGTTCCAAAGGCAGTTCTGACAGTTCACTTATCAGGTTCTAAAGATTCTTTAACGCTTTCTACAATGCAAACGAAATACAATATTGCATTATTATGATTTAGATAAAATTGTAACCATTAAATAATTATAATATAGAATGGACACCGCACACATTGACCACTACAACATTCTGGCAGCGCTGCACTCGGTTGGTACATCAGCAAAGTTGTTCTAATTTCGCTTCGACTTCAGCGGTGTCATCTTCTTTTTATAATTACTAGTATTTAATTTTGTATACATTGGACCAAAGTATTAAAGAATATCAAGAAGTCGCCATAATCAGGACGGAAATTGATAAAAGAAAAATTCCTTAAAAAACAAAGATTTACTCCTTTCTGCCCTTTTTTTAATGGCGGTTTCTGCAGCTAATTAAGTGGAATCGTTTTAGTATTTTGGCAAAAAAAAATAATCAATAGAATAACACTTAACACAAATGGATTAAATTTTAGAAAACCACAATTAAAACAATTGTAAAAGGTAAATTTTTTCCTCACTTTCATTTTATACTTTCCAACGCAATAGATTCTTAAATCTCTGGTGATGGACAAGGCGCAATTGAATGTATCGAACTTTATTCGATATCTTAAGCGTGTTGCTGTTGCAGTTTATACTGTTACTGAAGAGAGACGTAGGCGCATTAAGTATGCGCATAGAAAAAATGTCATATTATTGATTATATTTTATTTTCTTATACTTTCTGGACCCTATGGGGAGGATGGGGGCTTGAACACTAAGAACCCCACCCTTGTCTACGGGCCTGGAGTGCGGCTGTATTTAATTTTCTTGTGTTCTTGATATTAAGTTAGAATTAAATGTTTTTATTTACCAAAGTTAAACTGAATGAAATGCTGTAAAAAAGTTTGAAATTACGAATCTAGTATCAAGAAAATTCTATTTATATTTCTTAAACAACTGGGAAACATAAAATTCCATAGAGACTTCTATAGTGTTAAAAGATGCTCCTGCAAGATTTAACAATTCATTCACATTAACTTAACTTTGTTCTGCAATTTTATTTCCTTTTAAAATTCAAACAAAAGTAGCATCCCCTAACGCTTCAAAAGAGTTTAACTTCATAAAATTCACCATGAACATCATGGAAATAAATCCAATCTCTTATTTATACTCCCAAAATGAATCGTAAACATTAGGCCTTTTTTACGCTAGAGTGGGTTACCCCTAAAAAAGCTGAAGTCAATAACTAATATATGTTCAAGACATGTTTTTGGTAATTAGTTCTTTACTAAGTTCTTTTATGCGTAGGCCTTTAATGCGTTTATAACTGACACAGCTAATAGTTGTACTATTAATTGACCACTGCTAACAATTGTATAAATGGCCAATAATTATGTGCACCAAACGTTCACCATTCGATAAATTTGTGTGTATCAACTGGCTGTTAGTTAAAACTTGACAATAATTGGATCAATCCGTAAATAGTTGTATAAACTACTAAACATGTCACTAATTGTACGAAACGGCAAATATATGACAGTAATTAATCATCCGGCCAACAAATGTTTATTTTTGCATTGAAAATAATTATAGCACAGGGTCTACAGTTGTTTATTTTAGGAGTGACAATAATTATACTTGTCAAGACCTGTTACATTGACGTATATATTAAAATACGATTTTTTTCCATAATATACGTAGAAAACACAAAGTTTTCTAATTATTGAAAACTAGCCAGAATACCCGGCACAGAATGTGTATAGTGTATAGTATATGAATAGTGATGTGTTTAATGTATGGCAAGAGCGCAACCAGGATTTTTTTTTGGGGGACCTTTTCTTAATATGCCGGATTTATATAAATATAAAAAAAATATGTGTGTGGCCGTCACGCACGGTAGAAGTGCGTCGAATTTCTGGAATTTCTGAGAAGATTACTAATTTATTTTATTAACATTCCCTCCTGCAGTGCAACCAAATGGTTAACAAGCAGTCTGCCTTCATACCAGTATTAGTTCAAGAACTGTCTTTTTTCATAAAGCCAACTAGTGTATTCCAAATAGTGATATCATTGTAAATATAAATTGTTCCTTTTGTTTATGGACAATTACTGTAAACTTCAATATTCACGTACAGAACTAGATCACAGTTTTTTTTTACTTTCGTGACACAGTTGGTTATCAAGAGGATTTTTTTTTATTTTAATTTGATGACTTAAGTCATTCCAGGCTCGATCCTCATAGCACAGACTACAGATCTTCTGTTTTTTTTTTTTTTTGTTAATTATATTTTTATTTACAAATAATAAACAGAAAAAATTTGTCGAAAATCCTGCGACGGGAATAATTCCCTTTCTTTTCCCTTTCTGTACTCCCATCGAACCGCGTACAATTCGACTGCAAGTTGAAAGTGCTAACATCTCACCATTGCCTGCCTTGCATCAAAGCGAACAAAATTCGAACAAACCTTAAAGCAAGCATAGTATAGATCTTCAATTTATTCCATAGGATTGATGCCAAAAAGAATTTATTGCTTATCCAAAATGATGATCAATCGATTATATTATTTGGGCTTTATTTATATAATTTATTTTAAATTTTTCTTAAAAAAAAAAAACAAAATCTGCCTGTATGATTGTTAATATTTTTAATTTATTTAAAAAGCACAAAATTTCAACTACAGTTAGGACCACTAAACCTTTGCTTCGTGGTCAGAAGCTCTGACCGCGCCAACTTGTTTGGGTTTATTTAACACTCTTAAAATATTTTTTCAGTCTCCCTAAAAATTTCATAAAGATTGATTCAGCGGTTTTGGAGTCTATACGTGGCATACACACATACTAACATACATACATCCATTTTTATATATATAATAGAAGATGAAGATGTTGAAATTAACACAGGTTAAAAGGGATCACAAACTGGTTTGTTTGCGTATTAATACCCTATAGGAACAAAGTAACTTGTTTTTAAAAAGAACTAATTAAAAAACTAATTTAAAATAAACTAGTATATGAACTAATTTGAATTATATTAAGGCGGCATCCACTTTAATTCTAAATAACTTTTATTGGATTATATATGAAGTAATTGAAATACTACTTAAAAGCAAGAAGTTGATAAACTACTTTGAATTATATTAAGGCGGCAACTACTCTGCTTTTGACATGTTTTAATTGCAAATTTTTATTAGATTACAAGTTTATATATATTTAACCATGTCATTTCATCAAATATTATTAACTTTAGGCTTCACTAACATTTTGTTTCAAAAAGACATTTTTTTTTTATTTACGACATTGAGCTGGAAGACATACGTGGTAAACTCGCTTTAAAAGTGATAAGCTGTACGCCGAGTTTATGCAGCTTCTGGAACTATCACCTGTTGGAAGCAGAAATAGTCCAATGAAGAAAGGAATATTGAAATTATATCTACCATCGCAGCGTACTTTTGTTGCGCTCCTTGAATGTAATTACTAGTCCTTTTTTGAATTAACTGGCAATGAAGCTTGGCATGAATCACTTTTGAATTATTTTAAAATCAATTAAAACACCACAAAGAACGACATGAAAAAACTCTGTTCACTTTTAACTTTGTTTACATTTTGCTTTCAGATTTTATATTTCAGAATTTATTTGTGTCGACCAGGCATGATTTTTTTTTTTTTGCATGATTTATGTATTTTTCAAAACAGTCAAATAAATGATCTCTTTGATGTATAGAAATTTAAAATTTTTATGCTTTTATATTCATCTTCAGTAAGTGGAATATTATAATATATTAATTATAATAGTTTTAATTTGGTTATTTTAAAGTAATTAAAAAATTATTTAAATATAACTAGTTTAACAAGTAGTTGAAAATATGCAGACGAAAGTCAATTGACTTATTTAGCGGACATCACCATACAAAATATGTTAGTTCGTTCTATGGAAAAATGTCAGAATTTCAACTAGTTGTGGTTGACAAAAAACTACTTTTTGAACTACTTTTAAATTAGTTGATTTTCCTACAGGGTATATACATTATATTTCTCAGTATAGCCAATTTTATGAACACCTTCCGTAAATGAGGAACAAAAGAATCATCTTAGTTTGAAATGTGTTCTCGATACAACTCTGGATCAATCTTTGGAATATGGATTTCATTATAAGGAGTTGCAAAAAATATTTATCCTCTTAAGTAAACCACAGGCCTTATTAAGCAATGAACAGACTCAGAACACCGTACAAGGTGGAAAGAAGCTGTTAATTATAGGCAATCGAAGGCGGCCGTGAAGTGGTCTCGTAGTGAGGCTGCAAAAGTTATTCGTTGCAATTGAAGGACTTTAAGCTGGCTTACTGCACTGGTCATAGGACGCGGTTCCTACATGTACCATCTCAGGAAGATGACTCTGACCGAGGACGCTGCGTGTAGGTTATGTCTAGAGGAGCCAGAAACGGCAGCACACATTCTGTGCCAGTGCCCGGCGTTGGCAAGCATACGATTGACCATTCTGGGATGTCCATTTATTGGTGAAGCCGAGATTGGTCAACGGACCTACAAGGATATGCTTGAGGTGACAAAGGATACTTATGTAAGGAGCATGCTCACGTATGAGGACTCCGAGCGGTAGCATCCTTGTCCTATGGGGACGAAAAGGGACCCACTGTGGTCCGCTTCGGCTAATCTGCGATTTGTTATTATTATTAAGTAAACCACTAGGCCTGGCGCGGATTCAGGGGGGGAAAAGATTTTGGGGGTTGAAACCCCTCCCAAAGTTCTTGGAAAACCTGCGCTTAAATGTTATATATTTGCGTTTATTATGCGGACTATGGGTACAAAAAGAAAACATTGATTTTTTCATAATTTATTTTAAATATTCAAGCCACTATGCTGCAAACGTTTGTAGCTGTTTCTATTTCTAATGCACTAAGTTGCACCCAGGGCTCATGAAAAAATAAATTAAATTAAATAAAATATAAATACAGGGTTGTCAATATTCGAAGCGCCCATCTGGCAATACTGTAACTTTCTGCAGTGATGCCAAATCGACTAATGGCATACCGCGTTTGAAGCGTCATTCCAAGCAAATGTTTACAATGGAACAGTACACGCCCCGCAAACGCTCTAAAATCGTTGAAATTTACATTCAACAAAACAAGTCAATAGTGAAAACTCAACGTACTTTCAAAAAAATAAATAAAGTGAAAAGTGCGCCTTCCAAGAAAACAATTTATCGTTTGTATAAAACTGAAAATCCACAAGAGATTCAAGAGGTACCTCTTCACGATGCAAAAGTCACTGTTTGGTGCGGCGTTTGTGCTAAAATGCTCATTGGGCCGTTCTTTTCCGAAGATGATAATGGCCACAGAGTTACTGTCAATCAGGAGCGTTATCGCGATATGATCAACAATTTCTTCATGCCAATCGTTCGTCAAAAGCGTATCAGGCACTACTGGTTTCAACAAGACGGCGCGCCACCACACACAAGCCGCACTACAATCAATTTTTTGAAATGGGCGCTTCGAATATGGACAACCCTGTATACACCACTATAGAAAAATATTAATTGTTTGTATGAAAAAAATAAGTTATTTTTTTCACTGATGGCACAATTTTTAAAAATATAATCCCAAATTACGACGGGTATATCACAGCAATAATTTTACAACAAAAATTAAATATTCACAAAAAAATCTGAGTGAATAAAATTTGTTGATTGTGTATACTTTTTAAAAGTTAAATACTAATTTTAAGTGTACACTGCTTTTTCCACAATTAGAGAATAGGGCTCCTCATGTTCCTGTTTTATATGTTTTTTTCGATATCGTGCCTTTAGCTGTAGACAGTCATACATACAACCGCAACCTCAAGTCACAAAAATACCGCATTTTTCGGATCAAATATATCCAAATACCGCACAGTGGGGTATTATATATGTACTTCGTATTTTTTGCAGACACTGTTCGAAGACTCCAAAAGAAAAACGAGCGATTATTGAAGCTCTCAACAACTGCAACAAGCAATTCTACCCATCAATACATCGGCTCCTACAAATTTGCGAAACCCTTCCGATTTCCGTAGCTTTAAGCGAACGCTCATTTTCATCTCTACGCAGATAAAAACGTATCTGCGAAGCAAAACAAGTGCAGACCGATTGAATGGGTTGGCGTTGTTGAATGTGCATTGTGACGTTGAAGTAACGTGCGAAAATGTTATCGAAATTATGTCGAAAAGGCCAAGAAAAATGAATAAAATTTTATAATCTAAAACACAGTTGATTTGATTTACTAATTACTTAATTAATAAATAAACTATGTCTATGAGAGTGGACCTTATTTTGTTCTTTCATATTTAACATGTGCATAGCTCTGGATTGTTTCTTTATTTCAGAAATTTTCAGGTATTACGTTTGCATTAATATTTGAAAATGCCTGAAAAATGTTATTTCTAAACGTGCCTGTAGCGACCTCTATATTGAAAATTTGATTTACTTTATGTAAAAAAAAAATCCCAATTACAGTTTTTCAAGCTCAAATTTTGTGAAAACTGGTACGCACTTAAAATGAGTTATCAAACATGAAATCGGACTTAAATTACCAGAGTTATGATTTTTTACTTTCAATTCAATTCAATTCAATTCAATTTTATTTATGATTTAAGTATAATAAGAACAAGTTCTTTTAATAAACAAAGTAATAACTTAGGAGTAAAATATTAGAATATTACAGTAAAATTATTTCTGAGTCTATATAAAACAAGAAGAAAAAAAAATAATAAGGATAAGTGTTTTATTTTAAGTACATATTAATTATTTAGCTTACACAATTAAAAATAACATATTAAAACAAAAGGTGTATAGAAAATTGTTCAGAATAGATGCAAGAGACAAGGAAAGAAAAAATAAATAAAAGGAAAAAATAAAAACAAAGAAAATAAAATTTAATGTAGTGAGATAGTTCCAATACGTGTGGTTAGGTAAAATATTTATATATAGCCTGCCTAAAGCTTCCCATTCCATCAATTGATTTTAAGTGGTTCGGTAAGGAATTCCACAATCTTACGGCGTTAATGACGAAAAATCTGGTTGAGTTTAAAAATTTGAAATGAGGCACTAAAAGCATTTTACTTCCAGTTGACTGGCAAAATTGCAATTTATCAAAGAGGTACATTGGAGTCTTTGTATGCATAAGCTTATGGAGAAAAATACAGTTTCTGGCTTTAATGTAGTTAGTTATGCTGCAGCCAAGAATAGCATTCCTGAACTGCGATAAGTGATCAAATTTTCGAATACCATAGACATATCTCGTTGCATGATTGAATGCTACCTGTAGTTTATGTTCAGATCGCGAATCTAATTTGCCGTAAACGAGTTCCGAGTAAGTAACAATTGGTAATATTAGCTGTATCACGAGTTTACGTCTAGTTTCTACAGGTGTAAAATCAGCTGACATTCGTAGATTTCTCAAAACACAATATATTTTACGTTTTATGCTGTTCACATGATCGGCACAGGTTAATACTGAGTTTATGTGATAACCTAGACTTACAACATTTGTCACAAGTTTGAGTTTTTTATCATTTATAAACAGCTGTGGGATATTTTCAGTAAAGATTTTTGAGGCTGAAATCGGAAGCACATATGATTTAAGCGCATTTAGCTGCAGACCGTTACTAATGGCCCATTTATAAATATTACAGAGATCCTCATTTAGTCTACAACATAGGTCTTCGACAAGACCCGTTCTACGGGAGAGATGCAATTGAACATCATCCGCATAACCATGCATGGACGCATTTCTACAGATGGAGAAGATGTCATTTATAAACATTGAAAAGAGCAGTGGACCAAGAATAGATCCTTGGGGCACTCCACTGCGTACTAACTTAAATTGAGAACACTTCACACCTACTCTAACTCTCTGAAATCTGTCCGACAAGTAGCTTCTTAAAAGGCTTACGGCACTAACTAGAAAACCAAAGAAGCATTTCAGCTTTTGACAAAGTAATGAATGATTTACGGTGTCAAATGCTTTGGAGAAATCCAGCAAGCATAGCAAAGTAATTTGGTCTTCATCGTAGGATTTTCGTATATCATCTAATATTTTTAAAGTAGCAGTTGTGCAACTATGGCCAGCACGGAAACCGGATTGTAAAGGGGATAGCAAGTTATTTCTGTTCAGAAATTCTGAAATTTGATCAGCCATTAAAGCTTCGCACACTTTCGACAGGGAGGGCAAAATACTTATAGGCCTAAAATCGTTTGCTTCAGGCGCTGATGATTTTTTGGCAACAGGCAATACTTTTGCAATTTTCCAGGATTGAGGGAAACAAGACGTTGTAAAACAGTGATTAATGATATGTGTTAGCGAGTGCAGTACGTGGGGTAAAATAATTTTTAAAAATTTTATTGAAATACCATCCTCACCAACAGCATTTGATTTCACTTTCATTATGGACTTGTTAACATCACTTTCCCTTACGGCAGAAAATTGAAAATTTGGTGCAACCAGTACATCGTCAATCATTTGATTTACTAAACCACAATTATTATTGAGGAAAAAATTGTTAAGAATGTCAGGATCCACGTTACAGTCAGCAGTAGGCTTGTTTCCAATTCCTAGGTTTTTTAGATTTCTCCACAACACTTTAGATGGAAGTGCGGTATTCAGTTTAGCAGAGCAATAGTTCATTTTAGCTTGTTTCGTTATTAAGACTGAAGCATTTCTGGCGACTCTGAAAATCTCCCAATTTTCTTGTGATGGATTCTTTTTCCACTTGTTATGCATTTTATTACGTTTTTTTATTGCATTTTTGACATAACTATTAAACCATGGACAGCAAACATTTTTTATGACCATGGTACGAGTAGGAACATGATTAACAAAAAGATTATTAAGCATATTAGAAAAAAGTTCTACCTTTTCATCAATACTTGACAGAAACCAAATATCGGCCCAGGGCACTATACTGACATCATTGAAGAGGGCATGATAATTTATGGCTTTAAAATCTGGGTATGATATAGTTTTTGAGTAATTGGCACGAGTTAGGTGAATGTCAAGTGTACAAAAGATTAAATCATGGTCAGAGATGAAGTAAATCTGGTCAAACAAAAGAACGGACGATAAATCAGAGACTATGAAATAATCCAAAAGACTAGGATTACTAATATTTGAAAAACGGGTAGGCATCGTATCATTCACAATAGACAGACCGACAGACGAAACATTTTCATACATAGACTTCGCGATGTTATCATTACATAACTGATTGACATTGAAATCCCCACATACAACAAAATAGTCGAAGTCAATTGCTATATCAGAGAGTTCAGAAAAAAAGTTATTCAAACTATTACATTTGTTAGAATTGTAAACAGTGTCACCAGTGGACTTACCTACTATCACAGCATTCAGATTTTTTCGACAGTAAATTGCAACTCCACCTCCTCTTTTGTCAGTTCTGTCATTTCTAAACAGATTGAAATTATTAATGTTAAGCACAGTGTTGTTAATATCTGAACAAAACCATGTTTCCGAAACACATATGATATCGACAGACGAATCTTCAAATACAAACTTTAAATAGTCTAATTTATGCGCATTTAGGCTTCTAGCATTAAAATGTACAATTTTAAGGCCCGAATATCTTCTACATAAAACATTTATTAAGATTTTACTGTTTTCATTACCGCCACTGCAATAGTTGTTAGATGCAATCATTAAATTGCAGGTAGCACTCAGAAACATTAGGTAGGCTAAGTAGAGTAAAGACGGGTATTGGATTCATAAAAAGGAGATTAAAGAAAATAGTATCAAATAAAAAACAGATGAGTTTTCTGTCAAAACTCGCTAAAATTAAGAGATAAACAGAGGAGAAAATACATAAGAAAGAAAACAGAAAAATCTTTGCATAAGTTATAATTACTAAAATATTATTAACATAAAAGCTCATTTCCGATAAATGTCATCCTGCTCACCCGCAACAATAGCAGAAAGTTGGTTACAGCTTTCAACTAGTAAGCTCTCACCATTCTCCATAATTTTCACATAGATGAGCCCCTTCTTCGCATACGCAGAGAACAGCAGTTTGCGACGCTTCAGTCTGATTGCACTCTGCAGAAGTTGATGGCTGCGCTTAGTCAAGCTCTCATTTAAATAAATGCTTGTGTTAGAGCTGAGTCCTAAGTCATTCAGCGATAGGTTTTTCCCATTAGATCTACGATAAGCCGCTGCAGATCGGAGAACAGTATCCCTCTCATACGAGCTAGAGAACTTCATAATGATTGGAGTGCTTTTGGCATTGCGTGCATTGTTTCTCACGCGAAACACACTCTTAAGCGGAGTAGGTCTGCAGCCGATTGTGAAGCAAAGCTTGTTGAATAAGAGAGATAAGTTCTCTTCACAGTTCTCCGTGACTCCAAAAAGAACAGCATCAGCTGCAACTTCTCTCCGGTCAAGATCAGCAACCAGCTTGTGCATACTATAAACTTCTTCTTTGATCAAAGCTACTTCAGAGTTTACAGCATCCGACTCAAGTTTTTCGACACGCTCAATCATAGCTACTTCAGAGTTTACAGCATCCAATTCAAGTTTTTCGACACGCTCAACGACGTGAGTAAGAGTAGCGTTGATGTTTTTTACTTTTTCAAGCCACATTCTTTTCATCTCTTTCATTCTTGCGTTGAGCTCATTGCGGAGTTGGATTAGTTCCGTTTGAAAACTGAGAATGAGCATCTCACTTTGTTTTTTTAGGCGGTCATCCAGCTGATCAAGGGTAAGAGCTGAGTTATTGGCACTGTTAGCAGCGGGAGAGGCACCTTGCGTGGGAGTTGATGGCAGATTTTTTGCACTTAAAGCTTTAGCTCTAGTTGACATTGTGTTTGTGTTTATTTATTTACTTTTTTTTTTTATATTGTTGGTTTTAAAAAAGCGGGAAACAACGATTAACCTCGACTTAATGTAGCAATTATAATTGCACAAAAGTTTTAATAATTATTAATATCAGTTAAAAATCCATATCTCCCGTTCAAACGAATCAAGAGGATGGCGATCAAACACACGTAGTTCACCGGCTTTAAGATATAAGGTTTAATTAAACACTTTAAAATTAAAACTATTGTCGAGCAAATGAAAACACGTCTACTCGTTGCGACACATATCTTTAGAATGTGTCTAAAGAATCTTTACTTTTGGAAAAAAATTAAATTTTTTTTCTTGTGTGCTAAAAAATCGAAAAATTCCAAAGCTTAAAAAAAATCAGTGAAATGCTATGGAAATATTTTCTAAAACTAAACCTAATATAGAAGCAAAAAAATGGTGCGATTACGTTTAATAATTTGGTCATTACGAAAGGTTTTGCTTAAAGTTTCCCTTTTTGGAAATATCGAGTTTGGGTATTTCTATGAAAAAAATTTCCAAAAACCCAGATATAAAAATTTTGAAAAATTTATCCAAAAATGAACTAAAAATAGTTTGATCATAAACTCTGATAGTTTATAACTCATTTTAAAGTAAAATGTAACAAAAACGATGTGCCTACCAGTTTTTATAAGATTTGTTCTTGAAAAAATGTAATATTCATTTTTTTGGAAAAACAGCTTTTTAATAAAGAGGTCGCTAAAGGCACATTTAAATAGCAATATTTTTTCCTGAATATTTTAAAATTTACTTTTTGCAATTAGTAAATTACCCTGAATTGCATGTACGAGAATACAAATGATATGAAAGCAGCCTTGACCTTGAGCTCGATAAATATAACCTTTAATAATTAAAAATTATTGGAGTTGTATAAACACATAGCTTAAAACTTATGAAAGAAGGTCGTAATTAATTTACAAATAAATTCTATGGCAGAGCCCGGCCGTTGAAAATATGATAATTTGTGTGTGTTTACACACAATAAATTTAAAATCTAAGATTTCAAAAAAACAAATCTTCAAGTCGTCATAGTTTAATATCAGCTAACTACTGAAGCTAAGATCGACTGTGAAATAAAAGAGCAACAGCAACTAGCACAACAAAATCTTTGAGTATATAGAAAAGCTTTGATCTATCTTCGAATAATAGAACTTACTTTCCCTGAAAGTATGCTTCACAAATTAGAAGAACTTTAAGCTGCTTTCATGTCATTTGTATTCTCGTACATGCAATTCAGGGTAATTTACTAATTGCATTCGTGAAACAAGTAGAAAATTAAGAGCTTAGTGGATCACAGCAAGAATCACGAAAAAGGCTACTGATGAGTTGGTGTAGAGGCCAACGAAACAGCTGTCTAGTTTGCTATGTGATTGATACTCTATAGGGTATTGTTGTTGTTAGTTGTTTTTCCTTCAGTTGTTTTCTTCGGAAAGCTACATTGACCTTGAGCTCGATAAATATAACCTTTAATAATTGAAAAATTATTGGAGTTATATAAACACATAACTTAAAAGTTCATTAACATTTTTAAAACTCCTACCTTTCCCCTTTCCCCCCCCCCCCCCCAAATATTTTCCTGGATCCACCCCTGCAGAAATGCTAAATTTTCACTTAGATCGCAGTAATTCAGTACTACCAACAAAATACAATCTAAATTAAACCATCAAAAACATCTTGAAAAAGAAATTTCTTCTTCTTTTTAACTAAAAAACAAATTTAAAAATACTAATGGTAACACTAACTCACTTATCTGCCAATACAAATGCAACGTAAAATATATTCTTTCAAAAAATATTGGAGATACATTGAAGTATATAAATCATCATATGTGAATATATTGTTTTATTTTCCTGTTTCTTTTTTATTTTTCTTTAAAAATTCACATTAAAAGAACAGAAATAAGCACATTAGGAAACATTTCTTGATTTTCGTTTCGTTCAATGGTATTTTGTTTGTTGTTTTTTGTCATTACTTTTAAGTATTCTTAAAAATGGAAAAAACAAACAATCAACTACGCGCCAAATACCAGCTCATGCTGACTTTTATTTAAGTTTCCTCAGTTTTTGAATGCTGCCAGTTAAATTCCAAGACTGCCAGACATTTTATTTTTATGTCTTTTGTTTAAATGTTGCAAATGTTGTTCATATGTGATTGAATCCTTAAAGTATTGCTACGTTCTATAATAAAAGCTTTGAATTTGCTCATGTAATTGAAAAATTATAGCGTATTTTTCCATAACCTCTATTATTTTATTTCTGTCGGTGGTTTTAGCGATGCTAATTTTAGGGATTCGCCTAAAACACGCTTCTCTGTGCTACCAATAAAATAACAGTTAGTCGGGCAACATTTCACATACTATGAGTTTTATTTCAACCAAGTCGTGTTGGTAGAAGTTAAAGCTGAAAGAGGTAGGTGAAGAGAAGAAAAATTTAACGATTTATACAATAAGCTACAATTTTGCAATAAATGCTCTTAAGCGGTTACGCAAATATACCAGTTATAAATATAATGTATTAAATTGTAAATGCTTTAAAGAACAGTCGTGGCCATGCATAATTTTAATAAAATAAAATAATCCACTTTTTCTCTAAATATTTTGCATTATTATTAAATGCTGTTCAACATCATTGTTCTTATGACAGGAAATTTTGTTTCTTAGTTTTAATTAGTTTTCCAGAAAACACTGAGTAAAGCATATTTTGCACTTTGTATAATATTTTTAGAAACATAATCAGTACCCCAACATGAAAAAATGACATCCCGCTATGTGTACTTTGATTGCCATTCGACAAGTTCGACAGTCTAATTAAGCTTGAAAAGGTTTAAGGCTCAAATATTTAATCACTTTTTTATGCAGACACTTCACTGACTCTCGCATATATTTCAACGCAAAAGCAAACCCTAACAATAGCAAATTAAGTTGAAAAAATGCAAATTTTTTAAGCATCCTTTCTGAAATTTAAAATGAAAATCACTTCCATGTCAAATAAATGTTCGCTGCAAAAAACAATGGCGTTCGCTTTGTTTCCGCATTAATGCATAGCCATTTTTTCCACTGCTTGGCTGCGTGACTTTTAATGGTTGCGAATTAAAGCTTTAAAAACTTGTGTGTTGTTAGCTTGTGTGTTCTTTTGTGTTTATGTGCAAAAGTGTGAAGGTGTGAGTAATATGCAAAGAAAGCATGTTAACGCTCGTTAACTTGCTCTTCATCTCGAAAAATATTTTTTTCTTTTTCGAAGGACGTGTGGGGCAGTGTAAGTAGCATCTCATGCTAGGAACGTTTTTGATACAACTGTTCACTTCAATATCACTTTGAGACATGAGCAAAGCCGGTGAGCAATCGTCAAGACTGCCGATGGTAGCTTTAGCATTTTGCGAAATTAGATGTAAAATTAAATATAATATTAATTGAAAGACAAAACAAGCACACAGTTTTAAGTTTTTTTCTTCAAATTTATTATTTAAACTAATAGCAAAATTCGCTTCAACAGCAATAGGATGTGCATTACCTTGTTTATCCGACGCTTTAAATAGGTTCGACTCAAATCGTTTTGGTTAAAATCTTTGCATAAATCGAGTTTCAAACCGTTTCGAAAATTTCAAGCCGATTGAATAAAACCTCATTTTAATTCGATACTTATTTTTCAAGACGGTTTAAAATAGCGCATAAGCCATAACCATAACCATAACCATAACCATAACCATAACCATAACCATAACCATAACCATAACCATAACCATAACCATAACCATAACCATAACCATAACCATAACCATAACCATAACCATAACCATAACCATAACCATAACCATAACCATAACCATAACCATAACCATAACCATAACCATAACCATAACCATAACCATAACCATAACCATAACCATAACCATAACCATAACCATAACCATAACCATAACCATAACCATAACCATAACCATAACCATAACCATAACCATAACCATAACCATAACCATAACCATAACCATAACCATAACCATAACCATAACCATAACCATAACCATAACCATAACCATAACCATAACCATAACCATAACCATAACCATAACCATAACCATAACCATAACCATAACCATAACCATAACCATAACCATAACCATAACCATAACCATAACCATAACCATAACCATAACCATAACCATAACCATAACCATAACCATAACCATAACCATAACCATAACCATAACCATAACCATAACCATAACCATAACCATAACCATAACCATAACCATAACCATAACCATAACCATAACCATAACCATAACCATAACCATAACCATAACCATAACCATAACCATAACCATAACCATAACCATAACCATAACCATAACCATAACCATAACCATAACCATAACCATAACCATAACCATAACCATAACCATAACCATAACCATAACCATAACCATAACCATAACCATAACCATAACCATAACCATAACCATAACCATAACCATAACCATAACCATAACCATACCATAACCATAACCATAACCATAACCATAACCATAACCATAACCATAACCATAACCATAACCATAACCATAACCATAACCATAACCATAACCATAACCATAACCATAACCATAACCATAACCATAACCATAACCATAACCATAACCATAACCATAACCATAACCATAACCATAACCATAACCATAACCATAACCATAACCATAACCATAACCATAACCATAACCATAACCATAACCATAACCATAACCATAACCATAACCATAACCATAACCATAACCATAACCATAACCATAACCATAACCATAACCATAACCATAACCATAACCATAACCATAACATTAATCATTTGTTATTGAAAATGATAACCATAAAAAAGCGTAAGAAACCATAGTATTGAAAGATTTTTATAAATATAACAGTTTACAGATCTTCAGTGCACTTTTTGTTCTTGTTGTTGTTGTAACGCAACAAAAACAGTGTTGTTATCTGGGTAACTATCATGGCGCACAGTGGTTTCAAAGTGGAATTAGATATCATGGCGCACAGGGGTTTTAAAGTGGAATTAGATAATTTTTTCTAATTTTTTTTTTTTTTATTTAAGTTTAGAAATGTTTCAATAACACATTTAAAAAAAAAAGAAAGATAGTTTCAATAGTATCGTAAGTGTTGATGTAGAATTTTTTGTTTGATATAGTTGGTGATAAATTTTATGATCCTATTAATTTTTATGTTTGTTAAAAATAAATAAATGTGAATGTTGTGAATTAATAAATAAAAAATATATATTTCAGAAAAACAACTCACCGTATTCAAAAACTTCTACATACAAGTTTTCATGCAAATAGGATGAACGGGCTTGTACTTTTTCCACTTTTTTTAAAATATCTGTACCACAGCGACCTGTGGTGTTCAAGATAGAACAGAGTAGATAAGTCATAAAAACTTACCGTATCCGAAAACCTCTACATTCAAATTTTCATGCAAATAAGATGAACGCTTTTGGACTTTTTCGACGTTTTCTAAAATATTTTTACTACAGCGCCCTCTGGTGTTCAAGAGAAAACAGAGTATATAAGTCATAAAAACTCACCGTTACCGAAAACCTCTATATACCAACTTTCATGCAAATCGGATAAACGGCTTAGGAATTTTTTGACGTTTTTAAAATATTTGTACTTCAGCGCCCTCTGGTGTTCAAGATAGAACTATTCTGTTCACAAGTCATTTAAACTCGCAGTATCCGAAAACCTCTATTTACCAATTTTCATGCAGATTGGATAAACGGCTAAGGAGATTTTTGACGTTTTTTAAATATTTGTACTACAGCGCACTCTGGCGTTCAAGATATTACAAAAAGTCCAAAACACTCACCGTATCAGAAAACCCTTATATACCAATTTTTATGCAAATCGGATAAGCGGCTAAGGAGTTTTTGTAGGCTTTTCAAAATATTTGCACTACAGTGCCCTCTGGTGTTCAAGATAGAAAAAAGGAGATATGTCATAAAAACTCACCGTATCCGAAAACCTCTACATTCAAATTTTAATGCAAATCGGATGAACGGTTTCAGAGATAAGCTAAAAAAAAGAATGCCTGGAACCCGATCGCAGTGTCCCCTACCGGATCGGGGATAGGTTTGACCTACCGGGTCCAACCTTTTTTACTGGATAAAAAGTAGCCTATATGATGACTAGGTATATAAGGAACCTAGATGTCAAGTTTAATTTAAATCCATCCAGTGGTTTTCGCGTGATGCTGTTACAGACAGACAGACAGACAGACAGACAGACAAACAGAACGACAGAAAAGATTTTTTTCCATAGAAAAAAAAAGTTTCAAAAAATATTTCATGTACAAATTTTTTTTACAATTTTATATACAGGGTGTTCCGTATCAAAAGGACAATCCTCAGGCAGTTGATTCCTTGGGTCAAGACAAAAAAAAAATTGTATGTTAGGGGAAGGTCCATCTGCCCCCTCTTCAGAGCTATAAGGGAAAGTTTACAAAAAATCATTAAAAATGTGAAATCAGCTCTAGGCTTATAATATCAAAACTAATGCAACTAGAAAAAAATAAAAGACCATGTTGGAAAGCTAATTAAATAGTCTACCAATACTTGTTGCAGCTTGACAATTGGATGCTGCCGAAACACTTTTTATAAAATCTTATTTTTAAAAGAATTGATATTTAAAATTTTTTTTTTTATTTCAATACCGTTTTGAACGAAAATTCGTCTAAGATTTGAATTTCTCCTATGGTGCAGCTTGAATATCCTATTAGTTGTCTTCAATTCTTTCATTCAAAGTTTCTACGTAAAGTCAATAACTTACTACGAATAAATAATTTTTTCAAAGCATTTAATCTTCAATGGTACTTATTTCCTTGGAATAAACAAAATCCTTCATTGCACCAAAAAAAAAAAAAAATCCATCGGAGTCAGATCTGGAGATATTTTTTTTTTGTCTTGACCCAAGGAATCAACTGCCGCAGGATTGTCATTTTGATACGGAACACCCTGTATATATTGATATAGACAACAACACAAGCAGTTACGATTCTTGATTTATATAATGGTTTATATGTAGTAGCGCTGCTTTTTTTTAATACCAAATATAAACTAATATAATAACCTATGCATCGCTTCTTCATATTGCAACGTCTTATTTTCTAGGTGTATCAGGCGGATAAAGCGACGTCACCCTGACTGATTGGAGTCTAGCTCTGAGAAATTCATTAAACGATTCTATTCAAGAAACAACACTATGTTGAGTTCGAGATTTCAGCACGAACTAAAGCAACAAACATAGGAACGTCAGCAGCAACTGAATCATGAATGCATTTTTTCTCATACGAAAATGTGAATTTTTCTTCTTTTCTTTTGCTATCTTTTGTGGCTTTATTAAAAAAGTCACAAAATCCGAAGTTAGCTTTTCCTTTTATGCACACAATAACTGATATTTTGGCATAAATTTTATCTTTGTGCGAATAGTATTAAAGGCTGTATAAGGCCCTAAAGTGTCCCCCAATAAACGTTGCATGGCCTTGAAAATTGGGGGAACAGGGGGCGAACCTTCACATGGCAACGTGTCTGACCGCCTCAACCTGGCGAGGCCAGCATTATCCATGTCGAAATCGTCTCAAGTCGACTCAAACCTCCACGTGGTGTTCCCTGGGCAACGGCAAACTGGCATCCGTCAGTTTGACGGCTAATTTGAGCGGCGGGTCACTCCATAGACCTTAAACATGGAATGTGCGCAGGGTTTGGGTCCCGCCACATTACTTCTGCCCAATGAAAACTAAACCAGCCTCGGATAAGAACCTCAATTACGTTGACGACCACCGCAAACGAAAAACGGACAATGATTTACGGATATGCACCTGGAATGTCCGAACCCTTTATAGGGAAGGTGCCATTATCCAACTGGCGGAAGCCCTCAAAACGATAAGGGCTGACATCACCGCCATCCAGGAAATGCGATGGAAAGGGCAAGGCTGCTCTAAACAAGCACACTGTGATATCTACTACAGCTGCCATGCGGAGAGGCGCGAATTTGGATGTGGATTCGTTGTTAGCCGGAAACTACGTCACCTTGTTTCCCGGTTCACACCTGTCAACGAAAGATTGGCCACGATCCGCATCAAGGCAAAATTTTTCTCCATCAGCCTTATTTGCGCTCACGCCCCGACGGAGGAAAAGGACGAAGCCGTCAAAGACGCTTTCTACGCTAGCCTTGAGGACGTATACGACCACCTTCCGGTCCATGACGTGAAAATAGTCCTCGGCGATTTTAATGCGAAAGTCGGAAGGGAAGGCATCTTTGGCCCCACTGTCGGTCAGTTCAGTCTTCATGAGACCTCCACGAACAACGGTCTAAGACTGATTGACTTCGCCGCGGCGCGAAACATGGTAGTTAGTAGCACCAGATTTAAGCACCTCGACATCCACAAGGCCACCTGGCTGTCCCCGGATCAAAAAACGCGAAACCAAATTGATCATGTTGTAATCGACGGAAGGCATGCCTCTAGTGTTCTAGATGTGCGTACATTTCGGGGGGTCAACATTGACTCCGACCATTATCTTGTTGCAGCCAAGATCCGCATACGATTATGCAATGCGAAGAACATACGCACAGGAATGCAACGAAAGCTAGATGTCGCTAAGCTGCAATTACAACGGACTGCCGAAGCCTACTCCGCTCAACTCTCGGTTAAGCTCAACCAACCAACCTCTGGACCCGACGACGCTGGCGGACTTTGGGCGCATATATCCCACTCCATGCGCGCTGCCGCTGAAGAAGTCATTGGTTTCCGGCGCCCGCAACCTCGGAACCAATGGTATGATCAGGAGTGTCGCATTGCGACTGCAGTAAAAAACGCCGCATATAGAAAAACGCTGCAGTCAGCTGCAACGCGAGCCGTGCGAGAAAACTACCGCGAAAAGAGGAAGGAAGAGAGGCGCCTTTTCAGACGCAAGAAAAGAGAGCAGGAAAAGCGTGAGCGTGAGGAACTAGAGGTATACCAGGGCAAGAAGGATGCACGAAAATTCTATCAACAGGTTAAGCGTCTAACCCAAGGTTTCAAGCCCGGAGCATCCACTTGTAGAGACGAAAATGGAGATCTGAATACGGATACGCAGTGTGTGCTGAGATTGTGGAGACGACACTTCTCCAATTTACTTACTGGCGACGATTTCACCAATGCCGCCCATGGAGAGCGCAGTCCAGAGCTACCAATCAACAATGACGGAGTGGAAGTACCACCACCTAGCCATGATGAGGTTCGAGTTGCTATCCAACGACTCAAAAACAACAAAGCAGCGGGTGCTGACGGCCTGTCAGCTGAATTGTTTAAAACCGGCGGCGATGAATTGATAAGGCGCATGCATCAGCTCATCAGCAAAATATGGCTAGAAGAAAGCATGCCCGACGATTGGAACCTCAGCGTACTGTGCCCTATACTTAAGAAAGGAGACCCAACAATCTGCGCAAGTTATAGAGGTATCAGTCTTATTTCCATCGCATATAAGGTTCTCTCAAGCGTACTGTGTGAAAGATTAAAGCCGATTACAAAAACACTGATTGGACCTTATCAGTGTGGCTTTCGACCTGGTAAGTCCACCATAGACCAGATTTTCACGCTACGACAAATCCTGGAGAAAACCCACGCAAATCAAATTGACACACACCATCTCTTTGTCGATTTTAAAGCTGCGTTCGATAGCCCGAGAAGGGATTGCCTATACGCAACAATGTCTGAGTTCGGTATACCTGCAAAGTTGATTAGACTTTGCAGAATGACGTTGAGCAACACACGCAGCTCCGTCAAGGTAGGAAATGACCTCTCCGAAACCTTCAATACCGAAAGAGGTTTCAGGCAAGGCGATCCACTGTCTTGCGATCTCTTTAACATCATCATGGAGGGGATCGTACGAAAGGCCGGTGTGCATCGTAATGGCACCATTTTCTACAAAGGCGTCCAGCTCCTTGCGTACGCTGATGATATTGATATTGTCGGCAGAACCAAGAGAGATGTTACCGCTGCTTTCGCCGCTATCGAAAAGGAATCAGCCAAAGTGGGTTTGACGATAAATGAGGGCAAAACAAAATATATGCTGTCTACAAACAAGGGAGCTCGGCGCTTAGACTCCCACGTTTCATCCGGCAGCTATAACTTTCAAGTAGTCAAGGAGTTCGTTTACCTTGGCACCGCCATTAATACCAAAAACGAAATCAGCCTGGAGATAAAGCGAAGAACAATAATTGCTAATAGGTGCTACTACGGGCTCAGTAAGCAACTAAGTTCCAGAGCCCTCTCTCGATCGACAAAACTAACACTCTACAAGACGCTCGTTCTACCTGTGCTGCTTTATGGCGCTGAGGCATGGGTAGTTTCGCAAACTGACGCAGCCGCTCTGGGGGTGTTCGAGAGAAAAGTTCTTCGCAAAATCTTCGGTCCTGTTCGAGTCGGCGATGACTATCGCATCCGAATGAACCACGAGCTGTATGAGCTCTACGATGACATTGACGTAGTTCGGCGTATAACTTTGCAGCGACTACGCTGGCTGGGTCATGTCCATCGTATGAACGACGAAGCTCCAGCGAAAAAGGTGCTCGAGGCGAGGGTCGCTGGTCAACGACGACGAGGGAGACCATGCCTCCGATGGATGAACCAGGCTGAGGAAGCCCTAACCGCACTTGGTGTATCCGATTGGAGAAGGCGCGCGCAAAGCAGAGGCGCCTGGCGAGAGCTGATGAGGTCGGTTGAAACCCGGACACGGGTTGTTACGACCAACTAAGTAAGTAAGTAAGTTAAAAATGTTATAGGTAATTTTCTATTAAAATGTTTAGACACCTTGAATTTCATTCATTGGAATTTTGTTTCGACAAATCAAAATATACGAATCTTTATGAATACCTAATACGGAAAAAAAGACAAAAAAACTTCAAAAAACTCACGAAAAGGTAATTAGTAATATGAGCAAAAATATTCAATTCTTCATATTAATAATTTATAGGCAAAAGCTGGTTTGAATCTTCGATTCCACTCTTTTCCATTCGATTAACGGATGTCAACGTCATTCTTCTTTTCTTTGGCCAAAGCTAACGTGTCGATCGTCGTATCGTGCCACGTGGCTTCAAGAGCAGCAGTTCTACGCGAGAAATTGCAATTGTTACACCAAATACTGGCAATTTATTAAAGTTAATTTAAGCTCCAATAATTTCCCCAATCAAGTGTACAAAAACAAAAAAGAAAAAAAAAGAAAAACCCTATTAATTCTGCTAATCGGACTAGGAACACCTAAAACAACATTAAGCGTATTACATAGAACCTGTTAACGACAGGGTGCTGCGCATCGCGATCGTAAAGCTAAGTTAACTTGATAAATATCCATATCCATAAAAAAAAAAAAAAACACAATAACAAAATTTCGTGCTTTAATTTAAGAACATAAAGTGGGAAAGTTGAAAGTTAAACAGAAAAAAAAAATGTGTGAAAAGAAGTGAAAATCTAAATGAAAGTAAAAGTAAGGACATTTTTTTTTGCGCGAATAGGTTAATTTTCCAAAATAACTAAAAAAAAAAAAAAAATATCAGAAAGAGAAAAAAAAAACAAAAAGAAACCAATAATAAATCTAATACAAATTTTAACTTAAAAGATAGAAGTGAAAGCAAAATACATATGCATACACAAAACAAAAAAAAAAGAGAAAAAAATTCAAAATATGGTTCCTAGAGATAATTTTATCTCTTTTGCTAATCACACACACGAAAGGTGTTAGTTCGTGCGCATTCCTTTTTTAGCAATTTTTTATCATCACCTACACACATACTGCATCATCGACGAAGGCCTTCATCGACGCAGCATGTGCAGCAGATGAGTTTTTAACTTAATTTAATATTTTAATTACAAACAAAAACAAAAAGAAGAAAAAAATATTATCAGAAAATTTCATAACAAACCTTAAGTCCTGAATTTAATATTTCATTTTTAAATCTTAAGGCAGGAAAATAATGAAATTAGTTCACAACAAAAGTGTAAAAATTTAAACAGTGAGAGAGTGAGTGCAAAACCTCAGACGAAAATTCTTCTCTGTAAGTGGATCGTATTACAGCGATCAGTCATAGCAAAGCTTTCAATCGTAACAATGTTACGTCCACATATTTCTTTTGTTGACCTTAGACATTGTCTAAAACTCGTCTAATCCTCTCCCATTGTTTATATTTTTCTATTTTGACGTATACTTTTTAATATTGTTTTAAGCAGCAACAACAAAAATCTTATAGCGCTCGACAGTCAATGACTATGTTAGTAAATAACATTTAACTTTATACTAACATAGATGTTAACAGAGTGTAGTTAATAGTGGTCCAAAGAAAATTATAAAGAAATTAAAATGCTTTTAGTTATGAAACGATATTCTCAACATTTAACTTTCACACTTACTTTCAACTTGACCATAATATTTCACTGAACTTTACAATTTAATTTAAATTACATAACTCTAAGCGAATTATATGTAGAAAAAATGTTTGTTTATTTTAGTTAATTATTGGCTTAAATCATAAACATAAAACTTTATATGGATTCCAGATGTATTATATATGTAGTCAATAAACTTTGAATATGAATTACCGAAGTTTAATTGAGTTTATATGTGATAGTGTGATGGGATAGGAAAATAAATAAATGTGTTTGGATTTTACCTAAAATGTCACGTAAAATCATGGTAGGGTGGGCATAGACTCAAGGCTCTTGATCATCATCTTTAAGATGCCTTCATAAGATGTACGTAGGGTGCCTTTTATATTTCGGGATTTGGCAACTTTGGTGTTGCAATCTGTCAACTGAAAGCTCTATCGCAAAGTTTGACATTTGTTGGCTTATACGTACTCAGAACGTTTTGACATACGAGCGCTATTTGTGTTGTTTATAGTAACTTAAAAGATTCATCTCGGTCTAAAAATGGAATTAAATCGTGAACATTTTCGTGCGATTATTTTTTACAACTTTCGACGTGAATTAACACAGCAACAGTGCATGGATGAACTTAATTCAATTTTTGGCGATGAAGCTCCATCAATTACCAGTGTTTATCGATGGTATGGTGAATTCAATCGTGGTCGTAGTTCACTCCAAGACGAATTTCGTGAAGGTCGTCCGAAATCAGCTCTTGTTCCGAAAACCATTGATGCTGTGCGCGAACTGATATTGCAAGATCGTCATGTTACCTATCGTGAGATTGAGGCAACCTTAGGCATAAGTGGGACCAGCATACATTCAATATTGAATAAACATTTGACTGTCAAAAAAATTTGTTCGCGTTGGATCCCACACAATTTGTCAATCGCTCAAAAAAAGGCTCGTGTCGATTGGTCGAAGGAAATGCTCAAAAAATACGATCGCGGTGCTTCGAAACACGTCTATGACATCGTGACAGGTGATGAATCGTGGATTTACGCGTATGAGCCCGAAAGTAAACAGCAGTCGACTGTATGGGTGTTTCAAGATGAGCCAAATCCAACAAAAGTTGTTCGCGCACGAAGCACTTCCAAGCAAATGGTCGCCTGTTTTTTCGGAAAATATGGACATGTCGCAACCGTACCACTAGAACAATGCAGAACAGTCAACTCTGAGTGGTACACAACCATTTGTTTGCCAGTTGTCTTCCAAGAAATCAGGAAAACCAACCGCCGAAGACGGATCACTCTTCACCACGACAATGCGAGCTCTCACACATCGGCTCAAACAACTGCATTTTTGAGCACCCAAAACATCGATTTGATGGGTCATCCGCCGTATAGTCCTGACTTGGCACCGAATGACTTCTTTTTATTCCCAACCGTGAAGAATAAACTGCGTGGACAACGATTTTCGACGCCCGAAGAAGCGGTTGCGGCATTCAGAATGCATGTTTTGGAGATCCCTCAATCAGAGTGGCAAAAGTGCTTCGACAATTGGTTCAAACGCATGCAAAAGTGTATAGATCTTAATGGAGAATATTTTGAAAAACAATAAAGTGATTTTCGATGATTAATATTAGTTTTTGTTCTCTAATCCCGAAATATAAAAGGCACCCCTCGTAGACCACGTCGGTGTTTGTCGTCTTTCGTTTTGTGTTATTTACTCGACTTTTCTCGCAAAACTTCTTTTCAGGGAGTAACAATCTCGTGTGTATTGTTGCTGGTAGGCTGAAGTAGGCAAGACCTCACACATACACTGCTTGCTAGCGAACAAGATGGCTCCCACTCGAAAATTCTTTCTTCCAGTTGTCGTAAATCCATTCTTGGGGTTTTGAGCAGCATCAGGATTTCAAACAAATACCTGTATGTCATATGTACATTACAATTTCTTGCCACCATTCTGACCATTGACGACGCTTGAAATGGTCAAGAGGCTTTAGTTCTTGAGTCAATTGCACCTTGTAAGCGTGTAAATGCAAGTCTTTATGCATAATGTTCATCAACGACGAGCGTGAGAGGTGCAATTGTTGGGTACGACGACGAGTTGAGGTGGACGGCTCTTCAGCCACACTATCGCGAACAGCAGCAATATTTTCTGCAGTACGAGCTGTACGAGCATGCACTGGTGTTTTCACATCTACTACAGACCCGGTTTGCTCAAATTTTTGCAGGATTTTTCCGATTGTACGCACATTTGGACGATTTTGGACGAAAAATCACGAAGTGCAAGATATGCATTTTGATGAACGCCCATTTTCATAATAAGCCTGAATAACTTTAACGCGTTGCTCGATTGTGTATCTTTCCATGGTTTAAATTGAGTTAGTCTGAAATTGAGAAATCTCAAATGAAATGCAGAAAAAAACTTGACGTTTAGGTTTATATATTTAACCACCCTTTATAAAAGCCAGAAAGCAATCCTTTTAAAGCATAGGTTTTTTAATCTGTTGCAACATAGCTTAAGTTGTACAGTATAGTCTCACTTATCCGGACACTCGCTATACCAGACTTCCCAGTAATACGGACATCTGTACACTTCGGACATTTTTAATGCTGTACCGCTTTAGTCCGGACAGAAAAAAATTCAAGCATGTTTGGTTTACAATTTGACTCTTAATATTATTGTAGTGTGTAATACTATATTATTGTAGTATTATCTGATATTATTGTAGTGTGTATGGTAACGGCGCTATGTATATTATATTATTTCATAATTACATGTGTATGTACATTAGACCGGCCCAAAAAATCGAAGTGTTTTTTTTTTTGTGAGCACAGAAATAAAAATGCTCGATCATGCATCAAAAACAAGACCTTAAAATTTGGTACGAATATATTTATTTAATGGACAATTATCAGTGTCCGTTTTGTGCAAAACATGACCACAAAACAGCGCTCGCGGCCCACTGTATCTAGCATAAACACTCTCCGGACTGTGAACACACAAAAATTTTGCAACAGGAGACGAACTACCAAAGAAGATGCACGATAGAAATGTTGCACATAATAAATACTCCAACAAACATAAGGCTCAACTATAAAATGGACACTGATAATTGCGCGCATATTTACAAACACATAATAAGACAAAAGCACAGTTGACGATGAAGCCGCCGAACAGCTGAACGCAGCTTCAATTTTATTATATATTTTAATTTTCAATTTTAAAAAATGTTTAAACGGTGAATATTTTTGTGTTTTTGTGTAAAAATTAAATTGTGTAAATGTTTCAATTTTTCTAGTCCCCGTAGAAGGCTTAAAATTTAAGCCGAAATATCGGACAATATAAATATAAAAAATCAAGAAAATTCAATTTGTTTTTTCTTTTTCACGGCCAAAGCCCAAAAAAACAAAATCATTATGTAAAATATTTTTGTGAAACTATGTTAATATATTGCTATTTATTACTTATGTTCTTATAATTTCTTTACAAAACTGTTTTAATAAAAGTAATTGAACAAATATAGCTGAAATATACATTTTCAGCTTTGTGAATTCCGGATACTTCCAGTAATACGGACACACGCTGAATTTATATGTGTCCGGATTAGCGAGACTATACTGTACTTTATTAAAACACCAATGCTGGTGACAGCTTGTAGCAAGTAGTAGCAAGTAGAACATTTTATGTGAAATGTTTTTATGTGTAGAATAGACAATACACAATCCTTTATCAATTAAGAGATTATTGCGATCTATTGCAATAGCTGCATAGTTGTAGAAATACATACGTACTTACTTAATATACGTAAGTATATTAACCATACTTACATACAGGCAGAAGCTTTTGGATCAGTGGATAGTGTTTTGATCTTCTAAACACAACGTTGTGGGTTCAATTTCATGCGGAGGATCGAAGAAATATTTTTTAAATATTGTTATTACACTTTCTTGTTATAAAAGACGTAAAGAACAAAGAAATATCAATTTCTAAGAAAAATGCTGTTGAAATTAAAAAAGTGTCGTAAAGAGGCTTAAAAAGCTTCGCTTCAAAAAGTATATCGTTATAAATTTTTGTGGATTACCTAATATTTATGTTTTTTGTTCTAATAGAGTTAATTTCAACTTAAACAACATATTCCATTAGTCTACGACGACTTCTTCTATTTTATTCTAAGCTTTGTACGAGATGAAACCACTGTGTGGCGTGAATATTCGAAAGTACTTTTCAGCTTTTACAGACCCAGTTAAGTAGACAACGATTTGAGTGAGCTTCGATTAAAGCAATATTGTTGCTGCACAATCTTTTACAAAGAACATTTTGGTTGATGCCGTTACGCTTAAAATCCAGCTACTTTGAAATGATGTTTATACTGCAGGCATCCATCCATTAACTGCACTCTTTCGGTGAAACCTATTTTAAAAGAAAATTATTTCAATATAACAAGCGCGGCCCAGTGGCGTTGTTGATTTTAGATAAATTGTGGTTTTGTTGGTGGCAGTAGTTGGTTGGATAAAGTAACGATGCAGTGATTTTGATTGCTTATGCCCTTGAGTTACTTAAATTAATTGAATATAGTTAGAATTTCTGCTACATACTTTCACAGATAAGAGCGTGATTCTTGTAAAACAGTAACAACATCAACAACAACAACACAACTAGCAGATTTGGCGTTGGTTTTGTTCGATGCCGCACGCTTTATAGCTGCCTGCCTGCCTGCAGCTGCTTGCGTTTCAAACTCATCAATGTAGTTCTCGTTATCGCTTAACGAACTAAACGAGCTCCATATATTCGGGAACGTGATGCGAATTTTGAGCAGATAATAAGGGGGAGGAGCGATTATTTGGAAATAAAACATATTTAAGCGAAAATGTTGTTTGGCGAAAAGAAGCACAAAATAATATTAAAGTCAATCTAATTTGTCTTGTACGCATGACCTTCAAAAGGATTTCTATTCTTTCGGCCAGTATGAGGTTAAAGGCTGCAGTGCTTGGTTTTAATAAATGTGTATAAGATCTTTCCTTCCTTTTTGGTTTTTAAGTTGCCAAAGACCACAATGCAATTTTAAGTTCATTGGTGATAATTGTGTTCTTAAAATAATATTTTTGACCTTTACTTTTATCGTAGCAAATTCTTTGCAAATCTTTATTATCAACAAGCTGTCTAACTAATAATACCTTGAATCGATAGCAGCACTAATTGCCACATTTATAAATATCAAATTGCCTTTCTGGCTGACTTTAAAGTCTTCATCTCCTTTTATCTTTTTAATATTGTCTGTGTTTTGTTTTTTAATTCATCTTAAAAGTTAAAGTATCACTGTCGGCTTCTTTTTCAGCCTCGACAAAAGTAATTAAGCTATTTAATTAACGCTTTTGCTGCCATTCCGAAACACAAATAAACGCCTTATAGAGTGGGTCAAAGTGCGCGCTAAGGATTCCGATAGCCTTGAATAATGATGTACTTACTATAATACCCATGATTTGGCCTGACATTGCCAGTAGGTATAAGAAACTCTCAAAACGGTCAAATAATAACAACAAACATGAATGAGAAAGATATGTTAATGCTTTATATTATACTCGTAGATAACGGCTCCTTCATAGAATACGTTACCAATTTCTTTGTTTTTTTTTACCTTCCCCCTCCTTATGCGTTTCTTTTCGTAGTACATTTCAAACCCCCGTCCCCCTTTAAAGTAATGTAACACATGAAAAACAACGCGCTTACACTCGTCAATAGTTAACCGTCAATTTAGACGGTCAAACATGAAGATATATGGATGACAATGTTTTCAAATGATGGAGTATTTTTAATATGATTTTTGTCGACTTTTTTTACAATTAGCTTGTAACGTTACAATATCTGGAACCGCCCACCCCTCCTTTACTTGTCGTAGTGATTTTCAAAACCCCTTCTGCCCCTTAAATTGGTAACGTAGCTTATGAACGACCCCTAACTAAAAATTTGCCTTATGAATGAACACTTAATGGTTTTATATTTAACGAGGTTTGTTAAATTTTATTGCTTTCTGTCTAGGTGTTTTTTTTTTTTTTTTGCAAATAAATAAGTTCCTCGATTTTAGAGAAAATAAATAAGGTATCTCACTATTTTTACTTTTTTCCCCGTTCAAACAATTAAGAATGTGCTCACAAAATGTTTTTTTTTCAAAATTGAAAAAATCTTGCTCAAAATAAAAAAGAAAGTTTTGCGGTCGGGGAACCCCGCTCAGGAACGAAGTTTCTTACGATTTTTCTGAACTCCAAATGTATTCCGAAATAAATGTTGTTAATTTTTTCACTTTGTTTTTTATCTATTTATCTATTTGGAACGAATGAACGAATCAAATCAAAAAATCAAAAAGTTTAAAATGATATACAAGCAGTCTGATATCTCTCAATTTTTTCCAAAACAGGATCGAAAGCGACAACGTGTAAACGTGTGATTTCCCTGTTGACTCTCTATAATGTAAATAATAGTAAATAGTAAATAAATACCAACAACAATAAACGAATGTAAACAGAAAGTAGTTTTACAATTTTATTATTACTATTACAAGCAGGACCCAGTGGTTCGCGGCTTCGCCACGGACGTTTTCTGTTATCAACAAAGACGCTAACCTGTGCTGCCGAATGAACTGATATGTTAGTACATGTACTACTCTTACGTCTTCAGTACTATCTAAATTTTTATTGTGCTACTATTAATGAACATTCGTGCTACCCAGATTTTACATGTACTACTATTTGATCAATTCGAAAAACTCGAATTTATTTTTGTGCTTAATTTTTACGCACTTTTTTAAATTAACAAAAAATAACTAATGTGTTGATACCCTTACTCTTATAAACAGAACAACTTTCTTAAGGGGTTACATGACATTGGAAGTTTTTTTTAAATCGATTTTTAATTTTGTGTTTTAGTAAATATTCTTACGATTCTAAAAAAAAAATTCATGGAAAAATTCTTACGAATTCAAAAGTTACAGCCGGATTAGTGAGAGTGCATTTTTAATTTTTCCGCTACCTACGTACGGCAGCTGGTATATACTTGTTTTACTTGCTACCTGACTTTTGGTGGTTGTTATTTCGTACCTACTTGAAAGGTGAAGTGTGAAGCCCGAATTGCTAAACGATTGCAAAAATCTATAAGAAACAGCACAACACAAGATAACGAAGGCATACAGTACGAAGCAGGCATGGCAGATTGAAGGTAACCTTTTTTTTCTTTGTTCACAAACTTTGAACGCGTTTATCTCGAAACCATATTTTTCGTACTGGTTGCGGCACTAGCTGGTTAATTTTTTAACGAATTTTTTTTTTTGTATTTTTTTAAACTTGATTTGCTATCGTATGACACGAGCTTTTTTTTTAATTTTTTTAAATTTTTTATGAATTTTTAAAGTCAATATTTTTTTCGAAAAACACACTTTCAAATTTTGAAAGCTCGTGTCATACAATAACCAATTTTGTTAAGATTTAAAAAAGTAATTTTTTTCTAGATCGGACAATTTTTGCAACTCCCAGCGCTGCAATCACGAGGCCCCGTTTTTTCTCTGCCGCCAGTTTGGAGCTCTATAAAACCATGTTGGAGTGAAAAATATATTTTTTTTCTTGTAATTTGTTCAATTCTCTACAATAATAAAATTTTGGAAAATGTGTGTTTTTGACTGAGCTATGAATTTATAAAAAAAAGGTCTGTTTTCTCTGCCGCGAATGTCATGTCCCGCTTTAAGCACTTCTATAATCACTCTTTCACTTGTTGTCCTTTGGCTTTGCCATTTTTGAGTTTTACTGTTCACATTAAAAAATAAAACATTTCAACAGAAGTCATTTTGTTAGTTCTAAATGTATCTACGTTAATACGTAGATATGTAAGACAGTCTTTTAACCCCAATTGTTCACTCGATTTTAGATGGCAAAAAAATGTAAAAAAAAACATTTAAATACTTAAATATTTTTGTTATAACATAACATATAACAGTTCTTTTCTTCATTTCTTCTTTTCTTCTTTCTAACAATATATAGTTTGTTGAAATTGGATGAAAAATTAATTTTTGGCGGCAATTTTAAAATTTTAATGCAGAAATTTCTATTTTAAAATAGTCGTCAGTTTTTTTATTATGCTGTGAGTTAAGTGCGTTTTTGCTGCTTTGTTCAAAGCACTCTACAATGATACTATAATAAGGTTAATAAACCTTAAATTTGAGGTTAGGAAAGAAAAAAAACAAATTTTCAAAAAACTACTCGCGACGAAATTTAAATTTGACAAATAACTTTAAATGCCGCGTACTACTCAAAAACCCAAAATTGAACTACTCAAAGCTAAAAAAAGTTTGAAATGGCAGTCCTGGCGCTAAAAGGTTTTTTTAGTCCTGGTTTACACTAGTCAACAGTTGACGGTCAATTTTTCGACATTCTCTTTTAAAGTTGATGCTTCAGTTTACACACATCAAGAGTTGACGCTTTCAGTTTACACACATCAAGAGTTGATGTGTTCCCCCTTTTCTCGTAAGTCGCTCACCCAGGAATTTATGAGTTGACCGCCAACTGTTGGCGTGTATAAACCGGGACTTACTTTTTGAATGAATGTGGAAAGAGATGGAGCGCTAAATCGGCACATAAAAAAATCTTAGCACGCTGAAGGTGGGCAGTGAGAGCCCGAACAGAGCCAAAGCGGTTGTCGATGAAATCCGCTGAGAAAATGATCAGAATAGGAGCGGTTGTCAGTTGTCGGATCAGCGTTGCTTTCCGGTGTGAATGCTTCATTTTGGAGAAAATAATTTCATTTTTTGTTTTGAACTTACATAAATTCAACACAGACACACAAAACGAAACGTCAGCTCATGGTAAGTCAGCTCACTGAACACAGCTTATCCTTAGCAAAAATATGGCAACTCTTACGACACTCAGAGAGAGATCCAACAACCGTCGGAGAAAAAATGAAATATATTCTATTCTGGCGTTTTTCCGTAGCGGATTTCTAAGGGGATTTCATTTTTAGTGGCTGCATGCAATTTCATGTATTTTGTTGCACGGCAAATTCGACAACCGTCAGCCGCTTTGGTTCTGTTGGGGCTCTGAATCCTAAACACGCTAAAGGTGTTGAAGGCAAACATCCCATCCGGCACATATCTCGTTTACAGCGAAAGTTCGTTTGCAACCAACTTTTCTCAACGAAAAATATCGTATTTTTACCTAAATGTTGATCAAAAATTTTAAGTTGTTTTATACCAGCTTAACCGTTCCAGTTATAATAAAAGTAAGTCTGAAAGTGCCAAGAAAGTTATCCGAAACTATTCACCTTACAGTACAAAATATAATTTTCTTTGTGTTTGTTTTGAAGTATTAATCGCTCTGGATCGTAAGCCGTTTACGAAGTAACCGTAACCTCCGCCAAACGTATCTTTTTCGAATCGTAATCGATATCGAATTCGATAGTTACCATGGCGAATTATTCGTAAATATTTCAATTTTCGATACCGAAGTAAGTTTTTGTGCCGGGAGTGATGTCAAACCAAATAAGAACATTTCTTCTTTTATTTGGTTTTGTTTTGCAGCACTGCACTGCATGATATGTGCTAGCTAAGCACAAAAAGAGAAGAGTGTTAGCAACATGGAATTTATTAAAACTATCGCAACAAAAACGCAAGAAAAGATAACGATCAAGCAATGCGTTGCATCGGGGAATACGTTGCAATTAAATATACTTATTATTAAAATTTCGAATGGAAAACACCTCTTTACTGAGCTGTAGCTCAAAAACGGCATTTTAAAACTTATTTCATTACAATCAGCCCACACACAAAGACATTTTTCGTTTACCGCAACTGCAAAATTCACCAACTATACTTCGCTTGCGACCTGTAGTTACCGCAAGCAAATATTCAGTTACTCATAAATTTAATATGATTATAATTATAACCCCGACTCCGCTTACTGCGTGCTCTGCTTAACCTGTTCCCCCACAGTCTATTGTATTTTCAGTTGGCTAATATTGGCCTAGTGCTGCTTATTTTTTTTTTTAATGGTTTATGACAGGTTTATGAGGTTTATGAGGCTTATGAGGCTTATGAGAAAAAAAGTTCATTTCCTACAAACGAAGTTTTAAGTTAAAAAAAATAATTTCTTCATTTGTCGCAATTGAAAATTGCACACGCTTATGACAAACAAAATTAATTTCCAGCAAATAAATAACCAGTTTCCCCCAACTCTATCCGTTTCTCATAACTGTTGAAACTATTGCAAAAAAAGTTTTTAAGCACGATAAACGAAGTTCGTTTGCGGCAAACTGGCGATAAACGTTTTTTTTCTTTGCGTGCAGGCACTTTGAAGTTAACCTGAAAATAAAAATTTGTTTCAGTTTTATAAAATAGTTTGAATATAAAAGTATTTTCTTACCACTCAATAAATAAAATCAAATAGGTCTTATTTAATAATATTTGCATAGGTCTTATTTCAGTGAACGAAATTAACAACACTAACGCTATGAAGTGCCAGTGTGACCGTTGGTCGACTTAAGGGCCATAATTACCACTTTTAGGATGCCCTGCTCCTTAGAGACAACTTTTTCAAAACTGTTTTTATTTGCCACTTTTTCGTAATAATGTAAGATTTTTACACTTTTTCCAAAAAACCCCACCTCAATTTTATGTTCAAACTGTATAGATTTGCATTCCTTATGCCGCCTTTATTTTTGCAATCCTATTTACTTCCCCTTATAAAATTGGTCAATGGTTACACTGTTTAGTGCCTTAAGAACATGCTAAAAAATCCTTCTATTTTACATTCAACTCATAGCAATGCGCAGCTGCAAAGCGATGTAATTTGCAGCACACGGAGTTTCAATTTAACCCTCACTTTGGCACTAATAAAAAAGTTATAGCTGCTTACATGTTAAAATATTTACATATGTAAATAGTGCCAAAGTTTAGCTTAAATTGTTATCATAAATTTCATGCACTTCTATTTTTGGTAACCATCTTCTACCGTGCTGTTAACATCGACGACGCGGTTGGAGGAAATGCTTTAAATTTTAATTGTCGAACATTCTCTGCTGTTAACGAATAAAAAGCTTTCTCTGCTTCCATGAGAGAGTCTCTTTTCTGAGCACTGAGCAGCATTTTATGGCGAAACCAAAACAACGTTCTGCTAGCTGCAAGCAATGATAGCGTCGAAGGCAACCAACAAATGGCTGCTTGCAAGAAATTGATGAAATTTTTCACTAAAATATAACTTTTGCGACAAAACTATTGATCCTAGATATATGTCACCGCGGACTTTTTGTTGGAATCGTACAGATCTATCATTTCTCCATACATTATATTCACATATATTTTGTTGTTAAGGCAGGAAATGACAAAAAAGTGGTAAATTTGATTAATATTTAAAAATTCTGAGCTTACAGTGGCACTCTACAATGAATTATTGTAAGAATAGTGAAAAATTCACTTTAATCGGTGCAGTGGTTCTTGAGCTTACTTGCATCAACGCAAAAAAGCCAATTTTTCAAGTTTCATTTTTACGAGGGGTGCCTTTTATATTTCGGGATTAGAGAACAAAAACAAATATTAGTCATCGAAAATCACTTTATTGTTTTTCAAAATATTCTCCATTAAGATCTATACACTTTTGCATGCGTTTGAACCAATTGTCGAAGCACTTTTGCCACTCTGATTGAGGTATCTCCAAAACATGCATTCTGAATGCCGCAACCGCAACCGCAGTTTATTCTTCACGGTTGGGAATAAAAAGAAGTCATTCGGTGCCAAGTCTGGACTATACGGCGGATGACCCATCAAATCGATGTTTTGGGTGCTCAAAAATGCAGTTGTTTGAGCCGATGTGTGAGAGCTCGCATTGTCGTGGTGAAGAATGATCCGTCTTCGGCGGTTGGTTTTCCTGATTTCTTGGAAGACAACTGGCAAACAAATGGTTGTGTACCACTCAGAGTTGACTGTTCTGCGTTGTTCTAGTGGTACGGTTGCGACATGTCCATATTTTCCGAAAAAACAGGCGACCATTTGCTTGGAAGTGCTTCGTGCGCGAACAACTTTTGTTGGATTTGGCTCATCTTGAAACACCCATACAGTCGACTGCTGTTTACTTTCGGGCTCATACGCGTAAATCCACGATTCATCACCTGTCACGATGTCATAGACGTGTTTCGAAGCACCGCGATCGTATTTTTTGAGCATTTCCTTCGACCAATCGACACGAGCCTTTTTTTGAGCGATTGACAAATTGTGTGGGATCCAACGCGAACAAATTTTTTTTGATAGTCAAATTTTTATGCAATAATGAATGTATGCTGGTCCCACTTATGCCTAAGGTTGCCTCAATCTCACGATAGGTAACATGACGATCTTGCAATATCAGTTCGCGCACAGCATCAATGGTTTTCGGAACAACAGCTGATTTCGGACGACCTTCACGAAATTCGTCTTGGAGTGAACTACGACCACGATTGAATTCACCATACCATCGATAAACACTGGTCCTTGATGGAGCTTCATCGCCAAAAATTGAATTAAGTTCATTCATTCACTGTTGCTGTGTTAATTCACGTCGAAAGTTGTAAAAAATAATCGCACGAAAATGTTCACGATTTAATTCCATTTTTAGACCGAGATGAATCTTTTAAGTTACTATAAACAACACAAATAGCGCTCGTATGTCAAAACGTTCTGAGTACGTATAAGCCAACAAATGTCAAACTTTGCGATAGAGCTTTCAGTTGACAGATTGCAACACCAGGGTTGCCAAATCCCGAAATATAAAAGGCACCCTACGTATATAATAGTAAGATTAATATGTTAAAAAATTTACAAAAAGCTTTTTGGGTTTTTTTTAAAGAATAGCAGCAACTTGACTCTCGCGAAAGAGTGGTGTCACTTAAAATCGTACAGCTGATAAATTTGTTTTAATTTCGGCGAAAGTCTTGATTTTCGTCATAACGTGTGATAGATACCGTTATGCAGATTGTTTTCTAAGATTTCGAAAGACTTTTTCGAAATTTTCTTGCGAAAACTTAAAACATTAGACAAACACCTATTGAATAACGTAAATTGGCGAATTGTCATCATAAAATAGGAAAAAGTTTTACAGAAATTTCAAAAATTCTTAACATGAGTCGCAGCTCCATGCAGTACATTATATAAAGTCATAAAACAATTAATCGCATTTCAAATAAAGTCATAACTCGGCCCAACAAGAAGCTAACTGCCGGCGACGAAAGGTGAATAATATGAAAGCTTAATAAAAACCCTCGAATATCGGCATTAAAAATTAACAATGACTTCAAAATATGCTCCCAAAAAAACGTTAGTGGTTCAACGAACTGTTATTAAAAACATTTTTTTTCGGCTAAGCAATCTTTTTCAATAAAAGTCATATTGAAAACATTCACAGAAAAGTTAAAAAAAGTCTATTTTTAATTTTTTTTTTATCCAAATTTGATACCATGACTAAAAAAATTATTTTTAATAACACTGATTTAGATGGGTAATTGAATGGTTTTTAGTCATGGTATCAAATTTGCATAAAAAAAATTAACAATAAATATTTTGTAACTTTCAACACTTTTGTGAGAATGTTTTCACTATGGCTTTGATTGAAAAACATTGCTAAGCCGAAAAAATTATGTGTTACTAATTCCATAACTCAAGAACGAAGAGTCTGAGATCTGATCTCAGAGATAAATTTTGCCACACCCCCTTTCACTGCCCACAAATCAATAAAAATTATATATTTCAGACAGTTTAAGTCGTATGAGACTAAAATTTGGTAATTTGATTTGTATGGTTACTGTCGGCAACTGTACGATAAATGGACTTCCAACCCCCCTTTTACCGCCCACAAATTCATGAAAACGCTATATTTCAAACGATTTTTGTTGTATAAGACTTTAATTTTGAAATTTATTTCGAATGGCTATTGTCGGCAACTGTAGATACTAAAAATAGGCGTGATCAAACTACAGATACGCCCACCTTTTCAGAAATCATTAAATCGACTTGAAAGTCTATATTTTAGCATACATAAATAGTAGCAGCTGAAAATAGTGATATTTCAAATTTAGGTGTTAAATCTGTCCATATTAATGAAACCGGTAGGTGACGCTGCAATCAAGTAACAAGAAATTTTCGAAATTTCTCATCCAAGTTGCATAAAAATTTGTATACTGGAGACCAATTGGCGTTCATAATTTACACGAGCACGGATGATGTAATGCGGCGCCAGGTGTTTTCGGCTACTCTCAGTGTTAATGACTTATATATCCTGTTATATTTAAAAGACCAGAGGGCGTTGTAGTACAAATATTTTAAAAAACCTCGAAAGCTCCTAAGCATCTGATTCGAACGACGGTTATTCTAATCTATCTTGTACACCAGAAAGTACTGTAGTACAAATCTCTTAAGAAATCGTGAGAAACTCCAAAGCCGCTCATGTTTGAGTACGGCAAGTGTTTTGGCGCTATCTCTTTTGTACTATCTTGAAAGCCAGAGAGAGCTGTTGTAAAAATACTCTTCTTTTCCGACTCGGGGTCGATTCACTTTAGTTTTAATACTTTATTTCAGTAAATATTAGCACTTGATATTGAGATTTGGTTTAGGAGTGAGTAGGTGCGGGCCCAAATTATTTTATTATAACATGATAATGCCCTAACATTTTCTGCAACGTTTGTAAATTAATTAAAAATTAATTAAAAATCGCAAGTAATTACGTATCACGTTCCACACATTTTACTCGCCCTGTATGCTACACATCCTCGGGCGGCGCCGGGTATTCCAGGTAGAGTTGCCAGATCCTGAAAGGCTCTTGTCGGGACAAGTCAATAAAATTCCGGGATTTCTTATAAGTCCTTAAAATCACATTTGTGTACTAGTGTTTATATAAACAGAAACATAACACTAAAGCTTAATCAATATGAATATAAATTAAATCTTAATAATAGGCAATATCATCATTAATGAGAACGAAATAATAGAAACAAAGCAATTTGCGTAAGTACGTAACGCGTACTGCGTAAGGGGTATATTAACTTTGTCATTCCGTTTGTAACGCCAAGAAGGAGGCGTGGCAGGAATAGAAAAATATATATTTTTTTGATCAGCATCACCTCCTGAGTCGATTTCCGTGTGTCCGTCTGTCTGTCCGTCTGTCGACACGATTACAGCCGCAATTTTAAAGCTATCACGATGAAATTCAAAATATAAGTTTATTTAAGGAAGTTTATAAAAAGGAAGATCAAGTTCGAAAATGGGCAAAATCAGATGAAAACCGCGCCCACTTTCCATACAAAGTGTCTTTATTTTAAACGTAAAGTCTCTTAAAAATCCAAAAAATATAAGGAAAGGTCTTGAAATTTTACACATAAGTTTTGATATATAATAAAGACCATCAGTATGATATTTGGCAAAATCGAATGAAAACCAAGCCTACCTCCCATACAAATTGGCTTTATTTTAAACGTAAAATCTCTTAAAAATCTGCAAAAATTAAAGAAATGTTTTAAAAGTTTGCACATAAGCTTTGATGTTTAATATAAACCATCTCTATGATATATGGCAAAATCGGATGAAAACCACGCCCACGAAGTGGCTTTATTTTAAACGTAAAATCTCTTAAAAATCCACAAAAATTAAAGAAATGTCTTGAAATGTTGCTCATAAGCTTTGATATATAATGTGAACCATCTCTATGATATTTGGCAAAATCGGATCAAAAGCACGCTTACTCCCATACAAAGTGACGTCATCAAAATACGAAAACTTTCTTTAATATATAAAACTGAATGTTATCGTGTATGTCGTGGCTAAAAACTTCGAATATACTCCAATATGGCAGCGGGGGGTATTTTAGCTTCGGTACCCTGCCGAAGCTCCATCCTTACTAGTTTTTTATTTAATTTTACAGAAAATGTCAAAATATAAATGTAATTTCTTAGTTTTTTGTATTACTTAAAGGAGTTAAAGTAATAGTTAATCCGTGATTTTTGGTCAGTGGATCCGGTGATGGTTGAAAATGCCGAATGGAAAGGGTTACTTATGTTTAAAGTTGGTTTGTTCTGCTGTTACTCAATTAAGAAAGATATTTATTTAAGGGGAGGTTCTCATGAAACTCGTCCAAGAAACTCAATTGTTTTTTTTTTATATTCGATAGTTTATGATATGTTGTATAAGTTCCTAAAGCGGTTTGGCCGCTAACGATTGCATACAAAAATTATCGCATAAGACAGGAACCCATCTCTTTCACAAAAATTATGAGTATCTCACAAAAAATGAGTATCTCACATCAATCTTTTTGAAATACATGCCTGTATTCCCTAACATACTGTGGTAAGAATAGCTATCTCAGGCACTACCAGATGTGGCTAAATGCGCTGTGGCGGTTAAAAAAGCTAATAGCTCGAAAAATTATTAACCAAATCTGAAAACGTGTTTTTTGAAAAACTATGTTTTCTAAACCGGTCTCCACGATATTGGTTATGAAGATAGTTTACTGGTCTCCATGATATGGAGAGCTACTTGATGGATTGACTTGATTTTTTTTTTGTATCTTAACGTAAATAAAATTTATTGGATCCTATACCTAAATTCAGATATATAGGCCAATTTAATATATTTTTTTTAGAACTTTAAGGAGCGAAAAATGTGAAAAAAAACTGTACTTTAAATTCACATGTCAGCGATTTTTGTAATTTTGAACTACTTGTTGACATTTTTGGTATAAGCTCCAATAAATATAAATTTTTTTATAAAATTGTTTGGTTTATTTATTTTTGATGACATGAACGTGCTGTGTGATGGATACCGTTTGGGTACCTTTTTTTCAACGTGATGTTTGACGGCGTATTCACACTTTACATTACATTTTTATTCATCAAAACAAATATTTTCATAAGAACTCAATGTGTTCATTTACTTCCTTCTATGAAAAAAAAAATCAGGAACATCACCGTGTTTTCCAAACTCAAGATGAGAACCTGCCCTTAATATATTTTTGAATTGCACGAGTTGTGTATTTAACAAATTTTTAAAATTTAGACAATATTCATTTTATATTTAGACTTATTAAAAGCTCTGATTTAGTGAGCTTATTAGACTTTTAACTCCAAAGACGCTTTTACGCTGGTCAAGACTTGAAACCAATTTTCAGATTTTGTAGACAAATTGCGGTGAAATGGAAGATGAAATAGCTTACAATTGCTTTTGAAAAGTGCATTTTTTCAATGTCAGTTTTCTTAATATTCCGGGACAAATTGTTCGATAACAGGACACGGGACAGGCACTTCAATAACTGGACAATCCCGACGAATCTCGATCACCTGGCAACCCTAATTCCAGCTAGTAAGCAATATGTATAAAATTAGTTCAATAAATAATTCGAATTTATTTGGATATTTTAAAAATAAATGCATTTATGAATGAAGCAGATACTGAACAATATTCGTAAAGCAATTCTTGATTTATATAATGGCTTATATGTAGTACGTCTGCGTTTTTTCAATACCAAATATAAACTTATATAATGAATTTTTGCATCGCTTCTTCGTATTGCAACGTCTTAATTTCTAGGTGTATCAGGCGCATAAAGCGACCCCATCCTTACTGATTGCAGTTTGTCAGCAAACTGATAGTTTTTTAGCGGCGCAAGCATTTATATACGTACGAATTGCTTGTAAAGTTGTGAGAAATTCATAAAACGATTCTATTCAACAAACAACATGATTTTGCATTTAAGATTAAGGCTCAAATTAAAGCAATAAGCATAAAAACGTCGGCAGCAACTGAATCATCAATGCATTTTTCTCATACAAAAATGTGAATTTTTCTTCTTTTCTTTTGCTATCGTGTTAAAGAAGTGACAAAATCAAAAGATTAATACTCCATTTATGCAGGATATAACTGATATTTTGGCATAAATTTTATCTTTGTACGATGAATATTAAAGGCTTAAAGTGTCCCATAAAAACGTTAGCATGACCTTAAAAAAATTTGTAAAAATACCCCCATACAAACCACGCTGTACGACATAATTCTACGTCAAAGAGTATTTCACTAAAATAAAAATCGAACGATGAAAAGCACCGATCATATTTGCTTAACAAGTAATATAAATAAATTTCGATCCTTATCATAGTATTCGAGTAATGCTGTCCACCGGTTTCAAACAGAATTTTCGAGAAAAACGCGTTTAATGTTTTAAAAGTAGCTTATTTAGGTATACATGAATTTTTTTTCAACCTCTATTTTAATTTCAAAATTTTGGCGCACAAGAAATGAGGTTTGGTGCCCGGAGTATTTTTTGGAACTTTTTTTTATTTCGGTGGCACCAAATGTGTGTTAGCTTAAAAACATTGTACATTGAGGTAAGTACATTGTCTTCTCTTCGGATGATTGTGCTTATAACAACAACAATTTTTATTTAATTGACTAATACTTTCTGAGAATATTTTTTAAGATACATTCGAAAAATGTAAAAAAAATTGAGTTTTGGTCGCCGAAAAACTTTAGTAGCCCCTTAATATGAACTTTATTTTAAGTTTGGAATGGTAGAATAGTTCGACAAAAGAGATGTAAAAAAACTTGAAGAATTAAAAAAAAATATTTGTGAATAAAAAGCAGCGCCTAAATCAGAAATCAAAATATCTCGGAACGCCCTTGGTTACCCGTACTTCTAGCTTTATTCAACCACAACTCATGGCAACCGAATGTCCTGAGCTTGTGAGTAGAACTTAAAAAGTTTTTACCCCCTTCTAAATCAACCAATGTAAAACTTTTAGAATTTATTTATAACAATACTGAATGCTAAGTAAAATAAACAATAATAAACAAAAAAATCAATTGAAATCGCATAAATCCTCAGAGAACAGAAAAATAAATGGATGTCTGCATAAGGTCCTTACCCTTACACTGGATTAGATATTTCACAGTAGACGCCAAGTTTTCTCTGTAGCGTGCTTAAGCCTAACGTGCAAAAATGACTATGAAATCACATTTGCATAAAAATAAAACCAACATTATTTGGAAAATGGCCTGTCAAGCGACTGATTATGCAACTGTCAACGTAGTAATAGACAGCTTAATAAAAGAAAAACATTAGCCCAATTTAAACGAAATGTGTAATAGAGCTAAAGCAACAGGAGAATTAAATGTAATAAAAGTTGTATTTCATTGAAATATTCAGTATGGGATATCTAAATGTTGATTTGTTTAAGCACTAAATACAAAATTTTTCTACCAAGTTTTATGATAAGAAGGGAAATTTCATGATTTAAGAATACATGGGAACTTTATTGAAACAAAAAAAAAAAAATTTCAACCGCTCACTTGCCACTCTGGCCCTTAATCTACAACATCTTCTTCTAAGGTGAGCTAACTTCTGCCCAATAATCTTCGCTAATAAATAAAACTACACGAGGCATAAATCTTATCTTTGAATTTGTTATTCCTCATATACCAATTAAAATATCATATTATTAATTTATTTATTTATTTATTTATTTATTTATTATATAATATTTCAATTCAGAATGATTTTTTCAAGATATCACGATACCATCGCACAGTGGGAAAAGAAACGCCGCATATTGCAAAAAAAAATGGAAAAAACGCTCACTTACTTGTTTTTGACGCTCGAATCTATGTTATTAATGCTAAATACTTGAATTTTTTATTTGTGTGTGAAATCTATATATATAAAACAAAGTGGAAAAAACTTCTGTTTCGCTCTGCTGCCCGTTATTTTCAACCAATTTAGTTGATTTTTGGAGTTTATTGGAGTTTACTCCTTTAGAATCGATTTTATATAGCAAGTGAAATGAAGTGTTGAACAAAAACTCAAGCGTTACGTTTTCTGTCATTCGTCTAGTGACAGTTGTGGTGCTCGGCTCTCAGCCTCGTGACTATGTGCAGCACAATACAAACAACGAAGAAATACCAACAAAATACACACAGCAGCAATCTGTTATTATAAAAAATTTAATTGCAACTTTTTGTAAAACTCCAAAAGTATTGGGCCGATTTTTATGAAATAAGTTTTAGAATATTATATTTGTGCTACAGCAAATTTTCCTTTTGAAATTTTAACTGTAAATTTATTTAATTAAAATGTAAAGATTTGTATGATATCGTCGCCGATGCCACGATTTGCTTGGCCGTTTTCTTTTTACCAATTTGTTCTGAGAGAGTTTCAATAAACTCCACGTTGCTCTCTTCACTTCTCTGTTTATGCTCAGCTAGCACAGCACAGCAGTTTAAATATGTGCGCATTAGAGATGAGCGATCTTTTGATTTTTTAAGAACGCAGCTCTTTGTGAACGCGATTTCTGAATCACCGTTCTTTTAGCTGATGACCGTGGTCACGCTTTTTACCATAGACATTAGAGATACCGTGATTTTTGTAGTGGCTGTAAATCGTGCTTTTGATACTCGTATATCTAATATGTAAAGAGGCAATTCTTGAAGTTACGAATAGCTAGAAACGAAACGTAGCTATTTGTGCAAAAGAAACAAAGAAAAAAAACAAAATATCGAGAAATCACTAATCACTGTTTCTTACAAAATTTGATCACCACAGTTACCAGTGATTTTTCAATCACCGTGATTAAATCACTGGTAGCGGTATATCACTCATCTCTAGTGCGCATTCGCATCGTAGCCGTTGCTCACACGAGTAGCTTGTATTAAAGTGCGCTTTTAATATAATTGATAATAATATAAAAGCTTGGTCATTGAAAGTAATTAAAAATTCGTCGAGTTATTTAAATATTCAGCATTAAGTGAGTATTCCTGGTTGGAAGGCTGTTTTTGGACCCTTTTTGAAAAACTTCTCATTTGAAAACGCAAAGAGCTATTTAAATTATGTTTTTCTGTTGTATTAAGAACATATTAAATAAATAAAAATTTTTTTCCTTAGTACGAGGGCTGTTCAAAAAGTTGTCGGCCTTCAAAGTTGGGCGTCGAAAAAAAAACTATGCTGCTTGCGGCTCGGATAACTCGGCTTCGGATCATCTGAAATGGAAAAAATAATCGGCGTTAGATTCAGTACAGATGTTACTCTGATTCCTACCTCAACCATAATTTTTCGATTATTTTTTACAAAATGGCGGTCATTGTAAAATTAAAAACCGATTTTGGGTCCTTTTTGTAGTATAGTTTAAAAAAAAATAGTAAAAAATTGTTTAAAATAGTGATTGAAGTAGGGACTAGAATGACAATTCTGCGTCGATTGCACTTTGTTTCATCAAAATCGGTTCAGAACTACGGGCACAATCTGGGCCGCAAGCTCGAAAAACGTGGTTTCGAGATAAGCGCGTTTTATAGCCTTATTCTGTTGATTGACAACTGTAAATTCATTGACAAGCTAGTCTTTTATGTGCTATTTTTTGGTCCAAGTGGTTGAAAACATTCAAAATGTTTCGCTTATTTATTTGTTCTGAATATTTTTTTTTATGTTGCTAACAGTTTTGTAATGTTATGAGCTTTTGTTTATATTTAAGAATAAGACATTTTTACAGTTGTCAATAAATTTACAATTGTCAATCAACAGAATAGGGCTATAAGTTTGAAGTTTTTTTTTTGCATCGCAAACAAATTGAAATGAAAAATGTGAGCATGCAATTTTAGATTCGACAATATTGCGTCGATTACATTTGGTTTCATCAAGATCGGTTCAGTAGAACCGGAGAAATGTGACTTTGAAGTTCACAACCTCTTCTTCAAAAAATGAGGACTCAGCGACTCTTTGTGCTCTTCGGGCAGTTCTAACTTCTTTTGATGCGGCCAGAGCTCTGGCTTCGAACTTTTTCAAACGTTCTTCGTTCCGAGACATGGCGAAATCATATGTGACGTTGCCAATCGGGATGCCCATTAGGTTCATTATTTGAAGTATTGGCAAAAAACCTTCGTTAAATATGACAGTTGCAATATAATTGGCAATCTCAATAGTGCGAGCGCCGGTGTGCATATGCTTCGGTGCGAATGACCACAGCACTGCGTTGAAAGATTCGTTGCTGTTTTGAGTTTCGGAGCCAAGGCATCTGTTCAACAATCATCGGCTGACAGTATGTAGTAGTATTAGCATGTAGTAGTAGTATGTAGTGGTCGGGCAAGCGCAGTGAACACCAATTTTGAAGCCAATTCCTTACGGCGATGCTATTTTAAACTCGATTTTTTCTTCACATTTGGCACATATCACCAGACTAGCAATCGCCGAGAAAACTGTATAGAACTCCGAAATGCAATTCTCCGTTTTGCTGTCAATGCTTATGTCTTCGTTTTCATTATTTTTAAATTTTTTTGCCAATGTACTTGTGAATTCGGTGTCCTCATCTCTTTCGTGTTGGTTATCAATAAACTGGACTTTCAAGGGACGAGTTTTTCGATTGCTACTAGTGTTTCTTTTATTTTTATTTCTATTATTTTCCTATCCATTGCCTTTAGCACAAACAAAAATTTTTATCAAAACCGTACTTTTCAAAACTGTATGCGCGTGCGCGTCCGGTTTATAACTCAATTCAAAGTGAACTAAAAGCTGCCAACATTCGAATAGCTAAGCCCTAAAAAGTGTATTCATTTATTTTTGAAATGCGTATACAAACAAGTTATTACCTACTACAAAACGCGTTGAACGAAATTCGGTGGCTATAAAAATAAAATTTTTTGCCAACCAGGAATACTCCCTTAATCTTCGAAAAACAGCACAAAATCGTTTTTTTCCTGCTGTTTTGCCTGAACAGAGTTTTTCGCAGGTAAGAACAAGCAAAACATAGTTATTTTGGTGATTTTGTAGTGAAGTAGACTACTTCAAATTGAATAACTCGAAAAATTTTCAACCGATTTCAATGAAATAAAACTTGCTGGATTAAGAAATAGCTACAATTTTTATTACTATGACATAACGGGATATATAAAACAAAATATGTCCACAAATTAATCTCAAATAGGAGAAAAATTAAAAATTTAAGGAAATTTTTAATTGTTTCGTCATACATGTGAAAGATTTTACTTAATGCAGTTTTTGAAAGGAGAAGTTAATTTCGATTAAGTTTCTGGTAGAACACTAGGAACGACTAGATATGGTACAACCATTGATGCGATGTTTTCACGATTACCAAAAACGTAATATTACAGTATTTACAAATGACGTTACTATTAATGAAATTCAACAATTGACCTCAGAATGAATTTATGTAATATATGTAAGTAATATATTTTAAAATTTAAAAAGTATACAATCCTTTTAGTAATATAAGAGTTGCCTTTATTCACCCCCTTTGCCTTTTATATACATCTCCTATTCCAAGGTAATCGATCTAGAGGAGTAAACTCCAGTCGCGCATCGGAGCTGACACGCATACTTCTTTTTTTTTTTAGAAGATTTGATATAATATATGTTTATTTCCCAAGTAATCAAATTTAAGAACCTTTTCTCTTTTCTCTTTTTTTTTTTTTTTTTTTTTAATAGGCTTAGTATCAGACGTAACACAACATGGAGTTACGTTACTAAATTTTTATTGTAATTAATTGAAACAAATTGGGAAACATTAAAAAAAAAATAAACGACTACAACAAGAAAATTCGTAAGCACAGATTTCAGAATATATCACTTTTGGGCCAAGTTTAAAGAATTTTCGTATTTTATGTAGATAGCAGATGTAAATTAAAAGTTACTCCTGGGTTGATGTGTAAAAATGTAAAAAATGTAAAAATGGCTCAAAATGTAAAAATTCGATTTCGAGTTTTTTCCGTCTAGCATACCCTTCCGCATCGCTGAGCGTCGCTAACGTTATTGCGGGTATCCAGGCTAGCCTTGAAAAGAAGCGATAATATAATAAAAGTACCAGATTCATACATATTCAATAAGTTCAAAGTTTTTTACATAAATAAATATTTATGTAAGGTGTGTTTCATATATATAATTCCACTTCGAAATTTAAAATATTTTTGTAGTGACCGGTTTAAACCGGTTTAAAGAGAACGTTTTGCGAATTTTGTCATATATGCACAACAACAATAGTGAGCAAGAGTGAAGTCTATTCTAATAACGGTACATTGTTTATTGCTTAATATTGCTTTTAATGTTGTTTCATATTTATATTGCCACTTGCAATTATTCCTTCTGCTGCGTTTGAAGTGCAAAGGTCAATAAAATTGTGTATTCAGTTTTCAAGACCTTAACAACAGAAAAAAATTTAGACCGAAATGCCTCGTGCAACCCAATTTACTAGCGAAAAATTGGAAAAATAAAAATTCTTTAAGAAGACGGCTATGGAGTTCGGGAAATCGGGCGTAGAACTAAACGCAGCCATAGAGTCATCCAATATTTTTTTAACAATCCTCAAAATTACGGCAAAACAAAATGTTCGGGTCAAAAAAAAAATCCTCTAACCGCGATCAGCGGAAAATAATCCGAGCTGCGAGCAACACTAAACACAGTTTAAGAGAGTTGCGGAGTGTTGTTGCTGAAGAAGTTTCCCGAACACCGGTATGGAGAGTGCTACATCAGCGTAAACATATCCGCTGTGAACTTATGAAGTGTGTTCCTGCTCTTACTAGCAAACATAAGAACGAGCTTGGAATTGACAAGATGGAACATTGGAACAAATTGACCACCTGTCAGCTTTTAAATAATGTTTTAAAAAAGGCTCCCACGTTGAGGGTTAATTTTTACATGTCATTTTTCCGATGAGAAGAAATGGAATCTTGATGGCCAGAATGGATTTTGGCATTATTAGTACGACATACGCCGCGAATCACTTCCGTTTTCAAAAAGAAGTTTTGGTGGAGATAATGTGATGGTGTGGGGTGCTTTTTCTGAAATTAAAAGTTCAAGCATGAAGAGCGCTGACTACACTCGTGTGCTTGAGACCAGTTTGACTTCACTTATGGAAAAAAACGGACAGACACAACTAGTTTTCCAGCAAGATAATGAGGCAATCCACATAAATCAAGATGGTTTCAGGCCAATAACATTGATTTATTGGAGTGGCCGGCGGACTCTTCAGATTGTAATCCCATCGAGAATTTGTGGGGAGTTCTTGTACGCCAGGTGTATACAAATAACAGACAATTTGGCAACGTGGAAGAACGGAAATCAGTTATTCTCAAAGAATGGAGCAAAATTGATTCAAATACATAAAAAAAATTAATTGCAAGTATGCCGAATCGCATTTACAATATTATTGGAGGTGTTCCACAGTAATTTAACAATTGTTTCTTTTTTTAAATTCAATAAAAATTGTTTTTATTTAAAATTTTGAAACGGCGTTATAAATATGAAACAGCATCAAAAGTGATATTAAGCAATAAACAATGTACCGTTATTAGAAAAGACTTCACTTTTGCTCACTATTGTTTTTGTGCATAGATGACCAAATCAGCAAAACATTATCTATTGCTTAAACTGGCCGTTACAAAAATATTTCAAATTTCGTAGTGGCTTTATATATATGAAACATACCTTATATACATACAACAGCATGTTTGTTGCTTTAACAAATGCTTTTGAAAATGAAGATTCGTTCACTTCGGTTATTTAGCTGTCTGTGCCGGAGTTTGTGTTGTGGTGTGTACAGATGTGTTTATCTTATCAACATTTAATAGCTGTGTAATAAATCTTAATCGTTAAGATAATTCTCTAAATTAAAATTGCAAATCTTAGCAATGCTTTATTACTCAATTTGGTAATGAAGAAATTGGCTAGACATGATATGAATCAAGACTAGGAAATTTGTAACATTGATTATTTTTTGGAATAACTTAAAAAAATGAAGATGTTTGGGGCCAAGAACTTTTATTTATTAGATACAATTTCAGAGCATAATTTTTGATTCGTAATTTTTAAAATTCAATTTCTTTTTGATCGCATGTAAGTTCAGAAAATGAAACAAAAGTGAATTAAAGCCACTTTAACTATACTTAAATCCTTTAACAATAAAAGGATGAAACTTGGTGTGTAGGCTATCAGGTTTCTGTCTCAGATTTTAATAAAATATACATAAGCTCAGTGGCGGATCTAGGATTCGCCAGAGGTGGGAAGGGGGGCTAATATATACCTAAAAAAAAAAAATCCAAAATTACACATATCGGTGATTCCATGTCAAATCGGACGTTTTTCACATATTTGTAAAAATTTGGTACTTTGCACGCCGATAGCACTTAAAAAAATTTGGATATATTTTGTTTAAATTTTTTTTTTTTTGCAATTTTTTTAAAACTTCCAACACAATTTTTACATGCAAAATACATATATATATATTTTTTTTTTTTAATTTATGTAAAATATGGTATACTTTATAGCAGGGACATAACTGTTAAAACCAATTTTGGAAAAAATCTCCAGATAATTGTTATTTATCAACCCATTTTGATACTGGTACTTGGTAGCCCCTAACCATTGTCGTAACCAAAATATTTTTTGGTTGCCCATAACCATTACAGCAACCTAAGCTTTTTTTGGTTATCGCCAAAATACTTTAAAAAAGATATAGAAACAGCCAGTTTTTCGCTATCTTGTCAAAGCAAAATTTTCCTCTCCAAAGAGGTTGTTAAAAGCGCCAATTCTAACTCCATTCTAAAGGAGTGCTTATAGCAGGCCTCTTTAAAGCAAGGAGAACGGAAGGCCTGGAAAATTTGGCCATTTCTTTTAAAAAAGTATATGGGCTTGGATATGAGTAGGGTAGGCCTCCGACATCCATTTTAAGGCCTGCTAGTAGCCCTTCATGGCTACGAGTAGGCGTAAAACATGTAGGTCCAGTTCTCGATCATTTGTGTGCAAACATTTCACATCACACACAACACAATTGATCATAAGAAGCTTGGTCAAAGTCCTTACAAGGGCTGAGATGGCCATTTCGTTTTTTTTTTCCCTTTTTTTTTTTTTTAGTAGCCCTTCGAAGACCTGCCAATGCCTACTGGGAAGTTGTTTAGAATAAAACTACCAAGAGAAAGTGTATGACTACAAGGCTCAAAGGCCAACTTGTAAGTCAATAAGTTCCAGGCCTAAGCGAAACCATTAAACAAATACTGTTTTTTTTCTTTAGCTGGCGATAGGTAATGAAATGGGTAATTTTTTTACTTTAGGGCAAACGCCCTTTTCTTTCTTTTTCTTAACGTGTATTTGGAGCCCTATGTTATGGCATCTGTAACTGAAATCGACATTACGCATTCACACACCTACTACAAGTATAAACATGCGAAACACATATTGCTGAGTGTGGCCGAATTCACGTCAAACTGCTACATCGATTTTAATCCCCATTCTAAAATGCCATAGACGCGGCTTAAGAAGTTTAACTTCAAAAATATTTTGCTAGACCTTAGATTTTTGCATTGCGGTCCATAATATTAACAATTTCTAAGTGACCTGTAGGCTTGTACTATAATCTTACTTTTGACCTTTGAATAAAAGCCAATTAAACTTTCATCGACGCAAAATTTATGGCTACTTAAAAATGTTTCCTTAACTTAATTCGCTTAATGGCAATTAAGTTTGATAAAGATTTTTATGGCTTAACCACACCTTATATTTGTTTCTACTAGCATGTTATAAAGAACGCGGTAATATTTTTTTAATAACAATAAATTTTGTTACAGCCAACTTCGTGCTAATAAATGAGTCGAAAAGAGCAGAGTTTGAGTTCAAGTTGGATGTTCTATGCGTTTTACACCCACGCATTGCACATTCGGCATAGCTTACAAATTACAAGTAAAACATTCAGCATCAAATTGGCCTCACATCCTTGACTACATAAGTAGGTCGAAGTTGAAGATATTTAATTTCTGCCATTAGTTAAACATGTCAAAAACAGCAGCTTCTGCATTTTTAAAAATACCAACCCAGAATTGTAAGACAAGCATAAATTTATCAAGTTGCTGACAGTGCAGGTAGTAATTAATATAAGAAAAAAGCTGTACCAGAAACATTTTCTGTTTATTTGCCATATAATACAATATCTAAATAAACTCAACTCACTGCTTAGGCGGCTTTAAAATGAACAGTTGGCATACATATGATTCAGCAGTAAATTTTAAATAAACACTTTCCTTTTTTTTTTTTTTTGTGTAACCCAAATAAAAAAGTTCTTTGAACTTATACCAAAATTTATTCCACTTCATAGTGACACGCAAAAAATTATTCCATAAAAAATGACACCAGCGCGGCAGAGTTTTAGTTGACTTGGTTAAGAGTTTTGCAACTAATATTTAAAGCTGAGTGGGTGTTTTCCAAGCCACTGCTTAATTCTGGCCGCCTTATGAATATTAACTCGCTTCCTTTAAGTTAAGCAACTACTTTGTTAAGATTTTCACTCCATATATTTGCCTAGCGTTTATTTTATATTTCATTTCCGCTTGCTTAGAAATCTATATTTAGCTCGAAACTTTACGCTATCTTAGTTTGTCGCATGAATTACTCAAGCCAACAAAGGCACATATACACAAACAGAACCCACAGATTTACCCACACTTGCACACGCAGTTCAACATGTACGAGATTTAATGTTGCAATCATTTCCAATTCTATGTAATGGTTGCTCATTTCCTCTTTGGTTTTCTTGGTGTTTCACACGCAGTGGTTGTATTTTGTAAATTGAAACAAAAAGCAACAGTAAAACACAATAGCTACTCAACAGGGTGCACACTTAAGTTAAAGTTCAAGTTGGTAAGCACGAAGATGATAGGAGGTTGGAGCAATAGCCTCTTTCATTATTACCAGATTGAATAAATGGATTAGGAAATAATTGATTATTCACTGCAGTGGCGTAGATAAGATTTGGTAAAAGTAGGGAATAAAATTTAAAAAAAAAAAATATTTTATTATTTATTTAAATATTTATTTTAAAAAATATATTTTAGTATATTTTTTAAGCTTGTGTTCTGCTGGCGAACAATAAAAAGTAAGCGTACACGCAGAGAAACTTTTCGTTTAGCGCAACTGAAAAATTAGCCAATTATACTTCGTTTGCGAGCTGTAGTAGCTGCAAACGAATATTCAGTTGTAACTTATGAAAAAATAGCGAAGTATACCGAAAAAATAAAAAAAAGCAACGCAATTCGCTTTACTAAAAATAGCATTTTTATTGAATTTTAATATTCAAATTTTTATTTTATTATTAACATTCTTCTAACACATAAATTCAATATGATTTCAAATAGTTGATATTTATCCTGCTTCAATAATTGGAATTCAAACCCGGACTCGTCGATGTCTGGTTTACTGCGCGCTCTGCTTAACGTGTTGCTCCACCGTCAATTGAATTTTCATTCGGCCAAAATTCGCCTAGTGCTGCTGCTTGGAGTTCAATTGTATTGAAGTAAAGTAACACAATTTTTTTCCGTTTATGGCAAAAGTTAAACATTTGTCATGGACAGAAGCTCGACAGAAGCCCGACAAAAACGAAAACTTCCACCAGATTTTTGTGGTGGCCGTGACATAGTGGTTAAGGTGCTTGATTTGTATGCGAAACAGCTTAGGTTCGAGTCCCCAGCTGACACAAATTTGTTTTTCGTTTTTATGTTTGGTTTTATTAGAAATTGATTTGAATTAAATTGAATTTAATTGAAATAGAAATTGAATAGAAATAGAAATGCAACAAACAAATTCTTTATTAAAAAATTGCACGCGCTTACAACAAACGAAATTCTTTTCCTGCAACTATATAACCCGTTTTCCGCAACTTTTTCCGTTTCTCGTAACTGTTAAAACGTTTTCGTTCGTTTACTGCAAATTGGCGATAAGCGTTTTTTTCTCTGCGTGTACGTTAGAGTGAGCCGATTTAATGATGTTAAATCTTTACATAGATTTTTTTTTTTTATAAGAGTACAAAAGTAGAACTCTGGGAAAATTCTTATCTCTAGGAAATAAGCCCCTCCCCCATTTTTAAATTTTCGTTATTATCTAAATTTATTTTATTTTCCCTAATCATTCGGTTTTTGGAAAATTGATGCGAAAAATTAATTGATCGGCTCAAAAATCCTTACCATGCAAATTTTTAATGAAATCTATGTATCTGTCGAAAACGTAGGTACAGAACATGAAAAGTACAAAACGCAGGTGCGTCTTTAGACACACGAAAGAACCAAAGCTTTTCGCAGTTTCATAGATTTGATAATATAATGGTTTTTTTTTTTAAATAACTTTTAAATTAAAAAATTTAAAATAACATGTATCAGAAAATTTTATTACATTTCAATATTAGCTATTTTTTTTTTATTACATATTACATTCATTCATTTGGCGGCCGTGCCGCAGTGGGTAGAGTGTGTGTCCGGCCCATACGCCAGAGAACCCTAGTTCAAATCCACCTGACACAGAAAGTCTTTTCAATTGAATTAATTTTTCTGTTCGGGCGTCACCTCTCTGCAGACATTGTAAAAACTGCCATGAAAAGCTTCTTGAGAACATAAGCCGTTCGGAGTCGGCATAAAACTTGTAGGCCCAGTTCTACAAAACTCACAACACAATTGATTAAAGGAAGCTCGGTCAAAGTCCTTTCAAGCGCTGAAATGGCCACTTCACTCGCTGCATTCATTCATTGTTATTTCAACACACTTGTGGGCAGTTGTTAATTTTTTCTTCTTTCTATGCAAAAAAAAAAAGAAACAACCATGCAACAACAACAACACAAACGCATTCACATCAAAAAAAAAAGAAAATAAAAATATTTCTTGGCCCATAATGGGAATCGAACTCGCACCCCATCGATTAATACTTCTGTACACTATCCAGTAATTCAAACACCTTCCTTACGCAGAGTTATTGACTCAATATTATGTATAACTGAAGCTATTTTGCAGCATATCACAAAATAATCTCTTAATAGAAAGTGGATGATGACATCTTGTAGCAAGTAGCTAAGCAGCTCTCCATACAACAAAAACTAACAAAAATATTGCTTATACTTGCTACAAGATGTCATTATCGTCTATCTATTAATGGATTATTTTGTGTTATGCTGCAAAATAGCGTCAGTTATACATAATATTGAATCAATAACTCTGCGAAATAAAAGTGTTTGGATTAGCGGGTAGTGCACAAAACTATCATTCGATGTGATACGAGTTCGATTCCCACGGCGGGCAAGAAATATTTTTAATATTTAGTATTTTATTTTCATGTTTTAATGAACGCGAGCAAAAAAGAAACATCAATTGTTAAAGAATGGTACAAAAATTATGTATCGTTTATTAGATTTTACTCAAACAAATCACTGAAAGAGGTGTAAAATCGTAAAATCATTTTTTATGGAAGTGGTGTATTTTGTATGGAAAATCAATAGATTGCTCAAATTGTAAATCGCCGTAACTTTGAGGTTTTTCATTCGATGAAGTTCCTTAAAAAATTAAATAAATCTGCATTTAATTTGAGTCTTTTTCATTTAAAATAATTGTTCAAAAATTATTTTTTTTTTTTTGTCATAGTAAGGTTTACTATATGTATGCAACATACGCGTTTAAAATTTCAGATTGATATCTTTAATAATACTCGTAGCGAAAAATATATTTAAAAATCTAAATACTAAATAAAATGATTATAAGAAATTGCATATTTGCAGACTATAAACGCGGTTTTCTCAAAACGGCATTTTTTTTTTAAACGGTGACAGAGATTATGGAAAAAATATAAGTCCGATTGAGCTAAATTGCTCTTTGTTATATACAATAGAGCAAAAACCGATAATTATCCCTAAAAATGAAAAAAGTCCATTTTTTAGAACATTTGAAAGGTAAACAAAAAGGGTAATTTTAATGGCCGTTTTCACCGTTTGGAGTCACTAAATGAAATCTAAACTGAGAAAGGCTTACAAGGGCAGATAAAAGGGCACAAAAAAAAAAGGCAAACATTTAATAAATACTTATTAATATGTAGTTTGATGTACAAAAGTTTGTCTTTAAATTATAACTAGTAAGCTTGTGTGGTGTCAAAACTCCAAAAAAGAAAATATCTAGTGATAGGTAATTTTGTTTTTGAAGCGAAGCTTTTTACTCCTCGGTATGTGATTTGCTTAGAGTGAAATCTGAAAAATTTTCGACAGATTTTTTCTTGGAATTTTGATGGTTTTTTTGTTGCTGGCGCTCATTACAAGAAGAAAATTTAATACTTTAATATTAAATACTAAAAATATGTCATGGTTCCCGTGGGGATCGAACCCGTGCCCTTTTTAACGATAGGACACAGCACACTACCCACTAGGCCACAAAGACTTATGAGAAAGGGTTGTTAATTTAATGTTAGTTATAACAGAAACTATGCTGCAGTAGATCGTCACCATATATCAATAGATAGAGGATTGTGTATTTGCTATGCTACAAAAATTTGCTTTTATTTGCCACAAGGTGTCTCCAGCATCGGTGTGTTTGTATTGTGAATGCGTTTGTGGTGGTGTTGGCATAGAGTATAAATTATTATCTAGAGATTGCATCAACTCTGCTAAATCTCTGGCATGTGTTAACAGAGGTTAACAGAGTTTTTTTTTCTTCATGTTTTTAAGTAAAATAACTCTGTTAACACTGTTAGCAGAGTTGATGCAATCTCTAGATAATAAATTACACTCTATGTTTTAAGCGTCAAAAAAATAGATGATATCAATATATATGGAATTAACAAACGCATGCATGAAATCGCGCAAGGTATCTAAAATGTTTGTTAAATTTTGTTTCGTGTGCGTTCCTTAATATATATTTTTGAAGCGAAGTTTTTTAATCCTCGTTCTGTGATTTGCTTGAAGTGAAATCTGAAAAATTTTCGACAGATTTTTTGCTACGCAGTAAGCTGTTGAAGGAGAAAATTTTTTCAGTGTAGCCAAGTTCACAACCATGTGCGGAGAGTTAAAATGGAGAGTCGCTGGCATTATATGCCCGTATATGCAATTGGCGTGGAAATTTGACATTCAACAATAAAAAATAAGCAGTAAATATGTTTTCTGTATATACAGCCGTGGACACATAAATAGCACAAAAATACATGTAGGGAGTTTCACATAAATTTAAATAAAATACATAGAGGAAAACAAGAATTTATTTCATGGTATTTAAGTTTAAACATTAATAAATTTAAATTCAGTAGTAACTTTGTAATTACGAATTAAAAATTAGAAAATCAATGAAAAACCCGTATATTGCTCCTTAGCTGAGGTGGACGTATAAATAGCACAATTTGGATTCTAAAAGATAGACATATTGATTTATTTTTATTTTACAATGAGCTTACGAATATGCTTACTAGTACTTGGTACTGCATCCCGAGTTGTCCAAAACAGCCCGACATCTTCATCCCATACTCTCCACAAGGTTCCTTCGGAATAGAGTACCAAGCCATCTTAATTCCACTCATAACTCATTTTAATTTCGAAACTTTTTGTTGCTTATGCTGACCTTCACTTTATTCCATAAATTTTCTATGGGATTGAGGCCTGGGCTTTAAGCCGACCAATTCAAAATATTTATTTTTTCCTTTTTTAGCCAATCAACCACAATCTTTGCAGTGTGTTTTATATTATTATTGTGCATAAAAGTCCACTTAATAGGCATGTTCTCAACTGCAAATGGTTCCATCTGGTTATTAAGAATATCTAAATACATATTTTTGTCCATTATTCCTGGTATAGGAAAAATTGGCCCAACGCCGTGCCAGGAAAAAGCTCCCCAAGCCATTAAATTCCCTCCTCCATGCTTTAATGATTTTTTTGTATACTTCGGATTAAACTCTTTGCGTTTGGGGCGCCGAAAAAAAGTTTTTCAATCTGGTCCAACCCTATTAAATTTAGTTTCGTTAGTCCAGAGCACGTTCTTCCAAAATTGGTCTTCTTTATTCACATGGACCCTTACACACGCTAAACGATCCTTTAAATTTTTTTTTTGCTTAGAGCGGCTTTCTTCGGCTAATGCGTTCATAACAATTAGCTTCATGTAGTCTCCTAGATACAAGTTTTCTTGAAACATTTAGGTTATTTCCTTCATTTGTTTCCCTCATAATTTGCTTTGCTGACTTGAGAGGATCAGCCTAACTTTTGCAACTATGAGTCTATCAGTAGAAGCGGTGGTTTTACGCGGTCTAGGATTGCGCGGCTTATTCTCCAAATTATTTGAACCATTTGATGCAACCAGCTTGAGTGCATTATAGACCATTTTTCGTGAAATTTTGAGAATATCTGCGATTTCAGATGGTTTTTTGCCTTTTCGACTTAGTTCGTGAATTATAGACCTTTTTTCCGGAATGACATGTATGCCACTACACATTTTATTTAGAATCGGCGAAATTAACTGAATAAAGCTCTAAAATGTTTACAAGATCCCGATCTTGTTATCTTTTATTCACCAACTAACATGTGTGCTATTTATATGACCACAGCAGATCGTACATGCCTATACACAAAGAGATGGCCTGAGCAAATAAAAGTAAGTAACGGTACATCTCTCTCGGAGTTTTAAGCAACGTCACACTGGAGTCTCAAAAAATTATAACTACAGTTAATGACTGCATTATTAGGTTCAAACGAAACGTTTAAAAAATAAGTTGGCATCTGTGCTATTTATGTGTCCATGGCTGTATGTCATAAATTTTATGTTATTTTAAATTTTTGAATTTAAAAGTTAATTTATTAAAAAGAAAAAAATTATTTAGCTATCAAATCTATGTAACTGCGAAAGAGCTTCGCTTCTCTCGTGTGTCCAACGACGCACCTGTGTTTTTTTTTTATATTTAATACTATTTTTACCTTTCAGCCAAGGATTTCATAGAAACTTTCTATGTTTCTGTTGAATTGTTAAGTAGCCCAGTTATTACTTATCATGGCATTATAATTAAAATTGATTACATAGTTTTAGGCACCACGAAGAAATTTTGTTTTTTTTCATAAAAAATTCTTCTTTCTTTCTTCATCTACAGAGCAAGACCATTCAATTGCTACCCTATTAATGAAAATTAGGTTACAGTATAGATTTGATAGTCATCGAAAAAAATTCGTTTGCGTCAGGCCCATAGCTAAGGGGCATTTTAGGTGTTCAAACCCCCCCCCCCTTAGGGTCCAGAAAATATGAAAAAATTACACTAATGTTATGACTAAGAAAATGACTATTAAATTCAAAAAATAATTTTTTTTTTTAGAATAAACTGAGAGCTGAGCTTATTTACCTGAAGATGCAAAAGTTTCCACATTGTCAAAGCTAACTAAAAAAACTTCGCTTAATTAATGCAAAATGTTTTGGCCAAATGAAAGATTAACTTTGCTTATAAAAGTCATAATCATTATTTTGGAATTTATATGCATGAAGTTTGTATATTAAAGAACCATTTTCAAATGTAAATTTTGATGCTCGAAAAGCCCCTTATATCCGGAAAAATGGACGGACATAATTCTATAAATTGTAGAAAATAAGGTTGACATTTTTTATGCAATATCTAAGCTTATAAGACCAAAAACCTTTGAGAAAGCATTGAAGGGATTTTTTTTAAATTCTTAAAGCTGTATAATGCAAAAAAAAAAATACATAAACCACGAAATTGAAATTTGGTATATAAGACATCTATATTCTCCAACTTGGCACAAACCTTTAGCCCTGTGCAAAATCTTTTCCAAATTACAGGTCTCGGAAATCACTTAAAATCTATATATGCTTTTTTTCGAAAAAAAATTCTCAAAAAAAAAAATATTTTTAAAACTTTTTATAATGTTCAATTTTATGGGGATTTGATGATTTTTTGAATCATGTTTCCAAATTTTCATAAGAAAAAGTAACAATTACATTTTGTAAGCTTCGGCATTTTTAAAATTATTTTTTATAATGTAAAAAATTAAAAAACAATTTGGAAGTTATAAAAAATTTATTTTTAATCCACATTTTAAATCCACGAGTGATTAAATTCTTAAATATCCAAAAAAAAAAGTTCCTCTACAATTCTTTTTATAAAAATTCATCCAAGTTGGTGTGATTAATTAAATAATATATTGGGCATAAGATATTGGTGCTGTGCAAAAATCAGTTTTCGAATTACGGGTTTTAAAAAATAATCTCAAATTTAAATATGACTTTCATCGGAGTCGATTCCTCAGCTCAAAAAATTTTATTTAAAAAAATATATAGTAATTGTTATTGGGAATCGCATGATTTTGTCAGTCATGATATCAAATTTTATGAGGAAATTTTAAAGATTCTGAAATATTTTCTCTTGAATATAATTTAAATTGTCGACATCGTTTTCGAGAACAGGTATATTTTGGCCTTTAACGTTAATTCGAACTAGGGTACCCACAGGTCCAAATATTTATACACAAGATGGGGATCAATAAACGCGTATGATAACCAAAAAAAAAACAAATAAATAAACTAAACCTTGCTTTTTCTCCCTTTTATGTGAAATGTCCCATAAAAGTTGTGAATCAAGCTTTATCAGGTGAACTTATTAAAAAAGTTTTATTTTTTCATAGCTTATTTTAATTGCAATAAACTGCAAGAAGCTTACCTATTTTTCCCTTTCAAACTAATATTGTTGTGTAAGTAAAATTTTGTCACACAAATTTTTTCTTTTTGTGCTAATTTTAGGAATTATACTTTCTAAAAGGCAATTAAAAATTCTCAATTTGAACCATTTCCAAAAAATGATAAGCAAAAATCAAAAACTTAGCATTCAATATAAATAATAAATCAGGGATTGACCGAAGCGGACCACAGTGGGTCACTTTTCTCCCTCATTGGACAAAAGATGCTACCGCTTGGAGCGCTCATACGTGAGCATGCTCCTTGCACAAGTATCCTTTGTCACCTCAAGCATATCCTTGTAGGAATAAGGCCTGTCGCCATGTTGTCGCCTATGGCGATACGTGATTCTGGTCCACAGAATACTTCTGCTGATCCTTCTTTCGCTAAAGAATCAACATTTTCATTCTGCTCTATGCCATAATGTCCTCTCACCCACATAAGTGTGAGCTCATTTATCTGACCGCACCTATTGAGTTTGGAAAGACATTCTATGGCCAACCTGGAAGCGAATTCTGTACGCTGCATGCACCTAATCACCGACTGATTGTCAAGGGAAATGACAATTTTCTTGCCACTAACCCAGTCATCAGGTAGTCCAGTGCATGCACCACACCAAGTATTTCCGCCTGGTATACAGACACAAACCTCCCTTATCTCAGTACACAGGATAGGCTCAACTCTTCTGAGTAAGCGCCTGCCCCGGCTATGCCATTCATCAGAGAGCCGTCCGTGAATATACTGATATCGTTTCCAGCGATTTCTTCACAGACGACTCCATCTATTAGAAGAGTTTTATAACATTTTTCTGTTATCCTTACTCTCTGCCTTCTGTCCATAGGCATACCCATCTCCCTGACATCTCTATGTACAATATCAAGGATGCGCATATGACCATGTAGGGCCGTTGATCCATGCCACGTGACATTTCGCAACATCATGAGGGCTATTAGCGCCGCAGTTTTCTTTATTTCTAAATCCAATGGCAGCATACCTAACAGAACCTACATTGCACTTGTTGGAGTGGTGCATATTGTCCACCAGATCACCGAAGCATACGTGATGACAGCTCTAACCATCATAGAGTAGACCCATTTCATAGACTCTGAGCTTAGCCCCCATTTGAAACCACAAACGCGTCTACACTGAAACAGAACCCTTTTGGCTCTCTGAATCCTATCTTCTACATGCTCGTTCCAGTTCAGTTTTCTATCAAGGGCTACCCCTAAATATTTAACTTTCGTGGATTTGTTGATTTCAGCTCCAAAAAGTCTGAGTGGTTCTCTCCCCAGGCCTGCCCTCTTTCTAGTAAAGAGAATATTGTCTGATTTTCCTGCGTTTACGGTAAAGGCTTGTTCTCGACACCACTCCTCCACAATTTGGAGTGCTCCCTTCATGATGTCAAAAATTGTGTCAATGAACTTACCACAGACCACCAACGCAATGTCATCTGCATACCCTATCATGTGTATGCCCGATTCATTCAGTCTTACCAGAAGTGACTCCACAGCTATGTTCCACAGGGTTGGTGATACCACCACGCCCTGGGGACATCCTCTACTTACTCTATCTCTAGTCTTGACTCTTCCATTCTGCATGTTGACCGCCCTGTGCTTGAGCATATTGTCTACCCAATTTACTATCATTGGGCTTACATTGCGCTCTGTCAGGGCTTGCCGCAGTCTTCCAAAGCATATTTTGTCGAAAGCATCCTCGATGTCCATAAATGTGGCCATCGCAATGCCTCCTGAAAACAGTTCCTTTTCAGCAACTCTAACTAATTAGTGAAGAGCACTCTCCGTAGACTTAAATGCTCTTTACGCATGGTGGCATCTACTCAGAGGATTATGCATCAGCAACGTTCTCTAAAGACAGTCAACCATCACTTTTCCATCGTTCTCATGAGGAAAGACGTAAGGTTGATCGGTCTGAACGACTTCGCCTCCGCATAATCCTTTTTTCCGGGCTTCGCAAGAAAGACAACTTTCGCCTCTCTCCAGACTCTCGGAACGTACCCAGTCGCTAAGCAAGTAATGAATATACCCCAGAGCCTAGGTGCAATAAGATCTTCCCACCATTGCATCATAGCCGAAAATATAACGTCTATCCTTGATGTTATGTACGGCGTTACATTTAGGAGCGTTTAGCACTCCTCCCCCGTCCAAAGTGATCATTCTTTTGGCTTCCAGTCTGCCAACGGGTCGTCAGACATAAAACTTTCAGGAAAATGCACCTCCATCAGAACTTGCATCGACTTCTCTAAGTTCTCTGCCATGGTTCCATCCGTTTTTCGGATCAGTGCCACTTTGGGCAATGGATCTTTTGAAAACATTTTCAGAAGCCTACATGCTTCCGAAATAGTTTCCATCCCAGAGCAGAAGTCTCTCCACGAATGCCTTTACTTGAATTGAAACTGAATGGATCTGTGGTCAGACATGTTAGTCTATCCACGACACTCCAGTTTTCTATTCTGTTCAGAATCCTTCTGCAAATGAGGGTTACCAACATATTGTACCTCTCCACAAATTCAAGCAATTGCTCTCCGCTGTCTTTGCTATTGGTGCTTCCCCACACAGTATTGTGCGCGTTAGCAATACATCCTATCATCACTCCAATGTTCCTTTTCTCACAGTACTTTACTAGATTCTCCACCTCTTTTGAAGTTGGTTGGTCCGGAGAGTCGTAAGGAAGGTACGCTGAAGCTACCATACAAGCACTTGCACCATGCTCGATTCTAACAACGGTGAAATCCGGGGAACATAGGTGTGGCATATGTACAGTATACCATGTCTCACCAAGATACAGGTGCTCCGCCTGCCATCTGTTACCGGTTGGTACAGCTTAGGTTTTTGAAGCGAAGCTTTCTACTCCTTGTTCTGTGATTTGCTTAGAGTGAAATCTAAAAAATTTTCGACAGATTTTTTCTTAGAATTTTATATAATTTTTTTTTTTGAAGCGAAGCTTTTTACGCCCCGTTCTGTGATTTGCTTGGAGTGAAATCTGAAAAATTTTCGACAGATTTTTTCTTAGAATTTTATTTGGTTTCTATGTTTCTGTGTTTTTTACAACAAATATAAAAAAACATTTCTTCACCTGCCGTGCGGATTCGAACCCATAAACTTTTGGTTGGAAGTTCTATACTCTATCCACTGATCCAAACACCTCCCTACGTTATATATTTGATTTAGTATTAAGTGCAATTGAAGTTATGGTGCAGCTCATCCAATAATATATTAAGGTATTTGTGTGGTTTGGGTAGCTGCTTAGCCACTTGCTACAAGAGTTGATTAATAGATTTTTTATGGTTTGGGTAGCTGCTAAGCCACTTGCTACAAGAATCATCTAGCACTTTTATAGTTTCGTTTCCACCACTTTTATCACTCACTATTTGCATTTTTCCAAAATCTATATATTTATATAAAAATTATTGCATTATAATTAAAATTTTAGAAATTTTATTGCATGTATTTTATTTTTATAGAAATTTTATTGCATATATTTTATTTATTATTACATTTAATATATTATTTTAAAACTGTTTTAAGAACATTATATGAGAATTATTTGCAATAAAACTAATTTAGCGTGAAAAAACTTAATTGATGGTATACTTCATATGATTTGTTTTGCTGTAGGACTTCAGTCGAATTTTCCCTTAAGAAGAAATATATATTTCAAAGTTTTTTAAAATTCTCCACTCAGCTTAGACTCAACCTACCACTATTTAAAATTTGCAAGTGACAACACTGGTCATCATCCTCAGTTTGCTAGTGCCATCTGTTAGCGCCCTCAACTGTTAACATAGCTGCAGTTATATATTTAATATTAAATCAACATCGAAATTTAACAGGGCTGTTCGGATCGGTGGAAACAGTGTCGACTTATTAATCAGTGGGTCATAGGATCGATCCTCACGGTGGGCAACGTAATACTATTTTTTTTTTTATGTGAATGCGTTTATGCTGTTGTTGGTACATGCTTTTGTTTTGTTTTTGCATAGTGCAAAAAAATTAACAATTGCCCACAAGTGCGTTGAAATAACAATGACAGTAGCATAAAAAGCTTCGCTTCTCTCGTGTGTCCAACGACGCACATGTGTTTTTTGCTCTGAGAGTCATTTTATACAACGTAATTCATTTTATATAAGGTATATGGTAGTTCATTAAACTATGTTCAAACATTACAATAATTATCATTAGTTGTATTTTTACCATAATTCAAATCGATTTTAGAATTCTATATGCTGCTCATCAAAATTTGTTGGAACAAGATGGCTCTATCCAAGTTTGAAGATTTGTTAATAATGCTAAAAGCTATAAGTCTTAAAATATTTTACTTCAAAACTTGGCCACCTATAAGTCTTTGAGTTCTATAGGCGGCCAAGACTGATTTGAAGTTTTTCGCCAACAGCACTGAATGGTTAAAACAAAAACAATTCTTAATAATTATCCATTATGCTTAAATTTTACATAAGGTAAAATTGAAACTAAAGAGTAAGGAAAAATTTATTTTAAGACACATTTTTAGTGAATTTGTGCTTTTTTTATCAGGAAATAATAGCACTATTTAACATTTAGATACCAGCTTCATTAGTTTAATCACGCCCATTATCTGGAGATACACCTTCTTATCTTGTTTCACTTATATAGCATGAATATTAAAAGAAATCGCATTACTAAGAAAGCATTTAACTAAATATTAGAAATATTGACAGCTAAGTAATATAATAAATGATCTCATACAATATTAGCCAACCTGATATTGGCAAAAAAGATAAGGAAATATAATCAGAAGTACAAATGAGTTTCTCACAAAATGAACACACCTTTATGAGTCACTTCCCGAGACTTGCTCGCTTTAAATAACAAGCTGGCTCTCAAACTCTTAAGCCAAAAGCAAAAAATTTAACATGAACCTGTCAGACGCATGATAAACGAAGAGTTTAAAAAGACACGCACAAATATATGCAAAAAGATATAAATCCAATCAACGTCCAACATATAAATCAAGCATAAAGTAGCCAAAAAATAACATCCTGCACGCATTCAAGCACAAAAGCACGCATCCAAGTGACTACCGTGATTAGAACTAAAGTGCAGGCAAACTCTGCCTTCAAAATAATGCGCTAGCTTTGAATACAACCGTCTGCGAAACTACTCATGTCAAGATATTAATATCATATCATGCGACCGGCCGTTCACTATAAATAGGTCAGTGGTTGCTAGAGCCCAATTTCGTTCAATGTTTGAGACAATAGCGATTATACCATAAAAAATGTATAAGCATATTTGGAATAACTGTTCGACTTTTAAATTGAATTAATATTAATGAAACAGATGTTGAGAAATTACTAATTCCTAGATGTATTACTTATATAATGTGTCAATTATATAATTTTTATTAAACTTAAATTCAAACTAGCTATTTAATGTCTGCCATATTCTATTTTTAAGGCTTTTAATGAAAGCTAAATTTAAAAAAAAAATTAATCTTAACTTAAACATAACTAAAATCTTTTCTTCTTTATTATTTGCTGACGCAGGCTTATTTAAAAATGTCGACACAAACATGGATTATTTCATTATTATATTTGTCAAATTTGATAGATCGTCGCCTTGTGGGTCCTCCAGAGAACGATGATGATTTAATAAAGGCCGTTGGGTTCATTAAGATTTTTTTTTTTTTTAGTATAAATTATTTCCACTCAAAACACTTCAAACAAAAATGTTCTCAAATTATGATAACAGCAACAAACAACAATAATAAAACCAACAACATTAGACTGTTGCTTACCAAATGCCTGACAGAAATATACTTTGATCCAGGGCGCACAGTGTTGCGTCTAGAACAAGCGAACTGAACAAAATTATTTAATTAATGACGTTTTTGTATATATGAGGTAAACAAAAAAAAAAAAAATAATTACGAGTATACGAGTATATAAATCCAAGCATAAGTAGGAACTTACAATGATCAAACCATTTTTATCTTTACCTTATTTATCATAAGCCTATTAACTTACTAGCTAAGTTTCATCCTCTTAGTGTAACTAAACTTCTCACTTTCTGTTACGCCCACTACGACTAATATTCGAACAAAACTGATATTTTAGCAGAAACCAAAATTCGGCCCTTTTTGTAATAATTTGACAAAACCAAAACGGAGTATTAATATGAAAAATTAAAATTTTTTCAATAAATTTATTTTTATGTTAAGTAACAGAAAATATAAAATTTCATACATATAACAATAAAAAATTTAGTATCGGACAACTGGTGTAGAAGGAGTTCGATTAAAATTAAATTGCTGCGTCCCCATGTCTCGTCCCGCACACTTTAAAAAAAAAAAGAGTTCTCATTATATCAAAGAATATATGTGCAAAATTTGGTCAATATTCGACTAAACGGTGTAGAGCATTTGGGGTATATACACACGGTTCAAAATCTTGAACTAAATTTTAGTAAATCCTGTATTGTATATTTATTGTATTAAATTGAATTATAAGTTAAGCCACTGCAAACACTTAAGCTCAGTTTTATTCCCGCATGGGCTTAAATTGCAATACTCGATATGGACTAAAAACCTTATTACAAGTTGTATTCGATTTTAAACCAAGCGTACTAAAAACGAAACTGGTTTTGTTTACACAATTTATTTCTTTTTTTTTTTTTTCTTTTAAGGTATAATTTTAAACATACTCCTTTTGTAGGTTTCGAGCTCACGTCTTCATTGAAATGAAAGTAGTAAACGTTGCTTGTGCGCCATAATCAAATAATAAGTGTTTTACAAAAATTGTATTATAAGCCTTTGTTAAGCGAAAAAATAACTCTGAATCATAAGGCTTTGAATCTTAACAATATGAAAATTAAGACGGAAAGTATGGAAATATTATACAGCATGGCATAAAATGAAATACATGATGTATTAAATCTAATATCATGGCTATCTTAATTCAAAAGCTATTCCAATTGTACTAGTTTTTGAAACCGATTGTATTACTTTTTAGTTATTTTGTATCACATTTTAAACCATAGATACTAAAGTTCAAATTTTATTCCAACTTTGTTAAATTTAAGTACAGCTTTGACTTAAAATATTTCTTATATTTTGAAAAGTATTAATTCTAATAAAAATGGTTTAAAAATACATTAGTCCAAGCAATATATTAATTTCTTGATGAATACAAATGCTTTAAAGGTCGGCGCTAATATAATCAGACTTTTAATCAGAAGCGCCAACTTCAAAGCATTTGTATTCATCACGCAATTAATATATTTATGATAATAAAACAAAGTAGACAAAAATTCAAATAATAAGATTTCATATATAATAATATGCTTAAATAAATTATCAAATATGACCAAGATATTAAAAGAGAAGTATTTTTAAAATAATTTTTTACTTTGTAGTGATTTTGTAGTCGGATGTTTATTTTTTTAAAAAGTTTTTATTTCTTCCTTTTTAGAGAATATGATAAATTTCCGAAAAAAGTGTATAAACAACATATATACAATTGTTCTGAAAAAATTTGTTCTATTAAATTCAGAAAGTTTGTTGGTTATTTCAAATATCTGTCTCTTAAATTTAAATTAGATGTCACGTGTTTTGAACAATAAACGCAAAGAACAATAATTGCTAATAGGTGCTACTACGGGCTCAGTAAGCAACTAAGTTCCAGAGGCCTCTCTCGATCGACAAAACTAACACTCTACAAGACGCTCGTTCTACCTGTGCTGCTTTATGGCGCTGAGGCATGGGTAGTTTCGCAAACTGACGCAGCCGCTCTGAGGGTGTTCAAGAGAAAAGTTCTTCGCAAAATCGTCGGTCCTGTTCGAGTTGGCGATGACTATCGCATCCGAATGAACCACGAGCTCTATGAGCTCTACGATGACATTGACGTAGTTCGTCGTATAACTGTGCAGCGACTACGCTGGCTGGGTCATGTCCATCGTATGAACGACGAAGCTCCAGCGAAAAAGGTGCTCGAGGCGAGGGTCGCTGGTCAATGACGACGAGGGAGACCATGCCTCCGATGGATGGACCAGGCTGAGGAAGCCCTAACCGCACTTGGTGTATCCGATTGGAGAAGGCGCGCGCAAAGCAGAGGCGCCTGGCTAGAGCTGATGAGGTCGGCTGAAACCCGGACACGGGTTGTTACAACCACCTAAGTAAGTACTAAGTCACGTGTTTTGAAATTATAATAGCCATTCGTGCAACGAGTTTTATTGTCCTGATGTCAATATAATTCGAGATATAGTGTTTTTCTAATATTACCACGCCCCTTTTTTAAATAGGCGCCCACTTTCTTCAGCGTTATTTCCAATAATTGTGCCTACCCCTGTACTTTATTTCAGTACCTCAGCGTCAATATTAACTGAGATAGTGTTTATCTAGTCTTGCCACGCCCATTTTTCGAATAACGCCTACTTTATTTACCGTAATTTTTAATAATTCTGCCTACCCCTGTACTACAATAATAGTAGTAGTAAGTACTAATATTATTCGAGATACACTGTTTTCCTTATATTGCCACGCCCAGTAGTTAAATACCGCCCACTTTATTGACCATAATTTGTACTAATAATGCATACCCCTATACTAAATTGCAGTAATCTAGTCCCAAAATTATTCAAGATACACTCTTTTTCTAATATTGCCGCGCCCATTTGTCGACTAACGCCCATTTTCTTGTCGGTAATTTGTAATAATTGTGCCTACCCCTATACTAAATTACAGTACCCTAGTGCCAATATTATTTGAGATACTGTAGTATCTAGTATTGCGAGATCCAGTATTGCCACGCCCAGTTCTCGAATACCGCTCACTTTCTTACGGACACCTCCATGCTTATGATATATATCTGTTCCCCAAAAATTATGTCAATCAGGCATATGGTTTAGGAGTTATCAATGTACATACATTAAAAAAAAAAAAAAAAAAAAAAAAATAAATAATAAAACACAAAAAAAAACAGAGAAACCGACGAACTTGAGAACCTCTTCCTTTTTGAAGTCGGTTAAAAATTACTCCAAGATTTTTTAACCGTGCAGACACATTGGTACATTTGGTAACATTTATATATATACTGAGCACCACTTCGACTCATAGCACCTACACGGAAAGTTTCACTATCGAAACTTATACAACTCAAGAATTATAATTTTTTATATAAACTGGACCATGCCCATTTTTAGTTCAGTTGCCGACAGCAACCATTCAAAACCGACCGAAATATGGCATTTTTATTGATGTGTGGGCGGTAAAAGGAGTTGTGTCAACATTTCCGGATGGATTTACTTGACATACGGTGGAACTGCGGTTCCCACGAAAACGTTTTGCAAGGCGGTGTCAGATGATCGAATTTGTCGGACTAAAGAATAATGCTACCGATCCCTTATAAGATCCCGATATAAGAATGTTAAGATCAAATCTGTATGTATATACCACGAGTACATAATATGTATAAGATATGGCACTTAGTGAATTAAACTACACAATAGAAAAAATGTTAGGCTTACGAGTATTATAAAATTCACTTCATTAATGCTATTTCAAGCTTTAATTAATGAAGTGATTATAATTATAATGCAATGCTATTTTAAGCCTCAATCAACTATACCTAAGTATTTTCGCGGTACATTCTTTCAATCTTTATTTGAAAGTAGATAAGCAAATAAATGTATGGTGCATGCAAATATTCATCAATTGTCTTTTGTTTCACACTGGCTGAATGCGAGAGTAAGGCCGCGAGAGTAAGCGCGTAGATTTGTTGTTATAAACATGTCGGATTACGGGGGGTAACGGATTAGACAGGGGTCGGATAACCGCTAGTCTACTGTATATAGAATGGGTTGACCAGGAAAACGCAACAAAAAATCTCCAAGCAAATCGAACGCTCCATTATCGAATTCTGGATTTATAAACATATTGCATGTCTTTGTTTTAAATATTCGTCTCGAACATATTTATATGGAACATTTTCATTTGATAATGGCAACGCTTGCTACTTCCATTTCAATATTGAGTACGCGTATAATAATAATAATCATTGAAACTTTTTTTCCCAATGGTTTAATTAGAAACAACAACAAAATACACAGCGGCACAGGAAGAGTAGAATGCGAGAGTGACTCAGACACTTCAAAGAGAACGCCGCTTGCCGTTGGCGCCGTTCATTCTCTTCAATCTGATGGGTTCAGAAAAAAACAAATTTGTATATGGTCAAATTTTGACTTCAGACAATACTTATATAATCAATACACAATTTTAAAGTCTTTGTTATCGACCGCAGACCCAATCGAACCCAATTATCTCGACCATTTGCGTCTACTGCGCTTATCTCTGTGGCTATATTTGTGTCTTTGTTTATTTGACACGAATGCGATTCCAATAATTGGAACCAACTTCGTTGATGCCTTCCGTACCTTAGAAGAGGATTTTAAGGACTGTCTTAATGATTTGAAAGAGAAGGTAGTATTGAAGTTTGCACACCAGCACTTAATTGGCCATTTCATTCCGGTAGGTGCTCCCTTTATGGGAGGTTTTTAGGAAGCAGGTGTCAAACGTTTTTAATTGCGCTTTTATTAAGTAGCATCAGACCTAAAATATACGTTTGAGGAGCTCTCAAGATTGCTTTCGCGTCTCGAAACATACTTGAATTCACGCCCTTTAAGCCCTATACCATCAGATTCTAAATCTTGAACACTTTATTTGGGTATATATTTGCAAAATTTTTAATGAACCGAACTACCGAAAACATATTTTTTAATTAATTTCATAAGCACCTAACTTTAAAATCAAAAAAAAAATTTTCTGAAGTACTCACAAAAAACATAAAAACCATGTTTTTCACAAGCCTGCATTTAAAACTTTGCAGCAACAATTAGTTAAGCAAAAGCACTTCTTTTACTTCAATTATCTTGAACTGTGAACTTGTAAAACTGTTCTTCAATTTTGTAAATTTTTCGGAGAATCTGTCCAGCTGGCATACACTGTACGCAACACTGTGCAAGGGTTTTATTTTTCATGTTCACTTAATAATGATGCCTTATAAAGCATCTTTTAAAGTGCTTTGTTTTATTTTTATTCAATTTGGACCAAATCCATTTAGCTAAAATCTTGAATTGCAACCCTTTAAGGAACAAAAATAGCCTTTGACAATGCTTTGATGAAGGTTTCGACAGGTTAAGTTTTAGACCTCTATAAATAAAAGGTTAAAAAGGGTTACGCCTTTTTAATAGAAAAAGTAACCCTAAATGGCTTCTGACTTATAAGCTTACTTAATGCAGAGAAATTTGACAACATCTTTCGGTAATAAGACTTGACAATAGCTGTCATGGAAGGCAAAAAGCAATAATTAAAATTCTATGCCACTAGTTTCGACCATAAAAACATTTGCCCTCAACAAAGAGTCAACAAAAAGACTCTTATGGGTTACTTCAATAAATTTCAGCATTTGTACAATTTTGTTGACTCGCAGTATGTGATCCATCAAAATATCCTCAAGGCATTCGCCTTACTTCCCCTTCCCCACCGTTCAGCATAGAGCAACGTTATGTTTGCTGCCAGCTTATTACTAATCAGATCACTGGTTTACATTACGTGTTTCATTTTATCCTCAAAATCATGAAATCTCAACACGAAAAACTCTTCCTTAAAAAAAACAAGCGGACACCATGAAGTCACTTTTGTAAAAATACAATAAAAAAGAAGACTAGAAAAAAAAAACAAAAAAAAAGGTATAACAAAGGCCAATTTCTCATAAGGCAATAAAGCTTTTTGAACAAACATGCAAGCTATACCCGAGCGACAAGCACACACACTGTGCAATCAGTGCTTAAGTAAATATTTATCGTTGCAGGACGTTGTGTCCTTTTCATGTATTAATACATATATATGGAATCATTGGTCACTGTCGTTTTGTCTGGAACTCATCGTTTGCTATTTAAACACCCAGTAGAAATTAAATTAAATATTTTTTTTTTTTTCCAAAAAGGAAACTTTTGGAATTTATTTTGTTTAACATTTGTTTAACACATCTTATCAGAGTTTTCGGAAAATCTATACAAAATTTTATAAGAATTCATATTATAATGTATATTTACAACCAACCATCACAAGAAAGTCTGACTTGTTTTATTTTTTTAAAAGTTAATTTAAATAAGGTTACTTTAAAAAGAAAATCCACCTTAACACTGATAAATAACCTGCCAAGCAATGTTTTAAATTCGCGAGCATGACTACCTTTAGCTTAAAAGGCTTAGAGGAGTAGAGGGTTTTTGATAATAAAATACACAATATTTTTTTCATGCAAAAATTGTATTTGAGAGTTATTTAAGTATGCTAATCACTTATTTAATGCATAAAATGACGCTGGTAACGAATTAATTTTTGATTTAAAATAGAATGTTGGCATCAATAAACTATAAGAAGTTGCCAATCATTAGAAGCGAAGCCTTCACTTATAGTTTTTGAGCTACTTGGGTCATTGGAACTTTTTTGAGTTTTGTAGACTCCTTAAACGAATCTTTTTTTTTTACAGAAAGGTTCCGCTTAGACAAATATGTTCCACTTTCAATATTTTTTAAACTAATTGCGTCATTTGAACATTTTTGGGATTGGTGGATTCCTTGGACAAAAATATATGGCTCTATGTCCAATATGTTCAACTTGGATTAATTATGGTACCAGTTGGATCATTGAAACTTTTTTAGGTTTTGTGGACTTCTTGGACAAAATCTTGGATTTTTGACAAATAGGTTCCACTTGGCACTAAAGTTAGGATGACCCAGTTATTTCCAAAAAAATATTACAAGTGGCACTTATTTGTCAAAAAAAATCAATATTTGTGTTCAAGGAGTTCACTTAACTCAAAAAAGTTCCAATCGCTCAACTAGCTCCAAAAATAACGTAAGTGGAACCTATTTGCCCAAGTGTATCCTATTTTATAAAAAAAATATTGTCCAAAGAATTCATTAAGCTCAAAACAATTCAAATGACCCAACTAGCTGCCAAAGTATTAAAAGTGGAATCCATATGATCAAGTGGAACCTATTTGTCAAGAAGAATTTTATTCAAAGAATCCACTATACCCAAAATGTTCCAATGAGCCAACTAGTTGCAAAAATATTGCAATTAAAACCTATCTGTCCAAGTGGTACCTATTTAACAAAAAATATTTGTCCAAATGGAAAGTATTTGTCGAAAAATCCAAGATTTTTGTCCAAGAAGTCGACAAGTTCTAAAAGCGTTCCAAAAACCCAACTAGTACCATATAAAAACCATGTGGAACCTAGATCTTTTTCCACAGTGTACAGAAATCATAAAAGTTGCAATGGATTTTACTGAGAGCTAAATTTTTCTCTAAACTGCTCAGATTTCATTCCTGCCTTTCATTATCGTGAGTGGCTCATGAGCTGTCTCATGAGCATTAAAAGTCTCATTTACGTTCTTGTCCACGACCACGTACGTTTTGGTAGGCACACGTAATGAGACCTCATTTCAAAGCCTCACCAAACGTACGCGCTCGTGGACGAGAGCAATCAAATATTATCTAGGGTACACGTCCGCGAGTGCGTACGATTTTTTGTGTACCTTTTTGAATTGAACGCTCATAAAAGTACGCGAGCGGAACTTTCCGTACCCTAATAAAAATGAAAAAAAGTTTTCGTAACGTAACAACAAAATAACGTAAAATAACATGAGTTCTTTATTGATGTTTTAGGTTATAGTTTTTTTTTTTTTTTTAAATAAGTTTTGAGCTTAACAGATGCTTGAAATATTTTGCTCGAAACAATGAAGTTAAAAAATGTTTCCAAAAAAATGTATATATAAAATTTATATATAATTTATAATTAATATATTATAAGGAGCAGGCGAATCAAAAAATGTATTTTGTTTATTTATTTTGTTTCGGGGAAGGTACATCGCAACAAATTGTAAAATTAAGATTTTGTAATTATATGCAAAGGTATTTAGATAATAACAAAAAAAGTATTTTTGTGTTATTTTGCTCATATTTTGCTCTTATTTTGTTTTTTTTTTTTTTTTTTTTGTTTGGTCAGTTGCGTACAATATCTTATGTGTTATTATAACCTGAAAAAAGGGTTTTTTGAAGTTTTTTATTTAAATAATATCCTCAAAAATAAAAAAAATCAATTATAATTGTTAAAAAAGTCCAATGAATAATCTTTTATCGGAATATTGGACTTTCTTTAAGCGAAAAAAATTAGAAGTTTTAATTTTTTCTTAAAGCATTCAGGTTCACAGAAGAGATAATATTATTTGCAATATAGCCTTCAATTCAAATATACTTCAACATGGTTCGCTTTAACTTTAACTTTAACTTTAACTTTAACTTTAACTTTAACTTTAACTTTAACTTTAACTTTAACTTTAACTTTAACTTTAACTTTAACTTTAACTTTAACTTTAACTTTAACTTTAACTTTAACTTTAACTTTAACTTTAACTTTAACTTTAACTTTAACTTTAACTTTAACTTTAACTTTAACTTTAACTTTAACTTTAACTTTAACTTTAACTTTAACTTTAACTTTAACTTTAACTTTAACTTTAACTTTAACTTTAACTTTAACTTTAACTTTAACTTTAACTTTAACTTTAACTTTAACTTTAACTTTAACTTTAACTTTAACTTTAACTTTAACTTTAACTTTAACTTTAACTTTAACTTTAACTTTAACTTTAACTTTAACTTTAACTTTAACTTTAACTTTAACTTTAACTTTAACTTTAACTTTAACTTTAACTTTAACTTTAACTTTAACTTTAACTTTAACTTTAACTTTAACTTTAACTTTAACTTTAACTTTAACTTTAACTTTAACTTTAACTTTAACTTTAACTTTAACTTTAACTTTAACTTTAACTTTAACTTTAACTTTAACTTTAACTTTAACTTTAACTTTAACTTTAACTTTAACTTTAACTTTAACTTTAACTTTAACTTTAACTTTAACTTTAACTTTAACTTTAACTTTAACTTTAACTTTAACTTTAACTTTAACTTTAACTTTAACTTTAACTTTAACTTTAACTTTAACTTTAACTTTAACTTTAACTTTAACTTTAACTTTAACTTTAACTTTAACTTTAACTTTAACTTTAACTTTAACTTTAACTTTAACTTTAACTTTAACTTTAACTTTAACTTTAACTTTAACTTTAACTTTAACTTTAACTTTAACTTTAACTTTAACTTTAACTTTAACTTTAACTTTAACTTTAACTTTAACTTTAACTTTAACTTTAACTTTAACTTTAACTTTAACTTTAACTTTAACTTTAACTTTAACTTTAACTTTAACTTTAACTTTAACTTTAACTTTAACTTTAACTTTAACTTTAACTTTAACTTTAACTTTAACTTTAACTTTAACTTTAACTTTAACTTTAACTTTAACTTTAACTTTAACTTTAACTTTAACTTTAACTTTAACTTTAACTTTAACTTTAACTTTAACTTTAACTTTAACTTTAACTTTAACTTTAACTTTAACTTTAACTTTAACTTTAACTTTAACTTTAACTTTAACTTTAACTTTAACTTTAACTTTAACTTTAACTTTAACTTTAACTTTAACTTTAACTTTAACTTTAACTTTAACTTTAACTTTAACTTTAACTTTAACTTTAACTTTAACTTTAACTTTAACTTTAACTTTAACTTTAACTTTAACTTTAACTTTAACTTTAACTTTAACTTTAACTTTAACTTTAACTTTAACTTTAACTTTAACTTTAACTTTAACTTTAACTTTAACTTTAACTTTAACTTTAACTTTAACTTTAACTTTAACTTTAACTTTAACTTTAACTTTAACTTTAACTTTAACTTTAACTTTAACTTTAACTTTAACTTTAACTTTAACTTTAACTTTAACTTTAACTTTAACTTTAACTTTAACTTTAACTTTAACTTTAACTTTAACTTTAACTTTAACTTTAACTTTAACTTTAACTTTAACTTTAACTTTAACTTTAACTTTAACTTTAACTTTAACTTTAACTTTAACTTTAACTTTAACTTTAACTTTAACTTTAACTTTAACTTTAACTTTAACTTTAACTTTAACTTTAACTTTAACTTTAACTTTAACTTTAACTTTAACTTTAACTTTAACTTTAACTTTAACTTTAACTTTAACTTTAACTTTAACTTTAACTTTAACTTTAACTTTAACTTTAACTTTAACTTTAACTTTAACTTTAACTTTAACTTTAACTTTAACTTTAACTTTAACTTTAACTTTAACTTTAACTTTAACTTTAACTTTAACTTTAACTTTAACTTTAACTTTAACTTTAACTTTAACTTTAACTTTAACTTTAACTTTAACTTTAACTTTAACTTTAACTTTAACTTTAACTTTAACTTTAACTTTAACTTTAACTTTAACTTTAACTTTAACTTTAACTTTAACTTTAACTTTAACTTTAACTTTAACTTTAACTTTAACTTTAACTTTAACTTTAACTTTAACTTTAACTTTAACTTTAACTTTAACTTTAACATTAACTTTAACTTTAACTTTAACTTTAACTTTAACTTCAACTTCAACTTTAACTTTAACTTTAACTTTAACTTTAACTTTAACTTTAACTTTAACTTTAACTTTAACTTTAACTTTAACTTTAACTTTAACTTTAACTTTAACTTTAACTTTAACTTTAACTTTAACTTTAACTTTAACTTTAACTTCAATAAGATAGGGAAATTTAAATACTCAACAACTTAAACTTTAATTGGGTTTCTTAAGAACTTGCCAATTGACATTTATTTCTTGTTGAATACATAGTTAGAAGTTTTAGAAGTTTTATAGAGGCTAAGCTAGTGGAAGCATTTAGCTACTTGCAGATTTTCATCATTTATCTTTTAAAAGAATCTTTTTAAAGGAGGAAAAATCAATGCGTTCATAGCTTTTCTAACCGAAACTATAGGAAGCTATTTTCCAACAAAAACACAAGCTTCCATTAAGTTTTCAACAAGCTTTTAAGTAGCATGTTATAGAAACTGTTACTTTAGTTAGCGGTCTTTTTGACTTCTATAAGCTAGAAGCTATTTGAATCTACGTATATTTAATCTTATTTTAACTGTGACTTCTTATAATTTTCACAAAGGTTACAATTTCTGTCCTACAAAAAGCTTTGGTTACAATTCCTTAAACCGTGTTTTATAACGTTTCTAAATTTCTTAATATTATAGAAGTCTGTATGTTAGTGGAGAGAAACTGTAACATTTCATTCGAAGTCCAGGTGAAGACAAGGAGGAAAACTTGAATGTGCCGAATATAAATTGTAACTTCACACTTTTATGTAAATGCCATAAAGTCATTCCGTTTTAGCGGAAATTACTTTACCAAGTGTAATACTTGTTCAACAAACTTTTGTAATGCAGTAAAAAATTCGCCTTTTTGTCCTTCTATCACCTTCATTCACACATGTCGTCAATTGTTTTGATTGCTTGTTATTCTTTTCCAAAGCTTGCAAGCTAATAATATTTCAATTTAATATTTAAAAAGATTTGCGTGGCCGCCACACACGGTAGAAGTGAAACTTTTACCCAAAAATGGAATTTCTGGTGGAATTTCTGGGAAGATTGCTTATTTATTTTATTAACATTCCCTCCTTCAGTGCATCCAAATGGTTAATAAGCAGTCTGCCTTCATACCAGTATTAGATCAAGAACTATCATTTTTTCCTAAAGCAAACTAGTATTTTCAACATGGCGATATCACGGGAAATATCGATTATCACTTTTGTTTATTGATAGTTACTGAAAACTTCAATATTCAGGTAAAGAATAAGATCGCAGCTTTTTTTTACTTTCTTGACACAGTTGGTTGTCAAGAGGATTTATTATTTTAATTTGATGACTTAAATAGTACCCAGGCTCGATCTTCATTGCGCATACAATAGATATTGCTGTTTTATTTTTTGTTAATTATATTTTTATTTATAAATATTTAAAAGAAAAAAATTTGTCGAAAAACCTGTGGCGAGAATAATGCATTTTTCCCTTTCCGTACTCGCATCGAACCGCGTACAATTCAGCTGGAAGTTGAACGTGCTACCATCACATCATTGGCTCCCTTGTACGAACAATCCCGAAAGCAAGCACAAAAAAATTTATTGTTTATCCAAAATAATCATTAATCGGATATAACTCGGGCTTTATTTATATAATTTATTTTAATTTTTTCTTAAAAAAAAAAAAAAAAACTGCTAGTATATCTGTGAAGGTTTTTAATTAATTAAAAGCACAAAATTTCAACTGCAGAAAGGACCACCTAACCTTTGCTTTGTGGTCAGAAGCACTGACCTTATGCTACCGCGCATACTTGTTTAGGTTTATTTTTCCGTGCAAACACAGTTAAAAATTTTGATGCGTTTTTCGGTACAAGACTTGCATCGTATTTTATGTTGCATTTGTGACGATATTTCTCAGTAGTCCAAGTCTTAAAGAATTGAGAAACGAATCATGAACGATTTTTCTTCATCTTTGATGAAACATTCTGATTCGACCATACATTTCACTGCCGAAAATCTCATATAAAATTCCCACGAACGCAATACAGAAATGTTGAGATTTTTCGCGCATTAATATATTACTGAATCGTTGCGGAAGTTTTGTCAACAAACAAGACAGAAATATGAAAAAAATTGTTTTCCATTTTTATATATTCTTTATTTTTATTTTACATGTTTTTTTTTTTTTTTTTTTTATCAGATTATTCAGATTATTCTTTGTATCCCTTGATATATCAGTCATACAGTCCATTAATACACTATCTTCTTAAAATTATATATATTGTAACTTTTAGCGAAAAAGTTACCCCTAAGCATAAGCCTTTGTAGGGAAAACAAAGCAGAAAGGTTAAAGAATTTTCGACAATTTTTTTAAATAACGAACACTAGTCGCAGGACGCGTTAAAAAATTTTCGACAAAAAAAAAATTTTTGCGTTTTCTACTCTTTTCGTTGTTTCCTGGTTCTGTTTGTTTTTTTTTTTAATGTTGACGAAACCAATACAGATGAGTTAAAGAATATTCTGCAAGTCTGTTAATGACGAATACAAGCCAGTGTATTCAATGAACGGATTCATCCTCGATGAAAGCAATGAAATATGAAAAATTATTAAATAGCAATTTTTTTCATTTTTATACAAGCAGTGCGGCGAATTGCCGTGTTGTTGTTTTCATAAGAACCATGTCGTTACATGGTTTTACCCCCATCTAGCTCGCCGTATTGTTGAATCCGCGGCTATAAAAGTTTCACTTCAAAAATAAATTTTAATTAAATAAATTTTTAGTATTTTAATTAGTTCAAATATTGCCAGTATATCTACCACCATCTGCCTGATACTGTCCAGAAAATATCTCATACCCGTAAGCTACTTTTCTGCTTTGTTTGGTCTCATTTCATGATAAAATAAATCCAATGGAGTGTGCACGGTAACATAGGGGAAGAGCTACAGACAACGAAGCAAATGTTTGGTGGTCCTCGCTGCTCGCTGAAATTACTTGTATTTTTTTCATAAGGTAGTTCTACAATTAAACTGGTATTTTTCGTTTTTGCTTAAAACAAAAATTGTAGAAAAAATAAAAAAAATTTGGCTCGTGTTAGAATCGATTCGTAACCTTTTTGAGTGAGCAATTTTTTGTATACAAAATATTGGCCATCAGCTCCTACACATTTCGCTCAACTTATTGAACAGCCTGCCAGAATTTATAAATAGTATGTCAGAAAAACTGCTTGTCTTTTGCGGCAAACCATTCCTTGAGCCATTTTCCAATTTCTTCGAAGTCACTGAAGTGCTGTGAAAGCGCACTGTTGCCAACTGGGTACTTCTCCACCAGATTTGGTGCATTTTGAAAATTTTGGCAGGAGAAAAATTAAGTTTGGTTCCCGAAGTATTGTTTTGTGCTGTTTTTAAAAACATATTCTTAAGTAATATTTTTTGTTTTCTAAAAAGCATCAACAGTGGTCTACCAACAGTACTCGCTAAAAAATAAGTTTTTCGTTACTTTCCAAAAATAAATGCAACCGTGTGTCCTAAATTGACTTGATATTTTGAACAATACTTCAATATTTTCTTCCGCTTAAACTAACTGTGATTGCATCATCTTTAGAAAATGTATAGTAATTTATTTTATAGCTAAATTGTTATAAAAATGTTGTTTTTTAAGGTTTAAGGTTTACACAAACCTGTTAAAGAACTAACTTTTTAAAAATTTAAACAAGTACCAGTTCAGAATATAGTCCAATTTACGAATATACGAAAGCATATGCCATTTTACGCTTAAAGTTTTGTGTTAAGTTTAATTTAAGTATTTCAGGTACCTGTGAAATTATTTTTCATGCCACTTTCTCATGGCACTTTGAATAACGTAACTCGGCTCTCAATTCGTTATTTACAGCTCAATTATGTTCTAAATGAAATAGTTTCCATCTCTAATTTTTATCGAAAATTATACCCGGAAAATTATACTTATCCCCTAAAAGAGGGCGTAGCTTTAGTGAAGCCATGCTTTTATAGTAAGTTCTTACCGAGTTTTATTAATGTGTGACTTATTTCGAAAGCTATACCGAAAATTTTGGGTGCGGAAAAAGTACCACGCCCCTCGTCCAACACCCATAAAATGTTACCTGTGCAACGGCATGTGTAAATTGAGGTCAAATACTGAATTCCGAGGCTTTGCGACCTATAATTCCAAAACTGTTCGAAATCGAAAATTTTAGGTGTATTTACGATCGGCAACAGACTTCACAGGAACCCTCTCAACGCTTTGGTATAAAAATTGGCTTAGCGGTTTCGAAGTCTTTACGTGATATACACATATACCCACATACGTATATACATTAAGTCGCCTCACGCTCTTTAGAAAAAAAATTGTTCAGTCTCGTTCTTCAAAATAATCCATGGCTTATGTTATGATGATCCCCAAAATATTTCGACTAAAAATATTGGCTGGTATGTCAGTTAGAAAAAAACAAACGGTCAGAAGTAAGAGTAATGAAAAAAATTTTGCATCAAAAAATCTTATATTTTTTCCGTTGGACCACAGATAATGCGGATTTTTTGGATTGTTTTAACTTTTTTCATATTATTTTCACTAAAATTCAAACGAATCTTTTCCTAAACTACTTTTAGTCAAATAAATTGTACAATGTAAAAAATGTGTAAATTTTTTTGTAATTTCATTCAATTTAGCTATTCACTTTACACTTTATTTTATCATCCATAGATAATTTATTTGACTAAAAGTAACATGGCAAAACAAAAAAAAAATTTAATTTGCATTTTAGTGAAAATAATACAAAAAAATAGATAAAAAATTAATAAAAATCCGACTGTAAAAATCCGACTGTAAAAATTTAAAATTTATTAGTGCAGATTGGAAGAACTTTTTCATTACTATTATTTCTGACCGTTTGTTATTTTTAACTACCACACCAGTAAATATTTTTATAAAAAACTCGATTTTTACAGAATATTTCAAACCATTCCGTGGCATACTGGTTGACGTGCGAGGCTTGTATACCATAGATCCCAGGTTCGAATTCTATCTGACACAGAAAGTTTTTCCAATTGAATTAATTTTTCTGTTCGGCCTCCATCTCTATGCAGACAATGGCAAACCTCAGAGAGTAAAAACTGGCATGAAAAGCTTCTTGAGAACATAAGCCGTTCGGAGTCGGCATAAACCTTGTAGATCCAGTTCTCGATCATTTGTGTTCAAACATTTCACAACACGCACGCATAAGAAGCTCGGTCAAAGTCTGAAATGGCCATTTCCTTTATGTTTTTTTTTTTTATTTCAAACCATTCCAGCTCACGGATGACTATCGCTACAGTCGAAATATTTGGGGAATCATCATAACATAAAGCATTATTTTGAGGAACCGACCCGAACACCTTTTTCTTGTGAGTAGCCTTAGTATACATACATACGTTTTTTTACAGATAGATAGATGAGCAGAAAAAGTAGGCATGGCAACATTTATATATATAGTGACCGCCACTTGGTCCCATTGCACCTACATACCAAGTTTCACAAAACGCGTACAGCTCAGAAATAACAATGATTTCTGAAAAGTTGGCGTAGATAAAGTGCGACACGCCCATTTTTTAAGGGTTCTGGCAGTAACCATATGAACTAATCTACCAAGTTTTAGTCTTTTACTGTAAAAAAAGTCTGATATATATCCCTTTTATGGATTTGTGGGCGTTAAAAGTAGGCGTGGTAACATTTATATATAAAGTGACCGCCACTTTGACCCATAGCACCTACATACCAAGTTTGACTATCAAAACGTTCACATCTCAGGAATTAAAATTATTTCTAACCGATAGCCCTGGCAGCTAGTGCTTACTTAGTTAATAAATAAGTAAATAAATAAATTAAATAAAATTATTTCTGAAGAAAGGGCACAGATATAGTGCTACCATGCACATGCTTTGCAAAGTTGTCGAAAGTAAGCGTATGAACTTAATTACCAAATTTTAGTATTTAACGATGAGAATCGTCTGATTTATAGAAGTTCTATTAATTTCTGGGTAAAAAAAAAACAAGTGGCAGCCGTGGCGTAGTGGGTAGAGTGTGTGGCCCATACGCGAGAGAACCCTGGTTCGAATCCCACCTGACACGGAAAGTTTTTCACTTGAATTAATTTTTCTGTTCGGCCGTCACCTCTCTGCAGATAATGGCAAACCTCAGAGAATAAAAACTGCCATGAAAAGCTTCTTGAAAACATAAGCCGTTCGGAGTCGGCATAAAACATGTAGGTCCAGTTCTCGATCATTTGTGTTCAAACATTCCACAACACGCACAACACAATTGATCATAAGAAGCTCGGTCAAAGTGCTTTCAAGGGCTGAAATTGGCCATTTCGTTTTGTTTTTTTGTGGGTGGTACAAGTGAGCGTGGCAAATTTTATATATATATATATTGACTGCCACTTAGAGCACCTGAATATCAAGTGTTACTATCAAAACGTGTACAACTCAGGAATAAGCATGATTTCGAAAAAGTGGGCGTAGATATGTTTCGACCAATCCCATTTTTTAACAGTTGCCGACAGTGATCATATGAACTAAATTACCAAATCTTAGTCTTCTACGGCAAAAGCCGTCTGATATAAAGCATTTGTAACTGATTTGTGGGCGGAAACTTTTTCCGTGACAACATTTATATTTACATAGTGACTGCCACTTGGACCTATAGAATCTGCATAAAGATTCACTATGAAAACGTGTACAACTCAGGAATAAGCATGATTTCGATAAAGTGGGCGTAGTTATAGTGCGGCCATGCCCATTTTTTGTACATTGGCCGAGAGTAATCATATAAACTAAATTATCAAATCTTAGTCTTCTACGGCAAAAGCCGGCTGATATAAAGCATTTTTACTGATTTGTGGGCGGTAAAAGTGGGCGTGACAACGTTTAAATTTACATAGTGACTGCCACTTGTATCCCTAGCACCTGCGTACCAAGATTCGCTATCAAAACTTGAACATCTCAGGAATTAAAATGGTTGCCGATTAGTTGGCGTAGATATAGTGTGACCACGCCCATTTTTTGTACAGTCACCGAAAGTAACTATCTGAACAAAATTACCAAATCTTAGTTGTATATGATTAAAACCGTCTGATATATAGCACTTTTTTTTTTGTTTGTGGGCGATAGAGCCAATTTGGGTTGTAACACTCCCCCTTGTCCAATCAACACCAAACTTCACAGGAACACTTCCAGAATGTTGCTTCAGTATCCCTAAATATTTCATAAAAATTGGTTCGGTGGTTTTGGAGTCTATACGTGATATACACACATATCCACATACCCACATACATACATTCATTTTTAGATATATAGATAGATTAATCGAAAACAGCACTTAGAAGAAAAAAACCACAAACAAAACAAAAAGCTGTCAGCAGTCAAAGTGAGTATTTTTGTTTTTAAAAATTAATTTTAATAATAAAATAAGTCAAACTGTATTTCGATATCTTCATGAGAATGGGGTTAATTTACAATCGTTATTCATAGAACGAATTACTTAATTCAGAGCGCTGCACAGTAAAAAATTGATATAAATATAATTTTAGTTGTTTTATATACAAAGTAAACTTTTTTTGAATAGATAAAAAACGAAATCAAGATATGGTTTTGAATTAACTAAGAAATATTTAAAACCAAAAATGTTATTTTACGTTAAACAGAAAATATTTTTTCTGCAAAATATATAAAATTTGACCACTTTTAATAGGCAATTAAAAACCACTTGCAAAATTTTCCAAAAAATAAGTACAGTTTTGTTTACTATCAACACTTGACTATTTGGAAGATGGAAAACATACTCCGCTTTTTTGAGCTTTTTTAAAATAGTACCTTTATTTCAAATGATCTATTCGCCATTTCTTCTTATTCCACTGGAATATGTATAAGGCAAATAAATATTTCTCATTGTAATTAATAACAAATGATTGATTTGCATTCTTATTTTCATTGCAAAAGATTTATCATCGATAAATAGTTGCAATGTTAATATCAATAATTGCAATGATTTAAATATAAAAAAATAAATAAATATTTTCAGTAATCGACTTAAAATTATTTTTACATAGTTATGACATTGAAAATAATATTAGAAGATTGTTTCTAGCAAATAACATTGAATTATATTAAATTTATAAATTTAAATTGAAACACTTTTTTGTTAAGGTGCGATGTATTAAACATAAAAATAGCAATTTGTTCTCTTTACCGTTACTTTTTGATAAAGGTAAGTAAACTGAGGTTAGAGTATTTTTAGTAAAGAAGAGGAAACTAGTTGTGACAAAGGCATTGAAAATAACTTATTCTGATTTAGTCAATGTGAAGAGATGATTTCGGATTGCATTTATCACTTTTAAGCTCTTCAGCAGAGAATTTTTCAACAGAGAATCCTTCGGGAGATTCAGAATAACGATTATAAATAATTTTCACAATAAGAATGTGACGTCACAATGACGATATTCTCAACTAGAAAAAAAAAAAAAAAGAAAGTTCTCATCAGTTTTAAACTTGTAGAGTCTGTCAGTTTGCGATTGAGAATGGATGGTGTTGTAAGTATGATTTTTATTTCGTTTATATTAAATAAAATTTTTTATTTCTTTCGGGTGACTGTAATCCAAAAACAAAAATTAAAAAACTCTCAAAATTATTGTTGAAATTGCAATTCAGTCTATTTTCACATCCTAGGAGCCACAGGGTTAATTAACATTTCACGGCTTTGATTCACATTCTTGTTGCTAGCAGAAAAACTAACTTACATAAGACTTATTTTGATAGCTCATTTTTTACATGCCTTTCCCACCCACCGACTTAACCGTTACCGAGCTGTGATAGTGTGAAGAAGAATCAATCAGTTGAAATTACCAAAAATCAACTTTGAATACACATTTCTCAGAATTTTGCAAATTAAATGAAATTTTTTTTAAATCAATTTTGTAATTTATTCAATTTTCTTTTCAATGTCACCTAAAAAAATTATACACATTGTACTGAAAAAATTATACACATTAGAAAATAATGATAAATAATGACATTACAATTAGTTATGCAGTAGATATTATCAGTGTTTTCTGATAAGTATGATTTTTTTAGTACAGCCAACGAAACGGGAAAAGGCAAATGATTTCTAACAAGTTTGAAAATTGTTTTTCTTTTAAAATATAAAATAAATAAAAAATAAAAACTAAAAAAAAAATGGCATGGTCTGTCGCTTGTTCTAAAAATTAAAATAATATAGTCTTTTAATAACCAACTGGGACACGAAAGTAAAAAAAATTACACTTTCTAATTCTGTAAAGGAATATTGAACAATTCACATAACTGTCACAAACATATCAGTTCTTGTAAACTAGTTTTTAATTTGTTCAAACAGGGGCAAATTGTTATTTCATGAAAAAAAAAATCAGATCCCGAACTAGTACTGGCATGCACTTTGGCTTGGAACTAGTTGATTACACTTGCAGGAGGGAAAATTAATACAATAATTAAGCATTCCAGAAATTCTATTTTTGGGTAGAAGTTGCACTTTTACCGTGCGTGGTGGCCACACACATACTTTTCTTCTTTTTTTTTTTGCTTCTGAGATTCGTAACACAGATGGCAAGATATATTTTATTTCACAATTTGAGAATATGTGTATTTCTATATTCTTTATAATTTCTACTGGGTATGTGTATAAAACAAAAATTAATGGTTATGTTTGGTACGTGGATATTTATTGTTAAAACAATAATGCCTTCAGTATATAACAATTAAACAAGCGTACAAAGTTTTCTGTTCGGTTAACACATATTTTTGTATGAATGTTTGTTCATAAAAGAAGAAACAATAAAAAAAGACTAAATAAGCTGAGGAGTAATTATAGTTTAAGTGAGTATGTTTAAGTGAGTTGGTATGTGTATGTATGTCTAAGGCTTTTTAAGTGAACTGAATTACTTTGAAAACATAATTACTTAGAACTACAACTGGAAAGATGTTTTATGTACACTTCAACACAGAAAAACTAAAATTTCTGATTTCATTTTATTTTCCTTTTTCTTTTATTAATAAATTCAGTTAATTCTGTTTGTTTCATTAATTTGATTGGTCTTATTTTGTTGATAATTGAAATAATCATGACTCACAATCAATGCAATGCTGAAAGTCACAGGAATTAGTGAATTACACTGTAGGACAATTTCCAAAATTTCCCCAAATTACAGTCTACTAACGGAGTCTCTAACTAATGGAATAAATCCATTATGTTTAGCATTTTTAGAATGATTTAAATTAGGTGAAGTATGCACCGTTTTCTTCGATGACGCGTTGCCATTTTGTCGGAATTTCATTATGCTTCTCTCATAGAAACTTTCGTCCCTATTGGGAAAAAACAAGGATAAATTTTCACAAACTTTTTTTGAGGCGAATATTTTACCAGCAAAATCATTCGCCATTGACAGGAATAGGTGATAATCTTTTGGCATCAGTTCCGGAATTTAAGGTGGATGCATAAAAACCTTCCAACCAAGCTTCCGGAGCTTCTGGTGATTCACTAACAATGTGTGTGGCCTGGCGTTATCTTGATGGAACACAATTTCTCTCTTATTGGCCAAAGCTGGTCACTGCAAGGTGATTGCTTCTCCTTCAGACAGTCCAAGTGTTGCTGTACACCTGGTGGGTTTAGCTAGGAGTGATCTACTTTGAGCTACTTCAGTCTAACGAAAACATCACTGGATACGTAACCAACAGCAGGTGATGCAATTAAGCTGAGCAATCAAATTCGAACGCTTCCAATATGTCAGACACGATATTTTTAGCACGACACTGTTGCTTAACTCATCAAAGAAACTTTGGAGGCGCTTAAATGGAATGTTCTATCTCATCCGCCGTATTCAACAGACATTGTTGTTTCCGATTCCTTTTGCTCCGGTCGATGACTCATACTCTGGCTATACTATATATATATCATACTTCACTTCTTACGAATAAGCCAAAAATTTGTACAATTCTTGGATCGCCTCAAAAGAAGCGGAATTTTTCAATCGCATGCTACCTGAAGGATGGGAAAAAGTCGTGGCTAAAAAAAAAATATGTGTGTGGCCGCCAAGCACGGCTTAAGTGCGTGGAATTTCTGGGAAGATTGTTGATTTATTTTATTAAAAGCAGTCTGTCTTCATACCATTATAAGTTCAAGAACTGTCTGTTTTCATAAAGCCAACTAGTATTTTCAACATGGCGATATCACGGGAAATATCGATTGTCCCTGTTGTTTATGGACAGTTACTGAAAAATTCAATATACACGTACAGAATTAGATCACAGTATTTTTTACTTTCGTGACACAGTTGGTTATCAAGAGGATTTATACACCCCAACGTGCACCCCAACGCGCTACAATATTAACTTTGTCATTCCACTTGTAACGCCAATAAGGAGGCGTGGCAGGTATAGAAAAGTATCACCTCCAGAGTCGATTTCCGTCTGTCAGTCTTTAGACACGATTACAGCCGCAATTTTAAAGCTATCGCGATGAAATTCAAAATATAAGCTTCTTTTTTTTAAGGAGTTTAAGGAGATCAAGTTCGAGAATGAGCCAAATCGGATGAAAACCACGCCTACCTCCCGCACAAAGTGACTTTATTTTAACCGCTAAATCTCTTAGAAATCCACAAAAATTCAGCAAATGCCTTGAAATTTTGCATATAAGCTTTGATCTTTAATATAAATGCTGATTATGAAATTTGGAAAAAAAGAATGAAAACCACGCCTACCTCCCATACAAAGTAACGTCATCAAAATAGCAAAACTTTCATTTTCCAAATTCTACCCATATCGTTTATCTAATCCATACCAAATTTTGCACATACATATATTCTATATACACATATGGTGTCATGCGAAGTCTTTAGACTTGGAAAGTGGGCGTGGCATTTTAATTTTAAGCGAACTTCTTCAACACCGTGTGTATGACATCAACCAAATATTTCAAATATTTCCTTGGTAATTTAAGCAGTCTTAAGTTTATAAAATTGAGTGGTACTATACAGGGGGCGTGGCACTTTATTTTTAAATCAGCTCCATTTACACCAATGTTCAGATTTCAAGCAAATTTCTTACATATATTCATGAATATAATGAAAAGAATTAAGCCTACAAAAGTAGGTGGGATTGGACAAGGGGCGTGTCAATTTAACTCTAATCGAACTGCCTCTACACCGTTTGTCCTACATAAGCAAAATTTTGCACACATATTATTTGTCATAAGGATAAGTCTTTAGTTTATAAAAGAGGGCGTACTGGACAGGGGGCGTGGCACTTTATTTTTAATCTATTTCCATCTGCACCGTTTCTCCGATTTGAATCAAATTTTACACATACGTATATATTCTTTATCATAACGAGAAGTTGTAAGTCTACAAAGGGTGTCAATTTGAGTTGTAATCAAACTACTTCTACACCGTTTTTCTGATTTCAACCAAATTTGGCAAATACATTCTTTGGAATAATGAGCAGTGATAAGTTTCAAAAATTTGGCAAAATTATACAGGGGCGTCCCACTTTAATTTAAATTGAACTCCTTCTGCAGCCTTTGTTCGACTTCTTCCAAATTTTCCATATTCTTTGGAATAATGTGCACTCAGTAGTCTATCAAATTGGGTAGAATTGAACGAGGGCGTGGCACTATACCTATAAGCGACATTGTTTTACAACGCTGGTATAAATTTCCACATAGCAATCAAATTTTGCACATATATTCTTTAGCATAATGAGCAGTGGCAGCTTAGAGTGAAATGAAATTAAGAAATATGACACAAATATTTTTGGAGATAATACATAAACATTTTACAAACGGCTAAAGACTTCGAATATACCTCAATATGGCCGCGGGGGGTATTTTAGCTTTTGGTACCCTGCCGAAGCTTGATTTTTCACAAGTTTTTATTTTAATTTGATGATTTAAGTCATCTCAGGCTCGATGCTCATAGCACAGACGACAGATCTTGCTGTTTTATTTTTCTGTTAATTATATTTTTATTTATGAATATTAAAAAGAAAAAATTTGTCGAAAACATTGTGACGGAAATAATTCACTTTCCCTTTCCGTACTCACATCGAACCGCGTACAATTCGACTGCTAGTTAAACGTGCTACCATCTCACCATTGCCTCCCTTGCAACAAAGCGAACTAAATTCGAACAAACCTGAAAGCAAGCATAGTATACATCTTTCAATTTATTCCATATGATTGATGCCACAAAGAATTTATTGTTTATCCAAAATGATCATCAATCGATTATATAATTTGGGATTTATTTATATAATTTATTTTCAATTTTTGCTTAAAAACAAACAATAACTGCCTGTATGATTGTAGATATTTTTATTTTAAAAAAAGCACAAAATTTCAACTGCATTTAGAAGCTCTGACAATGCTGACATGATGCAGACAATGATGCAAACATGTATATATAGAGAAAAAACTCCAACATTATCACAAAAATTCTGCTATCTCTCACACGGCACAAAACCCGACGAATAGTTCGCGATGATAACAATCGAATTCGATATCGACTATGATTCGAAAAAGTTACGTTTCGCGAACGTAACTGTTACTTCGTGAACGAAGGTTCGCTTATGTTTCGGAAAATTATTCGTTTACAACTCCAAAGCGATGAATTCTTCAACACAAATGCGAAGATAATAACATTTTCTACTTTTTTACTGTAAGGTGGATACTTTCGGATAACTTTTTTGGCTTTCTTAGACTTATTTTTATTATTATTACTAACGCGATAACACTGATATGATATAACTTTAGATTTTTGATCGCCAATAGGGAAAAATACGAAATTTTTCTTTGACAATAGTTCATTGCAAAACAAACTTTCGGCTGGCACGCAGAATGTGCCGGGTGGGTTACATATGCATTGACAAGTGTTAATTTTCGGCGCAATATTTTAGTAACATATCCTTCTTATATTTTAGTTTCGACCAGCATATCGTAGGTAATCCGGCAGCTCAGTTGGTAATAAAAGAACTTGTAATCAGTGTATTGTGTGAATATTTTTTTTATTTCGATATAAATGTGAGTTAAAAACTACAATTGAATTATATGCAAAATACGGTATTTATATGTAAATTCACAGATCTAAGAATAAAACAAATTTGAGATTCAAAGTTGCATTCGTTAATATTGCAGCATGTGCTGTTCCAAATCAATCTATGCAATCAATCTGAATTTATCAAAACCCAATTCGAGAAATGCGCACTCTACTTTTAGAGTATTGAACGAATGACTCAATTCAATCATAAAAGAAAGAGAGAATTACTGATTGTTGATTTAACATAAGTATGAGCTACTCAACTAAACATGTCTACGTGGCCGAGTGGTTAAAACAGCCGGCTATGGATACAAACATACTGTGTTTAATCCTCAGTGGAAGCAAAAATATGAAATATTTAAAAGTAAATAGTAAATTTTTTCGTTTTTATACAAACAGAGCGGCAAACTGCTGTGTTGTTGTTTTTCCAACCATTTCGTGGCATTGGTTTTACCCTTCTTCTAGTTCGCCGTATTGTTGTATACGCGGCTATAAAAGTTTATCTTCAAAAACATAAAATTCGTTTGAAATGATATAATATGAATGAAAGTATTAAAATGTATATCAAACCCGTTCAATTCTGATTCAGAAAAAAAAAGAATCAAAGTGATGAATATTTTTACAGATGTGCACCAAAGTCAATACTTAAATATTTGTTTTGAATTTTTCGAAACAAAAGCAAACTATTGAATTCGAAAATCAACACTCTTTGAAAAACTAAAAATAACTTGCTTCATTAAAAACCAAACAGAGTTGGTGCATGGTATGAAAATATTTTATATTTTATTACCTAACAGATCTTCTTGTATTGCTGCTGTAAAGTAACGAATATGGACAGTTGATTTTTTGCATTAGAAAAATCAATATTTGTTTATATTATCGAGTCTTCATAACACAAATTTGCAAAGGGGTGTACAGATTTGAAAAATTTACATATAATAGCTGTGTTTTTTACCAAGCGAGCTGTAAAAAAACGCCCGCTTATCATAGAAATACTCGCTTAAATAACACAGGAAACTAATAGTGGCTTAAAGTTTAGCGAGCAATCGAAAAAAAGTGCTTCCAAGTCATTTCTCAATTATTGTGTACTTTTTCTATGAGGGTGGCAACTGTGACTTCGGATTTGTTTTGTTTATATTTTTTGTTTACATTTTTGACAAATCAGACAATGCTTCCAAGTTTTAAGAAACATTCTTAAGCAACTTAGCAGTCGTTTTTTGACTACTCGCTTGGTAAAAAACACAGCAAATATATCCCTCTTTAAGCTATAATATCGAATACAATTGAATTTTGCATAAAATTGAAGCGTGATTGAAATATGATCGTGTATTATGTTGCAATGTGTAAACTATGTAATATTTTCATTAAAAACTTTTTTATTTCGGAACTCAAAAATGCATTCACTTGAAATTGTATTTATTTGAATTTATTGAAATTTTATTTTATTTAAATTTTATTGAAAGCATATAAATCGAATAAATTTTTGCAACAGCTTCTTGAAAATATGCTCAAGTCCTAATTGCTCTTAATTTCATATTTTTTAGATTCAAGTTCTTTATCAATAAAAAAGAAAATCAATTTTATGAGCTTGTTTTTTCGCTTGAGTAAAGCAAAGGGTTGACATAAAAATATAATAAAAATTTTAGTGCATTACATCTGGTGAAAGTGACTCTCAATTTGAAGTATGAAAATTCCTTTTTATTCACTATGTTTTAAGGACTAAAATTATAACACACAGATTTTATGCAAGATTTTAATATAGCAAGCTGCTGTTCTTTATTGTGGAACAAAACTTTTTTATCAACATGTTTGCAAATAAGATCTCTTTTAAAAAAATGTTTTCTTAATTTGATTCCCCTCACCTGATCTTAAGAAAATATTTGCTGAAATTTTTTTGCATGATTTTAAATATTCTGAACAGAAAGAATTTTTGATTTTACATTCCACAAGAATCTTTTCACATTCACGGAATGTATTTATATAATGGAATAGAAAACAATTTTGCAACAATATGATAATCATTCCACAGAGAATGGTGACAACAGCGACAGCTTCAATATCATGACATGATTTTGACAATTGTTATATCTACTTGTTGTTGCTATTGAATTTCAACCTGTAAGTGAAAAGCAAAGTTAAAATATCCTGAATAGGTTGTTTTGTATGACGAATTTTTTTACTTCAATAGTATTTGCTAGCTTATACTTTACTGATTTATTACTGATTTAAAGCAATTTTTGCATGACATAGCAAACATTGCAGAATCATAGAGCAAAATCAGCACCAAGTCAAGCCACGTCATACTTCATTCATATTTGTCTTACTTACTGTTCATTCGATCATAAAACGTACACTGCTGCCATGTTTCTCAATGTTATAACTAAAGCAGCCATAGGATCTGGCAGCGTGTGTATTAGCTTGTGTGTTTGTGTGTGTGTGTATAGTGTGTGTGCGTGTAATAAAAGTAAGCAATAAAAATGATGCAGATGATAAAAAAAAACCCACAAAAATATATTATTTACCAACCTGAAGTGCAAGTTGTAATGACTGCCACCAAAGGACGAAGGATTGAGAGATAAGTAAACGTAGACATCATAAATGATGTGTTAGTTTACAGTTAGCAATGCCAGCGAGAGTGGGGCCCGTTAAGCGGTGCTTAGCCTTTAAAATGGTGGTAGTTTTGGTAGTAGCAGTGGTGTAAGCTACACATCAAGGTCACTTCAAGGATGTCACAAATGCGCATCACGCAAACAAAGGTTTATATAAGCACACACCAGATGGACACGCACTCCATTTTTTCTACTTACCCAACCAATTTTAACGAAATGGCATGTTATTCAAGGATTTTCTTTTCTATCCGTCAATGAAATTGTTGCGTTTTCTCGTTAGAGCGTGTGAGAGTGTGTATATAATATATACACCCGAATATGTGCCAATAAACATCTTTCTATTTATAAATAAATATTTATACCTTTCTTTTGGTCCTTGTTTAATCCTCTGATACCATTTTACGCTGCCAGCAATAGCATTTTATCAAATTTGCATGTGCTTCCGAAAATTGTGCAGGATCCGAAATCATGCTATGTTTACGCTTCAATTGCAAATTTCATACCAGAACGACGAACATGGCACGCCGAATGTGCCGCATCATCTGTTGTCACATTATGTTTAAAATTGTCGATATAAGCATCGATTCTTACGTTTTGTTATATTTTTCATTTTTTATTCTATTTTGGGTTATTTTCTCCAGCCAAGTTGAGAAGAATTAAAGGACTTTGAATTTATTTTAAGTAGCAGTGCCAAAATTATTTGTTTTAAGTAGCCAAAAAATAAAACTACACCACAGCATTAAGGCTGAGTGTAGCATTTAATATTATGCAAATGTCAATAGTCTACAGAAAAACCATAGAAGAAGATACAAAAAACCCATAACAATAAACAGACACCCAATAGCCTGGCAAAAAAATGGCAGAAAAAATACGAAAAAAACAATACAAAACACACAAAAATATTCGCAGAGCCACTTTGCACTTAAGTGCAAAAATAAACTGAACAGCATTAATATAGCAGAGAGGGGAGGGTAACAATTACAGCGCTTTAACAGTAGGCACCACTGGCTGCAACACTTTGTAGAAGTAAAATAAATGATCTCTGGGCGAATAGATTACTATTCAAATTCTCGAAGCCGGGAACTTTACAGCTGAATAACATTTGATGCTCACATATAAATGTTGTACTTTATAGACCAGCTGCATGCCAAGGCCTTGCACGGAGAGATTTTATTTGGTAAAAATAAATACGTTTTTAAAGATATTTAAGCTGAAAAACGTTTCTTTCAAAGCAATATAATCCACTTTAATGTCAGTGAGACTCGAAAATAACTATCGCTTACTCACGAAAGGTGTAAGAAAGGTCACCAAGTGCCACAAAACTTGATTTGAAAGATTTTCGGACATGTAAATAGAGAACAAAAATCGAAAGTTGATGTATTTTTTATATAGGTCTAGAATTTTTTTTTTTCAATTAAAACACAAGAAAATTATTGAAATCGCCAATATCTTGGCTTTATTATTTACCAAATTGTATGGCATTTAGTAAAAAGTTGAACAAATTCGGACATATAGTAATATATGCCCCATATATACTAGACCGGTTCACATTACAAAAATGTTAAAATATTTCGGTGCGCGTCCACTTTCTGCAAGTTCGAACCCTAATTAGCACAAAATTAGCTTACGACCCAAAAAAATTTGAACTCTAGGGGTTCCGCAAATCGTTTGAAGGTAATTTTAGAGCTATATTGGACTTTAACGTTTTAAAAAATTTCATGTCTAAACGGAAAAACAATTGGAGTATATTTTGATTGGAAACAACTATTAATAATTCAATCTTATTTCATTTTTTTTTTTTTTTTTAATATGCATCTGGTAATTTTTGGCGGAGTTTTAAAAATGCAATTTTACTCTCAACGAAAAATTACCGTTTTTCCATACAAATTTTTTTTTTATTTTGTTCTAGCGACATTTTTTTTTTTGTAATTTTGTATTTTTGTGTGAAGCTCAGGCTTTCTTGAGGTGCAACATATTTTACAGTTCATTGACCATAACTTGCAAAAAATTAAAAATACTACATTTATTTATTATTTCTAATATTTATTTATTAAAAATACGATTTTTTGTAATGCATTTAAATTATGTTCTGTGCTTGTCAACGACTTGCAGCATACATTGTATGCATATATTGTTTTTTCTCTTCATTAGAAGTTATTGAATTATGAAATTCTGTTATTAATGCTACCTTAATGGCAGGGCCATGGCAGAATTATGGCGGTCCTGTGTGTTAAATAAGTAATAATTTGAATGAATATATTATAAAAACAATGTAATAAAAACTATAAAGTGTGGAAGAAGTCTAAAAATTGAAAAAAAAACCGGTAACAATTTTAACCTAAAACAACTGTGAAATGTGAACATAAAGGAGGTGAAATATCTTAGCTATGCAAAGTGCTAAAAAAAAAAATTTTTAATGCAGAAATTTCGAGCTTTTTTCGAGCTTTTAAGTAATATTTTTGAGGTCTTTTAAAAATTTTCCATTTTCCGGAAAATTCGAAAAAAAAATTGCATAGCTTATATAAATTACGTAAGCTTGAAGCACCGGAAAATAAAATCTTTTAAAAAAAAAAATCATATAGGAATTTCGAGCTATTTTGGAGCTCTTCAATAATATTTTCGAGCTCGCGAAAAACCATCCATTTTCCGGAAAAAATAAAAAACACTTTATAACATAGGGTTATGTGTGAAGTATCTTTAACAAAAAAACAACGCTACAATTTCGAGCTATTTTCGAGCTCCTTAAAAATAATTACGAGCTCCCTAGAAACGCAACAGTTTTCCCGGAAAATCGAGAAAACGTCTTTTCATATGCAGGCTAAAAGCAAGTATACAAATTTTATTAAAATTTTAAAAAAAAATAACGCTATAATTTCAAGCCATTTTCGAGCTCCTCATTTTTCCTCAAAGTTAAAAAAAAAAAAAAGTTTTAAATACTTGCTCTTTAGCCTGCATATGAAAAGATGTTTCTCGATTTTACGGGAAACTGTTATGTTTCTAGGGAGCTCGTAATTATTTTTAAGGAGCTCGAAAATAGCTCGAAATTGTAGCGTTGTTTTTTTGTTAAAGATACTTCACACATAACCCTATGTTAAAAAGTGTTTTTTAAATTATTCCGGAAAATGGGTGGTTTTTCGCGGGCTCGAAAATATTATTGAAGAGCTCGAAAATAGCTCGAAATTCCTATATGATGTTTTTTTTTAAAGATTTTATTTTCCGGTGCTTCAAGCTTAGATAATTTATCTAAGCTATGCAAATTTTTTTTTCGAATTTTCCGGAAAATGGAAAATTTCTGAATGAGCTCGAAAATATTACTTAAAAGCTCGAAAAAAGCTCGAAATTTCTGCATTAAAAATTTTTGTTTTTCAACACTTTGCATAGCTAAGATATTTCACCTGCATAAAGGAACTCGTGATGAACAGCTGATTTTGACATCTAGCCCGCCTTATTCTGCTTTCTACTTTATTCCTCTCCGAGTCGGTACTGCCAAGGTTGATTTATAAGGTTGTCGCAACGGAGAGAGCGAGTACCCATAATTGTCAAATCGAAGTTGACAGCTCATAAAAAATCTGCAAGTGCTCTCTTTTATCATCCGTATGTCTTTCGTAGTCATTCGCAACATTGGCTGGTTTTGACAATTATGGTACTGAGAAGAGAGTGCGAATCAACCTTGGGCCCTACCTTATAATTCTTCCCGACAACAACCTTTTTTTCATGAGCCACGGTCAAGAAATGTCAAACAAAAGAAAACTGAAAAGAAATGCGTCCAATCGTTTTTTTTTTATTAACATAGAAATGTAATTAACGATTCAGCAGAGAGAAGGTAGCATTAATAACAGAATTTTATAATTCCATTACTTCTAATGAAGACCAAAAACAATATATACATACAATATATGCTGCAACTCGTTGATAAGCACAGAAAATAATTTAAATGCATTACAAAAAATCATATTTTTAATAAATAAATATTAGAAATAATAAATAAATGTAGGACCTCAAAAAAGCCTAAGCTTCACACAAAAATACAAAATTACAAAAACAATGTCGCTAGAACAAAATAAGAAAAAAATTTTGTATGGAAAAACGATAATTTTTCGTTGAGGGTAAAATTGCATTTTTAAAACTCCGCCAAAAAATACCAGATGCATATTTAAAAAAAAAAAAATTAAATAAGATTGAATTATTAATAATTGCTTCCAATCAAAATATATTCCAATTGTTTTTCCGTTTAGACACGACATTTTTTAAAACGGTTAAAGTCCAATATAGCTCTAAAATGACCTTCAAACGATTTGCGGAACCCCTAGAGTTCAAATTTTTTTGGGTATTAAACTACTTTTGTGCTAATTAGGGTTCGAACTTTCAGAAAGTGGACGCGCACCGAAGAAAAAACGACACATAATTTCCCCCATACACTTATATGGGGTAAAAAATTATTTAGTTTTTAGTTCTAATAGCGATAGAAACTTACCAAATGATTAATTTGAAAATTGTCTTCTGATTGACCGTGAACTTTTTAAAAATCTAAAAAGAACATGTTTTCTGAATGTTTTTCTGTGTACTCCTTATACCTAATATAAATAAAGAAACACCATATTTGCAATTTATGTTTGTTTAATTTTGATAATATTAACAAAAATTATATAGTTTTTTACAAAAAAAAGGTTTTTAATTTACACAAAAACCTTGTTTGCTATCAAATTTGGGCATACGTTTTCGTTTCTTAATTTGCGCTTTTGTAAAGCCTTCTCCTGCTGGTTTTGTGGCCAAGGTTGCTGCCGCTTCAGTTACTGTCTTAACTGCCATCTCGACTGCCTGCGTGTGACAAGGTAATCGCATAAATGTTAGTTGTTCGTCTTCTCCTTGGGCTTTGAAGGACTCAAGTTCTTCATTTGACACACTTCTTAAGATTGGAGGTTCAGTAACTTCATTTTGCCAATTAATAAGGTCGTAATATACTTTCGCTTCCATATAAATGTTTGGAAACTGGAAGACTCTTAATTTGACTGATTTTTTCAGAAGTAATTTTAGAAGTCGGCGTAGAGCAAGTTCCCTAATATGCTTAGCGGAATCTGACAGCATTGATAACAGGAGATTTTCTGCGTGGGCAAAGTAAGCATTGCGTTTTATAACTGGGTCAGTAATCGCTTTCTGATCTGTGGATAAATAACGGGTTCTTGAAACTAGTTCAAACAAATGTCTTCCTCCGTCCTTGCAAGTTGGGTGGCTTTTAATGAGAAACCACACTGGTGCATATACGATACTTTGACAACATAAGTTGCTAAAGTGACGAGATTATCAGAAGGAGCCACCTAAAAGGAGAAGGAGCCGCGTTAGCCACCTAGCGTGAGGCATTTTACCAGGCGATTTTTTGGCTTAGTTTTCTGAGTAATTACCAGATATAACTGCTGCTACAATGTTATACAAATAAAGCTGATCAAAACTGAGATCTTTTGTATGAACAGCTATGAACAATAGCCTTTTTTCACAATCTTTTATTGCTTTTCCAATGATACCTAAAAATTGTATTAAAGTTTATTCACTATTAGATTCTATACTCTAAATTATTAAACATATTGCATTTATGAAATTCGAATTAAATATTTGGCCAGAAGCCTTACCGCCAATATAAGAAAACTAGTGGCTAAATGGTAATTCACTCGTATGGAGTAAGCAAATGATCCACTGTCATGGTTTGTTTAAAGTTATTTCTATGAGCCTGATTACACCAGAAACTTTCCCGACATTAACATTAGTACCATCGCATCCGATAGTCAACAGATTATCCATTGAAATAGTTTCTTTTTTGAAGAAATCTATAATTTCATTTTGTATGTGTTGCTTTTCTAGCTGATGGTGTAAGGTAGCCTAAATATTTACTTCCTGGCTCGTTAATCAGTGTTATATGCTCTTCTTAGAGGATTTCGTTGTTGTTTATACCGCCTTTATTTGCATTATTTATTGTTTTATTCTTTCGAGCGTTAAAATAAAGTGCAGGTACTTTAGAAGCTTTATCATCCTCTCTTTCTCTTATTAGTTTATTTTTGTCTATTTTTGCATTTTTGCTTCTTGTAAAACAACTAAGGCAATAGCTGTGGCTTTTTTTTTTAATTTTCAAGGTGTTTTCTAATTGGGAATAAAGTGTGTCTGCAAATCACAACAAATGAAATCAGACAGACGAAATGTCAAATATCATTGACAACTTGGATTTTTGTAATAGATTTTGACTTTACTTCAACGAACAGACTTCCGAACCAGGGTTGTTTTCTAACTTTTCAGAGTTTTTCGCTGAAAAGCAAACAAATATCAGCTTTTCATTTAATATCATGTAGCTTTTCAGCTGAAAAGCCAATATTGTTCGAAAAGCGGCTTTTCGGCCTTAGTGTGAACATACTATAAGCTTTCTATTAATCCTTTTTTGATTTAATTTCGTTGTAGCATCCATGTTTCCTATTATGATTTTTCGCTAAGTTCTTTGATCTGTAAGAAAACTTTGCTCTTGAAGAGGCAACTTTCTTTCTTTAGGACAAGCACATTATGTAAACTCTAAACACTTAAAAGATGAAATATCAAATAAGGCTTTGCTCAATGCGAGAAAATTTTTTAACTGTATTTCCGGTATTTTTGGATTAGATTTCAAGAAATTTTTAAATTTTATGTGAAAACCTTTGAGAATTTGCTGCATTCTAATGTCTGAAACTGTCGGTAATGATGTTTTTTTCCAAATATTTTCAATTTTCAGGATTACAATATCAGCTGCCTCTTGAAAAATTGGTTCACTCGTCCACTCGGTCCACTCGTAACATTTTATTACATCTTCATAGGTTGGCAATATATTTTCCTTTAAATCACATGTATAACGAAATATTAGACATCTCCTAGCTTTTCGAGAACGATCCATTGCAAACGTTGATCTAAACACAAAACTTCCACAAATTACAAGAAAATAAGCACGCGTTCTTTTTGTCGTATGCCTAATTTATGTAAACAAAACTATTTTGACAATTTGGCAATACTGTTTTGTGATGTTGGAAAAAAAGCTATGTATCAGTACTTCGTTGTATAGGTTTCTGCATTTTAAAAGCCGATACCGATGCCAATGCAAAACCGATGCCGATTCTTTAATTTTAAACCGATGCCGATGTTCGAATTTCCTGCCGATACCAGCCGATACAGATGCCGATGCCGATGCCGAGTAATCGGTCGAGCACTACACACGTAATTTTTTTATGTATTTTTTTCATGTAATACTACGTTCACACTGAGAGCTTAATGCGCATTTACAAAATGCAAAATATATATTTGGCTCTTTTACTCCTTCAAAGAGCATACGGCCATACATTCTAAATTGCTAATGCGCATTTCGTTAAATGCGCATTTAGCTGTCAGTGTGAACGTAGTGTAACACTCTTACTGGTGCACAAAATTGAAGTAAAATAAATGAAAACAGTTTAGTAAGTTAGTAATGCAGAAAGAAAATGGAGCATTATGGTAGAAGAAAAATTGATTGCAATCAATTTAGTACTGAAGAGTGCGATATTTAGGCAACCGTGTGAATTTTTCGCTTGAATGACATTGCTCCCATGCTCTCATTCTGCTCTCATTTTCAAATAAGTCATTTTCAATAAATTGAGAAGCGTTAAAAAAAAAACGAAAAACCTCTTGCACGCAGTGCCGGATTAACACATAGCGGGGCCTGGAGCTAAAATCGACATGGGGGCTACTTAAGGACAGAGCATTTAGATCGGATCTTTTAATAATCATAAAATTAATTATTACGCACTTATGCCGCATAATGGCATTAATGTTAATCTTTCTTTTCCATTATGCAAAATCCAAAAAAATAACAAAGCTTTCATATCAACAAGAACACCTACTTAACGATGCTTATGACAACGTGTAGTAAGTAGAAGAAACATTGTTTTCTGCTAATGGATTTGGATAGCTGCTAATGTAACTAAGTAACTTTGCTTATAGAAGGTTTTTGGATTGGTGGTTATTTATTATTATTATTATTATTTCTTTAAATGCTTAAGGCTTTATAGCAATTAATATTAGACAAAATTAATAGAATTTATATATGTACAATTAAATTTTTTATAAAAATGTAAAATTGTCAGGCTTTCAGGTATATACAGTTGCAATCCGGTTAGCTTCTAAGTAGTAAATAGAATGATTGATTAGAGGGGTGCTCCCATATGCCAGGCTAGACGGACGAGATCGAGCTCATACATGTGCTAGGCAAGACAGACGAGGTCTTGCTCTGGATAATCAAAATATATCTATAGCGTGTAATCTGTACAAATATGGATTGGAGCACAGCTCACACATGCAAAGCTAGTCGTACGTTGTCAAACTGGCATATGCCAGGCGAGACGGACATGGTCTCGCTCTGGATAATCATATTAAACAACACAGCTAGATTGTATAAGTTGTCACCAAACATCACAGGAAAATATTAAGTTTCCTTGGAAAGCATGATCCAAGAAAGTGGCGGTACTGTAGATAATCTAAAATATTAAATTTAATTGAGTAAGCGGATTCATTTAAAGAAATTGCATCTGAAACAAAATTATAGTCCCCACAAGCGCTTCTGAGTGGTTCGTTTTGCAAGTAACTAGTTCTACAAAAATGCATGTAAAGTAACTCAAAAGATCTTCTAGGTCGGAGAGGAATATTAAAATAAATTTTGCTCAGTAAATATTGACTGTCTACATATCCATGTAAAAGTTTGAAAATCCAAGTAGCATTTAGCATAATTCTCCGATTATTTAAAGTAGGAAGATTTAAAAGTTGCAGACGATATTCATAAGGTGGTAGGTTATAGTTGAAATTGCAATAAAGATGGCTTAAGCAGAACAAAAGGAACTTTTTCTGAATTGATTCTATGTCGTCAATGTAACAACTATATCGAGGGAACCAAACAATTGAAGCATATTCTAAAATAGGTCTCACTAGAGAGGTGAATAAGGTTTTTGTTATATAGGGATCATTAAACTCGTTTGCCCATCGTTTAATAAAACCTAAAGTACTATTTGCTCGATTTATAATTATATTTATATGAATATGAAAGCGAAGTTTAGTATCCATAGTTACTCCAAGATCATGAAAGACATCTAAAGACTCTAATGTATGGTCACAAATTTTATAAATCCATGTGACAGGAGATTTTCGAGTGAAAGTCATGTGCTTGCATTTCTTCATGTTAAGATTCATACGATTCACGTTGCACCAGCTATAAAGATGGTCTATGTCAGCTTGCAAGAGAACGGCATCATTAGCATTTTTGATAGGAAGAAATAGTTTCACGTCGTCTGCTTACATTAAAATACTGGAATTTTTTATGACAGATGGCAAACCATTTATAAATAGTAAAAAAAGAAGCGGCCTGAGGTGGTTAGTGTATAAAATTATCACGCGATGGGGTATGATTTTCATACCCAAAGAGGACAAAAAAATTTTTTTAATATTGCATCCTTTTGCTATAATAGACACAAGCAAATAGGAACACAGATAATAAGGAATACAATTTAAAGAAAATGCACATTTTTTTCCTGGATCGAAAAATGCATTCAAAAAATCAACTAAGACATTTTGACAGAAGCGCCTACGAGGCCCCTGCCTGCTCGGTGCCGGGGGCTGCAGCCCCTCCTAGCTCCGACTTAAATCCGCCCCTGCTTGCACTTTTAAAATCATAACTTTCTTGAAATAGTTTTCCATTTTTGAAACAAAGTAACCTAGCTACTAGATACAAATTCAAATTGTTTTTTATGCGAGATTTGAAAATATTTTTGTAAACTAATATTTTAAGGAGCTTTTTAGATGGTTTTTAGCTTTTTAGCACAAATTTTTAAATTTAGTGTGAGTTTTATACAATCTAACAGGGTAACTGTGTAATGTAAATCACTACTTGCATATTATTATTTAAGGCGGCTATTTTTTATGCATGTTATCTAAAACGGTGTTTAAAGGAAAAAAACATTGGAAAACTTTAAATTTAGATGTTAATCCAGAGGCAGATGCACTTGACCGACTGTAATAATATTTCACACACATAATATCAGCAATTAATACCAAACAAAAAATTGCTATTAGAACATGCATTTTTTAAAAAAGTTTTTTTGACTCAGCCTAGCATATAGCCACTGCGAGTGTGTTTTGTGAATACCATCCTATTGGTACAATTTTGCACTACTTTGACTTTACTTACGCCTATAAAAAAGTAGTCTAACGGAGTCAAATCACATGCCGTAGGTGCAGTAGTGGATCTACATACAGGCTGAAAGGCGTTAGCTACTCCTCTTGTAGAATTTTTTGTATAGAAAAGTAATAAATAAGCTTTAAAAGCCGTTTCAGCTCCCCCTCCTCCCTTTGGACCCAAAAAACAGATTGGTAATGGTTCTAACCTAGACGGATGACCTACAAAGGTGAAAAGTAGAGTTAAAATGCAGCTCTTAGTATAGCAATATGCTATCAAGTTCATAAATAATGGCAATTAAGGGGGGGGGCTAGCAAAAAAAATGAACCCGCTAGTGCCGCAACCAGTACGAAAAACATGGTTTCGAGATAAACGCGTTCAAAGTTTGTGAACAAAGAAAAAAAAAGTTACCTTCAATCTGCCATGCCTGCTTCGTACTATATGCCTTTGTTATCTTGTGTTGTGCTGTTTTTTATAGTTTTTTGCAATCGTTTAGCAATTCGGGCATCTTTTAAAGCTTCATATGCCTTCACTCTGGCGCATTTCAAACGATTTGCATCATTTCCTTTGGAAAAATTCAATGCTGTAGCTCCTATGGTGATACCAAGTAGTTGAAACATTTGCAAATAACCAAAACCCACCCTTCAAGTAGGTACGAAATAACAACCACCAAAAGTCAGGTAGCAAGTAAAACAAGTATATACCAGCTGCCGTACGTAGGTAGCGCAAAAATTAAAAATGCGCTCTCACTAATCTGGTTGTAACTTTTGAACCCGTAGGAATTTTTCCATGAAATTTTTCTTAGAATCTTAAGAATATTTACTAAAATACAAAATTATTAAAAAAAAATTATTAAAATCAATTTCAAAAAACTCCCAATGTCATGTCCCCCCTTAATGAAACCTCCACTTTCAAACGTTTTATATTATTATTAATGGTATAAGTATTATGCAATTCATAATCTAAATTGCATAGATGTGCCCTGAAATATATGAATGCAAAAAACTAATATATTTTTTTTTATGTAATCTTTTCGTATTTTTGTTAAGTCTCTTTCGTAAAATCAAAAAATCATATGAATATTAAGGCGCCTCGAAAAAAAAAATGTTCGCGTCGGTTCGTCAAAATAATACTTGGTTTATGTTATGATGATTTATCAAATATTTTGACTCAAGCTATAGCCATCCGTGTGCTAGAATGGTTTAAGAAAACCTCTAAAAATCGAGTTTCTTACAAATATATTGGATGGTGTGATACTTAAAAAAGACTAAACATTCAGAAACCATAGTAATGTAGAAATTTCTTTCATTACGCATCATTCAATTTTAAATTTTTGCAGCCGAACCAAAGATAATGCGGACTTTCATTCACTTTTTAACTTAATTTGATATTATTTTCACTAAAAATACCAAATTGATTTTTTTTTTATTGCCATGTTATTTTTAGTCGAATAAATTGTCTATTGATGATAAACTATAGTGTAAGTTGAAGAATTGAATTGAATTAAATAACAAAAAATTAACACTATTTTTGTCAATTTATTTGACTAAAAGTAATATGGCACAGAAAAAAAAATTAAATTTGAATTTTTTTGCCGACGGCAAAAAGTTTAAATTTTTTGATGCAGATTGGAAAAACTTTTTCATTACTGTTTTTTCTGACAGTTTATTTTTTTTACTACTAAACCAAGCAATATTTTCATTAAAAACTCGGTTTTTAGAGGTTGTTTTAAACCATTCCAGCTCACGGATGGATATCACTAGAGTCAAAATATTTGGGCAATGAACATAACATTCACCAAGGATTATTGAAGTGAAATTTTTATAGCCGCGTATACAACAATTCGACGAAAAAAAAAATCACAGCAGTTCGCCGCACTAGTTGTATAAAAACGAAAAAAAAATCACTATTTAAAAGTTTTTCACATTTCTGCTTTCACCGAGAATTGAACACACTACGCTTAGAACCATAGTCGGCCGTTCTAACCTCTGGGCCACGGAAACATATTTATTTGAGTAGCTCATGCTTATGTTAAATCAACAATCAGTTCCTCTTTTCATTTTTTATGATTTAACTGAGACTTTCGTTCAATACTCTGAACATATATTACGGTCTAAAAATTTGAATCTGAACGTAGCATTATTAGCATACTTTTAGGCATTTCTCAAATTGAGTTTTGATAAATTCAAAAAGCTTTTTACAACAAAATTCAACAGCTCATGCTGCAATATTAACGAATGCAACTTTGAATCTAAAATTTGTTTTATTCTTAGAACTGTGAATTTTTATATAAATGCCATATTTTTCATATACTTCAATTGCAGTGTGTTTAAAACATTTATATTAAAAAAAATAGCATATTGTGGTATTTGAACACAGACTTTCAGAATATTCTTTAACTCGCCTGCATTGGTTTCTTCAACAATAAAAAAAAAACAAACAGAACAAGGAAACAACGAAAACAGTGGAGCGCGCGATAACCGATAACTCTCATATCTTGTATTTCTTGTCGAAAATTCTATAACGCGTCCGGCTTGTGTTCGTTCATTGAACAATTTGTCGAAAATTCTTCAACCTTTTTGTTTTGTGTTCGTTAATTTTTTTATCTATAAAGGCTTATATTTCGGGGTAATTTTTTCGTTAAAAATTACAATACATATAATTTTAAAAACGTAGTGTATTAATGGACTGCATACCGATATATCAAAGATAACAAGTCGGAAATAAACTGATCTAAAAAAACATGTAAACTAAAATCAGAGAATATACTCGTATAAAAATGGAAAACAATTTTTTTTCATATTTCTGTCGTGTTTGTTGACGAAACTTCTGCAAGGATTCAGTAATATATTCATGTACGAAAAATCTCAACATTTCTGTAGTTATTGTTCGTTCGTGGGAATTTTATATGGGATTTTCGTCAATAAATTGTATAACCGAATCAGCATGTTTCGTAAAAGATGAAGAATAATCGTTCATGATTCGATTATCAATTAATTAAATGCAACATCAATTACGATGCAAGTCTTGTACCGAAAAACGCATCAACATTTTTAACTGTGTAGGCACGGAAAAATAAACCTAAACAAGTATGCGCGGTAGCATAAGGTCAGTGCTTCTGACCACGAAGAATTTTTTTAAAGAAAATTTAAAAATAAATTATTTAAATAAAGCCCGAGTTATAATCGATTTATGATCATTTTGGATAAACAGTAAATTTTTGTTTCACCAATACTATGAAATAAATTGAAAGATGTATGCTATGCTTGCTTACGGGTTTGTTCGTACAAGGGAGGCAATGATGCAATGGTAGCACGTTCAACTTGCAATTAACAAAATTATAAAAATAATAAAACAGCATGATCTGTCGTATGTGCTATGAAGATCGAGCCTGGGTACTACTTAAGCCATCAAATTAAAATAAAAAAAATCCTCTTGATAACCAACTGTGTCACGAAAGTAAATAAAAGCTTTGATCTAATTCTGTACGTGAATATTGAAGTTTCCAGTAACTGTCAATAAAAAAGGAACAATTGATATTTTCAGTTCTTGATCTAATACTGGTATGAAGGCAGACTGCTTGTTAACCAGTTAGTTGCACTAAAGGAGGGAATGTTAATAAAATAAATTAGCAATCTTCTCAGAAATTCCATTTTTGGTAGAAATTTCACATCTACATCTAGCGTTAGCTTCTTAACATTAGATGCAAAATTAAATGAAGTATTACTTGAAAGAATAAACATGCACACACACTTTTAAGTTGATATATGTTTTCCAAGGTTATTAATGAAATTGGTTGCAAAAAAATTGCGAATTCTGGTTATGCTATGTAAAGTGAAGGACAAAAGTAAACACCGTCGACTTTTTGATTTTCGCAAAACTTATAAATCTTCATGAAAAGTTAAGTATGTGATTTAATTAGAGATGACTTTTATAAAAAAAAAAGAACAAATACTTTGATCATAATCAACTCAACAAGAAGTTTGCAATAATAAAAAAAATTTAAAGCGTCAAAAGTCTACATGCAGATAAGGCCGTAGATAACAAAATATTGCTCGCAGAACTATTGAATTTTTTCAAAATTAGATAACAGTAAAATTAAAACAAAAATGAAAAATTTAAGGGTGGTGGGGCTTTTAACTAAATGCTTTCTAAAATGATTTTAAGGGGTGAAATTGGGTTATTTTAAAAATATAAAAATAAAAACTTTTTTTAAATAATTTCGACGATACGTTTTGCTTCAAATAGACAAACTATTGATAAATAGGCTATCCTGAATATACACGAAATTTTTAAGCGAAGCTTTTAACGCCTCATTCTGTGGTTTTCTTGAGTGAAATCTAAAAAACTTTCGACAGATTTTTTTCTTAGAAGTTTGATGGTTTCTTTGTTGCTAGCGCTTATTAAAACAAGAAAATTCAATGCTTTAGTATTAAATATTAAAAATATTTTTTGGTCCGCCATGGAGATTGAACCCGTATGCACTAATTACAAGTTCAATACACTATCCACCAGGCCACAAAGCCTTGTTAGAAAAAGCTGTTAATTCAATGTTAAACATAACAGATACTATGCTGCAGTAGATCGTCAGCATCTATCAATAGATAGATATCAATAGATAGAGGATTGTGCATTTGCTATACTACAACAAACAATTTGCTTCTACTTGCCACAAGATGTCACCAGCATTGGTGTGTTTGCGTTGTGAATGCGTTTGTGGTGTTATTGGTACAATGAAATATTAGCAATTCCCACAAGTGCGTTGACAAATCCGTTTCTTAACCCTTTGACTGTCCCATGTATCATATATGATGCACAGACGTTATGATTAATACGCTTGCGCATCATATGTGATACACAATTTGTCTTATTGCTTTTAACAAATTTTTGTATGAACTGATGGAAAATAAAGTAATCTAATGCTCTGAGCGTGTAGAGAATGTTTTTTTTTAAATAAGACCTGAACATACGTATAAGAAAAAAGTTAAAATTTCGAAGATATAAAACGATAAAAATGACTTTTTTTAACAAAAAGGTAAACTTTATTCATGTTGAAGAAATGAAAAATACAAAAGAAAACAATAAAAATATTAATAAAAATAAAGATAATTTCATTATACTTTTTATTATTTAGTTATAAAATAACTTAGGAAGTATAATTGTTATGAATTTCATTAAAGCAAGGTAAACAATATGGTTTTTGGCACTCAATACACTGTGTATTAACTTGTTTAGACTTTGTGGAAGCAGTATTTCTATTGTGGCTTTCGGCTAATTTTTTGTAACAGCCAAGACATCTTTTACGCACAAGTTTTCCATCATCTTTTCTAGGTATTTCGCTGAGTTCGTGAGGTGTGTTTTTTGTTTTTTTCATAGTTGTTCGCTCTTCGGTAATGCCAAGCAAAGAATTTGCAATTGACTTTGTAAACTGCTCTAATTTCATTTGTTTGTTAGAATAAAATTTATTATACAAAACCCAACTATTTAAAATTGCAATACTAATACATTCAAACAGTACTTTTCGATACCATTTTACACTTTTCCTTGCTGGGCTGTAGTAAGATATCATTTGGTCAGAGAGGTCAATTCCACCTTTGACTCGGTTATAATCTAGTATTATGACAGGTTTTCTGACTATTTTTCCTTCACGGTTTTTTTTCCCGGTTTCTTGAATATTGAGACCATGAAAAGTTGAAATAAGTCTTATTTCTTTCTTGTCCTGGTATTTCATCACTCTAATTCCTGTTGAGTTTATTGCACCTGCTATTTCGTTTCTCGTCAATTTGAAAGATTTCAGATTCGGCAAACCAACCCTGTTTGATCGTAATGTTCCACAGAATTCGGTATTTTTATTTTTCAAGAACATAGCTAAAGGAATGCTACTATACCAGTTATCTGCAACCAATAATCTTCCTTCATTCAAGAGATCTTCAGCTAATGAGGCAACGATTGACCCAGCATGGTCTAATCCAGGTAATTTTTCAGAGGTGCCTTTCCCGCAGTATACGGAGAAATTCCAAACATAGCCAGTCATATCACACAACTTGAATAATTTTATTCCATATTTGTGGCTTTTTCCTGGATTATATTGCTTGAATAAAAGCCTTCCACTGTGCGAAATCATAGTTTCATCCACAGATATTTCTTCACCTGGGGTATATATTTCCTGAATATTTGATATAAAAGTATTTAAAAAATTGGAAATTTTATGTAATCTATCTCCTGGATTAGCCGTTTTGTTATCAGCAACATGCCAATTCTTTAAAATCAGACAAAATCGATTGTAGCTCATACCAATATTGTGAAACAACGGATGATAAAATAACGGTTCCATTCTCCAATAGTCTTCAATATTAGGATATTTGATAATGCCAGTAGTAATTATCACACCAATAAACTTTTTCATTTCGGCATGTGTAGTATTTGACCACCTTTTCATGCGAGAATTACGACGAACCTGGTTGGATTCTAAGAACTGTTCCGCATATTGGTTTGTTTCTAAGACCATCATGTCAACAATTTCGCTGTCAAAAAATTGCTCAAATATATTGATTGGCAAAGGTACTCCATCTTCAATTACAATACGCTTATTTAGACCATGTTTGGCAATAAAAGAAATATTTTGTGCTTCTGCAATATCATTGCTCCACTCTTGCCGAACGGACGATGTTGATGTAGAGGCGATCTGCGGCCATTCGTCAAACAAGTTGTTTTCGTTATCAGATTCACTATCGGATGAATCATTAACATCTTCGCAAATGTAGTTGTCATCACTGCCTGAAGAAAAGTCCTCTTCATCTGAACTGTCATCACTTATACCAGTTCTATTATCAAAATCTGAATTACTATTTTTTCTTATCCGACCGTAAAATGATAATGGATCCATACTCACTAATAAATTGATACTGACTGCTAGAAGCTCCTACCATGGTTGTACAACAATCCACCGACAATTGCAAAAATGGGATTCCCCTTATTTCACTCTACACACATGTTTATTTCAGTGTTGCTAACGTATTTATTTCAATGTTGCTAACACTATACTATAAATAAATAAATAGTAACGAATAAAAATGACATGAATCATATGTGATGCACAGAACGTTTGAATAATAAATAGTTTAAATATTGCTCCGTGTATCACATGTGATGCACGTCATTTTTACCAAATAATTACTGTGGACGTACACTATAAAAAAAAAATTTTGTACGGGGACAGTCAAAGGGTTAAGTGTCAAAAAATAGATAATAGCAATTAATATGGAATTAACTAACGCATGCATGACATCGGCAAGGTATCAAAAATGTTTGTTAAATTTTGTTTCGTGTGTGTTCTATGTTATTAAAAAATTTTTAAATTTAAGTTCAGCGAATCTATGAAACTGCGAAAAAGCTTCGCTTCTCTCGGTTTTTAATGATTTTATGATCCATTTAATAGATATAATTTTCATTGAATGATCACAAAAATAATTTTAGAAAAAAATTTAGCTTAAAACCGTTCCTTAAAATTTTTCATTTTTATTTTAATTTCACTGTTTTCTAATTTTGGAAAAACATTGTTAGTTCTGCGAGCAATATTTCGCTTTCTACGGCCTTGCATATAGGGCATTGTGCTAAACTTTGTGAAGCAATATATTTTAATTTGTTTTGCTTCTCATTAGAACACGGATTATTAGCTCTCACTAAGTTGTAGTTTGAGATATATTTCAATCATTAGCGCTCACATAATTGGACACCGAAACAAAAATTAAGCTATCATGCGAAAATGTAAAAATTTCATAAGGAACTAAATTGTGATGTGAGCAAAATTTAGTCAAGCCGGAGTATAGACTATTATAAAAAATTAAATTGACTCAAAATCTATTATGATCGAACTGCGCTACGGCCGGCAAAAAAAGTTTTCGAAGATATTTCGGTCATTTCATGAAAAATTTAGTCCACATTTTAGTCCAGAATCGATGACTCAAAACTAGTGAATCAATGCTGCATACTTACTCACAAGTACATTCATTCCAGAAAATGGAATTTTACTTAATAACGCTAAGAAGTTAACGCTTTCAACGGCAGTACTGACGACTGCACACCGGTTTTCTTAACTTCGACTTCCGTGAGCCACGATTTTTTTAGAAATCATTTTTAAAAAAACTCAACATCAGTTCGTAGTTCTAAGTGTGTAATTTAAAAAAAATTTTTCTAAGTGTGTAATTTAAAAAAAAATTTTTTTTTTTTTGATTTTCCAAATCCGAGATATCCTGCCCACCAAAAGATACCGCTATTTTCTTGGTACCTCAAGAATCTTACTATTAAGAAAAAATGACGTCACAAACAAAAAAAAATGTTGCTCGAAATTAAACACTTCTTTGAATACATAAAAAATAATTTGAAATTAATGTCTTTAACTTTAATAATAAATTAATATCTTTTAATTTTTACAAAAATGGATATAAGTTCCCTTAAATACAATTCTAGAACCAAATAACTTCTTTAATTAATATAACTATTTTTTTATTTGAATTTAAAAACTAAAAATGTCCTGTTTTGTCTCTAAAATGAGTAACAAATTTGCCTCGTTTTCTAAATCAGCAAAACACCCGCAAGCCATTAACAATGTGCTCAAACAGAAAAAAAAAATGCTAAGACTATAAAACACAGAAAAAATATATTATTATTTATGGGAGCTAAGCAGACATTTAAGCTTTTTTTAGTTAAGTAATGTCAACGCAGATGTCATGGCTGCTTGTACTTCACTACTATCGCATCTCTTGACTACCATCTGCTAATTCTTCATAGCGCATTTGTGAAAAGATGAAAAAGTATCTCGGCAAATAATAGCTCAGTCTGCAGATAGAAGAGGAAAAAAAAAATAACTTTTGCTCCAGTTAAATAAACAATGATGGAAAATAGCCTGAATAAACGTGATTTTTTTATTTGTAATTTGTTTTGTTTTATCTTTTTCTTTTAGTTTTTGTTGTTCTTGTGAAGAATATTGTTTAAGTGCTAAGTAAACGAGCAAAAAAATTTATAAATATTTACCATGGTTTTTTTAATCTTCTACTGTTTGTTCGTGTTGACGCCTTTTATTTGTCTATTATTATTATTTCAGCGTTTTTTGCATTCAGCTAAAGTACTTCTAAAACTAAGAATCTTTAAGTTTTTGCGAAGAAAAGTATTTTGAAAATACCACACCTAAGCTATTCAAAAGTATACCAGCTAACCAAAAAGAGAATTTTAAGCGGTTTAACGATAACGTGTGAGCTTTTTGAAATGAAATTTCATAGTCGGCGATGTGACGATTTTTATTGAGGGAAAAATTAAAAAAAAAACACTTATACATGTTTATTAGAGTGGCCATTAGCTGTATGGAACAATTTTTTTTTTACAAATTCAAAATGTGCATGGGCCTCGATTGTTCTTTTACATGTAATAAGTTCATTGTGAAATTTTCAGGAAAAATTTTTATATAAATTCAATTTATACTAGAGTACGCCAGTGGTCGAAACTCGACCTTTTCGCCATATCACCCCCGAGCGGTGCCGGGTATTCCAGCTAGCATTTTTCTTAAAAAACTATTCGGTGCACTCCTTCTCCTTACTTTGATTCATTAAAAAAAAAATCATCAAAATCGATTGAGAAACACCCTGAATGCCATACCCCCCGAGCAACGCCGGATATTCCAGCTAGAATTTTTCTTTAAAAATTCGTCGATGCTCCTCCCTATTCTGATTCATTTAAAAAAAAAAATCATCAAAAGCGGTTGAGAAACACAGGAGAAAATGTGTTTAAAGCGAAAAACCTAGGATTTATTATCAACTCTAAACTGACTTGTACCGACCACATAAACATCACTATAGGAAAAATTTACGGGACTTTACGTTACTTACGCACTTCTTCAAACTTCACCCCTCTTGAAACTCGTCGCAGACTAGTTGTTCAACTAATAATGCCTCGCATTACTTTCTTTGACGTCGTATATAGCCAGATTGATTTGCAATCGCAGCATAAACTTCTTGTAGCATTCAATAACGCGGCTAGGTATGTGTATGGGGTCAATCGCTATGATCATATTTCACAAAGAAGTAAAGATATTCTTGGCTGTGGTTTATTTGATTACTTGAAAGCTCGCAATACTATATTCTTACACAACATTATACATACCCAAAGACCAGATTATCTATTTGTTAAACTACAGTTCTTCCAGTCGGAACGCTCGACTAATCTTATTGTTCCTAGGCATAACTACCTTAATAGTAGCAGATTTTTCTTTATCAGCACCATTAGGCTATGGAATGCACTACCCAACTCTCTAAAACAAATATCTTCTCGAACCAGCTTCAAATATGCCATTTTCAATTATTATAAAACTTTAAATCAATAAACCTATGTTACTATTTTCACTGCTAGTTTTCTTACCTCATATTTGCTCAAATCTGACTGTCTCTCTCTCTCTCTCTTATAATTTAACTATGAATATTTGCCTTATAATTGTAATCAAATATTTACTTTATTTTACTTTTAATTAATTTTTATAATTTCTTATTTTTAATTGAATCTCATAATTTCGATGTAATATTAGTTTTAATTTACTTTAAGTTACTTTTTCAATGTTCATGTCTTATGTAGTACTAAAAAAGACTCAGTTTTATTGTACACCATAATAAATAATAAATACATAAAAATAAAATGGTACTAAACTGTTTTTCCTTAGCCTATTTATATAAAGATATTCAAAATACAAATACATTTTTTTATTTATTTGCTTGTAATGTATAAAAGAAATAAAACACAATTTTTTTTTAATTTTTAAAACTTTCTTAATGTCTGTAACCATGTGTTCAAAAAGGCCCACTTCAAACTGGTTACAATTGAAAAAATTTTTAGAATATGATTAGTTTAAGCGGCTGAAAGAGATATTGCGTCTTTATATAATTTACATAAACTGCATATTCATCACCTAGTTTAATAAATAAACACTACTTTGAATATTTTTTTATTGACACAATAATAGTTATTGGGATGCTTTAGGAAAAATTATAACAAGTTGTTTTGAGAAAAGAAAATGACCCTTCCTTAAAATCACCAATATCAATTTGGTCATAATATTTTTTTTAAGCTTTCCACATATGCTTTGCTCTACTTGCCTATTATAAATTTGAGTACAAAATTGTATAGTTTTCTTTAGCTTGCGCCTTATTTCCCTTATATATTTTCATACTTAAATGCACTGAATTTATTTAATGATCCAATATTTCGAACACCGTATGGCAAATGTTGCAAGCAATGCGTATTGTAGATCAAAAACCTTAATAATAATCAGTTTGGTAAAGTAATGAAAATTTCGTTTCAAAAACGAATTGCTAAAATTATTCGAAAACGATTTGCTAATTTTCAAGTTCTCGTTTCGTAAGTGACTCGATTATATTGTAAATCTCGTTTCGAGAATGAAGTGTACATTACTCCCGCTCTCGGATTCAATAGCAAAACGCAAACGAACTTCGTTTTCGAAATAAATATCCGAGATCTCGGTTTCACCTCGGATTCGAAAAGAATTCGTTTGGTTTATTGGGATTTAATGAATTCTTTTGTTAGTTAAAGCATATATTTCTTATTAAAATTCTTTAATCACTTTATTTTTATTAAATATTATTATATAAGACAGAAAAAATGAATGCATTTTCATTCTAAGCAAACCAATCTATTATAATTTGTATAAATTATAAAAAATACCTTTTTTCGTTTTAAATTATTATTTCTTCACAAAAAAATGTAGAAAATATGAACCTAAAGAACACAGCATAATTCAAAGCGTTCTGCTGTTGTTCACATTACTTCCCTTCATTTCATTCTGCTGCATTCTCTTTGCCGGCCCGTATATAACATTGCTTCGGTTTTCGTTTGTTTTTATTTTGCTCATGTGACGAGTGCTGTATGTAGTGTTAGGTTTGTCTAACGTATAGCCAATGCTTGCTCCATAAACCAGTGTTCTGAAACGCATTTCAAACGCACTCGTGCAGAGGTTTATTACCGACACCTATCTATTCAAGTTTAGCATGGTTCGATAATCGATAAGTAAAAAAAGATGGAGAGATCAAGTGCATGCAGAGAACAACTGTAAAACCATGTGAATTTGATTGAGATCGTTCTTTATATTTGCTACTTTGCACTTTCATTTCTCCTAATTGTTTTTCTTCTTACACTTTATATTTCTATTGTTTTCTAACAAGATTAAGAACAGTACGTTCAAAAAGTCCATAGGATGACACATAGATGGCGTTACTAGATTTCTTTCCATATGATTTTTATTTAGTACCAACTTTCAAACGATACGTATAAAAATTTCACAACAATCTGACAATTGATTCGTGAGTTATAGCATTTTGTGTGCAACTCTTGTTATTGAAAAAAAAAAAATGGAATTTCGACTTTTGATAAAGCTTTGCTTTTTGATGAAAAAAAATATAGTGGAAACCAAGCAATGGCTTGATAAACATTATCCGGGCTCTGCTCCATCGAGACAAATGGTAGAAAAGTGGATTGCTGAATTTAAACGTGATCGTACCAGCACAAATGATGCAGAGCGCAGCGAACGCCCAAATCAGACTGTTATTCCACAAAACATCAAACAAATCCACAAATTGGTTATGAATGATCGCAAATTGAAGGTGCACGAGCAAGCTGAAATTGTAAAGATATGAGATGGTAGTATTTTTACCATTTTACACGAACATTTGGGTAAGCGAAAGCTCTGTGCAAAGTGGGTGCCGCATGACCTCACAGTCGACCAAAAACAACAACGAATTGATGCTTCAGAGGAGTGTTTGGCGGTATTAAACCGCAATAAAATTGAATTCTATCGTTGATATGTGACAATGGATGAAACATGGCTTCACTATTATACACCAGAATCCAAAAGACAGTCAGCTGAGTGGACAGCAGTGGACGAACCGAAAGCGAGCAAAGACCTAACAGTCGGCTTGTAAGGTGATGGCGTCTGTATTTTGGGATACGAAAGGAATAATATTCATCGATTATCTCCAAAAAGGAACCACCATCAACAGCGACTATTACTGTGCACTTTTGGATCGATTGAAGGCTGAAATCATTAAGAAACGGCCACATTTGCAAAAGAAAAAAGTGTCGTTTCACCAAGACAATGCACCGTGTCACAAATCGATGAAGACGATGGCAACATTGAATGAATTGGGCTTCGAATTGCTTACCCACCCACCGTATTCTCCAGATTTAGCCCCCAGCGACTTTTTTCTGTTTTCAGATCTCAAGAGAATGCTTGCTGGAAAGAAATTCCAAGTCCAATAGTGAAGTAATGGCTGAAATTGAGGCCTATTTTGACGAGAAAGATCAATTATTTTATAAAAGTGGTATCGAAAAGTTGGAAAATCGCTATACTCGTTGTATCGCTCTCGAAGCCAACTATGTTGAATAATATAATCGAGTTTATCAAAATTTTGTTTTTTTCTTACTTATCCAACGGACTTATTGAATGACCTGTTACATGCCTAAATTATTTTGTTTTACTTTTTCATAGGCATTTACAACTACAAAAAAGAAATATTTCAATTTCATAGCTAATTTCTGAGTATTTTTAATGCAACTGCAATAGGATAAAAACTCGAACTTACCGAAAAACGTAATTTTATGTTCGCAATCAGCTACCAAAATAATATTTCAAATTACATTGAAACCTCGTGGAGTTTTATTTCCTGTTATATCGTGTTATTGTTCACACAACATTTTTGGTGCTTTGAAAATCATTCAATTATAATGATATGGTGAAAATTCAGTTAAGAAGATTGATACGTTTGAGTGCATATGCATACTCGTACATATATGATTCTATCTTCCACTAGCTACTTTGCCTGCCTTAAAAAGATGTTAATTTAATACACATTAAGTATGTATTTGTTTACCCATAGATAAACCGAAAAAAGTAATTTCTTTTAAGATGAAATGAAAAATGTTCAAAGTGAGTTTAAGAGCAAACGTATTTCAATTTAATTATTTTAAGCCGAACTAAAATTTAAAATTCGAAACAACAACGTACAGTGTTTCGTCTATAAGGGCTAGCTGGATAAAATTATTTAAGTAATTTTTTTGTATTAATCAAGTTAAAACAAGTTAAGCTTAACTTAAGTTAAAATGGCTTCATTTATAATGAAAGTAAGATTTTGCATGTTTTGTGTAATAACTTTAAGAAGCACTTTCTTTAAAAAAACAGTTTTGTTTTTCAATGAGTTTAACATAACATCGTTGACAAACCAATATCTGCTATGTGTGCTTTATGGGAGTTCGACATTTTGATCTCTATGACTACTGTGATCTATGGTAGCCTAAAAGAAAGCCAGAATATTGTCAAATAGAAAACTGCTATTTGTTAAATGTGCATATTTTATTTAATAAAAACTAGTAGGGAATGGAGCTTCGGCAGGGTATCGAAACTAAAATACACCCCGCGGCCATATTGAAGAATATTCGAAGTCTTTAGCTACGACATACACGATGATATTCAGTTTTATATATTCGAAAGTTTCCCAATTTTTATGACGTCACTTTGTATGGGAAATAGGCGCGATTTTGATCCAATTTTGCCATATATCAAAGGGATGGTTGATATTATATATCAAAGCTAATGTGCAAAATTTCAAGACATTTCATTAATTTTTGTGGATTTTTTAGAGATTTTACGTTTAAAATACAGCCACTTTGTATGGGAAGTGGGCGTGGTTTTCATCTGATTTTGCCATTTGTCATGCAGATGGTTTATATTAAATATCAAAGCTTATGTGCAAAATTTTAAAACATTTCTTTAATTTTTGCAGATTTTGAAGAGATTTTACGTTTAAAATAAAGCCAATTTGTATGGTAGGTAGGCGTGGTTTCCATCCGATTTTTCCAAATTCTATAGCCAGGACTGAAAACTAAAGAGCAAAGCTTACATGCCAAATTTCAAGGCATTTCTTTAATTTTTGTGGATTTTGAAGACATTTTACGGTTAATATAAAGTCACTTTGTATGGGAAATAGGCGTGGTTTTCATCTGATGTGGCCCATTCTGGAACTTGATCTTCCTTTTTTAAAAATAAACTTATATTTTGCATTTCATCGCGATAGCTTTAAAATTGCGGCTGTAATCGTGTCGACAGACGGACAGACGGACAGATGGACAATCGGACAGACAGACGGACACACGGAAATCGACTCAGGAGATGATGACCTGCCACGCCTCTTTCTTGGCGTTACAAACGGAATGACAAAGCTAATATACCCCTTATGCAGTACGCGTTGGCGTATAAAAATAAATTATAATTTGAAGCGGTACATCTGGGTTGCTAAGTTCTAACCTTTTTCTTATTTCTTGCTCTCATTATTTTTCTTATTGTATAGCTGTCCTTATCTGTTCAGTGTTGTAACCAACTTGTTTTTATATAGTATTTTATTTGTGTGCTATACTTATTCTTAACATTGTAATAGATTTTAAACAGGTACATTAGAGTGGACCTTATTTTTTTTTTTTTTTTGTTTATTTTTTTTTGTTCCTTAACATGGCAGATGTAAAGTGTGGAATTTTCAGGGGAAAATATTGATATTTAAATGTGTCGCAAGCAACCTCTACACTGAAAATCTGATTTATACGGGAAAGTAAAGCTATTTTTCCAAAAAAATCCTAATAACAATTTTTTTTAAGTCTCAAATTTGCAAAAAACTAATACGCACTTCACTTTACTCGCAAATGACCAGAGTTATGACTTTTTTTACTTTTGGAATAAAATCGAGATTTTTCTTGTTTTATAGCACATGCAATAACAATAGAGTTCAGCTACTACAGCTTTTTTGCACTTCCTCAGCATTCACCAATTTAAGGCCACTACCCCAAAATTATTGAACAATATCAATGTTCTGGATACCAATGATCCCAAAAAAGTTAATGTGGGAAAAATTTACCCACCAATGAATGAGTTGGGCTCAGGGACAACACAAGACGTAACAACTAACCATGCATATACATAGATCTAATTGCACAATTGTTTTTAATCTACTTTTAAGTTGACCTTTTGACATATTAATATGGAAAACTTAACAGTTTTTAACTGCTTTTACGGTTAGTGTTAAAATTTATGTGCAAAAGAAGTTCTGTTGAATCGAATACACCTGCTATAAGTTGGTGTAAATGTACGATATCTGCAGACTTTCTTCGCTCACTTAAAGACTGCATTTTTCATAACAGTTTCAAACGATCCTCATAAGGAGGAAGGTCTAATATGTCAGTTCCACTTAAGCCTCTTAGAGCAAACCTAACAAAATGTTTTTGAATTCTTTCTATTCGATCAACATGCATATTGTAACTTGGGGACCAAACTTGACTTGCATACTCTAAGTGAGGACGCACGATTGCATAATACAACGTTGTAGTTGTAATCATGCTATTAAATTCTTTGGCCCAGCGTTTTATAAAACCAAGCATTGAAGATGCTTTTTTACAAATATTATCAATATGAATGTTAAACGACAGCTTAGAATCCATGCATATACCTAGGTCTTTGATGGTGTCTACACGACTCAAGGCAGTATCTTTAATCATGTAATCAAAAATAAAATTATTCCTTTTTCGCGAAAAGGTCATAGTTTGGCATTTATCAGGATTTAGAAACATATTATTTTTAGAACACCAAACTTCAAAGGACTTTAGATCAGACTGGAGTTGATCTGAATTATCTCTAGAATTAATCGTTCTGCATATTTTTATATCATTGGCATAAATAAGCAGATGAGATTGTTCAATGACGTGAGTTACATCATGATAGCTAAGATAAACAGAAGAGGACCAAGGTGGCTACCCTGAGGAATACCTGATCCAGCAATAAATTCAGAAGACAATGCGCTTCGGAAACGTATTTGATAAGATTGCTCCACCAAATACGATTTAATACAGTTCACAAAATATTGTGGAAGTCCCATTAACTCAAGTTTAAATAAGATGAGATTGTGTGGTAATTTATCAAATGCCTTACTAAAGTCTATGTAAACACAATCGACCTGGTTACCAGAATCAATAGAATTTAAGCAGAATGTTGTGAAATCGAAGAATAGAAGATTAGACACAGTGGATCTGCTATTCACAAAACCATGCTGACGAGTTGTTATGACTTCCCCACAGTGAATTTTCACCCGATCATACACCATCCGCTCAAAAAGTTTTGGAATCGATGAGAGCTTAACGATAGGCCTATGGTTACTGACATCATTCCTGCAACCCTTTTTATAAATAGGACTTATAAATGATATTTTCCCAAAGTGCGGAAAATAACTTTCGTTAAATGATTTATTGAATGCTAAAGAAAGTGGTTGACTCAAAACGGAATGGCATTGTATTAACACTGCGGCAGGAACCCCTTCGGGTCCAGCGCTTCCTTCAAAAATAATATAGTTTTTTTGCTTCTAGATTTTTAAAATTTAAAAGATTTTTCTATTCTTCTAGATTTTTAAAATTTTAAAATTTTGAGTTGCGACTGTTTTATATTCAGTGTGCGATATATTCAAAGTACTCTCTATCAGGATTAAGAGAATCTGAACAGAATGATTCTTTGAAAAGGTTGGCAAATAGGTCACAAATTACGACGGGATCCTCAGTAAATCCATCAAGAATTCTGATCGAAGAAGGAAATCCATCGGATTTCTTCTTTGTAATTATAAATCCAAAAAATTTCTTTGGATCAGTCAATATCCTCATCTTAACAATATCTAAATATTCGTGATATAATGCAGCTGAGCAATTTTTAAATTCCAAAAACAAAAGCTTGTAAGTTTCTACGTCGTTTGAGCCTATGTGTACCAGGGGTACTCAAAATTTCTCTCAAAATTTGAAACTATAAGGTACGAATTGAGAAAACATAGTAAAGAATTCTTTATAAAAAAATGTATGGAGTCATCAAGACATCAAGGCAATTTCCATTTATATATTCTAAAATTGCATTAAGTTTATCATGAAGCAACAGATTCAACTTCAAAAAGTCAGCTTTTTTAAAATTGAACTCATAAAGCTTATCTGCCGAATTAGAATATACTATATTTTCTCTCTTGGATTTGTAACAAATACTCAAATGGTGAATGATATTCATCAACAGTAGTTAGAGCATGAAAGGCCATCTTAACAACAACATTGTTACTATCTGTAGTTAAGACCGGGCCAAGAAGTCTTTCAAGACTATTATAAATACAATAGAGCGCTTCAATTTTTTTTGCTACCAAAGGGCACTTATTTTCTGATTCTACATTTAATTCCAAGCAAAAAAGTCCATTACACCATAGGTGTACGATAAACTTCAAGGCGCCCCATTTTTGACTAAAGATTGTATGAAAATATAATTTTAACAATATAATTCACAGTCTAACAAAATTGAAGTTCTTGAAAATCCCAAGGGATTTCCCAACGATTTCTAAAGGTTTTGGGTCCGCTAAATCCGAATCTGATGTCAGATTTTCGGGGTACCCTAGGTTTTCGTGCTACATGGAGAGGCAACCCTCTATCACCCTTCTGTTAAGTAAATCAATATTTCCGCGCTAAGGGAGAGCTGGAGAGGGTTAATTTGTATGACCAGCCCCCATTACTTTTATAAATCAAACATTTTTTTCCTTTGGGATCCATCCCCTCCGACCCTTCTTTAGGGGGGCTCCCGTACAAATATTATGATTTTTGTATATTTTTATCAATATTTCCCCTTTAAGTATTACCGGTCCCCATTACTTTTCAAAGAGGAATATTTTTTCCTTTAGAACCCATCCCCTCCGACTTCTCCTTAGGGGGGGCTCCCATACAATTTTTATTTATTTATGTTTATTTATTTCACCAGCAATTGTGAGTACTTTAAGAATCGACAAGACCTTTTATAGTACAATTAATTAAATTGACATATAATCAACAAGTAACATTTAGAAATAATAAATAAAAAATATTAAAAATTAAAGACTTAATAATATTAAATTTATATAAGACAATAATTGAATATAAAAACTTATATGTAAGGTTAACATAGAATGAAAGCGATAGTTTGTCACAAGACAATGAGTTTGAAGTTAGAATAGTTAAGCGTTAGAAAAATAAGACATTACAGATAGCTTAAATTTATTCGTACTGATTATAGATTTTAAGTTAAGAGGTAATGAATTCCAAAGTCTGATGGCATTGATGAAAAAAAGTCTCTTCGAGTGTAGGCAAGTATATTTAGGTATAATTAAATTACAAGTTCTGCTTGAGACACTAAAACGTAGTTTTTCGTAGAGGGTCGACAGAACACATTTGGTTTACTTTACTACACACACCAAGACTACGAATATTATTCCATAGAATTTTAGACGGAAGAGAGCTGTTTAGCTTACGGTAGAAAAATTGTTTCTTAGACTGCCTGATTACTGAGACAGCCTCATTACGAGCAACCTTATAAAGCTCCCAATTTTCATTTATACTATGCTTCTTCCATTTCGAATAAAGTCTATTGCGTTTTTTAATAGCTAACTTTACAAATGATGTGTACCAGGGACAAGACTTATTACCAACATTCAAAGTGCGAACAGGAACAAAATTGTCAAAGGCATTTGAGACATGTGAGACAAGAACATTTAATTTATCATCAACTGATGGGCAACACCAGCAATCGTTCCAGCAAATTCGAGACATATAATCATACAACATAGAATAATTAATGGACTTGTAATCACGATATGAAACCGACATTGAAGTTGAGTGGCGGGAAACATTAAAATTAATAGTACAGAATAGTAGATCATGGTCAGATATAAAAGATATTTGGTCAAATAGTAAAACTAAAGAAGCATCGGACAATATAATGACATCAAGTAGACTTGGAGTAACATTTGGAGAAAAACGAGTAGGAGTAGATGAGTTTATAATAGTCATTCCAGCCGCATTTACTTTGTCATAAAAACTGTTACATAAACTGTCATTATTAAGTAAATTAACATTGAAGTCACCACAAATAGTAAAACAGTCAAAATCCATAACACGTTGATACAAGTCACAGAAAAACGGCTCATGACTAAAACTTCTGCTGGGATTATAAAGACAAGAAACAAGCAAATTCGAATTATTATTGTTAGAAATTTGTACTTTTAAGTATTCGATATCAGATCCACAAGACTTCCTTACAACACAAGAACTAAGATATGATTTGCAGTAGATAGCAACTCCGCCTCCTTTTTTGGCAGCCCTATCATTCCTAAAAATTGAATAATTTGGGATATGATAATAGCTATCGGGAATGTCAACCTGAAACCACGTCTCAGATACACATATAATGTCAACATTGGAATTTTGAAAAACATACCTACAATAATCAAGCTTTGATGGGTTTAAACTTCTAGCATTGAAGTGCACCAAAGAAAGACCATCCCATTGCTTACACAATATATCTATTAAAAGCTTACGATTTTCATCAATACCACCAAAATGACTAGAATTCATAAAAAAGTTTTTCGTACGAATAAAAATAAGCATTAAGAGAAAGAATTAGAAAGATAAATAAAAGAGAAAAAATGACAGATATATGAGAGCAAGAAATATAAATAAGAAGAAAAGAAAATAATATTATAAAAACCATTGCAAAACAGAACGCCTGAACTGAACTAATTTCCATCCACAGGATTACAGACAATACTGCTAAGTTCATCTTCACTGTTGATTTTAACTGCATCACCGCCTTTGCATGTTCTAATAAATACTGATCCTCTGAGAGTGAATGCGTTAAAGATTTCACGCCTGCGTTTACAAGAGATAGCTGCTTGCAGAAGTTTCCTGGTTTCGACAGTAAGACTTTCATGTATGTTAACATTATTGTCTGAATCAAATCCAGCATCCTTCAAGTTTACTGCCTTTTAAGCACGCCTTCTAAAGTCGCCAAACGCCTTCAGAACTCGATTCCGGTCAAATGGTGTATAAAATTTGACTATTACCAAAGGTGAAGAGTGGCTTGCATTAGGCTTAACACGGAAAATGTCCCTTATTTGAGGCGATTGAAAATCTATATAGTTACAGATGAGATTGAAAGACGCCTTAAGATTTTCTCCACTTGAATAACTTAGTCCAAACAATACTGCATCCGACGCGTAATCAGTGTTTTTGTTGTTGTTTACGCTAATATTTTTGTTGTCAGCAATTTTTTTTGCGAGATCTTCACAGAGTGTAGAAAGAGCGTTAACTTCACCTTCCAAAGAGGTTATTTTGTGGTCGTTCTCTGAGAACTTATTGTGGAGTTGTTGCTGAATTGAAGATACTTCGTTCTCCAATTTGCCAAATTTGTTAGAAATTTCTGCAGAGAGGCGAGCAAATAAATTCTCAACGTGCAGATGAAGTCGTTTCTCCAAGCTAGTTATATCCTCTTTTATCTTTGCACTGAGCCGTTCTTCCACTGCCGTAATTTGATGCTCAAACGCAGTTGCTACGCTGCTTCCCAGCTTCGGTGAACCTTCACTCTTGTTTGTGAGACGAGGAGCAAGGTGATCACGTTGTTGACGTGTGAGCATAGGAGAGGGCGTCATTTGCTCAGAGAAAGCCGCCTGGGCAGTAAAAGCAGAGTGCGAAATTAAGAAGTAGCTCAGATCAGAAAGACTTCGACAGCGACGATTGTCGAGGGATAGCAAAATCAGTTTCTACACAGCAAGGCAAGTGAGTGGATATGTTTTAGGCGGAAATTATTTAGTGTTCCTCCCACACTTTTTTTTTTATTTTTTTTTTTTTTATGTTTGTTGGTTTGTTTTGTGTCTTCTTTTTGCAAACCGAGTGCTAAGCTAACAGCTGAGTAGCTAAAATGAGTAATTGAGTTATGGGATATTAATATTAAATGAGTTATGGGAGCTTTGAGGCGCCTTAATCTTGATTAAAGATTAAGATCATTTGAAGACATTTTGTAATTAAAAAAATTATATTACTATGTTTTTATTTCGTTTCTACTAGATAAATATTACAATATTTATAAACTACTACCGGTCTTAACTGTCCGATTCGAAAATTTTTTTCGAACAATTAAAAAACTTCGAGACTTACCACCTTGTTCAAAAAGAAAGGTTCATTCACACTGTGAACCGGACTTAACTGTCCGATTCAAACATTTTTTTTCGATGACGAATCATTCATCGAATCCATCATTACTGGTGATGAAACATGGGTATACGAGTATGACACGAAACCAGGCATCAGGCGAAATTTTTTCCTCCATCGTAAAAATCGAAGACGCGAAAAAAGTTGTTGTAAACAAAACACTGTCACTTTACCAAATGTCAACGAGAGACGCTTATATTTGGCAGCCTTGTCATAGACACATGTGTCAACCTACTAAAAATTTTGAATCGGACAGTTAAGTCCGGTTCACAGTGTGAATGAACCTTTCTTTATGAAAAAGGTGGTAAGTCTCGAAGTCTTTAATTGTTCAGAAAATAAAATTACAAAAGTTTTTTACATTAAAACTCATAGAGTTGTGAGTATATTTCTTAAAAAATAAGAAAAAAATCAAATATTTTCAATATAGCATTTTCAATTTAATTTGACCAGCTGAAAAAAATAGGAATTATTAATGATACCTGTTTGCCCGTTGTGTTAAATTTTTTGGTATTTTTATCATGTGTACTTAATTTGCTAAGACTCTTAAATAAAAAATAAAATAATTATGAAAACGACAGTAATTGTAGTTAAAAACTATCAAAATATTATTTAATTTATGAATCAATAGTTTCTGGGGGTTAATAAACTAATATAAAGACCATGAAAACATTGTAAATGCCAATTTTGAAGGACCACATCGAAAAGGTAATTTAGAAAGATTTCCAAATATTAAAATATAAACAAAAAAATTAATAAAACTGCTTTTAATATTTTAAGCGAAATATTGGAATTTTCAATTTGGATAAAGTCTACAGCACCATACGTAATTTTACTTTTTAAGATAGTTATGTAAAGTTAAACAGCATCAGAACAATTATTTCTTCCAAGAAAGACTGACTCAAAGGATTTGTCCATTAAAGAGTTGTTATAAGGTGTAATATCACTTGAATATAATGGAACTGAGGCCAGATTCTTAAAATCACCTAGCTAAAGCTAAATCTCTATAGCTAAAATGCCAAAAAAATTCTTCGTTCAGTTCCTAAGCGATTTCGCTAAAATGCGATTCTGAGTTTCAAATCGCTTAGCTAAAAATGTTACTTTTACTACTGGCCGCAGTAAGCGCTATTTTTGCGATTCTTATGTCAAAAATTTATTTACTTTTTATAAATAAAGAAACTCGCGCGTAATATAAATAAAAATGAGTTCGCCAATTCGTAGTCGTTTTTTTAAGAAATGTTGAACGATTGTCGCGCAACAAATTTAAAGTGAGGAGGCAGGCGTTTGTTAAGGGACTCGACAGATCCTTTCGATATGCCCGAAATGAGGTTCGTGGAGCTTTTTCGCTTTAAAAGATTAGTTTGCAAGGATTTCTTTTGGTAAATCTGTTGTATACATACCGAAGCATTTACGATTTTTAATTGCTTTGAGGTTTTTTGCTCAAGGTAAGTTTCTGCATCTTTTATTAACAAATTAGTTATTTTGCATGTTTTAGGAAGCTATCAAAGATCGGTTTCTCAGGATTTCAAATAAATGTGTCGCAAACCACAGTAAGCCGATGCGTATCTGAAGTATGTTTTATATTGGATAGGCACTTTTTAGTGAAATATGTAAAATTTCCATCGACTCCGGAGGAAATACAAAGCATAAAATGAAAGTATGTCTCAGCTAAGTGTAATATTATTAAACTAGTTATAATGAATAGTATAGCATTTGAGTTGTCTGTGTTGTAACTGATCCCGACTCACATTTTAGTGGTTGAAGTTTTTTTATAACATTAAGTTGTTTTGGGCTTATTTTGTATTATCAAGGTTTTTCATATATTCAATTCATACATTCATAGGTTCTATGAAAAATCTTCATTTCCTGGCGTTGTTGGGGCAATCGATGGAAGTCACATCAAAATTAGGGCCCCATCAAGAGATTTGGAACATATTCATGTTTGCAGAAAAGGTGGTCATTCCATGAACTTGCTAGTATTCTAGTAAGAATAAAATTTAGTTTAATGTAATATTTTTTTGAAGCGAAGCTTTTTACGCCCCGCTCTGTCATTTGCTTGGAGTGAAATCTGAACAATTTTCGACAGATTTTTTCTTAGAATTTTATATGGTTTCTTTGTTTCTGTGTTTTTTACAACAAGACAATTTAATATAACAAATATAAAAAAACCCTTCTTCACCTGCCGTGGGGATTCGAAACCTTAAACTTTTGCTTGGAAGTTCTATACTCTACCCACTGAGCCAAACACCTTCCCTACGTTATATCTTTGATTTAGTATTAAGTGCAATTGAAGTTATGTTGCAGCTCATCCAATAATATAAGTATTAAGGTATTTGTGTGGTTTGGGTAGCTGCTTAGCCACTTGCTGCAAGAGTTGATTAATAGATTTTTATGGTTTGGGTAGCTGCTAAGCCACTTGCTACAAGAATCATCAGTATTGCCACTTTTCCACTTCTAGCACTTTTTTAGTTTCTACCACTTTTATCACTCACTATTTGCATTTTTCGAAAATCTATATATTTATATAAAAATTATTGCATTATAATTAAAATTTTAGAAATTTTATTGCATGTATTTTATTTTTATAGAAATTTTATTGCATATATTTTATTTATTATTACATTTAATATATTATTAGATTTTATTATTAGAACTGTTTTAAGAACATTATATGAGAATTATTTGCAATAAAACTAATTTAGCGTGAAAAAACTTAATTGATGGTATACTTTTTATGATTTGTTTTGCTGCAGGACTTCAGTCGAATTTTTCCTTAAGAAGAAATATATATTCCAAAGCTTTTTAAAATGCACCACTCATTTTAGACTCAACCTACCACTATTTAAAATTTGCAAGTGACAACACTGGTCATCATCCTCAGTTTGCTAGTGCCATCTGTTAGCGCCATCAACTGTTAACATAGCTGCAGTTATATATTTAATACTAAATCAACATCAAAATTTAACAGAGCTGCTTGGATCGGTGGAAACAGAGTCTACTTATTAATCAGTGGGTCATGGGATCGATCCTCACGGGGGGCAAAGTAATACTTTTATTTTTTGATGTGAATGCGTTTATGCTGTTGTTGGTACATGCTTTTGTTTTGTTTTTGCATAGTGCGAAGAAAATTAACAATTGCCCACAAGTGCGTTGAAATAACAATGACAGTAGCATAAAAAGCTTCGCTTCTCTCGTGTGTCCAAAGACGCACCTGTGTTTTTTTTTAAAACTACACTTTTTTATACGTTAAGGTATGCGATACTGATCTACAAATAATATATTGGAATGCAAGATTTGGAGGCTAAATAATAAACTCTAAAAATATAATAAATTAAGTGAAATAAACTTGGGTGCTTATTTTAAAAATGGTTTACTTACTGCGGCAATATGTGTGCTAAACAAAAACTTATATTTAATACAAATACAAATTTTCTTACAAATTCGTAATAAATCTTGAAGTTTTATTTACAAGAGTACTTTATGATTTTTCATAAAATATTAACGTGTTGTCATTTCGCGGAAAAGTAGTTATTTAATTTAGAGTTTGAAAGTAAGTAAAAACTAGTAAGGATTTCTTTTGACTGGTTTAACTTAAAATATCCCCACAGCCGTATTTGAGTATTTTCAAAGTTATTATACGCGTAGTTTTCATTAAATTACTCAAAATTTAAACTCTGAGAATATTTTATACATCAAAGGATATATGTGAATTAATGAAGTCACTTCCTATAGGAGATAGGCATGGTTTTTAGTCAATGTTTGTAATAAACAATTTCAACTAATTTTAACAAAACTTGCAAACAAAGAGTGAAGCTACCATTTTTTTTAATAAATTTTTCTGAAGTTTCAAGAGGTTAAATCTTTCCCTGAAAGCATATTAAATATAAAAATATTAATATTATTGTAAAATACAAATAGCAAGTTTTCGAAGAAACTGCTTTAAATATGTATATGTATCTTTGAGAACATTTCAAACAGACGAAGCATTAATTTTTCCCAATAAATAAATAAAATATTACGATTTTCATTCAAAAACCTTTTCATTTGCAAATTTCGATGCTGCCTCCAAAAGGAAGCTGCAGTTAGCTATAAATAATGCAGCAAGATATGTATTTGAGAAAACGAAATATGATCATATTATATATACGAAATATGAAATATTTTCATACTATGAAAATACTTAACTGTGATATAACAAAATATTTCAATACACGCAACCTTGTTTTCTTACATAAATTAATTAATACTCGTTGTCCTGAATATTTGTATAGAAACCAGATTTTTGCAACATCTAGACGCACTCTTAACTTAATTGTCCCTGAATTCAAATCTGTGATAACCTCAAGAATGTTTTTTTTTATTGTTGTGAATTTATGGAATGTCTTACCTAGATATATAAAAACTGAGCGTAATTTAAAATGCTTTAAAATGGCAGTAACAAATTTCAATAATCAGTCTAATTGATACTTGTATTCAAATGTTTATATAATTAATTTTTTACAAATTTCTGTTTGTCTATCTTTTAATATTTCTATTTTTTTTTTTTTATATATTATTATATTTTTCTTATCTAAATATCTATTTTTGCCCTAGAAACTTTATAATTTTAGTTTTAAATAATTTTAAATATATGTTATAAAATTAATTAATTCTAAGTTAACATAAATAATGCCATTCAACATCGCTTAACCTGTTGATGTACTATAAGAGATTTTAAGCCTCAATTGTACAATAAATACTTTTTTTTTAATAAATAAATATATAAAAAAAAAAAAAAAAAAAAAAAAAATTTAAATTTAGCGACAACAAAATATTGGACTCCAAAATTTTATAGCTACAAATAAAATAAGAGTTTCTGAAAATCGCTAAAAAAAGCTAAAAATAAAATAAGAGTTTCTGGAAATCGCTAAAAAAAGTTCAGAATCGTATCAATCGCTAAAAATTTAGCGATGACGGCTTAGATTTTATTCTTCGTTAAAAGTTCGTTCAGTCTCTAATTTTTTAGCATGAAAATAAGCGATGGAGTTTTTCAGAATCGCAATTATCGCTAAAAACTATAAATTTAGCTTTAGCGATGGAGATTAAGCTTTAGCGTTTTTCAGAATCAGCCCTCTGATCAGTAAATTTATAGCAAACTATTTTCTTTCAAAGTTAATGGACTGCATAACCCACGGAAGATTACAGATGAGTTGGTGTAGCAACCAACGAAACAGCTGTGTAGTCTGCTGGTGGATGTTCTGTAAAGAACATTGTTGTTGTGGCGACCTGTTGCTTCATGAATTACTTGGCATAAAGCTCTGATATGTTTTTCTTAAAAATTTATATTTTTAAGAATTACTAAAAACTAAATATTTTCTTCAATGTTGAATAGTTGTCATTGACTTGTTGAACAGTGTTCAATACGTGCTTGTACACGAATATACTGCCGTCATAAGGAAGAGAGTGGCATCTACACTTTTCAAATTTCTCAGGAAAATGCCTAAAAATAAAAAGTTAATATATCATGGACAAGGGATGGAATAATTATAAAAATTTAGTTTGTCAGAATAGTTAAATACTTCACAGTATTATTTATAAAGGATTTTTAATGAACTTACCAATAATGCAAAAACTGTGTCATAAAATACTGTAGTTGCCGCTTTTTGCTTGCTTCTTCTTAAAAATTCAGGCAATTGAAAAATTTTAAAAAGCCGTATCTACATTACTTTTTACATCTATAAAGGAAAAAAAGTTTGCTTATTTTTATTTAAAATGTCATCAAAACCATCTTACCTATATAAAGGATCCATATTATTAGGGTAAAACCGAATGTACAATATTTATTTACAATGAATTAATTACAAAAATTTCTTTGATGCAAACTTTATTTTGTATGACTCAAAAAAATTTGTTTATAAAAAACAATAAAAAACAGAGTCAAAGTGCGGCATCTACATGTAGATACGCCATTTTTGACTCTATTTTTGTAGATACTGCGTTTTATCATGGAATGATACCTAAATTTTGTGTAGATACGACAACTAAGATAAAAATATTAAGACTTGAGGCCAAAAATTCGTGATTTTTATTTTATAATCCTAAAGAGGTTGGATAACAAATAAGGAAAATACAATCAATTTTGATTTTAATGCTAGATGCCGCGTTCTTCCTTATGACGGCAGTATAGAAGTAGAATACTTAATTCACATTTTTAAAGGGTCTGTTAAAAACGTACGAAGTAGTAGTATTGACTTAAACTTACTTTTATAATTTTGACAATGGCTTCAACCACGAAACTACACATTTAAAAGATATTCTCATACATGAGAACATTTTAGAAATTAAGATTGTTCATTATTCTGAGAAAAAATAATTCACATTAGTGGAAGTTGCACTACAACAAAGATCCATAATACATATAAAGGGTTAGTATAAAAAGGAAGTTAACAACATTACAACTAACAGATTTAAATTGATATGGCCAGAATAATCAAACGGCTATTAGATATCATACACTTAAAATTATAATCAATTTGTGGCTATGTATATTATAGTGAGCATGGTAAAAAACATTTGAAAAATATATTTAAAAAACATTATAAAAAACATTTCAAAAATATATTTAAAATCGGAGAGAATCAGATCCTCAAAGTAGTGCTAGAGTTATCATAACTTAAAAATATTATTTAAAAATGTGGAAAAACTTTATTTTTTATTTTTGATTTCAAATAAACAGTTGCCAAAGGAAAAATGTTTTGTTTTTATAATAAATATTAAATTTACTATATAAGTTTTGAGGAAAAATCTTTCATTGTTTCATTTACTGCGCAATACAAAAAAAATGCGAAGCTTTATTTTAATGGTAAGATCAGGTTGCTTAGATTTTGCACAACACTGTATGATCATGCCTATTGAGATACATAGCGAGCTGCATTATTAAAAACATTTTTTTGTATTTGTATTTATTTAACCAAACGTTAGTACAGTAAGATCAATAGAAGTATTTTAGCGTACAACAATTTAAAAACATTATAATCAACTAAAAATATAGGATTAAGCTTAAAACTAAAAATTAAGATTAGATTTTAAAGTTAACGAACTTAACTTAAAAAGCAAGAGATGAAGGTAAGGAAGAAATTGAAGCAGTATAGAAGAGAAAAGGGAAGAAAATTAAAGGTTAGAGAAATAGTTAATAATTGATAGCTTAAATTTGCTCGTGCTGACAATACTTTTAATGTTTGAAGGAAGCAAGTTCCAGAGTTTGATTGTGTTGATGAAAAAGAGCCGCTAAGACTGCAAACAAGTGAATCTTGGTAATATTAAGTTGAAAGTTCTGTTCGATGCACTGAAACGAAGTTTTCCAAAAAATATGATGGCGTTTTATTGATTATCAACTTGTGCAGAAATATACAGTTTCTTGCATTTAAATGCCCTGCTAAGCTACAGCCTAAAATTTTACCTACTCTTTATGGATACATGGTCAAAACGTCTTAAGTCAAATATATATAGTCAAATCATTTTTTTTTTTTTTTTTTTTTTTTTTTTTTTTTTTTTTTTTTATTATTATTATTATTATTATTTATTATTTATAAACAATTTTGATATAACAATAGTTCAAATACACTTAAGATTAAATACACAATACAAAATTGATTTACAAATTACTGCATTCAGATGTTCAAAATGAACAAGTGTTGAAAAGCAGTTGACATATCATGAAATAAAAACCATTACTTACATATGTATTGAGGTGGGGTCATGAATGAAAAACATTAAGATATGTATCACGATAACTGGTAAAAGTAGTTTAACAATACTTATAGATATAGATATTTGAAAACTAAGCTTTTGTAAATAAAAAATCAGATAATAAGTAACAGTGTAACTAAACTGACAAGAAAATATGCAATAAATTATAGATAGGGAAAAAGAAAAAAGAAAAGAAAAATAAAATATATAATTATACTTGAGTGTTAACAGTTTTAAAGTCAAACAAAAACAGCCATGTTTTTACCTCTCTAAGAAACAAAATTATATTTCTAATGCAACGAATATTAAATGGTAGTTTATTAAAAATTCTAGGCGCAGCACATGAATAGGAGTGGAAGAAGAGAGTTGATTTGTGAACAAGAATTTTTACACAATGTTGACGATTTACCCTTAAGTTATGTCTAGCATAGCTTCTATTAATTAAGTAACCAGATCTTTTGAAAAAAACTTTAAGTACTTTATAGTAGTATAAATGCCTAATTGGCAACACATTTAAGATTTTAAACAATGGAAAGCTACTATCTAATTTCCTTTTATGGCAAATTAAACGAATGGCATGTTTTTGAGCAACCAGTAGTGGATGAATCTTAATAAAATGGGTTCCTCCCCAACAAGGTATCCCATATTGCAATTTAGAATGAAATATTCAATGGTAGATGCAATTCAGTAATTTTGACGAGCAGTATGATTTCAGGAGGTGAATTTTTCTAGTTGCACTCAAGAGATATCGTTTCAGAGCAATAGTATGATCTAACCATGACCATTTCCAGTCCAATAATAACCCAAGATATTTAAATGATTTAACACATTCGATCAAAAAACATTGAGTGGAGCATTGATTAGAATTATTAAATGTTTGCATCGAGAAATTAAAACTGCAAACATTATTCCCAAAAGAGAATTTTTTGCAGCTAGCACAATGAAAAACAAAACTGCACGGGCTAATATAAAAACCACTTTTGTTAAAAAACATTAATTTGGTTTTGTCACTTATAACCAACTTATGTGTATAAATACAATGACGAAGAAGCTCTAAGTCATTATTTAATTCACATGCTAGATTATGCATGGAGTCACTTGTATAAGTACAAGCCGTGTCATCAGCAAACGCTACAACTGAACTGAAGAACGGAAGACTAAAAATAGAATTTACGAAAATAAGAAATAAGATGGGCCCCAGAACAGAGCCCTGGGGGACACCTATATCCACGTCTACAAAATTACTAAAACTGCCATTTATTTTAACTTTTTGTTTCCTATTAGCTAAATAAGACTGAAACCAATTATAAAAGGTGCCTCTGAAACCACATTTATACAATTTCGTAAGTAATATTTTGTGATTTACAGTATCAAAAGCTTTTTTAATGTCTATAAAAAGTGCTGCACAGACTTTATTTTCATTCAACCCGCTGTAAATATTATTGCAAAAATTAAGGAGTGCATCTTCTGTGGATAAACCCTCTCTGAAGCCATACTGACATTCACTAAAAAAATTAAATTTTGACAGATATTTGAGCATTCTCTTTTTTACAGCCTTTTCAAAAACTTTTGCAAATACTGGTAGCAATGATATTGGTCTGTAGTTATTTAAATCAGTTTTTTTTAAACAGTTTTCATTAAACGCAACAAGAATTTTGTGCTCAGCATGAGAATGCAATTTACTGTAAACTAACTCAGAGTAAGTAATTATGGGCAAAATGAGATGGATAACACGTCTTTTTTTGGTCAAGGTAGGGGTAAGCTAAGACATTAACCGCAGGCATCTAAGCGTGTAATATATTCTTTTAATTATGTTATTCACATGGTCAGTACAAATTAGTTTTGAATTAATATAAAATCCTAGATTTTTCACTTTGTCAACTATTTTTAAAGGATTGCCATTAAGACTAATAGTCGGAATATCGTTAAAGTCCAGTATTGCCTTGGAAATAGGAAGAATGTACGATTTGTTGGCATTTAGGCAGAGATCGTTTTCAAAAACCCACCTAGAAATAGTACACAGGTCGTCATTCAGCCTACAGCATAGATCCTCAAGTAGTCCAATCCGGTTTGAAGAATATAATTGAATGTCGTCGCCATATGCATGCATCGTCATATCATTACATGTGGTAAAAATGTCATTAATAAATAAACTAAATAAAAGAGGTCCAAGAATAGACCCTTGAGGAACACCAGCTTTAATTTCTGCAAAGTCAGACAAAGCATTGCCATTTTGTACTCTTTGCATCCTGCCATGGAGATAATTTGCAATTAAAGTAGCAGCCCCATTACTGAACCCAAAGAAAACTATCAGTTTCCGAACTAAGAGATCATGATTCACACTGTCAAACGCCTTTGAAAAGTCAAGAAGACAGAGGAGTGTGATTGTTGCCAGCATCAAAGTTTATGGGAATATCATCTTGAATCTTAAGCATAGCAGTCGCACAGCTATGCCCTCTACGAAAGCCAGATTGGTACTGTGAAAGAAGTTTATAATATTCTAAGAATTCATTAATGTGTTTACACATCAAGGACTCGCAGACTTTTGAGAATGAACAAAGAATACTGATGGGTCTGAAATCATGCATAGAGAAGCATTACTGACTTTAGCAATTGGTATTATTGTAGCTAGCTCCAAGAGTTCGGATAACATGAAACAGTAAAACAATGATTGATAACGTGTGTGAGAGGTTTTATGATAAATGGCTGTATAATTTTAATAAATCTTAAAGGGATGCCATCACTTCCAATGGCGTTTGCTTTTAATTTCATGATAGCCAATGTAACATCATTTTCATCAACATTACAGAAAGAAAACTGATCATATAAACGAGGATTACCAGTGTTACCAGCATTACATAGATGAATATTAATATTTACTGGTGATTTAAACAAAAAAAAGTTATTAAGACTATTCAGTTCAAATTCACACTTTTGATCGTCTTTACAACTGACACCTAAGCAACCAATATTCTTCTAAAGAATTTTAGAAGGAAGAGTACAATTTAAATTTTTAAAGAAGAATTTTTTTTTAGACAATCTAATAATATATACAAAATTGTTGCGTGCATGTTTGTATAATTCCCAGTTAGTAGGGTGTCTCTTACATTTAACATAAAGTTTGTTTCTTTTATTGATGGCAACTTTGACATGTGATGTGAATCAAGGACATAACTTATTGACAACTAAAGACTCACGAATAGGAACAAAGTTATCAAAAGCATATTTAACGTGTGACACAAAAACATTTAACTTATCTTCAACAGATTTGCTGAGCCAACAGTCACTCCAGCAGATGCTAGACCAGAAGTTTATGCAAGGACCCTGAATAAGGCTTGCAGTACGCGACTGTAGGGTATGATATTATGATTGGCATAATCAGCTGCAATACTAATTTTCTTTTCGTTTCAAACGGTCACAAAAACTTGACGTCATTCGGAGATTACGAAGAATAAAGTACACTTTTTGTACGCATGTGTTGATGTGATCATTACAGGAAAGGGATGAATTAATTTGAAAACCAAAATTATTGATTTTGCTTACAAGTTTCAGTTTAACGCTATTTAGTTGAATTGGAGGCAAATCATCATGATAATATGGATTTTTGGATATAGATTAAAGAAATGATTTCAAGAGATTCAGCGTAAGCAAGTTTTCATCAGCTCATTTAGATACTGAAGCTAAGTCCTCATTAGCACTAGCACATAGATCTTCAACTAGACCTAATGGCCTGGGAAGGTACAATTGAAGGTCATTGCCATATATATGCATAGAAAATATCATTTATGAACATTGTAAATAACAATGGTCCAAGTACGCAGTCTTGAAGAACACCACTAGAAGTACTATGACCCACACGAACTCTTTGGGATCTACCCTCGAAAGTATAGAGACAGTTTTATGCAAAGAAGTGAGTGGCTGACCATATCGAATGCTTTTGAAAAATCCAACAAGCAAAGGAATGTCAAATCACAATAATCGAAAGGTACTCTAACGTCATCTAGTATTTTGACCACAGCAGTAGAGCAACTGTGCCCAGGCTGAAAATCAGACTGATGATGAGACATTACGTTAAAAAGCCTTAAATGATGAGATATCTGCTCCGCCATGAGCGACTCAAATAATTTAGACGAAAAAAAAAAATCGAAATGGCCATCTCAGCCCTTGAAAGGACTTTGATCGAGTTTCTTATGATCAATTGTGTTGTGTGTGATATGAAATGTTTGCACACAAATGATCGAGAACTGGACCTACATGTTTTACGCCAACTCCGAACGGCTTTATGTTCTCATGAAGCTTTTCATGGAAGTTTTTACTATCTGAGGTTTGCCATTGCCTGCAGAGAGGTGACGGCCGAACATTCAATTAATTCAATTAAGTCAATTAATTCAATTGGAAAAACTTTCTGTGTCAGATGGAGGATTCGAACCTGGGTTCTCTGGCGTAAGAGTCACACACTCTACCCACTACGAGAATTCTAAGAATTCATTTATTTGTTTGCACATCAAGGGCTCGCAGACTTTTGAGAATGAGCAAAGAATACTGATGGGTCTGAAATCTTGCATAGAAGAAGCATTACTGACTTTAGCAATTGGTATTATTGTAGCTAGCTATCAAGAGTTCGGAAAACATGAAACAGTAAAACAATGATTGATAACGTGTGTGAGAGGTTTTATGATAAATGGCAGTATAATTTTAATAAATCTTAAAGGGATGCCATCACTTCCAATGGCGTCTGTTTTAATTTCATAATAGCCAATATATAACATCATTTTCATCAACATTACAGAAAGAAAACTGATCATATAAACGAGGATTACCAGTGTTACCAGCATTACATAGATGAATATTAATATTTACTGGTGATTTAAACAAAAAAAAAGTTATTAAGACTATTCGGTTCAAATTCACACTTTTGATCGTCTTTACTACTGACACCTAAGCATATTCTTCCAAAGAATTTTACATAGAAGAGTGCAATTTAATTTTTTAAAGAAGAATTTTTTTTTAGACAATCTAACAATAAGATAAGATACAGTATTGTTGCGAGCATGTTTGTATAATTCCCAGTTTGCATTAGTAGGGTGTCTCTTCCATTTAGCATAAAGTTTGTTTCTTTTATTGATGGCAGCTTTGACATGTGATGTGAACTAAGGACATAACTTATTGACAACTAAAGACTCACGAATAGGAACAAAGTTATCAAAAGCATATTTAACGTGTGAAACAAGAACATTTAACTTATCTTCAACAGATTTGCTGAGCCAACAATCACTCCAGCAGATGCTAGACCAGGAGTTTTTGCAAGGACCCTGAATAAGGCTTGCAGTACGCGACTTCAGGGTATAATATTATGATTGGCATAATCAGCTGCAATACTTATTTTCTATTCGTTTCAAACGGTCACAAAAACTTGACGTCATTCGGAGATTACGAAGAATAAAGTACACTTTTTGTACGCATTTTTGAAAACCAAAATTAGTGATTTTGCTTATAAGTTTCAGTTTAACGCTATTTAGTTGAATTGGAGGCAAGTCATCATGATAATATGGATTTTTGGATATAGATTAAGGAAATGATTTCAAGGGATTCAGCGTAAGCAAGTTTTCATTAGCCCATTTAGATACTGAAGCTAAGTCCTCATTAACACTAGCACATAGATCTTCAACTAGACCTAATGGTCTGGGAAGATACAATTGAAGGTCATCGCCATATATATGCATAGAAAATATCATTTATGAACATTTTAAATAACAATGGTCCAAGTACACAGTCTTGAAGAACACCACTAGAAGTACTATGACCCACACGAACTCTTTGGGATATACCCTCGAAAGTATAGAGACAGTTTTATGCAAAGAAGTGAGTGGGTGACCATGTCGAATGCTTTTGAAAAATCCAACAAGCAAAGGAATGTCAAATCACAATTATCGAAAGGTACTCTAACGTCATCTAGTATTTTGACCACAGCAGTAGAGCAACTGTGCCCAGGCTGAAAATCAGACTGATGATGAGACATTACGTTAAAAAGCCTTAAATGATGAGATATCTGCTCCGCCATGAGCGACTCAAATATTTTAGACGAAAAAAAAAAATCGAAATGGCCATCTCAGCCCTTGAAAGGACTTTGATCGAGCTTCTTATGATCAATTGTGTTGTGTGTGATATGAAATGTTTGCACACAAATGATCGAGAACTGGACCTACATGTTTTATGCCGACTCCGAACGGCTTATGTTCTCAAGAAGCTTTTCATGGCAGTTTTTACTCTCTGAGGTTTGCCATTGTCTGCAGAGAGGTGACGGCCGAACAGAAAAATTAATTCAATTAAAAAAATTTTCTCTGGCGTAAGAGTCACGCACTCTATCCACTATGCCACCGCCGCGTATTTTAGACACCGAGGACAATATGCTTAATGGGCGGAAGTCACATGGATTGCAGGCTTTAGGTTTTTTTGCTTTAAGAATAATAGTAACCACTTTCCAAATCTGAGGATGGGACGAGGTGATGAAGTAAGTGATTTACTATATGGACAATCGGACTAAGAACATGCGGCAAAATGAGCTAACAGAACGTGATGGAGACTCCATTCTACCCCGATGCATTCGATTTTATTTTCTTGAATAAAATTAAACCGAAAACCATTCAGAGACTCTAAATCGGAATGGTTTAAAGAGACTCTAAGCGGAATGAATTTCATCCAATGCAGAGTTAGCGACAAAGTAATCATTCTAGATGGCAAGCTTCGGAGTCTATATTGCATATACCGTCTCCTTTTAAATTTTTCACAATTGCTTGGTGGGCAGAGAAGGGTTCAGTTGGGACATAAAGTATTTGGACTTGGGCAGCCTAACAGCGGATGTGTCGTCAATCCGGACTTTCTTATGCTCATTCCAATTTAAAGCAGTGGTGTTACGCTTTCATTTACCATAAGATTTGCTACGATTTTTGAGAGCTATTTTAACAGACCGCATAAGCCATGGACAACTACTGTTTGTGACGTGTCGCATTCGCAGGGGGGCCTGGATATTAAAGAGGTTATTTATCTCTATAATGAAAGAACTCAGCTTCTCATCAACTTATTGTAAAAACCAGCAATCTAACCAAATCAAGAAAAAAATGCATTATTATTGTATTCATCACCAATATTCGCTTGTTGAATTTGATATTACGGAAATAATACTAATGGCTGTTTTAAACTATTTTGCAATACAACAACAAATGCAACAGAAATGAAATAATTTCATTCGCACCACATTTGCGCGCACACATTCACACGAATAACTAATTCAGCAGCGATATCACACCGTAATCAATAATAAATTGCATTTCAATGTATTTTAGAAACTACCCTATAGGAACAAACTAACTTGTTTTTAAAAACAACATATTAAAAAACTATTTTAAAATAAACTAGTATATGAACTACTTTGAATTACATTAAGGCGGCAACTACTCAGATTTTGACATGTTCTAATTGCAAATTTTTATTAGTTTATATATATATTTAACCTTGTTATTTTATCAAATATTATTAACTAGGCTTCACTAACATTTTGTTTCAAAAAGACATATTTTTTATTTACGACATTGAGCTGCAAGACAGACGTGGTAAACACACTTTAAAACTGATAGACTGCCTCAAAACTCTGTGAAACGATTAAAAATTCTTTATTATTCAAGATATTCAAATTACAAACTGGTAGAGTTTAGTAAACATTGGACAGTTTGGACTCTGTACGGAAATTGATGGATTGTTTAACCATTCAGCAAACACCTCATCACTTCAGTAGTAAAGACGCACGCCTTTCCCTACGTCGAGACGCTTAAAATAAGCACTAAGCAAAATATCGGTGTGTCCATCGACCATGATTGATGTTTGAAAAGCGTGGAAAATCCCGTCGACACGCTTGTTTACCTCATATCTTGAAATGAAGCATCAAAAAGCTGGCTCGTAAATAACAGGCACAGTATCCACACAATTCCGATCAATTGGATCGTCACCTTTCGCTCATGTAGGCGGTGGCGTGCCTTTTTTTGGAAACTGCTTCCGAAAAATGCATTCACGTAATGAATTTATGTATATATTTGTAATATATCCACAGCCAAATAAATGATCTCTTTGACGTATAGAAATTTAAAATTTTCAGTAAGTGGAATATTAACTTTTCACTTGATTTATTTTATAGTAATTAAAAAATAATTTACATATAACTAATTTAACAAGTAGTTGTAAATATATGCAGACGAAAGTCAATTGACTTATTTAGCGGACATCACCATACAAAATATGTTAGTTCGTTCTATGGAAAAAAGTCAGAATTTCAACTAGTTGGGGTTGACAAAAAACTACTTTTTCAACTACTTGTAAATTAGTTGATTTTTCCTACAGGCTACCGACAGGCATGCTTGCATGCTATAGATCACTTATTAAACTAACAACTCCAACTCAATATAGCCAGCGCCAAGAGTCGAGTGAATTTGAATCATGGTTTGAAGCATTGTTTGAATCTGATTATATTAGAAACGTTTATATGTGTGTTTGCGTTATAGTTTAAAGGTATTGAGGGTTCGATTTGAGTTATATATAAGCATCTTATTAATTGAAGCTAATGATTCAGATACCATAAATATAGTTTTGTGTGTGTGCATGTTACCAATGTGTGCTCGTTAGCATTCTAGAATGCACTATCATGACGTACGCCCCCTCAACATGTTGCTTATAATTAAACTAGCTAGCCATGCATAACTTACAAACCACTGACATTTGGCATTTTGGTGGCTGTGCCTAAAGACATGTTCATTAAATATGCATACATGGAGTTAACCTCAGCTAATAGAGGGATTCTTGCTGAGCGCTTTTGGCAAAAATTTTTTAAAGCCTAGCGCAGAGAATTATGCTAAAAATTTTAGAAAAAAATGTATACCTAAACAATAAATTTCTGAAATTAATTTATTATGCCAAACGTTTAACTACTTAAACTCTCAGAGGTATGTCGTGGCGTATGAGTAACCACAAACTCGAATTTATCACGCAAACAGGGTGTAAATTTATATGAATAACATTTGTGGGAATTTAACTCAGCCACGCGCAAACGAAGTGTGAGGCACGCAATATTTATACACTGTAATTTTCCCATTTGGCTTAAATGCCAAAACAATTCATTAAATTTTTATATTTATTTTTCTTCGCTTTGGCATGCAATACAAGCAATAGAGAAAAAACAAGGAACAATGAACGAAATTCTTTTGGCCGTTCAAAACATTTGTTGAACAAAAATAGCAACACAAGCACACACACACACGCACATATTGAGGACACAAACTAAAAGCGTGCGCTTGTGAAAAATTTCAACGATTTTTCAATTCATTTCTAATTCTTTTCTTTTTTTTTAATTTGAAATTATAAGCAAAAAACTTCCATGGTTTACTTAAGCTGCGGTATAAGATATTCATTTATTTATTTCTTTTTGTTATTGCTTTTATTTTGGTAAAGAAGCGAGGAATTTAAAGATTTTTAATTGCAGCTAAGTTAGTTTTTCTTTATTCAAACTTTTAACGAGTTCGCAGAATTTACTTTATTTTTTTTTTTTTTAATTTTCTAAATTCTCAAAAGTATTTTTGGGTTAACATCGTTATTTTAAGCTTTTGGTATATAAAGAACGCCTTTGAATTTAATTTTTAAAGTCAATTTATTTTTCAAGTCTATGTTTTTTGAGCCTAAATGACAAACCTCGAACATCTTGTTAGTAGCGCTAAAATATGAAAAAAAATAGCATCATGTTTTTCGTTAGATTTGCTCCTATTTATAACTTACATTTTCATTAATGATGCCGCAAATAATGGAAAAACTAATAAAACGATTTGTACGTGCAGATGTATCCTGTGCTCCGACATCTGTTTTGATTGATAACTAATGTACTGGCTTGAACAAAGGCAGCATTAGAAGCACTTTAATATAGCAGAATCATTAAGATTTATCCTTAATAGGCTATACCGAGTACTGATTGAGTGTGTGTGTGTGTGTATGCGTGGGTGCAATACTCCTAATCGATAACGCAATAAAAGCAGGGTAGCTCTAAACGGAAAATGGCAGAGATAAATAACACAAATAAAAGTGCGGAAAATGACTAGCAAGTTATAATAGAAACGATTACATACAAACATGAATTTCCACAATAATTCCATATTTGGCTGACTCTCTGCCGTTGGTGCTTGTGCTGTTTTTGCTATTACTGCTATTGTAGCCTGTTAATGTGACATAAATATAGCTCATTTATATCCGGAAATTATGATTTCTTGTTTATATGTAAGAATCTTCGACATATTGAGTACTTAGTTGTATTCGTTTGCGATGCGTAGGAGCATCATTAAGAGCTCTGAAAAATGTAATTTATTGTGTGAGAGTGTATGGGACTTTCAATTGTGACTACTGGGACATTTGACTATAGAATTTTTTGCCTATGTCCGCTGTGTTTAATCTTTTTTGTGGAAGTAACTAATTACCTTATTACCCTTATTTGCTTGAGACTTGCATTGTGAATAAATGTCGGGACATTTTCGCATAGACTTTTGCAATATCCGTGGGCTGAGAGCGAATTTCTTCTCGGTCTATGCATATTGTGCTCTTTATAGGCCTCAAATAATGGCACTAAGTGAGACCCAGGTGACAGAGGACTCAGATCCACTGGATTTTCATATTCCTGGGTATCACTTACTGCCATTGTTTTCTTCGCATAGGGGCATCGCTCTTTTTATAAGAACAGATGTGGCATACCAGTTCGAGCGGGGTCTGAGCGTCACCGATCCGGAATTCAGCTCCATGTGGGTGAGGTTCAGGGTTCGTTCGCACTTGCTACATTTTTGTTTCGTGTATAGAAGTCCGAATTTAGGAAGAGAAGCCACTTTTAATAAATTGGACTCTCTCTCTGATTCGATTACGCGCATTTTGGGGTTGTTTCCTGACAGCGAAATCGTTGTTGCCGGCGATTTCAATGTCCACAACTCGGCTTGGTTATGTCACTCGAGCCACACCACACCTGAAGGACAATATGTTGAGCTTTTTGCTGAATCAAACCAATTGATTCAACTAGTGGAGGAACCAACATTTTTCCCACGAAATGATTTGCAAAGCCATAATATCTTAGACCTTTTTCTGATTTTTCATCATGAAAAATATGATGTGAGTGTCAATGCACCTCTTGGTAATTCGGACCATTGTACCATCTCCGCTGTTTTTTCATATTCTGACCTTCGCACCTTTACGCCTAAAGCCCCGAAAAGGACTGCATGGTTTTATGAAAGAGCAAATTGGAATGCGTTAAATAATTTTTATCACAACTTCAATTGGAAATTATGTTTCGCTGATAGAAATGTGAATGCCGCGGCTGTCATGGTACAAGAAATTATCTTATTGGGTATGCGGTTTTTTATCCCCAATAAGAAGAAAAGCATTAAACCAAAAGACCACTCATGGTTTAATGAGACTTGCAGGATTGCAGTCAGGTCCAAAGAGGAAGCCTATCAGAATTGGCGATCTGATAAGAATGCTATTACTAATAGACTTCGCATCGAGGCTAGGAATCGCTGTAACACAATTTTAAAACGCGAAAAGTTTCTTCACGAAACTCGCATTAGAGAACAGGTTCTTCTCTGGCCCAAAGGGAGCAAAAACTTTTGGTCATTTGTTAAAAGAGTTAAAAATCAAACGTCTCCGTCGATTCCGACTCTTTTAAAAGATGACCAAATCTTCACTGACTCGGTTGATAAAGCGAACCTGTTGGCTGGATTGTTTGCACTCAATTCCACAATCTCGGATAGCAGTCAGCCACTGCCCTTTGTTGGGACTAGTTCTTCTTCAATGAAGGAGATATATTTTCGAACGAGAGCAGTCAAAAGAGTCCTTGCAAATCTTAACATAAACAAAGCCTCTGGTCCTGATGGCATACCACCAATTGTGCTTAAAACGTGTGCTTCTACACTGGCTCGGCCTTTGCGCAACCTTTTCAACATCTCATACAGGACAGGAGTATTTCCATCTTGTTGGAAGGTCGCTAATGTCCAGCCGATACCTAAAAAGGGCGATGCCACGAATCCTGCAAAGTACCGACCCATTGCGATATGCTCTACGCTTTCCAAAGTTATGGAGAGCGTAATAAACTTCCACCTAATGAACTATCTGGAGCACAACGAATTGCTAAGTGACCGTCAATATGGTTTTCGTAGGGCTCGGTCTACTGGTGACCTTATGGCGTTCCTTACAGAAAAATGGAACCAATGCGTTCACCTGTTCGGTGAGAGCAGGGTTGTTGCTCTGGATATTTCAAAGGCGTTTGACCGAGTGTGGCATAAAGCACTCGTCTCCAAACTAATTGCATACGGTGTCGGTGGTAACTTTGCTCGGTGGATCACGTGCTTTCTTAAGGATAGAACCATACGTGTCGTAATTGATGGCATTTCGTCCAGTGAGCACGCCATCAACGCAGGAGTACCGCAGGGTTCAGTTCTATCGCCAACTTTGTTTCTGGTTTTTATCAACGACCTTCTGTCGTTGACTCATAACCCAATTCATTCGTTTGCGGACGACAGCAGCATTTGTCATTCATATTTTTTAAAAAAACGCCCGAGTTCTTTGGAGATTGAGAGTAAGAGGCAAAATATGAATGACACTCTTCTTAATGACTTGAAAAAAATCTCCGAGTGGGGTCTTGCTAATAGAGTACAGTTTAATGCAAACAAGACCCAGTGTTGCCTGTTAACCCACAAGCGGATGAACTGTCCCTTAGCTCCCTTGAATATGAATGGTGTGGATCTTTTGGAGTCAGATGCTCGTGACGTTCTGGGCATGTCGATACAATCAGACCTTCGTTGGAATGATCACATTTTCCATGTGTCGAAAGAAGCGGCCAAGTGCCTAGGTTTCTTAAAACGGTGCAAGCGATACTTCACCCCATCTGATCTTCGAATGATCTATACCTCTTATATAAGGCCTAAAATGGAGTACAATTCGCACATTTGGGCAGGAGCTTCGAGATCTTATTTGGAGCTTCTGGACCGAATTCAAAGACGTGCGATATATATGATAGGATTCGAAAACATTTTATCTCCCCTGAGTTCTCTTGGGCATCGGCGTAATGTTGGTTGCCTAAGCCTTTTGTATAGGTTCTACCATGGGAAATGTTCAAGAGAGGTACATGGCCTGACGCCACCAGTTCGTGTATTCCTAGGTCTACTCGGGCAGCTTTCCAAGCCCATCTCTTTACCATTGCATCGGTGCCCAATAGAACCACGCATTACCGAGATAATTCGTTTTTTGGTCGCACGGTAAGATTGTGGAATAATCTCCCTGTGAGCGTGTTCCCCGGCAGTTTTGATCTGTGTCAGTTTAAAGCAAATCTTCACCGTCACTACTCCATCTTTCCACCCTCCAACTAACTATCACCCGTCTTCCGAATTAACGCAATGCTTTCGCATTTAAAGGGGGCATCCCCTGAGCGTTGGTTTAGACAAAAAAAAAAAAAAAAGAATTTGATCAACTATGAGTTCGTCCCTTCCTTCGTAGAGAAATAAAATAAATATTTTGTTCGTTTGTTCGTGGAAAATAGATGTTCGTAGAAAATTGATGATCGTTCGTTCGTTCCTGGAAAATAGATGTTCGTTCGTTCGTTCGTAGAAAACAAATGTTCGTTCATTCATTCGTAGAAAATGCATGTTCGTTCGTTCGTTCGTAGAAAATAGATGTTTTTTGTATGGGAACCCAAAGAGGAGTGGTACATAGAGGGTGGGTGTATTCGGGAGAATGTTGAGAGGCAAAAAATAATAGGACCAGCTCATATATTTGACCCCTCTAGGAGTTCATCTACGGCCAATATAAACTATTTTAGACAGTTTTTGTTTTTTTTTTTTATGGGGACCCAAAGAATTGTAGCAGATAGGGGTTAAGTGTGTTGGGAAGAAAAGTTAAGGGACAAAAATAATAGGACCAGCTCATATATTTGACCCCTCTAGGAGTTCAGCTACGCCCGATATAAACTACTTTCTATAGTTTTTGTGTTTTTTGTATGGCGACCCAAAGAAGGGTGGCAGATATGGGTGGGTGTGTTTGCAAGACATGTTAAGAGGCAAAAAATAATGCGACTAGCTCATATATTAAACCCCTCTAGGAGTCCAGCTACGGCCGATATTAAACATTCGCAGCATAAGCAGATGCAGAAAATTAGTTTAAATAGTTTGTAAAGTGCTTCGGCAGTCGACAGCTTTGGCAGTCGCCGTTTTGATTGACCGAAACTGTTGAAAAAGTCGAAAATCGAAGCAACAGCAGTTGTTGAACTTTCGTAAGTCGAAGCAGTATAAGTTTTGACAACAGTCGTAGCAGACTGCTTGTGCTTATGATTTCTGCTTATTTTTTAACCTACCGAAGGAGGAGATTCTCAAGTTCGTCGGTTTCTCTGTTTTTTTTTTTTTTTAAATGTATGTACATCAATAACTCCTAACAGATAGATATCATAAACATGGAGGTGCCCATCTAAAAAAGTGAGCGTTGTTCGAGAACGGGGAGGGGCAATATTAGAAAACCACCACTCGAATAATATTGACACTAGGCTAATAAAAATTGTTACAAGAATGGGTATAATTATTTCAAAACAAGTGGCATCTAATTTAAATTTAAGAAACGGATATTTGAAAAAACCAACAAACTTTCAGAATTTAATAGATAAATTGTATTTATGTTGTTTATACACTTTTTTCGAAAATTTATCATATTCTCTAAAAAGGAAGAAATAAAACCTTTTAAAAAAAAAAAACCCACTACAAAGTCACTACAGAGTAAAAAGTAATTTTAAAATAACTTTTGCTTTTAATTTCTTGGTCATATTTGATAATTTATTTAAACATATTATAACATTGAAAATCTTATAACTTAAATTTTTTTCTAATTTGTTTTATTATCATAAATATATTAAGCTCTTTATGAATATAAAGCTTTTAAGGTCGGCTTTTGTATTCATAAATAACTTAATATATTTATGATAATAAAACAAATTAGAAAAAAATTAAAATAATAAGTTTTCCAATGTAATAATATGTTTAAATAATTTATCAAAAAACTTATAAAAAGTTTTTATTAAACATTGTACAATTATAGTAATAATGCAATCATAATTATAACAAAATTGAAAAAATTTAATAATTCGAGTGATCAAACAAAAGTTAGAAATAATAAGTAAGACTCATAAGCGCAAAACAGCTGCTACGACTGTTGAAAAACTTATGCTGCTTTGACTAACAAAAGTTGAACAACTGCTGCTGCTTCGACTTTCGATATTGCGAACAGTTTCAGTCAATCAAAACGATGGACTGCCAAAGTTGTCGACTGCTGAAGCACTTTACGAACTATTGAAACTAGTTTTCTGCTTCTGCTTATGCTGTGACTGTTTGATTTTTCGAAAGCACAAGATAAAGCAGTAGCAGGAGCCTTGAAAAAAACTGTAAGAGTTTAAACGCTGGTTTCTTTATTATGTTCGTACGTTCGTTCGTAGAAAATAGATGTTCGTTCGATCGTAGAAAATTGATGTTCATTCGTTCGATCGTAAAAAATTAATGTTCGTTCATAGAAAATTAATTTTCGTTCGTTCGTTCGCAGAAAACTGATGTTCGTTCGTTCGATGAAAATGCATGTTCGTTCGTTCGTTCCTAGAAAATTTACGTTTGTTCGTAGAAAATAGTTGTTTGTTCGTTTGTTCGTAGAAAATCGCAGAATCATAACCATAACCATAACCATAACCATAACCATAACCATAACCATAACCATAACCATAACCATAACCATAACCATAACCATAACCATAACCATAACCATAACCATAACCATAACCATAACCATAACCATAACCATAACCATAACCATAACCATAACCATAACCATAACCATAACCATAACCATAACCATAACCATAACCATAACCATAACCATAACCATAACCATAACCATAACCATAACCATAACCATAACCATAACCATAACCATAACCATAACCATAACCATAACCATAACCATAACCATAACCATAACCATAACCATAACCATAACCATAACCATAACCATAACCATAACCATAACCAAAACCATAACCATAACCATAACCATAACCATAACCATAACCGTAACCATAACCATAACCATAACCATAACCATAACCATAACCATAACCATAACCATAACCATAACCATAACCATAACCATAACCATAACCATAACCATAACCATAACCATAACCATAACCATAACCATAACCATAACCATAACCATAACCATAACCATAACCATAACCATAACCATAACCATAACCATAACCAAAACCATAACCATAACCATAACCATAACCATAACCATAACCATAACCATAACCATAACCATAACCATAACCATAACCATAACCATAACCATAACCATAACCATAACCATAACCATAACCATAACCATAACCATAACCATAACCATAACCATAACCATAACCATAACCATAACCATAACCATAACCATAACCATAACCATAACCATAACCATAACCATAACCATAACCATAACCATAACCATAACCATAACCATAACCATAACCATAACCATAACCATAACCATAACCATAACCATAACCATAACCATAACCATAACCATAACCATAACCATAACCATAACCATAACCATAACCATAACCATAACCATAACCATAACCATAACCATAACCATAACCATAACCATAACCATAACCATAACCATAACCATAACCATAACCATAACCAATATTTAAATGTATTTATTCTGCTTTATATCTTTAATATATGTTCTGCAAAATATATTTGAGGTTTACTTAATATTCTCTGTACCTCCCAAGAGAACACCCTTTTTTCATACAAGTCCACATTTTAAATAATCCATCACTTGGTTTTATTTAAAAACTGTGAAAATGCAATTTTTATTTATTAAGAAGCTTCAAGCAATAAAATTTCTGAGTTGACAAGACAATTTTATTCTAAATCATTTCGGCACTACCGTGTAATTATAAATGGAAGAAGATTAAGTGGAGTATTACCCACAGTGAAATCAAATGCGAAAAATAAGTCACTGCACTTAGGCATAATGTCAATTACATAGAAATATCCAGCAATTAATTTTGTAATTCAAAATTTTTATTTAATAGGCTTTTTTTAACTCGTTATTTTGTTGAATGTGGTATTAAATTTTTGCAATTTATATTTCATGCAATAATTTTTATCTGGTAATATGTTTCATAGTATCTTAACTGATCCAGGATACCAAACAAGAGGCAAGTGCATTCGACATTAAATTTAATTACGATCACATTCAACCAATCCCCAGTTTATCCATAAATTGTTGATTTACTATTGGTTCAATTGGAATCAGCTGCACATTAAATTGATAGTAATTTAATTAACACCACATAGAAATCATGAAAACAATCCTGTATTTACATATGTTATTTCAATTAGTAGATAAGCTAATAATAAACAAACACCGCATACACGTGGTGTAGTTTCAGTAATAACTCATGAATATAATGATAATATTAAACATTTGCATTTTAAAACATATTTAGGATAAACCATATGGCAGCAAAGCACAGCAGTGGAAATGGCAATTCAATTGGCAATTCAACGGGATGTAGCAACTCTAAAAATTTTAAATATATTACAAATATGAACAGTACAATTGCAATAAATATTAACTCTTTGACGCCCAAAAACGTAAGAAATGATTTAAGTGTTCATTTTAATTTTTATGTGACTGCGTGGTGGCAATATAAACTTACAATAATTGTCGATGAATAACGAATAAATAGTAACCTGTTGCAGTAACGCTCATTCGTAGAGAAAGCCTAACACAAATTTTGGCCATAACTTGCAAGTTTAATCAAGAGTTATTCACGAAGGGGTCGGGGTAATAAGGTGCTAACTCACTCTTTGACCAAAATTGAGTTTAGTATGCAAAAACAAAAATCCCAGCAAACTCTTGTATATGTATACCAAAGGTAAAATTGGTATCTCTATTCGTTAGCGAGTTACAAGCGTATATTCTTTTTGCTGCACAGAATTGAGTCTTAAGTTTTGGGCAATAAGGAGCTAACCCATATAGAAAACGTTTATAGACGTCTCTGTAGACCACAGTTTTTACATTTCATACCTTTATAATATTTTGATTTTAAGAGGGTTCTTCAATAATAATCCTTGCATATTTAGAAACATTACATCCTTTGTCAGCAAGTGGTGCCAAGTAAATTTGAATATTATCATACTTTCTTTGAGAGTAAGCACTAGAGTTTCTATCTTGTTATGAACCGGGAAAAAATTCCCGGGAAGAACGTACATTTAAGTCCGGGATTTCCGGTAAATCTGAGAAAAAACAATATATAAAGATTTCAATTTGTTCTAGCAATAAGCTTCAATTAGCAAATCGAACAGAACTGATTGAAAAATTTATTGAAGTTTTGTTTATTTTTTAAGAATCACTACAAAGTAAAATATAATTTTAAAATTACTTTTCCTTTTAATTTTTTGTTAATATTTGATACTTTATTTAAACATATTATTTCATATGAAATCTTATTATTTGAATTTTTTTTATTTATTTTATTATCATAAATACATTAATTTCTGAATGATTACAAAAGCTTTTAAGGTCGGCGCTAATATAATCACACTTTTAATCAGAAGCGCCAACTTAAAAGCATTTGTATTCATAAAGAAATTAATAATGAAACAAATGAGAAAAAAATTAAAACAACAAGATTTCATATGTAATAATATGTTTAAATAAATTATCAAATATGACCAAGAAATTAAAAGGAAAAATAATTTTTAAATAATTTTTTAGTACTGATTTTGTAGTCGGTTGTTTTTTTTTACAAGAGTTTTTATTTCTTCCTTTTTGTAGAATATGATAAATTTTCAATAAAAGTATAAACAACATATATACAATATACTATACAACATATATACTGAAAAAAAAAGTGTTCTATTAAATTCTGAAAGTTTGTTGGGTATTTCAAATATCTGTCTCTTAAATTTTAATAATTAGATGTCACGTGTTTTGAAATAATTATACCCATTCTTGCAACGAGTTTTATTACCCTAGTGTCAATATTATTCGAGATATAGTGTTTTTCTAATATTGCCACGCCCCTTTGTTAAAAAAGCGCCCACTTTTTTGAGCGTTATTTGCAACAATTGTGCCTACCCCTGTACTTCACTTCAGTAGCCCAGCGTCAATATTAACTGAGATAGTGTTTATTTAGTATTGCCACGCCCATTTATCGAATAACGCCTACTTTAGTGACCGTAATTTTTAATAATTTTGCCTACCTCTTTACTACAATACATTTCAGAGCCCTAGTGTCAATATTATTCAATATACACTGTTTTTCTAATATTGCCCTGCCCAGTTGTCGAATTCCTCCCACTTTCTTGATCGTTATTTGTACTAATAATGCCTACCCCTATACTGAATTGCAGTACCTTAGTCTCAAAACTATTCAAGATACACTGTTTTTCTAATATTGCCATGCCGATTTATTGAATAACGACCATTTTCTTGACAGTAATTTGTAATAATTGTGTCTACCCCTACAATAAATTGCAGTTCCCTAGTGTCCATATTATTCGAGATACAGTAGTATATAGTATTGCGAGATATAGTATTGCCACGCCCAGTTCTCTTACACCGCCCACTTTTTTACGGGCACCTCCGTGTTTATGATATCTATCTGTTCGTTGTTGTATCGATGTACGTACATTTAAAAAAAAAAAAATCAACAGAAACCGACGAACTTGAGAACCTCCTCCTTGTTGAAGTCGGTTAAAAGTCAGTTTTTTGTTATTGTTGTTGGCTTGCAAAAGAAAGATTTCATAAACCAAACAAAAAGGTGTCAAATTTTTAAAAGTACTCAACTGTGTGCAGATTTTTGAGTTTAAATGTTTTATTCATTCTTTTATAAAAAATGTCATTAAAAATTAATTTTTGGGTATATATCTTTTGGTTAATATTAAAGATAGCCGCTGAGCTTTTTCATGGCAATACAAGATGCAAAAAAAATTATACCGGAATCCCGAGAATTCCCGAAAAAAAATACTCGTTCTCCCGGGAATTCATAAACTGTAGTTAGCACCGTTTTACCCAAGGCCAAAACTTTTATTTTAGGAAAATCCCCTACCCTGATTATTGTCAAAACAATCCAGATGTAAAACTTTCAATGTGTCCGGTAAGGCACACGATCTAACTTTTTCATTTTTTTTTTATAATTTTCATTTTTAGATGACCTACCGACAATAGTATCTGCATACTAAGAAATTTAAAATCCTTCTCCTGTCGGTGGTAGGAAATTAAATTCTTTGTGTGTGTAGGTAGCGCATTTTTGCTGAAAAAATTCACATGTAAAACTTTCAATGTCACCTTAAAATATTTCTTCTCTCAGTGGTAGGAAATTAAAGTATTTTGTATGGGAATCAGCTACTTTTTTCCCAAGAAAACCCTATTTTACATTTTTAGAGTCTTCAGTAGGCCACACCGCTTTAAAACTTTAACTTTTTTAATTTTGGTCTTAAAAGAGTCCTTCTGTAATGATATCTGCGTAATCGTATGAAAGAAAATAAACGACTTGGAAAGTTTTAATTTTAAACACAAATAAAAAAACTCTGTGTTACTAAAATGGGACAGCCAGATTTCAAAGACTCTACTATCATGCCGTGGTAGTACATCTTTACACCAAAAACACCAAATTCTTGATGAGCGTCATTCCCATCAAATCGGGATTGTGCATGTAGGATTGTAGCGAAATTTACAGATTCCAGACTAATTTTCTATAAACGCATTTAATATGATGAAATAAGCGATTTTTTGTACATTTTATTGCTTATTGCCTGACTTCAGAAGTCATATATCAATCCGATCTGGTAATTGTGCATAGAAAGTATCAACACTGGTAACCACTTTTTTTTTAAATTGGGTGAGAAAGAGAACCTACAGTCTTAAAGCGACATTGCTATATGTCCTTATATCTTCGCTGTTAGTTCATCTCCATTAGTGACTGGTGATTATTTCAAAATAATATTCTGAAAAGTTTAAGTTGTTGCAAAAATCCCCGTACATTTTTAAATGAAAACATTTCTTTTTAACAAGTAGTAGCCTTCATTAAATAAGAAAATCCTGCAGTCTAACGGAAAAGTTGAATTCAATATTGCCAGCCAATGTCAGCTAAGAAAAATCGCTACAACAAATAGAGGCTAACGAATTCATCGCATTTTCGATTTTATTGAAATTAAATATTTTTGCAAATTATTTATTTGCCACTTTTCTGTATTGTTGATAAATCTGGGACAAATAATAAGAAAGGTTAATTATGGTATTTGTAGAATAAATAGGTTAAATTTATCAAGGTAAATTTACGGCAAGGTGCTGTACGGCTAGGACAGCTTGCTGTATAGTCTGAATCCCCCCCCCCCCCTATTTTAATCGAGGCGAGCTAAAACCGCTCTTACAAATGAAAGCTTTCGAATTCGCCGCGTTACTAAATTTTCTCTTCTTTGTGTGTGTAGGTAGCGCATTTTTGCTGAAAAAATTCACATGTAAAACTTTCAATGTCACCTTAAAATATTTCTTCTCTCAGTGGTAGGAAATTAAAGTATTTTGTATGGGAATCAGCTACTTTTTTCCCAAGAAAACCCTATTTTACATTTTTAGAGTCTTCAGTAGGCCACACCGCTTTAAAACTTTAACTTTTTTAATTTTGGTCTTAAAAGAGTCCTTCTGTAATGATATCTGCGTAATCGTATGAAAGAAAATAAACGACTTGGAAAGTTTTAATTTTAAACACAAATAAAAAAACTCTGTGTTACTAAAATGGGACAGCCAGATTTCAAAGACTCTACTATCATGCCGTGGTAGTACATCTTTACACCAAAAACACCAAATTCTTGATGAGCGTCATTCCCATCAAATCGGGATTGTGCATGTAGGATTGTAGCGAAATTTACAGATTCCAGACTAATTTTCTATAAACGCATTTAATATGATGAAATAAGCGATTTTTTGTACATTTTATTGCTTATTGCCTGACTTCAGAAGTCATATATCAATCCGATCTGGTAATTGTGCATAGAAAGTATCAACACTGGTAACCACTTTTTTTTTAAATTGGGTGAGAAAGAGAACCTACAGTCTTAAAGCGACATTGCTATATGTCCTTATATCTTCGCTGTTAGTTCATCTCCATTAGTGACTGGTGATTATTTCAAAATAATATTCTGAAAAGTTTAAGTTGTTGCAAAAATCCCCGTACATTTTTAAATGAAAACATTTCTTTTTAACAAGTAGTAGCCTTCATTAAATAAGAAAATCCTGCAGTCTAACGGAAAAGTTGAATTCAATATTGCCAGCCAATGTCAGCTAAGAAAAATCGCTACAACAAATAGAGGCTAACGAATTCATCGCATTTTCGATTTTATTGAAATTAAATATTTTTGCAAATTATTTATTTGCCACTTTTCTGTATTGTTGATAAATCTGGGACAAATAATAAGAAAGGTTAATTATGGTATTTGTAGAATAAATAGGTTAAATTTATCAAGGTAAATTTACGGCAAGGTGCTGTACGGCTAGGACAGCTTGCTGTATAGTCTGAATCCCCCCCCCCCCTATTTTAATCGAGGCGAGCTAAAACCGCTCTTACAAATGAAAGCTTTCGAATTCGCCGCGTTACTAAATTTTCTCCCAAAGCTTTGCCGCCGTTGTTTTCTTCAAAAGTTCAATGATGGGCGTCTGCCTAGCACAACTGGAAGCTGAAACAGGAAAAAATGTCAACGAACTGACAATACCATAAAGTTGTCGGGCCAGAATCATGTCGTTGTCGTGTCGGCAGGCAGAGGGCTGGGAGAAGCAATGAAAGCATTTTGGCAGATAATTGAGACAGAAAACGATAATTTCTATTTAAATTTTTGTTTTTGCTTATTTGAAAGCTTTCTCTCTAAAAATGTTGCCATATTTTTATTAAAATTACATGAATTTTAAGCTTTAAGATAGAAAAACAGCGTTCTGTTTTTGCATAATTATAAAAGCATTAGATTCCGGAAACAGGAGAAATGTCAACGAGCTGACAACGGCGCATAAATTACTGCAATCCAGCTTTTGCTTTAGATTCCAAGCAGGGCTGCCGTTTTTAACTATTTTTATTAGTACAATTTCGGGGTTTTGAGTAGTTCGGCGTAGTATGGATAAAATAATTACAAACTTTTTGTTCAAATAAATGTACATGGTATATGGTTTTTTTAAATTTCTTTTTCCAAAACTTACAGTTTGCACTATTTTTTATTAACACGAAACAATAAATAAACAAAAGTAATACACAGTATTTAACCAGAACGCACAACTATTTCAAAAGTAGTGGCATCTTTCGTATTTTGAAAGAGGTATTTTCCTCATGCATGTTTAAATCTTTAAATCTTTCTCCTGATGAATCGGTTTTTTATAAGCTTTTATTTAACTTGCTTCGTTCGTAAATATGTATGTATGTGGGTCTTGTGGGTCTCCGGTTAAGCTGAAATTTAGCATACATGTGTAAGCCCGGTGACAATGCAATATTATGAAAGTTTTTTTTGCAACATCCCCTTTTACCGCCCACAAATCACTAAAAATGCTATATCTCGAAAACTACTACGCCGATTCAGATGAAATTTTGGTAGTAAATTTCCTTCAAGTAGAAAATGGATCAAATTTAAGAAAAACATTTGACCACACCCCCTTTAACCGCCCACAAATTAATATATCTCCAAAACTACCTGGCTGTTTCAGCTGAAATTTTGGCAGTAAATGTCCTTCAAGTGTTAAACAAAATGTTACCACACCCCCTTTTACCACCCACAAATCAATAAAAATGATATATCTCCAAAACTACTAGGCCGATTCAGATGAAATTTTGGTAGTAAATTTCTTTCAAGTAGAAAATGGGGTTTAAGAAACAAATTTCACCACAGCCTCTTTTGCCGCTCACAAATTCATATATCTTCAAAACTACCGGACTGTTTCAGCTAAAATTTTGGTAGTAAATGTCCTTCAAGTATTGCATGGGTTAGAAAAAAAAAGTTGCCACACCCTCTTTTACCGCCCACAAATCAATAAAACTGATATACCACCTTGTTCAAAAAGAAAGGTTCATTCACACTGTGAACCGGACTTAACTGTCCGATTCGAAAATTTTTCGAAAAAATCAGGCTCAATTTTTTCTTTCTTCGTAAAAATCGAAGACACGAAAAAAGTTGTTGTAAACAAAACACTGTCACTTTACCAAATGTCAACGAGAGACGCTGATATTTGTCAGCCTTGTTAAAGACACATCTGGCAACACACTTATTTTCGAATCGGACTGTTAAGTCCGGTTCACAGTGTGAATGAACTTTTCTTTTTGAACATGGTGGTAGCTCCAAAACTACTACGCCGATTCAACTGAAAATTTGGCAGCACATTTACATCAAGTAGGAGATAGGGGTTTAAATTTGGCCACACCTCCTATTCCCGTCCACAACTCAATTAAAATGCTATATCGTAATAAAGTATATAATGCAATAAATAATGCAAATGGTATAAATAATGTAAATATGTACTGTTAAGGTTAATGGTCTAAAAAATTAAAATGCTATATGTAAAGCTTTCAAAATAAAAGATGTTCATAATAAACCTTTGTGTGGCGCCAAAGTGTGGCGACAGTGGCGTAGTGGGTAGAGTGTGTGACTCTTACGCCAGAGAACCCAGGTTCGAATCCTCCATCTGACACAGAAAATTTTTTCAATTAGTTAATTTTTCTGTTCGGCCGTCACCTCTCTGCAGACAATGGCAAACCTCAGAGAGTAAAAACTGCCATGAAAAGTTTCTTGAGAACATAAGCCGTTCGGAGTCGGCGTAAAACATGTAGGTCTAGTTCTCGATCATTTGTGTGCAAACATTTCACATCACACACAACACAATTGATCATACGAAACTAGGTCAAATTCCTTTCAAGGGCTGAGATGGCCATTTCGTTTTTTTTTTTTATAATAAACCTTTAAGACTAAAAAGTCAAAAATAAAAAACTATACAAAAAATAATTTAAAAAAAAAAGCTTTTATTTAAAACCAAAACGTGATCTAAAAAGAAAAAAAATAATTTCAGTGACATTTGTCATATATGTATATAGTAGGTATATTCTAGATTCAGAAGAACCTCTCTCTTGGTTACCCATCATCATAATAAAAGCGCGCGTAAATAGGTAAGTTCTGGAGACGTATATAAATTTAGAAATTTTCAGAATGTAAATATACAAGTTTACTACACAATATCATTGGAATTAAATCTTTTATTAGGCTTATCTGTATATGAACCGCGATCCATTATACAGGTTTACTGCACAATATCAGTGCCTTAAGCTTTTAAAATTTAAATGTATTTTACATTTTGAAAATTTCTAAATTTATATACATACATCTAGAACTTACCTATTTACGTACGCTTTTATTATGATGATGGGTAACCAAGAGAGAGGTTTTTCTGAATCTAGAATATACCTACTATACACATATATGAGAAATGTCACTGAAATTTATTTGTTCTTTTTAGATCACGTTTTGGTTTTAAATAAAAGCTTTATTTTAAAAAAATTTTTTTTATATGTTTTTTTAGATTTTCATTGTATTGCCAGAGAATCTTTTTCTTACTCTCAAAAAATTGTTAATGGTAAGTTTTTACTGTAAAAATACGCGAACAGACTTAATATAAGCGCATGAGAAAAAAACTTTAGTTCTGTTGTTTCTCCCGCTCTCGGATTCAATAGCAAATCAAGAACGAAGTTAGCTTTCGAAATGAATATCCGAGATCTCGGTTTCACCTCGAATTCGTTTGGTTTATTGGGTATTAATACAAAGTTGCAAATGTAATATGTACACATGATTCAATCATTATAAGGTTATCCAGATATTTGACATACCCTTATTTTATGTAAACAAAAATGTTTTTACTCTCTTGAAAAAATGACAGCCAGGGTTGTGTGGTAGTCCCAAAAAAAAGTATGTTTCAGTGCTCTGCTGTGTTTTTTTAAAAGTACTTTTTCCACATGCTTGTGGTTATGTTTAAAAAATCAAGTGTGCAATATTTTAGTTAAATTTATTGACATGAAAGTAATTTGTGGAAATTTTTTTCAATTTTTATAGCGTCATTTATCTCAAATTACTTTATGTCTTAGTATGTGATATTTTTAATTTCAAACTAGTGTTAAATAATTTAAAATAAAAAAGCCTTCAACATGTAGGATATTTAAGACGTCGTATGTGTTCGGCAGTGAGCAACCGCAAAAGTACGCAGTGCCGTTGGATTTCCGTATTAAAAAATAAAACCACTTTATTCTAACAATAACCAATTTCAGAATAAAAAGAAAATTCATGTTCAAATTACAAATACCATTTGTATTCAGAAATTTTAAAATTAATTCTACTTTTGTCACTGTTGAATTTTAATTTAACGTTGTTATTTTTAATTTTATATTGTTTTTTTCTGTAATATTCTCTGCGTTATGTGAACAAAACTAGATATCTTTTGTCAAAAGAGGAAAAAAGGTATGTTTGATTTTCCCTAATATAAATGTAGAAATAACAATAATCATCCTTTTGGTTAAGCAAATGGTTTCAAAACACTGTATCACAGATTAAAAAACATATTTTTAATAAATTTTACCTCTAAGCTGACTTTTGTGACTTTTTTTTACTTATTTTACTTATTTTACTTCTCTACTTATTTTAGCTCAAAGCTCAAAAACATAATCAAAATATTCATACAAATTCTTTGCAAAATGTGTTTTGCATACACAAATCAAATTTTTTCAATATTGTTTTAATCAAAAATTCATCGATTACACTTTAAAAACCCCATAATATAAGTTTTGTTCAAAACAAACAGGTAATAGAAAACGTAGTAGTCAAATGTATATTTAATATTTTGTACTACGAAAAGTATGATATTCATCAAGGTTGATTTATAAGGTTGTTGCAAGGGAGAGAGCGAGTACCCATAATTGTCAAATCGAAATTGACAGCTCATAGAAAATCTGCAAGTGCTCTCTTTTATCATCCATTCTTCTTTCGTAGTCATTCGCAAAATTGGCTGGCTTTAACAATTATGGGTACTGCGAAGAGAGTACGATCAGCCCTGCGACAACCTTATAAATCAACCTTGGATATTCATGCAACTGCGGGATATTAATGTCATTAAAAAATTGCTCTTTTGCTCTCCTCTTTAAATAAGGATATACATTCTTATTCTTGTGAGAAGACGTCAAATATCTGGATAACCTCATAATAATTGAATCATGTATGTATATACAAATTTTTAGAACTTATCCAGTGACAAACTGTTATAACTTCGTAGCCCGGCGTATCCACAGGCAATCAATTATTGCCGATCAGCTGTCATTTCGCCAGACAGATATGAAACATATCAACACAATGTTTTGTGTTTGGGCATTTCATATCTTGATATAAGCATTTGTGAGATGGCGTCAAACAAGAATATTCGCTGAATTGAAGCGCTTAAAAATTTAAAAAAATTGCAAGAAGTTGCTGTAGAACAACATAAAAGGAAAAAACACTCATTTTTTCAACTTAAAGAAGCGTCTTGCTAAGAAAATAAAACGAAATGAAAAAATTGCCTGTCAAACTACCAAACTGACAGTTCATGGCAAGCAATAGTTATCAAAATATTTATCGTGACATATATTGCTCTTCATGAGTAGTGAGCGGTCTCCATTGGCCATATGGCATCTGACATAAGTATCAAAATATAAACTATTGCCTGTGTAGACGGCCTGTAAGATTCGATGTTCGGCAATTTGTCGATAATCGTGATGAAATATCATTTTTTTTTGTTTTTTCCTACAATTTATTCACTAAGGTTCAGAAATGTTTGATTTGAAAGTTGTACATACACAAAATTAAATAAAATAGAAATTATTTCCAAAAAGACCATCAGAAGAGTTAAATTTTTAACTTTAAAAATTTGGCAGATTGCAATTTAGAGTGAATATTAACTTTGATTATATTCCCGAACTTCCTCCTTCTACGCCCAGCACATGTTTGAAATACAAGCGATTCAATTGCTCTAAAAATATAAAAGTCAATACTGTGTGGGGTCCCAAGCGGCAGTAGTATGGCGTGAAACCCTTCCATAGTGCTAAAACACCCTCATTCTTTATCACTTTTGATAATACATCAAGTCCGCCACTATACTCCGGCTTTCCATTAACAGTTTTCATGTTCTGTATTCGTGTTTTAACAATATCCACCGGCATCGATGCAATAGTGGTTAGTAGTCCGGAAATCATACTGGCTCCAAAATGTAGACCAATACCATCTCCAATAGACCAATTTTTCTTAATCATTTCTTTGGCCTGCGAATATGAGGCCAATTGAGCCATGTTCACCACTATAGCACGACTCACTGTTGGCACACAACCGCTGAAAAGCATCAGGGGTCCCTCCTCGCGTGCTATACGTGTTAGGGCATTTACCACATTTTTGTAGTTTCTACGTTCGGCTGGCGGCAAACGCCCATCGGCTGCCATGCGAATGAGTGCCAAGTCCGCTGGAGTACCAACAAATGCACCAATTGCTCCTGCTATCATACCCATTGTGGCACGTAGCAAAAATGTTGGCTCAGAGCTATACGTGACTCTGTATTGGTCATTCATCCACGTGTATGCGCCCAGACGAGCAGTTGTGTACGTGGCCTGTCGCAGTAAGCCCGCGCCTATGCCTTGGTATATAGCCAAAGGACCTTCTTTTGAAATCACCGTCTGTAGACAATGGAAAGAGCTTTTGAACTCCTTCTTACCATCTATGCCTGATACTTGCATGCGTGTCTTGACCAAATCAAGTGGTTGTACGAAGCATGTTGCTGCCATTCCTGCCATACCACCAAACAGGAATTTTATGGAGTTCGGCATCTTTTTTTCGGTAGCCATTTTACATTATTTAATTTAGTTACAATTAACCAAAAATTTTAAATGTTTCTTTTTGTTTTTTATTCTTAAGTTTCGGCAATAAGAATTTGAATTTTTTTTTTTTTTTGGAAAGTTATTTTTGTTTTATAAAAAAGTAAATTAAATTGAATTTTGACAATTTTTTCTAATGCTGATTATGTCAAGAAAACGCAGTGGAACAAAAAGAAAAATGATGCCACTTCTACGAAACTTAAGGGTGATATTTGATGACTCCACGAAGAAATGCTATTTGTACCATTACAATACACTTGTTATACTGTTCGGCATGACTCTTTATGAAGATTAAGGTTAATCTAAAAGACAAATATAACCCAAAACATTTATTCCCAATTTACTTTTCCCAAATGTTGATTTCCCATATATTTGTCCCTATGTTTACCGGACGTTAAAAAATTTTAGTTAATTTTTAAAATTTTTTAAGTGGGTGTATGCATTATTTCCAAAAAACTTTTCAACTTTAATTCGAGTAAATAAGTAAAGGTATACCGATTTTTAACTATTTTCTGAAAAAAATTTCATACAAATAAGTTGAATAATTGAACTATAAAATTTAAATTTTAAGCCTAAATGTTAAAAAAAAAAAACACAAACGATGTGAATTCCAACCTTTTGGTTTAAATTAATACATAGAAAAAAGATTTGTGCATGAAATACTTTTTCAAATTCATTTTTATAAAAGGAAACGAAATTATATTCCCTACAACTCAATATGTAAATGTATTTATTTATTGTATTTGCTATATATATAACAAAAAAAAAAAAAAACGAAATGGCCATTTCAGCCCTTGAAAGGACTTTGTTGTGTGTGTTGTGAAATGTTTGAACACAAGTGATCGAGAACTGGACCTACCAGCTTTATGCCGACTCCGAACGGCTTATGTTCTGAAGAAGCTTTTCATGGCAGTTTTTTACTCTCTGCGGTTTGCCATTGTCTGGAGAGACGTGACGGCCGAACAGAAAAATTAATTCAATTGAAAAAATTTCCTGTGTCAGCTGGGGGATTCGAACTTGGGTCGAGCCACACACTCTACCCACAACGTCACGACCACCACTGTATATATAGTACACTTAAATATAACCTTTTAAATTAAAAATATACCATACCAAACCAGTATTGTCCAACATAACTTCGTTGACAACAGTATACATATTTGGCACCCTATTAAAATTCTTTTCTATTGAAGGTAGTGGCTATATTCAAGAAATGAGAAACTCAAATTATAGAATTAAAAGATATTTTTCTTATATACATTATTTCTTTTTTTTTTTCTTAAATAGAAAGTTAAACAAAGTGTAAGTTACCAATATTAAACTAATATTTACAGGATTTATGTTTAAAATAGGCTCAGATTTCAGTTTTATTCTTGTCCACGCACATTAGCGCCAAATATAGCGATAATTATTCAATCCTTACAAAAATTTGTTTTGTTAAACATAATGTATTTTTTTAATGATCCATAAGCCGATACAACAAAAGAGGTTACAATCTTTAACAAATGCCTAAATGAACCGATTCGACACTCAATGAGGCGTCATTATACAGATTTATAACGCAACGTGTGTTCGTTATACAGTCTGAAAATAGCTGCTACTGTGCCCAGGTGGGCAGGCAGGTAACTAAATCGGTTCTGATGCGAATTATTAGCATATTGATTATTATTATTACTAGTGGAGCCTGAAATTGTTCGTTAACATCGCCGTATCGTCTGAAAATCCAGCAATATCTTTGTTCAAACACTTGTTGTGGTTTTGAAGGCAGCCAGGATGGCATCTAGTCAGTGGCGAGATATAACAGATGGTTGCTGTTGTTGTTGTTGTTGTTGTATTTGTTATCCTTCAAATGCTCCATGCTTAGCGTTGGAAATTCATTCAACTTTACACTAATGGCAAAGCTTTTGATTACAAAAGCGTGAAATTTTATTGATTGCCAATGATGGGTTAGATGCTGCCATGTCGATGCGGACAGGAGACGTTTGGATGGTGTATGAACGTAGATGTTGTTGAATTATTTTTGTCTGACTTGGATAAGATTGGCTGTGCCACAAATATATCGCAAGGCATTGCCAGTAATAAGGATAATATTTAATAATGGTTTATTTTATAGAACGAAGTTCAGTAAACAGCCTTGCTTCGACCAGCTCTGAATGACGTCAAGTGGTGTCCTTAAAATATATACTACACAAAATTTGAATGAAAATTAAGAATTAACGAATACCAAGAATTCAGCTTATGCCAAACTAGATCGTTATTTGTAATTTGTGTCAAATATATTTGTCAAAATAACTTAAATAGTTTATTCAAAAAAGTTTCATTCTAATAGAAGTAAATCTTAAGAATACCAATATATTTCTTAAGCGTTCTTTAAATTTTAATCCAGTTAATATTTTTGTTGACACATTTGCAAACTTTTGGTTATACTTTCATGAAAATTAAATAATATAAAATGGCTGAAGTTCAAAAGATGCCCAATTCAATGAAATTCCTCTTCGGCGGTATGGCTGGCATGGCGGGTTCACTTGTTGTACATCCACTTGACTTAATTAAGACACGCATGCAAGTAGCCGGTACCGATGGCAAGAAAGAGTTCAAAAATTCATTTCATGTAGTACAATCTGTGGTCTCATCACAGGGAATTCCTGGATTGTATAAGGGCATTGGTGCGAGCTTATTGCGTCAAGCTACATACACAACTGCGCGTCTAGGCACGTACACTTGGATGAATGACCAATACAGAGCCATGTATAGCTCTGAACCAAGCTTCGTGACGCGCGCCTCAATGGGTATGATAGCCGGAGCAATTGGTGCATTTGTTGGTACTCCAGCAGACTTGGCACTAATTCGCATGGCAGCCGATGGACGCTTGCCGCCAGCCGAACGTAGGAACTATACAAATGTGGTGAATGCTTTGACACGTATTGTGCGCGAAGAGGGTCCCTTGATGCTCTTTAGTGGTTGTGTTCCAACTGTAGGTCGTGCTATAGTGGTGAACATGGCCCAATTGGCTACATATTCACAGGCTAAGGAACACATTAAGAGAGAGTATGGCATAAAAGATGGTATACCCTTGCATTTTGCGGCCAGTATGGTTTCCGGACTTCTAACCACTATTGCATCGATGCCAGTTGATATCGTTAAAACACGCATACAGAACATGAAGACTGTCAATGGAAAGCCCGAGTATAGTGGTGGATTTGATGTATTGATGAAAGTAATAAAGAATGAGGGTGTCTTAGCACTGTGGAAGGGTTTCACACCGTACTACTGTCGGTTGGGCCCCCACACAGTGCTGATATTCATATTCTTAGAGCAGTTTAATCGCATGTACTTCAAATATGTCCTGGGCAGAGAAGGCGGATCTTCGGGAATGTAGTTTGTGTGTATGTGTTTGTTCGTTCGGCTAAGATGTGAAATTAATTATGATGCCATGAATAAAGTTTGTAAAAAACAGATTTAATCAATTTGTGACTATTGATTGAGAATGGGGAAGCGGTTTGCAATCGTCAATGTTCATATAAAAAAGAAACAAAAGATCCAGACTATGTTAGTTCTTACGAAGATTGAATACATTTCTCGAAAATATACTAACAAATCGCGTCGAGAGTCGCTTTAATATTGGCGCTTCTATGTTGGGACATAATTTTGTAATTATTTAAGAAATGCATTTAAGAAATAATATTGAGTTCTAGGCAGAGCCACCGGGAGAGGAGGTCGACAGAGTGTTTCGACCAGGGATCCTCTTGTTACTTCGGACTCGGGATTTTTTGAGAGTACCTATTAGAACACAAGATGAAAATAATTATATCACAATAATAGAAATAAAGGGTGATCCAGTAAGAGCTTCCTACTTTGTTTTCTAAATAAAATACATAATAATCAATGTATTGATGCAAATCTTTATTTGGAATGTTAGTTCGGTTCCTTCAACTCAATGTTAAAAAAGTATTTCCTTGAAATGTTGCCCACGATAAACTCTTAAATGGTCCATTCTGTGGGTCCAATTTTCAACAACTCTTTCGAGCAAATCGGTCTGTATTCCTTGAATAACACGAGTTATGTTGGTTTCCAAAGCGTCAATAGTTTTGGATTTGTTGCCATAAACAAGTGATTTAACATATCCCCCAAAGAAAGTAATCCAATGGCGTCAAATCACATGATCTTGGTAGCCAATTAACAGGACCATTTCATGAGATGATTTTTCCCTCAATAAAGCTATTGTGTCTCGATTGTGACTGATTTTGGTAGTAAGTTCCACAATTAATAAACGTTGTTCAGGAGTAAGTCTATTCATGATTGAGTTGTATTGAATATTGAACACAAACGTCATATGGACAAGCCATTTGACACATAACAGCTGTCAAAGTAACTGTATTACTTAATTAGTAATTAGTAATAAATTAGTAATTGTATTACATCAAGCTTATTTTAACATAAATTTTTCTCCATTTGACACTAAAAATCTTACACTCTCCAAATGTTTGCATTGCCTTCTGCATCTTTTGTACTTTACCTGCAGCAAGCACGAGTCCAGGGGGTAATATGTGGGATGAAGGCCCCCGAAGCTCAAAATTTCCTTGCAATAAAAAGTTAAGGAACAAATTTTCTATAAATGCTATAAAATCTTACTTAAAGTGGCAAAGAAAGTTGCTTTTGTCATTTTTGTTTCAAGTTATTCGAGCTAAAATATTCATATAAAATCTTTGATACTGCTAAAAGTTTCTAAAATATTTTCATTTTATAAGTAATTATATCAATTGAAAAGTAAATCGATAACCTCTTTTTTCGATTGCAAAACTTTTATTATAGCTGTGGTAAACTGTAAATGTTGTTTTTAATAAACGATTCATAAATGAAAGAAAAAAAGATGTGTGTGGCCTCCACGCACGGTAGAAGTGGAACTTTTACCCGAAAATAGATCAAAAACTGTATTTTTTTTCATAAACCCAACTAGTATTTTCAACATATCATGGGAAATCATGGGAAATATCAATTGTTCCTTTTGTTTATGGACAGTTACTGAAAAATTCAATATTCACATACAGAATTAGATCGCAGTTTTTGTCACTTTCGTGGCACATTTGGTTATCAAGAGGATTTATTATTTTAATTTGATGACTTAAGTAGTACCCAGGCTCGATCCTCATAACACATAAGACAGATCTTGTTGTTTTATTTTTTTGTTATATATATATTTTTGTGTGGTGGGAATAATACATGTTTACTCTTTCCGTATTCGCATCGAACCGTGTACAATTCGGCTGCAAGTTGACCGTGCTACCATCGCAATATTGCCTCCCTTGCATCAAAGAGAACAAAATACGAACAAACCCAAAAGCAAGCATGGAATACATCTTCCAATTTATTTAATAGGATTGATGACAAAAAATTTTATTGTTTATCCAAAATAATCATTAATTGATTATAACTCGAGCTTTATTTATATAATCTATTTTAAATTTTTCTTAAAAAAAAAAAACAAAAACTGCCAGTATAATTGTAAATATTTTTAATTAAAAAAAAAGCACAAAACTTCAACTGCAGAAAGGACATCACTAAACTTTTGCTTCGTGGTCAGAAGCCCTGACCTTATGCTACCGCGCATACTTGTTTAGGTTTATTTTAGCGTGCCTACACAATTAAAAATGTTGATGCGTTTTTCGGGTCAAGACTTGCGTCGTATAAAATTCCCAAAATCGTGCACGTTCTGTATTGCACGAACGCAATACAGAAATGTTGAGATTTTTCTTTCATGAATATATTACTGAATCGTTGAGGAAGTTACGACACAAACAAGACAGAAATATGAAAAAAATTTGTATTCTTCTTTTTTCCCTTTTTATATGATTTAATTTAACAGTTTTTTTTTTTTTTGGAACAGACTATTTCCGATTTGTATTCCTTGATATATCAGTCATGCAGTCCATTATTACACAATGTTTTTAAAATTATATATATTGTAACTTTTAACGAAAAAATTACCCCGAAATATAAGCCTTTGTAGGAAAAAAAATTAGCAAACACAAAGCAGAAAGGTTGAAGAAAGAATATTCGAAAAAATTTTGTCATGAACGAACACAAGCCGCCGGATGCATTAAAAAATGTTCGACAAGAAATGCAAGAGAGAAGAGTTTTCGGTTATAGCGTGTTCTACTGTTTTCGTTGTTCTGTTTGTTTTTTAATGTTGACGAAACCAATACAGATGAGTTAAAGCATATTCTGCAAATCTGTTATTGACGAATACAAGCCAGACGCGTTAAAGAATATTCTGCAAGTCTGGCTAATGCAGCAAGTTTGTTTAATTTCTTTAAAAGCAGAGTAGATAGTCCGGTAGCTCAGTTGGTAATGGAGAACTGATTGTTGATTTAAGATGAGTTTGAGCTACGCAACTAAACATGCTTTCGTGGCCCAGTGGGTGGAAGAGCCAACTACGCATCACAGCGTACTATGTTCAATACTCAATGGAAGCAAAAATATGAATGTAGTATTAAATAGCAATTTTTTTCGTTTTTATACAACTAGTGCGGCGAATTACTATGTTTTTGTTTTCATAAGAACCATTTCGTTACATTAGTTTTACCCCCCATCTAGTTCGCCGTATTGCTGTATATGTGGCTATAAAAGTTTCACTTAAAAAAAAATGCAATTTTTAGGTTTTATTAAAACTTAGAAAACCAATAAAACAATAATTGTATTGCATGTGGTGCATGATACACAATATTTTTTTTTGCTCCGCAGCGTAAATGAATAATGAGGATGGTTCTCAACTGGGTAATACGCCACATAAAGCTGGCCACGTGAAAGCATGACATTTCCAGACTTATGCCGCGCACTTCCAGCGACTGCCCTTGTGAGTTGTTTATTTTGTGACTTGTTGTTGTGACACGATCGAACGACTTGTATGTACGCAATTCTCCCGGAATTCGATTTTGAATCGTCCTATTCAAGTCACTGATATTAAAATTTTTCTCTGCTAAAATTGCGCGTTCGCTCAACCAATCATAATTACGACAATTTTGACCAATGTTCGTATAAACATTAGTGATGAGTTAATCTTTCGTTGAAGTGACTTGGCAAATGTCAGGTGGAATCGATATTAAACAATTGGAAGTATCTACTGAAAGTATCTGGAAGTATTTGTTCATTTCCGATTCTCAGCAGTTCTTTGGAGAAAACTTCTGCGGTTCTATCCTGTTGCAGGAACACTCGCATAGTCACACTCAATTGAATGGTTTTGACGTGTTGATTTCGGAATCACGGGAAGTGGTTTTGTCGAAAATCGGCCGCCAACAGTATCATCAAGCCACACCAAAGCGACGATTATTGTAGCGCAAATCTTTCAATGTTCGATCGAGTACTTCTAATGATCGCTTATGCGCCATCGTGCACTCATCCCATATGATCAATTTACAAATTTTTAACACTTTTGCCATGACTGATTGTTTTTAAATATTGCAAATAGGATTTTCGTTGATTTGCTAACGCAATGCCACTTTGAGCACGTATTGCTGCTAATACCAATGATATCAGGAACGTTTTCCCCGTTCCGCCGGGTGCATCAAGGAAAAATAGTCCACCGTTTCCATCATCCTACAGCCTTCATCAGTTGATCATACGTACTCTTTTGCTGATCATTCAACATTGGGGCATTTGCTTGTACTTGTTATTGCAAAGTTGTCGTGCCGTTAGCACGCTCGTGTTCCAATTCACGAATCAATACATTTCTAGTTTGACGTATGGCTGCTGAAAAAGTGACACGCACCTCGTCCAACGTCTATAACATGTTACCAGTCAAACGACACGTCTAAATTGAGGTCGAATACCAAAATCCGAGGCTGTGCGACCTATAATTCCCAAACTATTCGATATCGCAAATTCGATTTATATAGAAGCTGTCAGGCCCACCTACTGTAAGTTAACTCTAACATGCCTATATCCTTTGCTCAATTGCAAGTTTTTCTAAACTATACTGTCAGTCGTTTTCAAGTTTGAAGTATCCGAACAAACCATGATCTATTTTTACACATACAGAATTTTATTTTGACAATTCCGTTTGACAATTCAGCATATTGTTTGTTCTTTCTGAGTGGCATTCATTGTATATATTGGCTGTAAAACAGTGTAGTATGAGCTGTGTGGACACGATTAAAAGATTTTCCTATATTTTTATCATTTTTCATTAATTTTTCAAGTAAAATAGTTTGCAATTACGAAAATGTTTAATTGTATTGGTGTTGCCCCGCCCGCTTGTCCAATAATCGCTCAATTTTTCCAGTCTAAGGATACGACTAAATAGTAAGTTAGTACCGAGTTTAATTTATGTGTGACTTATAGTTCGAAAGTTATACCGAAAATTATGGCTGCTGAAAAGTGCCACGCCCCACGTCTAACGCCCATAAAATGTTACCAATGAAACGGCACGTGTAAATTATAATTCCGACTTATAATTCCAAAACTATTCAATATCGAAAATTTGGGTTGTATGGCAGCTGCCACGCCTACCTACTATAAGTTAATTGTAATTTGCCTATAACCTTCGCGCAAGTGCAAGTTTTTCTAAAATATACCGTACTCGAATAAAATCTACGGCCAAAATTTCAGTTCAGTCAGCACATCAGTCAATTCTAATTAATGATTCTGGAAAAGTAGGCGTAGCTATAGTTTGACCACGCCCATTTTTTGTACAGTTGTCGACAGTAATCATATAAACTAAACTACCAAATTAAAGCATAATATGACAAAAATCGTCTGACATATACTATTTTCATTGATTTGTGGGCGGTAAAAGGGGGTGTGTCAACTTATTTTTAGTACAGTTGCCGACAGTAAGCATACAAACTAAATTACTAAATTTTAGTTTAATAAGACCAAAATCATCTGAAATTTGTGGGCACAAAAGGAGGAGTGGCAGGCTTTTCTTTTTTCCTAAGCCCTTGCGAAGTGTCCAATTTGGGTTAATCGTTTTCGAGTTTTAAAAATCCGAGCAAACCACGATTCATTTTTATTATAAAAAAAGTATCTTGTATGTAAAAAATTGTGTAGGCAGTTATTAAAAAATTCGTTTAGACTAGTAAGCGATTATTATCCAACATGAAATTTTGAGAATGCATGCAAAAGTAATGCCTCAATACGAAAATGTTTTCAAATCTCCCAAAAAGTAGTGACAATGAAATATATGAATGAAATATTTATAGTGGCCAAAATATTTAAAATCTTTCAATAAAGTGTTGTTAAAACTGTGTTGGCATTTTTTTGTGGAAGTAACGGTTTTGAAGATATTGTTCTTTTTTTTAGATGTGTTTATTGGACATGTAGTCCGAATGACAAATTTTGATTTTTTTTTAATTTTGCACTATGTGTAACTTGCAAAAAAAAAAATTATAACATATATATGCAAATATTTCTATTTTGTTAAGTAAATGGTGGTTAAATTTTAAGGGCCGATGTTGATTTTAAATAAAACACAAATTATTTAAGAAATTACTGTCATTTCTTTTTATTATGATAATATTGGTATGGTTCAATTGTGCATGGAACAAAATATCGGCATAATGGCCGCCGCGACCTCGGCGGCACACATCCATCCGATGGTCTAAATTTTCGATGACGCTGAGGCAGAAGTGAGGTTCTATGCCGTTAATGTGCCGAATTATCTCATCTTTTAGCTCTTGAATTGTTGCTGGTTTATCGACGTATACCTTTTTTTCCAAATAACCACAAAGAAAGAAGTCCTACGGTGTCAAATCACACGTGAGACAACACGGCCATTGAATTTGTCGCGCAAAAGAGCCATTGTTTCGTTAGCTGTGTGGCAAGTGGCACCGTCCTGTTGAAACCACATATCGTCCACATTCATATCTTCCAATTCGGGCCATAAAAAGTTCGTTATCATCTCACGATAGCGAACACCATTCACGAGTTGAGGTGGACGACTCTTCAGCCACACTATCGCGAACAGCAGCAATATTTTCTGCAGTACGAGCTGTACGAGCATGCACTGGTATTTTCACATCTCCTACAGACCCGGTTTGCTCAAATTTTTGCACGATTTTTGCGATTGTACGCACATTTGGACGATTAAATTGACCGAAAAAATCACGAAGTGCACCATATGCATTTTGATTTGAACGCCCATTTTCATAATAAGCCTGAATAACTTTAACGCGTCGCTCGATTGTGTATCTTTCCATGGTTCAAATTGAGTTAGACTGAAATTGAGAAATGTCAAATGAAATGCAGAAAAACTTGGCGTTCACATTCAACATCGGCCCTTTAAATTTAACCACCCTTTACTATCGACGTGCAAGGTACCAAATTTTTACAAATATATGAGTTTCGAAAAGCATCCGATTTGACAAGGAATCACCGAATCATGTAATTATTTAATTTTGTTCATATTGGTTTTTTTGTTTTGAATTTTAGATCAGCCACTGCTACTTGATACTTAACCATACTCAATAGACTTATTGCTATTTGACGAACTGGTATGATATGCATTAAAATGCAATTTTGACTTATTATCGTCTGCCTCTCCTTTGAAGTTGTTTTTGCAGCATAGGAAGGACTAAAATGCCTAAACACTTAACAACTTCTAATAGTAAGAAAAGTATACAAAACGAGCAGAAATACTTTGGAATTTATGACATCTACTTTAATAAAGCCAAAGTTGGATGCAAAAATAATAAGCTTGACGAGTAGAATTAATTTTGTTCCTCTCGAACTTTTCTGATAAGTTTTCTAAAACTTTATTTCAATTATCTTAAAATGATAAAGTTTCAATGTTAGTTAATCTGTATTTAAGTAGGAATATTTTTAAACAAAATTTTTTTTATTTTATATATTGGAAATTTTATGGAAAATAAATCAAGTTAAGATTGGCGTCAACTTTTCTATTCACTTATAACACTATTCAAACTGTCAAATGCCGTGATGCGCATACCAAGAGCAACACAGCATCAGTAACTACAGCATCAATAACAGTAACAACAAAAACAAAAAGTTTTCAAGTGATAAATTATAGGCGGCAAGAAAACTTTTACTCACGCCTAACACTTGTCTATAAATTTTACTTAATTTCACTAGTTCAGTGAATTGAGTTAAAGTTTGATTAAGCCAGCCGGTGAATGAAATTCTTGCAAGCAAAATTTGTTACGTAAGGATATAAAGAAAAAGGTTAATAATACTGTTTTATATTTAAAAGATGTACGTATAAATGCAAGGTTGCTGCAGCCGCATAGCATAAGCTAAGCTAACAGCATTTATTGGTACGTTCAAGCTCTAAGAACTCCTTAATACTTTTACCGGCGCTTGTAGCCACATAAGTTTTTTCCTGTATTTTAAATGTTATTCTTTTTCAAACCAAATCAGCTCCATCTAGTTGTCGAAATTAAATTCACCTCACTAAAATGAAGACTTTTCGTTTCCTTTTGGCTACAAAAACTAAAAAATTTTTTATTGGAAATTTTACGTTGTTACGGGATTTATTTCTTTGAGATGCTGTTAGCGAAAAAATCGTGGTCTGATCGAACAATTTAAAACTATTGGAAAAAGTACAGTGATTTTTATTTTATAATGTGTAAAAATTAAATAAATTAAATTAAATAAATAAATTAAATTAAAGTTGCATACATAGAACATAAAAGTTTTTGATCATAAAGCAAGAAAGAAAAGTAAGTAAGATTATTTTTAGTAAGTTTTTAATGATTTTAATTGTTGGTTTTTTAAATAGTTAAGTTAAGAGAAATTTTTAATTGCTTTCATAGAAGCTGTAAAGTTGGCTTAGAAATCGAACAAAGTTTAATTACTGGTGCCATCTCCTAAAAGGGTAAATTTAAATTTTATCAAAAAAAAATTCTAAATTTGTTATAAAATTAGTTAATTATCTATACAAATAAATATATATAGTTATAAATCTCTCCAGACTTGGCACCATAGGAAAGTTAGTGAGAAAACAGAAAAAGCAAAAACTTTAAAGCTTTCACCATGCACATAAGCAGATTCTTGCATTAAAAAGGTAACGGGGACAAAAAAAAAAGCATATAGGCAAGAAGTTAGTCTACGTCGGTCGTCATGTCAAGCAGCAGCATCTCGACAAGCGGTAAAATAATCGAGTGATTAAAGTGCGGTGTTTAAGTTAAAATTAAAATTAAAGTTAAAGTTACAGAAAAATATTTAATTGCATTTAAGGACGGAAAAATTGGTTAAAATAAGTTAAAAAATAATTAAAATAGCATAAATGTTAGTTTGAACTGAAAAGTTGAAAAGTAAAAGTAAAATCATATATAGTGGTATATACATGTAAGTGTACATGCATATACAGGGTTGCCCATATTCGAAGCGCCCATTTTATTAAAAATCGATTATAAATCGATTAAATCGATTGTAGTGCGGCTTGTGTGTGGTGGCGCGCCGTCTTGTTGAAACCAGTAGTGCCTGATACGCTTTTGAGGAACGATTGGCATGAAAAAATTGTTTATCATGTCGCGATAACGCTCCTGATTGACAGTAACTCTGTGGCCATTATCATCTTCGAAAAAGAACGGCCGATCGCCTTGGTCGCTTTTAATTTGGCCTCTTTGGGTTACCAAGAGTATAACCAGTTGTAAATCTTTCATTAAACGATAAATTGTTTTCTTGGAAGGCGCACTTCTCACTTTATTTATTTTTTTGAAAGCACGTTGAGTTTTCACTATTGACTTGTTTTGTTGAATGTAAATTTCAACAGCGTTCGCGTGGCGTGTACTGTTCAATTGTAAGCATTTGCTTGGAATGACGCTTCAAACGCGGTTTGTCATTAGTCGATTTGGCATCACTGTAGAAAGTTACAGTGTTGCCAGATGGGCGCTTCGAATATGGGCAACTCTGTATATCGTGATCGTTCAAAACTCACCACTTACTGCACATCTAAGCTAACCTAAGAATAACCTTAAAAGCTAAAATTAAATGATAAGCTAACAAAATGTAGAATATAACTTTAAAATTAAATAAGCGTAACAAACCTCTGAGCTAAAGCATAAAAAAAAAAAAACATTAGAGTCAAAGAAAGAAGAAAAAAAAACTTAATACATATCTAAGAACTCTAAGCAACATTTCTAACTAAAACTAAAATAATCTTAACTAAAAAAATCTAAGCTAATATATGTGCGCGATAAATGTTTAAAAGTTAGTAAAATTCTTAAAAATCTACTTAAATCTATGTTTAAAAGTTATTCTTAAATTATTGCTTGTTGTAATCAATGGAGTTAGTTTAAACATACATAAAAAAAAAATATATAAAAAAAAACAAAAATAAAAAAAACATATTCAACTAATCTGCTGAAAATAGAAAAAAAAACAATGTTGCTAACGTATAAACTCACCACGCTTAGCTTATCACTAAGCCACTGCTAGCAAAAATTGGTAACATGCTTTATGTTAAAACGCTGTTAAACATTGAACATGCATGTTAACGCGACCTTTCTTTGTGTCTTAGAAAAAAAAAAAATTTACCATAAAAAAAACTCCTTTCCTTTTAACTCTCCTTTTAACAAAAACTTAGCTCAACGCAAATAAAAATAGCAACAATGCAGCTTGCCTTGCTCACCAACATAAAAGATCTTTCATCGCCGGAACAGTGAAGTTAAACAAAGTAAGTTTTTTTTATTCTCTTCTTTTTATTATTTGCAAAGCTTTTCCCTTATAATTTTTTTAAATGAATGAACGAAAAAAAAAACAACAACAACAAACATTTATAACTTAAAGAAAAAACACATATCAGCTGTAACGTTATCTAATTGAAGAAAAAAAAAAAAGAGCAAAAATATCTTTTAATCAGTTTTGTTATATAGTTTTTTACTAGTTTTTAAATATTTTTCGATAATGTAAACTAATAAAATGTAATGAAAATGAAAACGAAAATTTTTTTAAGTTGAATTAATCGATTTTTTTAATTATTCTTTCGTATATTAGTACATTATATTTTTTTAATACTAACATTATTTCATATCATGTTTATATTTTTTCCATAACTCTAGCCACATAAACCATTGTTTATTTAATATTATTGTTTTCTTGTATTGACATTTGTTAGTGCTTAAAATGAGTTATATATAAATTTTTCTTAAATAAAAAAAATTTTTTTCAGTTCGATCGTAGTCGTGCTGCTGTTCTGACCTGCCTGAAAATGCTGTGCTTAAAATGTGCGAATTCTATTGCTAGTGATTTTCGTGTAAATTGTATTTTGTGCAATTCAAACTTTCATTGCGAGTGTTTTAATTTATCCGGAAGTCAGTTGGATTCATTGTCACATCCGAACATTCAATTCATGTGCGAAAATTGCTTAAAGTCTTCCGCAAATTTGAGTTCTGTAATTAATAAATTAGTAGATGAAGTTGCTGAAATAAAAACATTGTTAGTTCAAAAAGTAAATAAAGAGGTCACTGACCCACAGAAGAAACAAAGCAAATCATTGGTAGTTGCTAAAAATATTGCTAAATCTTGCTCTCCATTACCGAACTCTCGTGAAATGCCGCTCACTCGTTTACGCTCACGAAAACCGGTTTCTTCAGTTAGCATAGCCCGTGCTGCGTCGAATTCACCCACTCCATCTGCTGCATTGCATAGTTACTCTCAGCCCTCTGCTGTTGTTCCTGCTTCTAAGCTTGATGTAGTTGCGCCTCTTACTCAACTTGCTCTACACTCGTCTGCTGCTGCGTGCGAGGCTCCCACGCATCGTAGCTCTCAGGCGTCTATTGTTGTTCCTGCTTCAAATCCAGTTATTGCTACTTCTACTTATTCACATGTATTGTTATCTTCTGCCGATGCTTCTAATGCTGTTGCTGCGCCGCTCGCTGCCACTCAAGCTTTCGTTTCTAATCAACATGTTGCTACTTCTAATTCTCCACATGCATGTATCTCTTCTGCTGATGCTTCTAATGCTACTGCTGCTGATGTTGCGCCGATCGCTGCCTCTCAAGCTTTCGCTACTACTCAAGCTCATGCAGCTGTTAATGGTCTAAATTCTCTTGAGCAAGAGAAACATTATGCTAATGATGACTGGACTGTGGTTCATAATAATAAGAAAACAATAAATAGTTCTAAAATTGTTGTTGGTCTTAATGAGAGCTTTGAGCTTGATGTTGTTATGAAGAAAAAATTTGTGCATCTATCGTCGTTTAAGCCTAACGTCACAGAGGAAAACATTATTTCCTATGTGCTTAATAATTCTACTATTGCTAGAAATCATTTAACATGCCGTAAACTTGTTAAGAAGGATGCTAATCTGGAAAATTTCGAAAGCGTAAATTTTAAACTTGGTGTATCTGAAATGTTCTATGACATTATTCTAAACCCAACTCTGTGGCAGCGTCATATTATTGTTCGGCCCTTTATAAATTTTCAAAACGAAGGCAGAAGGCCTCTAGAGACTTAGGTGCCCCTGCTGTTAGCAGAAAACTTAAAATTTATTTCCAAAATATGTCGGGAATGCGAAGTAAATCTGCAAGCATCTTTAATTTCACATCTGATGGGAACTTTGATGTATTTATTTTTGTTGAAACCTGGTTAAACATAGATTTTTTCAATGGAGAATTTTCGATAACAACATGTTTCAAGTTTATCGTAAAGATCGAGATTCTGTGAAGACTGGACTAAGTCGTGGTGGCGGCGTACTTATTGCCGTAAAGAGATTTCTTTGTTCCTCGTTGCATATTCTACAAAATGCTGATTCGTTGCTTGACCAACTTTGTGTTGTTTTGACTGGACCTTACGGCGCTCTCTATTTGTGTGTATCTTATATTCCACCATCAAGCCCTGATCATATCTACGCAGCACATGTGGACAATATCCTAGCTCTTCAAGCTTCGATTGGTGCAAACTGCCATTTATCCGTTTTGGGTAATTTTAACCTCAGTAATATTTCTTGGACACATCTCGCTAGTGAATTAACTCCTATGAACATCAACAAATCACATGAAATGTATCTAATTGATAGTCTGCTAAGTATCGAACTAGTACAAATTAATTCATTTTTTAATGCCCTAAATAGAATTTTAGATCTGATTTTCTTATCAAATAATATAAATTATGAATTGTCTGATTGCTTGTATCCGATTTGTCCGTCTGATATGCATCATGTTCCACTCATTCTTAAAATTAATTTCTATGAGTTTATACAATCTACGCATTCTTGTAACTTATTTAATTTTAAATTTTGTGATTTTAATTATTTATCAAACATTTTTATTAATATTGACTGGATTTCTTTATTTAATGGAAAAAATGTTGCAACTTGTTTTGATGTTTTTAAAGATCAAGTAGCTCGTGTCTGTGAAAATAATATTCCACGGTTACCTAGAAAACCCTATAAGCTACCGTGGTATACAAAGGGTCTCAAAAAATTAAAAAACCTGCGCAACAAACATCTTAAATTATTTAAATCCACCAATGATGTTGACCATAAGTCTAAATATTTATATTTTGGGAGAGAGTTTAATTTTCTTAATAAATTCTTATATAAGCAGTATATTATGGGTTTTGAGGTAAATATTAAATCGAATCCTAAATCTTTTTGGAATTTTATTGAATCAAAAAAGGTTGCTCAAATTTTCCAACGGCAATGAACTTGAATGGTGTTTCGTCATTTTCCATTAGCGATACTGTTACACTTTTTGCTGACTTTTTTAGTGCTAATTATGCTGCCGCTAAGAGTCTGAATTACGATTCTTTAGCAAATGTAGATTCTTTTTTGAATTTTGGTCACCTAACACTCTCAGAGTTAGATGTTCTAGAATCGCTAAGTCAAGTCAATAACTCTGTTCAGGTTGACATCGACGGGTTTTCCCCCACTGTCTTATTACATTGTGCTCAAGCTTTATCTGTTCCATTGTGCCATATTTTTAATATGTCTTTGGCATCCGGTATATTCTTGGACAGTTGGAAAATTGCGCATATTACTCCAGTTTTTAAATCTGGATCAAAAAATGATATTTCTAACTATCGACCAATTTCTAAGCTGTCTAATATTTCTAAGATTTTTGAGAGAATCATTAAGAACAAGATACTTTTTTATGTTAAAAATCATTTTTGTCCTGAACAGCATGGTTTTATTTCTGGTCGCTCTACAGTTACCAATTTAGCAACTTTTACTGAGTACTGCATATCTTCGTTTGAGCTTGGCTGTCAAGTGGATACTATTTACACTGACTTTCTAAAGCGTTTGACAAGGTTTGCCATAATATTTTAATTGCTAAACTCTTTAAAATGGGATTTCATTCAACTTTCCTAGATTGGATTACATCTTACTTAGGTGGCAGATCTTGCTATGTGTCGATTAATAATATTAATTCCTATAAGTACCAGGCTACTTCGGGTGTACCGCAAGGCAGTATCTTGGGCCCCCTTCTGTTCATATTATTTATTAATGATATAAATAAAATATTCTACAGCTCAAAGTTTTTGCTATATGCTGATGACCTTAAGCTATTTAAAAGGGTTAATAGGATTTCTGATGCTATTGCATTACAATCCGATTTAGATAATTTGCTGCACTGGAGTGAATTAAATTCTCTTCCATTGAATATTGCTAAATGCTTCCATATAACATTCTCTAAATGCAATAGTTTCATTGAAAATACGTTCTTTATTTCCGGTATACCTCTCAAGTCCGTTAAATCTATTAAAGATCTTGGTGTCATATTTGACGTGAAGTTAAGTTTTAATGAACATATTAATTTTATTGTTCCAAAAGCTTACTCTCTTCTAGCTTTTATACGGAGAAATAGCTCCGAGTTTTCTGACCCTCACACTGTTAAGGCTCTCTTTAACGCCTTTGTACGTTCTCGGCTTGAATACGCCTCTTTCATCTGGAATCCGCATTATGCCGTGCATGCGATACGATTGGAAATAATTCAAAAACGATTTACAAAGTTTGCTCTTCGTTCGTTATATCGTGAGGATTTACCTTCATATAATGTAAGATGTTTGCTATTAGGAATAAAAACATTAGAGACTCGAAGGAAAATTCAGTCTCTTATTGTTATTTATGATATTATATCGGGCGGCATTGATTGTGCTTATCTTTTATCATTAATAAATTTCAATATACCTTCAAGACAGTTGCGGCGTTTTAAATTATTTTATATTCAATTTCATAGGTCTAATTATGCGTGTAATGAACCATTGCAAAGGGCTCTATCTTTATATAACGAGTTATCGCTTCGAGTTTTGTTTGATTTCTCCATGTCAAAAAGTTGTTTTAAATCATTGTTATATAGCTTGTTTTTAGTTTAGTTCTATTATATATGTAACATATTTTTATTTTAACTTTAATTATATCTTAGTCTGAAAGGAATTTCTCCAAAGACTCAAACAAATAAATAAATAAATAAAAAACAACGTATTGTTTTGAATTATGTATTTGTAAATTTAAAGTTTGATTTCATACGGGCATTGTGAGTAAGTTGTGAAATACCTTTTTTTGGGATCATCTTGGGATCATCTAGATTAATTGGGATTTTGTTTTATGATGATCATGGATGGGAGGGCAAATGTTGAGGACAGGTCACCAACTCTCAAAAACATAATTTCGAGCGCAGATTTTCTTTTCATCCTTTTAATTGTTCTTTTTCTAAATTTCTTATCTTTTTCTTATTCTATGCATTACTACCTTTAACCCATTCCTTGCACGCAACTTAAAATTTGCATTGCTGTAGTTGTGTTTTTATCAGTGATAACCCTATAGAAACAAACTAACTTGTTTTTAAAAACAACTAACTAAAAAACTAATTTAAGATAAATTAGTATATGAACTACTTTGAATTATATTAAGGCGGCATCCACTTCAATTCAAAATGCTTTTTATTGCATTATACATGAAGTAATTGAAATACTACTTAAAAACAGTTGATTGATAAACTACTTTGAATTATATTAAGGTGGCAACTACTCTGATTTTGACATGTTTCAATTGCAAATTTTTATTAGATTACAGTTTATTTATATTTAACCATGTTATTTCATCAAATATTATTAACTTTAGGCCATCAGTAATAGTTTTCAATTGGTTATTTTAAAGTAATTAAAAAAATATTTTAAATATAACTAATTTAACAAGTAGTTGAAAATATATGCAGACGATAGTCAATTGACTTATTTAGCGGACATCACCATACAAAATATGTTAGTTCGTTCTATGGAAAAAAGTCAGAATTTCAACTAGTTGTGGTTGACAAAAAACTACTTTATTAACTACTTTTAAATTATTTGATTTTCCTACAGGGAAGCTACAAGAACTTCCACTCCCTCTAGCCGACGAGCCAGAGCAGGAAATCAAAGTGTGCATCCGTCGCTTATCATCTGCTCAAAAATAACTATAAATATTCAGATCGTTACATGCTACATACTTTGGAGCGATATGGGGATGATGAATTTACTTATTAATAAAAATTGTTGTATAGTTTACGAATATGTAGCGTACAAAAGCTGATGCGCTCTAAAACATTGGTTGTCATGAAGTTTTAGTGTGTACAAAATAAACCTATTTTTTTTCACTGCATATTCATTAAGTTATTGAACTCTCGGCGTTTCTCGATCAACCCTTTCTTATAATCAATTTTTTTCAGGCGATCATAAAAAAGAGTAGGTTCGATGAAAAGCTCACTGATACTACGAACCCTGGAGAATTAGTTCACATTATTAAAGACACTGTATTCGGTAACTTATGTACTACAAAAATTAAAATAAAATTATTACATAAAAATTATTGTATGTAGTTGTGTAGTAATTAGCGCTTAAGCCGATGAAATTAATGTTAGAGTTTATTAAAATTTGGTTTTGTCACAACCTTATTTAACAGGGGAAAAACTGTTCAGTGAAGGAAATTTTTTAGTAGGCCAACTCATTGCTGGTATCTGATCCCATCATTATTTTGCAAATACAACAAAAAGCCAACAAGAAAAATTTCACCCTCACAACACGCCAAGAAAGTATAACTTCAACAATTCCTTGAATACTTACGTTAAGGTGCCTGACGCTCCATTAAAAAAAAATTATTCGGGTCGGTTCCTCAAAATAATCCTTGGCTTATTTTATGATGATTCCCTAAATATTTCGACTCTAGCGATAGCCATACGTGAGCTGGAATGGTATCAAACAGCCTCTAAAAATCGAGTTTTTTATAAAATTATTGATTGGTTTGGTAAAAAGAAACAGTTTAAAATAAGAGCAATGAAAAGTTCTTCCAATCTGCGCCAGTATCAATTTTTGCCGTCAGACCAAAGATAATGCGGATTTCAATGAATGGTTTTAACTTTTTCATATTATTTTCACTAAAATTCAAACTAAATTTTTTTTTTGCAATTCTACTATAAGTAAAATAACTTGTCACAAATAGTGTAAATTTTTTTTATTTAATTCAATTTAATTCTCTTTTTTTACACTATATTTTATCATCAATAGACAATTTCTTTGAATAAAAGTAACATGAACGCAACAATGAAAGCAGCAAAACTAAAGAAAATTTCATTTTAATTTAAGTGTTACTTATTAATGGTTAATTAATGGTTAATTATTATAACATAAGAAAGGATTATTTTGAGGAACCAACCCGAACAACTTTTTTTCGTAAGGCGCCTTAACGTACGTAGCACAGTAAGAAATTACCAAAGAAAAACACATGGAAAAACAACAATGAGTTTGCTGGCCACTAAAGGACACAGAAGAAACTAAATTCGGTGTGCTAGTGCTTGAAGCAAAGAACTGTTATGTGAAGAATATTTAAAAATTGGTCAACGCATTGCTGAGATAAAACACTTTTCGAACAAGTTATCCCATGGGAGCTTCGCTTGCTCGCTCCAATAAAATTAGTAATAATAAACATGATAATAAAAATAATAATAATAATAATAATAATAATAAAAATAATAATAATAATAATAATACTAATAATAATAATAATAATAATAATAATAATAATAATAATAATAATAATAATAATAATAATAATAATAATAATAATAATAATAATAATAATAATAATAATAATAATAATAATAATAATAATAATAATAATAATAATAATAATAATAATAATAAAAAAAATAATAATAATAATAATAATAATAATAATAATTATAATAATAATAATAATAATAATAATAATAATAATAATAATAATAATAATAATAATAATAATAATAATAATAATAATAATAATAATAATAATAATAATAATTATAATAATAATAATAATAATAATAATAATAATAATAATAATAATAATAATAATAATAATAATAATAATAATAATAATAATAATAATAATAATAATAATAATAATAATAATAATACTAATAATAATAATAATAATAATAATAATAATAATAATAAAAATAATAATAATAATAATAATAATAATAATAATTATAATAATAATAATAATAATAATAATAATAATAATAATAATCATAATAATAATAATAATAATAATAATAATAATAATAATAATAATAATAATAATAATAATAATAATAATAATAATACTAATAATAATAATAATAATAATAAAAATAATAATAATAATAATAATACTACTAATAATAATAATAATAATAATAATAATAATAATAATAATAATAATAATAATAATAATAAAAATAATAATAATAATAATAATAATAATAATAATTATAATAATAATAATAATAATAATAATAATAATAATAATAATAATAATAATAATAATAATAATAATAATAATAATAATAATTATAATAATAATAATAATAATAATAATAATAATAATAATAATAATAATAATAATAATAATAATAATAATAATAATAATAATAATAATAATAATAATAATAATAATAATAATAATAATAATAATAATAATAATAATAATAATAATAATAATAATACTAATAATAATAATAATAATAATAATAATAATAATTGTTGAAATATTATAAGCTTTTATATTTTATCTGGCAAGCCTATGTTTGCTAGTTTTTCCTTCTTAACTCTACGTTTCTATTTTGTGCATTCAGTTTTCAGTTTTGCAATAAACATCTAACCGACAACACATTGTGCAACAAATAATTGTTTCATTTATGCCAACAAAGGTTATGGGCCCAGGGCATGCGGGCAACTCGTTGAAATAAATAAAAAAATATTAATAAAAAATTCAATATGAGTATTTCACTTCAAATTGAAAAACTTGGAGAAGACAATTATGATGTATGGTGCATGTCTATGCGTAGTGTGCTTATTACATCAGATTTGTATAGAGAGCATGTATAAAAAATGAAGAACATGCGACAGAGGCTGCAAAATGGGACATTGCTGATCAAAAGGCACTAGCCAGCATAATTTTAAATGTTAAACCAACGCAGCTCATGCACATAAAATCGTGTGCAACTAGTGCTGCAGCATGGAAAAAGTTGCGAGATATTCATTTGCCTGTTGGCCCTATCAGAAAAGTGCAGTTATATCAAAAACTTTTGCGTCTTAATATGCAGCATGGAGACAGTGTGGTTCAATTTGTAAATTCATTTGTAGAAACAATGGAAAAAATAGCTGAATTGGACATTGAAATCAATGACGAATTGAAGGTAATTATGCTTTTGTCCAGTTTACCGTTTTCTTTTGAAAACTTCGTTGTCGCTATCGAGACTCGCGACAAGCTACCGTCGTTTGAAGTTGCTGAGCTGAAGCTTCTGGAAGAAGGTGCGCGCAAAGAAGAAAGAGATAATCGCGAGAACACAAATCAAGCTGTCTACGCACACACAAATGTGCAAAATGAAGAAGCAACAAAGGATGCTGCAAAAAATGATAAAGAGAAAAAGCGATTTAAGGGGAAATGCTTCAGTTGCGGCAAGATGGGACATCGTGCTAACGAATGTCGAAATAAGAAGAAGGGTCCACAAGAAAAGAAAAACAAAGAGCAGTTCAATTGTTTGATGCACATAAGCGAAGCAAAACTACGAACAAATACATGGTGTATCGATAGTGGTGCTACCTCACACATGTGCTGTAACAAAGCCATGTTTGCATCGTTTGCTAAGAAAAAATCAACAATCAAGTTAGCAGCAAATACATTTATAGAATCACCCGGTATCGGAACTGTTCTTAAAGCTTCTTAAAGCTGAAAATATAAACATTGAGTTGACAAATGTTTTGTTCGTGCCAACGTTGAGTATGAATTTTTTGTCTGTAAGTAAAGCAGCGCAGCACAAAAACTACACAATTTTTGAAAATGGTGCTGCATTAATAAAGAATAAGCATGGTGAAGTCATATTGCGAGCAGTCCAAAAGGACAATTTGTACTTATATACAGAAACAATACAAGAAAATGCAGTTCATTTATTAAATGATTCATCACTTGCTGAAACTTGGCACAATCGTTTTGGCCACCTAAACTTCCAAAGCCTGAAACATTTATATGACAAATAGTTAGTGCACGGTATGCATATTAAAAATATGTCAGTTGAAATAAATTGTGACACATGTAATAAGGCTAAGATATGTTCATTACCATTTCCAAATAAAAACGAACGCGTTACGAAGGGTGTGCTTGACTTAGTGCATACAGACGTATGTATGTGGCCCAATGAATGCTAAGTCCTTAGGTGGCAATAGATATTTCGTTTCGTTCATTGACGACTACTCGCGCAAAATTTTTATTTATTTCATGCGCACGAAAAGCGAAGTATTTGAGAAATTTCAATTGTTCAAAGCCTATGTAGAGTGCCAAACAGGCAGAAAAATAAAGGAATTGCGCAGCGACAACGGCACGGAGTATATTAATCATAAATTCACAGATTTCTTAAATACGTGCGGCATAAAACGCCAGCTTACCGTTTCGTATACACCACAACAAAACGATGTAGCCGAACGTGCTAATCGCACAATCGTGGAAATGGCTAAAAGTCTTTTAATTCATGCAAAGCTTGAGGAGTTTTTGTGGGCTGAAGCGGTGCAAACTGCAACTTATTTGCGAAATAGGTGTCCAACAAAAATATTAGGCGGTGGAACACCATTTGAA